>JAZDUA010000026.1:0-1252500 GCA_038098605.1 Gryllus longicercus
TCGAATAATTATTTCGTATTGAATGTCTCTCTCCTTTGAAAGCTGGGATGTGTTAAATGCGTTCAACATTATTTTCACAATTACAATCCACGCGATATGTTTCAAAACCCACTTCACGCCTGTCTCTCCAACGCGCAATGTAATGTTCTTCACGAGCTACCTTCATTGGTTTTTCTGGTAATAGATACCGGTACAAACACGTACACACACATTACTAGGAGCAGATATAATTTTCAACCTTAATGCACTAGATATGTTCCATCCTCCGCCCCCCCCATTTTTTTGTTTTTTGTTTTTTGTTTTTTGTTTTGTTTTGTTTGCTGGGTGCTGATCGTGTGCTCTTAGCCGGCCGAGAACCTGTGTCTCATTACCATGTCAGGAGCGTCATCTGAATATTCCGCAATTCGCCACACCGCCTGTGCATGCCTCGTTATGTATATTGGCTACAGGTGCTACGTGCGCGAGAAACGCGAGCGCCAAGGGCAGGCGAGCAACCGCTCGCCGCAACAGAAAAATCTCATTCTTTGCTTCAGGTACTAGATAACGCACGCGTACAGTTCGAGTTCGGACTGTTAATAAAATATCATTTTGCTTTTTTTTTTTTTAGTTTTTCACATGCTACTTACGTAGTGTAGAGAAAGTTGTAAATGCTACAGCGAATAACGGCGATTTTTTGGCAGAAAAAGTAGTTTTGTGGGTGCCTAAACAGTAATAATTCTTGTTCCTAAATGTAACAAATAACTCTAATACGTTGTGTTCCCTAGAGTCTACATTTTGAATCCACTTCATACCAAAACATTGGTTTACGGCAAAAGGTCTGTCGGTCTGTCCGCCTGTCTCTTCCCGTCCGTCAGTGAACAACAGTAGCGAGTAAACCGTAAGCAGGATTTTCACCACAACTTGTTCTCTTTGATCTATCTGGCTGATGTTACGGTCCGTTGACAACATCTGAAATTTTTTAGTCATTAATGCAGAAATATTTTGGATTTTTCTTCTATTCCTATTGCCTCGACATATATTTATACATTTTACGTCCTGTTTGTTGCAAAGTGTGTCACATTTACAGTCGCATATTTATGTGGATCCGACTTTAGTCAAATTTGGAATATCGGAACAAAGAACCTCGAGTGTCCTCCAAACCCATTAACGTTAGTAGAACCTTGGTTCGTAGGCATGAACGCTACAGCTCTTAAGCACAAGATACAAGTTACGAATTTGATCCTTGAACTCTATATTTGAGCCTAATAAATTTTAAAATCACACTCTCCCGAAAGCAACCCCGGATGGCATTCGTGAATGAATTTTGAAGTAAATCAATCTTAGATCTAACTAGTGTCTTTACAACGTTCCATATAATGCAATAAATTAGTGGTGCTACAAATAACATTCGTAGACATTCCCGCATTAGTTTTCTATTTTATTCGGTCTCGGACTAGCTACTCCGATTTGCAACATACTCTTGCCAGCTACCATCTATCGCCGCCCAAAGTATATATTTTTTTAATTTTCGGATTCGTAATAGTAGAACGGAAATATTATTTTAAGAATATTAAAGAACAGTGAAACCTTGTTTATAAATGGCAATTTTCTTTGAAAAATTTGGAGCCATTTTTACGAAAATGTAAATTACTGTAAATTGGAAATTTGAAGCTCTTTTTCCTAGAAATTGGAGTTGTCGAGAGACTTCATTAGACGTCATTTGAAGCACATTAACTCACGAATACAATAGTGTTTACAAATTGCTGGAAATGTGCATAATTACGGCACGAGAGACCTTTAAAGATATTACATTTGCGTAACGTTTCAAACAAAATATCCCAAAATGAAATTTAGATCGTATTAAAGGGTGAAATTAGCACCATTCCTTCGAAAAATTCAAAGAAAAAACTTTGGAGACGGTTTTGAGAAAATGGTTGTTTGAGTATTTGTGAAAATGCGGAATTTTGAGTCAGTTTTCACAGAAAACTATTGAGTCTTCGAGTAACTTTATATGCTAATGTCTAAAGTACATGTACTCATACATGTAATAATATGAACAAATGCCCGCTAATATAAATATTAACGACGTGAGAGACAAGTAAAAGAATTATATTTTTGTAAATTTTTGAAAACACAACAAAATAGAGAAATATGGAGTGTATGTCATCTTATTGAGTACATGTACAACTATGGCTACCAAAAGTTTAAAGAAAAACATTGAAGTCGTTTTTGAAAAAATCTTGTTTTATGTGGTTTTTTTAAAATGCCACATATTGTACGCAATATTGCGCGAAAACTGCCAACATTTTCAAATAAATAAGCCTGACCTTAATAAAAGAAATCACTATGGAGAACAGATTTTATTTGAAGGAAAAATCTTTCTTCAATTTTGTAGCTGTTGGAAGACACTGCAAAAAAATTAAAACTTTTGCAATTTTCCAAATATCAGAGTTAACCGTGAAAATCGAATCTTTATAAGTGTATTTTACTCTATCTTACAAGAAATTAAAAGAAAAAAATTCAAGCCGTTTTTGAGAACATTTTGAAAATGTCTGGGGGGTTCATATAAAGTAACCCCAAATTTTAAAGAATATTTTCAAAATCTCTAAGATTCGACTCGAGCCAGATTGGTAGTGGTTTCTTCAACTTGGATAAAATCCTACCTATGGTTTTAGTTCACACACAACAGACGGATGTTTTGAAAAAGAAAAAAAGAAAAAAAACAACTCTTTTTTTGATATCAGGGGACCTCAAAACGTATTTCCGTTGAAATCTCGAAATTGATTTTCCGCAGCATTACATAACTTTCCCTATACAACATGTAATACTCCGTATACAATTACACGTACGTATACGGGAAAGTAAAAACGACGTACGATTTCAACAGTCTTTGGTTTCTTCAGTTTACTGGCTTTATTCTCCACCTTACTGAGGTATGTAGTAGCCTTAGTAACAACCCTGTGCTGCCAGTGTTCTCCCTGGAAACGGACGTACCAATGAACGGGAGAGGGGATGCTCGCGCCCTTCTCTTGCGGTTCAGGGCTGCCACTTTATCACGACGTGTAGATTGCGCCAACAGCTTCTTGGCTAAGTTGTTGATATCCCCTAGATGCGGTAATTGATTGCGTACTTCGAAGACGCTTTTCTCGTGATTAAACGTGTACCAGTGATGAGTGTCTTTTGCATAACTATGTGGTGATGGAGAAATTATAACTGTTGCATCAATTTGTTTATAATATGTATATTTCTAGTATATTAATATTAAGATTTACCGTTCAATTTATTTTGAGAAATAATACAGAGTAATGTTGAGGTGTTCACCAAAACAATTAGGATAAATCTTACATATAAACACTACACAATGCCTTATATGGTCTAATAACGTTTCATTTATTATGAAGATTATTGTTAAGTGATTCCTATGAAATAACGTCCTCCTTCATGTACTACTCTGTCTTCCAATTTTGATCTACGACCTCAATTAGGCATACTTCAGGTAATTTGTCAGAATATTCTTCAAAACGTCAGAATTCTTCTGCTTTTATCAACTGAGTACGACAAAACGCTCAGTTGATAAAAGCAGACGAATTCTGGCGTTCTTAACAACAGTCACTAAAGATTTATCCAACATTTTAAGATTCTCCAAGAACTCGATATCGCCTCCCATGGAAAATATTTCTCTCTTCGTTACTTAAATTTCTACTGCAAAATATTCTCGAATACCATTAGCTATGCACTTACACATTTTAAAAAAATCATCAGATATATTTAAAGTGACTTGACCCGATTAACATTATTCTATAAGTTTTTCCGAAAAAATCATGTAAATGTATTCTAATTACATAACCATCGAGGTACCAGTACTGCACGACTGCAAAACCAAAACAAGAATAAATATTAAAATAAAAACGAAAAAATTGGTTCTAACCGTCCTCTAGTGCTTCCTTCAATGCTTGTGGTGCCCCGAGTTCCTTTCTAGTGCGAGTCTTCTGTTCAGCAGAGCCCACAACATTTGGGATTCCTTGGTATATCTCATTTACTTCCGAGAGCAAAACGTTGCAGTAGCAGTTTCTCCGACGTGCTTCGATGTGCATATTTTAAATGGATTCTTCAAGGATGAAGGTATCTGTAATATCTGTCATATTTTATGTTTTCAGCGAACTGGTAAAATGTCAATCGCAAATGTATTCCGCCATGAGATTTCTACAATAAACCAGACCACTATTCAAATTTAACTTCATTTTTACGAGATACACCTTGTCATCTTAAAGCCTTAAAGAACCCTTAGAATAAAATAAATATGAGCAATAATATGACATCTTTATTTTATTTACAGCTACATTTTTGTTACTTTTTCTATACTAGGATGTGTAATATCTCGTGGTGTTGTTTCTGTTCTTAGATTTTACAGTAACTTCAGGTGAATACTTACACTTATCTACACAGTGTTAGTTCACGTGATTTCAAGAGTGGCACATGTCCAGTATCAGAGTCGCCATTACAACCTCTGAATGATTAACTTGCTCATAAATGAATGTCAAAAGATTTTAATATTTAAAGATTTTAAGGTTTTAATAATTTTTTCCGTTTTGCAGAAAACGAGATAACTTACATTCTCGTGCGAAAATAATATAGGAAAATTGCATAGTAGTTTCATAAGATTTAATATTTCAGTAATCATCCGTAAAAAGAAGTTCTCTCAAATACGATTTACGAATATTCGAATAAGCTCTGCATTCTGTAAAAAGCATAGCCGATCCCAAGCGACCTACTATACTCCGATTTAAGCATAGGTGGCACTTGAGTCGATACAAACGGGGACACTCATTCAATCGAAGTGTTTGTTGGAACTTACTTTCTTGGCATTGTATCTCCCGATTGGATGACAATTGCTCCCCTTTCTTTTTATATTGTGTCCTTGAACTGCCACTATGTTTAAGAGTATGCATGCCGTTTAGCGGTGGATGCTCAAGCTCTTTCTTTAGCCGTTCTTCTTCTTCATCTTCTTCTTCTTCTTCTCCTTCTTCCTCTTCTTCTTCTTCTTCTTCTTCTTCTTCTTCTTCTTCTTCTTCTTCTTCTTCTTCTGGTGGCGAATTGTCACTACCGCATTCTCTCACTTGGAACAACTTCCTATAGTGTGAATGAACGCGCCTGCAGATTATTTTAGTGTCGCTAAATTCCGCTATTCATGGTTTGGGAGTGGTCTTCTTGGCCCTGTTCATTAAATAAATACTAAAAATAAATTGCATTTCTTCCTAGGCGAATTCCTGCGGCTATCCTTAATAAGCAGCGGAAAACCACCACATGATTAATTTTTTCATTCGTTTATGTGAAGTCAATATACTTTTTTTATTATTTTATTTTTACAGAACGATTATTTTTTAATCAATTTCAACATAAGAAGCGTTTGTAACTTAATTGTTTCACCAGCGTATTCTCATTATAACTAATTGTCTCTTCTGAGGTTAATGTAGTAAAAAACAGTATTTTTATATATGAAGGAGCAAAATATTCAGGATAAGGCTATTATATTATCCTTTATGAAGTATTCATATAAATAATCTCAGCTACAGAAGTTTATATTTTCTGAAAAAAATTAAAGGTAAAGATCCAGAGTTAAAACGTTTCAAAAGGATGGAAAAGTATTTTTTATCAAGATTCAAGTCACGTTTCATCTGGACAAACCGAGATCTACAGCTTGGAATTTTCCTGTTAATTTTGATACAAAACTTATCTACGAGAATGAACGAGCACTATACTTCAGTTTTTATAACGTAGCGCGTCAGGGCGTCTTCACGATGGAATATCTCATGGCATTTTGCGTCCTTTCTCGGTCCTACCGCTAGATATCGCATGACCGTGACCATATCAAGCATGTGCAATGTGTTTAGAGGGATCTAGCGGCACGACTGAGAAAGACGCGAAATACCGTGAGATATTCCATCGTGAAGACAGGTCCAGGCGCGCCACTTTATAAAAACCGTAGTGTATCTATATGATACCATAAACCAGAAAATAGAGTATTTAGATGAATATATATTCATTTTCCCCACAAATCTGCCACAAATCTGCCAAGCATTGATCCAGCACGTATTGCTGGGATTACTAAAGAACGCTATGTAAGTTGTAACTTATGTTAAATATAACTGAACACCTCTTTTTAAGTTTCATATAAAGCAATTAGCTTTATACGAATTTTTAAAATGACGCATTATTGTTAAGCAGATTTTGCTGCTCCAGCCGACTAGCCTACTTTATAGCTTAACTTAACAGTCACTTGATCGAGATCTCATACGTGATGCATCGGAGTCAAACAACTACACATCTTTCTGTTTTCATTGTTCTCGCAGATTATCCGTCATACCTCCCTCTACAGAGTTCCATCACCACATTCGTATGCTCAAAGCATCTTTTGCAAATCCCTCTCTCCCTCTCCTCCACAACCATCCTCCGATTGGCTTTAGAAGAACCGCATGAACCCCCTCTCCCCCTCCTATCTGCGCGATCGCCCCCGCACAGCCCGTCATATATGGCCGACTGATCCAGGCTTACCTTGACCAAATTACTCCCGCGCAGCGAATTAAGCCGTGATGTATCTCCCGCCGCCATCTTACCCCAACGCGAGGGCGTGCTGATCAATAATCTCCGTGTCACTGGCAGCGGGTTGCCGGATACATTGGACAAAGCACATTACAGATGTAACAATCAAGTAACTGCGTGGTATCCGGGCGATCTAATGATTGTTTTTGTTCCTGAAATTGTAGCGCGGGGCGGTGACGGACGGACACGGCCCGTCACGATGCACGCGTTCGAAATGGGGTGGGTGGGTGGGGGGAGGGGCTAACCGTCTCTATCGAACTGGGAGCGTTTATTGCTACCCATTCAGCACGCGTGGTCCCCGCTCGCTGCGCGTCGGACTCGTCCGCCTGCGCCGGGCTGCAGGGCGGTTGTCCAAACCGGATCGGTTCCGGGTCTCGGATTGCCTCGCTCCCTGCGATACAGGATGACTCGTAAAGAACGGGGGCCAAACACGCGTTTGTCCTCAGTCGCGACCTTCTTGGTTCGGTGATTGATTTCGTCCTTTCTCCGTGCGCGTCATCTGTTATGGTCGTTCGTCCCATAACTGTAGTAGTACATGTTTTTTTATCATAGGAGGGGCAGTGATCTTATCCCGGAGAAAAGTGAGATGCGGCGTCGACTTACATGCCGGCATGCGGGTTTTCCATCCAGGTATCTCCCCAAATGGGACCACCGCCCGAGCCGGGACGAGCTCTACGCTTCCGACTGGACTCCCAACATCTGGGGTGGTGTGGTGCATGTAACTATAAATGTGTGTGTGTGTTTGTGTATGTGTGTATGAAAGGGAAGATGGTAGGACAAAGAAGAGGAAGGAAAGATCGCGCGTTGTCCATGCTCCAGTTGTTAGGGTACTGCTTTGACATTCGCCTGGTATTAATCGGAAAACACTGTGGAACCCTACTGATCAGAGCAACAGGCAGTTAGAATTATCCTCCAGACAGCTGCTGAATTTGACCTAACAATGCAGCTAGGGTTAAAAATCCTGCCACCGTCGGGACTGGAACCCTAGGACCTCCCGATCAGAAGGACCTCAGTGGCATCAGCTGATGCGACGTTTTATTTCCGCGCTCTCGACAATGGCAAATGTATACCGAGTTCCCTGGGGCTAAATACCTGGGATACGGGATTAGCATATGTCCCCTATCCCTGCGATTTTTTTCTTTCTACGCATCCTTCTCGTAAATACCAAAGAGTCCTGTCCCTAACAGTCGTATCTTTCTAGTTTGCATGACCCTTGTAATACCGGATCGGTTTCAAGGTGTCATCTTCATACGATATGTAATGACTTGTAAAGCTTGGAGATTAAGCAAACATTTTCCGACTTCAGTTCCGCCGAATACGGAGTGTCGCGTGCGTCCATATCGAACAAGCTTATGTCCACACTACAAGTGTATAGGGGAGTCTACCCCTGCGCAAATTTCACAGTTCATATGCTATAAATAAGATCATCGCTACTTTAGATTAAAGATTCTTGCAGTCACTCATAACGCAGCAGTATTTTCTTTCGAAGGTATCGCGTTAATTTCCATTCACTCTTCCCTCCTTAGACTTCCAGAACGACTTCTTGCAAAGTTGCGGATAGTGGAGATGCATACTAAACGCGTTTTCAGATCGATGAATTGTGAGCACTATTGTATTGGGTGGCATGCGCATAAGAAACACTATCACTCTACTCTACTCACTCAACCGTACATTTTAAAATCGGAAAAGAAAATCCTCAACACATAGACTTAAAATGGAAACTACCGCGACAATTCTTCGACCCTTCCTGACCGTCATGTACTAAGTGTGGCTTCACACATTTAATTCACAAACAATTATTTGTAATATTTATTTATGTCCATGTTATGTCCATGTCAATTTATTCATCTATCAATGATGGTTCGTAAACAATGTCAATATTATTCCGTGTACTGTTAATGTACTAAGCTGTTTGAGGACCTTTGGGACAAGTAGAAATAAATTTGAAAAAAAGCTTTACTTCGATAAATGAATATCTTGCTTTGGAGATAAGATAGTGACAAGACAGTAAGACAATTTTCTTCAGTAATATCGAACCACATTCATTCTTACATATATTTAACAGAAGTCAAGGGTTGGAATATTGGGACGGACCGTTATGAACAACAGTTATATTCATAACGTGGAAATACTACAGCACATTGACCAGAATAAGTATTATATTCTGAAAACTTGTATAGTTACTGTACATATAAATAATCTTTTATATTTGAATTCGAATGATTAAAAGGCAGTAAAAACGCAAATATGTTGAGTGGTGTCTTCCTTTTACAATTTCTTCGTTGGGTGGAGGGATGGGGCCTGGCAAGGCTGGGAAGAGCCCTTCACTTGCGCTGGCTGGCGACGGCGCGCCCCTTCTCTTGGGAACCTCCGCGCGGAGCGGACGGCCTCCGGCAGCGCGCCTGCACCTCGAGGATGCCGCCCCCGCGCCCTCCTGCGCCCCGCCCACGCGTCCCCCGCACCTACACTTCGCCTCTGCCTCCGCTCCCGCCCGCGCTCCCACCTCAGACCCCTCCCACTCCCTCGCCCTGCCTGCACCAACACGCCACCCGCCCTCGCCCACACCAGCACCCACACCTCGCCACTGTCTCTGCTACCCCCCCGCCCACCACCCCCACCAGCCCTCCCATCCCAGACCCCTCCCACGGCCCCACCCATTCCCCGCCCCGTGCTGTCTGCACAAACACCGCTACCTCTCTCTCGCCCCTGCCCACACCTCGGCACTGTCTCCGTTCCGCTAGCGCCACCATCCCCGCGTCCCACGACGCCACCCACTCACCCACCGCCTGCACCAACACCGCTACCCGCCCCCGCTCCCCGCCCCCGTCCACGCCCACACCCTTGCCCCCGCCTCCACTTCTGCCCGCCTCTGCCGCCTTCACCACTGCGCCACCACCCGGGTCCCGCCCCCCGCCCCCGCCTGCGCCCTCCCCTGTGCCCTCACTAGCGCTTTCCGTCCCGCCATCACTGCTCCCTCTCGCGCCCCCATCCGTGCCTGCGTTCCCGACCACTAGCCTTGCCACCGCCCCCCACCCGCTCCACCGTTCCTACGAACGGCGGCCCTCGGGTCGCGTGCCTGCGGTTTCCGCGACGAACGCTGGCCTCAGCCACCGACCACCCGCCCCCCGCAAGCGATCCGCGAACCCGTGCCGCCCGGGCCCCTCATCCGCGACCCCCGCCCCGTTCCAAACGTCCTTGATAGTTACAGCGTTCCTGTCGTTCCTCTCTGACCATCTGCTCTTCTTCGGCGCCACGTCGATCCCGTTCGGAGCCCCGTCGCCCCGAGTCGCTCCGCCCGGCGTCTTCTTTCTCCGTTGCCTTTGTCACTTCCGTTATTCTCGGCGTTCCCAATTCCCTCGTTCATGTCGTTTTCAGTCAATTATTCTCGTCGCTCTTCTTCAAATAAATGAAACATAAGGGACGCCATTGAATTACACATGAATTAGGAAGGGGTTTTAATTCCTACACTTATAAAGAATTCTAAATAGTGGATACATTTACTACAGAACTGAAAATGTTTCGCCGTAAATAGATTTCTTCATAGTCCCGTTAATAGTAAAGATAGGCCCACCATGTATCACTAGCACGACGCTCATTTATTTTGTCCAGGCCCCACCATCGGTTTCGCATATCGTCATGTTTAATCCTCTTTTGCTTTTATTCTATCAATATATTATCACTATATTGTATATGTATCGAATTCCCAACCCGTCAACCGTCTTCAGTTCCCCCCTGCAAACCAATCTCCTTATACATACTCACTTTCCCGGATACCACCTCTCAGTTATTCACTTGTACAAGAAGAGCAGAAGGAAAGAGACTAATCAGATCCATCTCCTAGCCTCAAGAAATGTTTTCACACTCTAGTATTAACAATACGTTCATACACAATGGATGATATGAATCTACATTTACGTGTTCTTAAAGAACTGAAATGTCATCTCAACGGTGAACGCTTTAGGAATTCAATCTTTCTAGAAACGTTCAATTTTCATTGAAGCCAGTGAATGCCCTATCCTTTACAATAGTCACCCTTGATTCTATACAAGTACCGGTTTCGCCAGACTATTTTGCTACCTGAAAAGAAAAGAAAGTGGATGATATTTTTACATGAAAATTCTTCAGAATAAACTTCTAATATCTACAAAGCCTATAGTTGAATGATATCTCTTTTGTGGTAGAGTCTGTGTGCAATAATATTCAGTGTAAAATAATAAATTCAATGTAAAATAATATGCAGGTGTCAGAACAAATTAATGCATTCATGAATACATTGTTATTCATGAAAATTTGCACCTCGTACGTCTATGTTGCTTGTACATCTTAGGTCAAATAATTTACACATTTACAACTAGAATGTATCATTGACCTTCTGACCGTGTTAATACACCATAAACTTCAATTATTGCGTCTCTTTGCAAGTAGTGGATGATATAAGGTCTTGTGCTCTTTATGATTTACTAGCTTATCAGATCAAGGGATGTTATTTTTTTGACATGTATAACACATCGCACAAAATTAAACAACAAAATGTAACGAAAAATGTAATGTTTTTAAACTAAAGATTAATAATTAATAACTATTTATTCAGTGATAAAGTAGGCGTGATGTCTCCACTTTATCTTGGCTTCTTTAATTCAATTTAAATATAATATACTCAGTACCCAAGAATGTAATTGCAGAGCTACAATTTTACAGTTCGTATTTTTGTATAAAACATATAATGAAAATGTTGTTTCATAAGAGAATTAATTGTTATTGAACTAACAATTTAGTATATTATATAATTTTATGTTACAAACAATTGATAGGTTTACAAGAAACTGTATATTATAATTTCTAAATGGCCAGTTTATCATCACCAAGTTGGAAAGACCTCTACGCAATGAAAAGTTTTTATAATACGGAACTCAGTAACTAATTTTTTGTCGACCATTTTAACATTGACCCTTTTTGAGGAACCTTGCAGCCTTGTAATCAAAGACGGTTGTAGATTCACCCAGCCGTTACGGCAACCCGCAGCCTTTCATGATGTTCCCGTCGAACAGTCTAACATCGGCGTTGTTGGGGTGGAGGCCATCGGTGTCGTTGGGGCCAAGATCAACGTCACCACGCTTTCGAAAAACACGTGAAAACCAACAGATGTTCGCCGACGTGGCTCGCCATTTGCGGCCCATTATCGTGCTTTACCGCCTCGGCGGCGGCGGCGGTTGTGTGGTCTGGCGCGGGACGTGCTTCGTAGCCAGGCGATCGGTCGGCGCCGTCGTCGCGTCCATCCGTCGTCGGAGTCGGAGTCGGAGGGTCGGGTGTCCGTTGCTATGAAGGCTAATCGCGATGCGAGCTACATGCCCAGTAACAACGACCGGTTGGCCAATCCGACTCGGTGTAGGTCGCGACGCGGTCACGATCCGGCGTGGTTTTATAAGAAGCGCCCCGCGGGCGCATTGGGGCCGTTTTCAGAATGGAAGTCAAGTTCGATGGGTTTTGAATTAGAAACGTGATTTGTTTTCGTGCCGTTCCCCCTCGGACTTGGCTTACATGCACTTCATCTTCCTCTCATTCGGTTTGGGAAATTTCAGACTTGGAGCGCATTTAATGATGACCATAGAGTTGAATTGAAAGAGATATTTTCAGTTTTTTCCCTTCACTGAAATCTGTAATATTGAGAGACACAATTAAAAAAAGGTTTTTCTTTCTCCGTTGGTGCTATAGTTCACTTACATGTATGCCTAAAGAGAGAGCAAATGTCATGCCTTAAAATCATATCTACCGAATATTTACGGTTAATCGAACCTGTAAATATTACTATTAACTTGGAAAATGAGTCTGAGTGGGCTCGGAATAGGTCCTGAAAATGTCATTTCCGGATATATCAAACACGTATACTGAGATGTGAACCTGGGTCCTACACATGTGTCCTTACCACTATGCTGGCGTGATTGGGAGATTACGTATATGATAGTTAATAAAAATATAATGACATGTCTCTCCAGAATAATCAGAACTCTTCTTTGCGATTTCCGAAGTTTAGAAAAAATAGAGTTAGTTTTTATATAATATATGAATTAGAAATTTTAATTTAGAAAATAACATAGTTAAAACTTAACTAGTTTACGTGCAGTAACGTGCAGTTCAGTGAGGTGTTGTGAAGTGTACCGAAGTGCGTTGGAGAGTGAGAAAGAACGTTGCAATTGAGCGAAAGGGAGTGCAGTAGAAAGCAATGCAGTGTACAGCCCTGCGGTGAAGTGCTCTCATAATATTTTTGTATTATCTGTTACTATTATATATTTCTTAATTTCGTTTGTAAATAACTACCATCGAATTCTACACTCAATTATCGTTAAATATATCTTACCTTGATGCCAAACAATGTTTCATGTGTTGTTGAAACTATTAATTTAAATTTAACATATTGTTAAACGACTATATTTATGTACTAATTGATTTGTGAATAAAATTGTTATGGATTATATCACAACTGATTACAGTATAATAAGATTGTGAGACAAGCAAAACCTACGAATTATGTCCACGGCTTGTTAATCAATTGGAATTTGTGTAATTCTTTTCATGCCATTCGCATGCTATGGCACTATGCAACGCGCTGTAGGTAACCATTGCGGGCAAAAAAATGAAGTGCTTCCAGCATTATTCAACAAGCCTTGTACTAGAAAGATATAAAATTACACAGTACGAGATGCAATGTTTCAATGCGCATTCCTAGCTTGTAACGGTTCGACTCTGCATAAAGCAACTCCCGGCGCTTCTTGGGTGAAGGGGAACGCAAAGAGTGAGATAGAGAAGGAAGAGGAGAAATGAAACTGGAAACGGATAAATGAAGTTCGGAACACGAAGTTATGATATTTTAGATAGGTATCCGAATTGGAGAATTGGGTGGGCAATATATCAAAATATATCGGATGAAAGAGGTTAAAATAGGGAAAATGGTAGGAAGAAGAAGAGCTCGATGACAGAGTAGAGAGGAACTTGAAGACAACATGCAGACAGAATTAAATCATTACATCATTTCGAAAGAATTAAGGGTGATGCAAATATTCGGTTTCCACAGAACGAAAAACAATAGAAAATACGATACCAATATAATCCTGAGAAGAAACTGTAATGGAAGAAATTAACCAAGGAATCATTGATGATCGAGACAAAGAAAATTAAGAGACAGCAAGAAAGACGCGGTAAATGAAGAAAATAAATTGAAATCAAATAATACTAAATGCGTTCAAATAAATGAAAACTGAAACGAAGGAATAAAAGAGAAAAACAATAGAAAGAAAACCAAAAATTTGCATTACCCTTTATTCTTTCGAAACGATGTAATGATTTAATTCTGTTTGCAGATTGTCTTCAAGTTCCCCTCTACTACTGACATCGAGCAGTAGAACCAAAATTGTGTAACCAAAAAGAAAAGAAAGAGGGAGTGTTGTTATGAAAATAAAATAATGAGAAGTCAGATAAAAATAATAACCTTACCCCCAACCTCTTCCCTAAAAAAACAAAAACAATCAAACACATATTCAAACAAAATGCAAGAAAATCTTTTGAAAAAAAAAAGAAATAGATGTAATCTGAGTTTGAGGGCACGTAAAAATGTAAAAAAAACCACGAGAGACACCAAAAAGAGACAAATCTTGTTAAAGGATGCCAAGAAATGGAAATAAGATGATCAAAATATAATAGCTACAACAACAAAAATAAAAGAAAACAAGAAAATCCCAAACGGGAAACTTCGTAAACAGGGAAATGAAGATAAATAAACGTGCAGGGAAGAAAACGAAGAATCCCTCTCTTAAAAGAAACAGAAACGGAATCTTTATGGAAGTGAGAAAAAGAGAGATAAACATGGCAGGAGGGGAACGGAGGAAGGAGGAGGAGGAGGCGGCGCGAGGAGGGCGCGGAGCGGGGCCCGCGGCGAGAGCGGGCGAGGCCGGCCGGCGCTGGACGGCCCTGGAACGGGTGACAGGCCCGCGCCCCGCGCCCCGCTCTCCCCACCCCCCACTTCCCTCGCGCCGCACGCCGCGAATCGCCCACAATTAGGCTCCGCCCTTGGCTCGTAATAACAGTGATCGACATTGAGCTATTAATACACGACGGAGAGGTTGTTCCGACGGGTAGGAGGCGGCGGGCGGGGGCGGGGAGGCTGGGCTGGCCACGGTCCTTCGCGCTCTGTGGCAGCGGGGGCGGCGAGCGGTGCGACGGGGGGCGGTTGGGGCGGATGTGGCAGACGGTGGGGTGATGGTGAGGTAAAGGGGAGGGGGAGCGGAGGCGGAAGTGGTAGGAGGGCGGTCCATAACAGCGATGGCATGCGAGACTCTTCCCCTGGCCGATGGCCATCGACGGTCGGTCACTCACCGCCTCAACGGACGTGGCACGCTCTCTCAAAAGTTCACGATTCTGCCCCATGGAATTCTATGATTCGTGGATTGAATTTCCGGAATGGGATTAAATATTTTTACTCGGAGAAAATGGGGAATAAATCTTTGAGTTTCCCTCTGGCGCAAGTTACTACAGTAAAACTTCCACTTTTCTTCGTGAATTGATAATGTTCGGCTGTAAGCCGCCATCCTGATTGAGGTTTTTTTGGTTTACTCAATCGCTTAAGGCGTATGCCGGAATGGTCCCTAGTTTTGTACTCCCTGACGTAAAGGTACAGCTTATCCTCCCGTCTTAAAATGTTACTACTCTGTGTGTATGTAAATTCAGTGGTTAGGCGGAAAAGGAGGCCTTAAGGCCTGAGCTTCCATTAATAAAGGCGTTATTATTATTATTATTATTATTATTATTATTATTATTATTATTATTATTATTATTATTATTATTATTTATAAACTTGCTCAATGTGAAACGTGCATAATGCTGAAATCTGTCTAATGCGAACATGAATCGTGGTACTGAAAAACATAAGATATACTGCATTACATTGCATAATTCGAAATCTTGTCTAATACGGGAAAAAATACTGGTCCCCTGAGTATTCGCATTGAGCAAGTTTTACTGCACTTCTAAAACGTGATTGTTTTATTCCATTTAATTATTACATCTTTAGGAAAAATCACAATTCTAACAATGTGTTTAAATCTGCTGCCTTTAATTGATCAACTTAAAGCCCGTTGCAAATAGAAAAATCATGATGGTAAAAGTGTGAAAATCAATGTCATAAAGGTTTCAGAAATAATCTTTGTGAAAACTTTTTAAATTAAAAATGTCCTTTAGTATCGATATTTGTTATTCATTACATTGATCGTGAATTTAAAAGCAAATTACTGGGATCACTGTTGTAAGTGCTATATTTTGGATTTTTGTCCTGGTACCTTACGGCATTCAAGGGGTTTTAAATGATTTGGAATCTAAAATTTGACGTGAAGAGGCAACGATTACGAGTAACAATGATTCACCTCCTCATTACACTCATTACTACGTAAAATAAAATATTTGGAAGCTACATGAATTTAGCATATTTTATTTGTATTCAAGGAATTTGACTCTAAAACAGCTTGAAAATAATGTTACCGAAGGAGAGAACGTTCTTTACTCATTACTATATTTTTTTAAAAAATGTCTTCTATATTTGTTTCTTTTTTAAAATTCTACATGTATTATTACTCTCTGTACATTCTAATACATGTTGTAAATGTAAAGTTATCTCTATCTTTCGAATCTTTACAGTATTATTTTATGATTATACTTTTAAATGCATTTAATACCGGATTGTGCAGTTAATAACCATACCATTTTGTAACAATTAACTTAAGTATCGTTCATATTGTTTCAATATACTTAAAGGATGTAAATGCTGGAATTATTTTTTTAAAATCTGTTAAAGATTTCTCAAGTCGAATATTGCTAAATAAATATTTTATAAAGAAGTGTACTATTGTTAAATATTTGTAAAGAATGTATGCTGAAAAAAGTGGGACAACCGTCTCTGGCATTATGTAATCTATTAGTCACTCTAAATTTACAATTATTTAAAATTGACAATTCTTATAGTTGAATGCCGAGTGTTTTCATTTGCTTAAGTTCTAGGCTAAGTAAAGCATCTTAAAGATATGAAGCTTGAAGTCTGCTGGTCTTAATTTTGGTATTTACCTTCTTATTAAGGACAGTAACCACTACAGAAATTTTACGAACGTTACGTCATTAACGTAATGGTTTTGCCGTTAAAAGCTCTTCTCGTCGAAAAATATTTACTTAAATGTAACTCATTTAAATGGCCGTATATTTAACCAGCAGCCGTGCGCGTGTTTGGAAACTTTGCTCTAACAAGGAGGACAACTTTCTCACTTGTTTCCGAGTAAAAGATTAAATCTCGTATGAGTAGCCTTGTTATTATGGAGCGCAACAGCGCTTTCGCAAATGCAACTAATTGTGCATTTACCAGCGCGGTGACCCTCTGGGAAATCCGCTGGAAGAGATGTGTCTACGTTGCATTGTCTGTCACTATTTGCGCGTAGCATTGCTTTGCTGTGTCGCTTTGTTACACTTACCACCTACTCTGATCGAAAAAGCTGATGTTCGGTGCAAGACGATTCATTTCAGTGATGGGCCGAAGATTTTGGCACAGCACGAGTAAAAAAAAGAAAGAGTACTTATTCTCAATTTTAATAGAAAACCATAGATATTGGCTGTATTTAATGAATTATTTTAAATATATTCGTACATATACGTAAGGGAATACCTGGCTGATCGGGTATATGGACACATCAGGAATTTTAATAAGTGTTCTAAGTTATATATTGTCATTTTTTTGTAACTTCATCTATTCAGTGCCAGATTTACCTCCAAAACATTACTTACAGCATTTATGATGGTTTCATTATACACTTCTACTTTATCATTGGCTTTAGTCTTCAAAGAATTATTAATTATTTCAATTCTCAGAATTTTTGCATTATGTGGCCGGAACTCTTCAAAGGATTATAATTGTAGCAACATTTATGAATATTGTGTAAGTAATTGCTCAAAACGTTTCATGTAATCGCTACGCCTAAGACACGAATGATGAATAAGTAGTTATGACCGTAATTGAAAATAAGGAATCCAACTGTTCGAAACAAGAGAGGAAGCACTAAATATTTCCTAGATGCTTGGTCTATAAATTGCGACTATTATCAAGTCTTCCATCTCAAAAACTGCAGTAGTAATTGTAGGCATCAGAAGACGGAATGTGATTATTAGTGAAAAATTGGTAGCAGAGTACTTATAATATATTTAATGAAGTCGGATGGTATGTAAATAAATTCCTGTTTGTTGCGTCTTGATATCCATTGAATCAAGTTCAGAAAGTTTTATAACCTATTGAATTAATTCAACAAAAAGAAACATGAAACGTAAAAAATATTAATTATGTGAGACACAAATTACTAAGAATAGCATGCACTGTTCCGGTTCTCATACTGATGCTTCGTACTTAAAATAAACGTGATGCAATTTTTTGCTTATTTTTTAAAAATAATTTCTCTACAAAAATCAACTATGTGAACTAGTTTTGCGTATTATTGAAAAATAAAAGCTCTGAAAAACTTGATCGAAACCAGTCAGTACATTTTCTTCCTCTCACACGTGGTATAAATGCCAAGTCATCTAATTATAATTAGTTGATCATGTTCTTTGTAAACTTCACTGATCTCTCAAATTCGAATGAAACCTGTTGTCAAGTATACCGATGAAACCTGCAATCATTGAAAACAATAAAAGCTCTTGTATTACTGGTATATTTTCCAAATTTGCAATTGCTACAGAAGTTATTGAAAAAGATACGTGCGGCTATACATTTTTTTTTCGGGTGAACACAACATATGCATTTTCGACATAACATTCCAAAGTAATTGAAGAAACATCCCAAAACTCGATTAGAGAATTTTGTGTCAACTAAAAATGATGTGAAAGACCTTGACATACCTTATTTGAATTATCTTTTAGATTTTAAATACAAAATTATCTCATGTAACATTTCCAGCTGCCACATCACGTCTCTTCGCAGTCTGCAAAACTTTTAGCATTTGCTTTTGACTTGAGGAAGGGTTTCTTTTCCGAGCTCTCCCTTTAGCCATATGCTTGATAAGACCAAGGCACCTTTTCTTAGAAAAACGTGTATTTAGAAAATATCGTACTCTACTTGACTATTTCTTCTCTGACTCTCTTGAAGTGTAGCTGTTATTGATCAATACAATAACCCGATTGATATCATTGCTGAAATAAGCAACAATTCCATTGCTACGCTCACATTACAAGACGTCACGTGCTCCGCGCGATACCCGTCGAAGATTCGCTACGGCCGCAGCGATCATAACGGAGCAAACAAGAGCCGACAAATCTCGTATTAAAGCGGTTAATGGGGCAGAAAGGGTGTGTTCCCCGGGCGGGCGGATTATCTCGTTAGGCGCTCGCTATCTGCATAGCCGGTGCGGGATACGCGCGGGGCCCGACGGGTGACGCAAGGCGTCGCGCTGGGAGCGGCTCGCCGCTACTCGCTACCTATTGCCGTGGGTGCAATCCCCGCGAGAGGGAAACCGGTATTTGATACTCGTGGCCTACAATGGAGAGTGATTGCGTTTTTGCATGCGGTTCGCGCCTCGCCCCCGCCAGTGTTCGCCCACGCCCCCACCGCGGTGCCGGCCTCCAGGCCGGTCGCCCGCGGTGAGCGGTCCTTGGTTCGATGCTTCCGCCTCCACCGCCAGCAAACGTCTCGCGCGAGGACACGACGTGGAACTATGGCGGACGCGGTCTTTTCAAGTCGACTTCCGCAAACTAGACGCAGCATCATTCCTTCATGAATAATAACAATAATAAGTTATTTTATTATTATAATTGTCATTTATGAAATTAATCTTAAAAATGTACTTATCTACGTAAACTACAAGTAGCCGAGTACTACCCTAAACTACCCATCCCAAATTAGTACTGGAGGAAAATGACTACTATTTTCCAAGGGATGTGACTGGGGATAAAAATTACCATTTAATTCATGAGTTTAAGGCGAAGACAAATTAAAAATGTATCTATTAAAGCTTTTAATATCTATTATTATTATTATTATTATTATTATTATTATTATTATTACTATTATTATTAGCATAACATTATTACGTCTCATTTAGATAAGATATAATGAATAGATTATGCGTGCTCAGAAACATTTATAACAGGCCTAGTCACGTACGTAGCTATTTACGTTTGTAAAAATTAAAGTTTTGTCAGAGTACTTCACGCTTGATTGGAAGAGTTCACACTCGGATTCACTCCGACCGATATCATCGCTAATCTTTGACTTAGGGTTACGCCACTCACTAAACGAGAGAGAGAGAGAGAGAAAAAGCGAGGGACGAATGATAGGAAGGAAAGAAGTAAAAGGAAAAAGTGAAAGGGAAAGAGGGGGAAAGATAGAGGGAACGAGAGAGAGAGAGAGAGAGAGAGAGAGAGAGAGAGAGAGAGAGAGAGAGAGAGAAAGAGCGGGAGCAAGAAAGGGAGGGAAGAAGTGAGACAGAGGGAAAAAGAGAATGGAAAAAAAGTGAGGGAAGAAGGAGAGAGGGGGAAGACAGAGAGAGAGGGCAGGGTATCTGCCGGATTTTACCGGTAGTAACTAATTGTCATAATAGAACACTTTTATTTTACCTTCTGGGATCATTTTCGACTCCGATATACCAGCAGAGAGGCCTCAAAGCATCAACTGATGTCACAGCAGTCTCTCTGACCGGGAGGTCCTAGGTTCGAGTCCCGACGGGGGCAGGATTTTCGACACCAGCTTGACCGCTAGGTCGAATTCAGTTTTTTTGTCTGGAGAATTCTAGCGGCCGGCTACTCTGATCGGTAGTTTCCCGTGGTTTCTCCGATCAACACCTGGCGAATACCGGAGCAGTACCCTACCAAACGGGCCATGGACAGTTCGTGATAGTTCCTACATCTTCCTTGACCTATCCTCTCCCCCTACACTAACATGCACTGCGCAAACCCACACGATTTTTTAATATATTGGTTGCCTTACAAATTCAAAAACTTTACAGCAAGTAACAACCATAACGTGGCAACTCTGGTCATGACAGGGTCATTCTTTATAAACACAATATGACACTTGTCCGTTTCAAGGATTAAACGAATTTACTCTTGTATCGTAAAGGATCTCAAAGTCTTTGGCGAGAGTTGTTTATTCTCTGCATGTGGTATTTGGTGTTAGGAAGAAATTGCTGCTATCTACCCTTGTTGAACCCTCGGATATTTACCGGAACCATGGATTAAAATTGTTAATGTTTTATACATAATAAAGATATAAACAATACACTATTTTCATAATTACAACTGAGTAAACTCTTCACATTGAAACAAATGATTGTGTGTTTTGTTTTATGAAGATTGCGTTGAAGATATGTTTCAATGTAAGGTTTCTAAAGTAAACCAATTAAACTGAAGTAATGCCTACTTTAAATAAATGTGGTTGCTATAAAAATATTTGGTATAGAGCTTAAAATGTATTTAAGCCATCTAATATTTAATTTAACAAAATAGAAACATTCCGTGTAAATCCAGTCTCCAACCAGGAACTTTCCAGGGTCCTCTCTCATTATTTCCGAAACGGCAGAGACAGAATGAAGCTCAAGTCAATAAAGTATATAACATTTTAACCACCTCGATTATCAGTCCGTATTCTGAAAGCCTTACCACCATACTTTTTAATGCATAATCGATCAATGAAGTTGAAACGAGGAAACTCGAATATTCGTGCTTTGTGCATCTGTATGCAATCAAGAATGTGCGAGTTTCTTCAGAGCACTTATCACAACGAACAGATTGATGATATTGAAAACAATTACATACTATTACCTTGTCTTTGAAGAATTTATCTTATATGTTGGAATAAAATAGTAATCTTGACTACAATGTAGTTGTTTCTAGTCGCATTGAATAGAATATTGAATGTCAGGAAGCGAAGTTAGTTTTCGTCATTTGGTTTTCAAATATCTTACATTTCTCTCTTCCTTTGATAATATAAATATAAGCCACGAAATCTATATAATGTTTTCAAGAAATGAAGACATACTTTTAACAATCAGGGTGTTTTTCTGCTTTTTAATATTCCCAGTTATAAATGAAAGCAATTAGAGTTGAAAAGCTACACTAGTCTCTTGTCCTTGCTCAAGACTGCGGAACAAACTGATTGATGTAAATCGAGGGATGTCATGTAGGTTCTTTTGCTAGTATTTGCTGCATTCGCTGCAATCCGACCGGCCTTGCCGCTCTTCAGCTGTTATTTTTCACGTACCTCGTCGCGCCGCTGTCTCCCGCAAAAACGGCCACAACGTCGCGTCCCCGATTCCGCGGTTTTTCCTGTCTTGCAGGTTGATCAGAAACAGGAAAACCATACTTAATACATAATTTCAAGGAGAAACCACGCATTAATGCGTAATTGCAGCCCGCCGACGGTGTCGCGTATTCAATTTCACACGTAGAACCTCAATTAGTTCCTTAATCAACGTCGACGCGCGCTCGGGTCGGCGATGCCGCCGAGATAGCCCTGCATCTCAATTACTCGGAGGATAACGCAGCGGGGGGAGGGGTAGGGCGCGGAGAGGCGGGACGGCTAGAGAGGGAAAGGGTGGGGTGGGAGAAAAGGTTCCGGGGAGACGTACTGGGCAGAATGTGTCATACGGGGCCCGAGGAGAGAGAAAGGACGGGGCGGGCAGGGAAGGGCGGGGAGGGTTCCGGGAGGACGAATGGGGCAGACAGCGCGAGGCAGGGTGTGAGGAGAGGGAGAGGTTGGAGTGATAGAGGGGGAGAGGGCGAGACGAACTGGGCAGGCTGCGAGGCGGAGCAGCAGGAGTGGGCTGGGGTGGGATGAGTCAGAGGGTTGGGGGGGGGGGGGGCGAATTAGGCAGACTCTGCGAGGGGTAACCGGAGGAGAGGGGAGGGGGCGGGTGGAAGAGAGGGCTCGGGAAAGACGAACTGGACAGTCTGTGCAATCCGGGGTGGGACGTGCAAGGCAGTGCGAATACAGAAGGACGAACAATTGCGGCAGGGCGAAGAGAATAGAAGTCACGAGGAAATCACTCCCGCCTTTTCTTTACTACATTCACGACTAAAGATGTTATGATGAGGCGGGTGGGAGAGCGGGTTCGAAGGAGACGAACTGAGCAGTCTTTGCTAAACAGAGTGGGACGGGCACGACAGGACGGGTACAGAAGTGTGAACAAGTGCGGCAGAGCGAAGAGAAAAATTGTCAAGTGGAAATCGTTCTCACCTATTCCTTACAGCATAGGCTCTGTCTCAGGGCGCTATCTAGTGTAGTCACATTGGCTCACAGCTTCATACATATCCTACAGTTTCTAATTTGTTATTTCTACTACCCGAAGTTGTCAGGGAGAATAGTGGGAATATGTTCTTCTCAATATTTGTGTATAAAATGTGAAGTTCGAAAGTATTCGTTTCAGGGTTGTATCAGGTTGTATCTGTAAATTGGCCACAATTTTAATTTTATGTGTGAAACTGTGTTATGTTCGTTTATGAGTGAAATGTGCATTTTAATTTTTTTTATTTTTCGGAAATAGTCTGTAATAATGGAAATAAATGTGTATAAAATGCGAAACTACAATATTTTTTAGTATGTTATTATTATTATTATTATTATTATTATTATTATTATTATTATTATTATTATTATTATTATTATTGTTTCTCTACATCACGACTAAAGATGTTATGAGTCAGCTGTATATAAAATCTACTCCAGGTTGCAACCAGCTACGTAAGGAGCAAATATAGGGATTGTCGGTGACTACAATTTATAGCGCTGTATGTGCGCTGTACATTGCGTTTTAAAATGTGCGCTGTTCGAAATAAAGCAATTTCATGCCCTTCCCTGTCCTTTGAATGACCTGGGAGTTTAGCCAAGTTCGTACATTAATTTTTCAAAACAAATCCGTGAGCTCCGATGACTATTGGTACGACCTGTGCTTTTACGCCCCACACGCTTTTATGCTGATCTCGATTTCCAAACTCTTTTATTAAAGGCATATTTCTGTCTCCTTGGTTAGGACATTTTGATCGCATGGCACAGCTACATCTACAAGAAGCCACGATTTTTTCTCCAAATCCCGGATAACAATACCCAGTTTCTTTACCGCTATCGTGCGATTCGTTTGAATTTGTTGGTCGTACAATAATGTAAGTGGTCCAATTATTATTATTATTATTATTATTATTATTATTATTATTATTATTATTATTATTATTATTATTATTATTATTATCATCATCATCATCATCATCTACGCTACCTGTGTTACTTTCTCGTATACGTACGTATGTACGGAGTAATATAGGTAGTGTAGAGAAAGATATGTAATGCTGCGGAAAGTCGAGAGATCAACGGAAATACACGTTTTGGGGTCTCCTGATACGGAAAAAGTGGTTCTCTTCAAAATGTCCGTCCGTTAGCTTGTATATATTGTGTGCAATATTTGCAATTTTAAAGAATTCCAAAAACAAGTTTTTCTCCAAAAGACAACAATTTTTTTCTTTAAACGTTTGGTAGGGATAGTGCTAAATGCACTCTGTAAGAAAACATGAAAGTCATATTGCTCTATTCTTTTATTTTTTTTTTCAAAAAACACAAATATGTAATTTTTTTTACTTGTCTCCAACGTAGTTATTATTTATATCAGCGGTAATTTGTTCATATTGTTGAGTACATATACTTTAAATAATGTAATATAAGGTTTCTCGAAAACGCAACAATTTTCTGATAAAATGAGCTCAAAATTCCGTATTCTCAGAAACGCGCAAACGCCATTTTCTCAAAAAAGGTTGAACATTTTTTCTTCAACCTTTTTCCAACGGATATAACTAATCGCATTTTTTTTAAATTGACATAAAGTTCATATTGCTGTATTCTTTTGTTTGTTTGTTTTGCAAAAACTACCCAATTGTCATTTTTTAAACATCTCTCAGGTTTTTGTTATGCACAATTACAGCGATTTCTAATCACTATTGTATTTGAGACTAGAAGTGCTTGAAATGACTTCATATGAAGTTTTTCAAAAACTTAATAGTTTTCTGTGGTTAAAATTTCGCATTCACAGAAACGCTTAAACACCGTTTTCGAAAAAACGGCTCCATATACTTGAAAATTGCCATTTAGGACGAGGTTTTACTTCTCATTAATATTGTTAAAAATATTTCCGGTCTACTAAAAAAAGGGAAATGAGAAAATTTCAAAATATGTTCTTTGCGTTGCGATAGATGGCGGCTGGCATGAGGATGGGGCAAGGTAGATAGATAGCCTAGACCAAAGAAAATAGAAAACAAATACGGGAAAGTCTGGACCTTATTTACAGTAAGCGGACCTTATTTACACTACATTGAGGAAGGGTTAGTAAATTTAAATGATATTAATTCATAATATAATGAAAAAACATTAAATTTTGTGTTATTTCACATGTGATAACTCTTGTGGTACACTGTAATTGTTTATATTGTAATACACCGTTTTAATCTCTACTTTTCTTCGACATCATTCCTTAAATTATTCAAAATACTGTCGAATCCATTCTATGTAAATGTATAATATTTTGAATGCTTACCATTCTGATACGTTAAAAATTAAACCCCCATCTAATATAAATATCCCATTACAGTTAATGATAAAGTACTCAAATTTTATTCAAGATCAATATCGGATTAACTTGTCTAATCTAATGAATACATTATGATGACCCGATTACAAATGGATTTCGTGCAGACCTTCAGTCAGCTCCCGCACTTCGAAGGCAGAACGCTGATGGTCACGTCACTTTAAAATCAAAGCCATGTCAAGTCTTTCAAAATAACATAATGTAATTGAGTTTTATTTTAAACTTTTAAGAACGATTAGAATACATTATAGGAGAACATAATGTATGGTGCTCTATTCCTCAATGGCTTAAAGGCTCCATTCTCCTTCCGAAGCACCCGCTGTTGACAATGCCGTCAGAAACAAAACGCAGATAACCTGACTAATACTGACTGTGACGTCTTACTCCATCATTCTGTCTTCGTAGAAATCTTAAAAGATGATCTGATTGCGTATGTGACACTCAATGTCAGCACGTCTTCACTATCTTAGATGCACAGTTGTTCGTTGCAATTCCTGAAGACACCCTACGTATGCCATCCGCCTATCTTAGCACACGGATTCTATTTGTTGCAACACAGCTGCGAAATAAAAGAATCAGAAACAGGAAATGAAAAAGAAAAACAGCTTTCGCATTGGCTAAATGAGCGGTTTGAATGCGAACATGAGCTCTATTCACTGCCCCTTTGCCGTTTACTCCGAGGCAGTCGCGAACAGCGGGTCCTTATTCGCAGTGCTTACACCAGTAATGAACTTCGGAGTGGGAGTTGGCGAATGTGTTCTGGCAATGGTAGTCTCGAACCAACGACGAACTTCAAAGAAACATGACAGACCCGCCTTCTTCGGTTGGAGAATGTTCATATCTGAAACTAGTCAGCTCTTCGCAATAACGTAACAATTACAATGGGGGAGGAAAAAGAACACGGGAGTTAATGTGCGTAGCTCGCTATATGTCGAGAATTTATACTGGGCTCATGCCGACATTGATTATTTCCGCCTTCTGACTTTTTTGTATAAAAGAGTGCCTGTGGCTCAGCGATGGATCGATTTCAATCGACTGGATTTGATCCTCGGTCATGGTATGTGAAATATATGACGAAGAAATATGCCGAAGATTTCTACAATTTTAAATCTTTTTACGTGTATAATTAATTATTTTGAATCTCACTATAAATTATTTTTCAACACATTAAAAATAATCCACATTTATGAGAGTGAACACTATTTGCACTGTACATTCGTGGCAGCAGTACTGCGGTATTTCCATTAGGCGTATTGTGTCTTTCAGCATCTATGTTCGTGAGAAAGGTCAAATAGTATATTCGTTGGAAATGTTGGCGTTAGAAGAAAAAATATATCTTTAAACTCTGCTCAACTTCACAATCGAATAAGATTGATAATACACACACTTTTAAATATGTTGGAATATAGTTTATATCATGTTTTATTAGTCAAACAAAGTGTAATATAATATAAAACAAATCAGAGACGCAAATTTTAACTACGAAATTTGTAGTTCTGTGTTTCATAATTTCTAATGTCTATACAGATCATGCTGACTTGTGCATACAAAAGCCAGAGAACAAGACACCAACGGCTGGTTTCCATTAAAGCAAAACGTGTTCTTTTTAACCCGTGTAAAAAATCAAAGTTAAAAATATTCATCAATACTGACAAAACTTCGGAAAGGAAAATGATCATGTCCACTGATCTTTGAACTTTACCAATGCGATATTATAATCTATAGCTCAGGTTTGGGCGTGGAAGATGGAAAACCCTGTTGCAAGCTAGCATACACTGAGAAACTCATACATTTTAGTGAATCATTTATTCCACAACAATGAATCGGTAGGCGTTTGAAATTATGAATGAGGCAAAAGACTCAAAGGAAAGAATTTCTACAGTTGTCAGAGTTATTTCGACAAATCTGTGAATTAGGGAACCTTCCTGGAGAAAGAAGTGTCTGTAGAGAAATTTATTGCGCCGATTGTTCGCTTGTTCATTTGTCCAGGTAACTTATGCTCATTTGTAATTAAAAACTGAAGCCATCTCGGGTTTTATTGGTTGCCAGTTTTGTTTTGTGGAAGGATTAATGTTCTTCTATCTTTAAGGTCCGTTCTGTTCCTTAATTATTGAAATCCTAAACCTCTAAAGAATCATTCATTTTCTTTATTAAATTTTAAAATATGCATGTTATTATTGTTATATATAATGTAAAACAATGTTGACATTACTAAAAAATGTTTAGTTAATGAACAGAGAACTCGAAGAGAGGGGAATTAAATTTGAATAAAATAGATGTTACGTAAAAAAAATTAGTAATGATTCATACTCTACTACCACATTCTCGTAATAAACAAGGTACGATGGTCTGAAAATGCCAGTGTTCGTTTTCATATGTCGAAGATTTAATCAGGCGATGATATTTTAATAGGTGATGTGAATAGAAGTGATTTTCCATATTATTCGTGTCATATCCTTTGAGTTACTTGAAAGTCATATGCCTTTACAGAATGTCAAATCTAATAATATCTTACTGAATATTTCTCACCTTCGAGATTTTGGCAAATTCATTTGTCAGTGTAATTAAATATAAATTCTTAGTGAATTTTATATTTTGCAATGTAGATAACACTTTATCGACTAGAAAATACAAAAGGATCCTAACACTTCCTTATGACTATGTTTTTCATTTCGACGAATTGAAAATATTAGAAAAATAATTGATTTTATCCATTAAATGATTTTATAGACAGGTCATTTAAAATAATTGACGCAATATTTTATTGTAATTACTGATTAGTTTCTACCGACAAAATATGTAAAAATAAAACTATTTAAATATCAAAGTCATGCAATAATAAAAACACACTGCCTGTAATAAACATTCAGAATAATGATGAACTTGTTAAAGAGGTTAATACACGTATTGAATAATATGGTAAACATTCCTGATTTAATCACAACTTAAATTATGAAATTTTGTATCATACTCGTAATGCAGAATTAAACTACAATGCTTTCCTTCGGCTACACTTCACGACGCTTTTTTGTCTGACCTCCTTTCTTTTGTGTTTCTTAAAAGAGTTGTAATGTGACACTTAATGCGAGACTCTTGCTTATACCACAAACTTTGAATATCTCCTATAAGAGAAAGTAATAGGTGCCTCGTTCTCTTAATCAGAAAAGATTTGAGAGCCTTTTCTTTACGATAAGCAAGTTACAGGCTATATTCTTAAGTGTATAAAGCCTTGTTAGTTCCCTCATTGAAGGTTGAGTAAGCGACACTAAAACCGGTCAAATTTTCAAACAAACCGGGAACCGCCGGCCGTTCCGAAAGCGAAGAGTATTATTAACGTCGCTTGTCAGACAACATATGTAATAATAACACATGCCTCCTCCAGTTCGTGCAAGGAACAAGCTTAGCCACATTTTTCATCTCAAGAGACCGGCCGTGATTTTTTGTTAAATTATTAGTAATTTGTATTAAACGCGGTTCTTGTAATTATGACCAACCATTTGTGTGCATAATGTTATTCGATAATGTAATATCTCTCCCGAAGCGTTACAACTGATAGGCTACGATGGAGACACCGACGAGATCTAGATCGTGGGGCTTTCGATATATCGAGATCCTCGTGGTGCCTGGAGGACGAAGTACTTGCAAAAGAAACCTACCTAAAAACAAAACAAAAGCGTATTCTCGGCCGCTCCCCTGACGCGTGTGTTACTCGGTGCTTAATTTACAATCAATCACGCTAAGTAAATCCTTTTATCGAATAAATTATATTGAAATTTATGCGCACGCCCGAGCGGCTGAGAAATTCGCGATGAATAATACATGCAAATGCGCGCCGCGGCGAGTCGAGGCGCGCGGTCGCGGGTAAGTACGCGCGACACGCGGAGGTCGCACGCGCGTGGGCGAGCGGCGGGCGGTGGTCGCGGGGGCGGGGCGGCCGCCCCGGGCCGACGCGGAGTGATGGAGCGCGGGGTGGGGAAGAGGCGTGGCGATTGGGGTGAATAGGTGAACGAGTGGGTATTTTTTTAGATTGCTTTTAACGACTTGGTCATGTAGCGACCACTGTGATTGTTTTCACTGTAGGGGGAAATTAAGGAATAAAACGTAAGAACAACACGAACACATACAAATATCCATGCCGGAGGCGGGATACAACGCCGCGACCCTTCGAGTCAGCTACTGCAGTTCACCCTCGGCTCTCCAGGCCGGCAAGGGAATTTATCACTTTTGTTTCAGCCCGATTTAAACTCGTGCGCAGTACATCTCCGCGAATTACACTCTGAGGAAAGTCGCAGAATGGCGACCGAAACGTCCGCACTTTCACCATGGACGCGGCTTCACACGGACAGCCAAGTAAATATTGACTCCGACCGCGGAAACCTACGCTCTCAAAGGAATTTATCGTTTCCGAGCTGGTGACGCTGTGGTCAGCCGTGCGAGCAGTGCGTGTAGTGGGGCAGGAACCACCTCCACTACACACACGCTTCGTCCTAGGCACAGGTTCTGTGTCTAGGATGCCGTGTGTCCGGGACAGCCAAGTATCTATTTATAGGAAGACACTGGCCGTGCGAGACTGCGTTCTCGTTCGTGACATCTTCCCTAGCTACCTCGACTGGTGCGACACTGCCCCTCCTGGAAGGAGCTCTGTTTCCGACCTGCCTCCAGCCCTGCATAATAGTGTACTACAAGAACTTGTGTGTGTGTGTGTATGTGTGTGTGTGTGAGCGCCCGTGTACTCGTGTGGCCTGTTGGTCTAGGGGTATGATTCTCGCTTCGGGTGCGAGAGGTCCCGGGTTCAAATCCCGGACAGGCCCTTGGTTCAAAAGCTTTTTAAACGCTGTCCCACTCATTGGCACTGGTACCGACGAATGAACAAGAAAATTCTATAGATTTGGACATCTGAAAACACCTGACCAAAGAAAATATAACTCATAAATTAGTTCATCTGAAACATAGTCATTTGCAATAGTAATGTGTTGGGGGTACGGTGCTCGTAGGCCTGTTGGTCTAGGGGTATGATTCTCGCTTCGGGTGAGAGAGGTCCCGAGTTCAAATTCCGGACAGGCACTTGTTTCAAAAGCTTTTTAAACTCTATGCCACTCATTGGAACTTGTACCGATAAATGAACAAGAAAATACTATAGAATTAGACATCTGAAACAACCTGACCAAAGACAACGAAACTCCCAAAATTAGTTCATCTGAAACATAGTCATTTGCAATAGTAATGTGTAGGGGGTACGGTGTTCGTAGGCCTGTTGGTCTAGGGGTATGATTCTCGCTTCGGGTGCAGAGGTCCCGGGTTCAAATCCCGGACAGGCTCTTGTTTCAAGAACTTTTTAAACGCTTTTCCACGAATTGGAACTGGTACCGCCAAATGAACAAGAAAATACTATAGAATTAGACATCTGAAACCACCTGTCCAAAGACAGAAAAACTATTTAATTAGTTCATCTGAATCATAGTCATTTGCAATAACAATGTGTAGGAGGTACAATACTCGTGGGCCTGTTGGTCTAGGGGTATGATTCTCGCTTTGGGTGCGAGAGGTCCCGGGTTCAAATCCCGGACAGGCCCTTGGTTGAAATGCTTTTTAAGGGGCTATGCCACTCATTGGAACTGGTGCCGACAAATGTACAAGAAAATACTATAGAATTAGACATCTGAAACCACCTGTCCACAGACAGAAAAACTATTAAATTAGTTCATCTGAATTATAGTCATTTGCAATAATAATGTGTAGGAGGTAGAATACTCGTGGGCCTGTTGGTCTAGGGGTATGATTCTCGCTTTGGGTGCGAGAGGTCCTGGGTTCAAATCCCGGACAGGCCCTTGGTTGAAATGCTTTTTAAGGGGCTATGCCACTCATTGGAACTGGTGCCGACAAATGTACAAGAAAATACTATAGAATTAGACATCTGAAACCACCTGTCCACAGACAGAAAAACTATTAAATTAGTTCATCTGAATTATAGTCATTTGCAATAATAATGTGTAGGAGGTAGAATACTCGTGGGCCTGTTGGTCTAGGGGTATGATTCTCGCTTTGGGTGCGAGAGGTCCCGGGTTCAAATCCCGGACAGGCCCTTGGTTGAAATGCTTTTTAAGGGGCTATGCCACTCATTGGAACTGGTGCCGACAAATGTACAAGAAAATACTATAGAATTAGACATCTGAAACCACCTGTCCAAAGGCAGAAAAACTATTTAATTAGTTCATCTGAATCATATTCATTTGCAATAATAATGTGTAGGAGGTACAATACTCGTGGGCCTGTTGATCTAGGGGTATGATTCTCGCTTTGGGTGCGAGAGGTCCCGTGTTCAAAAGCTTGGTTTTGAAATGTTTAAAGAATTTATTGCTCTTAGCACTGACAAAGATAAATGAACAACAATTGTTTTACATATCAAGGATTGAGTATTTGCCAAGGAAAGAATAACTAAAATATAGTCGCATGCGAGTTAATGCCGCGGCTTTTCGCTTATTGTTACATATCGACTCCGACGCTCGAGATCAGCAATGGAAAGTGAAGAACAAGGGGCGGAAATGAGGAAATTTGGTATTAGCGACCAGTGGCCTCAGAGTATAGCAACTAGCGACTCTGGTGAAGACAAAGTAACACCACAAATAAGTACTAATGAAATTTACTGATTTGTTTGTAATGTTGCATTTTTTAAGCGACTTAAAAGGAACGAAAAACCTAAGAAGTAACTAAGAACTTGAAAATTAATTTGGATTGTTTGTTAAATATTGGTTTATATTACTAGGATTTCAAAGGTAGGTCAATGAAAAACTGTAAACTTCACGGAACCAACGTTTTAGCAATTTTTTTGACATTTGATATGCATCAACTGAAATCTTAGACTCTAGCTTTCACATAAAAAATACATCTGTCGAAAGGGACGCAATGTTCTACAACAATTGACTGCTACAATAAGAATGTAAAGAAACCTGAGGTTTTTCTTTACTTTCCCAAAAAGACTCAGAAAGTTAGGTTGGGAAGTTGTTCAAGAGCACAACAGAATATGCATTACGTTATTTAAAAACTCATTAATTCAGAATTTCAAAAAAATGTTGAATATTTCCAGATATAGGAAATGAGTGTTCGAATGTTGAAATTGCCAATAAGCAACTAGAAGTCGCCGTTATTAATAAAGAAGTTACAATATTTAAGAAGGTTCTGCAATTCAAAATAAATGAATTAGGCAGGTATAGGCAAAAGCAAAAGGTATTCAAAACTTTTAGTTTTTTAGCAAAGAATAAAACATACGCGCATAAAACAACCATTGAAGAATAATAGCTTTATAAATTGAATTTAATTGAAGCTTTATTTTACGTGGCGAGACTCAGGCTCATGGGAAATACTATTTCGTCTGACCACGCAAATTTCGTTACGCTTCTTTCAAAAACTAGCGGAGAAAGAAGGTGTTTCTAGGGCGACCAGATGTGTGCTGATAAATCGGAAATTTATGGTGTCGCGATTCCATTATTCATAGATTCAAATGAATTAATTAAGTTGAATCAATGAACTGATTATCTCATCTCGTATTTATACGCCAGAAATCTAATTTTATAACCCTTGCAATTTTACAACCAACGCAATTTGACATCAAGCTGACACGCATCCCGTCGGATCCAACATTCTGCGTTCGCGAGGCTGGCGCTCATTTGTTTAATAAACCTCCCTCACTTTTAAGCGAATTTCTTCTAAGGAGAATAGGGTTGAACTGACCAGCACATTCATGAATCACAATAACAATATCAACTAAAGAAAAGGATCCATCGAATTCACAAAAAATAATGAATTATAGAAGGAACCAAAGGAGCTGTGGCTCCATGCACTTCCACCAACCAACAATCTTAACAATGTTGCAAATGTAGCGAAGAAATACTTTCGAGGTGAAGCGCTACCGTTTTTTCTCAAGCAAATGGAAGTTGAAAACAGGAGTAGTATATTTAGTGTCAGGTGAGTGATGAAAACTTGTTTGCATTAAGTGATCTCTATAGGAACAGAGAGTCTATGAAATAATTGCAATTCGAGTTACCTTCATTTACAACCCAAGAGAGCTGGAGACGGAAATCAAAAGTAGAGACAGGTGTTGATGGTGTTATCTTGGCTATTATGAAATAATATGTGGCAACTACCCAAGGGAAAAATTGTTTAAACGTTATATCAATTAATGAAATGGCCCTAAAGAGTTTTGGGATAAACGGTTGTGTAAATGATAGGATGTGGTGTTGAAGGTCGCGTTTAAGTCACGAGAGTATTTCATTTGTTGTTCTTGAGAAGTATGTATGCTCATTTTTAGAAAAACCATTTTGTTCAGCATCATTCTTGATTTTGTTCAGCAGTTTACCATTTATCCTCATTTTTTGTTTATTAATACTATTTCTCTAAAATACAGATTTTAAAAAAATGGTTATACTTCTTTGCTCACGTCTGTTCTTTCTGAGCTTGTTTTAAACTGTAATGATAACCTGAATCAATTGATGTACGTCGCCACTTGCCGTAATATTACAAAAACCTTATCTCCCTTCGACCTTATTTAACTAACTACGGTATATGAAAACTGCAAAAGAATTCTGATGTATCACGTTTAATTACGTCGTTATCTCTTGATAAGAGTACTAAACAAAATTGGTTGCACTGCTTTCACTCCCAAAGGAATAATACGGAGAGAATGTTTTTCTACGTAGAGTAATAGTCATGACGTGTTCTTGAGATGTGATACAATGTTTAAATTCAGTGTTAGTGTAGTGTGTATTATTTACTACTTGTATTCTTCCGTGGTGCAAAGGGTGAAAGCTTTTATGTTTCATTCCTCTCAACCACATGTTGAGTCGTTTATGATTTCTAGGTACGTAAGAGGTGGTAAAGGTTAAACCACATCCTGTTGCTGTGCTGAATGCACTGCGAATGGATTATCGTGTTTTTTTCCTTTAGGATTTGCACTTAGATTTTCTTTGTATTTGCATTTGGCTCTTGGTTAGCTTCATTGGTGGAAAACTATCGAAAAGGGGGATGCTATTGAAATATAATGCGTTATAAATATGGATAATAGGTGGTTTTTGAGACATAATTTACTACCAACTAATATCTTGTGATCCTCTATTTATCTCTTGGAACTCGTTTTTCTCCTAATATTTCTTTGAATATCACGTTTTCCTCTCTTTTCTTTTTCTCCTTCACCTCTTTTGCGATTTTTTTAGTATCCCGAATTTATCATGTAATTATTCTAATAAGGGTTCCAATTGAAATTATTATAATTTAATCTTGTATGATTTCCTACAAAAATTACTTAAGATAAAATCAAGTGGACTATCTTCTATCATCCGAAAGCCATCTGTCAATTTCAGAATTATCTTCGAAAATATGTCTTTAGAAAAGAGTAGAATTCTTTACTATTCCTCCGGGGGACACATGTGCAGAAATTATGATCTTACATCTCATTGTTTCATCGTATTTACGAGTTTTAAAACATATCTCGAATATTCTGAGGCATTGACTCTTTGATATTTGGCGAGATCCGTAGTTTCGTCACTGCTATATTATAAAAAGAAAAGTATTAATTGTAATTGAATATAAAATTCCATTGCCATCAGACGAACGTATAAAAAATCCATCTCCCATTCGATATGGAATACCCGTTCTGTAACTTGCTGTGCGTCCGTCCCGGAATGTCGAGGGGCATATACCCTTTCTCAGCTTCGAGAAGCACTTCGTTGCAGGAACCGAACAAAATGGCGTGGGAACTGTCACCTTCAGAGAGCTATCGCGACACCTCATTACCAACACTGTATCCAGTAAATCACGTAACTGAAGGTAGCTTGTCGCCTGTCTGAATATCGCTGCCCTGATGGTGTCCGCAAATGAATCACCGTTCACCGCTGCACTAGGAATCGGACGCGAAAGAACAATGGAGCCCAGTGGCAGACAAGCACAGGGGGAACAGAGGGCCAGACAGCTGCGCGTAAACTACTCATTAGATCCGCTAGAAGATTTTGTTTTCAGAATTTCTGAAATTAAATTGTATTTTTATCATCAACATTCAGCACGGTTGATTTGAAATAGCAAAAGTAATTTATAATATTATCTCTTTCGACATATGAGTTCGTTTTATGTCTGAATACTACTTTTAACAGATTTAGATATTGGGAAAACAATATGAACTTCAAATATGTATATGAAAAAAGAACCATATAAGTACATATTAAAAAAATATATTGTAATTTATGTACTTTTTCCAAGTTTTTATCAGTTTTGCAACAAAAAATTATGTTTTTGTAAAAAAAATTATGTTTTGTGTTGTCGGTTTTCATACAAGGTATTTTTATACATATTTGGTACTTCAACAAATACATTTATTATATTAATAATTATAAGCATATAATATATCTGAGAATAAGAGCAGACACATTTAAAGAGAACCACTCCATGTATGCTTCTAGTAGCTATCACGTATTATCAACAGGGAAGGTTTCGGATTAATTGAAACCCTGTGCTGGATTGCTGGAGACGCGAAAAAAGAAATGAAATACGCTCTAGTACATATTGCCAGCACATGTTTACGCTTTGTCTTAACATCAGTGTGTTACAAACGTCCATGATTCTCAATTTGCTTTCCCTCTTTACGACTCGGAGTGGTGAGCTTGTAGGTTCCGTTGATACGTTCGCTGCAAGCGACGTCTGTCCCCGAGGCCCGCCGACCAGTCGCCATGACATTCGCTGATCCGTCCGGTCCAGCGCCGTCCGATGTCGTCCAGTGCCACCTATCACCGTCCACCGTCAATTACCGTTTATCGGCGTGCGTCGCCGTTGCGATTTTCAATTAGTCTCTAACTTGTCCCCCGCTGTAATAATTGTTATCCTTGATTGGCGTCTGAAAGGTCACCTAATGAAATGGGCGTTCCCCTGACAGGGAATGCTTCTTTTCTAAGGGAGTTGTACGTGGTGTTCGAAAAAAAAAAAAAGGATCGGTGTTGGGACTTGATTACGATGTGATAGCGAAACGTTGTTAATTGCGGCTGATACAATCTACGACACCCTGCTGCTAAATATTTTATAATTACAGTGCATGCTAACACGCGCTGTTATTTATTCTGTGACCATGGATGCACCCAAGTGTCGTTATGTGAAAATGGTTTGCATAATGACCTCACTCATCTTCCTCTTTTTGGAATAAATAGTAAATAAAAAGCTGAAATAAATTAAATCACTGAATTATCAAAATAATATTTTCAATAGCTTTTTCTAAGTGTTAGCTGAAAACTTTTCGTAAATTGATCTCAAAATGCATATTAATGCCTTGTTTGAATATATTGTGGGGTTTGTAGGAAGATATACGCGAGTTGTTTTTTACTGCACTTAAATATAAGTTTCATTATATATTTTTGTGAACAGATGACTACTTTGCATTATGCATACACTAAATAGCAAACTACTAAGAACTGAATACATTGCATGGTTAATAGATAATGGTGATGGTAGATGGATGACTATTACGGAACGTTGAATGATACGGTACTTAAACCTATGACCCTGAATATATTAATTTATACCATAATTATAGCTATACATCACGCTATATTAGTCAAATGGTACTTCATTTTGCAGCACCAAGTTTGGAATGCAAACCAGTAAGCAATCTAGTTGTAAAGAAAATTATTGCATTCTCAGGTTCGTTAGACACGTTTTAATTTAGTAAATGCAGAATAGTGCTAGTTTCATAATAAGGTTTAATTTAAAATGTATCAACAAATTGCTATATACCGGTTCTCGGCATATCTATGGATAACGTAGAATTTTCAATATCCCACGGGTGTTGTCAGCGATTTGAAATGAGATAATGAGCTGATTACAAAATTTGTGTGACTAATTAGAGGGGTTTTCTCCTTGAGAAGTATTATCTCGAGTAAATAATTCGTAGGTTTTATATAATTTAGAATGAATGGGCTAACGTGATGAAAAATTAATTGAAAGTATATTAATGATGTAATTACACCTGAAATAACCTTTTTGTGAATAAGAGTGAAAGATAGATCGAATTCAACACATCAGCTATTCCTATTATTATTCCTTCCATTATTATTCCTTCCATACGTCTACCCAATTCCCCAATTCTAATTAACCTATACAACTTAAAAACGAGTTATGGCATTCCTGGTCAACACTGATAGGGCAGTTTCTCTCCAAGACAAAATACGAGTAAGGCGAAATCTTTAAAGGAATACGAGTAACCTCGGCCCGCCAACACAAAACCCTGCAGCGCAAATTCAATATACGTTGAACGAGTCGCCACGTTGGCTTCACTTGATTTCGGAGTCGTAGCCGTCGTAACAGTTCGATCGCGCAGGGCGGGGCCCCATCTGGCAACAAAAGTGGGGCCGGGGCCGGGTCGGGGCCTGAGTCCGCGCGGGCGCTCGCGGGCGCGACACCGCCCTCCGCTCCTTGCCCATCGGCCGTGGCCCGCGGCGGCGGCGGCGGCGGCGGCGGCGGCGGCGGCGGCGGCGGCGGAGGCTGAGATTCCTATCGGGCGCGCGGGGTCCTGTTGTGACGTCTCCGCGGGGGGCCCGTGGCCATGCGAGCCAGCTGCGCCCCGCCCCTCCCTGCCCTCCCCCCCTCCCCGTTCCTCCCCTACCCTTCACAACTTTCCTTCGTATCTGTGTTGTGCCCTTGCAGTGTTGCCCAGAAACATAACTGTTATTTGTTGTTTTTTTAAGTTGGGTAGGTTAATAATATTACTGACATGAGTAGACGTATCTAAAGAATATTGAAGGAGTAATAATAGGAATAACTGATGTTTTGAAGTCGTTCTATCAGTCTAATTCAGAAAAAAAGTATTTGAGATGTAATTGAGATGTGATTAGACGATTTAATTAGAGTTTCTCTGTAAGATGTAATACTTTTCTTGCTACATCATTCTTCTCCTGTCTTCTCTCTTATTCTCCTTTTTGCTCTTCTATTATTAGCTGTCTTCAGCTCTATTCTTCTCTATTCTCTGCTCTTCTTCTTTCAATTCCGCTCGTTTTTCTTCCTTACTGTCCTCTCTAACCGCCACTCTTCACCCATTCACCGTACCGCCGCTACATACCCTCACACCACTCGCCTCGTCCTCACCCATTTTGCTTCACTCCACGGTGCATAAGGCCGAGACGTTTTAGCTCGCCGTGTTCGAAGCTACTCGTCGTTGCTCGTGATTGATTCAATTTCCTAACAGTTTATATTTTGTCCTTTCGGAATCCATCCCATCTCATATTAACCAACCACATCTTCTATTATCTCAAATCTCTCCTTCGTAGTAAAATTTCCATTTAACCCACTGTATAATTTCGTTGCTCCATTATTTATCGGTATAGTAGGTATCCTTGTTAACAATCATTCACTTACTGGTATTTTTTAAGGCAACTTCCTCATTTCTGTACGTCAACCCCTTTCGCCATCTGTCTTCCTACCCTTCTTCTTTTTCTCCTCCCGAATACTCTCCTTCCGCTGTGTTCTTCATCTTTTGTCTCGTTCTCATTTAATTGTTTCCCCTCCTTGACCTTTTCTTCCTTTTCCTTCTCTCTGTCTGATCTTCTATCCTCTTGCTCTTTCTTCATCCTTTCTTATACTCTTTGATTAGTTTTTCCTTTTTCGTTTCCTCACTTATTCTCTCGTCTTCAATCTTACTTCAAGTCACCCTCCATCTTGCCCTCCCTCTGTTCTGACGCGCACGTTTTCTTGAGCACCTTCCCCCATTCCTACCTCCCTCTAAAATTAGTTCAATTAAGAATAAATGTAAACGACGAGTGTTGTTGACAAAATACAACTAGCAAAAACGATCGCTCCCCAATATTATAAACTATTTTGCAAATTAAAACGAGGGCTCAAGAAAACGCACGCGGATAATTCAGCGCGCTTGAAAGTCTCTACGCCCCGATCCGAGTCGGAGACTGCCATCGCCCGCACTTCCGCCCTCAGCTTCGTCACCTTGGGCGACGGCATTAGTGTTGCATGCGTGCCGTCACCTCGCCCCTTCCTCCCCTGCTGCTTCTGCGCCACCCTTCGGACGGCCCCAGCGCTGCCACGCGCTCGTGATACCTACATGACTTCTTTTGCTCGCACTCTCACCTTCGTACTGCAGAGACCAGGGTCTTTCAACTCCTCTGTAACGTGGTGGAGACCATTACAGTGGCGCGCTCTTCTGTAGCACCTTCTTATAGGAAATAAAATACAAACTGCTACCAACGATACGTAAAACGTGCGTGGGAGCTTCGTGGATTCGCAAGCAGGCGGGTATGTTTATACAAAAGATATCGTCGATGTTCGCACTCTCTTCAGCGATTTCTTACATGCATGTATTATGAATAATTGAACATTTGGAAGATTCTTTTCCTATTTCTCACAAATTAGCTAATTTTAATGTGCAGACGTTGGCATTCAACTCTACCCGGTGACACTAGCGCTTCCTATGGCAAAAGCACCCTCCAAGAGCACGGGGAGTTCAAAGGCCCCGGGAGAGAATGCCTTGGCGCACCGTGCATGCGCCTAGCGTCTAGCTGGTCGCGCTCCCGGTGGGGCAGCGCGTCGGCCACGCGCGCGCCGTTTTTGCGCCCCGCCGCCTCGAATGACGCGCCGTGCGCCGAGCCCTTCGCGTGCTTGAGGGGGACGGTTCAAATATTTTGCTGCCGCGTCCGCGTCGTTCTCACGCGGCGGCAGCGCCTCGCCTGGCGGAGCGTGAAGGCTCCGGCGCCGTCGCCGCCGTTCATTCTCTCGGACTCGCCGGTCGCCGCGCGCTCCCGTTTGTGCTCCCGTTGAGGTGACAGCCCACGACATACGCGAGCCTCGCGGAAAAAAAAAACAACAAAAGAAACGTACGTCGCTATTGAAGGCGGAGTTTTACGTTTAGAGTTACGCGAAGGTAAGCGCAGAATATATATATTTTTTAAAGTAGAGAATGACATTAGATATACATTAATCTTCTTTCTTCCATTCGTTCATTCTGCTTTATTTTGCTACGCTTGGGTGATCAGTGCAAGAAAGTGGAAAATGTTAAACATTCTGCGACTAGTCTAACATTTATCTATTAAGAAGGAAGATTAGTGCATCGATTTCATTGAAAATAGAAGTTTCTTTTCACCTTTCATGCATCAGCACTTGAAAGTAGATCACCTACAATTACGTAACATATGCTTCAGTGCCTGAATATCAATGTTGACTCAAAGGTAAAAAAGTAATTGGTGAAATGATAGAAACACATTAACTTCAAAGAATTGGAACCCAAATGAAATGGTAATTTTGTTCCCTTCACTCGAATTGTTTGGTGTGAAACGTCCTTAAAATTTTTACAGGAGGGACGTTCGGTTGATATGACCGCATTGCTCTCAAACTTGCTACACTATTATCGCTATCGGTTTGTAACCATTGTGTTTGTGCGATTTATTTTGGTGTTAATTTGTTCATGAAAGAAACTATTTTTCGATTACGCAGGTGTTGCATGCGTAAACGCCGCCGTTGGTGCGTTTGTAGGAGCGTTCTCTCAAACGGGATTGTAAAGCAATTTCGTTTGTGAGAACTCTTCTGCATAGATGAGCCCAGCTAAAACAAGAGGAAGGGCAAAATACCCTTCTGCGCGCTCTTTTTCAAAAATTATTTTTTGTTCTAATGTGACATTTTACAAGTAAAAAATAAAGTATACCAGGAGAGTGAAATTAAAACTTACAAGATAAAATTGATTTTTATGGTTCGAGATCATCGTGTATTAATACATAGCAATTCTCCAAATTGTCAGGTTAAAAAGGGGAAATCATGGATTAAACATATTTATGGAAATAAAATATTTTATTTCGCATGACTACATGGGCCCCTTCAAAACTTTAAAGGGTTCATGGCCATCAAACTGAATTACTCATGGATGCTCATTGTGTTGTAATGCCTAAAATGTTCAATTTTGTTTTAGTAATTTGACGTTTGTTCGGGTACATCGTTGTAGAATTCTGTATGTCAATCCAGAAATGGCGTGAATGGACTTGAGCAGCAAAGGCAAAGATGTGCCAATACTCTATCATCTCCTTCGACAAGACACATTTGTTTGATTGATATATCGCTTGCATTCTTCCAACCGTACTGTCTGCATTTGTTACTTAGTCGCCTCGTTTTGAAGAGAAAAGATGTATTTAGCGTGCGTAGAGGGTGTTGGTATTCTACGAATGTTCCATTATTTGTAGATCGTTTAAGTTATTGTTAACGTAATACATTAGTTAAGAGTGTGTACCAAGAATATTGTTGCATATATTACTCTTAAAGAGATATAATCATTTACATCGCATGGTTCGGTTTCAAGGAACTGACGCCATCAACCTGAATCACAATTGACCGCAGTTCTTGAGCAGTTCGCAAAGTTGATTGAACTAGTTGATTGAACGTTGATTAAACGGGAAGCACTCGGCAGGGCAAGGTTGAAGCAGCGGCGAGGACGCAGTGCGGACAACCTCAGAGGGCGAACAGTGAAGCGGGGAGGGACATGGACGGATTGGGCGGTCGCCGAAAGGCGGTGCCATAAATCTGGTTAGTCTGTCTAAAAAGGTCTTAAGGTAGAAAAACTTATTTGAATATCAAGGTCGCCGTAACACTGGAATCCAATATGGGCCCAACGAAATTTTAACATTTGTGTATGGATCGTAAACTCGTATGTAAAATAATAATTAAAAGGTCTTTTAGTAACAAAGCTTGTAGGGGATGTATTGTAAAAAAAGAATAAACGTTATGTAGTGAAAAAAAATCTTACATGACACGGATCAGGAAATGGGTGAGGAGGTGTTGAGTGGAGAGGGATGCAAAGAGGGGGCAAAGAGAGGCGAAGAGGGTGGGGTGAGGAGAACTGGGCGGGGTGGGCGTGGTGCTGGGCCTTGAGCTCAGCCCCCCCCCCCCTGGAACCCTGAGCCTCCCGCCCGAGGCCGCTTCACACATTACACACACACACACACACGGTCCGTGTGTCCTCGCACATTAAGTCGCATAGTGACGTTAACGGACTGCACACTCTGCGACGTTCCTATTCCAAACTCTTACTTCCTATAAGGGAAAGGTGATTTTATTCTTTCGAAATTGCATGAGATTGCATTACATTCAATTACACTCGATTCAATGGAAAGGAATTGAATCGAATGGAAACGAGTTGAATTAAAATTTCCTGAATGTAAGAGAGCGAATTAAGTCAGCAGGATTGATATAGTGCTTTGTTTATTTTTTAGTGTGGTACTTTCAGGATTGTGTGGTCGAATAAGTGAAATAGAACTCTTCCCCAAGGGTCGCGAAATCTGTTCCCGAGGAGGGTGGAAATGCTTGTTATTTGCAATTGTTGTACGTGTTCTGTGAAAAATTTAAGTGCGTTCCAAGTGAATAACGCAATATTTTGACATTTTTTAATTTCATTGTTTCCAATTGCAGTAATTTAAATTTTAAGGACTATTACATTTGAATAACTAGGTTATTCTAAGTTTGTTTTCTTCAATGAGTTAAGCAATTAAAATAAACTTTGTACAGTATAACCTCGCTATTCCAAAACCCGCAAATCCGCAATTTCGGATAATCCAAACAAAATTCGGTCTGGAGAAAAAATGCTTATTTGTTGTATAAAGAAATAATATTATAATTACTGTAGAACTGAGCAACTAATAATTGAAATACAAGTTGTCGAAATAAAACGATTATTGCACCAATTACTACGGTGAATATGACATGTTTATGTAGCGGTAATTTTCACTTACAGGAACTTGCAAAATCGGCAATCTTTTTACGAAAAGAACTGAATCTGCTGGATGATGGGATGTGATGATGCGATCTCTACGAGACGTTACCATTTTCTCACATCGCACGCTACATTGCATTGTCTGCTAATTTTATAGATGTATTTGTATATGTACGGTACATTTTTTCTGGTAATCCGAACATTTCCGAATCCGAACAGGCCCCACCTCCAATTTGTTCGGATTACCGGAGATCTATTGCAATAGGCAAGTTTTCTAACAAATTACTAAAATGTGGTATAAGAGGGATAATAACACCCTCGCTGGTGTCCTCTGGCTGATATTCATGTTCTGCTGTTATGAGAATATTACTGCTACTGCCATTAGATGTTTTCAGAGTGAATGATGTAGATACTGGAATGCCACAAGCATAGGATACTGTTTTTTTGAACGAGGGGATATTAGGGTACACTATTTACCTCCAACTTTTAGCGTTACGTCTCTCAATCTTCACAGTGTGAAAATAACAATTGCCACAGTAAGTCGAACTCTCTCGATTTAGCGGCGTCGTGTGTCTAGGTATTGTTCTGTTTCAGAGCAAGACAGAAACGTTTACTCGGATTCATTGTTTCAAACGCGACTGTGGTGGGTTACATTCCGGAAACCATTTTCTTTGGTACAAAGGAAAACCGGCAAAATCATCATATCTTATTTAGCATCCAAAACCCCCATTTTTCATGATGTTTCCTTTTTTAATGAACCACGGGAGTAATGTGATAGCTTCATTATCTTCGTGAATACCTTTGGAAACGCTATTACTTGTAAAACAACAAAATTATGTAAATTACTGTTATTTTATGCATTCGTGACAATTAATAAAACTGTTAACTGTCACGAATGCAGAAAAGAACCCCAATTTTTTGAAGAAAAACTTACACAATTCCATTTTGAAAATCTAAGAGTATACGTATTGGAGTGTGTTCGAGATCGTGCGTTCGAGATCGAGAAGTTTCGAGATCGGAGATTCGAAGAATCAATTTAAAGTAATAATTAATTACTATTATTTGTCAGTTAGTTACATCTTGTCGTAGTGTAGATAATATTTTTAATACAAAAAAAGAATATGTCCCGGAACACATGAAAATATACATTTAACTTTTATGGGCCGGAATAAATAGTGCATTTACTTACTATAGCTCTTGATAATTATGAAACTTGTAGTGAACAAGCTGAAGGTACCGTTGTACGTGAAACATGGCACTTAAGAAGCATGAAAACCTTTAAATGTGGGTTCCTTCTTGTTGTTCTCAGTTGTGACTGCAGGTGGGATGACATTGGAGAGGTTCCTTGTTCTAACTCCACCACTTACGACGCATCATGTAGCTCAAGCTCACTTGGCCAAGAGCCAAGGCCTACCGGCTTACATAGGGACAAAAAACAAACAATCCAAATAACCAACTGCGCTTCTAGGTGTTCTCAACAAGTCCTTTCAACGGCGCCGTGACGTACAAAACTCAATTGACCTTCACATCGCCACGGAGCAATCCTGAGAAAAATCTATTGCAAGTATTTTTAAATGGCTCAAATGTTGTTCCAATATTTCGTGAATTTTAATTTTTTGTTTCGTTTTACATACAAAAATGTAAGAAATAATTCTTGAAAAGGAAATAAATAACCAATTTATATACGAAAGAATTCGTAATACGACATTCAATTCATATTTTATACATCATACGCCACGTGGTCCGATTTTGAAAGGAATCTAAGATTTTTGAGTAAAAAATAAACAAACAATTGAAACATTGCGGAAGCTCTCTTGTCATAGACGGGAATAATGAAATTGAATATTCCTGTTTTGCCTTCCTGCTCTTAACTAAGCGCAAAGAAAGGTTCATTAATACCGAGTTGCAATTGGCATGCAAATGAGATGAGAGCATCGTAACGTCTAGAGACAATAAATTTAAGGCTAATCACAGTCCAGCAAGTCAGTCATCCTCTCTCCTTTATTTGCGATTCCTCGCTAACAATGGGATGTTACAACGCACCCGTATACCTAAACAAAAACACAACGCTGCGGGCGTCTGGAAATAGTACGTGTCACGCAACAATTATTCATTTCCGATAACAATTGCAAAGTGGGCCGTTCACCTTGGCGCCTCGGCCAGAGGGAACAATTGTTTCAATTCCGAGCTCGCGTCTTGCAGCCCCGCCCTGCACATTGTGCGCAGGACGCCAGGCCCACTGGGCAGAAACGAGTCGGTTGGCGGGCATAAGAAACAAATACACGAAACGAATCCAAACAAAACAAAACCTTATCAAAAAGAATCTTCAGTAAAAGCAAACTAAAGAAAAAAACAAAATTAGCAAAAACAAACTAAACAAGAAACAAACTGAACAAATAACTGGTAATGGAACTAAAAATGAAGGGCGCTGAAAACAAAGGAAACTGAAAATAAAGGGCAGTGAAAATGCTGGAAACTGAAAACATAGGGAATTGAGAGGAAATCGACGTGCAGCGTGAAGCAATTACATTATTCTGTTCTAGCATAAGCAAGTACTTGAAGACAAAACTACAATATGCACGCTCATGTGCACCCATGATTGAAAGTGGAACTCAATCCCACAACAATTGGAACAGAAGCGCTGGCGGCGTTCCCGCAGCTTCCGCTATCTGGAATAGACACAGATAGCAACCTTGACTGCACAGAACTGCGTATATATTTGTCCAATTAAAACAAGTTTTTACTTAATTTTCTATCAGGGAAAGCGCATAAGCCTATTTTACAGTCATTTTTTCATCCTTTTTTCGTCATTTTTCTGCATAGAAAGTGGATGGAAAAAGGACGTTCGTTTCTACGCAGCATGTTTCGGTGTCGAAACTGGATGAGAGTGATTCCAGCGGTTTACATGGTCATTTCTGTCTTTGTACGTAATCGCGAAGAAAATTCTTTCTCCGGACGCCACATATAGCGCTGGAGTTCAAACATTTGAACATCTCATCTGTGGTAACAAATTAAGTGACGTTATTTTAAGAATGAGCACGGATGCGACGATATTAGAAGTACATACAAGTCTACAGTACATAATTTATTTCTCACTTCATAATCACTTCACATTACAATTTAACACATCAGAACGTTCTCACGTACCTACAAAATGAACAAATCCCTCAACACGCATAACTAGAGAAAGTCTCGTAAAGTGCCGCCAGGAGCGCGGTACTCACACTGGATGAAATCTGTACCGAAAAATTAAGCGTGCGTCATTTTTTCGTACAAATTACATCCAGACCGGTCTGTATCTTTTCTGCACCGGCGAAAAATGATGAAAAAATGATGGTGTAAAACAGGCTCTAGACACGCCCGAGGGTCCGTGATTCGCACACGTTTGCGGTCGTATCGACCCACTGCTCCTGCGTCTCGCGCTTCTGAGCCGCAGGTGCCGATCGAAAGTGACGGAGCCCTCCGCCGCAATAGCGACACGTAGGCCTGCGCCGACACCAAACCTGTTCACCGGGTAATTCACGTCTCATCTCGTGTACGCCACGCTCGCCAACCTTCCGCCCGTGTGTTTTATTTGGCAGCGGGGCAGCGGCCTTCACTGTAACGCCACCGGCGCGTTCAGTACTGGCTTGTTTGATTGATTAATTGATGTTTCCGGGCATCTTAACTGCTGTGCTAGTAACTCCCGTTAGTATGGTGAATGTTTTTTATTATGCCGGGAGGTGGCGGTGTTCTTTCGCTGAATGATGAGATCCGGTGACGTCATACAAGTCAGCTTGAAGGGGATTTTCTTTCCCAGGTATCTCCTCATCAGGTGATGCTCGAGCCAGCGCAAGCTCTAAGCTCCCGACTGGTCACTCGAAATATGCGTTCCAAGGAATTAAAACATTGTCCGTGATTGTGGGGCGTTATCGTGTGGTGATCTCGTTTCCATTCCTCTCATATCCGCCTGTCTGCTGGTAGACGTCCCCCGCGCTGGGGAGGGGGGGGGACTTTAGATACGTGAAAGTGGGAGAGTCTCTGAGCATAGAGTAATATGAATACCTCCTTTGTGTATGTTCTGAGTGTGTAAGGAAAGGGAAGAGGAGAAGGATGAGGAAGGAAACTTGGTGCGCGGAACGTGGTCCATTTATTATGGTATATGTTGACACGTACATGTTTGACATTCGCCTATTGGAGTAGTTCTAGAATTTTTAAGAGTTCTTCTGAAAAACTGATTCAAAAATAGAACAGAAATACGTATGACTGCTGCTACGAAAACAAAATTAATTATTAAATAATATTCAATACACAAGTATTCGATATTCGGTGTTGATTTGTTTGCTCGTTGCGTTCTGTGAGATGTCAAGTGTTTTCGAAGAGTTGTCATTGCTGAATGATTGTATAAACGCATTCCGAACACTGCTATTTTTCAACACTTCCATTTTTCAACAACTTGACTAAATGTATTGTTTTCAAATCTGGACACAATATTTTCATTTTGCGTAGTCGTTGACTGCGTTACTTGGTGTTGTCAACATTGTAAGAATAAGCATCCTTCTTCCAAAAGCAATGTCATACATCCAATGTTCTTATCGAAATATCACATGCTCCTAGTAAAACAGAAAGATCAATGAAGATGTTGACATCACAGAATTTTTGGAACCTTTGTGAGTAGGCAACGCTGGGCTTGCTTCACGGGCTGTCCCCGTTATCTCTCGATTGCAGAATGCTTTCACGGGTCGCGCGAAGAGAATGTAGTCGTGCGACCCAAGAACAGGAGGGAAGGCAGCGGCGGGGACAGCAGTGGCAAAGGCGATGGCGACGAACGATCTACTGCGTTGAGGGTGATGACGGAGGTAGCGATGTCTAGGACAACGGTATCGCTAATTGTAGCGATAATGGTAACAGCTGACTGCGGGAAGAATGGTGGTTGGAATTAACTGACGACGAATGTTTATAAACTTATCTAACTTTGGAAGTAACTGAGAGGATGAAGAATACCTCAGTGACAATGGGTCACGTGAATAAAAGTAAGCAAATGATTTTACTAGAAGCTTTTGAAGTGTGTATTTATGTTTTGGTAAATAAAATCTAAGTACCATCTTTTACGTCTACCAAGTAGTATTTACTTATATTAAATACTTAATCTTGTACTAAGAACGTTTTTTACAGAATTTACTTAAACTTTTGTAAAATAATAAAGCTGAGCTTTAACTTAATTTTTTAAGTAAATATTGAGAATTGTTGAAGTACGGTGGTGTTCAAATTTAAATGACATTTTCTGTCAACACCAGAGAGTGTGGTTGAGTTTGGAACAATAGAAATTCTTTATTATTGCTTGAATGTGCTTATAAGAAAATAATAATCGTATGAAAATATTAATTGCGGCTGTATTCTTGAATTTACGAATACCAAAAAACAACCACTCTTGTTATTACACCTGAAACTCATTTGCAAGAGTTGTATTCGTTTCGTAAGAACGTGAATTGGTTATAAAAACAATCGCCTGCTCTGGAGAGAAGAAATAAAACAATTCCCATTTAATAAAAGTTTATAATTTATTTCGTATTGTAATGTATGCGGATTGTGAAAATCTCTCAACATTGAATTTATTATAAAATAATTCGCAGCTATTATTAATAAGAGTGAGATTGTGAAAAACCGAATCTGAGCATGCTGTTTCTTCGCGGCCTTCATACTAGGAAAAGTCAACTTCTTTAATGCTATATTTTGATTTTCAATAATTTTCAGGAACTGCATTTGTGAAAAGTGTCTGCCTTTCAAGCAATTTCATCGGAAAAAATAGTTGTTTTTTTTTTCTGTGTAGGAATTACACCGAAACAGCTTACAAACTTAGCCTCACATATCCCTACACATGAGACGAGTGTTTACTGATTTCCCAGCATTCTCCAACAAATGTTCACTTATTTTCCCGGCATTTCCTTCCTAGCAAAGTGTAATTTTATTCACATCAAATTATGTAAACGCTATTGCTTGGTAGTAAATACTTTTACTGCTTGCTTCAGTCTTGAAGTAAAAACAAACTTCACATTCAATAAAAGTTTATAATTTATTTCTTGTTGTAATGTATGCATATTGAGAAAATGACTCATCATTGAAATTCATTATTCACTCCCCATATGGCTGTGACAGATATTAATAGAGATGATGGTAGAGGTGTGGATGACAATAAGGACAGCGGTTGGGAGGAGACAATAGTGATGGCGGTAGCGGTGGAGGAGGTGGCGGCAATGTCAGTGACTGTAGCGGCGGCGCGGCGCGGCGCGGCGCGGGGCGGCGGCAGCGATTGCAGTAGCGATGTGATTGAGCGGCAGTCCCCTTTTCGGCGCAGGTGACTTTCAATTTCGATCCCAGACTCAATCCGTTACGAAATGCTGCCTCAGAAGAGAATGCCGACGGTAGCCCCGAACAACACTATGCCATTAGAAAGACAGTCTCAGTTTCTGGATTCGGGTTCTCGCGGTACGTGACCAGCGAAAGGAGCCGCGAACATTTTTCATGTGCCAATGAACTAAAGCAGTTGCTAAGTATTCCAGTACCAGATGAAATATGTGCAATGTATGAGCAGCACCTATTCCATTTTTGGAAACGAATGGTTCTATGGTACATAACTTAAAGAAACGACAATCAGCTTTTAAAAACGCAGTTGAGTTGAAATGTCGTTACTGAGGAATGTACTTTACATATTTCTGTTCCTCACAAAAATTCCTAACAGTATTTTCAAGAGATAATGAAAAAAAGATTAACATGCTTTCTGAGGTGTCTTATTTCAAAATATTATATTTTTAAAATCACAGATAAGGGCATCCGAAAAAAGAGTAAATAATTAAAAAAATGGCATTACAAATAAATAAAATTAATGCGGTTTGTATGTGATGTAAGACGCATTACCTCTCATTAACATTTAAGTAATTACCGATGCAAGATTAGAGAAAAGTAACAATTTATAATATACTGGTCAAGTTGCATGTTTCGAAGATGACAGCGATTTTATCTCAAACTCCCGATGGCCAATAGAGATATTTTCTGTACATTCATAAAAGCGATATACGAAGAATAATTTACGGTTAATATCTACCGTGTACGAGGTTTTAAAAAGTCTCCGGAGAGTAATCACAATCGCAGGAAATTGTGGCTGACTGGCAAATACATAAGAATACTGAATTTTAACTGAATTTTGAAAATATGCAATTAATCATCATATCTGACATTTAGGATGATTGATAATGAGTTGATACCGGCCTTTCTCAATGCTGAGTATAATCTAATAGAAATTATACCACGAACAAATATGTATCTATAAATATGAGTGCAACTTTATAAGTTTGCGGTAAAAAATACTTAATATTCCAGAACATGTCAAATGTGTTAATATTCACAAAGGTATTTCGCTTCTGATTAAGGTCGAATAGTAAATGTTTTTTGATCATTATAGTAGTATACGAAGGAAACACATTTTGAAAGACAAAATGTTTGACTGTAAAAGAAACAGAATTTTAACTTCCACAATTGGCTTTAAAAAAATATCTTCAAGGAAGAAACCATCAAGAAGGATGCAATAACTTTACCTGTCGAGGGTTTGAGTATCACTCCATCAATAAATTGCATCTATCATATACCTGTCTTTAATGTAGTGTGTGTTGAGGGCTGAAAAGTTAACCAATGCATTCGGATGCGTAAAATAAGCAGTGTTGGAAGAAATATTGCATCAACACGTCAGTCACATCTCTTACGCAGTAAAATATTTCCAGAAGCAAAAGGTGTACCAAATATTTATGTGCGAAAATAACACCGATTACTTGGCCACCGGACGCCTAATCTTTTCCTATCAACTCTCTTGGCAGTTGGACACGTTTCCGACGAAGTGATGACCGGCAAATCTATCTCTTCCATCTCAAAGTAGCGATAGCACTGTTAGTTCAGATTCAGTATATCACATACTAAGATTTACATTTGAATGAGCAACGAATGTGATGTAGTATTCCTTTGAGGAAAGTTGTTTCGTCGTTCTACTTACGAAACGTAATTTCTCACGGTTTGCTCATGGAATTACATTGGAAGTGCGTAAGTCAGAGTGATATATCATAGGTTGCTCGCTGACATTTGCAAACACCTATTATGTTAGCATTGTGTTCTACAAAGGTATGTCCTATGATACTCACTTATACCAATTTTAGTTGGACATAACGTGTTCCGTTTATGTGTATTTAATTATTCCACATCATTCGGAAATTTGTGTAATAAGAAAAACTTGTTCGTGTGAAATTTCCAAAATATTGTTTTATATATTGCATAAACATCAAAACATATGTTGTGCTTAGTTTACCACAAAATAGAACAATCTGCCATTGAATAGTTCTTGCAACTGTGTGACATTTTTAATGAAACAAATCGGTGAACTTTGGAGGAAGTAAGCGATTAGAGAGTCATCATCAGTTTTTATACTACAAATTGCGTTTGTTCTCGTGATATAAATATTTAACCTTGGTCAAGTATTTCACAGTACTAAAGTTTGGTCAAGTTAAAATGCAGACCTCAATAGATCAGGGTATGATATTGCAATTACGACTAGTATTAGATGAATAAGAGTATACACGAAAATGAACACAAGGTAATATCTATTTTCTGTGATAGGAGCTTCACCTCACCTTTACTCTGCAGTTTGCTCTTGTTGTAAACACCTTTGACGATGCGTGATTTAAACAAAATTTTTAAAAAAATGAAGAAATGGTGCAAGGAACTTTGTTTTCAGTATTTGTGCCAATTAGATCGGTGATGTTAAAGTGGACGACCAAGAGGGTGTGCCCTGGTCTAGCAAGATCTGCGGGCTACCGGTGAGGCCCGATGCTTTTTTTTAATTTCTGCTTAGGCCGAAGGCCCTCAGCAGCCAAGTACGATACATTGATGGTCCATTGAATTATATTAACATTGCTTAGGAAACATGATTGACAGATGAATACATGAAGTACACGAACACGTTAAGTAGATTCAATGTTTCTGAATTAAATGTTCGAAGCGATGTCAGGTACATGATGACCAGGGAAGATGAAAGAACTGTCGCGGTTGTTTCCGCTTTAGTCTATTGTGGTAAGGGTTTTATTTTACTATTTTTAAATGTACTGTTGAGGGGTTGTCGTCCGCTCCATGTTGACGTCTTCGAGTTACGTCGGGCTGACTTATCAAGCAGCGCGAAGAGAAAACACTTCTCACGGTTGGAGAAAAGAAGTAAACTTAGTAACGGCATTTAAATCTAAGTAGTGGTGTTCCAAATTATACGTATCTAGTACAGGCAACGTTTATTTACAATTTAAGCATTGAGGGCCACCGAAGATCTCTCTTACCAATGCAATTGAGAAAAAGATTAGATCTGATGATTTTCATATTTCTGTTTGTTCTAGTCACTTCAGAAGTTATTTCTCTTATAAATTCGGCGAAAGCCCCATAAACAACAATTGCAGCCGCCGAGAGACGAATCTTCAGAAGCGGCCATCACGATCAGTCTGCCTCAAATTATACATCTGAGCAACGCTAATATTCACAAAGGCACTATATTATTCAGTTTATTAATCCTTTTGACACAAATGATGGAGAACATGTACTATTTTGTACCATTGTAAGTAAAAATATTTGATAAGATGAATAAATTGTATAATGTGGTTAATATTTGGGTGTGAAGACAATGGCACAAGTTACCTGAAGCGCCCGACGTAACTGCAAGAGTTGAGTTGGGTCGTTTACGTGTATTGTGAGGCAATTCCATTTACATTATTGATCTGTTGCAACTACCTTCAGAAATGTTTAATTTAATCAAAGGTTTGAATACAACGACTTCGAAGTCCTTTACTGATGAAGCAGAGACCACGAGTAAGATTTCATGTAATTTTGGAACACATTGCGGAGGCTATGGTTTTCATGTCCTTTCATTGTTATTACAATTTTGGTAGACACGTTCCTCGTTTTATAATAAGATTTAAATTTAATATTATAATTTTTCAAATCATTTTTAATTTAGAAAAAGTGGTTATAATTGGTGTACTTACTATAATTTCCATTTTTATTTCCTAAATATAAAATATGCTCGCGTTTTGGACTTCAATTTTCGTCAGTGTAGATCGAAATATTATATTGTACAAATAGTAACGCCATTATTAGTAACACATTTGTAAATAATGTATTAACTACTGAATAAATGTATTAACTAGTGGATAAAATGTATTAACTATTGAATAATATGATACTGGTCTCTGGTGACACACAAATGAACTGACACTGAGTGCTATAGTTTCATTACTTAACCTTAATATTAAAGTGAGGATGCATCGGATTAATATTTTTTTGTAATAGACGCAACTAAACAAAGAGCCGAAAAGTCAAAATTAATGGTCAAGACCGTTAAGTAATTTAACAGCCCTCCGTCCGTTTAAAATAATAGAAAAAATGAGTTGTAGCTTAAGATGACGTAAGAGTAGGGCGCTATTCATAGTATGTATTTATTTCTATGATTTTTTGAAGGATGGTATTACGTGAAACATTGAACAACGCTTACCCAATTTCAGAAAATAGTCTTATTTTGTTGTTGTTTATTCTCTCTGTATGGACCTTTATAACATTTGAAGCTGAGGACAGCCAGTAAAAATGTTTGAGAAAACCTGGTCTAGGCGGTGGCGGCGGCGCAGGCCTGACCGCAGCGGACCGGACCGGGGCTTATCTCGCGGAGGCCTTGCCCGGGGCGCTAGCGGGAGATGCATGGCCTGCTGCGCGTTGAAATCCGCCGCCGCCGTCGCCGCTGCTAGCGCCGCAGGCGTTTTGCACTTGCTCGAGCGCCATCTATCTCTTTGCCGCGGCACGGCGGACCCGGTGCCATTACAATTGCTACATCCTGATTGCGGTCTGCTCTCCCGCAGCCTCCACCTGCTCCTGTGCTTTCGGGAAGACCCGAAGAGGCAGATCTGCAGACATTGCGCCGCCAAGCGGAAAGCTGGTTATTGCTGTTCGCTACATTGGACTTTTGAGTTCAACTCGTTTCTGGTGGAGCTCAAAGGAAGATGAACATGTTTTTTAATGCCCTTCCCATTCCTTCTTCTTTAATTGTACAACAGACAGAAAATTAAATGCGAATCATACGACCTATTATTTTTTCATTAAATTATAAGGATTTGGAAAAGTGAAACTTTGTTCAGTTAGTGATGTCCCAGTGTTTCTTTTCACATTGATTTACCTTTTTCAAATGAACTGAAATAAAAACTTATTTTTTACTTGTTTAACTGATTGATAGACTTGATTCTTCTTGTTTCTAAATTGAGTCCTTGTATTTTGATCATTACTGTCTCTTGAGTGTCTTTCAAATATTTGAATAAATTATGGAGCTTTTTGATGTGGATAAATGTAAAACCAATAAATTTAAGATTATCGAAATTTTGCAGGTTTATCAAAGACAAACTTCATTTTTTCATGGTAAAAATTCCTTGTCTCTCTTTCTCTTACGCTATCGAGGATACTAAAGGAGGACCATCTCTCTACCAAACCATGTAATTTCAATTTAAGTTGTAATGTTCAAAGAAAATTGTTTAGCGAATGGTTGGTAATGATGATATTCTGAAAAGTCATTCAAGAGTTGTAACATTCAAGTGAAAAGAAACTCGAGTGGCCGAATCTCTCGTAACGTAACAACGTAAATGTTATTTAGTATTTCATTGCTGGTGACATTACAGCGCATTCTTTTGTTAAAGTAAAAGTTGTGGCGAATAATGTTTCGTTCTGAGAATGTTGGAGACTTTCTTTTATGCATACCTACTAAATTCCATCGTAACCTTTTGTTCAAGTAAAAGTCTCAGCAAACGTTAAAATATCTTCGCAGTGAAAATGTTACGAAATACTCTTTTTGTGCATGTCCCACATAGGAGTATTAATGAGGATCATTAATTTGATAAACCGTCAGGGTATTCACATTTCAAATTAATGCATTCTGGCTACTGTCCGTATGTCGCAGATATTGGCCTTTGAACAACTAAATATCGCTTCTTTAAGTTGTGCAGCATACTTAAAAATTACTGTTTGTTTGCTCATAGGTTAATTCAATATTTTATTTAGGTATTTCACGTATCATTTACTCAATAATAATTTATAATAACTCGTAACCATAGACACGGTAAATACACGACGGAACGTAGTTCCCTCTGTTGCTAGACTGTAATGATTTAAAAATCAAAGATTCCAATTTGTATAAGAATTTTTTTATTATTGTTGCATTATAAACTCATCTAAACTTACTTCCATCCACCTTCACGGCTTTCTTTTATAACTTGATGTCTCGCTGGTCGGACTGACTATTTATCTCTTCCGAAGTATGAAGGGAAGCAACATTACGATTGTTCATAATTGGGACTGTGATTTATATGCATTTTCAATTTTTTCTCTTAACTAAAACATCCCGTTCAACAATTTGTATACGTTTTGAGGCATTTAGAATCAATTTAAGCTATTTTCATTTCGCATATTTTCGCATATATCACCGTAATTGTATATTTTTGCATATTTGGGCATATTTGCATATATATGTTGCAAATGCACCCCTCGTCCACGAAAAGAAGCCCAAAAGTTACAGTTCAGTCAGCGTGTAAGCGGCTTTGACAGTTGCTTTGGTACGTTACGTGACCTGCTCGGAAGCAATGGGCTTCCAAGGATGTTTACGTTGCCATAGCCACGGATCAGCGTTGCCGCTCACTTGACTCGTGCGAATTCGCTCGAAAAGCACGTTAAGACCTGCAATTGGCAGTATCAGTCGAAATGAAATGAGTCAGACCCGTCAATTTGTTGTGAATTGAGAGGAAGTCATATTTTTGTTGCAATACCTATATTTTTTAATTTGTGAAATGCACATTAACTGCATATCCCATTATTTTCCTAAGAAATGAGTTTTCTTCAGAATTAAGTCCTTGACTTCATGTTTGTCGCTTGTAACAATTCTTGTGATTTATGCACCTCTTTTTGCTGTAAACTTTATTCCACATTACACTTTTTATTTATTTTTACACTTACATATTACATTACACTATTTCGCATTTTTTCCCTCTTTTAATTGCATATATTACCATTGTATTTACATATATATGCGCATATTTCGCTGTTTTTATTGCGTATAAATCACATCTCTAAATCATAATACAGTCAATACGAACATGAATATTCAAAATTTGTATATGAAAATAAAGTTTCATAAAAAAATTTTTTTCGCTGTTTTTATTGCGTATAAATCACATCTCTAAATCATAATACAGTCAATACGAACATGAATATTCAAAATTTGTATATGAAAATAAAGTTTCATAAAAAATTAATTATCATTAAAATGTCTACAAACTACACTAGAAAACAATTTTTTTTTTCATATCTCCAGAATGAAAGTGATTTCAAAGGAAACAATCACGCTGGCATCAAAATCATTATGAAAAGTTTCTGTCACGCAAGGTTCAAAAGATATGAACATATTTAGTATTTGAAATAAACAAAATCCTACAATAATTTCCGCTTCGTCCCTTCGCTTATATTACTACAAAATTTTACGATCACGCTACACAATATTGTTTTGAGTTTTCCAGACAATCACAACTTAAGGTTTATTTTACAGGTAACACAACAATGTTAAGCTGCTCATGGTTTGTCCTGGTCACAAATACTACAGCCAAAGTGTAAAGAATACGCAAGATTTGTAATTTAATTTATTTTTTTCGTTTGAAGTTTGGGACTAAATCTTCCACAAACGTAACAGAAGCTATCGGGTTGATTCGCACCCTTTCTATTTGAAATGACGATTGGCATTTTATGGAAGCGATACATTTCTACAGATCTTATAGAGAATTTCATTTTACAAAAACCACAGTACTGTAATGATGTGATTTAGATTTAGATTTATTTAGTAAAAGATAGTAAAAAATGTATGTGACGTATGGGGGAGAAGATTAACTTCGCACGTTTTCTTGAGTTTCAGAATCCCTTCCCGTCATTTTAAATACAAATACTTGAAATATGAGTAAAAAATTAAAATAAATAAATAAAAATAAATTTTTAAAATGTGCGAGATTAGCAATATTTGAAAAAATAGACATTTCGTTTCCGAGTTATAGAAAACTTATTTGCATCGGTAAACGAATTGCAAGTATGATTTTTCTGCATTGCTAACAAAATAGTAACTCGTCCTTACCTCTACTCCTACCATTACAAGCAAAAGGAGAGTTCAACAAAACGTGCTCATAGTGAAGCTACATTTATGAATTAATTAATTATTATCTTAATTTATTAATGAATGTATCAATGTATTTAAGGCACACGCAAACCAGACTGAGGGTACGGTTCCTTATGACACCGACTGACTCAGAATCTGCCACCTCAACATTTGGATACTTATATACTTGCGATCAGGTAAAGGACTAAAATAATTCCTTCATGCAGTGTTACGCAGTAGGAAATATGAGGGTGCTCATGACTTGTTTTCAAAACATCGAAGGCCTACGAACACCACTGAGACATACTCGTAGGTGAGCGCGACTACCTGACGCGAGAAAGAAGACGGAAATCTTTGAATACAGGAGATAACGGCAACGAAAGCCTCATTTTGTCGATATTTCATGAAAATGGAATTGATGAACTGAACAAATATTTTATTTTTAAGTAGATTTTATGTGTACTTCTACGTATCTTACAAATTGAATTTAAATATATATGCATTAATAGCAAAATGCGATATGATACGATGTAAAGATATGGTGTATTTAATAACTGTGGCGTGATATGACGCTTTTATTGTGATATTCGTAACCTACATATAAAATTGAGTATGTTGCGCACTCTACCTTCCTGGAGGTAAAAGTCTTGTTTTCTAGTGTTATTCAACATCTCGTTTTCACAATAGTCTAAATAACACAGAAATTGAAATAAACACTAATAATAATACAAAACTAATCTAATATGTAAGCTTTCACTTTTAATAAACAAAACATATCGTACACTCAGGTCATGCATGACATGTTCTTAAATATTTGGAAATGGCCAGCTTTGAAAAATATAATACTAGCAGACCCGGTTAACGTTGTTCTGACCTTCATCTCCCTTTCTCTCTCTTCGTCTCCACTCTTTCACCCTTCTCCCCTCTACCCTTCACTCGGCCCCTTTTTTCACATAACTCGAAAATTAGGATTTTGAAATGTCGATTTCTTTATTTACCGACTACATTTTATAGTGTTTGTTCCCACTTTTCGACATTACTAAGCAAGAATGGTTCATATGCTTTTATTTCTCTCGAGGACTCCAGTATATGTTCACTTTCTAGATAGTTCCAAAGTTTCCATATTTGTTTCTTTTGAATTCAAGAAAGCCCGATTTCCTGATAACTCACTTAACAGAGTCCAACATGAAACAATAATTATATTTCCACCAAGAACAAAGAAAAGTCTAATTTAATCACTAAAATGTTTACAAATTAAAACCATTCATTATATCGAAATATGGTAACTCTGTTTCGAATAAAGAAGGATTTGTCCTCCGTAATTTGTCTCTCATGTAATAAACGAGAAGTCTGCCTCAGTGATAGCATCAAACGTTTCTCTCCTAGCTGTACAGATTGACGTGGCATGGATTATAGCTGCAGGCTGCCTCAGATGCGCTCTTCATTTGCAACCGCGCCTCATGTAATGGGCGGTGTCGGAGGCGGGTAGGGCGTGGCGGCGGTGACGAAGGCGGTAGCTGCAGCAGAGGCGGCGGCCGTTGTGGCAAGGGACGTGGCAGTGGCAGCAGCGGCAGCGACTGCGACTGAGATGACGGTGACGGTGACAGAGACGGGGACGGTGATGGAGGTGAGGACGGAAAAGTGGGCGGGGAAGGGAACTGGGAAAGTGTCGGAGAAAGAGTCGGGGACGGGGACGGCGATGGGGACGGATAAGGGATCGGGGACGGGGAAGGGGACGGGGAAGGGGACGGGGATAGGGTACGGGAAGGGGACTGTGATAGGTTGGGGCGGCGACGGTGATGGAGACGGGAAAGGGGCCGGCGATGGGGACGGCGAAGAGGACGGGGACAGTGAAGGGGATAGGGAGGGTGAAGGGGAAGGGGATGGGATCGAGGATCGGAGCGGAGACGAGGAAGGGAATGGGGATAGGGACGGGGAGGAGACTGTTACGGGGTCGGGGCGGGGACGGCGATTGGGACGGGAAAGAGGACGATGATGGGGAAGGGAAAGGAGACGGCGAAGAGGAAGTGCACGGGGAGGGGACGCGGGTAGGGACGGAAAAGGGACCGTGATGGGACGGATAAGAAGACGGGGAAGGCGACGGGGACGAGGATTGGAACAGGGTCGAAAAAGGGGACGGAGATGGGAACGGATCTGTGATGGGGTCGGCACTGGGGACGGGAAAAGGGGGGGGACAGTGACGGGGATGGAAAAGGGGGCCATGTTGACGGGAAAGAAGGCAGAGAAGGGGAGGCGGTCGGAGCCGGAGGCTGCGGTGGCGGCGGTCGGGGCAATGGAGGCGGCGGCGGCGGCGGCGCGTGCTCGCGGCGGCGCCGGGGGCAGACGCCGCCGATCGACTGTCGATGGCCGCAAATTTATGGAGTTCGCATCCCCTGGGGGCGGGGCTGCTTCGCGCCCGCGCAGTCGACGTGAGCGCGCTCTAATCGTGCCGCGAGGCGATTTTCTTTTTACGTTTCCAACTTGTTTCGTTCGTGTTGGAAGGCGCTGGGTGCGAGGAATGGTTTTCACACGCCTCGTGTTCGATTCTTGCGTGTGTAGTTTGGGAGTTATCTGAGCCTGGGTTCGGTTTTTTTAATTATTTGATGGCACCTCTAGTTTCTTTCTACTTGAGAAACGGTGAACTCGTGAGATCGGTATTCAGTTCTTTAAATGTCCGGGCGTTACCTTCCTGTGGTGTTATATTGGTTATGGTTTTCATTTCATAACTTTTTTATTATCGGCTCTTATTGCTTTTAAAACACATTTTCATAAGAGTTTCATGAAAAGGCAGCAATCCAAATAACGGAAAAGATTTTTAATTCTAATTTCTATGTTTGTTGACAAATCTAATTTCTAGGTTTCGGGTAGGTTCATAATTTATGACTTCAGTTTAAAAAGTCTCGTGATCAACTTTTTCATTGTAGTTCAGAATTTTTAGGTATCATTCCGCTTTTGTTTTTGCTTTGTTCATACACTACCATACTGAGGTTGGCTTCAGATGCTTAGTATTAAATTACACACTAAATTGTCTGAAATTGACTGAAGTTAAGATAATTTCAGCGATAATGACCTGATATCGTTTAAACGTCAATAACACTTATTTCAAATCCGTTTTCAACCCAAAAATTCCACGTTTTATTACGTCGTTTTACGGCCGCGTCAACTGCTAACGTCATTTGTCCCAAAAGTTTCGAGTATGATTTTTACTACGGGAGGTGGTGGAGTTCTTCCCCTACTGGACGATCAGGTCAGGCGGTGACCTACACGACGGCTTGAATGGTTTTCACCCATCTAGGTACCTCCCACCAGCGGGGCACTGCTCCTTCCAGGGCAAGCCCTAAACTCCCTAAGGGTCTTCTGTCATGTGTAGTAATGTAGTGCGTGTCCGTGTGAGTGAAACTAAGCGGTGACAATGAAAGAGGAAGGATAAATTAAAGTACTCTTCCTGGTCCGTTAGGGTACTGCTCCAACATTCACCTAGTGTTGTTGAAAGAAATCAGAACGGAAAACTACAGATCAGTGCAACCGGATACTATAATTCTCCTCCAAACAACGATTTAATTCGACCTCGCTATCTAGCTGGAGTCGAAAATCGTGTCATCGTCGGCACTCGAACCCTAGTTCTTCCCGATCAGACGCACATTAGTTACAGGCCGTTGATGTCCTGAGCCTCCTCAGCCGGTATTCCGCATTCGTGAAGTTAGACTATTTTGATGATTAGCCAGCCTTCAGAGCCTGTTATGCTTCATAAGTTTGCATGTAGCAGCCCAAACATTACATTAATTTACTTTCTTAAAGAACTTTCAATGATATAATCTCTGCGCATTTTTTTATTTTCTCAAGACTTCTAATAAAGCCGAGAAACTTGCTTAGGTATGCTGATATTCGCACAAGATTTATATTTAAATTAGAGAATAATTTATTGGTTTCACACTCTGCTTCACATTTTAAACGAAGACTTACCAGATTTTTCTCTGCCTCGCAGATGAATATCTGTAATTTCGCACGATAATGAAAACATCTTATAAAACAATGTTTACGATTCACGTTTTAACAGGGTGTTTGTTGCTGTAGTTAAGAGGAAAAGTTCATATTATGAAACTAGTGCCACATTATTTACCTCATCTTAATGTCAGAAGTGATGGCACAAATTACGCTTTCATGTAATGAAGCTGCTAGAGAAATCGTGAAGACCCTGATCTTACATCTGTTTCGCAGTCTAAATGCTATATGAAGCTGGATGTATCTTCGTGAGATCCTTGGCTGAGTAACGAATAAATGAGACTCTTGTGAGAAAGTGTGTGGGGCATCGTGGTATGTTAATAGTCCGCGCACTATCACGTGCAAAACGTACAAGCACACAAACATATTGTAAGTGCGATCTTTGACTCGAGTGGTTCTGTGTGAAACAGCGGTGAAGTTAGGCAATGAACCCATGAGTTTTGTGCATTTCCTTGTTTCTTTAATAGTAACCCCACAAGGTATTGACAATAATGACCAAGCTCAAAGAAGATAATACATCAGAACCTGCTTTGAAAAAATAAGTGACTGAAAAACCATAGTAAGGTATAACATTTTTTCTCAACATGTTCTAAAAATTTAAGAGGTTCAGGACGCACGTGGTGAAGATGGGCTGAGAGAAAAAGGAATGTCGCTAATCGTTTATGAAAGAAGAAGAAAAAGAAAGTAATATTCGTAGGTAATTATGAAAAGCTTACATAAGCTACAGTTGTTAAGTCATTTTTGTTAGTGAAGCGTAGGGTGATACCTCTCGTTATTATATTAAAGAAAAAAATTGTTAGAAATTCACATTCACGGCGGAAGAGTAGACAGAGATAATTCTAGAATTCAAATTCCAAGATAATGTTTCTTGCTATTAAACTTTCCGAGACAAAAGAGAAAGAGGGTACCGGAGCCAAGGGAAAGCGTGATAGGTAAATTTATTATTAGATAACATCTCTGACGGGACTTGTTCATTTATATCTATATTGTATTATTCCTGCAAGTCAATGTACAAATTATAATATCAATACGTTTCTTCAATTTGTAGTGTAATTAAATGTTTAAAAGGTTCTGAACCCAACCGTGTGACACTCACTAAAACTTTTCAAGTTCGTATTTGGAACTACGTGATTATTTATCGACTAGAATAAAATTGGAAATATATGCCTTACCCATATTTTGTTTTTATAATTTCTTTAATTTCAAGTTATTTCTTTAGTATTCGACATGAGGAAAAGTAAACCAAGAATTGAAACATCACAAGAGAGTCATTTGAAACCCTTTTATACACAAAATAGAGAGTATTAGAAACATGATCCAATAGAATAAAAGAAAACTATTAAATGCCATTGTGACTTATATTAACATTTCGAATCTGTCTACAAAATAACGAAGAAGAAACTGGTTCAGGCGTCTTGTAATCTTACTGTTATCTCGCTGCTAAGTAGTTTGAGTGTTGTCTAGAACCTGATTGTTCTAGTTCCTGTACGATTATCTTATTTTAGGTACTTCTCCCTTATTTTACTGTCGCTATTTGAAATACAAATATACATGAAATATGGAGGTAACTGAAACGTGGCAAATATGAAGGAATGGCAGTTTTGTAAATTGTAATATTTTAATGCTTACAGTTAGGGATACGCCGTCATTTTCAATGTAACTAATGTGAAAAATCATACTGGACCAAATAGTTTTCAAGCACAGACTATTTCGTATAGGGATGCGACGAAGTAGTTATGGATGGAGATATTGGAAAGAAAGAGGACAGGGCGAAATAAAACGAACAGAATAAGTACAAAAACAGAGGTCTTTAATGACAAAAGTTTGGAGTCTTTTTTACGGACAACAAAAATTATTAAATTTTCGACAGAAAAGATGTGAATGGGGAGATATGTTATCAGCAGGAACATAATACAAAGTTTGGACAGAATCATTATATCGAAAAATGCAAGTTCTTGACATAGAAAAATTAAAAGAATAATTTAATTGTAGCATTGGCTGGGAAAAGAGAGTAACTGAAAAAAAGAAAAAAAACACATTTCAAAATAACATGTTTGGAGTAGAAGAAATTTACTCACTTTCCAAGCACTTTCTGTGATAATGTTAGTGAGAATGTTTTATTCATTAAACCCATTGTATTCTGTATTTAAAATTAGATTAATTTGAAAATCAATAACATGATTTTGCCTCATATTTTTGCGAACTCAATTTTTGCTCCTGTCGAAATTTATCTATTTTGGTTAAATGGCAGGTGATGTGTTTAGACGATCTTAAAATATATGTAGACGAAGTACTATTCTTAAGATTTATATAACTTTTTTTATTAAAATCCTTTCCATTTGATAATTGAATTGAAATAAAGTCGGCTACATGACATCTGCGTTCTCTACAATATATGAAATGGCACTGTAAATATCAATTTCTTACATATGTATTCTTTCTTTGCTCTGGTTTGTTCAACCGGCGGTGATATTCACCAACCTTCATTTTTAGGAAGAATGATTGACCATTCACACCACCCAACATTTTTTATAAAAAGTATCTAAATTAGCCATTAACAATTAAAGCTAACGCCAGTGATGACTGGGGATGTAAGGAAAATGAGAAACTAGGACAAATAAAATTGGAATAAGAATGTGCAAAAAAAATAACGCTGTTGAAAATGTTTCTAATCTCGTTTGTTGTTATAAATAAAAAGAAAATAATTTGTCTCACAATCCCTCGACATAAGGAACTATAAAAAAATAGCATTTATTTAAAATAGTTATTCAGTATAAATATATTAGACAAAATTAAAACCAGCAGAATAAAAATAAAACAGCAAAATTAAAATAAAATAAAATAAAACAAATGAAGGCGGTTTCCTGCGAGGAGAAGGCGACGGCGTCAAAGGCAGTTTCCGTAGACGAGCAGGGAGCGGCGGAGGTAGCGCGCGTCGTCGCAGGACATGTGAGGGTGCGGGGGCGGGCGGCGCTGGGAGCTGCCGGGTGGGCGTGGCCCCACGGCCCAGCGCTTGGCCGGCACGTGCAGCGCCACCGCCGCGACCCCGCGCCGCGCGGCCCCCGCGGCCGCCCTGCCGCGCGCCGACCGCCCCGCGCTCCTGGCCTTCCGCCCGCGCGACAGCAGCGCCTCCCCGCCCGTGCCACCGCCCCCGCCACCGCCCCCGCCCGACTGGCACGGCAGGCCGTAGTCGAAGCGCCTGCGCGGACGGACAACATTATAATTGCAAAACAATCCTGGTAATTTAACACTAATAAAAAATTGAAGAGGTATTTGAGAAATTTTTTTTTGCAACTTTCAAGCGCAAGTTACACAAAAACTGATCGTTATTCCAAAAAACTGAACATGACCTTTTTAAAGACCTAATTTTGAACAACAGACTTTGCCTGAGACAAAATTCTCAATCTTCAGTTTTATACTTTTAAAATGTTTTTTTGTAATTTTCGAAAAAAAAGAGCAATACCCGAAAATGGGACTAGCACCACATTTCTTACCGTCTCTTATTACATGTGTGGAGAAAATTTAAAGACAAAATTTGGAGAAACGTTTGAGAATTAAAAACATCGTTAATTTAAAGGAAAAGTTACGTAAAAACTACTAACTTAAAAAAAAAGACCTCTATTAAACACCTAATTTTGTTCAACAAATTTGTCTAAGCCAATAACCTTTATCTTCAATTTTGCAGTTTTAAAACTTTTGTTTGCAATTTTCGAAAAATCGGGGAAGTTGGCAATAATGATATCTAAACCATTCTCTTAAACGTCTTTTGCACTATCCAACAACAAACTTTAATCAAACACTTTAGACCGTTTTTGAAAAAAAATTGAAAATGTCTGAGGCGCTTCATGTAAAGTACCCCCAAACTTAAAATATCGTATTCAAAATCCATGGGCAATAAAGTGACATCTGTCAAATCGATTCAAGAATATCAATTTTCGAGGACATCAGCTGAACAGTTTAGCCACTTGCGTTGACTACAGACGGACCTTTTTCCGCCAATAGAATTTTCGGTATCAAGAACTAACAAAATTGTATTCTGACTACACCACGTGTTACAGGATTCCCCCCCCCCTAAGTTTAGCAAGAGTATTTATACACTTTTTCATTACTAGAGCCTGACTATAAGACTATTTCAGGCGAAAATTCGTCGTTTACCGCTGCACAATTTCATAACTTTCTCTTCTTACGAACAGTTCGTTAGGCGAGAAAGTAACAAAATAAAGTTTTTGTAGTTTTAATTTTAAAAAGAGCATTAAAGAAGGCGTACGCGTGAAAAGATGAGTTTTAGTTATATTATTGGTTTTATCAAATTATTTTACAAAGCCGTAACACGTTTACAATTAATTCAGCACGGATATTTGATTCCAACAGACCCGGGATTGGGACAGGTCAAGGTACATGGACACTACGGTTGTGGATTTGAAACCCAAGTAAGACACGTATGTTTACAGTCGTGTTTGAGACGGGGAGAGGGGCAGGGCATTCCGAGTCCCTTGTGTGTTACATAAACCTTCCGTACTCTCTTGGCTTGCCAAGAAAGTATATGCAATCTGTGTATAATTGTGGAACTGGATCCCACTCCCAGTTTAATGGTGCAAATACAGAAATGGAGTCTAGGAATAACTGAAGGAAACATATAAAGGTACAGGGCAAAGTCACAGCCAGGCAATGCTCGGTGTGCTTGAGGGTACTTTACTTTACCCCAGAGGGCCGGTAGGTACCGCGAGAGGCCCTGGTAGGCTTTTAGACGTCGGAATAGGAAACTAAGTAGCACGAGAAAGTCTGTGCCATTCTTTTGCACCAATAGTTACGTGGGCCGAGGATTCTCAGTGGAAGGGCATTGGCTTCCTGGCCTGAATGACCCCAGTTCGAATCCTGGCGTAAGTTGCGATTTTTATCTGGTGCTTTCTATTCAGGGCGGCTCTGACGTCGACTCATTCTAGTTTTCAAAAGAGTACCAACATCGTTTCTAGAGGTAAAGACTGCCGGTGCATTGTGCTCGCCACTTGTGCCGAATAGATGGAGCTCTCACCTGTGGGCCACATCGGCCTGTGTGCAATTGCACAGGGATACCTTTACCTCTTAGTTAATTTGTCTACGAACATTCTTGGCTATCCGGGATGAGCCGTGTCTCGGTCAGTTGTGCTAACGTTTCGGTCATCTTTCTGTGGCCTTCTTCAGAGCTATACTACTGCAGTATATAGCAGCAGTATAGCTCTGAAGAAGGCCACAGCAAGATGGTCGAAACGTCAGCACAATAGCCAACTTGAAACGATAGCCAAGAATGTATTGACTCTGGCTGCTGAAGACTACGAACGCAATTTTTATACGCGTATCTAGACTTTTGATTGTACTACCATTGATGATAGGGAAATAGTGCGAAAACTAGTTTGGATTTTTTTCCAATATAATATAAGCTTAACTAAATCAAATATTTTTAAATTAAGATTGATAACATTAAATCATTTCTCTTCAAGAACATTTTGTTGGGTTAAGGTTAAAAAAAACTATGCCTCATTATGGCAAATGATGAGTTATTATCAAATAGTCTATGGGACTCATCCTTCCAATTTGTATCTCTCTAAGTACAATATTACATTTTCACCACTGTCAAAGTAATATGTACAGTAAATTTTGTTTTAAGTTTCTTATAGTTTTTACTTGAAGGGATGTGGTGAATTTTGTCTTATAAATCATGTTTTGAAATGAGATAGGACTGTCTCCTCCAGAGTGTTCCCTCCAGAGTGCTACCACCAACGTGGATTGTCAATTACGATGGAAATATCACGCGGAAATGTTCGCGTAATTGCTACTTCATGATCATCATGACACTTCATGATCATCATGACACTTCATGATCATCATGACACTTCATGATCATCATGACACTTCATGATCATCATGACACTTCATGATCATCATGACACTTCATGATCATCATGACACTTCATGATCATCATGACACTTCATGATCATCACGACACTTCATGATAATTAATAATTCATGATTTGACCTTTTTATTGGTAAAATAGTATTTTATTGTTCGAATTACTCCGCGAGTATCACTCCGAAAATGAACTAACGGATCCGTTCCCCTGGTATTCCCGTAATATATCGCAAAATAATCGAGAAGACCTATACATTCCGAACATGTTCATAGATTTGTTGCTCGTGTATTTGATACTCAATATTGCACCAGCATGTCACCAATTTGGATTATCAATGATGTCATACTTGTATTCTGTGAATTCCTTACAGCAAACGCCAGTCATGAATGTTACTGTATAACACGAATATTGTTGGAATATATTACAATGAATATATTTTCAATATACGCATTCATTTTATATCTACATAATTATAATTTTAAAACACCAATACTTAAAGAAATGAGATATGTTGGCATCCATACCTGCAGTTCAGGGTAGATGGAACAATCGCACAAGGAGTTGGACGACGCATCACCTGAGTTGCAGCTGTACCAGGTGGTCGGGATGAAGCACAATTAGGTGTGAATGGCGAGGTTAGTGCGCTCTCTCCGAGGTTAGGCCAAGTCCCTCTGGCTCTTTCTCTCGCGTCGCCAAGGGGTGATTTGTTTTGAAATCGTAAGAAGGACGCCAGCGACAAGGGTTTGAGCATTTTAAGATTCACTCCAGTTTTTGACGACAAATTGTCCCCTCGTTTAGATGCGATTGAAGCTTTGGTATGTGAGCTGTTACCAACAACAGGGGTAGATTCCGTTTGAAAATTCCTGCGACTAGCATCCATTGATGAACAAGATGCGAAACTGGTCCCAAAAGGCTGTTGTATTTGCGTCCTAGATGTTTTTGAAATCACCGGGGACCAAGGGGTTCTCCTTTTTGAGCGACGTTCAATGGTTTCTTTAGACACTAGTCTCTCGACACCAGCGGTTCTTTTTAGGGCATGCTTCGAATTATCTTCTATGAATCTTTCAGTTACTCGTCCCTTGCGAAATCCAAATTCCTCTCCAGCTTTCTTTGTGGCTACGGATTTAATTTGTTCTGCAATTTCGGGCCATTGGAATGACTTATCAGTTTTCCCCGCAACTCCTAAAATCTCCTGCATAACGCTTGCTGGACTTGGGTTTATGGGTCTTTTTAACAAATCTGGAAGTATCTGCTAAGACGTCTGGCTGCACCCATTCAATATATTTATTGAATCCCTTTTCAATAGTTTTTGTGGCTTCCTCTGCAATAGTGTCGTAGGTATTCAATTTTTTGAGTTCTTCCTGACTGACTGGGCCGACGTAAAGGCGTTTGGGTCCAATTCTCGCCATTGCATACTGTAAGAAATAATTATTTATTTTTAATTTTAGGCTTTGTTGTACCATTTTGTCAGAAGAACTTTCTTATGTAGGGCCTACTGCTAGTAACAAGTGGAATAGCTTGATAGCTCTAGGTAGATTGATAATATTCGATGTCTTGGCCACCGATGAAAACTTTGTGATATTCAATATTTTTCTGAGTTTTTTTTGGAAGACCAATTATTAGTTTCTCTGGACACACACGTTGGAGCCAATAAAGTGTGAATGGTGGGCATATAAATGGCTTTCCTAATGTTAAGAATTATGTAAATAAAAAAATTAAATCTTTTAATCAGAAAAAAATTAGCAGAATACTGGCAGAGTACTATTATACCGCTTTACGTCACCCACTGTACTTAAATTTTGAGCTACATTTAAGGATAAAAGCAAAACGAGATGGAAAGGTAAAATACATTGAACTAATTTCGGTTTTCAATTTACAGTGTTCGTGTGCTCGCAATTTTGTAACAAATTTTGCTGGAAGGAAATTAATTTGTATTATAGCTCCGACTAGTTTTGCTGATGTAAATTACCCTGTGCTATTAATTAGTCTTCAAAATTATTAATTTATATTTAACTACAGTAACCTTAATATCAGAGAAAGTTATGTACCCGAAACGTGCATCAAAGGACTAAATTGGAATTCCGTAGTATTTCTTTACTTATTTCAAAGCTGTATGTGCCAAATTAAGGCCCATCAAAGGAACAAATGGAAATCCGAAGAGTTTTCTTAATTATTTCTCAACCATGTATGCCAGATAATCTTTTACATTACTTACCCTATATGCAGTCAATGATGAGAATCAGTAGTTCATTCGGTGACGATGGGATGGCAGAGTAATCAGTATGTGAATATGAAGGAAATAGTAGGGGGAGACCGTAAGCTCAATGCACATGAGGAGAAATATTGTCTTTTGGCCAACGCCGAAGGCAGCCGACAGCCAGTTGACCAATATATGGTCAATCTGAATTCAGTAAGCCCCTGCATCGGCAAGGAGCTGTTCGCTGTTGGGGGCATACATCCATGGAAACAAGATGTCAATCAGTAACAATGTGTTATATTGTATTAGTTACCAAATAATTCACGAAGAATAATAGGACGTGATTTGATGTATGATGAGAATATATGCGTAAATATGTCACGACGAAAATAAGGGCCAAATCAATTTAAGGACATCAGAAAAATTATCGGGATGGTTATCTAATTTTTGAAGTCATTTTGAATTATTTGTATCGTTTATCATCAATATAATAAACAAGAAATTTCATCATGGCGTAAAATGATATCATAAAGTTTTGCACTCCCAAGGAGATGTAGGGAAACACATTTTCCGAAACGAAATGGAGATTAAGTTCTAATATGTGTCTCTGACTATCTTTGAGTAGTACATAAATACGTTTGAAAGAGACCGAGTTATATTATGGAAACCAAACGGGAAACAAATATAATTAGTTCCATAGAGAACTGTAAGAGTATATAGATAGCTCCTGTCTGTTTCCATCTAATAGGTCATTTGTAAAATTGCTTGTACTAGGATGATGACACGGAACATTAAAGTTTAAATAAATACATAAACACCATTTCAAATCAAGTTGATATAATTATTCAATTAAAAATTTGAAATTGAATTTGAATAATTAAAATACAATTATAAACTGCACTCAAATATGTTTGTAAAGGTTGGAAAGTTACATTTACATATTTTACCACACCTTAAAAACAACTTGTGACGTAATATTTTTAATATTTTATCCTAATCTATACGCAAATCCTGACAAACAAAAGAGCAGAAATCAATTCGGCCATGACAGTCTAGAAATACAATAAAGAATATAACATCAATTGTTTACGTGAAGAAATCATTCTTTGTTAATAATAGCATAATGACGAGTAATAAAGTGATTAAATAAACGAAACCTTAAATATCACAATGAAAAACATAAAACAAAATACGCTTGCAGATATTAGCGTAAGTTGTATTAAACTGATACTCGTATAAAACTGAAGAGAATTATAATGTTTGAGTAAAGAATATAGTTATATAGATATAGGACATAGAAATGCTTTGTTATCGACAATTCTGTTTAAAAATAAATGAATTGAAACGTTGAAAGAACTGATATACAGTTAGCAGACATTTTTACCTTAGTTAATATTTAACTACAAACAATGATCTCTGTGAGAGAACCGTGAGTTAGAAATCACTGAAAAAAAATAAAGTATCAAGACGCAGCATTTAAAATGCAAGAAAGTTAACCCAACATAGTGTAGATGTTTCCTCTACCCCTACTTGGCGCAAAGTGCACGAAAAATCGACTTGTCTTCCAGCAAAACATTTGCTGATCACTTTTTCGCTTAACTGGAATTCACATGCTGAATTTCATAAATAAATGTTATCTAGATACAAACAAAGAATGAGTACCATTGTATACAGATTACAATTAAGTTTAAAAAATGTTCATTAAATAGTTTTCCATAAAGTTTAATTACTTTAAATAGTAAATCTTGATTGAAATCATACATATCAAAACTGAAAATTAATACGAAGACATTGTCGCACCTTATCAGGATTATCCTTTAAACGAAATTCAATTGCCACAATTTTATGCGGCCCTTGATATTAGTAATTTTCAATTGCGTAGAAATGTCAAAAAACAACTGGGGTGGTGTCCTGGTTGGAGATACTGATTAGAGCCCCGCAAGCTGACGGGTTTGTCGGCGCTTGATGTTTCCGTCCGAAGATCACCTCCCGCGATAAAAACATGCACTACACTTACAGGACTAATGAACTTAGCAGTTGATACGCCCGGAATACTAATCAATCAATCAAACGAAGTACGGTGACAGTTTCACATCCGGTGGCGCATCGAAGGGTCGTCAAGCCTCCCTTGTTCGTGTACGAGAACCGGTAGTGCCAGACGACCAGGGAGCAACCCACATGCCTAACACTCGTAGAACAATAGTAGCGGGTGTCGAGAAGCCGCGAGCCGGGCTGGGCCGGGACGGGCCGGCCAGGGCTGGGCCTGTCGGTGGGCGGTGCACGGGTGGGCGGGCGAGAGGGCGAGAGGGCGGGCGAGAGGGCGGGCGGCGCGCCCTGGCAGCGAGGCGGCGGGCGTCGCGCCGCATTTATCGCGTCCGCTCGTTACCCGGTGATTTGTGCTCCCCGCGCGCGCGAGGCCGTCCCCGCTGCGCCCCGGTTATTTAGGGCTGCGCTCCTCGCCGCGCCGCGCCGCGCCGCGCCGCACCTCGCTGCGACGAAACAGGGCCAGCACCGAGCGCAGAAGGCAAAGAAAATGAAGAAACAAAAGGGGAAGAAGGGGAACGGGAAGAATGCACAACAAACGCAAGAGAAATTCATGAAAAAGATAAGCAAGAAAAATGAATGGATGATAATTGATAAAAAAGAAAATAAAGGTGCACATAGGAAGGTGACGCATAGAAGACAAAAAATAATATATAAAAGCCACATATGAAGAAATAAATAATTGAATCAGCATTAGGAGAAAGGGGACATTAATTTTTATTATGGAAAGTTGTTCTTTAAACAAGGCAAATTGTACTATGAAGAAAGGAATCACGTCATAACTGTACTGGCTATCATAGCGGATTCACACAGAAAAAAGTGGACAGGATTGTATAACATGTGTGAGTATTATTTAATGTTTCCTTCCTCCTGAAAAGTTGCAAAAAATGGCTTGTTTACTTTCTCTTTAGCTCGAATCAATTATTAAACAATCGAGGAAAAGAATGAGGGGGGAAACAAAAAAAAAGGAAATGGTGATTTGACTTATATTATCCTTTAGAAAATTGCACTGAATCTATGACTCTTATTGAGGACTAAAGTAAAGGGGACGAACTCAGAAAAAGGAAATGGGAAGACGAAAAAGAAATCAGCTCATAACATTTTCATGTGTGCATCCGCGTATTGCACATACAATACGTACGAAGAGAATAGTATGTTGCAAGTCTTCATAACATTTTATAGTTGAGAGACAATCCAAACAGGAAGTACACCTCTTGCAACGAACTCATTCTAAATTCGAATGGAAAATATTACTGAAAAGTGATATTTGTGCATTTTCAGGCTGAAATGAAGCACTGAATAACATTGAACCTATAAAATAATGGAAACATTGAAAATCAACACACTTAAAACAATATTGATAAACCCTGTATTCAATAAATATATTTTATTTTTATCTACATTTTTATGCGCTAATGTTGCTACATTACTCATTTAATGAATTTTTTCACGTATTTTGTATAATTCACACGTTATATATATTTAATTCATGAACCGTTTGGTTCCATCCAAACGTTCGGTGAAACAGTGCAAGTGCGCTTTCGCCGCCGTTTGGGCCCATTGCCAGGCGCGCGGGTGGGCGTGCAGGGCACGGCCCATGAGCCGCCGCAGCGCCGGGGCGGCTGCGCTGCGTCAACGAGATCGATTACCCCGCCCGCATCAAGCGCCTGACTTGCAGCCTCCAAGTACCCACGTGTCGTTGCTGAGAGATCGCCCGCTCAAGGCGAAAAGAGAAGAGCGCGACACTTCTCACGCCGCTTGGTGTGGAGTACGGAGTCGACCCGGAGCTGGAATTTGAAGTTGCTGTGCACCATCAATTCATTAACTTCATGAAGTGCAGAATGATGAAGTGCCGAGTCTAGTGCAGAATAAAGTGAGAAGAAATGGCAAAGCATAGGAAACGGAAAGTTGGTTAATATGCCTGTAGATATTTATTATGCAAGGCGTTATGATTTATTTATCAGTATGCATGTTTATTTTTTAGTTACTTAAGTTATTGCAATTGAATCCTGGAATATTCACTGATGTTAATACAAACATAGAATGTACTTTAAGTCTCAAATAGTAAAATCATTTTTTCCCAAGTAACAGCATTTACGTTATTTGTTGTGAATACAATTATATTTTTATTAGGGACGAAATGCTAGAAGAATACAAACGTGTGGGAGAATACCGGGAAATCAAGACATACTCGTCTCATGTTTAGGGATATGTGAGTTAAGGTGTTACGTACGAGTATGCTGTTTTGCACCAGGTTTCCTACACTGAAATAATGAATTTCTTCAATATATTTGCTGAAAAAACGCGAAATATACCATTCAATCACAATAGAATATTAAAAAAGTCGCAACTTCCGAGTCCAAAGGCAGGAAAGAAACTGTTTTCCGCAAACCCGTTCTTATTAAGAATGGTTGAATAACCAGTTATCTTTCCTGGATTAAAAGTGAAAAGCTGCGTCTTGTTTAGTACTAAATTTCAATGGTGAATACTTTTCAATATCTCCATGAATCATAATATGAAATGAATTATAAATTTTTATTAAATATTTTTTTTTAATTTCTGCTCTCCTCTGCCGCCATTGTTTTGATAACCATTCTACGGCTTTACGAAATGAAAACAACTCTTGCGAATCAGTTTTAGGTGCATTAACGGGAGTGGACTTGTTTTTAGTACTCGCAAATCAAAAATGTCTGCCCAATTATTATTATTATTATTATTATTATTATTATTATTATTATTTTCGTAAATCGGCCGACTAGGACCACGCATGCAAGCATCCTGCATTTACCGTGGCTCAGTTTATTTTTATTATCACGGTGGCAGGTGCTTGCGACAATTTTTTGGGGGGACCAGCATTTTTAGCTGGTCCGATTTTTATCCCCCACGGTTGTTAGCCCTGGGGGTATGGAAGATGAAATGATGATATGATGATAATGGGGGTGAAAGGACAACACATACATACACAAACACGTCCATGCCCGAGGCGGGACTCGAACCCGCGATCTTCTGGTCCGAAACCACTCCGGCACTACTGCCTTAGCGATCTCGGCCATCTGATCGGCTATTATTATTATTATTATTATTATTATTATTATTATTATTATTATTATTATTATTATTATTATTATTATTATTATTATTATTATTATTATTATTATTATTATTATCATTATCATCATACGATTGCTACGTGCGTATTCAAACCTGAATATAAAATGTCTGATAATCCGAACACAATTTAACTCGCTGATCTTAACATAAAAACTTAAATGTGTCACCAGCGTGTTTAAAAAACTCGCAGTATTTGCAGATGAAATGAACTAATGCTCAGTTCTATTCAAATCATAGAAAAAATTATTGAAAAATAAGTTCTTACTATTAGAGAAAGCATTTATTGTGCATGGTAACCGACCTGGATGGCAGGGGTATCTAGAGCGTGGGTGGACTAGCGCCTCGTTCTGAAGGATCGCGGGTTCGAGTCCACCCGAGTGCATCACTGTTTCTGCCTCGCCTTCTATGTGTGTGTGCTGTTGCGGAAAGCCTTGTGAGTCTGCTGGCCACAGTCCGAGGAGCCCGGAAGGGTGTCTAGGTTAAAAGGTCAATATGTGTCCCCATGGGGGACATACAGGGTACCCGGCGCGGATATTAGAAATCGGCATACCCTGTAGCTGGAAAAAGACACAAGAAGAAAAAAAACAATACTGTGAGTGTTAAATAGTACTTGCTTCCAGTAAATGTTCTGTACCATCTTTATAGTTTATGTTCTCTCATACACAGCACGCTACTCGTCGCAGCTTCCCAATCTCACCCGTAACATGAATATTATTTCCAAAACACTAATTTTACATTGTAGTGAGTATATCAATTCTGCCACGTTAATGAAATTTTATTTTATATCATCGTAACTTGCCCCCAGAAAATTTGAAATGTTCCTTTGAACACGTGGAATATAAAGTTACTTTGGACCACTGTACTGTTTGAAATACCCCTACTAAATTTCAAACATGGCGAAATAAAAAACAAAAACTTTTTTCTCTTCCTTCTCTTGTATAAGTGGTTATGACATCAACAGCATTCTTTTCTGTTTAGCCTACTAATTCAGTGTACAAATTGTGAAAAATGGCGGAATGATTGAACATTTTTGTGACGCTCTCATCATCACAATGGCATTAGTTTGGGGTTGCGGGAAGCTCAACGTCTGAAAGGAATTCATAATTATTTTTCGACGGTATTAATGATTTAAACATGATTTTTATTCGTTAATGTTTGGATTATTTCAAGTGAACAGGAAATATATTCGTTCAAAACAATCATAATTCAGTCCATTTGATTTTTTTATAAAGTAAAAAAAAAAAGCAAACTGAGTTTCATTTTACAAGTGGAAGGTTCACACGCTAGAAAATTTTAAAAGAAGCCTTCAGATAAAGAAGTGTTCTGCATCCCTAATTTAATTAAACTTTTGTAATCTGTTTTCCAAAACGTCAATTTTACTCACTTACTTTTACGTTCTACGGGTCAATCAAGAGTCTGACACGTTAAGCAAATTTTATTTTATATTGTCGTAACTTGTTCCCCAGCAAACTTGCTATGTTTCTCTGAACACGAGGAAGACAAGTTACTTTGGATAAACGTCTTTGATTTGCACGTTGTTAGAAAACGTTGTTAGTTTTTCTAAAAACTTTGCGAGTTGTTAGAAACTCCTCGCCAAAGATTTAAACAATAAGAACCTCAGTCGTATTTGTGCATTAATTGTGTCGTTACCTGACTGATCAAATACGGAGGATGATAGGGACTATAAATATCGGAGTATCTATTTCTTTAAATATCGGAGTACTAAATTTTGATAAATATCCTGGTAAATAACTTTGCCGAGCAGTTAGACAAGGTTCTTTTCCAAGTCATGAGCGGGACAGGGAACACGGAGAATCCACAACCTCCAGTTGTATGTGAAGCTACGAAATTGAGTTTAGAAAGCCAATGTTCTAACTTCTATACCCGGCTCAATGGGAAAAGTTCTCTGCGGAATATAATCGTACGATCGCTCCATTCGTTTTCAGTTAAACCGGTACCGCGAGTTCGAGAAATGAGACCGCCATACGTCATCCACGTCCTGACAGACTTTGTACGAGCTCACTCTCCTATTAGGAATTGCATATAGAAGTGACGTTCTGTCACTTTTTGTAGTGGCACTACGTGTCAAGACTTCCGTTTGTTACTTCAAGTGTCAAGTCAAGTCAGCAACGGTAGCTGATCTATAAAAACAAATACAAATACACTTCCCACGCGATGTTGGTGGACCTGACATTGACGAATACTTAACAAAAGAACGATTGAACGAACAAACGAATGTATTTCAACTTAACGAATTCTTTTTTCATTTATAGGGGTATAACGACGTCGTTAGAATTTTTTCTTTCATAACGGAGGAAATTCGATCTCTCTGAATTTAGTTATTAAATTTTATTTGATGGCAAATCCAGGGACTTGGTGGAAGCTGAAACTTACTTGCTGAATGCCGTAATTATCAGCCATAATCACGGCAGTTAAAATCTTTTACAACATATTATGTGAAAGAAGAAATTTCCTTATAACTTAATTAATTTTGATTTCAATGGAAAGTTTTAGCTTCTAAAGAGAAATTTCCTGTAGTTATTTACGGCATTTAATATCAGGTTACTTTTGCTCACTTAAGAACAGGAACTCCAGGGGCTTTTGTAACAGGAGAAGTACCTGGCCCTAAAATTTATATACAATCCTTAATTTTTCTTCTTATTAACTGCGATTTTTTACGTTCTACATACGTGTACCTCTGTTTTAAATGTATGAAACTATTCGATTTTCATCTTCTCCAAGTTGTTTTGAAATATATTATTTACGAAACGACATATTAATTTGACAAGTAAGAATTTAATGAAACATTGATATTTAATTATCTTAGCTCTGCGAAACAGAGTGATGCAATCGCAACAAGTATTTTGATTCGCAAGGGCATTTAAAAAAATACGAAATGATATAGTAGAAAGTTTACTTGAGCTCACGATATGAGTACCAATAGAATTAAGTTTACTACATCACTGATTGATTATATATATATTTTTTTAATTTTATTTACTTATGTTAATTATCAATATCAAACGAAATTTCGCCTATGGCATCAATAATCAAACACTCACTGTATGTGCAATCATCATGAACATATGACATTATAAAGTTTACAACAAAATGGAAATGAAGCTCATTATCTGACAAAGTTCTTTAATTTAAGAAACTGTTTCAATATATGTACACATTACACTTTCTCATAGTTAACCTTTTTGTTTCTTTTCACGTGAAGCTCATTTTATCTCTTCTATATTTCTGCGACGCGAAGGGTGTATTTTTCCTTATTAAAGGAAATAGCATTAAAATACCATGACCTGCAAATAACAAAAAAGCTTACAATTTTCAGGATTTTACCTGTACATGTTTCGAATGAAATGTAAGGCATCCGCTTGTCAAAAGGAAGGTCAATTATTCAGTTATTTGCCCAACTTTCAATATTTTTTTTGTTATTAATGATCGCATCAACTACTAGGCCATTAGCGACCACTATTGCGTGTAACGGTATGGCAACTATGAGGATGACACGATATGATGACGATAGGGGTGTGAAAGGATGAACACAATACAACCATGCGCGAGGCGGGACTCGAACCCGCGATCCTTCGGTCCGAGATCACTACGGCACTACTGCCTTAGAACTTTCAATATTATTTCAAATCCAATATTGGTTTCAAGTTTTGACGTCGGATTCTCACTGACTGATTTTAGAACCTCCTGAAATCAAGAAACTTCGAATGTGTATCATGACCCGGCTTCCCTTGGAAGTCTCAAACGTCAACCGTCTCGACCTCGTATGTTTCAAAACTAGCAACAACACTCCAACGAGAGTGAACACAACCAGTGCCGCCTGGTGCCCCAAGAACCTGGTAGTTTCACCTCCGTCGAATGACAGAAATGTAATTTCCAAAACTAAAAATACCAAAATTATAATAAACATATAAGGAATTCAAATTAATTAAAACTAATTTAAATAAAAGTATATATTGAATCATTACTTTTTATGCGTAATTCATGTAATTACATAATTCTATTCGTAGTGACCCAGTCATGTATATTATACCTCCCACGCACGTGGTTCTGGCTTCGATTTCCACTGGACACATACTAAGTTCAACTCCAGCACATGGCAAAATGCACTATTGCTTCGACACGTTTCACACAAATAAAATTATTTTATTTCGAAAATATTACCACCCTGGAATATTTTGTAACAAAGATCCTTCCACACACACACACACACGTTCATATTCCACCAGCGCTCTCTGTGGTGTAACTGCAGCCTGTTGGATCTGCCGAGAAAGGGACTGTCTTCCAGATTGGCCAGCTTAACACAAAGAATTCATCAACTGTACATTTTAAATTAGTAAATCTAATATCAAATTTAAAAAATTCTCCGAATATAATAAACAATGCATCGAATATCATCAATAATTGACTGAACTTGTGTCCATTCAATGACAAGCGAAATTCATAAAATTACGTTGCAGCGAGTCTCGCGAAGACATAATTCCCCTTAAACTCCCTCGGTCGCCGCGCAGCACTAAACAGCGCCACGAGTTGGTTGAGCATCCAAACCGGCCTATCTCACCCGTATTAAATCGAAGGGCCAGAGAGTAAATGCAGTAAACCTAGTAATGCAGGTAAATTCCAAGAGCGTGGTGCAATACGTGGGAAGGCACCAGGCATCGGAGAGAGCGGCAGGTGGACGTTCTTTGGTTTCAAAACGATTTCAAATGCATCAATAGCTGTAATATCTTAAATATTGAATATAATTAAAAGGAAAATGTATATTCCTAAGATATTCAGAGAATTTTCTCGATCTGGGGGTTGCGCTACCGTTTAACCTAAACACGAGCTGCCACTGGTCACAATGGACCAGAAGAACGGCAGCGGCAGTAACAGGGATGGTGGAATTGGTAAAGAGGGCGGTGGTGGTGGAGGAGAAGTCGGTGATGATGGTGACAGGGAGGATGGAGGTGGTAGGAATGGTGATGATGGTAGGAAGGGGGTGGTGGTGGTGGTGGTGGTGGTGTAAGAGGAGTGGTAGGGTGGTGATAGGGATGATGGAGGAGGTAGGGGTGGTGATGGTAAGGATGATGAAGGAGGTAAGGATTGTGGTGAAGGTGGTAGGTAGGTGTAGGTGGTGGTAGAGATAATCGAGGTGGTAGGGATGGTGGGGGTGGTTGTGGTGGCTGGGATGATGGAGTTGATATTGAAGGAGGGGTGGTGGTGTTGGTAGGGGTGATGGAGGTGGTAGGGGCGGTGGTGGTAGGAAGGATGGTGGTAATAGGAGTGATGGAGATGATAGTGCTGGTAGTAGGAGGGATGTTGGTTTTGGTGATAGGAGAGGTAGTGGTGGTGATGGAGACGCTGGCGGGGGCGGCCTTACAGGCGACGAGAACGCAGATGGTGGTGCCGGTGAGGATGGAGATTGGGGTGGTGGAGGGGGGGTATTTGGAGACGGTGGCCGCAGGTCCTGGCAAAGGCAGCGTGGCGGCGTTGATTCGGGCGCTCTTTCATCCTCGTCGGAGCGCGCTCCACTTTTGTCGGGCGGTCGTCGGCGAGCGGAGGCCCCGACCGCTCATTAATTAGCGGTTAGCAGGGCCGGGAGCGGCGCGGCAGCACCTGTGCCCGTGGGAGTAATTAGCGCCGCGCGAGCGCTGCCGACCGCGGCGTCCCCCAGGGCTCACCTTCGCTGCCGCCCGTTGCTTTTGTTTTGGGCGGTGCGAATGACCACAGGTGGCCGCGCCGTACAAATAGGTACAACGGAAAGGAATTCAGAACATGATTTAGATTTAGATTCGTCTAGATTTATTTCAATCTGCCATTCGGTGGCTTTACAATTTGCTCTACAAGTCTCTAAGATCATCAGAACTCGATCAAGAGATAAATAAGCCAACTCGTTTTGTAGTGTAGGTTTTTTTTAGTATCTATATTACAAAACACAGATTTTCAATTGTTGTATAACGTAAAATATTTTCAAAATTAAACTATGTACGAAATATTAATTAAAGAACATTGTAGAGAACAACTTTCATTTCAAACAAATCTCATTTTCTTAATTGTAACTCTATGAAGGGTTAAAAAAAGTTTAATTTTTGCAATTTTCGAATATTGACCGTTAACAATAAACATTTGACCTATGTCATCTTCATAAATGTTCACTCTATTTTTGCTAGTATAAAAAAAATTCGGACCATTTTTCAGAATATTTTGTATCCCCCAAATTTAAAGAATTCTATCATAATGAATATTGTAAGGTTTATTAAGGTCAAAAAACAATAAAATGTTATAATGTTTATTTATTTTATTGTTTTTTTACCTTAATAAAGAGACACAACACAACAATTCATTTATTGTTATACAATGACGTTTCGGGCCTATCTGAGATCAAATAGTATCTAAATGTCATTGAATTGTCGTAAAATATTGCAGTATGTTTATTAAAGTCAAAACCATTACAATTTAAAGATTTCTGTCAAAAAATCGCAGAGCTTCGAGTCGTACCAGATTGATCGAAGAAATTCGATACGAAAGAAACCCTACGAATAAGGATGAAACCCTTAGGCACAAGTGTTGTTGGCGTCTTAAAAATACTTTTTCGGTATCAGAGAACCCATAAAAGCATTAAGGAACTTTCGCCATAAAAACATTAAGGAAGGTTCATTTGAAATCATTAAGAGCGGTATTCACGATGTGTCTGAATCGAGCTCACTTACCGGTGGAATGACCACCTGCTGTTCTGTTCGTCGACGCTCTTCTCTTTTCACCTGCTCCACCATTCTTTTTGATCGCCTTTCTGCTTCAATTAGCCGGCTAACATCAGCAGCCCGAAAAAGGACTTGCTCGGATCCATCGAGTGTTTGACGCTCGCAGAACAATCGACAGCAGCTCAGCACACGAGGACAATGCCCGACGCGCTTCACGCGGACGGAATAGCAACTAACGTGACAAATCACCCGTCCAGGAGGTCGTTGTTTGCACAGGTAACGTGTCTGCAGAATGGAAAATTAGTTTGTTTTTTCTCTATTATTTCTGTTCACGTCGTTGTTGCAAGGCCATGTATTAAAGATGATTAATTTGATAATTGGGCAAATTGACTGAATTTCTATGGAGGGCTCGATAAAAGGTGCCCGGCCTTGAATTATGGTCCTGAGTTTGACTAAGTGGGAACAATGGAGGGAACTTTGCTGGAGTATGCTGAGACGCCGATGCACGTTTCCTGAGCCTTCTATACAGCCTTCTAAGGTGATTGAAATATGCGGATAGTGTCTGGTACAACGTAAATGGTGGTGTAATATTGTGAGATACTTCAGTATAATACAAGCACTTCTTTGTCTTCTAGGTCGTGAGAAATGTAGCCTATACATATATCACGATGTCTCTTGCAACAGTGTCCCAAAAGAGACATGTTTGTTTACCTCCATTGTAACCTGATCGTAGCCATTGGTATCAAAAGATTCTATATAGTTCTTTCTGAAAGTACTTGAGTAATGGAAATAAAAAAGACTTCTAAACTTAGTGTAGGAAAGAATGAAAGGTAAAATCAAGATTAGAAATAATACAATATAAGTAATTTGTAGATAGCTGAATGTATAAAATATTTTTAAAAGAGAAAGACCATTTATTCTAATTCAAAATTTTACTTTTCTCATCTTACCTGGTCTATTTTAATGATGAACGCAATTAAAGTAGTTGATGTTTTTAGATATACTTCTGTAATTTTAGGAAATTAATTTAAAACAAATTAAGTTAGATAAATTGATTCAAAAGTAACCTATTTTATCACGGAAATCACGGAAATTTCTAAAGTTTTGTTCTCGACATCCTCCATCATTGTACTATTTCACCATCATTAACTCCCACCATCATCACCAGCACCACCACTACCAGCACCACCTCTATCAGCACCATCATCACCACTACCATCCCTATTATCAAAACCACCATTACTGCTATTTCCACCATTTCCATCAACACATCCACCATCAACATATTTTCATATTTCATCATTTCTATTTCTTACACCCGAATGAGTACTAGACCCGAATGAGAAAAAACTCACCAGCGACTTGCGTAGTACTCGAACAAAATTCTCCAGAGACGCGCCTGCATCAGCGGAACGACAAGCCGCGATCATGTCGCTTTTCGCTGCTGTGCCCGTCCGAGAGTACTGAATCTGCAAGGCGCTGGAAAAACACTTGGAGAGCGGCTGCGCGCTGCATTCTGACGAGTCGCTGGCTCTCTGCACGCGAGAGGCGTGCTTCCCACCAGCAGGTCGAGCGGCCGCTGGCGGGCGCGCCTATCCGGGGGAAGCGAATGTGTACATTTCAATGGCACGTGCATCTTTACTTTTCTTTTTTTACCCGGGCGATCAAACGTTTCCTACGTCAGGCGCTCCCGAATGCATTAACCGTTTCGTCGAGAACGTTCTTGGAGGTTACGGATCTCTAAGGAATGTGTCATGATCGATCAGGCGCTTAGCATTGTCGATCCGTTTTGCATTGCTGTTATTTTATTTTAAGATACAATATAAATATCATATTCTCAAGAAAAAATATTATTCAGGTAGGAAAAATCAATGAACAAGTTCTTAACTTTCAACTTTTTATATCTACGTGCCTACTACATACACACGTCAACCGGAGATTGATATACCTTCAGTCCTTCTTTTTAATGCGAGTGAGTAGCGTTTCCTCACGCCAATAAGAAGAAAGTATTAACGTGTCCCGTAGCATTCTTAAGGTCAAGGAATCCAAAGATTTTCATAATAAACTGCCTTACTGATGTTGTTTTAAAAATGCATAATATTAAAGCCAAGAAAATATGTAGAATAAAATGAATGGAATTATTTTATTTATATTCGTATTTGTCACGAATGTTTATTTTCTATGCGTGCCATTACTCTTTGAGGTATCTTTCTTTTTCTTCTTCACTTCATGGATTAGGCTACTGCCTGTTCCGTCCTCACAGTTTCTCTCCATCGTTTTCGTGGCCTTCCCACGTCTATTCTTCCTCTCGGCGCGTATAACAAAGCTGCTTTGGGAAGTCTGCTATCACTCATCCTTTCCACATGTTCTACCCATCTTTGTCTATATTCTTGCATTCTAGTAATAATTGATGTCACTTGTAACTCTTTTCTTATTTCTTCATTTCTTATTCGGTCCTCTCTTGTGCATCCTTTTATTCTTCGCAGAAATTTCATTTCACTACTTTGTATTGTTGTCAGTGTTTTTTGTGTTAATACCCAGCTTTCGCAGCCGTAGAGTAATGTAGGAACTGCCATGGTATTGTAAAATTTAATTCTTGTTTCCGCTCTTGTCTTATTTTTTAAAGTGTTATGTATCGTTCAAACATATTTTTTGATATTTTGTTAATTTATTGTCAATATCTTTATCTTTTTTATAACTTATTTTACACTCTAAATAATTAAAGGAGAGAACTTGCTCTATAATTTTGTTTTCAATGACAATTTTTGACCTTACTGTGTCCTTCCCCCTGAATGCCATCACTTTTGTTTTTCCTTTTGATATATTAATGTCATAGCTTTTGCAAATTTTATTAAGGTGGTGTACTACTCTCTGTAGTTTGTCTTCTGTTTCCTGAATAATAACTGCGTCATCAGCATAGAATAAAATCGTTAATATCTCTTCTTTTGTCATTCTTATACCAGTGTCAACTTTCTGTTTTAAAGACTTACTTATGTCCTGTACATAGATATTAAATAATGTAGGTGATATAGGACAACCTTGCTTTACCCCTTTATTTGTTATTATCTCTTCAGATACTGTGTTTCCTATTCTTATTACTGTTTTAGTATTTTCATATAAGCTTTTGACCACCTTTATTAGATACCGTGGATAGCCATGTTTTTCCATGATGTGCCAAAGTTTCTCTCTATTTACACTGTCGAAGGCTTTTTCGAAATCTATAAATGCTAGATGAGTTTGCAGGTTATATTCCCTTCTTTTCTCCAATATTTGTTGTTCTATAAAGATGTTATCTGTGGTCGATCTTCCTTTCCTGAAACCATTTTGCTCTTCTCCCATCAGTACTTCTGCAATACTTTTCAGTCTTTTATTTACTATTCTGGCATATAATTTGTATATGCAATTGAGCAAGCTTATCCCTCTATAGTTTTTACATTCGTTTCGGCCGCCTTTGTTAAATAGCGATATAACTTCTGCTATTTTCCACTCCTCAGGTATTTTACCTTTTTGCCAGCATTCGTTTATTATGTGTAACAGTCTCCATAACAACTCCATTCCACCATATTTGAAAAGTTCTGTATTTAACTTATCTCTTCCTGAAGCTTTCCTGTTTTTCATTGTTTTCAATTCCTCTTTCAATTCATGTATGTCAATCAAATCGACTGTCTCATCCTTTTCTTGGCAATCTCTTTATTGGTCTTCATTTTTTCTTATTTTCCTACACCAAAGTTCTCTATAATGACTTATCCATAAATCTTTGTTTATCATACATATTTGCTACATCTTTTTGTTCTTTATTTATATGTTTTAGGACTTTGTAAGCAATATTTTGTCTTCCGTGTATGTCATGTTCTACTTGGCTTATAAATTTATCCCAAGACTTTTGATGTGCTCTTCTCACGATTGTGTTAGATCCATTCTTTTTAATGGGGAAAATAGTGGTCTCCTATTTAATAATATTTTTTAAATACGTTGTGACATGTTGTTGAGAATTATTTTGAAAATTAAGTGCTCTACAATATTTAATGCTGTTCTAATGATACATATTGGAATAACTCGAAAAGTATTCACTTTTTCCGGAAGTATATGCATAGAAATCATACCGCAATCAGTGATATCCAAAGTGAAGGAAAATATCGAGTGTTTGTATGCTTTACGGTGCCATAAAACACTCGATGTAAACTGAACACAATACGAAACGTTTTCGATTTTCTCCTCACCAGTGTTCTAGGAAGACAGTAATTTAATTACGTTAAGGTCAATGTGCAACATTAATCTCGCACCGCAGTTTTACTTAGCATTTGAAAGCAAAGAAAATAGTATTTAATTACCTAAAGCAAATCTTAGAACTAATTTATAGGTAGCCTGTTTTAAATTAATCTATATACAGAATGGAGCTTTGGCAGGTTCCATGGGTTTATCTTTGTAATTTAATTTCCAACAATTGTCCTAAATATTTTTTAAAATTAATTGCTTTTATTCAGTTAGTCGCCAATTTACTCTTCTTATCTCAACTCTTTCACTAGGAGATTCTCATACGTAGACTATACATAGTTATCTGACTTTCCCAGAATCGCGGAGCACCATCTTAATGGAGAAAAATACCTTAAGTGTAAATTATATATTTCAGACTTGAGTCCTTTCGCGTAAATTCTTGAATGGTGTATTTCCACTTATTGGATATAATTTCCGACCCCTCGCAGTTTGGAGATCACTGATGTAGCCAAATCACTCTAGCCAGAATTTTTGACAAGTGATGAAAGTTCATCTTGTTCTTTTCAAAGTCGTGCCCCTTTCGTGACTCATTCCATCGCAGACTTCCAACGAAAAAAATTGAAATAATGTCTACTCTTAACATACGAAATCCACACCCATCGTCTGAGAAATTTATATTCGCCGTTGACCCCCGCCCACCGGCTCTGACCTCCCGGGCGGCTCCATTTGTCAGTCAACGTTTCATCGACACCGTTTGCTCATGCAGCGTTCTCACGGCCGGGCGATTTCGGCGAGTGACTAATGTGCGTGCGTGATGGGATCAGAGCGTGACTGCGGGCGGCCCCGGGCGTGCGGCTGGACGGGCGGGCGGGAGGGCGGGCGAACGGGGCGAACCGGTGGGCGGGCGGGCGGGCGGCCGGGCGGCATCTCGGTCACTCAATTAGCCTCGGCCGTGAAGGAAGAGAGCACCTGTGCCTCCCCCTCCTCGCGGTTCAAGAGCGTCTGCTTGTATGTCATCTCGGTGGCAGGCAGCCCGCAATGGCCGGGGAACTGGCGTTCTGTACTTCGGAGTTCTGAGAACTGGTCCTTTGCTTGCGGTAAGAGAACTCTCTGCATAACAGGAGCCGGCATCTCCAACTGTCGCCACTCTAATCGTGATTCCAACTCGACAGGTTTTTATGTTAATGTGATTAGCCTATTTTTTCTTCACTGGGAACTATCACTCGGAGCTCTTGTTGAAGTTGACGTGATAGCCTTCGCATTTGATCCTGAAGAAGAATATATCATAGAAGGTGAAACTGACCTTATCTAATTGCTCTCATGCGTACTGTTCGTTATTCTCCCTATTATTCATGATGTTGCAATTCTTTTAGAAATGTATCTTGACCTTGATTTCCATTGATATTGATGTGATACGTTTCATGAAGGGGAGCTGATACGATGCTTCCGATTAAAAGACGTTAGAAATCTCGCTGCATATCTGAGTTCTGATGCTCTTTTCGAAACCAATATTTTTACTAGCAGTAGTAACTGTTAGGTAATGCCTAATAAATTTTTAATATTAATATATGTATTAAATAATGTATAAAATATTAAGTAATCCAGTCTTCCTAAACCTAGCGTGGATACTTTTTCCTCACACACACACAGACACACACAGGTTCCATTTAAAAATTATTTTCTCAAAAAGTGTGAAGAATTACATTAAAAATTTAATAACGATAACATACATAAAATATTGATACGTACGTGGCACCGGAAATGTAACTTGAAATTAGACAACGCGCAAATTTCTAGTAAATTTTTGTTAATTATTTTGTTGATGTTATTGTCTAATACACGGGCTCTATAAACGTACCCATTGGACAAATCGCGAATTACAATTATTCAGAATTTTCTTCTGCAGCACCATATTTGCTCCTGACACTACAAACTGATTTTAATTACCATAGTCACCACTACAGCATTGTAGTCTGCTGATTCCTAGGGCTATGTATAGTGAAATTGATTAAACATCCAACTCTCTTTAGAGGACACTTTATAAACAATTTTTTTACGAAACCGATTGATTTTTCCGTAAGCCATGTGTAAATATTCCTTCGATTCAGCGGCCTGCTGCCAGGCAATATTCCCCAATTGACCTTCAATAAGATATTACCTCAAACAATTTTGAACTGTAGTCCTATTTTAATAGGAAACGGAAAAGTGGTGGAGATTACAGGTGTTTTAATATCCTCCTATAATGGGACTCATTGTCAGATATCTTTGAGCAATGACATCCAAAGCCACTTATCTCGCAGGGTATTACTTTGTGTTTCATGTAACAGATGTTTTAACTCGTGATGAAACAACAGCGCGTTTGTTTCTTCTTCCATTTCACAACATTCCTACGGTTTTGAAACTCGGGTTCCCTAGCTGTAAGAATCGGTTAATGACACGCGGAGCACCCAGAGTGCGCGATTTCGTTCTAAAGGGGATTCGCGACGGGCCTGCTGTAAATTTTATCTTTAAGCCTAATTTGCTTGTTTTATTCGGCCAAGACAACAAATTTAGTTTCTAAATTACACGAATGAGTGACAAGTCAAGGGTGTGTTTTAATATTAACAGAAAGCAAGGAGGCAAATGATCTTAAATAACTTGTTTAAATTGTATTTCGTCATTTGTGATAATTAACATGAAGAGTGACGAGAAACATACTTCTTTCATAGCAATTAGCCCAACTATCGTTAACATTATCGTTAATGTCATGCTTATGCGTCCAGTATCCTCATAATTTTCATTAAACGGCCACCTTGATTAAAAACATATTTTAACCGGAACCATTGGTAGCTGCCATAGCTGCGCGTAGCCTAAAACAAGTGAGGGAATACAACTTTCTGCTCACCCCCAGGGCCCCCTTTCTATTTCCCCATTTTCCCCATTCACTACCCCGAGGAAGCCTGAGATATGACGTCGGCCTTTCAGCCAACGAAGTGGCGTCACCCAGACAGCCAAGTCCTGAACTCGAGCCGCGGAAGCTTACGTGTTCATGGGACGCCTCTTCCCTAAATGTTGTCTGAATTCCCAAAATTAAAAAAAAAGAGGCAAATAAAGAAATAATCATATTTAAGGAAATTAAATGTTCTATTTCATAGGGCTACGGGGCCGCTTTCGAAGCTTTCAGGAAGGGCACGCCCCCCTGCTATGCGAACTCTCGAACGCCCAAGGTGACCGCGGAAGTCGAGTCGCTGTGATTCTTAAGAGACGCCCGCGTTCGGAACGGCGCTCAAGAGTGGCGTCACGGGGACGCGGAGGCGGCGTCCTGCTAATTGGCGTTCCCACGGGGCGAGCCGCGCGGGCGTGGGCGTCCTCGAGGGCCCCCGCGGCGCGGGCGACGACGCCCCCCCGCGGCGCCCTGCCCCCCATGCATCACCGCCGCCCGCCGCCGCCGCCGCCGCCGCCTCGCCACGCCACAGTGAGCGCAAACGACGCCACTGCGCAGCTCATATTCTTTGCCGTTTCCGGGCAAGTGATACGCAAACGACCATGGAGTGATAGAAGTAAGGGTCAGCAAACGGTGACTCGAAAGAAAGTCGTCAGAAAAGTTCTCGAGGAGTATCAAAGAAGGTTAATCATTTAAAAAATTGTTAAATTTGAATTGTTGTAGGCACGTTAGTAATATTTATCTACTTCATTATTGTGGAATTGTAGCAGAAAGAGGCATTCTAAATCTGGAGTGATATTCGTATACATGCTAAATCCATAAATTAGTTACTCACCATCTTACCAAGATATCCCTACGACATATTCTAATCGTACTAGACATAAGTTAATTCGTATAAACTCAAGAATAATATAGCTAAAGGATGTCAAAATAGAAAATTATAAATATTCCAGCTAAAATTAATGAATCAGTAGCTTGAATTTATAATATAATTTACAAACAATATTGTAACAATATACAAACAATATTTACTTTGTTATCAGATGAGTGTACAAACTGTAATTACGCAGCGTAAGAAATAGAGTAAGTTTATAAATTGATCAATAGAGAGCACTAAAGTAGGATACTTGTGCTCGGCGGTGCCCGTCAGGGTGCTATATGCAAGCTTCATGTTGCCATTCGAGCATTATTATGCGGTGATTACTATGTCTGTAAGTCCGAGATCAACATCGCGTTTAGGGTGCACTATCGTGCCAATCGTAGCCAATGAAACTGAAGTTGAAATCAAGCGGAATTATGAATTCTGTAGATGCGTTTGAATCGAGGAGAACATTAAGAATATGCGATAAAGATTATTTTAAAGAGTTCAAGGAAAAAATGATTCTATTGGTCTGAGGGAGAGAGGTAGCCTCTCCCTCCGCAGCCGCCGCCATTGGGACCGATGCGTGTGTGAGGTGCTGGATGTGCACTGTCTGTCTGTACTTGGTGCGACAACCCGCGAACGGGGCAAACCTACCAGCAGCCTCTCGGCTTTAAGGAGTACGTGTGATTAACACGAAGACATCCCTACGCCGTATTCTCGTCTTCTCAACCTGAGAAGTGTATTTTCATCGTCACACAGCAGCATATACTGGGACATTGCAAGGAAAATGCACTCTATAATGATTTGGGGTCGCGTAGTGGGAAGCGAACACGCTGACCTATCAGCTAAACTGCGAGGGCTCCTAAAAGGACTTCTAAGTTAAATCTTAGTTGCCACTTAATTCTCAATTAAAAATTAATAAATTAAATCAATATCAAAATTGAATACTTGAACTTCGTGGTTGCTAGTCTAGTTTAAAAAACATCGATGTTTAGAAAGGTCTTTCTTCAGAGGACCAATGTTCGGATATCACATTGGAAATAGATCAGGTCTCTGTGGATGATGTATAAAAGCATCTCACCGGAACTTCTGCAGCGTAGTTGAAACAACCTTGGCAACATGTAGGCGGATATTATCGTGCAACAGAATAATGTCGTCCCTCAACATTTCTGGGCGTTTGGAGTTGATGACGCGCTTCAATATTTGCAATGTGTCCATGTGCCGCTGTGCATTAATTGTGGCACCGTGTTCCAGAAAGTCAATGAGCAGCGAGCCCTTACAGTCAGAGAAGAAGGTCATCCTGACTTTACCGGAGCTGGCGTGCATGTAGTGGATTTTTTTGTTGCGGGTAAACACATGTGATTCTATTGTTTGCTCCGACGCTTGCTCTTTGGCTCAAAATAATGAATGCAAGTTTCATCTTCGCAATAATATTGAACAGGAAACGATATTCTTCTTCCAATGACGTCCGAACTCCTTGAAATGTTTTATTACTCTCAAACACATCAGCATGTGACATTCACAATTAGCAGCAGACATTCGGATAGGAATTTCACCGACACTCCTGCCGCTGTCAAAACTCCTTTCGCTGTTCTCCTTCCTCCCCACCATAGTGATGTCGGATGCACTCGTAATCGCTGGCCTCACTTCGAGCAAGTCTAAGGGACAAATGGGACAGCGGTGATCGTTTCTGCGGTTCTTCACTGATTCTCAATAAAGGGAACACCTAAACACACACACACCAGCATTTTCAACTTCCGCGCCATGCTCGTATCGTATCATTTTCATTTGGCTGATCCTCATAGTATGTATACGAGAAGTTGCTAAAGTCCGCTAAAAAATTGTAATAGTGATTTTGTCCCTCTGTTGTCTCCTCTGCCATTCGGACCCAATGTGCGCGGCGTGGCGGGTGTAGGATGGGTTGGGAGGCGGGGCGCGGGCGGAGGTCGCGCCCGTCGCTGAGGTCAGCGGCGACCTCCCCCGAAGACCTCACGCCGTTGCGTGCGCGGTGACGCAGTCGATGGGTGCAGACGGCCCTGATTTACGAGCTGCGGGGCGACTATGGCTAATTCAGTTGTGCGCGCCAATGGATGGGCGAGTCTCCGCGCGCTCTACCGCGACGACGCGCCGCCTAGGATGAGGTAGCTGCTGGGAGGGACATTGCACGTCTCATCGGAAGAGGATCGTCATCATTGTATTTGTCTGTACTCAAATAAACGGGTAATGGGTGTAGTGTATGGTATGGATGAGGTAGCTGCTGGGAGGGACATTGCACATATCATCGGGGGAGGATGGTCATAATTGTATTTGTCTGTACTCAAATAAACGGGTAATGGGTGTAGGGAATGGTATGCGAGTATAGTATGGATGAGGTTGCTGCTGGGAGGGACATTGCACGTCTCATCGGGAGAGGATGGTCATAATTGTATTTGTCTGTACTCAAATAAATGTATAATGGGTGTAGGGTATGTTCCTACTTAGAAAAACTTTCTTGCTTTATTCTTTCTGATTTTCGTGCAAAAGCAACAACGGTGAACGAATACCTATAAAAAGGTTATTGGAACAAGTCGTTTTGCATCTCCGAAGTGTTATTCATAGCCTAGCTTAAAGAACTAATCCTGAGAACTAACCTCATTGCCAAAGTTCCAGAAATCTGAATTCATCTGAAAAAACGGAGTTATCGTACGAGAAGGAAAAAAGTATGAACATAAAATAATACCAATAAACGGCATTAAGTAATTTCAGTTATAAGTTTTATCTCTCATGCAATAACTACAAAAATAACTTTACAAAAGTCTCTACAAAGGCAAGGGAATTCAAGCACCCTAAAAGTGAAATTAGTCTTGAAACTGTCTGTAGGGAATTTGGAAAAGGACTTTGAACCTGCCTGGATGCTCGTTGTTTAGGATGTCCGTCCGTTAGGGAAGTGCCGAATGTACGAGAACTGGTCCTATTCTACGAAAAGTGCTTGAGAGAAGGAAAATAAACTTTTGTCGAGATTCACGGCCACTGAATTTTGACAATGTCGACAGTATCATACTCGATTGTAATGATAGTAATAAAACAATTACAAATATTGTAATATGGTTATTATTGCAGTTGATTGTGTGAAATAAAAGGCTTTTTCACAGACTTGTATGTACACACATTTTTTTTCAAACTCTTGTGTCATTAAAAATTGTAATCATAAGTTCTACGAGCTCGATCGACTATAGAGGGAAACCGTGCGGACAACTCTGAAAATCCTTTTTAGGACTTGGTGTTGTGTTTCATGACTAATAATGAGAATTGACATGAGATCTCCTGAATCAAAATGAGACTTTTCTGAACCTTCTATTACATTTCTGAATTTTTTGTAGGTACCCCACTCATTCCGAAGCACGAATGTTCATAAAAGGAGAGCCTCGGATTTCATGTAACATTAAATTGACTTATATTTTGTGGGGGGTTATCGTACTGATCTGTCTCTGTTACTAGACTACTAGCAATAGTAGTGAAGTGTAGAATAAAGTCACGCATAGTACCGACCATCAAGGATGTAGCACAGTTCGAGTCATTAGGAAATTAAATTACATTATTAACCCATTTTCACAATTAAGACAGTGTTACTAAAAACGCTAAACAGGTTTGACTCGTGCAATGATTCTGCAGTTTGTAAATTATTGTTGTTGTTTTTATAAATAAAAATAGCATCTTGCTGGAACTCAGCTTCAAACGTTTCTGACAACCCATGCAACGTGTATCCTTCGAAAACGAAACAGAACCTCCAAAAATTTAATTATTTAGATCCGAGACGAAAGCAATGTTGTAAGGGATTAAACGACTCTCTTCAGAGTTATAGACAATGGTAAAATATGTTTCACCGTAACGCGAGTTGCTGGTTGCATGTGCTCCAGCATTTCTTACTGAACCATAATCTGCGAACTTCTTCCTCTTTTTTCTCTTCTTCTTCTTCTTCTTCTTCTTCTTCTCTTTTCTTCTTTCTCTTCTTCTTCTTCTTCTTCTTCTTCTCTTTTCTTCTTTCTCTTCTTCTTCTTCTCTTTTCTTCTTACTCTTCTTTCTCTTCTTCTTCTTCTTTTTCTTCTTCTTCTTTTTCTTCTTCTTCTTCCTCCTCTTCTTCTTCTTCTTCTTCTTCTTCCTCCTCTTCTTCTTCCTCTTCTTCTTCTCCCTCTTCCTCTTCTTCCTCTTCTTCTTCTTTTAAAATTTAAACCTGTTCGTTACAGATATCTGAGATAATTTACTCTCACTGTGGAGAACACTTCGAGGTTTTATATCAATGGTTCCATATACATTGCATACTGCAAATAGAATTTTTTGCTACTGCAAATACTTTGGTGCACTCATCCGCTCCAACGAAAAATCCGCCCGAGTACGAACGGAACGTACAACTCGCAACTCCTCGTCCGGACTTGTCCAGCGACCGACGGCCTCCGCCCAGCGTCCAGCAGCGAGCTCTCGACCGCCGCGCCGCCCGACCGCCCGGCCGATCCGCTCGGGCCTCGGCCTCGGGGTCGCAGGGGTCGTGGCTGCGTAACAATCGCACGCAACTTTACTGCCCCTGATTGCATCGGGGCCGGCTCGTAAAGCTGCGCGCACCGAGGCGCGAACCACGCTGAAAGTATAATTAAGGCGAATCAATTCTCGGGCCCACGGAAATTATTCGCCATTAGTTCTCCTTATACGCGGCACCGCGCCGCGCCGCGCGGCGGCGGTCTCGAAATATTAAGTTCATAAACATGGAGAACGCGCGGTGCCTTTTATCTGTCGATTTTTCGCCCCGCGAGAATGAAATACGCGGACGCGGAGTCTCGTGTCCGGCCTGTTGGTGACGGGTGATGCATTCGCCGGATCGGGGAGTGCCGGGACGTAGCGACATGAAAGGGAGCTCTGGTAATGAGTTGTCATTTTGATCATCTTTCTGTAGATGGACTTGAATTCGTTCCAGTGGAAATCGGAGGAAACGTTTAAGGATTTCCAGGAGAATATTTTATTATTTTTCACGAACGTCTCTGGTAATTTCAATGTAATGTGAGCACTGCATCATCGATCTCGAATGATTAATTTCTTGAAAAGGGAAAGAGGGCGGTGTCTTTCACGTGCCGATTCTTCGTCTCGAACAAAAAGAAATAAACCAATGCGAGAAACCGACCTGTAGGAGACTGAATGAGAAGGTGATGAATTAGCTTGAGGCATGCTGAATTTCAGTGGCATTCAAAGGAATTTATTAACATGAAAATCTTTCAGAGTTTTACGTTAAAAAATGGGGTAACATGTTGCCACTAGTTAAAAAGTCTTCCAGGAAACTGTTAAGAAAAACTCGATTTCTTTTTAGGGAAATTTCCGTATGTGATAATGTATCCGTGGTCTAATTACAGCGGCGACTGCTGCTACGTCAGCCTCGACGTTGTATGTACATTTTAATTTTTTAAGATGGAGAACGCATAGTTTGTTCTTTCATCGATTACTCGTCTCGGAGAAATGAAATACGCGAGCGAGGAGAAGAGCAATTTTGAGCCCTTGGCGACTGCGTGGGTTTGAAGCATAAGCCGGCTGCTCAAGTGCTGAGTTTCAGGCTCGTTAATGAAGGTCTGTTAAAGAAATATGATTTCGAGGATGGACCTGCTTTCGTACCACTTGACGATCTTGAAAAAATTATGAAGGGAATAAGATCCGAGCCACAGCTATTTCATTTCTTTACACGCAATGTAAAATGCAGCGGTGAATGATTGCGCATGACACGCGGATGAGGGTAGAAAATAAATACACGAGCGCGGATGATGGCATAATTTGTAATGAAGTTGAAGGCATCCGCGTTGCCCGGAGAGCCCAAAACATTCACATTATCAAAATCTCTCGTTTCGCCTATTGATAGGTGAGTGAAGGATGATGTTTGCGTAGGTTCTTTTAACTTCTGGTTTTCAGATCATTAACCGACCGACCATTAACCGACGAAGCATTGTTTTATCGTGATGATGATCCTGAAAATGGTCATGTATGTTGTTCACCATCAAGTATAATTCCTTCCTATGCATTTTGCATCTACGAAATGAAATGGCAGCTATTTAAGATAACATTCTCACTTAACTTCCACATGAGAATAGGAAACAAGTTGGCTGGAGTTCGTAATGTTTCAATAAATCTAGCCAACTATTGAAAACTCAAAAGTAACTTTACATTCTTAGTTTAATTAACACAAATTACTCGTGAGTTCGAAATGTCTTAGCTTTTCTGCCTTTTCTTCGTGTTTTATTGGCAGCAATGTCGTGACGATGTCTGTGTTCGGAGTAAAACTCTTTGTTCTTATTTTGCGTTGTTACTCATCATCATCGTCAGTTGTCTTCTACAAGCGTGTTTGAGCAACTTAGAAAACAAAATGTTTATTGACTGCAGAAATATTTATACCTGCTAGAGTTAAAAACACCTTCTTAATTAATTGCGCGTATACTGCAATAGAAGATAATTAATATTCTAACGGATCATCACTTGCTTCATTTAAGCCCTCATTTAACAATATCTCTTAGGGAACATCTTTTGAGAACTTGATTTTAAAAAGAGATTTTATGGATCTTGTTAACATCAATGACACGATATCTACTTACGAGCTTCTTTGGATGCGTTAGATTAAGAATTAAATGAAGCCTCAGATTACATTGATATGCTTGATATAACAAAGAATATGGATGGTAAGGTAAACAAACCGGCAATACTGTTTTCTAAAATTACCAACTCTTCAAATGTGAGCTTGTTTAACATCCATCACGGCCACAACTGTACCGCCATTGCCATCTGTTCCAACGCCTTCAAACTACGTCATTCTGGTTGCCTACTTTACCACTCACTCCGACACCCACGCTCCCTCTTGCCTTCCCACCACCACTGCCGCCCCCGCTGCCTGCCCGAGTCGATTTCGCAAACGTGCCGCGTGGTAGATATACTGATAATGATACTTTATAGACATGTTGGTTTCTTACCCGCGAAATAACGACTACGTGAAATACAACCTCCACGTTTTGCCCCTTGGAATCGTAATGTGACTTATATGAACGCACTGGGGCTGCTCGCGGGAAAGTTGGCCCAGCGGAGTAGACTACGGGCGTCGGTGGCTGGAAGACAGGGACACACCTCAATATTTTCAAGTACATCCAGTAGCGTAATTCTAATTTCTTTTTTTTTCTGAATACATATTCAGCATAACTTACTAATATCTACAATAATAATTTGTTTAATACCGTGGAGGAAGGAAAGGAAAACATGGTCTACACAAACATCTTTTATTGCCCTTTATTAGTCAGTCAAAACGCTTGAGTAAAGAATATTATGAATAAGCTTCCGAACTGAAAGATAGACGTAGGTTTTCCGCGGGAGCCAGTATTTTCATATCTGACGAAGATGACAAATCGTACACAGTTCACGTTGTTTGGAATATAATAATACCTATTCTTGGGGGAAAACTGTGGCAGTACTTAAACATTGTCACGTCGAAAATCAATTTCAAACATTTATATTTTTTTCTCTTTGAATTTTGGCTTCACAATGGTTGAAACAAGTACCTTCAAATTCAACTATTTTTTCCCGTCCCTCTCATTATAATCTAATTTTCTCGGCAATATAAGCTGAAGAAAGAAAAAAATAAAACATGAAAAACTCGTTTCTCGTTTTATCTCTGAAACAGATGGCCCTAGGAGGCTAATTTTGGGGAATTTACGTTTCTTTCATTCTCTTTCATATGATCATCGCGGTTATCGATTTGATCTGGGGGAACTTTCCACAGCCTTATTCTGCTATATCTTTTATATGAGCCTCAATCGCAAGTCTGCGAGAATAATTGTAAGGTTTTGATTATATCGCAAAACGTTTCACATATTCTTACTCAAGTGTCCTTTCTATCTCTCCCTCTCTGTCTCTTCCATCCATCAACACTCATGCACACGCACTCGTCAGCAAACCCGTGTTAGAACTCGAAACCACTTTACTCTGAACTAAGGTACTTGGCGCTTCCACTTTACCTAACTAGGTTTGCAAGCAACTCCTCCATTTACAATTAAATTTATTTTTACAAACTAGCTTATATAATTGGAAAAGTGTTTGAAACTACTTTTTAACGTCCCTTTCATTCTGTCTACATTTAAATCATTATTTCACATTTTTCTTTACTTTTTAACTATTATTTTAACCTACCTGAATAAAAGTATTTTTGTTGTGCTTTTCTTGTGCGTCTCCGCACGGGACGATGAGGCAAGGAAATAGCCTCCGGGTGACGCCGTCCTGGCGGGACCTCGCGGTTCTAAATTAAGGGCAGATGCACGCGTTTTTACGGTCGGGCACAATGGCGTCGGCGAATGAAGCACTTCCCAGCACGTTCATTATAGACCAGTAATTTTTAATAGGGCGCCATATAATTCGCGTGCTGGACGGAGATGCCCGGGCCGCAACGAATGCGGCATTTATTGCCTCCGGGGACGCGGGCGCCGCTTGGCCCCGCGGGCAGGCGGGAGGGGCGACGGCGATGGGCGAAGCGGAGGTGACGACGGTCGGAAAGAGTCCTACCCGGCGCACTGGTCCTCGGTACCCGAGTTCGTAGCGCGCGACAGCAGGGCGCGTTCGAATGCATAGGTTGCGATTTGGAAGGTTGGTACTTCGGTCAGAGCTGTTATGCTGAGGGTTTATCCCGGCTGGGACGGTGTAGGATTTCCCCGTTTGGGGATGATACATGGAAAGGGAAATCCCAGGCAAGCCGACGTGTAGGATAATGCCGCATTGGGTGAATATCACCGCCACCTCCAGGGATAGAAATATTCACTACTCTAACGGGACTAATGACCTTAGCAGTTGTCTTGCCCGGGATAAACAATCACTTGGGGCAGTTAACTTGATACATTGTTTTTCCGATATCATAGGCCTACATTAATAACTTTTTGAACGAATAATATTTTTAAAATATTTAATTTATTTAATTCAGAACTGAAGGTACTTTTTGTTGGGGCTGGTAACTTCAACTAAAATACTTATTATTTATTGTTTAATGTTAAAATACTCATTATTTCTTCCCCTACATCTTACACGTTTCCTTTATTGTCACCTTTTGACTTTTATCGTGGAGTACTTGGCTTCCCGCCAGTGGGGGCTTGGTTCGATCTCCGGTGGATTCATGTGGAATTTGTTTTGGACGACGCAAGATCACGATAGGTTTTCTGGAAATTCTTCCATTTCCCCTGTCATTCATCATTTGAATGAAATCAACGGTAACCAGATGCCAGAGTACGTGGGTTCCACAATGGAAAGGTGCATTTCTAGGAGCATATTGGCAAGGTGTCATCAGGAAATTTAATTTAATGAAATGGTCAGAAACACCTTAAATGCCTGATGGGCATTAGTGACTCGATTATGTAGAGAATATACAAATAGGATTCAGATTTACAAAAAAATGTTTTTAGAGAGAATATGGAAAACTTTGGAAAATAGAAATAGCTTGAACCAGCCTGGGTGCAAACGGCGGGCGATGCCAACAGATTTGGAGGCGAGGCGAATTTTCGGGCGGAACACTGGCAACGGCGGTTATAGCAAGACACGAGGTCGACGATTGGAAGATGTTGCATCAAATAAGATAATATATTAGTATAAATACTTGCAATTTTCCGAAATTTATGTTAAAATCGGAATCGAGTTTTCATTTTCAAAATGTGCCTGTGGAACTTTGAAAATTTGCTACTCCATGTACAGGAGACATTGATATAGTATTACGATCTCCAGCTAGAATTAATGAACCTCAGGTGATAACTACATGATAGATTCGATTGTACAACAAATGTATAAATTATACGTAAATACTATTTACAGAAAACTCCCGTGAAGTCTCAGGTTTGTTCAAATCTGCTGATAATCTCTTATTTAGTATGTTGCGTTCACATAAGTTTGCGAACAACTGTTTTCCTCTCTGAGCAGGGTAAGCAAAATACAGATGTATACATAATCTGAAATGCTCTTTCGGTTATAATCCTGAAAAATATGTTAAAAAATCAAGTCATAAGGTAAGTAATATTAATAAAAAACTATAATTATAAATTTTATTAGTGACAAATTTTTATTACTTATTTCTTATGAATTCTTTTAAACCAGCGCTTTTAATAACTATTCAAGATTATACACTTAAACAATGCCACAAACCTAAAAAACCCAGATAGGAATAAAACTGCATCTTCCATTTCTTGTCGTTCATTACTCAAGCTGCCAGCAACATTTCTGCTCTCATTTACCTACCCCACCGCTGCTAAGATTTCAAGTGGTTGTTTCCATGGAGTAAGGGCAGAAATACGAATACCTAATTGAGAAAAGCTGACAGCCATGACTTAAGGTAATTCTATATGCATCAATGCGAGTAATTTTGTTGAAAACAACTTACTTAGTTAATATGCATACAAATAACATCTCTTAATATTGCAAAAATCTATTCTTCTGCCGTTTTTGATATTTTTGTGTCCAAGAAGCATTTCTTCTTACAGATTGTTATTTTTAACTGTGTAATTCTTGTCGTAAATGACAAATTGATCTCAAGGAAAGAAAAAAAATGAACTACCCAAACGAGATTTCTGAAGAAGTATGAATAAAATTAGTAAATCAGAGAAATAAGTAGTGGTATACTTTATAACTATCAGTGAGACAAACAATTACAACTTATCTACAAACAAATTTTTAAGGATCTATTCTAACAAGAAGTACGTACGAAAGTAGGTAGTACATAAACAGACTAAGCTAGTTCTTAGAACTCTCGCTAGATATGGGCATCGAATATTTTTTAAACTAATTATATTTTCATTTGTATATATTAAACATATTTTAATACTATTTTTATAAATTTAAATATAGCGTATTGTCATATTCCTTTTCAGTACTTTACTTTTTTTAATACTTGGCTTGAATATTTCAATACGATTAGATGGTACTACTGTTTGTTCTTGCATAGGAGTCCCTCAGGGTATTAATCTGGCCTTGGATAGAAATGAGTCTCATGGCTAATCCAGTAGCAGTTCACTTGTACATCGCGTCCTCCTTCCCTTGTTCGGCCACTTGCAACGCTCTCTCGACTAAAGCTTCCGGGGCGCCTCTGGCGGGCGCAGTTTTATTGCAGGTGGCTGAGCCCTGTCATCTGCAATGAATCACTCGGGATGCCTCCCAGTTGGAAGAAGCTTCCTCTCAGATGCTTTATCTCCTCACTTCGCTTTCTCCTTCTACGTACCTCTCCATGATACTGTCTCTTCGATGACCTGGTCGTGAGGCTGGCATTATACTCGTGAACAAAGGGAAAAGATTGAGAGAGTATTCAAGTGGTAATCAACTTTCGAATATTTCACTGCCACACTGCCGTTACAGTCTGTGGTTTTCAAATGGGAATTTTATGGTTTGTTGCATTGCAATCGCACATATTCTTCATATGCAAGAGGGACTCGTATCATAGTTTCTGGCCCTAAGTCCCTGATGGTAAAATACCGGTCATGTAAAAATTGTAATAGGCCACGTGGGTTCGCCGCAAGTTTTCATATATTCCATGTCACTTATTTCACAACATACATCATCTTCAACCACATTATTCATTCTAAATGTGTATGTCATAGAGATTAAACTATGACCCTCATAAGATAGATTGGCTGCAGAACTACAGCCTTTGCGTTGTCTCCATTCAATTTCAATTCGTAAATAAATGATTAATTATATATAAATAATATATATGTAATATATATATATATATATATATATATATATATATATATATTTGTTTAAGTTCGTAAAAATTAAAACAATGACACCGACAAACCTCTTTGTTTTAGTAGTTTTCGTCAGAGATTTGCTTGCATTTACAGCACCTAAGATAACAAAGAAGTAAGGTGCTTCTTTTCTTTACTTTTTTGTTACTGGAATTTGAAGTGACAAGGATGGAGACAGTTGTCCACTAGAAGGAGAGTTAATAAGTGCAATACTTCACATCTTTTTCGACACCGATATTTTGATTTCAGTATCGTTACCACAATATTACATTTTCATCTATGTGATTTCGACTGCCAATGTGCTGATAATATCACACACAAATATACCAAACATTAAAGCATTGAAGCGTGTGGTTCTACGTGAAATGTATAATTTTAATTCATTTGCATGATTAGAATTACAATGGAACGACACGGTCACTGCTTCGTAGTCAGATCATGTTCTCACAGCTGGTGACATTGTTACAAAGTGTTGTAGTATTCATGAAATATAACTAAAATATTATGAACGATGATGATAGGGATAACGATTAATAACGATTACTCTATCGACGATGATGTCGATGACGTTCACAAGGTCGATGATAATGTCCATATTAGCGATAGCCATGATCAGGGTAGTGACGACGATGAAGATACCTTAATGAACACTGCTGTGATAAACAACAAAAATGAACATGATGTATTTGCGGGAACGAAGTATAAGGAAAACGGGAGAACCTCTAACGCGAACCTGCATTATTCACCGTGACAGCGGATTCAACAAAGGCTCTTTTTTCCCCAGAAGAGCGTGAAGCGGTACGGCGACGCCCCCCCCGGGCGACGCTGTCGCCCGCGACGTCTCGCCTGCGATACCCTCCCCGCCCCGCCCACGCCCCCAGCCCGCCCCCTCCCGCCTCCAGCCACCGCCGTCCCGCCCGGCCCCGCCCCGCCCTGCCCCTCGCCCGGAACCGAAGGACGGCCTTCGACGCCGCCAGATAACCATCGCCCCCGCGCGCGCGCCCCGGCGTTCGCGCTCGCGCGGACGAAAAAAGCGCGGTGCGCGAGCCTTGCGGCCAGCCGCCTTCTGCTGTTATTACAATGCAATTGGATTGTGTTGCGATAACCCACCCGCCTCCTGCAATATTGTGTTATTCATAAGGCGCCGCTGCCTAGGTGTCCCATTCTTTTTATTTTTTTTTATTTTTTATTATTTATTTGCCTCGTTCATACGGCGCGGCGCGCGCGGCTCGGCGGCGAAGCAGGCGTACCGCAAGGCGCTGTGTGAGTACCATTTTCGCCTTTATCACCGAGCCGTATTGGCCGTAATGAGCACGTTAGCAGTCCTATTGTTTGCTCCTTAAGCCGGAGAGAGGGGGCAGAGAGAGATGGAGGCGGCCGAGGTGATACTCCGATGAGCTGTGCTCGCTCAGTTCGCTACCCCCGGGCGGCGGGCGCCCTGCGCTGCTTCCTAGATCGTATCCGCGCGTTCGGACGTGGAGGCGCGGTGGCGCCAGGGCCATCTGCGATGGACGGCTCCAGCGGATTGGCCCCCGGGTTCCCTCTGTCCTTGGAAATCGCTTGTATGATATGTCTGCTCCACTGTCTTTGGAGATGGATTGAAAATAAATATAATTCGAATATAGTAAAACGTGTTTCATATTTCGTATTTATCAAAATCAGTGAAATGTCTGCTCTACTGTTTTTGGAGATGGATGAAAAATAAATAAAATTCGACCTCAAATATAATAGAAAAGTTGTTTCATTATTTCTTATTTATGAAAATAAATCGTACAAAGCCTTCGAGTAAATAAGATAGCAATAAAACGTTCGTAAAATAAGAGTGTTACATGCGTAGGTAGGTAATTAAATTTAAATATTTGGAGTCATTTTTTGAAGTTGTATAAGAATTACTTACCACATTGAACGCGAACCTCATTATGGAGAATATAACTTCAAATTTTCTTCCGTATTTAGTTAAGACACGTTGAGATTCGGCACTAAACTTATTTAATTCAATCGGTTTTTAAAATAAATTTCAGAAAATAGAAAAAGAATTTTGAAGCTTTTATATTGCAAAGAAAAACAGAAACATTGTTGAATGATGACGTTCCATTTCTGAGATTTTTGGTGTTTCAAAAAAAATTGTTGAGCGTTTTGAACCCTGTGAATTCAAAGACAAGAAATATGTATCTTGTGATTCTTATACAAACCTAAAAATGTGTCGCTTATAACGTCTCTTTCATAACTTGTTTTAATGATGCATATAAATATGATGAGAAGTTTGAGAGGTTTCCTTGGCAAATAACTCCGTAGAGTAACGCGACTATTTGCATAAATTGTTTCACTATGTTGGGTGCATAATTAACGGTAATAGATGCTACAACCCGATATAATAAAAATACTATTAGTATAAATAGCATTGCTTTTTAATTACTTGCAGTATGCCTTTCATATACAGCCACAATTCTTAACACACACCTGAGAATGTGCTGGTGGCAGTCGTGTTATGATATTTGGATATCCACAATCTGCTAAATTGAAAATTTTGAGTCCCTAAATATCAGAATCATACCGATCATTATTTAACGAATGGAGAAAATCGCACAATAAATAAAAATATAACTTTTTGGGATCATATTCAACATTAGATAACATTTAAATATATGAGTATCTCGTCAAATATTGATTTTTGTATGCTATAATTATATCTTGAAAAAACTAAAATGATTGTAGTGATTTCTTTGGTAAGTTTCCTCAGTTTAACGGAAGCAGAAGTAAATTATATCATATTTTATTGTTTGGTTCGTAATTTTAAGTAATAAGCAATTATCCTCGTAAAGTAATCCTGCAAGTAATATCAACAAAAATATCTAATTAATGGAATTATATTGTATTACATACAATTAATGAGAGTCAAAATGCCGGGAAAGTCAAAGTGATACATTTTATGTGACGCCACGGTATCTATTTTTTTAACTTCGTAAATGTAAAGTGCTCGGCAAAAAATGAACCACTGATGACCCTAATGAAAGTAGAATGGTTTTAATGTTCAAGTAAAACGTTTTGTCTCCTTGATAGGGCCTCCTTCAGGGATAAGATCATATTTGATAAGTGTTTTGTTTATCAAAATACTTATAAAACTTATCCTAGAACAAAGAGTCCAAAATTTTCTACACAAATACGTCTATGAATTAATTCAAAGTCACCATATTTTTGAAGTGTTTAAAATAATTAGCTATTTTTATGGAAGTAGAACAGTAGCATTTATATGTCCCTGTCATCGAATATTGTATTCTGCATTTCAATATAACGCACGAAAATGACTTCCAACAATTTCATATCTAGAAAAAAAACCTATGTCACACAACGCAACAAGAAACGTATTGCATTAAATTTATTGTTAAATACGTAATTAGAAGCCACCGATGCTATCAGCCAGATGTAATAAACAGCAATTACACAATTAACGTACGTGGCGCTGCCTGGATGCCTTTCGTATGTGACCATGCTGCCCTTGCGATCCGCTCGCAGGCGAGGACACTTCGAAGAGGAACCGCCGATCGCGCCGCGCCGTTACTGCACTGGCGCCGCCCGCCGAGGCCACTGCAATAACCGCGGTTTTGTTGTACACTTACGGCGGTGCCGCAGCATCCGGTTCGGTTGTGATTCGTTTTTCTGCGAAAAGCTGCTTAGGGTTGGGGCGTGTGCTTGTAGTTGACGTGGCTACTCTGTAAGTATCCTGTTTTCAGCTTTATTAAAAGATCGGTAGAAACGGGAGTCAGGTTTAGTGGCTGAGCGAGTTGGAATTTTGACGGAGCGAATTCAGGCTTCCGATGGAGTGAATTTTATCGTCGGGTTTCCCAAATGTATCCTGATACACGAAGTAGTAGGTAATAACAACGAATGGAATCAATTAATTCGCAATAACCTTTGCAGTGTTCATTAAGAAATACTCCATAATCTGTTATTTAATTACATAGACCTTCCAAACTCAGTGCCAAAAAACGTGATGATTATGACAGACTTAACCGCGAAATTAACAAAGTACGGTGATGCACTCCATTTGCAGTTTGTGAAACTGTATAACATGTAAGCTTCTTTTTACTATTGATTCTACTTAAAAATTTATATTTTATAAAAAAATGATGTTATCAAATGAAGTTCTGTTATTATTTTCTCATCCGTAAACTTTTCAATGGGTCTCTTCCTTCGGAAATGACTCAAGAAAATGGAATGTTATGAAGCATGCTGAAGAGAAAAACTACAATAGGGGTGTTTCGTTACGTTACTTAATCTCTTCAAGGCACCAAAACATCAAAGTGATTCAACAGGAAATAATGTTTATGCATATGGGGGTTGAAGTTTCATAAATGTTCGTATGTTGTGTCAAAGTTACATGTAGCAGTTAGATCATTCAAAGTCTGTAACATTCGAACGAATACTGCATGCAGTGTCTTTTAACATTGCTGCTTTTCTCCACACGGACATACAGTGCATTTATCATAGATAATCGCCATTTGTGGATTTAAAACGTGTGCAATTCATCAAGAGCATTAATTGACAGATGTAGTAATCAAAAGCGAACCTGTACTTCGGTAAACAGCAGAATACGGATGTATGATCAGCGTTAAATAAAGCAGGAAACAGAACTGCGAGATACCTCACCTATCACATAACTGTAACTAGAAAGGAAATTATTCTTAACCTAGTAAAAGGATACCCCTTGTCACATGTGAATAGCAACTCGAGATATTTATCGAATTGCTATTAGCAAACAGTCTATTATAACGTGTCCTTCTTCGTTTTTACATTTCACGCAAATAAAGGAATTTCTGAAATTAAACCTTGAAGTTCCATTTCCGTAGTCTTTGTGAATAGGTACAGCCAGGCGGTAGGAGGCCTTCTGTACTCCACTTGCGAAACGGAAAGCGACACCGCAGATGCGAACGGCCTCTGCTCCAATAGATTGGCGGCGCACAGTGAGCCGAAGTTGCTGCACAACGGTAAACATTACTTACGCGCTAAAACCATAAAAATACTATTTACTGAGATTTGAAGCTCACATTTCATCAGTAAAAGTGCATAATTTATTTACATCATTGAAATATTTCATTATTTGTTATATACAACAAATAAACAAATATTTCAATTTTTTAACTTAAACTATTTTGCGGTTAATTTTGAGAAGTTATTTCTAAACATCGAATGTCTATTTTCATATCCAAGCATATACGAATGATATATTACGTCTAGTAATGTTTGTTTATGGTTATATAAATGTTTAATATAATATTTTCCTCCTACCGGAAGAATAAACTTAACATTATCAAAAGTTAAGTGTGTCTGTGGGGCTTCTCCCAAAATTTCATGAAAAACATTTGTGGTGGATGCAGCGTTTTAGTTATTATTGATGGTACAATGACTGCATTTTATATTTCCGTCTTTCTGTCACAAAACAATATTGTTTTCGCAAATCATTCTCACCATTTATTTCCATTAGATGCGGAGTTCGAAAGCTAACATTGTAAAATAATTATTTTTATTCCAGACATTGTCAAATTATAGACTAAACAATGTTAACTAAAATTCACATCTGGAAACTTATGTTTTTTCGACATACCTGATTCTAAATCTTAAGTCCATATATATATATATATATATATATATATATATATATATATATATATATATATTGTGCCGAGACGGGATTATACAACCCCGTCACACCACAGTTTTGTCGGCGCAAACGCTCATAGACGGCGAGAAGAGCAGTCGAATACCTGAGTAGCAAAACGCGCAGCCTGGTATCCGTTGCTCGCACTAGCAGCCACAAGCTTTCGAGTCACGTTTTTCCTGAAAGGAGTGAAGTAGGAGAAATTACCCCCCCTTCTCAGTATCTGCTCAGAATTTCCCCAGCGCGGCGCTAATAAATAGGCTGACGCGCATACGGAAAACCTCTTTTGTCGCCATCTCGCCTGGAGTCAACATCTCTTCTGCTAGCACGCGTCAGGTCAGCAGTTCTTCACGTAAGGCACCGCTTGGCAAGTGTGCAGATTTTGTCAGAGCGTTAGATTAGTTAGAAATTGCCGCAACGACTGTTTAGAATAGGAGTGTACGGCGTTGCAGAGAAACGTCTAGCTAGTCATCCGCGCAGTAGTCAGGAATTAGAGAAATATTCTTCTATTAACTAATGCGGGAAGTAAAAGTGTGCCCGTTTTCAGGAAAGCTCTGAAAGTTCTTAATTAACAGAATAAAGTTAGGAACGAGCGAAGTACTTGCACTGGCAGTTAGGGAAGTGCAAGGGACATTTTCCGCAAATTGGGCGTAATCGAAGGCGATAGCAGCCGTGGAGGAGAAGAAATCGGTTAGTAGAGACGGAAGAATACGCGAGGCGACCGAGAAGACGACGACTGAGCAAGAGGACGGCGAGAGCAGCGCAGAACTTCGGAGTCGAGCAACGCGTTGCGGAGCGCAGCACGCTGTTTCAAGGTTGAAAGGCGGACAGTTTCGAGGTAATCCGTAAAACTGAATTTAGGTCAAGTTCACGTCGGCAGGAAAGAGAACAGTTTCAGAAGTGTTGAAAATTGAGGACACGGATATTAATAATTTGTAGCTTGGGAGTGGGAGGTTTAATGCGTAATTGCTTGCCTTTAGCCATTCTATAGTAGCAGCCATTATTCTGTTACCAGCACTTATAATTTAAGGAGAAATTGAGAGTAGTGCGCTTGCCCACATGTTAATTATTGTATATAAAATTTTAAAAAGGCAAGAAATTGTAAATTAGGATTAGTTTCACGTGCAATTGTAATTAGAATAAGTTAGATTTAGACGTAGTGAATTTTCGAAGGGAATTCCCAGTATTGATTAAAGAAATTGATTCAGAAAGTCAGTTCTAAACAAATTTAAATGTTCATTTGTTGAATAGGTGTCAAAGTTACTTATTTGTGTTTATTCAATCATTTTTTGGAAGAGTAATTCTATGTGTGATTTGTTTTTCATTTTTATTAATTCATGCCACAGAATTTTGTGTGAATTATATGCTCGTTTATGTGTGATTTGTGTGACTTTTATTGTGTCAAGGGTTCAGACCTTTCTCGTACCCCAAAGATCCTGCTTCCTGAGATTCTAAGCTCGCTTCACGAGCATAATATCTTAACGACTTGCTTACAGTGCATGCTGAGTGTCGGCAGAAGGTACGAGGGTGTATGATAGTAAGGCGGTTAGAATATATATATATATATATATATATATATATATATATATATATATATATATATATATATATATGCCCCGTTTGTATATTTTTGTTTAAACTGTAAGGTTAAATTTAAATAAGTTTTCTTAGTTTCTATTTTGTTTCTTTTTTATTTATCCCTTAACATCATTATTTTTCCTTCTTTTTACTTTTATCCTTTTCCCTCCTTCTTTCTTCTTTGCTTCTTCTTTCCTTCTTTTTTCCTACTTTTTGCTTCTTTCTTTTCTCTATTCCTTTTATATTTATTTCCTTATTTCTCCTCTTCTATTTATTATATATTTCTTCTTCTTCTTATTATTATTATTATTTATGTTTGCGCATTTCGATCTCTTTGGGAGCATTGTGTGTCCGCGCCTTCCCCGAGCGCTGTCAGCGAGGGCAGCCAGCGCTTTCAGTCACCTTCGAGCACTGGACGTGTGAGGTCGGTGGCTGCCTTCCTTCTTCTCGCCGCGCCCATTCGGGCAGCTCGAAAGAGGAAACTGTGAGCTCAACCTCAGATCTAGTCTAGATGACCTGATTAGGCCTTCCAACGTTCTGGTCTAGCGGTTTTGAAACTGATGGAGTAGCGTTGTGGTAAGAGAATATCAACCATGGACTGATACTTAACAAACGAGCCACACCCTCACGACTTTTTTTCATTTGAACCAGAGATATGTGTACACCTACCTTCAGAAATTAGTGTTCTACTACAGACGTGCAAATAACAGACGTCTAAAATAACAATCTCTTAAAGTTCCATTTTAAGATAATTTCTTGAAGGGTTTAAAGGGCGCTCCGTTTTTGAAATGGGTATAAGGAACTAACAAAAGAGACATGTTGAGAAACAAAACACCTGTAACAGAATTCGTGAAAAGGTTTGAGGTTTTGCGTCTTAAATTACTTAATAAGAGTAAGAGAAGGTACCAGAAAATCCTTTTGTATTGGTTTGTGTAGACTTTTGCTCGCCGTGCATTCTATTTGGGAGAATTGGGTATCAAAAATCCAAGCAACTCCAAAATATACTGAGCAGATTTACTTCATGAGTCGTGGTAATCTATCAGGCAGAGGAAAGCAACAAAAACGATCAAGCCTTTGCGATGACATAGGATTTCTGTTGCTCATATAACATGCATTTCTAACCGACTGATGTACTTAATATTTATATAATAGAACTATTACTACTTCTTGATATTGGTATGGTATTCTTAACAATACATTAAGATTTTAATTATTATTTGAAATTTCAGTATGGAAACGTATATTATTAGAATTTATTGAGTATTGCAAACAGAGTGTATGATCAGTGTAAAACAACTATTATTCTGATGGTTATTTTTACTTCATTGATTTTTTAAGATCCTCATGCCAGATTAGCAAGCAACTTAGCAAATGGGGATCTGCGAATCACAATATTTCAAAATAAAAGCCTCTATAAAAAGATGAAAATTTTACCGCGTTATTTTAGAACGTTGTTATCTAAAGCATTTACGGTATCTTTAATTATAAGGACTGTAGGTTCAGCCTATTTTATAAACCAATTCTGATTTAGAAAATATCCCTTTAACTACGTGTCAAATGCACCAGACCGCTTTTTCTTTTCAAAATGTGAAATTGTATTATCTTAGGTCATGAAAAAATATTGTATCGTCTCGGGAAGTGAAATAAAAGAGATTAAACTCTGAGATAGAACAGGACATTAGTCTGCAGAAAAAAAATCTGGCACGTAAGTATGTTCCTGGTGTAATATTGCTAGTTTGTCAGGCTGCGCGGATGGAACGCCGATAAGGATATCGAATTGCATTCGTAACCGGTAGCGGCGGCGTTCGCTGATGCCGCCTTGCAGATTCCTCGCTAGTGCAATTTACTACCAGGCTCAATTAGTTGCCGCACCCGTGGTACAGTAATTTTAGACGCAAATAATTAAACGGCTAATTACCCGATCACTCGGCGAGGGATTCTCCCAGTTGGGTCCTGCTTTTGGCATTTTATTTTATCTATTTACATTGCATTTCAGTTCATCTCAAATAGCAAATATTGAGTATTGTTTCTTCCGCGATTGATGGAGAACAAATTCGCAAATTATTGGTTTTCGTTAATTGGGATATTTTATTTTCACACTTTTACAAATTCCAATTATATGGAAGAGCGTGCACGAGAGAGAGAGAGAGAGGGGGGGAGAGAGAGAGACAGAGGAAGTGAGAGAGAAATATACTATATAACTGTATAACATACTATATAACAGTATATTATATTATATAACTATATAAAAATAACATTAATAATAGAATTATTATTATTGTGTATTGAGAATTGCTTAGCTCAGGCGGGTTAAAATCTAGACATTATGTTATTAGAGCAGGCATGACAGACTTCCAACACATCATTTCTGCTGTTTCACAGTCACCGCTTCATGCACTTCTCAGACGCCATTCGTAGATCATGGGAGATGAGTAGAAAAACAACAATAATAACCGTCCAGAAGAGCCGTCAATGCATAATTATCATCCAGAACGTAGCATATAAAAATAGAATTTATGAAGCACATGTCTCTATCGCTGAACCTCGTATGCTAGACGACTTCTCTTCTCTGGCGTCATTGGTTATAGATTTAAAAGGTGTCGAGGGCGCTGTCCGATCGTCCAGCAGTTTTCGCAATTAACGTCCCCGATGCAATTAGACTGCACTGCACAAAACCTTCACATTTTGCCGGCGCAGGCGGTGGGCAGTTGGGACGGCAGCAATCAGGTGTGACGTAGGCTCGTAACCGACGCATAGGAATGGCTCTGGTTGCATATTATGAGCGGGCTGTTTGCTCATCTTTCCCCTCCCTGCAATTAGGAGGATGTGGGCGAAGGCCAGCACGCTGAGCCGTCCTCTATGCTGGAGCAGGAATAACCATACGCGGTTTACTGGCGTTCCCGCGCCGCTAAACACACAGCCCCCTGCGGCAGTCGTCTCTTGCGACGCCGTTCTCCCCGCCACTCACAGCAGTGTGATCATCGTCATCATGCATATAAAAATAACAACAGCAAAAATGAATTTTTTGGCTTCTTTTTCTGGGTTAGAAAGCTTCTGACTGGTTGACAGAAGCCCACTATTATTCTCGCCTGAGCATCTCTTGATATTACTTGTGTTACCAATGCCTATCCTACTTCTTCACATACGTATACTTCCTATAAAAGTTCTGAACCTGATCTTCCCCTCAAGGTTATCCCTTTATCTTGATATAACACGTCAGGTTGAAGTATGTTCTCTATAAGTGTGCTCTTCTTTTTTAATTAACTCAAAATATTATGTTGAAAATGTCTAAATGAAAAAATAAAATCTCTGATCTTTAAATGCTGATGGGACACTCGTAAGTTAACAAGAACGATAAAATTAAAGATAAAGTTACAAAATTTAAAGAGTTCAATTTAACAATGTTGCGTGATTAGCGGAATTTAAAAATTGGGAAGAAAGTATTTTCTTTTAGAAAGAAATGTTAACGAAGAATTCATTGGTGTAAATTACACTGGTGAACCGCATTTTTGTAATAAAGAATGTGATTGTTGTTCTTAGCTGCGACTTGGACACTGAATTCGAATACAAAATCAGTTTTTTTCCTATCAGACTCAGTTTCCTTGTTACACTCTACTCTCTTTTTTACGGAAATGCTTGAAAACACTGCTTATTAATTAATTTGCTGAAGATTCATTTAATAATTCTGCAGATTCTGCACATGAAACAATTGAAATTTGAACTAGGAATTCCTAAACACGAAACTGAATTCAAAAAAATCACCTTTAGGAAATTAAAAAGGTTTGGAAAGGTTGCTGATAAGTCATGCTTGAACAGACAGAATCGCATAGTGTTTCTTGCCAGATGCGTCCCAGCATTGAGAGATCTGACAGAGTGGAAAGCGTCTAGGATGTTACTTCTTGTCTTTCTTGATTCGTGAATATTTGTGCTCACAAGAAGAAATGCCTTGTAACAGTGCAAAAAATCAAAATACACTTTGTTATATCTTTGGAGAATCTCTGGATGCTCTGAAATCGCATAATCCGATTCTTAATCCACTGAGAAGGAAGTGTTATGAATTTTAGGTGGGCGTAAGGAAGGCGACCGGGACTAAAAAGGGGCCTCCCATAAATGCTGTGTGTGTGTTACACTCCTGAAACGCTGGTTAAAAGGTTAAAAACACATGCCTTTTGCTGTTCCCATGATTTAGAGGGAACCAATGGATCACAAAACAGACTAATTTCTACCTGACACAAATAGCTGCAATCGCCTCAAAAACGAAGAAATCTGTGAAATATCTTAATTTACCATCTACTATATGGCCTATGTATCACAGTGAAGAATTGCCGGTACCACTTTCTCCTGAGGACATGACTGAATGAAGATGAATGCTATATTGACGGAACATGTGGTCAAGCTGTGCCCTGCCTCACGTCACCAGCCGTCAGCGCTGCTGACCCAACATATCCTTGCTGATCCAACATTTCAAACCGTCAAATATTCCAAGCCTTCTCTTCACTTTTCTTAACATTTATGTTGTATTTCGTGCTGTATACATGTGAATCTGTTGTTATCAGAGCGCGTCATTTTGCCAGATACATATAATACATAGGGAGACATACACAATGACAAAAACCATCATTACATGAAAACTTGAGGCCGATACAGAAATTCTGAAATTAGATCTAGATTGAGATGAAAATTATCTTACATAAACAACGGGTTTTGTTCTTGTTACAGAAAAAAGTTTTTTTGTAGACCAGTGTTATCTCTTTTTTAGAGAGCGCTGTTAAGGATCACGAAATAAAAGTTAAAAAACTTTGTTCCCCGGAATAATGCCAAAAACAATCAAAGTTTGGCGAAAAATATACGAACGTCTAATTTTACGTTTACTCAATTATTTTCTAAAATGATATGATTTTTTCAAGTTACATAATCATAAATATCTGTTCAATAATTAATTAAATATTTATTCACATCTTCGACCTTCATTTTACCACTTTCTTGAACGATAAACAACGTTTACTTTAAGAATTCATTTTATTTACATAAATGTCACTATTCTTACAATTAGTATTGTATTTGAATTACAAACGCCATTTAAAATTACGAACTCTTAAAACTAACGTAATTACAAGGCATTAAATATATGAGTATATTCTACAGGAAAAGGCGCACGGCACAGTTGTGTTTATTACTGGCTGATTTTTCTTCCAAAGAATAAAACCCCCCTAATCCTCCTGACATAATTATCTACACATTGAAAACTATCTAGTATATAAAATACAAATACAAATTTGTCCTTTCCCAGTTTGAGATTCACTTTCCGCCGGAGTAGACTCATTTGTCCTCCACATCCATATCCTCAAAGGCTTCAGACATATCCTCTCCGCAGTAGCTGCACGCTTTTGTTTTCTTTTGAGCGGCAGAGCACGATTGTTACCGTAAGGCCCGCCGCGTTCCCTCTCGTACGAGTGTTTGAAAGATAATGACGGATGATTACCAATAGTGAGAACTTAATGACCAAAGCATACAGTGAGAATGGCTTTTTATGAAATGTTTGCGTGGACTGGTTTAGGCATCCTGCTTGTAGAGATGTTCACCGTGCCTCCGTTCATCCAGATCCAGTCAAGTAAGAAGATACTGCTCAGGAGTCATATGAAGTCATTTATTGCTATAAACTGCGGAATGTTGTTAAATGGGATTCAACATCCTAGAAATTCTTTTAAGTTATTATCATCCTGTCATTTTCAAGCATACAAAATTTCTTTACATTAGTAGCTGTGTTTTGTGTACCTGAATGGGATTCCTTCCCTCGTTCAATAATGGTGTCTTAAATAGGAGATCTCGGACTGTTAGCGGGTGGAAATCACTTTATAACTTCGCGGTGGGTTATTTTAATTAGCAGACATGTTGTTGTGAGCCGCAGACGACGCTTGTGTTGTCGGAAAATCAGGTTACTTGACCACATTCCCTTTTCAAGCTCAAGAATTAGCGAATTTGGCAAGAATTTGGGACGGTCGTAACGGATGAAATGGCCATCGGCGGTTTAAATCTGTATTTATGATCGCACTTAACTGATACAACTATAATTTGAAAGAGAGTACTGGTTGTAAGGGAGCAGTAAAACGATTTTACTTTTATTTTGCAATTAGGAATGGCAGTGAAAGAACTGTGTCATTGACACTCTATATTTTTCTTGCGTCCATAATTCCTATTTTTATTTCTTCCCTATTCGTATCGTGCAGGTAAATGCCATTTTCAAGAACTTCACATATGGAAAAACAATAAACAGGAAATCATTGTATTAAAAAATTTGAAGTCAAAGTGCTTGAAAATAAAAATCGATTCCTCTAGAGGGCAATAATATTACGAAATTACTTAATTTGTGAATTAAGTAACTTGTTAAATTAAAAATTGAAACCATATTTAAATATCTTGACAACCACATAAGTCATGACAAAAAATGTTAAAATAGTCTAATTGAGAAAGAATGAAACCTACGAAAATCATCTGCGTTTTTTATCTCGATTGCCGAGGTTCGAGGTTTGTTGTAACCTACCTTGTTTTCAAATATCACAAACGAAAGTAGACAATACAGGGAACTTCCTACTTTCTTTAATATTGCTTTGGCGGCGTCTGTAACAATGTTATACTAGTAGATTTTATGATGACAGTAAATTTTATGTAGTTTATATGGTATCTGTAAATTTGTAGTGCGATTCCCGCAGACTTCTTATGAAGAGTTTTACTTCTTTCATAAAAAAATGTTGTAGGTACTTGCAAATGTCTCATCTTTTACATAATTTTAAAAATATTACAATAAGATTTCAAATAGTACAAATCATGCATGCGAAGCGTCTTATGAGTTGTTCAATAAACGTATGATTAGTTCCATACAATTGTGCAAAATAGAAATGGGATCAAGAAGAAAGAAGGGAATAAATGAAGAAAGAAATTAAAAAAACTGGCGTTTCTTGAGAAAAAAAATAAAGTGTACATGGAAGTACAAGGAAAGAATTCTATTAAAACTGAAATACACTCAAAACTCCAAACAGATCGTAATCAAAGTTTTCTCAGTGATGTTTATCAATGTATTTTTTATCGCCGAGGGGAAGCAGATTTTGAATAAACATTTGTTGGTTACGTGAAGTCATTCAATATGACAATCAATACTGTTTGCCTTTTAATTGTACGTTTGTCCTTCAATTAAATGATTAATATTGGAGGAAATATTATTTCATTTCTATATAAATTATATTTGCTCCAACCACATTTGATTTAAATACGATGCTCAAAAATGTCTGAATTGAGGTTTGTAAAGTCGGCATGGAAATAGCATGATAATCACACCCGTAATAAACCTTTGACGTTGCTGAATTAAAACCATGTTCAATCAATGAATTCTTACCTAATACTCGAAACCCAGCGGAAATAGGAATAAAATATTGAAAAAACTGTCGTAATATTGCTGGTCATAACTTGAACCTCTTCCTGAACTCCGTATATGCGATGTTCAGTTTCACGCACCGAGGTGTAGTTAGAGTCAGGAGTAGACTATCAGAAGCCGCACAGAAAGCCGACTTTTCGGTCCGTACGCTAACACGCCTTCGGCACGACGTTAATGCTCCGAGTCCGCTATGGCAAAAGCCCCCGCCGTCAGCAACGACCGTCTCTCTGTCAGGCGGGCGCCTTATAAGGGTGACAGAATTCGCAGGGGTGGGCGCTTGACATGTTTATACGCCTCGGAAACAAATAGAGACGCCATTAGAGAACCGGCCGCGACTGGCCTCGGGCGCGAGGGGCCCTGCGCATTTACATACTTCGTGATTCACGAACAGCTCCAGTTCCTTCGTTCGCGGTCGTTTACAATTCAAAGTCGATACGTGCGGATCATCGATATGGCACTTGTTTGCTTAACGGACGTGTTCTTTGGGGATATCGGGAAGCCATCGGGACTTTGGTGATCACCCCGTTGTAAATCGAGTGCAGCGCTGATGGCTGGTGACGTTGGGCAGGGCACGGCTTGACCATATGTAGTTGCACAGGAGTAGGCTATGACGCTTCAGAAAGTGCACCCAAGAAAACTTTTGTCTTCAAATCACCAGTTCTGAGCCAAAACACAAATACTTTCCGTTACGTATGGAAGAAATTTCATTGAAAGTTTTGTTCCTGAAATGGATCACAAAATGGCTACAATGGCAATGTGGAAGCAACATATCTAAAGAAATTGTTTGAATACTTTTATACTTTCGTCTGTCGTATCACCCACAACAAAAAATATGTCAAAGACACTTAACAAAATATTTCTAAACCTCTTTTATAGTGGTGATCGATTTGCGTGAGGAGAGGTTAATGGAGAATAAAATAACATACCGCTCGAAGAAGCTATTTTAAATTATTACCTTAAAACCATGTAATTCGATCTATACAATTAGTTTATGGAGTAAAGTTTATTAATCTCACAGAAGTAATTCAAGAATGCTTTTGATTATAACTTTTTTATTTCCTATTAGTATTTAACTTATTGATTCATAAAAATCTGGTGATTTTCATTTACATCTAAGTTGTAGTCATTCACTTGAGCAATATATTAACGTTCGCAATAAGTCAACAAAACAGTTGGGTTTTACTGCTCAAATTATTTTATTTTTCGCTTTCTTAATTTAATTACAATAACCGCCATATTCTTCTTTTCACCATTCGTTTTAATAGAAATCACTCTCAAAGAGACTAAGAGTAACATCCACCTACGTTCTTGCAGTCACGAAGTGATTAAGTAATATAAATAATGGCTTTTGGATATGTGGTGGCTTTCAGCAAAGATAAAGTAAAGCGTTCATGCCTTACAGGAGATGCGAAAAAATTATGTCAGAGGTTAGCGCCGCAGCGTTTTTAGCCTTTTCGGTGACTCTCGAATATTATTCATTCGATTGGTATTTCATGTGTGCTGCTGAGTAAACTGCTACGGCCATTGGCCTACTATGTGAAATGCATGTGTTATCATGGGATGTGTCGGTGTTCTTCTTCCGCTAAATGGCGAGATTCGGCGACTACTTACACGTAAGCTAGCGGGTCTCCCCCATCCAGGTTACTCTCATCAGGAGACAAGCTTTAATCTCCAGCTGGTCTCTAGATATGAGTGGTAGTGCATGTAAGTGTGTGTTAAGGACGAGGATGGTATAAAGAAGGGGATACAAATATCGCGCGTGGTCTGTGGATCATTTGTTAAGGTACTGCTCCGGCTTTCGCTTTGAAATGATCCAAGAAACTAAGGAAAACTCCCGATCAGAGCAGCCGGCTGCTGGAATTCTTCCCCACTGAACGGCTGATTTTGACGTAGCTATTTATCTAGCGTCAAAAATCCTGCCATATTCTGGACTCGGACCCAAGACCTCTCAATCACAGGCACTGCAGTGCCATCAGTAGAAGCCTTAAGCCACCCAGCCGGTTTATTCATCCTAAATTTGCATTCTGTAATCTGACTGCAACATTGGATCCAAGGGGCGATACAACAGATGGAGACTACCGTACAGGTTCCGAATTGCCACTTCTCACAGATATTGTGACCATTATGTAAAGCACTAAAGCACATCTTCAGGGCACGCGGTTACCTGCGGTGTACAAGAATGCAAGACATTATGATCTCCACGTGGTTTTTCTCTGAGGTTTTTCAGTCGATAATAGTCTTGTTTACAACATTGGACGTGGTTTGTGATACAAAACGTGACTGGTTACCTCAATCTCATAATATTTTTTTCAGAATTATTTTTTGTATAATCCACCTATCTCTTCGATTCTAAAAGGCATGTTCACTTTTCAGTAATGTCGCAAATTCGCTTGTTCACTTCTTCCAATTTCGACACTATTTCTCCACTCACTTACTGTTCCTCCCTCTTACAAATTTCGAGTACACCTCTTAGAAGTTTCCTCATCCTTGTGTGTGCACCGCACTCAACTTCACAGAAACGTAAACGTGCTCCAATCAACATATTCTTTTCTGAAGAGCGATGCGAGGCTTCAAAAGCACGCCGACACAAAGCACGAGTATTAACAGAATCACGCTTCGAACACTTGTCGGCGCGAAGAAGCAGCTAATTAGGCGGAGCAGCGCACCGAATGGGTTCGGCTCCCGGGCCGACCACACTGCACGGTCGAGGCGCACGGTAGGCACACAGCTGAAAAGCCTGGACAAAAGGCGAAGATGTATTACGCTTGAAACACCTCTTTGCAGACCTTTCGTGAATCAGTGAATTGTAGTCTAACGCCAAATAGAACGTGAGTCATTAACACAAAGTAGAATGTGAAAAGCGTTCATTTGTTCAGGTAAATATATTGAATCACGAACTTACATACTTTAGAATATTAGTTAAAAATAGTGTTATAAATTTAGAAACATATAAGGTCATATATTGTGCTAAACATGCATCTAACCTTATTTGTTATACAAGTATATTGGCGGGTATTTTCAGCTAAATGGTGTGAATATCATAAATATTTATGACAGCGGACTATTTAAAAAATATAGACGGAACATTTAAACGTTTTGTCGTACGAAATCATACGATCATAATATAGAAATCAAATATGAAAAATGAGATACTTTTACATGCAAATCGTAGATGACCATTGGCGGATCCACGGGGAAGAGGGGACTCATGCGAATTCAGACACCCTCTCAAAAACCACAGAATCATTAAAAATATACTAAAGTAATTTTTATACTAAATAAAGTGACCAAATAAAGCAATGTTGCGGTAATTAAAAATAATAATGCACGTCTTGGAATTAAATGAACAATCCTTGATGGCATTAAAACCTCATTCACCAAAGTCGTACACGGTAGGGTGCCTATTCTAATACACGGTTTTAAAAACGACATTTGTTCGACATGAATTTAGAGAACTACATATGTCCAACTGTCCACTTTTTACTACGAAAGACGTTTCGTAAGACATATAATACAATATGAGATTCAAAAAATATCAAACGTGTCTGTTAGGATATATTTGATAAATGATAACCAGTCAAGTATTGTAAAAAGACGCCGTACAACGCTTTATCTATTATATACAATTTTCAAAGTTCTATATTTTGGATTTAAATTAGATTCTTCATTATACTGTTCTAACAAACTGATCTCAGTTTGGTAAAGATGTGACTTAAGGTAATCGAAATGAATAAATAGTATGTTTCCACAATCGATTTTCTCGACTTTTGGCCATCTCGTCCGACTAAATCCCCCACCGTGTCGGCGGGAGATCCACATCGAAATGTGAATTCCTCGCCTGTGGGTCCGCGGCCCGCAAAGCACGTTACCGCTTCGGGCAGCATGACTCCCACCTGAAGCGGAGCTTCTCATAAATCAAGAGCCATTACGAAACGCGTAAAGCCGGTGGCCGGCGGCGGCGGCGGGGGCGATGGGAGCATCGTCAGGGGCTTTGTGAGCGCGCTAGGGCCGCCAGAAGCACAGTGCTCCCGGCTCGCCACTCGCCGCTCGCCACTCGGTCTCGTCCTCAGCCGCTCCGTCGTTTTTGGAACCTGCCCGTGCGGATGGGACTGGTAAACGTTGCCAGATGCGTGGAATATTCTGAGCCGGAGGTTGTCGAATTATGGAGAGATTGTACCTCTCACACGTGGATGAAAGGTTAATGCAACTTCAAGATGAATTGTCATTCCATGACTAGGTTCAATTATACCAATTTTCTAGATAGTTTATTGAGCATTTTCGTATTGCAGTGAGAAAATCTTTTTAAATAGTGAAGAATTACTACGTCCAAACGAATAACAATAATGATAATAATAATGATCTTCTCTTTGAAGTTGTTGTGCCACTCCACAAGCCTTTTCTTCGTTCACGACATTTCATCACTTCGTTCACGACAACTGTCGTGTCTCATAATTCGATCCAGGTTTCATATAAAACCTAATTTTTGCTTCTATTAATTCTTAACTTTATGAACTAAACTTGAAAAAATAACATGTAAAAACACATTGAATCTCTCAATCAAGGGGAAGTATAAATGGTAATAAGGAATGGCAAGACCCTGACCATCTTGCTACGAAAATCCTGAGAATCTCCAGGGGTCGTAAATGACCTGAAGGGATAGTCAGTCAGTCATGAATGGAAAGAGCCTTATTTGATGCTCATAGATGAGAGATCATACGACGATATGAATCTTATCCTGTGTACGAAATCGCCGCCATTGATATTTTCACCTCGGCGCGAAACAGCACTTCCAGTCGCTCTCTTCGTTCGTTGTCCTTCCATTGCAACTGATTGTTCCTTGATATCTTACACCAAACTCTAAATTCAGGATGACTGGATCCCAAGGCAATACTCGACTTGCTTATATAGATTAGAAGTTATTGATATGTAGCATGAAACAGTCAGGTTTCATCTTAGATTATGGATTTCTAATAATCTTTGATCTTAAGATTTCGTTTCCCGTTTATTAAAATAAAAAGTGGGGAAATAATACGAAAAATGTGAAAGAGAAATTAATTGGATTGTTGGTGATGTAGATACCTTTTTATATGATAAATGACTAAAGATATTGTCTGGTATCAATTTTAATCAACTTATGATCATTTCGATCGCGTTGCGATCATCATCAGAGCTAAAATGTAATACAAATATTATACAAATATTATTAAATACAAATATTATTAACAGGTTGTAGGTTACCTACAACCTGTTACCTACAACCTGTTAATAATATTTGTATTTAATAATATTTGTATAATATTTGTATTACATTTTAGCTCTGAGTAGGTTACCTACAACCTGTTACCTACAACCTGTTAATAATATTTGTATTTAATAATATTTGTATAATATTTGTATTACATTTTAGCTCTGATGATGATCGCAACGCGATCGAAATGATCATAAGTTGATTAAAATTGATACCAGACAATATCTTTAGTCATTTATCGTGAAAGAGAAAACCGCTATGAAAACAAGTAACATAATGGTTCTCTTTGGATGGGGTTCTTATTCATTGTTTTGTCGATTGTTCACAATCGATACCGAATCCAATATTGCTCTTGAAGTGCCGTGTTTGTTGTGCAACGTGTTCAAAATATGTCGGTGCTGGCAAACTTCAGAAACAAATCGTATCACATTATAGAGGGAAAGAAATGTAATGAGAAAACAATTTTCTAGTTTTTTGTTATCGTGGAACTAGTTTGTATTTACTTAATTTTTTTTCATATTGCTTTTTTTATTAAATTTGTAATTTATTTCAATGACTTGGTGAGATTCGAAATATTTGATATATTTAGTCACTGACAGAGTGACCTCACCAATGCAGACACATATACCCGGAAACATTGCGCTAAGGCTGTTGAAACCAGCGTAAAGCATGCATACGTCTCGTCGTGAGAGTACTGTGATGGGCTAAGACAAAACCATCAATTTTTCCACATATTATTTTAAATTATTTTCGTTATTTCCAAGAAAGCCGTGTACCAGATCATTGAACATCGCCGCAGGGATATGCCAGGAGGAGGAAAAATACTGAATGATGGGATCAGACAAAACCAACAAAGATAATGGTAGGCAGAGTCGTGCTCCGGCGAAGTCGATGAAGAGAACGCTGCAGTGCGAAGGGATGCCGCTTCAACGCACGGTGGGAGCAAATCTCAAAAACCTGGCCAAAAAAGTGTTTCTGAATACTGTATACCATTTAAAATAAGATATTCGCTATAGAAAGTCGTCAATTAAAACACATGAGTTAATTGTCTGCATTTTGCCATCGATTCTAAGTTACCCAGAATATTTGACGGGATTGGAAAAGTTACAAGATAAGCTACACCACCCACAGCTAGAATGTCGCTATTCCAAATATCAATATCGATATCTGTAATTCAATAATGTACTTGTATATTCAGAGTATATCGGAATAAATATTAGAGTATATAAACTTTTAGAGTATGTAGAGGAATCTAAAATGATAACTTTTTAACAGTGAATATGTAGTGGGAAATTGCGTATGACGGAGTTATAAGTATTTATGTAAGAGGCATTTGATCCTGATTGATCAGCAACTCCGGAGAGATTTTTGGCAGAAACATGAAATCTCCTTGCCTACGTCATGTTACCTACGGAACATCTGTACTTACGGGGTTGCCTAAGAATAAGGAGATAATGTCACATGTATAACTCCGTTTTATGGAATTTCTCAATGGAAGCATATTGGCAAAGAGTGATGAAGATCAATCTCGACTCGCCTATACCTCTCGTTAGCTTACAACATTTATTTTGAGACATGCGTTTTGAGGCAGTATAAAGAAGAGCAATAATTTGACCAAAATAGAAATTTGAACATTTATTATAAGCGAGAGACATTCCCAGACTGGTCCTGTTGCTGCCAAGCCATTCGATGCATTTAATGTATTGAAATCCTGTATTCCAGCGAGCATTGTATCGCGCATAACTTTGTTCAATGAGCATGTAAGCGACAAATGATACATTCTATTTTTTTCCTAAAAATATTGACAAGAATCACAGTAATTATCTTTCAACTAATTAGTCAATTCCTACCAAAGGAAACCAAACAAAAAATAATAGTTATCGTTGATTTATGTGTTTAATTAAGATATACTAAGAAGAACATAATACATCTAATGGTTTGTAAGTTATGTTTCTCAAATTAATTATTTGATGACATATTATTAGCGGTATTATTTAACATATTAAACATTTGGAAAATTTCGCTTCTGATTCGGCTTCAGGGACCCGTGAATCTCAAAGTAACTATCGCAACATGACTCATATACATGCTATTTGACTTTTTGGCCAGCTTTTTGGATCTTATTCCCAACCGTGTGGCGGCGGCGTGACTGCGTGGCGGCGAATGCACGGAAGCGTCGACCCGGCGCAGCGCCGCGCCGCGTCGAGCTGCGAGGGTCAAGCGCGCTCTCCGACCCTTCTCCGCACCCCTCAATTCCCTCCCCACCCCGCTCCACGCCGCGCACGCGCGCACGCCCGCACGCCCGGGCGAGATCGCGGCGCGGCGATACGGCGGCGTGTCGAAAATTACATTGATGACGCCGCGTGATGTCACCCTTTCAATTGGCGCTGGCCTCACTTGTTTAAACAAAGTAATGGCGCCCCGCGAGGATGGTGGTTGGGGCGCGCGCGCTGCGCTCGGGGGCCTTTGCCACGGCCCTCCATTACGTCGTTAGAGCGCACGGCCCCCTTCGCGCGCCCTTGGCGGCCGAGCGGCTGAAGGAGGCGCGGCGCTCGGGGCGAAAATTGCCTCCTGCGCCGTTACGACACCGGGCCATGCAGGGGGTGCAGGCGGTGGGCGGTCGCGGCTGCGTCGTCTTTTGCTTTTCCTTACGCTTTACTTTATTTCCTTTGCTCTCTCTCTGTCTCTCTCTGTCTCTCTCTGTCTCTCTCTCTGTCTCTCTCTCTGTCTCTCTCTGTCTCTCTCTCTATCTCTCTCTGTCTCTCTCTCTCTCTCTGTCTCTCTCTCTGTCTCTCTCTGTCTCTCTCTCTGTCTCTCTCTGTCTCTCTCTCTGTCTTTCTCTCTGTCTCTCTCTCTGTATCTCTCTCTGTCTCTCTCTCTGTCTCTCTCTGTCTCTCTCTGTCTCTCTCTCTGTCTCTCTCTGTCTCTCTCTGTCTCTCTCTGTCTCTCTCTGTCTCTCTCTCTGTCTCTCTCTGTCTCTCTCTCTGTCTCTCTCTCTCTCTCTCTCTCTCTCTCGTCGTTGTTGATTTTTTGTTTCGCTTCAGTGTTGCTTTCGATTTTTGTGCGGTCGAAATTTGTGCGATCGAAATTTGTTGTGAGGAAGTAAAAGCTTCTTCGCGTTCGTACTTTGACTTTCTGTAATTCTATTCATTTTCCCTACATCTTTTTATGTATCTGTCGTTTCACTCGCTTATTTTTCTTTCTTCATATTTATTTAAATTTTTAATTGGGATTACTTTCTAGTTATCGTGAACGTTGTTTTCTTTGTCTTGGAACACTAGATTTGCGATCTATTATCTCAAAACAAAACAACTTTTATTCCTCTTTGTTCATTTCAATTGATCTCTCAGCCACTTTCTTATTTTTCTTACACATTTAGTTTCTGAGTTGTTGGTAATGTATAAATAGTAAGCTTCCCTAGTATTCAATGTCGCGATTTGAATTTCTAGAAAATGTTGTGACAGTTCGATTTCATAATCTCCATCGTTGAATGAAGAGATTGCATTGATCCACAATTACCATAATAATTAACGACATTTTTGCATAAAAGTTTGAATAAAAATAGTCTGAAATAATAAAGGTAATTTCTTTGTTGATATGGTAAAATCTCCCTTTAACTGTATGAAAACATTTCTGCACATTAAATAATATTGTATATGTGTATGTGAGAGGGATCAGGAGAGAGACAGAGAAAGGTAGTGGAGAGAGTCTCGAAGAAACTCGATTAAATCACGAAAAATACTCAAAATTATGATACAATATCGCGTCATCAGATTTACTACATTAGTGACTTCCTTGTTTAAAACGTCGTGCAAACATATTACAGACAAAGAAAATTTCCATAGTTATTTTTTGCCCCGATTGTTCCCTGGTTTCCGATGCGTAACGAGACGCAATACCGTCATTACCATTCTTCATCTACAGATATAAATGCGACCTGCATACGTTCCAATCGCTTTATAGGTAATATATTCAATGAGACGTCCCTGAGAAAATAACGGGGCGATCAGGACTGTGTATGCAGAACAACTGAAAGGACAGTATTTCATCAATTATTTTCTTTAATGGCTGCAGGTCATAAACTACGGGAGTTAGAAATATTGCGTTCGCTTTACACAAGCGATGTGAAAAATTTGAATGACAATTATGTAATCAATTTATGTTTTTACTGAAAAAGCGTATTATCGTTGTTTTTACTGGTGATATTTATGTGAACTTGACAGTGCTACTTGACGTTTTTGTTTAAAATATTCTAGATCTTTTGATTTGGAATGAAGGAAAATACATTCAAAATTGCGCTTGAAGTAGGAAAATTGAGATTTTTTATAGAATACTTTGATGTAAGAAAGATTTTAAAGGTCATTAACCAATGTAACACATTATTAAAATATTGAATTGTTGCAAGACTTATTATTACTCAGCAATATTTGGTAATATTAACGCTTATGCTGTGTGTAAATTGTCAATTAAAGAAGGGATTTAATTCAATACATTCTTCAGTCACTTATTGATTTTGATCATCTCAATTATACTGAAACCAATGAATGAACAGTACCACTAATTTTCATCTTAAATGGGCCTAAAAATGAAAATATAGTATTAAGGAAATAAAAAGAACACTTAGAACAGTTAAATCTGAAATTTCAATCGGCATTTGTCGACAACCAAAGGGTATTATTACTTAAGTTTATCGGAAATAATCGTGACCAAGGTTATTATTGATTTTCATCGAAAAATTAACACACCAACCTGATAATTTGCGGTTTCCTACGACAGGAAGTTAGCAAAAGTCATTTCAAAAGTGTGATAAATAAGTAATAATAGTGATCAGAAAGAATCAATTAATGTTAGTTAGATCCGTGAATACACGTAATGCCGATAAGTAAGAGTGAAGGGTGAAGTGCCAAATTCCTGTGGGTTTGTTTTGCAACGAAGGAATTGTCAGTCCGCCGGTGGGAGCGGGCTTGCCAGTTCGAGGCGTCGAAGGTGAAGGCAACAGCTCGCGTCTTAGCAGAGGCTAAATTGAAACAGAAATTTGGGAGGGGGTACAAGACACAAGTAGCGGAAAACACAACTTTACTTTTGGAAGAATAATGTTTTATGGCGTATAACACTATCGAAGATAACGCAGTGACCATGAACCGTCAGTAGCAGACTCGCAAGTATAACTTGGTAATTTTGTTATGACAATCTTCCCTTAGGACATTATTAAAACTTGACATTTGTATAAAACAAAATGCAGTGCTGCCCATTGATAGTCATTTTTAATTTCTCACCTTTCAACGTATTTACGTAGTAACGAGAAAGTATTGTAATTCTGTAGCGGAATGTGGCGATATTTCGTCAGAAAAAGTTGCGCTGGGGGGGTCCTGATATCAAAAAAGTGGATATATCTTGTTGCTAAATGTAGTACAATACTTTATCTCACACGTCCTATAGTAAGAATTCACATTTTTTGAACCTTGACACCGAAAAATTGGTTTGCGGCAAAACGTTTGCCCGTCCGTCTGTCGTCAAGGATAGAGCCTAAACCTGTCGGTTTGCTCCAAAATCAATATTCCTCGATAGATATTACAAAACTGAGCCTGCGTTCTTTAAAAAGTTTGATTTTTGAAAGTACTTTAAATGTAGCCTTCACAATATTTTCAATTTTTTTCCAAAAATGGCTCCAAATGTTTTGATTAATATTTTTCCTCTATTGAGCAATGGTTGCTTAAAATGCAAAAGGTCTCATTGTATATGAACTCTCTGAATTTCCGAAAATTCTAAGTGTTCGAAATAATGCGAGAAAGTACGTGCTACTCAGAACCACTAGTTAATTTTTGCATGTGGAAACAAATATCACAACTTTTCATTGAGTTTACTACATCAGTGATGTAGTTTTTACCCTACCTAGAATTTTGTAATGGATTTGTTTTCCAATTGAACTGTAGCATAGTAATATATATCTAAATAATTTCCTAATTGGATACTGCCTCTTGTCACCTTAATATATGATACGCATGGCATGAGACGTTCACCTCGATGGTAGGGACTTTTTTTAGGAAATGTGACATTACTTGAGCGTAAAAAAAAGTGTTGCTCCAGAAATGTGTAAGTAAATTTGATTTTTTATTCCAAATTCCGGTTCAGTTATGTCACGATATAAAGCGTTGTGTAATAACATATGTATCCAGTCAGAACACATAGGCATTTGTGTCAGAAAATTAGAAAAATGGTCTCAAAATACATGGGTATTTGAACAGAATTCCAAAGATTTTGCACATGAAACATTCTTATAAATAAGTGTTTGTTTATATACCTAATTTTCCCCAACGCATTGCACAACATATATCAGCCATTGCATTTGTAACGGATGTTTCACTTTGACATCTTTTTACTCTTATATCTTTCAAGAAGAATTTAGTATTTTTTTAAAAGAAAATGTAATGGTATAATAAATAAATGACTTCATTTCAGCAAATTTTATATTATTTTCTTTCATTAATTTCAAAGAAATCAAATGAATACCAATGTTACGGACGTTAATAAAAAATTTTGGAAGTCTTTAAAGAGGTGGTGAGATATTTAAGCAAAATTCAGGTCCCCTACTTAATCAAATTAACTAAATTGTTTTTTGACACTTTTCGGTATGATTCAAGGAGTTGGTGTTCACATATTATTTAGCAAGTAATAATGAAATTGATTTTTTTAAAGATCTATATTGTTACGGATCTTACACCTAATTTGTTGCGGATGTTATACATTACAACTCAAAGCAACCATCACATACATTTTAGAAATCAATATTAGGTCGTGGGTTATTAACATTATTAATAATTAAATATAATTGATACAGATTAAAAAAAAAACTATGAAATCAGTATACAATGAAACCTTAAACATACGAATCTTACCAAAATAACTCCAATTACATAGATTCAAAAATTGAATAAACTGTATGTAACACTCGTAACATACTAATATTAAAAAACTATTATTGAAATTAAATATTAAATCATATTTATAGAAACCTCGTCACCAGCATGTCAACTTAAAGAACATTATAAAACAAGCGCTCATTTACATTCTGTAAAAAAAATCTTTTCAACAATTTTGTGTTACAGACGTTACTCTGAATGTCACTACTCTAAAATATTAATTAAATAAATGTTAGTTCATTTTTAAATTAAAAAAACGAAGACAATACATTTATATACAATCTCAATCCTGTTTTGGAGCAGAAAAGAGGTGAATCGCCATTATATGGATGTACGAACATTAAATCCGTTTTAGACGAAATAAATATTGCCTATAATACTTCATTTCACTGAATGAAAAAGTACGTAACTGCATTTTGTTACATATTCTTTTTATGAATCACAAAATTTGAACATTAGAGAAGATGAATATCTTATAAATTTAAACTTATTTACAAATTTAATTATTTATACATACACTTTTCTATGGAATGACTACGTCGGACTAAAGGACTAGGGGTCAGAAGTTAGTTATCATCGGCATTCAAGGAGTTTCATTCAAAGCAGGGATGGTCAGTGAAGCGTGAGGCTGTATTATTCGCAACAGATGTACTTGGGCGTAGACATAAGAATCCGATAAAGAGCCTTTCCCATTTTCTTCCCTTTTCTTTCAGATCTACTTCTCCTTGTATTGATGATTCCCTTCCCATCCACATTTTTTCCTTCCCTTCCCATGTTTTTCTTATCCTTGTCTTTCGCTATTGTTCTTTTCATCTTTCTCTTCCTCCACTTTTTCTTCTTTCTCTTCATCACTCTCTCCCATACTCCCATTTTCTATATATTTTTAAATCTATTTCGTTCTCATTCTCTTGCAATTATTTTTTCTCTCTCCTCCTCCTCCTTTCTCCTACTGTTATTATCTTATTTTCTTTCCCTTCCTCCCTTTTCTCTCTTCGCTCTTTCCTTCCTCCCATTCGCAACCGTCTCTTTCCGTCCATTTAATCCGATTCGTGCTTTCCCCGTTTGCTTTCGTTCCCAAACCATCCCGTTGGTCTTGCGGCAGGCGCCGCCCCTCCCGCGGGCGCCAAGAGGTTAGCGAGGTGCTAAGCGGCGTCCGTAACCCGCGATGGCCCTCGCGCGGGAAGACCATCGGCCCTGACCAGCTGAACCTAACAGATCCCGAGCGTCACGACTCTCCTCCGCGAGGCGCCGAGACGCGCCCCCGCCCCCCGCCACCCCGCCCCCGACGCTTCAGGGCTGCGCCGGAGGCCTCGTCAGACGCCACGGGCGCTTCTCAGACTGCGCGCGCAGCGGAATCCTTTCCTCCATCGGTATTTGCTTCGGGCTGCGTGCTACTCAGGAACAGGGCTGGAGTAATGCAAAGCAGGATAGGCACAAGCTTAGGGCACCCGCTCTGCAAATAACCTCATTTTTTAAAATTTATTAAAATTATTCGTTTGCATTGGTTGCTGTGTAAGTTCGTGTGCGTGTATGAATGTGTCATGCGAGCTTAGGTATGTTCTATGGCCCAAACATTGTAATATTACATTTTTAAATTGCAACAAATACCTAACTAATTTTCATGTTCTTTTTAGTTGATTATGTTTATTATTTCAATATTTTTAGTGTCGATGACCTCAAAATTAACATCTTATTATTGAAATATGAAAAAATGTTTCACTTTCGTTACAACTGTCTTTATGCATTTATGAATCATCAAAGGAACAAATTAATAATACGTTGTTTACGAACGTTGTGGCTCAAAGACACAACATAAACATCACCTTCTACAGTAAAAAATGTCTCCTAGATATTCAACAGGAGCTCAGTGTTTTTGGGGAATCATTGTAACACATTTGTTCCATCTTTCTTTCTTTGGCACAAATGGAACAAATAATAAAATTTTACTCAAGAAATTGGAAAAAATTAATTAGTTAAATGTCACATTACAATTTCATATCAACTTACCATTTTGTCAAAATTATTTCATAATAGATTATTTAAAATTAATACACATCATTAGCGCAGGCAGCAGTGTACATGTCGCTTAACTTTATCCCTCACTGTAAAACTCATTGAACAATTGTGTGACATTCCGAATGAGGAAGTTTCACATTAACATCAGTATTTAAACTCTTTCTCGTTGGAATATTATTGATAGATCATGTTCCAACTTTAAATATTCTTTGTCTCCTCAGGGCAGCGTGCCCACAGGAATACTAGCGACCATGTACAAGTACAGAAGACTGATAATTAGCAGAGCAACTATAAGATAAGAAGCCATAGTTTACTAATATGTGAAATGCGGCGGTGGCTTGTAACTAGACAAGTAAACAATGGAACAATATTGCTTTACACGGATTTCAAATCCACAACGATAGAATAGATCTCCTGCAGGCGCACCCGCTGTGCTAATTAGGTAGCAAACGAAATTATTTCAAAATGTCTAGTCTTTCGAAAACACGCACTACTCTCATCCAATACCGAATTCCCTGAACTATTGCTGCGGGCGTGTGGGCGCTGAACCCAAAAAAGGGGCGGCGGTAGGATTGCCGGGCAGGGAGGGGTGGGGCGGGGCGGGGCTGGGCGCTCGCGTGTGGGGGGCGGCGGGCCGCGCCGCGAACAAACGCCGGTTGCGCAGCGTCTGTAATGGGCGCCGGTTTCATCAGCGGGTCCGAGATCGAGGCTCGTTACCAAGGCTATCATTAAGCAAAGTAATCGGCTAATTCCGAGCACGGTGCGTAAATTTGCGGAATCTGCGCGCGGGCGACGGCGGCGGCAGCAGCCATGGAGACCACCGCACGGGGGGACGGGCGCAGACAACTGTGTAGGGGGAAGGGGGGCAAAAAGGGGTCAGAAACACTCGCGGCCGCTACTGCCGCCGCCTCTCGGATCGTTCACGCGCTTGCGCAACTGACCGGTGACTGGCCGCACTCTCAGATTCGGGTTCGGTCGCTCCAGATTGATTCTCTCTCTTTCGACGCGTCTGTTTGGAAGAAAGTAGTTCCAATCAGTGTTGCCTGTTGGTACATACTACATCATAAATTGTTTAGGAAGTTTGATGACACAGCACTTGTGTAGGTTACGACAGGTAGCTTAGTTTGAATAGCGTTTAGCAGAAAGCTTTTGAAGTTGTATATGCCCGTGACCCTAACCGTATCTTATATTATACCTGCGTTGTATCTGAAGGAAGGAGGGCAACATCACTATAGCAGGAACATTGAATAATATTGAAAGTTACTGCTATAGTATCGGACAATCCACAGAATAATCTTAACTAATGTACGATAACACACACTCTAGGCGGATTTTCTTTCATCGTAAAACAGCTCCAAGACAATGCAGTGAAAATGATTATTTTTGAACTTCTCTTCTAAAGTACAGGAGGCTTCTACAAACAAAATTTAAAAAATTAAAACAATCATGGTTTGGACTTGTGAAAGAAGACAATGCTATAGGAATTAGTTAGAGAAGCCAAAAGGAAAGAGACATAGCATACTGTTATATGTAATGGTTGAACAACATTATAAAAATATGGATGCACAGAAAGGATGGAAACCTAGCTGTAACCAATATTAAAACATAATTACCATGATGATGATAATGATGATTAAAAAGAAAAAGAAGAAGAAAGCAAACAAAACTGGAATTCTGTAATATTCGTTAATCAAGGAATTCTTAAAATGCAATGTAAGTGACACGACAGTTATTTCTCGCGTATTCTGCCACCAGGTATTGAAAACCCCATTTCCAAATCGAAATAAATAAATCCCCGCACGACAAACGCATGTGGAATCCGTGTGTCAGGTCGAAATCTCCGGCGCAACAGCGCGTGTCGCTGACGAGGGAGGGGGCGGGTGGGCGTGTCGCGGGCGCCCCGCGGGGACCCCGCCTGCCGCGCGGCTGTCGCGGCTGATCGGCGTCACCCGCGGCGCGGCGCGGAGTGGAGCGGGCGGGCGGGCGGGAGCGGCATGCGGACGCAGCCACTGGCACGCAGTCGCCCCGGGCATCGGATGCCCACGCGTTGCGGTGTTCTTACCGGAAGGATAGCTTTCGCCGCCCTGGATGGCTCAGAGAGTATGTGTGTTACAACTCAGCGCTTCGGTCCGAAGGGTCGTGGGTTCGAGCCCAGCCTCAGGCATGGTTGTTTGTCCCTTGTCTCTCAATTACGATGCCCCTTGTATCTAAAGTTGATATAGAAGGTCTCGCGTTCTGCTGACCTCAGATCAGAGGAGCCCGCAAGTGTGTTGGTCTGTAGTGTATGGTCGAAAAATGCGCCCCATCCGGACGCAAAGCGGTAACCGGCTGTTGGCTGGAAAAAAGACCTAGGAAGTAAAGGTTTATCTTACTTCCTTTGTTTCTTTCTCTTATATTCCGACTCTTCCTCATTCCTAATATCCTTACACAGTGTTCGATCGACCTGAATCCTTCCTTATGAGCATCTGTCCGTGCGTCCATCATTCACGTTGGGATGCTTTCTGTCAGCTAATCGAGACAAATTAGATGTCATTCTACGCGACATGGTTTCCTGGGGATGAACAAATGATTTGTCTGCGGATCCATCCAGAAAATTGTAAGAAATTTCTTCAAAAACGGGTGGTTTTGCGTTTTTGTAAAAAAAATAGAACGTCTTTTGAACGACGTACGGCACCTACAGAGGATAACAATAGCTTATTTGATTCTTCTCAATGAGGAAAATTGATCGTCATTGTTTGAAGACAAATCACTGAGTTACATTCAGAAAAAACAACTAGAAACTTGTTATTTGGGTGTTACCTTTGAGAAATTCTGCGAATTCTTACAATTAATGTCTTTCCGGCGTAAAGTGAATTCTTAGTTCATGATTAATCAGTTTGACAAAATTGAAAACAAAATATGTGGGCCTATTTTTAAATGTACTTTCTAACAATGAATTTTATACATTAAAATATAAACGTCTTCCAATAGTTACAAACGGTAATGAAAATTTGGTTACTTGGACATAATGAATTGAATCTGCGAACCCAAACATTGCAATAAGTACTGTGTTAATTGTCAATTAACTTCTCTAGTTTGTTTAATAATGATATGTATTTTATAAAGATTTTTACTGTATTTCCTAAATTATTTTCTATGCTTGTGTATCTTTGATATGAAGGCAAGATATTATGTGTTGGATATTTTTGAACGTCAAAATAACAGTATCGAGTACTATAACTCGTTTGTCAAAAAGAGATGGAAACTAAGAAATTGTAGGAACAAAGTTATTCACGATTTACTCATTTACCCAAAACGTGAATAAAATGCATGATTGACGAGAAAGCCGGTTTCGCTTTCATCTTTGCTTGTCAACCATTGAACTTTTCGTACGAAACCGCCACCACCGTGCCAATAAAGCGCTGACAGGGATTCTCAAAGCAGCTGTGATTACCTGCATGACGTTCGGATGACAGCTGTGATGACATCCGGATTAGGTTTTCGACCCCTCATTCTGAAGTGGATACTGGCCTTAGCCAGAACGAACATTCGACAAGAAGAGCTAAATTTTTTTTATTTAGTTTTATTTCCTAATAGATTATTTTCAAAACTACGCTCGAGGAAGAAAAAAAACAGCAAGCTGGTTGTTTAAATTTACGTTTTCTTTAGGACATGCATACTACCAGAAAAATTCAACATATGAAAATATTTTTAAAACAGTTTAAAGCGTCAGCGACCCTACTTTCAGCTAACGCGTTTGTATTTTCTTTCATTCTTAAGTTGAACGTGTAATGATTAGTTTGGGAGCTTAAAACTTGTCCAGACTAAGGTGATGCGTTACGAGGAAAAATACTAGGATATAAAATTCCCGGAAATCGGAAAATTCCCGGAAAAAATCATGTACGACGGTGCCAGATTTCATCATCCAATGAGGGAGGCGCACCGCTACCACCAGGGATAAATCATTTACTACACTAACGGGATCAATGGCCATAGCAGTTGACGTAGTCAGAAACATCGATCGATCAAGCAGTCAATAAATCAAAAACTATACCTACTGCAGCAGATTCACAGCAGCTCAGCAGTTGCAACTCTAAACGCTCGCGATCTTTCAGGGGAGGCAAGGCAGAATAATTTTATTGAATGCGCCTTACGTTAAACAATAATTCAAATTCATTAATAATTAAATAATTCAATAATTGAAACTAACAAACAGCGTGAATTTTAATCGTTATTTATCATTTTAAACGTTTTTTCTCCCATAGCACTCATGAGGTAACAGCGTTCTCCGTAGGGATTCAGATTTGACAAAGGAGTTGGTTGGGCTGTTTATAAATAAACTGAAAAAAATATAGACAACTTAATGCTACTTCAGGCTTAATTTCTTTTCACTTTTATTGATATTTATATTATTTTTTACCACAAGATATTAAAAAATTCACCGCACAATTCACCACTTTACCACCAAAGATGAAGGATTAGAAAATTCTTCCGTGATTGCTGCAAACGAAAGTGCAGTAGGAGTGTTGAAAAATGCCTCGGGCGGCGAAATGTGACTCACTGCGGGTGTGGAGAATATGTCCGTGTGCAAGGCCCCGTTTAACGTCGTTCCACACCTCTGCCATGGAGCTAATGTTGTCCGCGTCGTGACAGACAGTCGCAGATGCCATATTCCCTGCGTCATACACCTTGCCCCTTGACCCCTGACTTCATAATGTGTATGTGTGCGGGCCAGGTAATATAACGTCTACATTAGCGACATCGACCAGAAGAGAAAAAACAAAATGCATTGAGATATGACGCAAGACGCGAATTGGATCAGCGATTATTGGTGTCAAGTCCGCGAGAAGTATTACGCCACAAGCGCATTTGCAAATTTTCCTTGACATAATTGAGAGCAACTTGACTTGGAACGTGTTCGTCGTTAACCTCACGTCGCATACATTATTCTACAAAAAATAATTTGATGTGACCTGCTACGCAATCAGACGGCAAAGAAGTATATATGATTACGGCTGTACCTATACTGACTGCTGCTACAGCTCTGGAAATTGGAGTCGTACGCATGAAGCGGAGCAAAAATAGTTACCACAGAAATCACTGTTGGAAAGATAATATTCTCTTTAGAGAACGTCTTGAATGATTGGGAAAATAAACGATATGGACATATTTTAAGGATTGATTGCTGTACTATCTATATATTTTTGAACTAGGAACACAAGACGATATGATCCATAAAGTCAGAGAGGAGAGATGTACTTCACCTTACAAGAGAGATCAGAACAAAATGGCCTAAACCTTCATGACGAATTGAACGATACATTTGGTAGGGTTCTGTGTGTTTTATATTAAATGTATTGTTTCAATTCTTATTTATTATTTCTTGCAATTTAAGAAATATATCATAATCACTGATGCTGCTGATACTAAGCTGATCCCTCAGTCAGCAATAAAATGTAAAAAAATCTCAAATAGCATTTTCCCATCCAAATATTCGTAGTGCATTTCAGTGGTTGTCCATGTGAGAAATAAGATATAAATTCTCTTCATTTGATAGACATCAGGGACTAAAATGTTTTCTGTCTGCCGAGCGACCATCCGTCGCACGTTTTCCTGGATCTTTCACCTGCAATTAAGTGGCGTATTCGCAGTGGCACGTTACTGCACAGCTATAATTCAAGCTGAAAGCAAAAGTGAAGAGACATCATTAATGCACAGAGAGCCGGTATGAAATGCGGACAGAGCAGCGATGAGTTCGTGGCACGCTGCGTTTCGTTCCACTCGGCGGTGCTGCGACCGCTACGGTGGCGGAGGTGAAGGCAAACGTAGAGGCAGAGGCGGCGGTGGACGCGGAGGTGGTCGCGGAAATAGTTGTGGCCGCAGACGTGGTTGCAAGAGTAGAGGAGGTGGGCGTGGAGGAGGTGGGCGTGGAGGAGGTGGTAGTACACGAGGAAGTGGATGTGGGCGTAGAGGTAGATGTGGAAGTGAGGATGGTTACGGATGTGGATTTGGATGTGGACGTGAATGCAGATATGGATGTTGCAGGTGGATGTGGAAGTGAAAGTGGACGTGCATATGGATGTGGATGTAAACATGGAAGTGGAAGTGGAGATGGATGCGGAGGTGTAGGTGGATGTGAACGTGTATGTGGAAGTGGAGGTGGAGTTGGAGTTGGAGGAGGATGCGGAGATTCAGGTGGATTCGGAGGAGGAGGTGAAGGTGGATGCAGATGTGGATGCGAATGCGAAGGTGGAGGAAGACGTGGATGTGGACGTGGAGGTTTAGATAAATGCGGAGGTGAATTTAGAGGTGGATGTGGATGTGGATGTGGATGTGGACGTGGATGTGGACGTGGACGTGGAAGTGGAGGTTGATTCGGAGGTAGATGGGGAGATGGAAGTGAATGCGGAGGTGGATGAAGGCGTGGACGTGGATGTGAAGGAGGTGGAGGAGGACGTGGACGAGCCGGTGACGGAGGCGAAGTCGCAGGCCGTGGCGGCGGATGCGAAGGCGGATGCGGTCGTGGCGCGGGCGTCGGACAGAGCAAGCCGAGTTTGACCACATCGTGACAGGCTCCCCTGCAGACGCATTACTCAGCCGTCGCGGCGGCGGGTGCGGGGCGTCGCGGATTAAATCGCCGCCACGGAGGCGTCGCAGCACAGCGCGAGGAGACGCGAGACGGCGGAGGAGGTCGGAAGGAGGTGATGGTGTGGTCGGGGCAAATAAAAAGGCAATAGAATAGAATGTAGCCGTACCGATATTACGGGAGGGGAAGTGGTTTTACCAGTTGAGCAAAAGAAGGGTATACGGGAGGGGATAAAGAATTCGATGAATTCATAAAAATGTTTGTGATACAGAATTTAGAGATCAAGAAAGATCCAAAAACAATGAACTCAAGAATCAACGCGGTTGATGATAAAGATACCCTGAGAAAGTTGATAATAAAGAAGTCGGTGGGAAAATAATATGAGACATGACACCGAGGAAGATGATAATACAGATTCCACGAAGCTGAATCAAACGAAGTAAATTTCATAGACAGTGCAGAATCGTGTTGGTCATGATGACATTGAGAATGTGAAGCAAACAAATATGGAATTATATTTCATTCTAAAGTCACGTGTAAAGATTCTGATGACATCGTATAGGTGAACCATGAACAATGAATTATACGAAAAATAGATGAAGTAATAAACACTCCTACAGATCTGTCAAAACAGGCAAACTGCCAAATATTTTTATAAAATTTTAAAATATGGCAATATGTTTATCATACGTCAGGAATTTAGCTTTCTTGAAAAAACAGAAACATAAAAAGAGGTGGAGACCCCAACGCGCGGGGCTAAAGAACCCAGATGTATCGCGGGCGCCAGATGGCAGGTGGCGTGTGGCGACGGACGCTGCGGGGCGGGCCCTCGCGGAGCGTGGCGGATCAGATCGTGCGGCAGCGGGGGCGGGGCCGGCCGTCGCGGCCATACGCCACCTGACAATGCTGCGGCAGATAGCGGCGACGTCAATCACTACGGCGGACGCCCGGGGGCCGCACGGGGGCTGTGACCTCTCGGACGGTGGCGGTGGCGCGTGCCAAACGCAGGCCTCCGCTGCGCCGCAGGCTGCCACTGGAGGTTGTTCACGACTTGCGAATCACGTCCACTTGCAACCGATTTTAACTTCAGAAAAACTGTGTTCCCATTTTTTAAGTAAAAAAGAAAAGATAAAGAAACAAAGAAAAAATAAATAAAGTAAAATAAAAGAAAGATAATGAAGTAAAAAAATTCAAAAAAGGAAAACAGGAAAGGAAGAAAAAAGAAAGGATAGAAATAAGGAAAAAGAAATGTTTATTTCGTGATTGTTTTTTAATTAAAAACATAAATTTCTTCAACTGATATAATAATAAACGTAGTTGCGATTGACCAATTGTAACTCGTAGACCATTAGATTCTTGGTTGGAATCACAGGTGAGAGGATTTGATAGAAGCTAAATATCTCTGTGTCGAAGCCGACTACAGCCTAGGCGACGATTTAAGAGGCTGCCTGCTGTCCGTTAAAAAATATTATTTTTTTTATTCAGAAGAACTTTGAAGAAGTACCTGAAACAACGCTCTACAGCCCGCGTGTAGTCCATTCTTCCCCATCCCGTCCTCGTTCCTATCCGATGGAGCGTTTGACCCCTTTACCTGCAAGGTCACCTCTCGGTGACCGAGAAAATCTCTAACATGTCGGCGATCTGAAGTGAAGTGATCAGCCAAGTGACCCCAAGACAATATTATTGCATATAATACAAAAATGACGAAATTGTTCTAATATATTTCAAGCTCAGTTGTTTATGGTTCCAACGACATCGCGTTCTCTAATGATGAGATTGCTTTATTAAGCGGAACTAGAGATGATCTTGATAAGCTATTCTTTCTAAGATTTTTAACGATTTAATGGAACCTTTTAACCTTTCTAATAATTGTGACAGCTTCTTCCATTACGTCTTAATGCCAATAATCATTTTAAAGTAATAGTGTTGTTAGATGTTGCACAGATTTTAAAATGTCAATTTTGAACTGCACGTTACGTTTGGATCAATGTTTGCAAATATTTTTAAAAGATATTTAAAGATTTTAGAGATGTGATTTTCTAACTGTTCGACATTGCGTCAGAGGTCGTTTGGATTTAAAAAAATACAAATTAATTGAATTTAATTTGTTCTTTGTTAGTAGAATCGTGTAGTCGATTTTGCAAACATTAGATCAACTAAAATACGGGTAACTCTTCATCGCGCGTCGTTAAAAATGGTTATGTCGACTTTCTCATTCATAAATCCATAATCACTTTTGTTCTTATTCCATGACATTTATAAACTTATGAAACACTCAATGTCGAACCGCATCTAGGAATTAGTAGGTAGTGCCTTGACGTTTCCATATATAGGGGTATAAGTAACTGTTTCTCATTGCTTATCTTGAAAACAACTGTGAACTTTCACCGCGATGGTAATTTTTTCTATATTTTCATAAATTGAACAACAAAACGGTATGAGTTGCCATGAAGCAATGCTTTGAAAGAGAGAGTCAAATTTTATGCATTTTCCAAAACGTTTAACCTTAAATAGGAAGAAAATTGTTTATATTGTAATCGTGTCATTTTTGTATAATAAAAATGCTTTCAATGAATGAACTAAACTGAAGCGACCATATTGAAAACAGCCAATCCTTTTTTATTCCAGTAAGATCAAATAGTATAACTCATGATCATCATATGAACATCACAGGTAGACCGCCTCCAGGTGCACCTGCTTTGCTTGTCTGCGAAATGAGTCGTTAGTACGACCAACATTATTTAACGAATTGAGTAGAAGAACGGTCAGGGACGGATTACAAAAGCTATAAGAAGTATGGATATCAGGAAGAAGTTTTTTTAGTATTATAATGTAGAATGTACGTATACAGCATATATCATGTGAACATAGAGACATTTTTGTTTACTCCTAAGATGATATTGCAAATATGCTTTCCTCTTTTGTGATCTTGTCATTTATTATTTAAAGGGCGAAGTAACATGATTTTTCAAATACAGGTTGTAATAGTAAACACATTTTGAAGTATACGTTAATATGCGAATAGAAAAAATTATCAGCGACTGAGTTGCAATGAATGAAAACATTTGCTTTTCTAAGTAAAAATAGTAATATAAAAAACAATTTACATAACTCATAGTACTAAGAAGACGAAACTTGCAAGGTTTTTATTATGCTGTATAAACGACAAAAGCCGAAAACGTTCAACTCTTTAAAAAAATCGTCTGTTTTTTTGTTTTAAAATAAAAACTACATTTTAATGATAACTATAAACTTTCTGTCTATTGTATAATCAGCCAATTTATAAATTCAAGTATTATTTGCTCAGTCTCCGCCCATAAGTTGTCCTTCTTGGACGTTACGTCGCCATCTTCAACTTGCTGGGTCACGATTTCCTTCGTTCTCTATTCGCGCGCTACAAGACCCAATAAGGCTCAACAGCTGAATATCTGCCAACTGATCTTGTTTGATCTGATGCGCGGAAACAGCTTCGCATCGACAGCAAGCGAGCGCTAATAGAAGGGTGACGCGAGCGGTGGTGAGATCTGTAGATGTCTGATTCTATACACACACACACACACACACACACACACACACACACACACACACTGAGAGCGTTCACGTTGGAGGTGCTTGGGGCTGCGGGCACTTTCAACAAGAGCGATGCTGCAGGAAGCCAATATGCGAACTCGGCGCGGTCGCGACTGCTTCGCTCGCGGCATACACACCGCTCTTCAGCTGGTGATCATGCCGCTGGAATTAGTCGTGTACAGCTAAAGATTTAGACGATCGTTTCTAGCAAGCCTTTAGTCAGACACTCTCAGATCAATAATGAAATACAATGGACGTAATAGGACTAGCGATTCATTAATTGTAGATTTTTCCATCACCTTCAGACAATTGTTATACTTGAATTAAAGATGCAATAATGTCAGTAGGACGCGTTTTCACAATAAATATCGTAAATTTTCCAAAAAGTAATCATTAAAAATATTAACTTTTTAAATATTGAATAATAAATATAAAGCTTTAGTCAGGCACTTTCAGATCAATAATGAAATGCGATGGAGTTAATAGGACTAACGATTCATTAATTGTAGATTTTTCCATCACTTCCAGACAATTGTAATTCTTGAATTAAAGATGTAGGACACGTTTTCACAATAATAAAAAAATCGCCAAAAGTAATCATTAAAAATATTAACTATTCAAATATCGAATAATAAATATAAACAATGATAATTACAACTTGCAATTTATCATTAATCCTTTCTCCGCGTCTCTCTGTCCGTCAGTTCAGTCACGGTTAGATCACTTCCGGTTCATCAATCGAGGCATGTAAGGTGTTATTAGACGCATCTCGGTTTTCTGATTGGGAACTAATCATTTCTTTGCAGATCCATTCCAAAAAATTAATGAAAATTCTCTCAGAAGAGCTTTCGGGTACTTTTAAGCATTATTTGTGATTGACGGCACCTACAGAGGTGATGAATAGCTCGTTTGATTCCTCTCGACAAGACAAACTGGTTTTGATAATACTTTGACAATCCCCTCCGGAATATTCAGGAATACTTCTAGAAAAACACATGTTTTCGATTTGTCAATGCACCTACGAGTACACCGATGAAAAGCTGAATTACCTATAATTTCTTTCCAGCAGTTACATGTATCGTTACGACTTGATTCATCACATTGATGATAATTCAACCTAATTAAAATTTAAAGACGTTTTTTAATCAATACTTTTTCATGAAAGTTTATAGGTCCGAAATGGTAAGTCAGGCTACAGTAACATGTTTAGTATTTTTTTTATGAACTTGCAAACTAGAAATCCATTTTTTTAACGTGAAAATACCCGATAGCTCAGTCACAGGCGCCTCGCTAGTCAATAGACATATGTTATAAATCATACAAAATATTATAATTAGATTTTTCTCGTGGAGGAATCAAAATCAAAGACATTTTCAATGTACTACACAGCTTCTTTGCATCTCCCAAGAGGGGGACGATCACCATTTCTAATATGTAAAATTAGAATCCAGAATAAAAGTACTTTTAATTACAAATTACACAATGTACTTGCATCAACGAATTCTGCATCATTCTACAAAGCGCGCTTTTAGAGAGGAAAATTCGAGAGCAATATCTACCAAAAGGCCACAACCCATTCACGCACATTCACGCATTTTAGTCTCCGTCTATCGTTCCTCAGGTGGTGTACGAGAGCAGTGACACCGAGTCCGTCAAAACACATGTTTTGCCCGCATTACGCCCTGAGAAAGGTCGCAGAATGGCGACCGAAACGTCGGCACCTTCGCCGTGGACGCGGCGTCACCCGGGTCGCCAAGTAAATACTGACTCCGGCCGCGGAAGTCTACGCTCTCACAAAACCCATGTTCCTGCGATTTGTCGACCTAATGGTATGATCGCGGCCCCCGTCCAATTCTGCTGGCGGCTTTCTGAAATCAATAGTATTGTAAAATGTGAGGACGACAATTCAAATTGCACTAAATAATAATTTCTCATTATGAACCTGCCCTGAAACGAGAATCACGTCGCTGCCCTGGCAGAATTATGGAACATTCCTTAAAACCGTAAAATGAACAATCCCAATTGCGTATCCTTGTTATATATTTTTTTCCTTTCATTCTACCCTTTATGACATATCATACGTAGCACATCTGGTAGAATTATTCTCTGTCCTACGAAGCGCTTTCTGTGGGAAGGTGAGTAGAGATCTGATCTACCAAGAGAGCGCAGCCTCCACTGCCACCGTCCTGTCCCAAATTGCTGACCGCTCTCTCAATTCAATTATGTTGTGAACCGTGATGTCAACAACATTGCTTGCAATGTTGTTTATTAAGTTTATATTATAACATTTAATCCATATTTATAACATATAATTTAATTATAACAGTTATTTATAACATTTAATCCATAATCCTAATTCACACGTCTCAAATCCGCGAGAACTGAGCATCGTTCTACGAAGCGCGCCTCGTGAGAGGGAGATTGAGGACGCGGTCCAGCAATAGGCCGCAGCACGTTCGCGCGTTTTGTTCCCCGTGCTCGCGCCCGTGTCTCGTCGCTCACGCGGGACGCCCGCGGCGGCGCTGTGTCGGGCGAAACGCGTGTTCGGGCGATATGTCGACCTAATGGATATGGCCGCGGCCGCCGCCCGAATTTGCTGGCGGCTTCTCTGTTTTGCGGTCTCGAGCCGTGTGTCCCGCGGGACGTGCCCTGCGTTCCGGCCGAAGACTTACAGAGGAGCCCTGCCTTTCGTCGGGGCGGTCGGTGAGGAGAACCGGCCTCGAAATGCGCTTGAGAAATTTTCGAGAAATATTACACGGCGTAGAGATATTGGGTTGCTGGTTGTTGATCTCTGCGCGAGATGAGGTGGTTTGGTAATTGCTGGCTTTTATCCATGTACGGAGAATCAGTGAGGATGTTACCTTGATTTCGGTGTAAGGTGACTGTTAGGAGATTTCGAAACGTGGATGTTGTGTTGATCACATTTCAGAATGTTCTTCTGTGGTGGACATTACATTACACAGAGTCTATTAATATTTGCTGTTTGAATTAATTATTCTTTACCTCTGGAGCTTTCCTTACGATGCCCTGTTCCTTCAGGAAAATAATTAACGTCTTTCTAAAATATAGTTTCGGGTAATTTGTAGGTTATTTCAGTAGGTCTGTATTATCACTTTCCTCAAAGTCTGCATCATTCTTTTGTGCTTAGTGAAATTATTCAATACGGATGAAAAGTTTAACTAATTTATTTGTGATTTATTCCCTCAGGTATATGTTCAAAAATCCATGTGTAAGGTAAGTCAGGGAAAAATTGCGTTGTTTATTTGACAAAACTAAGAAAATTGACGTTAAACGATTTTATACAGAAACATATAGGGTAATAAGGTTCCTTCCTTTAATTTAATTATCTTTGTCTCCTTATAAAATACCTGCTGGACATATTTCATTGTTGATGGTTGAAACAACATAAACATATATCTAATATGTCAATTAATTACATTTCCTTTTAAATAGACACTTCTGTTCTCCCAATCACAGTATACTTTATTTTTTTTGTAGAACATGTGTAAATATCTATTGCATATTACAAATTTATTCATATTTCCATTTTCACCCCTTTGAAATTAATAAGATGAATCAATAGAGTTCCTAATATTTCATAAATGTTTCACACTAAGAACTAGTGGATCCTACAAGTAATTTATATCAATATTACTTCTCAATTTAAGACTGATGTGAGAAAACGTCGAATCATAAGTACCGCTGCCATGTTCGTCATTGAAACTAACAGTAAACCTCACAGCGACTCTCTTCCGCGCGTGTTAAAATATACACGCGCAGTCCTCGAAGATAAAATACCAGTTTCTCTCAGTGCCGCCACCACCCGATGTCCTCGCTTAAGTGCTGTATAATTTTCTGATTTAAATCGGGCTCTAATTTTACATTATTTCATATTTTCCGGTCGAGCGGCAGATTAGATCGCGGCGCTGTTTCCCGCGGCGACTGTGACGGCGTTGATGGTAGTGGTACACAACGCAGTGGGCGGCGGCAGATTCATGCTGGGGAAACTAAATCCGCAGAATAATGTTGGAATATCTGTAGTACTCATTTCCAATGCGAGCAGAAATTAAATAAAAATTATGTACCCGACGGCCGTGAGCGAGGTGTGTATGGTTTTGTTAGATACCCAGAAACTCGAAAAAAAGAAAAAAGATTTTGTCTGAAAAACAACCACAAATGTTTGAGTTATAGCGCTTATTATCATACTGAAATATATAACCAGCTTGCCATGCTAACTACACTGCTTATGTCCTTTAACAACAAATCCCAAAGGATGAGGATGTCCGCCATTAAATATTTGTTACGTCTTGCGTAATGGAACATCAACTTTTTTGTATGGTATGGAAATAACTGTTGTACCGAATAAATTACGATATTACTACAGTAATCGTCAATATTATTTTTGTTAAGATATTTAACTTATCGCACAGTTAATCGAGAGTATTTTGTTTGTTGTTCTTGAGCAGTATGGGAACTGTTATTTGGGAAAATATTTTGTGTAGATTTGGTCAATAGCAGTTTTTTCGCTGCAGGCCAATAACGTTTTACTAGGTTGTATTGAATACATGTTTACATTTATCTTTAATGTTAAATTAATATTTTTATTTCACTCCATAACCTTGTAGTTCCTAGCTGCTATGCCCTAAAACCCTATGAGTTCACTCACTTTCTTTTTTTAATCTTTGGTCACAAACATCGCACGCGCGTAGTTATTTGCTTTGCAAAAGAGTGATTTTCTCAACTCAACAATTGGTGTCAAATTTTAATATTATTTTGCTACCATTTTGAGTAATTTTTGACAAGTTTAATTGGGCGGAAGCCGCAAATGAATCTGTTTAAAGATCTTACGTTATTTTCTTCAATTAAAAACATAAATAGGTTATTGATGGAATAATTTAAAACATTGCTTTTTTTAGCAAAGAGAACATAACTGACTTCAGGCAGTTAGCAAGAAACATTTAGTCACTCACCAATAACTCATAAAAATAAAATTACTCTATGGTTTGAGGATACTGACGTGAGTACACAATCTTAAAAAAAAAAAAAAAAAATTAAAAAAAAAAAAAAAAAACGAGGATGTTAATAGAGCATTATTTTACCATGGTTACTCTTTGCGCATTATGCTTTTATTGTTCAATTAGGCATTTTATAAGTCCATGGTGTGTCAATTAATATGGATCTGATGATCTGTGACGTCTTTATTTTTAACTTAACGACTGGATTTTTTTAGAGCGCCTAAGGTATTCTTTCAGCGTGCTAAAACTCTAGAGAAACTTATGAGATTCTTAATTTGCACGTTACGTGATTTATTGTGTAAGATCGACAAGTTACAAATGTGCTACCACTCACTTCTAAGATAGCAAAAAATTCGTGATGGACGAACGTCAACATATAACAACTCCACGGAGCGCATTGTTCCACCTCTAAACTTGACGCTGAGATTTAAAAATATTTGATTGGTTTAGCGTTCTCCATGGGTTGTTATGAGTATTCCCTTATATGATACAATGAAATTATTTGGCCATGCTGTAAATATCAACACGTCACGTCATGTCGCAAAGATTGTCCAGCGTAGCGCAAGTGTGAGGAAAGTTGAGTGGTCATATCATGGATACACACATGTAACAACGTAACGATACGCAAAGCTTTCACGTGTCGTATGGACGTCACAACCTAACCCCAGCATTCTTACGTGGGACCGTGACATCAGAACCTTCCGCCAACCAACGGAACCCTTCGATGTCGCTATCCAACGTTACGACGTTGTGGTTACGTTGTGTTATCACGCAACGTTGTTGCCTTACTATACGTGGTCACAATCCTGGTCCCTCCTGTAGCACTAAAACCGTCAGCGCAAGTGAAAGACCTGGTGCTCTGATTGGTAGTTTTCCATGGCTTCTCCGTTCAATACCCGACGAATGCCTTAGCAGCACTCTAACAAGCGGGCCACGGACCGCACGCGATCTTTTCCTCCTACTCCATGTCCTATCTCACCCCTTACTGAGACACACTGTCGTTTACATGTGTAACACTACCACACATACCAGGCGACCGGTCATGAGTTTAGAGCTTGTCACCTCTGGGGCAAATACCTGGTTCGTGGGAAAAACCTGGATGGGGAAACGCTGCGAACCGACGGGTAGTCGGCGCCGGATCTCACCATCCAGGGGGCCAAGATCACCGCCACCTCCCAAGCAGAAAACACGCACAACACTTACGGGAATAATGAGCCTTCTCCGTTGACGCGTTCAGTATCATTAATCAATCAATCAAATGAACATAGCATCTGAGCCTCAGCGCAACTTCAACCACGCATTTGTCCCGTTGCACTCGCGGCTGCGACCACTGTGCCGCAGGGGCAGAGGCGGCGTCGGCCGTCGGTGTCTGCTCTCGCGCCGGTAGCAGACGCGCCGCGGCGTATCTGGCGTGCGGGCCCGCTCCGCCTCCGCCACCACCTGTTATTTTAATATCAGGATTTATAGGGCCTCTTATCGCGCTGGGGGCGGCAGGCTTCGCCGCCCATCCGCCCACCCGCCCGCGCCGCTCCTGTGTTCGTAATTACTCCGACGGTCCCGCGCAGGGCTGCGCGGCCGTCGCCGTACGTGGCTCTTCTGCCACAACACGTTTCCTGCTCTGCGGTTTCTTGGATTGGGGAGCATTAGCTGACGGAGCGAAGTAACGGGCCGTGCCGCCTCAATTTCAAGGGGTGTCGTGTTTCCACGTAATAGACCGTCGCTCGTATTGCCTGCTTATGGTCTCATCGCATCGCTTTCTAGATTGTTTATTTGGGTATTTTGGAACATACATGCACAGCTGCTTCTGCCAATTTCATGTTCTAAGAGGATCTTTTCATATTTATTTGTGAGTCAATACGTCATTTCTTAATTATCTCCTCTTGGTCGCTATTCTTAAAATGGATTCCCTTTTTGTATTTCCAAATCTCGTCTAATTCCTTGTACGTTGTGCTACATCTCTTGTTACAAGTATGTGAGGAATAAGCAGATGGAATAAATAATGTGATCAAGGGTTTTAACAAAATGATAGCAGGTTGTCATTATCACTGTCTTCCCTATTGCCACTTTATAGTGGTACCTATTGTCGTTTTATAGTGGTGAATGAATAATCTTTGTTTACTCTAGCATTATCTGAAACTAATGTATCGTCAGAACGATTTTGGACTGGAGTCGTCAAAATTCGAATTCAGGATTTTGCCAGCGCAAAATTTTCACTCTTACGGATCACATTCATATCTCAAGTAAAAGATCGTTTCAGATCTCTGAGAAAAGCATTTCTTACAAAGGAAAAATGAATTGTACGTAAGGAAAAAACCTTTCTTTCTAACCCCAGACAAAATTAATCTTTCTGTTTGAAAACTTCAAAAAATCTTTGTTTCCAATGTTGGCTCTAAGTTACAGGCATTGTTATTTTCTGTTAATTATCTATTAAATACAATGTGCCACTCTGAATTGCTTTTTTTTGTTTCTTAATACTTTTCGGTGTACATTTAATATTAGACTATGTCACGTGCAGAAATTGTGAGCAATATTTATTAAAAATGCCTCCAGTTCCTCATCTACGTCGGGTGGAATAATATGACCCTATGAATTCAATATACATTAAATTGTATCACAGTGTGTAAGTGAAGACATTATTCGCTATTACATGGATCATTTTACCTGTGTTGCTTGCTAAAACCCCATCCTTATTTGGCGTATAAATACGAAAATTTGATAATTGCCAACTTCCCTTAATAATGCTGTTTATGAAAAATAATATCTTTTACATCGTACTTAGAGCTACTGTCCCAATGTCTACAAATAAAAGGAAGAGGCTAATGAAAAATAATTAAATGTTTTAAAGGGGTACATATTCCCATAATATAGAATGGATATCGGTTATTGCCTCATAACATCGTTCCATAATTGTAGATGTTTTCAGTTCACAACATAATATTCTATTCATTTTTCTCCGTTTGAAACTCGATTGTGTCATCAAAAGGTAACTTTGTATCTCGTATAATCTCATCCGTTTTGTGTGGTCTAAGTAATAAACCGATGCAAGGATGCAGATATTAATTCCTTAATATTCCGTCCCAGCAATATAACGCGTCAGAGAGCTACCTTTCTACACATTTTGTTGAGCGTAATTGTTACTACTTTTATTATGAGGGTCTGTTATTAAGCGAACGAGTAATTACAATGTCTAGATGAATGGCGCAGTAAGAGGAATAAAGTGGACTATATTAACGAGCATGCAGAAAGAAACAAAACCAATTTACATCCTGGGCAATGACGGATTCAATTCTGAGACCCAAATTTCGGTCTAATTTCATGTAATGATATTCATATCATTATCAAAAACGAAACATTGAACTATTAATACACGACAGAACCACATTCACTGAGGTTTATGATGAAAAAAAGGAATTTTTGATTTTAAGAACATACCCAAGGAATTGTTTGCAGTATCTTTCAATGCCTTTAGCTTAGAATTCCTTCAAGCTTGTCAAAAGAATGGAGGGAATATTTTATGATTAATATGCTTGTGCAATAATCACTTTTTTATTACTTTACAAATAGCTTAAAATTATTAATTTTTAAAGAAGTTCTATAAACACATTTTTTTATTGCATGGGGATGGTATCATGGAGTAAGAATATTGCCATACTAAGGTGAAAAATTTGATGAACTGGCGGACGAAAGGAGATGCAGAGTGTAGCTACTTTGCAGTGTATTTGAAACGGAAAGGGAAAGTGGAACAAAGGGACGAGTTGCCAAAAGAAGTTTTGTTCAGTTAATGTGTTTAACTGTTGCAAATATTGTTAAGTGAACTACTTTTTCACAACCAAAACTATGTACTGGTGGCTAACTTTTCAACAGTTATCTATAGTGAGTTTATTTTAATTCACAAAACAGGATTACCTGCATCGAGTGGCAAGTGGTAGATTGGGAGGCGATTGCGAGGTAGCGATTCGGGCATGGTGCTAAAAAGTTACTTTATGTCTTTAACATCGATGAGTTTGTGGGGCCTGCCGGAATCGGTTTCGAAGGCCGACTGTTCTGATCTGAGGTTTTTCCGATCACATCCAGGCGACACACATGACAAACCGAAGCAACACACTTTACAACGTGCTGGAGAGTACGTCCCGGCCAACCCAACCTTTCGTGGCCAGCATACGTCTTGCTGAGGCTTTGCGGACCTTACAACTGCCCGGGCTAGCGCTCGGCAAAGTAAAAGGTAGATATGATTAACTACTACTAAGAAATAAAGGAATTCAAATTAGGGGTGCTACAATAAAACATACTTTCTCGCATTATTTGTAACGGCTCACATTATTTCCAGTACTTACAGAAAAGCAAGAATAATTTCACAAATAAATTCAGACATAACATCCAGAGCTAAAGATCATCGCATTAAGAATGCGTTCGAAATTGTTATCAATGACCCACAAGACATGGATTCTGACTAAACGTGTTAGAGGAAGTAATTTACTATATGGACAAGATTACCCACTTTTTCGTTACCAGGTCCCGGCTATAAGACTTTTTATGTCGAAAATACGCCGTTTTTTCCCGCAACATTGCAATATTTTCTCAACACTTCGTAAGAAGTAACGAGAAAATAAAAATTACTCTAAAACACACATCATGAGACACGAATGAATATTGAGTGAAATAATGGAAAATCATCTGTGGATAAGTAAAATAGAAGTTATATTCAACAATAGATTTGTTTCGTATTTCACCTTCCATTTACGACACACGTTACTTCAATGCTGGACAAAGATGACTTCCATTATTTTATCCATTTTCAACATCACATCGGATTTCCCACAATACGAATTAAAATTGATTAATCACTCTGAACATTTTTATTCTATTTATTTCAGCTTTTTTGACATTTTAAATAAATCAGTGAGGAAAATCGAACAAAAAGACCAACCTTGCCAAAATAACGACCAGCCTAGAAATTGACGAATTTTTCCATTGATCTCGATAATTGAAGCCCGCTGCATACGGATTGCAACCGCGGGTCTTAAACGGGTTGTGGAGCGCCCTGCTCACGTTACGTATTGAGGCGTCCACTCACCCGCGTCGGCGCTCAGCGCTTCGATTTGCTCCGAGAGAGAAACCCGACGCCGAAAGCCTTTCATGCGTCAGAATTCGTGACTGCGGCGAAATTAGGCGTGGAGATTTCCATTCTATTAGGCCACTCACGCTCCAGTTTAAGCTCTCGCCCTTGAAATAATAGCGGGATCAGCGTCGCGAATGATTCGGGTGATGTGTATGATGAATATTAAGAGTTTACGTCACTAAGCTAAAAGAAGTCGTAGGCTTCCGCGGTCAGAGTCATGTGGGTGATCTGGGCTGTCCGGATGACGCCGCGTCGAAGGCTGTGTTGCCGACGTTTCGACCATCTTGTCGTGGTCTTCCTGTACTGGCCTGGTATACCAGCCCTGAGGACAGCCGGACACCCGGACACCCTGAGATCACCCGGACAGCCCAGATCACCCACTGAGCTAAAAGGTTGTCACAAATATATAAAGAAAATATATTTTATGTCGCAGTCAATAATATTTAAATAAGTTATAAATAGATTTTATTCTAATACTCATGTGATTCACACGTTCAGTTGTTTATAATAAATAATTCTTGGTCGAAAATATGTTAATCGTGAAAACATCAAATTGAGAAAAATGAACACGAATTTATATATTATCACAACAATTTATTTTAAAGAGATTAAATAAATTTTTAATTTAATGTGCTTTAATTGTGAACTGATCAGGGCTGAAATATCTTCTGCACCAACTGCTCTGAATGAGCTAATCGCGATGTCTTGCGTTTCTAGGAAAGTTAAAAAATACGAAAACAGTACTGGTGGCCATCTATATTATACTGGGTGTTGTATATTGTTGCAATTCCTTACACTTATTACTCTGTAATTTGTCAGCGATACGTATCAGAATAGAATAGATACTCCCCGCTCTACCCCTATCACAGAATGGGTACACCCAAAAGAGCTGAACACATAAAACTGTAATAAATGATCCCATTTAGGGTTTCTCTCGAAAACTATGCTAAGAGTCTGCAACGCACTTTTTTCAAATTATTTGGGATCGATAACAAGAAATCGACCGTTAAGCGGGCCATGTCTCGCAGGAGTGTACTGGCACTTGAAATATAAAATGAGTGGCAGGGAAAACGAGAGAATCCCATGGTATTCTACCGAATTTGTCGCAAACTCGTTTTGTACACCATAAATTCCATTTGGATCGATTGAAATTCGAATTTTTCTCCCAGCAGCAGTCTTCGAGGCGGGTAGTCTGTTCACTTCAGAAAGGGATATGTTTGTGGGAACTCAACAGGTTCTGAAGACGTTCCGCACTTGCATTCTGCGGTCAACGTTTCCTAAGGCTTTTTACCTAACTACCAAAAAAAGGCAAAGCCTCATTAAGTTTTCCAAGTGGGTACAGAGAAGAGCTCGACCAAGTACCAGTGCTTCCAAGATCACTCTTCAAATCTGAACATGAAATGGAAAAAAAGAAAAGAAAAAAAAACAACAAATTCTCCCTTTAATTTCGTTGATTTTGTATTATTCTTGTATTACAATGGTCAAAACGTTTGTCATTTTGAAATTGTACTGAATGTAGATAATATATCGAAACTGATTTCTACGTATATATAGTGAGCTGTTACAAGAAGGAGAGCCAACCGAGCCATGGTCTTCCCTTAAAATATGAAGAATTAAAATCGTATTTTTGTATGCTAACTAAAATGCGAAGTTTCAACAACGTTTATCTGCGTTCTAGATGTAGTTTTCCTGGTTCGAGAGCATTTATTCGCCTTACTATTAATGAAAACTTTACTAAATTGTTTCCTCCGTCTCCACCCCAAAACGGGAATCACCCGATTGCATCCCGTGGTCAGATTTCCCTAACACCCTCTTCCCAATTTCCATTTGAATATCAGTTACGTAAAAAAGGTATTTCCCGATTGCATCCTGGACCATGTTTTGACTGTAGGATTCACCGGGCAATTCCGTCTGAGCTGGGGCTAGATTCTACTTTAAGAGCGCCCAAGCCGCTCTGGCCACCCCTGACAGTAGCCCGCGCCCAGGACGCCCGCTGCCAAGCGCTGGACGCAGCGCAGATGGCGGCGGCCGCCTGGAATGGAAACACGTGAATGGAACACTGAATCCCGTTCGCCCTGCGCGCCGGACGAGACTGATGGGTTTCGTGTGTTTATGCACAATTATGCTGTCAACCTGATATCTACATTCCGGCCATGCGCTCCGGCCCGCGCCGCTGCCGCCGTCGCAGATGTCGCTGCCACCGCCGCTGCCGCCGTGGCGACGATGTTGCTGTCGGAGGGCAAGGCACACGGCGGACGAGCAATTGCTCGGGAGTATCAGCGAAGTCCAAGAAGAGGTTGGCGGAGATGCCGAGAAATAATTAGCTTAGTGACCGTTATCTTGGACTTCCCGATTAAGTGGAAAATTGAGACTGCCTATCAGATGTGCAACGTATCGGCGTTGTTATTCAAATTCCTGGCGAACATAGAAGATTTACAAATTTTTGGGCACATTATCATGAATCACATTTTTGGCTCAGAGCACTGCAGTACATAAGCCAACTGATGTTACTGCAGTGCCTCTGACTGGTAGGTCCTAGGGATGGAATCCCAACGGTGGCAGGATTTTTGGCATTAGCTTATCAGTTCGGTCAAATTCACCCGCTGTGTACAGAAGAATTCTAGCGACCGGCTGCCCTGAGTTTTCCGTGGTTTCTCCGAACAACACCAGGCGAATGCCGGAGCAGTATTCCTACAAACGGGCCACGAACCGCGCTACGATCTTTCCTTCCTCTTCCTTGCCCCTTCCTCACTCCTTACTTTTACACATTTTACACTCACATGCAGTGTCACGCATGCGTCTGGAGCTTAGTTTGTCTCGGTTGGGAAGGACGGCGGGAGCTGGTAGGAGATACCTGGTAGGGGAAAATACACGCAATCCGATGATCCAAATCCACGCAAGACATCGCATGTGATGATGAAACAACCTGTATCACAATTTTTGAAATTTAGCGGAGAATTACGAAATAGTTTACCGAGAGCATTGATACCTTTGAGGTAATATGACACTACAAGATACTGATATGAATTGAAAAAATTATTTTGCACGTTCTGGAAATATTTGGGAATAAACTTTTCTTCTAATTTATTGTTTAGGATAAGCGTAATAATTACAAAATGAGAGAGATAAGCTTATATAAGACCATTGAAATACATTTTATGACTTCTCTTCTGTTATCAATACTAATTTAGTAATGGTTACATAATCCTTTTAACATTTGATACAGAAGTCTTATGCAGTAGAAATTAATATTTCAAAGTTGAACCACAACTCTTTTGAATGCGTCCATTTCCTTCATAAGGTCGACCTGCGCATCTTCTCAACTCATTCGTATTCATTTCATTCCTCGCGTAGTTCCCTCTCCGCGAACAAAAAAACAATATTGTGATGCGACATTTCCGGTTTGTTTGTTGTTTTATGTGTTTGTGTGTGTGTGTGTGTGAAGAAGTGTCATGTGCTTTTGTTTGAAACATTTCTTATCTGGCTAATTAATTAAATAATTCGTTGAGAATGTTAGTCATCCGTATGAATTTAAAGAAATTATTCCGTTTCTTTAATTTAAAAAACAGCTTATGTTTTTACTCTTATTATTAACGATTCACATAATACATTTTTCTTGACGTGTATGTTCTGTGCCAAAGATGTTAATGTAAAGCTAGTGTTGCTGTTTACCAGAAGGGCCGAATTACTTAAAATGAATTGAAAGGCCTTATAATATTGATATATTGCAATTCTATAAAATTTGCAATTATAAATATAAAGCATTTTATGAATGTTTTTAATATGTCGAATGAACACGAAATTTTGTTCAAAAACTATTGAGGGTCCTTATCGCGTGGGAGTCCTCAGCGCAAGTTTAGTTTGCTTACGTATGTAACCACCCCTGACTAAAAAAGTTAATATATAGTGCATAAGTGCAATATATAGTGCAAAATCAAGAAGCAAACCCAACTTCACGCATGATCTATACCGATTAATAGTTAAAACTTGCTTTTATTTTTTAATGATACGTTATTGCTTCTTGCCTTCGTCACAGAGTTCGATGTACGCTGCATAACGTATCTGGATGAAGAGGAGCGTGGTTACGAGTGAAACAAAAACACTTGAATGACGCTACACGATCTCTTGCTGAGGGAATTATAAAATGATATTATGAATGATAATTATGAGGGAAATTTGAAAAGACAAAACGCAAGTCAAGTTAACATCTACATAATTAGTAAATAAGTAAATGTGAATAATTAAAATTAGGAAAACATAAAATATTATTGTACAGCGTACTGGTTGTAATGAACTTGGGCCAAAGACCCACGGGTTTTTTGTCGCTACTCGATCATTACAACCCTTATAAAGTTCTTGGTGCATAAATAACCATTCTTTCTCAATTATCAGCACGTGCCTCCCGTTCATTTGCGGGAGCAGATCTCCATCTGGGGGCATCGGGCAGCGCGAGTCGCGCGGCAAGGCCGCTGGGGTGGGCTTTCCCGGGCGGCGCGGCGCGGCGCGGCGCGGCGCGGCGCGGTGCGGCTGAGGCTTCCGCGTGGCATGGCGTGGCGCGGCGTGGAAGGCGCTTCTGCGAAGGGGCGGCGGTGCAGAGCGTGGGTGGAGGGCGGGACCTCGCGCATCCGCCTGCGAAGGCCCTGGCGCGGCGACATCTGCGCGTCTGGGGCGTTGCGTCACGGCCTCCTACTACACGTGCATTACCGGCTGACCTCTTTTAGCAGCGCGACCGGGTCGCCTTTCGCTGCGCGATGCGGAATCGACAGCCGGCTGCGGGCGCGGATTGAAGAAAAAAATGAACGAAATAAAGATAATAGAGAAAAAAAACAAAAAATTCAAAGATATCAGGAAAGCTATAGAAAAAAATGTGAAAAAGAAATTCATAGGGGGAGAAAACATGATCACAGGTGTTGACGATTACACAGATTTTCTGCTATGTCGAAACATGATACGTTAAGAATAAGTAAATTCCGTTCGGTCATTAACTTGTGATTTGTTGATGATACTACTGAAGAACAATTGTTTCGTTTATTGTTGTAAATGCGTTTGTTTTATTGACATTTTTGAAAGAAAATATAAGATGAAGGGAAAACATTTCACGAGAAAAAAATAGATATGTTCTCTTTCCACTACCTTAACGTCGCTTTTCCGGTCACTGTTATACCAGAAAAAACATGATTTCTGCAGGAGAGCGTGATTCGGTTTCCACCCAATTTCATTTGCTTCCCGTTCATCGACAATATTAAAGGCTTATATAAAAAAATATGTTCTTGGTTTTTTAATGTATTAATTTTTTTAAACTGAATATTTGGACATTTTCCCATAAAATTAAACAGTGAACTGAAGCCATAAAATAGCGGTGCATACGCTATCAAGCGCAATTGGTATAATGTAAGAGATGAAGATGTATTTAACTTAAAAGAAAACTTTTGTGTTGATTTGTCTTACAATCTCAATTTTCGATTTTTTTTATTTGAAACATTATGACGGAAAAGCGACTAAATGTAATAGATACTTATTTTTAATCGATACTCCAGAAGCTTCTAATGTGGCTACCAGATATCACTTATTCATAGAAGCTTCACACGAGTACAAAGAATACGAAATTAATTGATGCTCCGAATACGTCAGCTGTCCCACCTGATTTCCTCTCCCGAGTTTCAAACAAGCAGCTGCATATCACCAAGAGCCCACACAATCCACTATTCGTCATCAGATCGTCTTGTTTCATTACATCAAACGGGCCCGCGAGACTCGTCGCGTTTCCGCTGATGCCTTCAGGTAAGCAGAATCGTCCAAGTATAGCAAGAGACATTTCTCAGCATAGGTTGCCTTAGGCGGAAGCCCAGTTAAATTCCTTGTGCAGCGAATCTATCGGCCGCTTCCATCGGCGAGTAATGACAGCGGCGCACAATCGACGAAATATTTCCCCTCCAATTTGCGACCGGCGGCGGCGGCGGCGGCGGCGGCGGCGGCGGCAGCAGCAGCCCCTTCCGTTGGGCCGCAGGCGCTGTCGCTCTCTGCTTATATAGCGTTTTATAGGCTGTTCGGCTGTCGCGTTTGGAAGGAGAGAGACAATGTTGTCTTCCCAACGCACCTGTCGAAGGATACCGCTGCGGCGTACGTCGCCTAGGCGTTGTTAACATTTCCTCTGTTGCTGTGGCGTCGTCGGCGGTGCATTTGAGCTGCCCCGTTAGCGCGCTCCTTTTTTGTTTCGTAGTTGTGTGGATTCGAGGGGAATAATAACTGCGATTCAATTATGCATCTACATGAATGGTTTGAATTTCAATTGCATCAAGTATACGTTCGTATAAAATCATTGTCGAAACAATGACTTTCTAAATTGAAGTCTTTTTTAATGGTGTGAAATAAGTGGTAACAAAAGTTTATCCTGTCGGCGAGAAAGACGAAAAAAATGAAATGTTTGAAATGTGTGCCTATCCGTTTCATAAAAAATACTAAACATGAAGAATCTAAGAGCATGCATGATTAAAGTATTTGCCATTTCAGTTTGAACTCAACAAATAAGAGAAAAATCATGAACTGAACGTGAATTCAAAACTTTAACCTCTCCCCTAAGAAGTAACAATTTTTGACTTACAATATCTATCGTGCGGATAATGAGAGAATATATATGGAAGCAAATTAAACTATTGTCTCTATCGACTTTTCAATATTTGGATATTCATCTGTGATCGATTTTCAATATTTTTCAAATAAATTGTTCTTGCAACAGTGTGGTTCTCAGGTACCAGCCTTCTCATCTCCGTTTATGCCAGAACAATTATGCTGAAATTCTTATTAAACATTTCTCTAAATCCTAATTTGGCGCTCGTAATATTTTTCTGCTGTTTCATCGTATATCAATCAACTAAGCGATTACCAGTCTCACCGTAATTTCCCTGAATGAGCCAAATCATAAAGACCTGATGATGGAGTCGTAGATGTCTTCGTAATTTTATTTCCTATAACATCACCCTGACTCCAATATCTTTAATACCAATACTCTAATACCCAAAAGACAGTATCCTTTTAAAGTCACAGAACCAAGCTTTCTTCCGACATAAAACAGGAAAAAAAAGAATTATGTTTGAATTTTACTTTTATTTTAATTAGTTTTCCTATTTTTTTCTTCGTTCTGTGAGAATAATGGACTTGTTAGTCTGGACAAGAATGTGCGAACAGAAGGCAGACCGGTTAAGGGTGGAGTTCGGGTGCGCGGACTCAGTTTCAAATGAACCGGGCATCCGGGGAAACCCCACGATCGTATCCAGTGCGATTGTCCGACGTGGCAAATATCAGAAGCTCGAGTCTTTGAGTTGAGAAATGATCCCGGTGTGCAATCTGATGAACGGATACGTGGAGGTGGTCTCGCCGATTTTTTAAACATTCGCAAATCTTATCTGGACATCCGTCTGTTAAATGGATAAGTGCCCTAGGTCGTGAATGCAACATCACAACAAAGGGGATAATATGTTTCTGGTGGATTACGAGCAGAAAATCCACAATGTAAAAATCCATATAGTTCCTTTTCTCCGGCGTAGAGAATCGCACTGGGATCCGGGCGAATAGAAATACTTGCCTCCCTTTCATGGTGATGTATAGTTGTGTTTTTTTTCATTGCGCACAACGAAAAAATTATCGTTTTAATCTAATATTAAAATATTTATTTTTAATTCTCTTCTCTTTTATCTGTATCCCATTGTGTTCTTTTCCCATATTTCGACATTACACTGGTATATTTTACTCTATATCGTGTTGGATAAATAAATACTGCTGAACGTATTTTAATATTACTTGCATGCTTATTTATTAGCGGAACAAATCGGCAAGTAGTTAATTCGCCGAAATTTAAGTTATATAATGAATTTATCTTACAACTATTCGAAGACGTCCTTAAAACCGACAAATTTTTAATGCGACCACATCATTCCTTCCTCGTTGCAAAGGAAGCCGACCGTCCACTCCGCTCCTGTTGTTGGTCGGCAGCAGTGGCGACGTTTTCAGCGATCCGAAATATTTCCTGCAGCATCACGGTCACGTATTTGCCTGAAGAGTTTTGCGCATCTGGCACGCAAGTTGAATACATTTTAACTGGATTAAAAAGACTGGGAACCATTATTTATTTTGGACATTACCCTAAAACTTATAAATTTTTTGATTGTGAATGTATTAATAATGGCTCGCTTTCCATGGATAAGGAGCTGCACAGTCCAAAATTAGACATTTTTGGTGAGTTTTCCTCTAGTTTTACGTACAGGTTGAACACGCGGAGCTCACGAGTATGAATTGTGCGTGAATGTAGTCTCCACAGCATTGTTTCCTATTAAGCAAACAATCAAGGAGGCATTAGTTGCAACAGATTACTGGATGGGATCTGTACGAGCTCTGGGAGGCACTGGGCAAGAGCTCATCAAGCATGGCTTGTCTGTGGGTATTTAATTTCAGCCCTCAAACGTTCTTCATAAACGCAAGGAAAATAATATTAATTCCACTTCTATGGTAGCAATAGCGGCTTCTGTGGCGTAACGGTTATCTCATCAGACTGTTATATTTACGTTCGCGGGGACGAATCTGATCGAAATCGTGAATTTTTAAGGGGAGATCCTTCGTACGCCTTCCTTCGGAGAGGAAGTAAAGTTGACAGTCCCATGTTGTAAATTTACTGCTTGTAAATGGTTCTCAAGCCTAAAAGAAGCCTCTGAGCTACATGCTAATCGCTTATTTCGTCGCCCATGTGAAAACTTCTTTGGTTGTCAGATGGCGAAAATAGCGTGTAGTAATTGACGTGATCAGGCTGAGCCTTTCTGCACACAATAAGGCATAAATGAATTAAATTGAATAGTCCTGCGAACAGCGTCACACGTTGCATCTCTGAGAGTTTACACGTTCTTCGCTCGCTATTTCGTTACAAGTAAGTTAGAAGGGCATAAAGTGAACTCGCCCAAATCATGCCGAAAGTTAGGCATTCAAGGGCAAATGAGTATTGAAGACCGTGCCTCATCCCGATTGTAAATCTGACGTGGTCCATTGTGCGAACTAGGAAGCGGTGACAGATTTACAACCGCTGCGATGAAGGCTTTTCAAACCTCGCTTGACCGTGAGTTTCTATCTTTGGAGCAACTTTACCTCATTACCGCTCGGAGACAATGAATGTCCTTCGTTACTATTATAACATCCCACCGTGCCCCATCGATGCGTCATCGTACTAGCAGACTACCCGGCGCGACCACGCTCCATTCTCGATCGGCAGCGGGATGTTCTCCAAGCTGAACTATCTCTGGGAGCATCGTGGCAGGTTATCTGTTCTGATTGTTTGCTCCTGACATCCCAGTAGAACGCTCTTAGAATGATTTTAACTAGACCGGTCATCAGGGTTGTGTTTTTTTTTTTCAGAGCACAAGGAATATCAAGGTCTTTATTAGAATTAGAATTTACCCGTAAGTCGTTATCATTAATCATTTCGGTTTTTCATCAATACTACTGCAATCAGCAAGAGAACTTTATCACGCAAAAATGTTTCTTCTGTAGTGACCTCAGAGAAGTTAATCGTGCTCTTGCAGGGGCACCGTTGCTACTGTGGGTTTGCAACAGTGGCATGTCCTCAGAACCTTACAGGCCTCTCTAGAAATTTATACGTAACTCGCCTGCCATCTTACTAGGAAGGCAATAAAAAGACTTATTGTGAACTCGTGGAAAATGGAATCTCATTATGTGTGTGGGCTCATTACCACTCAGTCTCCAATTGTTTTGCATAACCTCATAAAGTAATAATAATAATAATAATAATAATAATAATAATAAATAAGCACACTCGAAGGACATCCCAGCGCGTTAGCAGTCGTGAGAAACTCCCCACGTGAGAAACTCCTTTGTCGGGTTTATTGTATCTGTTTATCTGTCTCGATTCCTTATCTAGCACGACCCTATAATTAAAATGTTACGCTATTACCCCACTATACCCTATAAATGTCTTTTTAGATGAATTCACAAACTTCCTTTGGGTCATGTACGTAATTAATGATGTGTAAAGGGAATATCGTTAGAAATAAAAAAAGACATACATTCAAAATTCAACATAATCTTGAGTAGTTATTAAAAAAAATAACTGTTCACTGAGTCTTCTTTTCACATTATGTTAAATTACCTTTGTCGGTTTCTAGTGAGTCTACATTAACGATTTTTAATTTATTTTATCATTTAGGACAATTAATACCATTTATTCAATCGTATTATTATCATTTAGAACTATATTTAGTTGGAAGTTTAAAAGTCTTAATTTTTCATGCTTTTATGAAAGGTTTTTGGAACCACTTCTGAATTACACATTTACCCCAGCAAATGTGTATTGTTTTTGAGATTCTTTTAAGATCGAGTATTTTAGGATTTATTATACAGGATTTTTTCTGATATTTTGCGAAGAGAGGGGGGGGGCAGACAACATTTTTTACGTCCAATCTTTCTTCTTCACGTTGATGCAATGTACAAGGTGGTTCAAATATGACCGGGACTGATTTTTTTTAAATACCCCGACATACGCATTAACTGCGCCGCCTGGAGAGAATCTAGCCACAACCCCCCACCTCCTTCCTTTGCAGATTAGAACCTGTTCAGTCGCGTCTGGGTCTTGCTAGAACGATGAGTGAACAAAAGGTGCCGCGGTGCGTGGAACAACGCATTATCATCAAATTTCTCGTTGGAGAAAACGTTCAACCGTCGGAAATTTTGCAGAGACTCAAAAAACAGTACAGGGAAGAGTGCCTCTCACGGACCCGTGTGTTTGAATGGTGTAAGTGTTTCAGAGAGGGACGAGAGCGCGTTGAGAATGAACCTCATAATCGTCGGCCGCGAACATCCATAACCCCAACAAACATTGATCGTGTTAATGCGGTTATTTGTGAGAACAGGCGCATCACTATCAAAGAAGTTGCATCAGTAATTGGCATCAGTGTGGGTAGTGTAGAAGACATGATAAAAAAACACCTAAAATATAGAAAAGTGAATGCTAGGTAGGTTCCACGCACTTTGACGGACGAGAACAAATTGATGCGCATGCAAGCTGCCAGTGTTCTTCTAATGCGGTTTGAAAATGAAGGAGATGCATTTTTGAAGTCCATTGTAACCACTGATGAAACGTGGGTTCACTATTTTATTCCTGAGTCCCAGCAGGCATCACGTGAATGGCGACACGCCTCTTCTCCAAAACCCAAGAGAGCGCGGAAGATCCGTTCGGCGGGAAAAGTGATGGCAACATTTTTTTGGGACTGGATGGGTGTTATCCATGTAGACTTTCTTACAGAAGCTAACACCATCAATGCAGCTTATTATTCAGCACTTTTGGAAACAGAAATCAAAGAAAAGATCCGATCCAAACGGAAGAGAGGTGGGAAACGGGTAGCATTCCTTCAAGACAATGCACGGCCTCATACTGCTAAAACAACCATGGCAACCATCAGTAAATTGAAGTGGGACCTTCTACCACATCCGCCGTACAGTCCAGATTTGGCCCCAAGTGATTTTTACCTTTTTGGACAGCTTAAATCACATTTGCAAGGCATGCGATTTGCGGATAATGACGCAGTCATCCACAGTGTTCGGGAGTGGATATGCCGACAACCAAAAGACTTTTATGAAAAGGGCATTAGGATGCTCCCAGGACGTTGGAAAAAATGTATAGAATCTGGAGGGGAGTACTTTGAAGAATGACATGTACAAATAAATTTTTGCTAATAAAGTATTTCGTAAAAAAAAATCAGTCCCGGTCATATTTGAACCACCTTGTACAATCAATAGGAAGCGCTAGCTATCTTATTTCCACACGTTTTTACCTCACGTACACATGTTCCCCTTAGTATTTTTCTACATGTCTGCTGAGAATCATCAATGACCATTCGTTAGGAATGATTAATAATTTGCCTGCAAGGCTGCCCCCTCGCAGTAGCCGCCCGGCGCCACTCGAGGCGCTCAACCGGCGGTCGACAGAGGCCGCGCGTTCCGCGATTCTCCTCTATCTTCCGGAGCATCGCAGGGGCTTATCTGGCCCGATGGCTTCGCGCCCGCGTCTGCCTGGCACGCCCCTCGCATGCGCAGACGAGGGCGCTTCCAGTAGCGGCTGGCTTCCAGGGCGGCGGCCAGCGCACTTGGTAGGCAGGCGATGGCAGACGAGATGCCAGTTGCGCCGCCGCCGCCGTCGCCGCCGTCGCCGCCGTCGCCTCCACTGTCTCCGTCGCCGTCGCCACCGTCGCCGCTGCCGTCACTACCGTTCCGCGGAATGTTCTCGGCGAACTACGGCGCGCATGATATTCGAGGAATTAAGATTCGGTTAGGCCGATAGCTCTGTGCGCAATCGAGAGGAATAACAACGCCCCCGGCTCTTCTGCGAAAAAAGATCTGCTGAGAATGCCAACTAAAAACGTAAATTGAAAGGACAGCATCATAGCGAAGTAATGCATTGAGTTTAACACACACATTGACATTTCTCATTCATTTTGTTGGCATTTTTACTGATATCTTTTGTGACTTATATGAATAATAATTGTTGCAACAAATTGATTTCCCGTTGTCTATTTCATTTCAGATGAGATTCGAATTATTAAACAGATTGGACTCGGAAAGTAACAAAATATCACTTGATCTCCAACGTCATCGTTATGCTTTCATTCGCATTACTATTATTTTTAGGACTCATCTGGACAGTAGGTCAATTCTCACAGTAATTATGTATATAAAATGCAAATATTTTTGTCTTTAAAAAGAGAACTTAAAAATCACTCTGTTTTTCAGGGTTCTATTTAGTCTCTTTAACTGACGTTCATCCACTCTTAAAAAATTGGGGTTATTACTATAGCAAAAATAAAAAAAAAATGTAGTTTCTTTAGTTCATATAAGATATGATTCACTTCAAAATTCTAATATTCTTATTTGGAGTAGAGAACATGAAATACGAGTGTATTAAGAAAACCCTTACTATTTCCACCATGTTTAATTAATTTTGAATATCAGAGAAAACAAGGTCAGTAAATTTCCAAACTCTTCACAAAGTTTTGCAAATCAATAAGTATTGTCTGTTTCAAACGAAATTTTTAAAACCATTTGAATACGAAATATATTAATTAAAAGACAAAATATAGGAAAAAGACAACCTATTTACGAGACTTCTCAAAAGAAAAGTATTTTTGAAATGATCACGACACAACAAGAATGTTATTGGGAACTACTGCACCGGAGAGCAGTGGGCTGCCATTCTTGTGGGTTTGTACGCCGCCACTGTATCTTCTGCAGATACCGCGCTACAACCCCACCTTACCCATAGTACCCTTTTTTTCAACACAGGTAGACTCAAGTACCACCATCCTCCAGTCAGCAGCAAAACCATGTATTCTTCCTACTTCTCTGACGTCCTTCCTATCTCTCTTTTAATAATTCAGCTACCACCCCTGTCAATATGAACGCCAACTTACACTCCGTCGCCTTCGCCGTCCCCAAACCTGCTGCTACCACCCCCGCCGTGACTAGCCCATACTTGCACCGCCAACAGCTCTGCCGAATCACACTCGATACCATCTCCGTATGTCTCCTCTTATTTTATCTACCTCTACCCTTGACTTCTCCGAATCTACTCTTGCCTTCCCCGCCTCTACCCTCGTTTTCTCCGTCTGTACTCTCATCGTCTTTGCCCCATAACCTCGCCTTCTCCCCTTTTCCCCTCGTGTTCTTACCCTCTAGCCTCGCCATCTCCCCACCCATCCTCTTTATTTCTACCACTACCCCCGTCTTCTTTGCCTCTACCCTCGCCTTCTACACTTGTACCCTCGTCGCCTTACCCTCTAGCCTCACCATCTCCCCATCCACTCTCTTCTTCTCAACCACGACCCTCCTCTTCTCTGCATCTACCCTCGCCTTATCCCCTTCTACCCTCTCCTTCTTACCCTCTAGCCTCACCATCTCCCCATCCACCCTCTTCTTCTCTACCACGATCCTCGTCTTCTTTGTCTCTACCCTCGTCTTCCCCACTTCTATCCTCATGTTCTTACCCTCTAAACTCACCATCTCCCCATCCACTCTCTACCACGACCCTCGTCTTCTTTGCCTCTACCATCGTCTTCTCCACTTCTATCCTCATCTTCTAGCCTCGCCATCTCCCCATCCACCTCTTCTTCTATGACACTACCCTCCTCTTCTCTGCATCTACTCTCGCCTTATCCCATTCTACCCTCGCCTTCTTACCCTCTAGCCTCACCATTTCCCAATCCACCCTCTTCTTCTCTACCACTACTCTCGTCTTCTCCACTTCTACAACTAAATTTCCGTCTCCACTACCATTCCTTGCGCATCAATCTCCACGAAAGCCTTCGCATCCTCCACCGCCACCGTCTCACTTGCGCCTCCTCTTCCACTCTCATCGCGGCGCGGCGCGGCGCAGCTCGGCCTCCGACGCCGCGGCAGTCACGTGAGCGCGGAGTTCGCATTCCACGTCCGCTGGCGAGCGCCTTTCACAATGGCTCATTGGAAATAGCTGAAGCCTTACATGGGGCTTTCGACACACCAAAGATTTGCAGCGCCGCCGCCGGCGATTCCTTGCGCGGGAGGAGGCTGCGTGAAGAGCAGGGCGCGCGAGGCGGACGCGGACCACACACGCTCGCGCCCGCGCCCGCGCACGACGAGGGAGCGCGCGCGCTGGGAGCTGCAATACAAAATCACACCCTCGTGGCATTTTAATGAACTTCGCGGGCCTGCTATCTTCACTTTTCACTTCGGCGAACAATTTGCCGTCGTGGATATTACAATTTTGCGACGTACGTTTATGACACCCCCGCCGTAAGATGTATAATCGCCGCATGTATAATCGATTACACTACACCAGCACGTTTCTCAGTAGCCCTCGAATTTCCGTTTTTCAGAAGAGTTGAAAACCTGTTTTCTATAAGTTTTGTCGTTTCTTGAAAAGCGACCATTCAAAATTTCCCGTTTACCGTTTTCCTGTGGCCTGCAAAGTGTCTGAAGTTTTCAGAGAATATCGTTTCCAAAGGACATGCCACTAAGAAGGGGTAGGGTTGACCTGTATTTAGAAATTTGTGGTGATTACCTCAAAGGTACATATGCTCCGTTTGTTGGGAAAATGAATAAGTTATCTTTATAGATAATAGCATTATATGAGTATTATATCTCATATCTGTCATTCATCTAAGCAGAGCATCTGCTGTGAAGGTCTTCTGTATGTACTATTTTATCATTATATTCACTTCTTATCTTCTTCCACTCTAATTAATTACCTATCTCAGTATATTCCACTTCTCCTTGGTAATTTTCTTCCATATACACTCAACTTTTCACCTCATATTGTGATCGTGAAGAAGTAGTTCCAGGTTTGAATTCAAATTTAAATTCTCATTTACAGTCTCATATCCGCGACTCTGAGGCAAGGGAGAGACCATTCGGGGTGAATTCCAGGTCTTGAAAAGCTAGAATAATGTAGAATGTGGGTTTAGGAATGGATTAAAAACCTTCAGCCTTGGCTTTGTAATTTATATTTGTAATAGTTAATGTGTACTAAATAAAAAAAGCGTTGCATTTATGAAAGAATTTTTCATCTATATAGCATACCCTACAGAACGTTGCTGTTCTTGCCTTTTTCTTTGTTTCTTAAGTTTAAATAACGTAATTAGTTTTCACGTACTTAGTTTAAAAATATAATATTTATGTCAATTATATTTTTAAATTATAAATATTATCAATTATATTTTTTAAATATTAATATTTATATCACGCTTATATTGTGTGCACTTTAGTTTATGATGTATAGTCGAACACTCTTTAAACTGTTGTTACATATCTCATTGTGGAATGTTATCCCTCACCAACATAACTCCGAATACTACTCAAATTAATTAATGAGTTTTCAAATATTATCTTTAAAATAATTATTTTATTCGAATATTTTTGCTGCCGAGCAGTTTTATTTGCATGTCGTAGGGTGGAGTTCCACCAAATGTTAAAACTTTCCCTTTTTTTACTACAGAAATAAAATAGAAGTCTTCCTTGAAAACTACCTCTCTACACTTTACTTCACTCGTAATTTAGCATTACGCAAATCGTTATCTTTCACATCAGTATTACCGGAATTACTAACCACTTACTGACTGTACACATCGCGTTAGCTAAATCGTCTTTTTATTGCTCGCTTAAGACAATATACACAAGTGGTCACCTCACTTTCCGTACCGAAGCTGCTAACCTAGAAAACTGAACTCGTGGAACCTGTATTTTCACACCTCCATAGTCACATTTACCCGACTTTTCGATTTATCTCGAGCCTCCCCCTTTAAGTGCTCGGAGGAAGCGAGTGGGCACCATGGACGCACGAGTCCCTCGTGTCCAAGCTCCGCAGACGCCCAATTAAGCAAGCGGCAACGACAAAAAGCTCTGCCTCCGCCCAACACCTCTCGCCGAGGAGAGAGCACCTGACCGGTTCTTTTATCTGCGCGTGTGCCGCCCAGCCATCCTTTATGACTGCACTAGGTCACTGGCGCGAGCCTTGAGGGACACCCGTTTTGCAGAAAGGGGATATTTCTTAAACGATTTCCGATTGATTGGCTGATCGATGATTTCATCTTTTCGGGTGCGTCAATTGATGAGCTTATTAGTCCCCTAAGAATAGTGCAAGTTGTCCTCACGATAGGTGGCTGTGTTATTCCACTGCTGATGACGTGTTCTGACCCAAAAACTAAACGTTGGCTTCGGGAATTTTCCCCAACCATGTATCTCCCAAGTCACGTGAGCGCGGAGTTCGCATTTCGCCACTCCAGCGGGACAAGTTCTAGATTCTAGACTTGTGTGGTAGGGCACGGAAGTGTTTGTAAATAAACGGCGAGGATAGGACAAGGAAGTGGAAGTAAAGATCGCGTGAAATTCGTGGTCAGTTTGTAAGGGTGTTCAGGCATTCCCCTGGTGTTGTTGGAGTAAACTACGGAAAACTACCAATCAGAGCGGTCGGCTGCTAGAAATCTCCCCCAGACAGCGGCTGAATTCGGCCTATCTATCTAGCTAACGTCGAAAATTCTGTCACTATCGGTACTCGACCTCTAGGACCTCCCTATCAGAGGCATCGTATTGACATAAGTTGATGCCCTTAGCTACCTTAGCCAGTGGAGAGAGTTTTGAGGGGCGCCCGTAATGCAGGAAAACACTTTCCGAGAATTGGCTTTTTCTTATCACACGTGTAATATTTGCCGAAGTTTCCTTTTATTACCATACTATTTCAATAATCTCAAAAGTCGGCTGCTGGTTTGCATTATTTCGTTTGCAAGAACAGTTTGTTTCAATACTTCTAGAGTTAAGCACGGAAATTTTATGTACCTACTTTAAATTACTGTAAACAATTGCCATTTTTTTTAATTTTTATTGAAAAAACATAATGTGAATTAAATTGAATTTGGTCAAAAACTGAGTATACAAGATTTTAATTCTGTCAAGCTAGAGTTTAATCCCAACAAAGTTCAATTATATTTAAATCAACGAAGAAATATAGGGTTAAATTGAATTTCATTATTCGTGATTTTAATATCACTTCACCTTTTGATTTTTATTCAAATGTATCTTAATTACTGGTTATATTTAAATACATTGATGTTGCTAATCGTCACAATAAGATTACATCCAAGCTTTTCCAAAGGTTTTTTGAAAGTTCAAAAGATACTGAACATTGCGATTTAGATATTCGTGATGAAAAAGTGTATTAACTGAGAGAGGTAATGTGTTTTGGAATGAAGAGAAAGTTAATCGACTGTCTCAGACCAAATTTTTTGTATGTCTGCCACAATATTCTGTTCTTTTACGATTCATTAATTTCTTAGCTTTAGCATCACCATAAACCTCGTATTTAAATTCACACAACATCAGAACGTAAGTACGTAAAGGTCAATCGGACAAATATCCCCCTTTAGTTTACCGTGTGTTAGAATGACGGGAAAAAATCGTCGAGTTCTCAGCCACTTAATATTTCCACGGCGCTCCCTGCTGGTTTCCATTGCAGGCAGGAACCTACATTTCCTCACCCTGGACGTGCCGCTGCCTAAGGAGGCGAATTCCCTCGTTTCCAAGTGTCACTGGCAGCGGTCGGAGAGACGTGCCCGCCGGCGTTGCGCGGACCACACAGACCGCGCGCCATTTGCCTAGAACAACCACGCGGATTGTCTTACTCCTCATTCACTCCCTCCAGCTTGCAAATCGATGCGCACTTCATTCTTTTCGCTGGCTTGGGGTTATTTGACGTTTAGATGAAGACGAAATTTGCAATTTCGAACCGTGACAAATGTTCATCGATTCATGTGCAATAGATTATCTGTCGTCGTTTGCCTACTTGGGAATGATTTAATTTTCGAATAAATCAATGGCATACCGATTTCTTTTAAATGTTACCATACGAATATTTACATTATTGCGCATGAGATTTATTAACCTGGATAATTGATTCGAATTGTATTAATGCTGCTATTTTGTAACTGAAAGTTTAGGTTAGGGAAATTTTCTCTACTCTATTTTTTGCTATTGCAGAAATTAACAGTTATCCTTTATTATATGAATAAAAAATAGTCTGATTTTCATCATTTTGGCAAAAAATCTTATATAACTAAATATAAGTTTTGAATCAAAATGAATAGTGTATGTTTCAATAAGTTGCTTTAGTATTATTTTTACTTCTCATTTGATTTGTGCAGGTAGGTGTATTTGATTGTGTAGGCTTGGCCTGTACCATTTTGTTGACAATTATAATATGAAGAAAATGCATTTATTTCATTTAGGCCTCCACAAACTATGTATGATATTTTAAGAAATAAAACTCTTAGTGTGATAATGATACCCAAACGATACAAAACTTCTGAAGGTGAAAAGTGACATTAAAAAAATTGTATCAAATACAATTTTCTAATGTTTATTATCATCTCAAATCCAAGACACTTCTTCCTCCAATTTCTATATAATGATAAGTAAGACACAAGCTCGGCGCTTTCTTGAAATTCCATCACCGGTGAAGAGAACGACCCGCTTCCGCTGCCTTACAATCGCGTGCGCTTCGTTTACATCCACACCGGCGCCGTTTAGTAGTTGCGCGCGAGCTGCGGCGGGTCGTAAATCAAAGGCGTGTAATGATAAAACTGCGCTAATTTCGCCCGGCGGAGAGTTCCAGATCGGCGTGACGCGCGCCCGCCGCTCGCCGCCCGCCAGCCACATCAGCACCGGCTTCGTGTCCCGGGGCGGGTTTTTCGCCTGGCCGCGGGGCGGACCGGCCGTAAATCCAGGCTCGCCGCCAACTAACCGTCGGCACACGTGGTTCAGGTGGCGATGTTGGTGAGGTGGCAATGTCTGGGGGGGGCGGTGAAGTAAGAGGAAATGATGGAGGCAGTAGTGATGTAGTGTGGGAGAGGGAGATACTATATTGGTTGTAGCAGGAGTAATTAAAAGGGTAACGTTGGTTATTTATTCGGATGTCAATCCATGGCGTTTTCATTGGAAGGTGGAGGCAGAATACGAAGCAAAGTTGGAGGCGATGACCGAGGTGAGAAGATTTGGCGATGGCGGAAATAGAGGCGTTAGTAAGGGCGGCGGCACTGGCAACGATGAGGCAGAGGCGTTAAGGGTGGAGAAGGCGATGGCGATGGCGGAGGGGGTGGCGGAGGCTATGGCGAAGGCGATGGATAAAGCGATGGCGGAGGTGATGGGGAAGGCGGTGGTGGAGGCGATGGCGGAGGCGACGGCGGAGGCGACGGCGGAGGCGACGGCGGAGGCGACGGCGGAGGCGACGGCGGAAGCGACGGCGGAGGCGACGGCGGAGGCGACGGCGGAGGCGACGGCGGAGGCGACGGCGGAGGCGACGGCGGAGGCGACGGCGGAGGCGACGGCGGAGGCGACGGCGGAGGCGACGGCGGAGGCGACGGCGGAGGCGACGGCGGAGGCGACGGCGGAGGCGACGGCGGAGGCGATGGCGGAGGCGACGGCGGAGGCGATGGCGGAGGCGATGGCGGAGGCGATGGCGGAGGCGATGGCGGAGGCGATGGCGGAGGTGATGGCGGAGGTGATGGCGGAGGCGATGGCGGAGGTGATGGCGGAGGCGATGGCGGAGGCGATGGCGGAGGCGATGGCGGAGGCGATGGCGGAGGCGATGGTGGTGGTGATGGCGCAGGTGACGGCGAAGGCGACGGTGCAGGTGAAGGCAATGTCTTTCGATAACATTTGTGAAAACGAGGTTGATGACCCTGGTAATGTCTGCGATGGTGGAATTATTATGTTGTGTCAGTTGTGACATAAAGTTAGTGTACAAAACGTTGGTGGTGAAAGAATACCTGCAGGCGGTGGCAGAGCTAGAGGCGACATTGAAGTCAGTAGAGAAGAGGGATGGAGGCGCGGTGGTGCAAGCCGGGGCGCGGGCGGTGGCGCGGACAAAGGGAGAGACGCTAACAGTGGCACTCCTAGGCGCTGGGCAGCGTCGGGCGGCGCGGCGGAGGCTGTTTTGCCCGCAACCGGTGGCAGAAGAAGCGGCCCGCAGCCACGCAACAATCCCGGTGCAAGGCAGGTTGCGCCGCGTCCCTCGCGACGACGCCCGCTCTGGCGTTGCCACACGGCCTCCTCCGCCGCCGCCTCCTCGGCGGGCAGTCCCCTTTTTGCCCCGCGCCGCCACCTCGCCGCATGCGCTTGCACCTCCGCGGGCGACGCCGCCGCCAACAACACCGTCGCGCGAGACGACTCAACCAACTTCGCGCTTCAGCTGTTTTCCCTGATTTTTCGGAAGTAATTCGTTCAGCTTTCTTTTTCGTTATAACGATTACGTTTTGGCTCTCCATGCCCACTATTTCGCCTCAGGGAAATTGGCTTCTTCAAGTGTTTCTCATTTGCGGTCTTTTTGCCACAACTCTGACGCAGAGGAGAGACCTTCTGGAATGTATGGTAGAATTTTGAAAAGTTAGAATAATATAGAATGTAGGTTAAGGAATGGCGTAAAACTTCCTCTCAGTGGCCATTCCTCCGCTGCGGCTGGGTACGGATGTAAAAGTAATTACAATGTACTCAAAGTTCATGTGATGCGACGTATCAGCTGATTGTCACCATGTTTGGCGTACCACTCATCTTTCCCTTCTACGTTATTTCCACTCAATTCCATTGCCATAACTCATCACCCATCTAATGTCTCACTTGTTTTTCAAGCCTCCCTCTTCTCGATTTCGCTTCTTTGCCTCTACTTGCTCCAGTGAATCTGCCACCTCCGTGGCTTGTACCGCTTCCAGCGTCGGTGCCCACTTAGCCTCCGTCGCCGTCCCGGTCGCCGCTGCACCTGCCACTTTGGCCGGCGCCGACAGGGACTTCTTTGTAAACAGGGCGGGCACCCGTGGCGTCGTTAACATGTCGTGCATTCCGCTTTTGATGTCATAATTCGCCTCACCCCTCCCGGCGGCGCGCGGCGAGAGCGCGGCCGCGCGAACACCTCGGGCTCCCGCACTTGCGACCACGCGCCCGGCCGGCGCTGAGCGCGGCTCGAGCGCGGAGATCTACTCCCTGCGCACCTAGATTCCCGCGTTTGCTCAAAGAGAATGGCTCCTCCAACAGGGAAATGCTGCTGATGGAAACGTTTTGGACCGCGAAAAGGATGACAAATGAGCTGTTTAATAATTTTAAAAATATCTGCTAAGATATCAGAAATGAATTCATTATGAACTGAAAGGAAACGTTAATGTTGTATAAAGGTATTATAATCGTCGAATTGAATAGACTGGTTTTATTTTTAAATTAAGATGTTTTGTAGTCCGTTGGGAATCAAGCCATTAGTGAAATGTTTTCTCAAAATCATTTTATTTTTTATGTATGTGTGTCAAAATCTAGTTTTATGGGTAATTCAGTTTATGAATAACTCAAAAAATAAGTATCGCGTTCTCAAAAAAATTGCTCACATTTGACAAATAATTGGAATTAGTACTATTAACGGGATAGACCAATTTTCCACATATCCTGCATATTCTGGAAAGATTGAATCTAATAATGATGTAAGTATATAAGAGAGATATGTAAATAAAATTAATTATAAAAATCTCCTTCGAGAATATGAAGATTGTCATTACAGAAATAACTCTTTGAATTGATAACGATCTACATGGCAGTTGGTATTTGAATAGAAAGATGTAAAGAGAGGACCAGAATTCTTGCAAACTCCATATTCAGAAGTTTCAATAAATTTCAACTATTATTTGTCATTACAAGAGTTATTGAGATCACTTAAATAGAGATGGTCTTCAAAATCGTCTCATTACAATTTAATCATGTGAGAGAATCTTTGCGTGAAAAATTGAGTTGCGAAGGAACCTGCTCAGTTTTGACTAATAATGACAATTAATTGAATTTGTAAATGTTGACAAATGTAGTGAATCACTTTAAAAGCGCTAATGAAATTATTGATAACCATTAATCTCTTACAAATTTACTTGATCTTATAGACAGCGTCCTCATACGTGTGATTTTTCGCCGAAGGAGATATCGTGATAACCTGAGCCAGGCAACTTTTTCAGTTTGACGTGGCCGTATAATAAGAGTCGATTGTGCCTTCAGCCACGCAAAATCTCTTTGCGCCCTCGTTTATCATTGGGCGTCGTGAAGCGGCTGTCCGCTCACCCTTACACAACTTTTGAAATATGTGGGATTGGAGCTGTCCTTGCGCCTACGTAATCCCCTTATTTATTCGGGGTATTCGTTACGCCTGCACTGCCTTCCCTTCATCAATATTTATGCTTTGAAATGCCGAGGGTTCGGCGCCTCGCCGCACGGTTTCCGGATCCTTTCCAATCCATTCATGTTCTCGATTCTCCAGAGCTGTCATCTCGAAGTACTCAAGGGTATATGCAAACTCTGTTCCCAACAAATTGAACGTGGTGTTGTTAATATGACGCGAATATATGCGCCGACCATAGTAAAATTGAAACTAATAAAAATTATTGTTTTCTGTGCTATTGAAAAGATTGTAATGGGGCAATTATTGTATGCCCTTTGGAAGCAATTTTGAAGAAATTTTTCCGTGTTTGAAGGAAGTGAAAGGTAAAATGATATTCGAGGAGCCTTGTGAAATTTATAAAAGTAGGTACGTCGGTTGTTGCATTTTTTCCGTTTACCTTCATATTCTAAGAATTAGTAAAAACATTATTTTCAATTCCTTGATTTGTATGTACAAGACCTTTCTTGTTAACCCATGGATAATATACTGAGAGAACTGTAAACAGTTTTCTAGATCATTATTTATTGTTGACATTTGATGTTTGAGATCGAGCAAACATACATCGACGTACACAAGATTAATCTAGGTACTCCTGTGATGAATATTTAAACAAATATAGTATTTTATTAATAAAAACTTGTCAACCTTTCAGCTTTTTTAAGTGCAAAGTCATCTTAGTAATTTATTAATGGTTTTAAGTTATTTTGCATGTAGCTGTTAGTTTTATAAATTACATAAATATTTTTGGGAAATTACATATAATTGCACACAACATGCTAAAAATAATAGTTAAGTCAATTGCTATTCGCTTATAGAGCTCAATTATAGTTATTTACAGAAAAGGGGGTCGATTACACACTAGGCGCTTCTAGACCAGATACAACCAACTCGGTATATAATTAGATCTGCTCACCGACCTTCTATCAAAATCCTTTTCTCCGCCGACTCCATCTGTTTCCCAGGTTTTTGCCCACATTCTTGTCAATGTCGCAATGCGCGCCCGTGCCGTGGGATATCCATCGTTGTTCGCGGGTATCACGTTGCATTGAGCTAATTAGGAGGATTAATTTTCGGAGGGGTATAAATCACCTCCGGGAAAGGGGCACGAAATTAGCGGCGATTATCGCTGTAAATCATAGGGGAGAAGCAGTTTTCTCCGAGCAGCCGCCGCCGCCGCCGCCCCCGGCCTTCCAGGACCGCGAGGTTCTTTCGCGGCGCGCCCGCATAAATCTCTGCGCCTGCGAACTGCCCCGCGGAGATGCTCAATACAGGATGCCTTGCACCGTTCTCCTCGGGGTGGCGCAATATGCGACGAATTAAATTCTATTACAGACATCCACACACCAGTTGAAATATTGTCCCGACTGTCGCGGTCCCGCTCTGGGGGGGATATTTGGAAGTGAAAAACCCTCGTAAGTCAGCGTCGGTTGTCACGTTCCAGCGGGAGAGGAAGACTGCCATAACCTGGAGTAAAACACGCACTATACTTTCGGGAAATATTCACCGTAGTCGTTCACGCGCCCGAAAACCCTATATACTCATTTACGTACGCGACATATCAATTGTTGATGGTGCCGCTGGGGTTGGGTACGATGTTAGGGTAGGATGTTAGGGTAGGATGTTAGGGTAGGATGTTACGGTAGGATGTTACGGTACGATGTTACGGTACGATCTCTTGAATTTCTTTTCGGGCGAACACGGCCGTTTGCGGCAGAATATTTTAAACACACTAGACCACACGCGCGGACGCACAGCGTCCATTTTTTTCTGGTTAACATAGCCGAACTTCCATACCGGCAGGAATGAGATTAACTTGAATTTATTATCAAAATTTGCAAACTTTTATCGTTGGTTTATGAACAAGTACCTCTGTGTAAATCCTTTAAATGAAGGTTCCACCACGGGAACATAAGGAATTTTTGGCAGAAAATTTCGCAAGAAATGTATGAAATAGGATTCTGACAGTTTCATCTAAATATGAACGAGGACGGAGGCGGAGCTTTTCTTCCGAGGTGAAGAGAAATTGTCCCTTTCCTACTCTCCGTCCTCTCCTTTCCTCTGACCATCCACGAGATGGAGTCTTGCTGGACGGGTGTACGTTCAAAGTTTTTTTTCTTTGTATTGCAGTTCTGCAGAACATTCGCCTATCGTGTAGCACAACAGCATTTATGCCATGAGTTCGCAGCTTTTCTAGTCTTCATGGTTTCCTGTTCCCAGAAATCCCTTGTTTCTTTCTTGTTTCATTGTTCTATCTGTATTAAGTCTCTCTTATGTCACTTTAGAATTTTAGCACCTCGTAAGTTTTCAACAACATGAATGACACATTGCACATTTTAAAGGAGAACAAAAACAACGATACAATTTGATGAACACCCTTTCAAAAAAAACCTTGGTTATGCAGCTGTAGAAGCAATTTTATATGCAAATTGCTCAAATATTTTTTGTTAAAACGTAGGCTTGTCTTCTTACAACGACCTAGATTTGGTCTCTCGTACCTGCACTTTGCTCATATATGCGCAGCAGATTTTTTTGACACTTGTGCTGATTCTTTGCCAGTTTCAATATGTTTTAACAACATTACGATGTACATAATAACAACACATTTAAACAATATATCAAATATCATAACAATATAATAGCGAATCGTACTGATAACGTGCAAATTACTAGCATTTTAGACTCTAGCAATAACACAGCAAGATAATTTTTTAGGATCAGGGTAGACAGCTAACAATTTATAACATTTAATTTGTATTTGAAATTAACTATTGCATCTGTATGTCGCGTCTTTTCTTTGGTAGCGAGAAAGTGTATACGAATTTCTCATATTTCTGTGCATCTGTGCCCAAGAGAGAAGGTTAAAGACCTCACTGTACCCCCACCTGTGGCTTTTAATGACTAGAAAATTTGTTGTATTTCATTTTTTATAATACATTGAAGAACGTTACTTCTCATGATGCAATTTTTCTCGTTATATTAATTGTAGCCTGTTCATTTAATACATGCTTATTTTCTCTGGACAGTTTCACCCATACCAACTCAGTACCACCGCCCCAAAAGGTAGATCTATTCACACTAGCCGAACGTTATCGTAGATAGCAACCACACCTATCACACACATATATGGTTATCATCTACACATCAAATTATAATTATCCAGGTGCATATGTCATAAATTGTTCTGCCAGAAGACCCGGGCGTAGTCTCCCACCGAGGCAGCCCCTCGCTTTCACCGGCACCCTGTATGTTAGGCACGGCCCTCTGTATCGCGGCCCCGATCTCGGTTGCGGCGGCGGCTGCGGCGGCCGAGGCGCGTGTTCGGTTTAATTTAATTAGAACGTGAGGACCGCGCCGCCTCCGCCGCGACCTTGTCGTCCCCTGGCGGCGTAAGTCTGCAGCTCGCGACCCGCGCGCCCCCTGGCCCCCTCGCGTCCTCCTTCCCGTGCCCCCGGTGCCCCCGTTTCACAGTGGGTCTCTTTACAACTAAAGCGCGCGTTGGTTGTTTTCTGTTTCTACATGGATTACAAAGGTCAAAAAACAAAGGCCTTCCACAATTAAATGAAAATTGAAAATTAAATGAGTACCTCCTGTTTATTACTTTTTTTTCAAGATTTATGATTTTTTTGAAAGCTTTATTAATTTTACTCCATTATTGATAGTTACTTTGGCATGCGTATTTAAGTACATTAAAATATTTCGCTATGTTAGAATCATATTTTAAGCAATAATAGATAAACAGTTTTCCTTCCACAAACACTAACGTTTCATAACATTATTCAAAACTATAGACACTTTCTAGAATGGTAACCAATATCTTGATGGGTAGTTTCCTGTCAATCCCGTGTCTATAAATGAAGCACCCAATATTTTGTAAATAAGTATCACATTTCTTCCACGTCACTAAATTAAAAATATCTTTTTATTTATTTTCACAATTTACCCTTGCAGAATGATAATATTACATTAAATATGACCATACTTGAGAAGTAATCATGGAAACAATTGTTTTGTAAATGCTGAGAAAGCTATTTATTTATTTATTTATTTATTTATTTATTTATTTATTTATTTATTTATTTATTTATTTATTTATTTATTTATTTATTTATTTATTTATTTATTTATTTATTTATTTATTTATTTATTTATTTATTTATTTATTTATTTATTTATTTATTTATTTATTTATTTATTTATGTATTTATTTATGTATTTATTTATTTATTTATTATTTATATGTATGTTGCTCTTCGTGCCGTTCGGGTACATTCCGGTCCAGTGTGTCTCCTACCTCAACAGAAGGCGTGCGCTGCCTCCGGCAGTGGGCAACGGCCCACGTCTTAATTTTCCACGCGCTCCTCAGGTCGTTCTCCTCGTATTGTCCGTCGATGGAGCGTCGGATTTGCGAGGAGCAACTTGTATAGTCGTTGCCGCTGAAGTGGTAACATTGGGTAAACGAGAGATTCCTTCCTGGGGTCCTAACGGGTGTATGTTCAACGAACGTCTTGGGTGATCACTTTTTTAAATTAAGTCTCACATATGTAATATATTGTTTTTGTGAGATTGTAAACGCATACCACACGCATTGGGAGGTTCCGGATTTCATTTATCAATCTATTTCGTTATAATTATGTAAAATATTTGAGGCAGGATCTTCATATTTTATGTATATCGCATTCGAATTATTTTCATTATTATTAACATATAAAACAAATTAATTTGTGTATGAAAAAGTGTTAACTAATAACTATAGTTAAAAGTGTAACGCTCCCTAAGTATATGAAACATTCTGATTTTTTTCTTTAAAGTTCAGTCAATTGTGAAATCAAACATCAGCCCATCTTCCTATTTCGTCAGCTTCAAGAACCAGAATGTCACTTGACAAGTCTGAAAAATGATTTCCATTTAGACAGTATTCAGAATGTCATTTCATGTGATAAATCCTTTAATATTATTCTGCACGACTTGTAGTCTAGCATTTTCGCTGTAAATAATCGGTTAGATTCGGACTTATTTCATTCCCAAGTGCAATTTGCACTTAATGGATATAATTGGTTTTTAATTCTTATGATCTTTTCTATTATTAGAATACACTGCATATAAATTACTTTACGCTCAAGGAAAACGTGGGTATGGGACGGCGAGAGTAACGAGGATGTCATGATCTCATGTTCAACTGACGTAGTGCAACTGGGTGGAGGAGCTGTAATCCCCTGTATCTGAGGATTTCCTTGCATTAAATTCGCATTAGCCTGCTCTCACGGGGAACGTTTAGTGAGACTGCCCGGTTTTCAAGAATTGCGCCATCGCAGTTGAGCTGAAACGCTTCGCGTGAATGGAGGTGTTTTTGTTACCATCTTTACTATCATCTTGACTCCTTGCAATCTCTTCCTCGTTTCAAAATTTTATTATCTCTGAAATACGAGGTAGCCTCGGGTTGAATTGCGTGTCCTAAATGTTTTGGATTTTAGATTGTATTCCATGTGGTCTTTACAATATTTTAATTTGAACGTGACCTTTTTTCAAGCGCACAATAGTAACCTAAATGCAACTGAGTGTGCTTCGTTCTATGCTCAATCAGCTTAATGTCGTAGCTGTACTTCCACATTATGATATTTCTCAATACGACGATGTCTAAAATTAGAAAGATCAGAAAATATACTGCGTTCTTCAACATGATAGAAACGTTTCTCTGAATATTCTGGCTACGTACTAATTCATGTTAAGAGTACCGATGAACTGAGTAACTCTAAATCTCCGTTGGCGCCTCCCGTCACTCTACATCGCCTCCCTCCTCTCCTGTCGCCCCACTGTCAACGCCCCTTGTCGCCACAATGCATCCCCTGTTGCTCCTACCAGTCCCTTCCTTGTCGCCACCCTGCTTCCGCCTTGCCACCACTCCTTCCACCACTCCTACCACCTCCCCTGCCACCACCCATGTTGCCACATCTCTCTCCACCCTTGTCCCCACTCCCGTCGATACCCTGTAGCCATCATGCTGCCAACTTTGACGCCACCCCTGCCGCCACACCTGCCGCCCCCTGTCGCGTCTCCATCGTTCTCGCTCCCCGACGCACACCGTCGTCTTCCCCGTAGACATATACAATACAAACCCATTAACGCCCGGCGTCGTCATTTGATGACTTACATTTCTGGTTGACTGACATTTGTTTCCAATTTACAAATTTGTGAAACTTATATCAACAGTAGTCATATTCTTTTAAATGCTTCGAAACAAATACGAAGTAAGTTACTTTTTGGGGAGCAAATGTTGATCGCTAAAGCATTGTGATCTCGCGACCACCGCATAGTCATGACATGCGACGATTTGAGTCCTTCTAAAACCGTCTATCTGTTATATATCTGTAGGTAGAGTTGAAGGTAGAGGGACCGGTGCGAAGCAAACGGTGGTTCGTCTGCACCAAATCGCAAGCAAAGCACCTTCTGCAATAGTTGAATGACGATCTTAAAAAATAAGGTCATTATCCACACTGTAAAAATTAAATAACTTGCTTAAAATATAAAATTTGCTTCTGTAGAAGGAAGGTTTTGAAATTCGAGTTCTGGCAATGGTGGATTTCCGACACTTGCTTTTCAGCTAGGTCGAATTGAGCCTCGGTCTGGATGCGAATTCTAGCGGCCACAGAGGTACCTAAGCACAGAATTGAAGGCGATCTTTTCCTTCCCATCCAATATCCCTCCTTTCCACTCTCCTGTCCTCTCTCTCTCTCTTTCTCTCTCTCACACACACACATACTCAAACACACAGTCTCACACACATACTCACACACACACACAAACAAGCACTTACATGTCGGAAAATTAGTCGGTTGCTTAGAGCTTCACGGTCTGGCTGAAGGAGATCTCTGGAGGAGGAAAACCCGCTAGCCGAAGGGTCGGTCGGCTTTGAATTTGACGTTTCATTGGAGAAGAAACATCAGGGACATAACATTTACAAACCTTACGGGTCTAATCTCCTAAAAGGTTTACACCCCTGGAACAAATACACACTAATCAATACAGAACAGATCTGGGCCCAATTTTAAGTGATTCGAACAAAATAGTTTGGCTGACGTAAAGATTTAAATACTCTACCCATTTCACCAGCCGCATTTAGCTTAGAGTACTGCCGCTATGTCCGACGAGAATTTGACCAGGATGTCCTAGGTTTGAGATCCGGCGATTTTTCGACTCTAGCTCAGGGTCGAATTGAACCACTATCAGAAGGAGAAGTCTAGGGGGCGGCTACTCTTATTGGAAGCTTCCTGTGGTTTCTCCGATCAGCACCGAACGCCGGAATAGAACTTAAACAAAAGAGCCGCGGATACCGCACATTCTTTTCTTTCTCTTCTTTATCCTCACTCACTCTCACACAGGCACACTTACATGCACAAAACTTCCACACATGCCGGGAGATCTGTCGAGAGCCTACAGCGTATCCCGGCTAGCGCGGTGCCTCGCCAAGAGATACCTGGAGTGGGAAACGTCTCGCAAGTCGACCTTGTAGGTCGCCGCCGAATCTCACCATCCAGCAGGTTAGGAACTCCGCCACCTCGCGTGACAAAACGTTCACTACATTAATAACCATTACAGTGCCCTGATACATCAATGAATCAATACAGCCGTTCCTAGACGTTACTCCCATTCGTAGGAGAGGCATGAGAGCGCGCCGCGTCTTGGGTATTCCCGTGAGCGTACCTCCGGGTCGCGGCGTCCACAAGCGTCGGCCGGCCCGCGCGTCGCGTTATCTTATTAATGAAGCGGCGGCGCGGCGCGGCGCGGGGCGGCGAGAGGTGAGCGCTCTGTTTCGCAGCGGATCGCGTGCGCTTTTTGTTCGCCTTATCGGCATTCCTGCGCGGACGAGTTACTTAGGCCGGCCGTGTTCGTATTTGTTCATGGGGCGCGCACGAAATCGCGTTAAGCTGTCGCAGGGTCGTGGGTTCCCACCGCCGGTAACGGGGCTCGTTGCTGCTGCATCGCGATCGCGCCTCGCGCTGCGTCCCTGCAACTGGGCTCCCGCGTGCGGCCGCGTGGCGAAGTCAATGGACTCGTATGCTAATATTGTCGTGAAATATGTAACGAGGAAGTGTACGTTAATTGAAGGTCATTTTTAAATGAATTTGAACCTCGCGTTAAAGTCAGTTTAGTTATGAATCAAGGAAAGAAAACTTGCGATATTTTAATCTTTAAGTAAACTCCTTTTATTAATAACTGTAACTTTAAGACTATTGTTCAATTTCAAGAGTGTTGGTTCTCTTATTTTAAACATAGTTTCATGGTGGATAACTAAGCATTTTAATGTAGAAGAAACGCTTTATTTTCTGTTATTTCTCTCTATTTCATCCGTTGCTAAATATTGAAATTAATATTTGTTGACGCAGTGGTACACACAAGTTATATGTAATAGAAAATCCTTCCATCCTTTATCATTACGTTTTAAATGCTGTATTGTATTGGAAAGGGCTCAAAATAACCCCAGAAATAATGTATTTTCCCAGGTCTTTTTTTTCTTTAAATTATTTTTGTGATTATAAATTCGAGCTTTAATGTCATTTAACATTTCTCATCTTTGTTTTGAGAACTTCTCTTTGTCCTATCTTGACTAAATGCTTGAAAAAATCATAACAAAATAAATTAAGGAAATGCTGAAGTTTTTACAAGAATGCTAGCTGTCTAATTACTCTCATTGACATTGGTGAAAGATATAGTTTGAACTGCAAATGCTTTGTTCGTGCTTCTGACTACTAAATTATACCTTTCAAGAGCTTAAGTCCAGATAATCTATGGTATAAAAATATCAATGTAATGGCAAACACAAGGCTTCCATTTTTGTCAACATTTATAATAGATTATTTTTTTAGCAATATTCTTCAGAACTGACGGCGCAGAAAACCTACAGAAATATCCCGTTACTCTCATCGTCTTTCCCCATTTACATTATAAAAATACGGAACGAGAACATAAACTTTTTCATTCACGCTTCACTATCACTTACAACTTTTATTTCATGACGTAAAATTCCTGGAAATCAATTTAGAATTGCATAATTAGCACGTTACTTTTCACTTTCCTCTACAAACCAATTTTCCCACAGCCAAAGACGGCGCATTGGATGATGAGCACCTCCGCTCGTAAAGCCGCTGTTTGGGCACTTCTTCGCCAAGCGAAGTGGCTGTTGCGCCAGAAGGACGCGTCAAGTGGTAGCGCGGGGGCTGGGACCATCGACACAGGCGGCGACGGCGGCGGAGCCTGCAGCCTCGCCGGGAGGCGGGAACGCGCCTTTCGAAAATAATAAAACGCGGGATAAGTAGGGCCGCCCGCCTATGCGATTGGTCGGCTCGCGCAAGCGACGTGCGGTGACGGCGGCGGCGGCGGCGGCGGCGGCGGCGGCGGCGACGGCGGCGGCGGTTACGAAAACGGGACGCTTGGTGCTGCCTTTCGCCGCCACCGCCCCCGTCCCCACCGCCGCCGCCGCCGTCGCCGTGGCGCGATCTAAGTGATCTGTCCGGGAGTTTGCGGTGAGGAAATGCTTCCATAGAGTTCAAGCGAATTCAAATTGCTCTCTTCGAGGGACCCGGGTGACCTGGATGAATTGAATCTTCGATTTTTTCCGCTTGTTTCGTTCGTGTTTCGTGGGTCAATAGTCGGTGAGAGTGTAAAGGTTTGCATGTGCAGTAGAAGTTTTTCGTGATTAGTTTCAAATTGTGCTTTTTTGAATTCAAAACTATTTTATACCAATTAAATGTAATAGATTTAAAATATATTACACGTTTGATTTAAGAACCCTAAATGTAATTGATACATGCAATTACATAACTATTGAATCCATGAAAATTGTAGGATTAACGTGTAAGATACGACAACCCATACGGAGACGCTTTGGAGATGCGTGTAATTGAACATTTTGGTTAAAGAGGGTTGCATAAAATTACTACCACCGACGACATTCCCTGAGCAATAAATTTGAGAATCCCCTAACATGGACATCAGATTGAACGGGCTCAAATATAGAATACCATAAAAATTTAGAGTTTTCATATTTTACGACAAATTATACAACTGTTTCTTTCTCTACTTCTCTCATCCACCTGCGCGATTGCTTTTTATAGCGTAGATAATATGTATTTTTATTGGCCTACCTTCACAATACTTCCTAGATATTTACCATACGAGTCCAAGAACAACACAACAATTGCTTGTTGTAGAATTGTTTCATTAGAATGTGTATTCATGTAACGTTACTACAAGCCTGGGGTCTTGATACCTTTTTGGCACAATTTTATTATAATAAATCAAAACTATCATACTATAAACGTACTAAAATTGAGATATTACAAACTGCACATAGCAAGATTCGTTTGAAGATCCATAAAGTTTAGGCTTGTTTGCAGATAAAATAAAAAATATAAATTTCTTTATAGATAAAAAATATTGTCTTAAATATAAAAGTCAAAGTGTCATTTTAAAAATTCCTTCGAAATATTTAATTTTTAACCCATTTATAGCTACAACTAACACTTACAAATGCCGTCAGAAGTGAATGTTTCATTTTAAAAGCATTTACAACGCACAAAATTAATTAAAAATAGTGTGAATTTTTATACTTTTTAATACCTTTTTTAAATGAAAAATCACTTATGTATTCATTTGCAGTTTGATATTACTTATGAAATAAATATTAAAATAATATTGTGATACGTTCATGTTTCACTGACGTCTCCCTCTCTCTCACTTTGAGTTTATTTTCGTCGAACTTGTTCCCCCTAAAATTCCCCCTAAAATCGAATGGATGACTTGATTTTTTACAACCACATATTAATTTCTTTAATATACCTTGCAACTGCAGAGAAATAGATGTCTTTTATGTTGAAGCCATAATAATGTCTATTAATATGTAATAAATTGTTATCGGATACAATTATCAAGTAATATAGCATTCAGAACTAGTGTAATCATAATATTGAAGTAAGTATTATAAAATGACAACCCATCCAACATGCAGGAATATTTATAATACGTGCAACGCAAAATATTAAGTCATTTCGTCAAGTATATGTGGTTTTTAATGTAATGTACTATATTTGCTCGTGTCGAACTATCATACTGTCCTGTTCTTGGCGCAACAGTCCGGTACGGGCCACGGTGGACCAGCGGTGGCCGAGCCTCCCGGCCATGCGATAAAGGGTTCCTGTGATTAGCACGAAGATATCCCTCCACCGTATATACTGATCTTCTAAAGTGCTTTCTTATTGACTCACAGGAATTGGGAGATTTATAAGAAAAGCGCACAGTTATCATTTTGCCCAGTCGGGAATCGAACTCTGGGTTGGGTGGAGGAAACCGAGCACGCCAACCAACGGGACACCGAGGGCTACTATCAAACTGAAAACACTAACAAACATTGAAAAGAGAAAACATCAGTTTATTTGCGTGTGCATATTGTTATTTGAATTTTTATTACATTTCGTAGCTTTACAAACTGAATTTCTTACCTCTATCGTCTATCTATACGTCCTATATCAATTCATATACAACATGAAAAAAATGTTATTTATATTTTCTTTTAAAATTCGAGTCAACTGATTTTAACCCAAAGTCTCATGGCTGATGGATCGTGAGAATGTCGAGCGTACGCAATCGTTAACGTCTTGTCCAATCTCGGCCCGTATCTAGAATTCGGACACCGCCTCTCGTGCCGGCGAGACCGTGATGTCCCGTGCGGTGCTAAATCTTCAGAGTCCCGAGCTGCGAGTACTCCATCCCTCGCTAATCGCACTTTGCGCAAGCGACGGACCCATTACGTCGTCGACGAGTGCTTGCGGAGACCAGTCGGACCGCGACGGGTTTCGACAACGGACCGCGGGTTCGCATCGAGGTCAAGGCAGCGTCCACGGCCCGGCCACTTGACTAGCTGCTCGCCTGCGCCCCGCCCCCTCCCCCTCGCCACCGGCCGCGCTGTCCGTCACTCTCTCCGGCCATCCGCCCTCGGGGGTCTTTCTCAGAGCAACTCGTCGACGCGTTTGGTGTTGTTTCTTTCTCCCTCTTCACCCTGTCACATTTACGGCTGTGTCGAAAACGGTTGAAGGTTGGCTCAGCGATGATTTACATTAAATCTGCAATTGAACGAACAACACGATCATTGGGCTAAATTCAATGAGCGGAAATACGGATGCTTGAATGAAGCACGTAAATAGTGTAAAAAACATCAAACAGTAACGAAAACGTAGCTTGAAGTAATGAAATTAGGTGTAATGTAGAAAACGTGGGTAAACAAGTGTAATGTTAATTCGTCAAGATTTACACAATTAAGATTAATAAATTAAATTACGTTTATTAAATATTTTTTCTCTTCATTATTTCAATAGATTAAAATAATGGGAGGTTTGGGTAATTAAGAAAAATTGGATTCTACTGGAGATATTCTTGTATTTGCCTTTTTCTATAAAATATGTAGTGTTCTCACTGGTGATGAATCATGAAGAAACCCACGTTCGGTGCCCATTGTACTGACTTTTTAGGTGTTGTAGTGTGATGTTTTACAACATTTCAAAATAAATGTTCTACCTAAAGAAAAAGTACAAGAGAGCCCCTGTTAGAAATTTGAAGCAACATTGTTGTAGTCCTTCAGAATCACGTTGAAAAGTATCTTTGGGATGGTTGTCTTTCGCAAAATATATCTCTTAATTTACTACTATGTAAATACTTTTATTGTATTATTTCGTCACTATTTCTAAGTATTTAGTTTTTATTTGAATTTAAAAAAATCTTCGTATCTTTTCTAATGGTATTTTAAAAACAATCATGGCATTTGACCGATACCCACTAAACTGCTTCTTGTTCTGCCCTTCATGTCATCTGCGATTTCAATATTTAATTACACTTGCGTTTCCTTGGTCCAAACGTTTCAATTTCTTCCATAAAACATGACTTTTCTGAATCATTTTTTCTGCCTTAAAATTTTCTACCTGTGCCCTAACCACCTATAATGAAATCCTTCCGTGTTAGCTTTCACGTAATTGGGATATGTGTTTCCTATCTCAAGCATACAACTCCGTAACTTCTCTCTTCCTCTTTCGTCGACTCATTTCTTCAGTTAAGGACCTTATACCCTGCTCAATGTATTATCTATTATTGACTATTAATCTATTTGTTTTCACGTTTCGATGTCATTAATATGCCGATGTCGGTAATATGCTATGTATTCTTTAAAACTATCACAGTTTTCTACCTCCCCTCCCCATCGACCAACGTGTGTCATTCACATTTCATACCCTTTGCGCAGGCTGCAACCTTCGCCAGTGATGGGTGTCATTTCCATGCCAGGGGCGCGAGCGTCGGTCCGCCTCGTGGTGGACGCTGGCGGGACGGAATACGTGCGCCGGGTTCAGAACCAGCGGCCCTTCCGCCGGCCCCTCTGTGCTTCCTTTCGCACGCGCCACCGCCACCACCACAGCCTTACTACTGAGACCGCCACCGCCATGGCACCGCTTCGCTACACCGCCACCGCTTGGCCACTACCACTACCGCACCACCATTGCCTGCCAACCATAGTCGCCGCCTAGCCCCATCGCCACCGTCTCGCCACCGTTGCCGGCGTCTCGCTACCAACGTCACCGCCGCCGCCTTATCACTGAGACCGCCAACGCCATGGCACCGCCTCTATACCACCTCCACCGCCTCACTACTACCACTACCACACCACCAACGCCTGGCAACCATAGTTGCCGCCTGGCCACCATCGCCACCGTCTCGCCACTATTGCCGCTAACAACGCCTCCGCCACCGCCAAACCTAGACACCACTACCGCCACCACTTGCCTGCCAACGCCTTGCCACGCCAAGTCTCGTCACACAACGCCAAATCTCGCCACGCCACACCAAGTCTTGCCACACAACGCCAAATCTCGCCACGCCACACCACTCTACGCCACACCACGCCATCCACGCCATGCCGCTGTCGTAGGGCCGACAGGTGTACGCCGTCACGGATTTGCGAAGACACCTCTGAACCCGAAGACAGCAAATGGAAACGAAACGACGCAAGTCTTTTAACCGTTACTTCACGTATTTTCTAGTTTTTCCTCTGTGTTTGCTTGAGGTAGATGGATGGGACAGCACGGCCTAGCACTTTTGCAGCTTGTTGAAGGGAGCGTGTTCGATATTTCCCGATTTGGTAAAGTACATGTGTAAGTTCCTCGGATAAAAATGGAATGATTTGCGGTACACGACAAGTTTTTTATATATGTTCATTTCTGGTTTACTCAGTGTCATTATGCCCCCTGACGGCAGTGAGATTTTTTTCTAAATTGATTTTGTAATACCTTAACAATAGTGCAAGAAGATTTAATTCTAGATATAAAGCTTTATATCAAATTTCGTGACTCTTGCATAATATGTCTCTATCTGGAAATAATACTCCCTTTTTGAAAGAAAAGTATATTGTAATATGTTTGTGAAGCCATGGAGAATTATTTCACAAAATATTGATTAAGATAATCAGTGAATATTCAAAATGTTTAGTGATAAGAATGCCAGTACATCGTATTTCATAAGCCCTCTGGTGTATGTCCTTATTTGTTTAAGCTTTTAATTGAGCAATTGGATGGAAGTTTCCATTTAGAATTTCATCCTATTTTAATCCATATCAGTTTCCCCATTTTTATATTTATCCCATTTTCCTTTCTCATCTGCAGCTTCATCATCATTCTCATCCCCGTTTCCATTTTCATTAACTTAAATATCTTTACTCCTATTTCTATAAACATCCTCGTTCCCATCTCCTATTCCTGCTTTACTCCAATTTTTATTATCGTACCCATTCTCCTTTTCATTCACTTTTACATCTCCACTCCTGCCCTTATCCCTATCGCCTTCCCGCTTTTATCTCTTATTCCAATTTTTACTTTCATTTGTATTCTCATGAAAATTTTAACTCCAACCTTAATTCCTATTTAACTTCCATTTCTGTTCTCAAAAGTATTCTCTTTCGCTTCCCCATTTCTATATACATTCTCATTTGCATTCTCATCCACATTCGACACTAGCTAGGTAGTTAAATGGAATTAGGTCGTTGATTGGAGGAGAATTCTAGCGGTCGGATGCTCAGATGGCTAGTTTTCCGTGGTTCTGCAATCTATACCAGACGAATGCCGGGGCAGTAACCTAACAAACGGACCTGGGACCGCGCGCGATTTTTCCGGCGACTTCCTGGTCCTGTATTACTTCATACTTACACGTTCATGCAGTACACTACCGCACATGCTGGGGGCCGGTCGGAAGTTTAGAGTTTGTCCTGGCTGGGACGGTGCCCCACTCGTGGGAAATTCCAGGTTGGGGTAAACCCCGTTAGCCGACAGTAGGTCGGCAACCGATCTCACCATCCAGAGGAGAAGATAACAACCTTCAGAGGAAAACACATGTACTACACATAAGGGAATAATGAACTTAGCGGTTGACGCGACCGTATTCAGTAATCGATCAATCAATGCTCATCACTCTCTCACCCTGTTCTCCCCCTTGACGTTGCTCTCTTGCCAACCCTGAGCACCGCTCTGCAGCCGCGCGGCGGAGGCTGCGCCGGCGGCGGCGCGGCGCAGCGGAGCGCGGCGGAACCTGCCGCATTGTAAACACCTTTCCCTCTCGGCGGGCGATGCGACGCGGCGCGGCGCGGCCGTGAGAACTGCCAAGAGCATTCGCGGTCCGCGGCGCGCGGTATGCGGCTGCTGCGCGCCCCGGCGGCGCGTTTCGCCATGGCGGCGCGACGCGGCAAAAAGGCTTCTGTTCTTAACAGGCGTTGAAGTCTCCGCTTCCCTTTACGGCGGACCGGCGCGGCGCCGTTGGCGTCCCGGTCGGCGATTTGTTACTTGATGGTCCTAGTTTTGGTTGGGGAGGTGCTCCTCTGAGTTGGCGAAATAATGTACTGAGGTGGATGTTCGACCAGTTAATACTATTTCTAATCAAGCCTTTGGAAAAGGTTGGGTGAAGAATGGTTGGGTGAAAAGATGAGTGTCAAGAAGGACTTCAGAAATATGTTTGACGCTCAAATTTCCTCTCTTAATTTACTTTAAAGTTTATTATGAACAGTTTCAGTTGTGGTACGACTAAAATATCCCAATTACTATCCCAATGTTGTAAATTTTAATTAGGAATAATTTATATTTGCAACGACCTATGAAATTCAGCATTTCCAACATATGTATTTATGTTCTACATCTGAAGAATACAGCTGAAATGAGTCACAAATCTTATGAACGAAATTATGTTCAACTTACAAATTACATAACGTTAAACCTCATATCGCAAAGTTCCCTGTGTGAAAATCAACATATATTCTCCTAAGAAGTCTTTGCCATCCTGATTCTGAAACTTGAAATTAAGATAGATTGTTTGACGAAATATTGATTCCTTTAATACTGTAATAAGAAAGTAATTTTTCAGTTCCTTTCTGAATATGATATATTTGATTCCGCTTTAATCTTCAGCATGCTTCATGAGAGCTCTGAGGCAAACAAGAAAATAAGAGATTCGCCGAAAGGTTTAGAAGTAATACTTTCGAAACCGAAGAAGGCGTTTTTAGGGCAATATGCAAACTTTTTTTTCATTAAGAAAAATCAGTTGAAAATGGAATTTTTGGTACACAATTAGCTCATTTTATTCTAAATACTTTGTTACTTCTTTCGTGATGATTATTCTGAATAGTTCGGCACTTATTCTATGATTAATATTCTGAATTATTTGGTGCTTTTTCCATGTTCTGAGTTATTTCTTGAAAGACATTTTTTAAATATTTGACAATGCCTTATAAACCATGTTCCCGGTTACATGGCTTCTACAGTATCTTTAATTGTATGGTTAATACATTATTTTTCAAGAAACTTTCGATATGATTTTATTTAATGTTTTCTGGACTGAATGAATATAATTATTTCTGTGTAGCATGGGTGTGAGTTTACACTTTTAAATATAACCGTAGACCCTGCACTTTCTACAACTGAATGAGAATACTTTCTCTCTTTTCTCAAAACAAAGTATTTCCATTATTTGTTATCAATACCTCTATAAATCTTTAACGTAAAGGTTCAAAATGTTTATCACCACTGAAATGACCGTGTAAATAAAATAGTAAACATTAAAATATTGTTATTCATTTGACATTTTCCTAAGTGTAATTATATCAAAATATGTAAGAAAACTTATAGGTATTAATCAACACAAGTAAACATTTTTTCAATTCAACTATAAATAGCAGGAGGTGTAAAAGTCACTAGACTCACAAAAATCTCTTCCTTACAAGCTGGAAAAAATGTTGTAATGCGCAATTACTTTAAAAAATGTTTTCAAAATATTTAATTCAAAATATTCAAATTCAAAATATTTACAATATTGACAGGGGTTTAAATGAGGCGTCCATGAGTCTGCCATTCCCAAAGTTCAAATATTTCTGGAAGGAAAAATCTCATTATAATTGTACGAAATCTGGTTTGTCTAAATTAGCACTTGAAGTACTTGTAGGGAAATAAAGTCAATACTTTGACCATGGATGCAGCCGGGCTATGCACTGCCTTCCCCTGAATGTCAAGTTGAGCGGGCGGCCGCGTGCCGAGGACAAGAACCCAACGCGGAACGTCCGATCCGGGAATCGATGGGCGATGGAATGTAACGGACTGTTGGTCTTTCGATACGATCGGTTGGCCGGCGCGATTATCCGCGAGGCATCGCCGACGAGTCGTTTCTGGCAGTTACCGCTCGCGATTATGCGAGGCATTATTTTCAAGAACGCTTATTTAGGTGGGATAAATCGAACCCCTCTATCGCGTTGTACCTTGATTAAAGACAATATCTTTAAGTTAGCCATCTTCCTTTATCCGCGTTCTCGAAATATAGTATGCATATTTGTGTATAAACTGCCGTGTATTACTAACAGTGATTCGAGATTGCTAGTTTACTCTCCTTGCTTGTGTTGTGAATGGCTGGTCTCATGTACATTTCATGAACCACCTAGTAACTAGTTCAGGAAACATTTTGAATATCACTAGGCATCTTGATTAAATATTTTTTTGCATTTTTTGTGAATAAATTTTTGAAAATCATTTTCTTCTTTTTTCATTTAATATAATATTCCATTCAGTAAATCTTTTAATCGTGCACTTAGCTGTGCAATATTTGGTAGTCGATATTATTTGCGTAACTGCTAGAAACAATTGTTTCGTTCTAATGATGAACGTAAAAAAGACCGTATTTTTTTTTCGGAAAATTGTGTTTCGGCTTTTTTTGTCGCAAGACATCTAGAAAGTTTTGCATCTTTTTTTCAGTTAGAATTTAACACAGCTACTCCCATAATTGAGAAGCTACTCAGTTGAATCTACCGAATCTACTCTGAATCCTACCGTTCATTTCGATATGTTCGTAAAATTCATTGTATCAAATAGCTTCTGGACTTACTACGACGAAAGAAAGAAAGAAAGAAAGAAAGAAAAAGAAAGAAGAAGAAAGAAAAGAAAAGAAAGAAAGAAAAGAAAGAAAGAAAAGAAAGAAAGAAGAAAAGAAAGAAAGAAAGTGCCAAGGTGGTGGTAGGCAGTCGCAGTCGAGTTTGGTGGTGTTAGTAAAGTGATAGTGTTGGTGAGTGAAATTGACAGAGAACTGTATAACAAGAATAAAATTGCTTGTAAATAAATTATTGTGTCATAAACCTGTTGTATTAAAATAGACAAAAATTGTCACTCTCAAAACATTCTTTAGAGCAAATAATATTTATCATTTAAACGACGTTTAAACAAACCCCAATGACACTAAAAGGTGTTGCTTTTAGCAACAAGTGACATCCAGCTGGAGGAGCTATACCGTAACATGTATAAATAACATGGAGGGAATTAAAGTGAAGCAATGTCGTTATTCACGAGGCAAAATTGCTGGAGAAGATCAGTGTATCCACGGATTTAGTCATGAAAAGAAATTGGAACACTTTCCCGAAGATGTTTTTAATGATATCTCCATTGCAATTCGTTTAGAATGCCTTTAGTTGTAATGTCTTTATCGTGTAAATGCATAATTCAGAAGTAAATTTAAAGTTGTAATTTAGTAGTTATCGAAGGATATTAAATAATTTTTACAAGTAATTACATAACTACTTCAATTTTTTTAGCTGAATCACGTACCTTAAAATAATCACAATAATTATTATTAGACATGACAATCGTAATTGTTACTCAGGCTACATGCTTTTCTCCGTAAAACGATTTATCACAAGCTCAATATATCCCCGATGATAATTAGTTTATATTGTCTAAAGTTAAAAATACAATAAATTAGTGTGGTAAGATTGAATCGATTATCTATTGTTTAATTTTATTATTCAACTTCTGAATGTTTATTTACTAATTTATTTACAATTATAAGTAATTTGATTAACACGAAGATAAACTATCATATCTTACAACTCGAAAAAAAATTATCCGTACTACAATGGTTCCAAGAATTTTACAATTTATCTACCTCTAATTGTGCGCACCTCTGTCGGTGAGGGGTTAACTTACTGGCCACTGAATCTCTAGTGTGCGGGTTCGATCCCGGCCTAGGTGCATAGATATTAGAAGCCAAAAATTCCACAGTAGTCATGTTACTCTTGTGGTAGAAGTAATAAAACCATGGCGGATGCCAAGCGAAATTAAATTCCTTCGACAATACCCTAGCTTTCTTCCAAACGCTTTCTTCTAAACAGATAGCCGGGATATAGTTAACTGAGATTGACATCTAGCGGAGAAAGTGCGAGTCACATCCCAGGCGCATCAGGGGACCGCTCGCAAGGCGCGCCTGCTCAAAAGGTCCCCAAGATTCGCGCCGGAGGTGGGCTTCCAAGAAAGCTTCGGCCGAAAAAGAGACTGGCATCCGGAACTACTGTGAATATCCTTGTAGGGAGATCGCTAAGGATCGCATGCGATCTACGCATTACTACTATCTCTTATTGTAGTGAGTCTTTTCCAAACAGCCGGTCTGCTGTGTAGTACATCAATGGGTGGCAGCACTGTTTCCGCGGCGGCGGCGTGGGCGGGGGCGCCGGCGTGTGTGGCCGCTGCCGAAGAGACGGTGACGCGTCAGGGTCGTAAAGCGCGCAGTAACTTCCAAAGGCGGTCGTCAAGCCATTCGCACCCCAAAAAGAGCATGTAAGGCCTCAAATGACCTGTGAACGCAGCAGTAAAAGCAACTCTCTGGAGAATGCGCGAACTCAAATATCCCGACCACAACACGGAACCGCGTAAATCGTTCTTTTCCGAAGGAGACAACTGCAACGTAGTTCCGGCTTGGCCGAAGATACAGTGTCTTCCAGAAGTTTAGAGGAGTAACGGTGATGATGATATAAACCCGTTTAATGCTTGAAGGGAAAGGACTGCCTGCCAATGTAGGGGTGGCTCTGTTTCTCTTTTAACGTGAGCCAGGGCTAAGGAGAATTTGCATTTAATTGAAGCAAGATTATCACTTCCATCTGTATTGAAGCACTTCTTATACGTTTACATTTACCGTTTATATATGGTGGAGTATAGATAGAATATTTTGTTGAGTAAGTCATATTTAACAATCTGAGTGTGTTGAAGTAAACATTGCATAAATTGTAAAATTAATGTTTGATTTTGACATGAGGTGGGTTACAGCTTTGCGCTGTTCTTGAGTAATTATGAATCTTTCCGATGATTTTATAAAATTGTGATGTACCTCCTTTGGAAGCTGACTGACTTCAGTGTATTCCCAGCAAGGAACCTCACTCAGAGGTATTGTGGTGAATGAGAGGAATAGCAATTGAGACTAAGAGGGAGCTGGCCAAGTGAAAGATTATGTGCAATCTTAGAGTGATCATAAAGCATCTCTTCCCACAAGATATATGAGAATTTTTCAATTCTTTCCTCCACACAAACACTATTTGGACACTTTCATCCCGTACGCGAAGTTCGAACTCACGACCATACTTCTGTACAGAAACGTTCACGGGTACAGAAACCTTCCGCGCTATTAATCAAAGGGCTCAATAGAACAAGGGGCTATCCCTCATTTTTTGTGAAATTGAGTTATAATTAAATATATCAGCTTCTAAAAATATTCTTTTATTGCAGTATGCTATTTAAATACAGTAAGTATTTATATGGAAATGTACTGTGTGTAAAAGTGTACTGAGTTATTTTAAGAAAGTTCTAGTAAAACCTTCAAAATCACAGAATTGGGTCAATGTAGGATTGTCCCTTGTTGTACTGAACCCTTCAGATATTAAAATGTTTATAGATAAAAAAATGAGTGAAATATTTATACATTAGGATACCTCTAATAAGAATAATTCGTAAATCTTCTAAACAGTGTAATTTGTAAAAAGGTTGAAAAAAAGTAACAAACTAAAATTTGGATTATAATAATATTTTACGAAATCCTGAAATACAACAGGACAGCGGCGTAGTGCAGCGATTGTTGGTGGAGCAACTTCTCCTAGTCATTTTCCTCGAAGATTCCTGATAAGCTCTCGGGCAAAGACGGAAAGATAACTGACATTCAACTCACGACTTCATGTCTCAATCTCCGCAGCAGGGCTGCCCGGCCACTTCCTTGGGCTGAGACTAGCGGCTAGCGCGTGGCGAATTTTATGCCTCGAGAAAGAAGAGTGCTCGGTGCATCGTTCTTGCTGCTCGCATTGCCCCTTTGTTCGCTCGAGAGTAAATCCTTGATGCTTTTATCTAATGCGGGCAGTTGGTCGAATAACTATTGTCTGCATCGCAAAACGTCGCCTTTATTGAAATTAATCCGTTGAGTAATCACTAAACAAGAAACAACATAAGTTTTAGGAATAATTGTGAATGGGGGGTGAAAGTTTATTGAAATATATAAAAGAAAATAACGAATTGATCTTCATCATGGTATCCTTTTACTCGCCATATTAGTGCAGGAGCCGATCCGTATTTTCAAATGAACACTTATGCCCATTGCACAAGCGGTGGGATGGTAGGGTTTGACCCAACCTGCATGCACATTTGCCATACTCAGTTTCTTCCCAGTCCCCCAATAATATGTGTGTGAGGGACGCAGTGATTGTCTACGAAACGGGAGAGTAAGCTCCGTATTAGTAGGTCTAAGGGCTTCTATGTGAGCGCTATCTGGCCGCCAACGAAGTTCCCAACCTGTAACAGTGCAGTGCAGTGAGCTTATGGGCTACTAGCGGCAGAGACATCTTGGCCGCAATGGACTTCCGAGTGACAGGGGAGTTATGGAATGGAGGCTTGGGTCAGGGCTTCCTAGGGTTAAGAACGCACTGACGTTAACAGAATATACCAAAAGCTAAAACCAAAAGGTAAAATGTCATTAGAATGTCTAATGCTGCAAAATTAACTATTAACAATGCTCATTCCATTAAAATCGTATTTTACCTAGTTCCGATAAATCATTGGTGTTAGTTATGCACGTGTTATTTTTTTACTAAGAAAGTGATGCATTTCTGATACTTCTGACAGAACTTTACCGTCAACTACATAGTAAGAGTAGTCTTCCCTTGGAATTCCGCCGTCTGGATACTATAGATCACTTTGGTCAATTGAATATCGTCTTCTTTTTCTTCTCTTCTTTCTCCTCGTTTTCTTAATCTTCTTTGTTTCCTTTCTCCTCTCCTTAACTTTTTTTAAACTTCGTCCACTTCTTCCTCTTCTTCCTTTCTCCTCCTCCCTTTTTCTTTCTTCTCCTCCTCCATTCATTGCTTACTTAGAACTCCATTCCTTCTCTGAGCTCCCTTGTTTTTTCGTTTCTTCGGAACTTAGTAACTCTTACCCTAAACTAATATCATTACTCTATGCTCTTACCATACAGTAATGATATATATCTTCTGAGCATATGCTCTTAAAATGTCCATTTTTTTTCATATTTATTATTTTCTTACTCCAGCACAGTAAGTTTGTTATTCCTAAGACCATATATAGTGAGTTTCTGCAGTAGTACAACATGGAGGCTCTTTCGTCTTTTCTACACTGCACGCCACTTCTCTTTCAATCGCGCGCAAACCAAGATCATTGCCCCAGCCGCTGCACCAGAGCAGAGTCTCCCCTACTAGCCCGCGCCTAATCGCCCTCAGCCCCTCGCGCCAAACGAGCCGCGCCTAACGGCGTTCGCCATGCCCCGCTTGCCCACGGCCGGCGCCGGCGCGCCTCCCCCGCCCCTCGCGGCGCCCGCCACCCCGCACTCGGGAGGGAGTTAAAAAGTCACTTTGCCTCGGATGCCCCAGGCTGACGTTAAGCTCGAAGTCGTGCAATTCTCTCGTTTCCTCTTTCCTTTCTGTGAGTGAGAGAGTAATAGAGTGAGAGGGTGAAAGTGTGGGAGAGTGAAAGAATGAGCGAGTGAAAGAGTGAGAGGGTGGAAGAGTGAGAGGATGCAAGAGTGAGAGGGTGCAAGAGTAAGAGGGTGCAAGAGTGAGAAAGGGTGAAAGAGTGAGAAAGGGTGAAAGGGTGAGAAAGGGTGAAAGAGTGAGAAAGGGTGAAAGAGTGAGAAACGGTGAAAGAGTGAGAAAGGGTGAAAGAGTGAGAAAGGGTGAAAGAGTGAGAAAGGGTGAAAGAGTGAGAAAGGGTGAAAGAGTGAGAAAGGGTGAAAGTGTGATAGAATGAGTGAGAGAGCGACAGAGTGAGAGGGTGAGAGAGGGAGAGGGCAGGAGAATGGGAGGGCGAGAGAGTGAGAGGGCAGGAGAATGGGAGGGCGAGATAGTGGGCGAGAAAGTGGCAGGACGAGCGAGTGAGAGGGCGTGATGTGAGGGGGCGAAAGAGCGAGACAGTCAGGAAATTAGTATTGATTGCGACCTCACCAACTACTCAGAGCATTAGTCTCGTGAATGTGGTGTATATCTGGGACGGTGGCAGAGTTTTTCTGAAAAGTCACTTTTCACTCCATGACTCCTAGATTACGTCTGCCGTTACTCTTTCCGCTGTTCTCATGTGAAGCATTTAAAATAGTCATCCCCTAAAATTCGGCGCTATCGCAGGGCTGTGTGATCCAGAGCTGTCGTAACAGGCTCCCTAATTACGGCAATTAAAAATTTGCGTATTTCTTCGTAAGGTCTTCCGAAAGAAAGAAGTATTGCCAAAACTATCTTTTTGAGACCCATGTTCCCCATGTTTAATTCCGGATGGCGGTATATTTTAGATAACGCTTCTGTTTTTGATTCTTTTAATAATGTTAATTTCTTGTTCCAAATACTTTTCTAAACCTTATGGCTGTGGACAGTGCAGTGGCTTCTCTCATGGATGAAACTAAAAATTCCATACACATAGAACACCCAAAAAACCGAATTGTAACTGAGAAGTCTAAAATTATTTGTATTTTCTAAAAGCAATCGCCAAAAATGTCTGTTTTTTTCAAGAAAAGTTAGGAATCCATTATTGTCGGGCTCTAATTTCACTCTTCCTCTCTCTCTTTTTCTCCCCCCCTCTCTCTCTTTTTCTCTGTTTTCCTCTGTCTCTATCTCTCTCGATCTCTCGCTCTCTCTGCCTCTCCCTGTTTCCATTAGGTGTTAAAACATAGCACCATTTCCCCATAATATTCTCAATAAATATCTCCTTTAACGTGAAAACGTCCTCAGAACGTGCCTCAGAAGCATAGATTTCCGTAGAGTATTTTCTGGAATTCACGAATTTCGTCACAGCCTATAAGTCTCTGGAAGTTTATGCGCATTTTCAAGGCTCGAAGCGCTGTTGTGGACTCGGAAAGTCAATGTCATGTGCGGACAGCGAGTGCACAGCTATTCTGATGGTCTGCTGGCGGGCTATTGTTCTGACAGCTTAAAATTCGCAGGGCTGCGTCTGATCCAGAGCTGTCCTAACAGGTACGCAATTTCAGCAATTTACAATTTGTGTATTTCTTCGTATGTACCCGAAAATTGCCAAAACTACCCTTGTATCTTCGACTCAATATAAACTAAACTTTCTGTATATAACTGAAGAACATTAATCGTCGAGAAACCGCTTAAAAAAGAAACGAAGCGTTTCTTAAAAAAAGCATAAGAAGCATTTGTTCTACTAATAGAGGAAAATATTTTGGTGCGATTTTTGTAACTATAATACGTGTGTATGTAATGTAATCTTGTGAAATGTAATTAACGTTATGTAATGTAAAGTAATGAAATGTGACGTTTTTCAATGTCTTTTTAACCAGTTTGAATCATATTTACGAAGACATCGAAAAAGGAAGGTTGATATGTCGTAATTACAGCATGGGCTAGAAGGTTCAGGAAGAATGCTCCATCAATCATTTTTCCCTCCTGAGGGTAATTGTAATAAAGGGGCTCATCATAAATCATGAGGCATTAATTGCTTTAGGTATTCAAAGTTACTTACTATTTGGGAGAATATTAGTAAGTCTATACCTTGAATCGATAAGTGAACGTGTAGTTAATGGCTAGCGCTTGAACAATCAAGTTATATCGGAGAAAGAGGTATACAGCGAAAGGGCGTGGTCGCAAGAAGATTTTCGTTTGCAAGAAAGTATAAAGAAACGCAAAAAAAAAAAAAAAAAGACCTCAAGCCGGTAAAATTTGATTTTCCATGAAGGACGCGTTTCATTGCGGCAATTCGACTTTTGATTATCTTTCTGAAAATAATCACTAATTTTCCTCAAGTTCAACAGTTTAGCGCTTCAGAGTGTAAACTCTTTAACGAAGCCTAAGTCTCGGAGATATATTACTTACAGTTTGATAAACGACTTAGTAGTAAGATGTTCTAGTATAATTATTTGCGGGAGGAAATTTATTAAGGGTCGCAAGTAATAATTTTAATTGCTTGTTCCTTGACTCACGGAATACCATAGCTGAGACATTGCTGGGTATATTAGTAAGTTATGCTCTTGCGTTACTACCGAACGTATAATACTTCTGGATAATACTACGTGGACCATTTCATTGAGAGGACGGGTAATTGAAATTTATTTAGATGATTCCACCTTCACAGTAAAGATTATTAATTTAAAAAATTGTTTCCATCAATTCTAGTGGGTTGATTTTCAACAAAAGAAATAAATGTTTGTATCTGTTAGGAAAGTAAATAACAAAAATGTGTTGAAATTTTAATGAGTATTAGTTGAATAGAAAAAAGTTGAAATGAGTAATTATGTATTACATATTTCTTACGAATGAAATTTAGATTACTAATATATTCTCATTAGTCATTAGGAGAATAATGAATGAGCACCCGAAGAAGACACACATGCACACACGCCCACGCCCACGCCCACGCACGCGCTCACTCAAGCACACAAACACACACGCACAAACCCGCAAATGTACGCCCACGCCCACACACGTAAACATGCTCACGCACATGCATGAATTTGCCAGCCCGCACACGGCCGCACATATTCACTCGCACGCACATGCCCACATGCACACGTACACGCCCACACGCACACGTACACGCCCACACGCACACGTACACGCCCACACGGACACGGACACGCCCACACGCACACGTACACCCCCACACGCACACGTACACGCCCACACGTACACGCACACGCCCACACGTACACGCACACGCCCACACGCACACGCACACGCCCACACGCCCGCATGCACACGCACTCACGGGCACGCACGCACGAACACGCACGAACGCGCATGTACACACCCGCACTCACTCTCCCTCACGCACTCGCGCGCAGAAACACACACACGCGCGCACACACATTCACACAAACAGACCCACAAACAGACCCACACACACACACACACACGTACGCATACACACGTGAGGGAGGGAAGGAGCGAGCGACCCAGGCGTCGCGGCCCGAGAATTACTGCTGTTCTTGGCGCAGATTAGCTCCATTTGCACGTCCACAGCCGGACCTCGCGGAAGTTTCGGCGGCGGCGGCGGCAGAGCTCGTAGGCGGGCGCGCCCGTGCTCCTCGCGGCTGCTTTACGACTGCGCCCAGCGGTAAAACCTGTGGCCGCCGGACCACGCCCTGCCCTGCCCTGCCCTGCCCTGCCGCATGCACAAGTGGCTGCGCTCGCGCACATAGACGGGCAAAACGCTCCATTTTTCCTTTGTCGTTTCTTCGCCCGCGCGCACGCTCGTGTGTGTGTGTTTAAAAAAAACAACCTTAATTCTAATACGCTATAAAAAATAGATAAAATAATGCACAATACCTTCTTAGTAATAATCGGCAATATGTTTTTCATGCGATATGTTTGCTTTGAGGCGGATAATATGAGGAATAAACAAATACAACTAGAAAAAATTTAAACTTGTAGTACATAAGTTATAACTATTTCATTAGTTAAGAAGAGAATGATACAACCGACACTGATGTGGTTGGAAAATGTGGTAAGCTAATATTTACCAATAAGAAGCATTGCATGTTAGAGGCAATAAAGGCATATCTGAAACGAAGAAAATTACACTCCAATGCCGTTATCAATTTTTTTAATAATTATGAAATTATTTTAAATAAATGCACTAACAAGTAATGATATTTTGGTATTGCTGATAAACTGTTTTGTTTTCCGCAATTCTATGACAAAATAAGTTGTACAGATTGATGCTCCTAAGGATTTTTGATCCTTTTTGTCTCGTGTTCTAATTCTCATATTTGCAATTTTTTCAGTATCCAATTATTTTAAAACGAGACATTCTGTTTTGACCATGCACTTTTGGAGATTGCACCATTGTGATTCAGTAACTTCAAAAAGTAAACTTCTTGACATATCCGTACAAAATTTAATGCTCTTCATCGCGGTGATTACCTCGTTGGCGTCTAACCTTGCGAATGGAACAAGACCCCGACACCTGCAATGGGCCAGTGAATTAAAACGACATCGAGGAATGAAATAAAAGAAATTTCGATGATCTATGCGCTTGCGAGACCGCCCATACCTTGAATGGAATTTTGTAACGAGATTCGATTTACGACGTTCCTCCAGCAGTTCGAATGGCCTTTTAACAATGTAACGTCTGTATTATGTGAATGTTCACCGTCGTTCGGCAAATGTCATAATTTTTTTAGTGATGTATTTTCATGCAAGGTAAATCAGTCTCATCGTGATTTTATAGTTCGAGCTGTAATAACACTTTGAGTACCATTTGGAAGCTGTTTTGAAAAAAAATATTTATTGTAAAGCATGTAATATTTATTGTAAAACAATGTTGTGCTAACAATTGTAGTATTTATGTGTTTTCCGAATATTGTTAAATGTTTCTGCAATATACTTCTTGGGTATTAATTTGTGCCCCAGTCAGTATTTATAATTAAATTTCCTACTGTGCGGTAAATGATGTTGATTAACGTTGTGTAATTCTTGAAAGAAAATAATATATTCTCTTGAAACAAATATATTCATTTTTAATGAGAGATGAAATTAGCTGAAAAACTTAAACATCAATTTTCAAATATCAAATTAGTTTGATTAGTTATCGTCCCTAGAAGGCGAACTAAAACAAACTGTCCTCATTTTGAATATCTCTTTACAAATACATCATAATTTTTTGCGAGGAATGTAAATGTGTAAACTGTATTGTTAATTCAAGAATTGCATACAACTGTGTATGTGTCAGGATGTAGGCAGCCGAATATATCTTAATGTCATGTCATCGGATAGAACCAACCGATGATTGAGAGGAATGTCAATAATGAAGTTGTCATTGGCGACAATGGGCCCGTCAACGGATGAAATCTTCGACATGAATACGGCTTCACTGGCGGCTGATAAATGTCTTGTCGCATTGCTGCGTCGGTTCCCTTCTAGACCCAGGTTATCCACCTGGCATTCTGTCGACTCCCTCACTTCTCGACCTCATATAATCTCTCTTGTTGAAATATTGACGATCAGTGTGAACTTCATCCTCGCAAGTCCTGGGACTCCTCCATTTAAACGTTTTTCTTATTCTCAACATAAGATTATTTATTAAATACAATACATGCTCTCATATCACGCATCCTGTATATTTCCGTTCTTACATATTTTTTTAAAATTATTTCAACATTACTTTACACCCGCACTTATTATTAATCTTTTATTCCCATTCTTCTTGATCTACCTCTTATTCTTATTTAAATTAGGAACATTTTTTAAATCCTCTAAACTCATTTCTTCTCTATTCTATCTTGTATTTTCACTCGGAGACCGCGCTCGATAATATCTTTATCTTGGCTCCCGTGGGTGCGCCTTGAGTGCGCCGCCGCCGCCTGACACCTGCGCACCGAAGCGCGCCCTCCTGTCCGGGGTTGCGCTTGGGAGCGCTGCGCCGCGGCTTTACGAGCGTCGCCCCGACAACGGGAGCTGCCTCAGCTACTGCGACTCAGCCCGTGCGCACGTTTCTTCTGCTTCTTCTTCTTCTTCTTCTTCTTCTTTTCTTCTTCTTCTTGCCTCGCCTTCGTTTCCTCCTCATGTGCCTGCTTCTTCTCTACCTTCACGTCCTCCTCCAGTCTCTTTCTTGTTTCCTTCCTCTTCATTTCCCTCTTCCTCTTGTTCATTTACCTCTCCCTGCTCCTCTTCCTCTCTCTCGTCCTTCTCTTCCACTCCTTCCTCCTTTCCCTCGTCTCCTCATCCACTCCTTCCTCCTCTTCCTCTCCCTCGTCCCTCTTCCTTTCTCCTCTTCCTCTCCCTCTACCTCCTCTCCCTCCTCCTCCTCCTCCTTTCTCTCCCTTTACTTCAGTATCGTCCTTCATGGCTTCAACATCACCCACATTCCATTACAGACCCTTGAATCCCCTACAGACAGACTTTTAAAGACATCTCAACTTCCTTGCCCCATCAAACTCTTCAATTCATCACCCAATCACACTTCGACCTATGATCTCATGCTATCAACTTATAATCCCTTGTCAATCCGACGGTATCCGACATATCTACTCACATTGACCCTCATCCTCCATTGACCCATAAATTCCCATTCTCTCAACATCAATCCTTCCCCCTTGTTTGCGTCCATGAACCAGGCAATATCTTTAGGAATAATACCATCAACACTCTCACCTCCATCAACACCCTCACCTCAACTTTCAACCCTCAACATCTACTTGTTTCACTTGCTTTCTCATTAACTTCTCGTACGTCTTTCTTATAACGTCAATATCGTATTTCTAATTTTAAACATCCTCTTCACTTTCTGCACTCACATTCTTTTCATATCCTTCCTGAACCTTTTCCCCCTCCTTTTTTTCATTTTCCACCAACATCTAATTCGTTTTCTCTTCCTCCCCTTTCACAGAAGTGTGCTTAGAAACGGGGCTGGAGTCCGTGTCAAGCAAAGGACGAGCCAATAAACGCAGTAATAAGTAAAAATAATTCCACCGTAGCGGGTGCGGGGCGGGTCGGGGTTGGCGGGGCGTGGAGGGAATAACGACACTCAGCAGGTGCAGCCGCAGGGGGGAGGGGCGGCGGAGGGGGGAGACCTCCCCGACGGCGCGGCCTTTGAGCAGATTACTGGCAGGTGAATTTATCGTTCAATTTTCATCTCGCTCCTCGGACATTTTTACGGGTCTGTCGATAGGAAATTTATGTTGCATTATTCTTCACGGACGTAGCAAGTCCTTCAGTACCTGCGATGTCTTGTACTGCACTTGATAACCATTGAACGTAACTTGATGCACAGCGTTTTGTTTGATTTTTTTTTAGAAGCGTGCCTCTGTAGAAAGCTATAGTCCGGAGATTCTATTGTGTTTCTGCCTTTGCTTCAAATGTACAACACTGTGGTTGAGAGTGTTTATTTTGTTGTCCGAGAATAGGATATTAAATTCACTACAAAATTAACGTTTTATATTGTAAATGAAATAAGGTGGTGTTGACTGTTTTTGACATCTGTAGAATACGCCGGAAAATGGCGGTCTTCAATCATTTCCAGTTCTATGCCTAGAAAACTGCATAAAAACAGATTCTAAGCAATCAATCTTCCGCAACTCAATCGGAATCAGATTATATAAAATACAATTTAAATTCATCTCAAGTCGAAAACTTATTTACGCTGTGACTTTTACGTTTCCCATTGAAGAATATTTTTTCTTTAAACCAAGCTTCAAGACTAAATTTTTCTATTGATCGTGACTGCACTGACAGTGCATCTCAAGCATGTGTCCCAGATAATTTTCAGTTCTAATTGCCCCCCCCCACACACACACACACACGGCATATTCAACATGGAAAATGCATCAAAACATGAATGTCGATTTTTCATTAAAATATTTCATTATTAAATGATTTGTAAGATATTGTAACAAAACTACATTTTAGGTGAATCAATTCCGCCTTAGACTGCGAATGCACCAAAAAATTTTGTGTGACCACTGACCATTTTTTATTTGCAAGCCCAGCTACGTCCTCACAATTATTTTCCCAAAAGACAACAATTTTCCGCCGGCTCTATCGCAATCTTTATTTTGGGAAATATCATTCAACCCGGATGAAAAATTCCAAAAGTAGTACTATCACACCTGGAAAATAATAGAATTATTTTTTTCATTATACTAACTTTGAACAATAGTTACTCATTAAGTAAAATTCCAATTTAAACTTTCTAATATCCTACACTGCATCGCGAGTGCACCAAAAGAATCTCTAGCAACAATCGTTTCCTGAGAGTGGTGTTCTGATAATAGATTCTAACCTGTCACCGACTCCATCACAATATCTATCTAGAGCAAAATCATTCAACATATGTAAGAAATTCCATATGTAATGCTTTACCAAGTGGGAAATAATAAAATATAGATTTCCAAAGCAACTTTGAATAATAGTTACCGATGAATGGATATTCAACTTCAAATATTTCTATCATTCTACACCGTACCGCGAGTCTACCAAAAGGATATCTAGCCAACTCCCAGTCCCAGAGCGCGGCGTCGTTACAATTAATAGATTCTAACCAACCGGCGACGCCACTGCAATCTGCTGATAGCATCGCCCCGCGGCGGGCGACGTGCGTGGTGGGAGGGCGAAGTCGTGTGTGCGCAATGCATGCGACATCTCGCGGTGCTTCCGTGAAACGAACGCATCCCGGCGCGGGGGCGAGTGTGTTCTGCCTTCCAAACAAAATGATTGAACCTCCAGGTTTAAGAGATTCGTAGATAGTATCTTCCAACCAATAACATACGCATTCTCAATCTGGAATGATCTCTACAATGTTGCTTACATTCTGAATATTAGTCGTTTATCTTAACGAATTTAAACGGTGGTTGTTTTCGGTTGAATGTGAATGTTAATAGCTTATCTTCGCGAATTTGAACATTAGTTGCTTATCGTTGCGAATTTGGACATGAGTTGCTTATGCCGCGAATTTGAACATTAGTCGCTTATCATAGCGAATTTCAACAATAGTATTTTATTGCCGCGTCATTTATTACCCGTTTTTCGTCGTGACTTTGAACATTAGTTATTTATCATCAAGACTGTGAACATTAGTCGCTTATCGTCCTGAGTTTGAAGATAAATATTGTTTACAGTCATGACTTCGAATTTTAGTCGTTTATTGTCCCAGCTAGAAACATACTAATTATATTTTGAAAGTGATATTCACAAAAAAAAAAAAATTCTGATGTGACCGCGAATTCACTACCACAGATGTGCAGCAGTCGATCATCCCCCTCTACCAGGGCCGAAACATAACCACCACTCTCAACTGTCTCTAAGTTCACCATGTCCTGAAATGCAATCGTAACATCCTGGCGAGGGTGCGGAGAACGCTTTGCGGCGGTTAGCAGTGGGCAGCGAGCGGCTTGAGTTGCCAATGGATGTGCTGACAGGGCGCATTGATAGGCGTTCGCCCTAGCCAATGAGGTTTTGGGGAACCGAAACCGTTGCGCCTTTGCAGGTGGCCGTGCCTGCATGCTAAAAAGTCGTTCTATCGTAAAATATTCAGCTCCTTTGCAGTCGCGGTTGCTTTATTATAATTTCTTCCCACCAATCGATTCCATTTTCCAGCGCGGGAGTACTGGAATCGACACCTTCTTCACATTGAAAGTTAGCATTTCGCAGTCGGATAGCATTAGGCTGATGAACGATAGAGATCAGATTCGTCAATTCGTGACAATGTCGTTGTTCCTTCCCATAGTAATAGATCCAAGATTCCGTGAACTAGTGAGCTTCGTCTACTATCATTCCACGGAGCGCTGCGTGTGCGCTTCAGGAATACCTCGCCACACATCGTTCCCATTCCCAGACTCAGAGGTTTACACGTCCCACGATCGATAGATACCAGGCCAGCCATCTCCTGATGAGCGTGTAGATACGCATGTTAACGCGGTGGCTGGCGTGTGCGCTAGTATGGGCTGTTTGCGGCAGGGCAAATGCGTGCACGTGCTCGAGGCGTGACTACCGTGTACCCCATGGGGCTTCCACGAATCGTATGCGTTTCGCTATGGCCATGGCACGTGTTGCACCCCATGCTCAAAGTTATATTCAAACATAATTCGTTCTACCGGGAGAGGTGTCTCAGGGCATCACCTGCTGTCACTGAAGTGCCTCTGACCGGAATCCTACATTCGAGTCCCGACGGTGGCAAGATTATCGACACTAGCTAAATTCTTTCTCTTCCTTGTCCAATCCTGCTCCTTACTTAAACTAACATGCACCACACTACCACACATGCTTGCTGACCGTTCGGGAGCTTACAGCTCGTCCTGGCTGGGCCGGTGCTCCGTGGTGGGAAATACCTGTTTGGGGAAAACACACCTTGCCTGCGATAGATCGGCGCGGGATCTCACCATCCAGCTGGGGAAGAACACAGATACCTCTCAAGGAAAAAAACATGGCCTACACATGCGGAATCAATGACCTGAGCAGTAGACACTTCCGGAATCACCATGAATGAATTATCAATCATCTTAATTCGTTCTGTACAGCGCTCGCGGCTACTCCATAAGAATATAAGTCGCTGATCGCCTTTTATTCTGAGTTTTGCGATGTATACCATTAACAACATCCTTCTGGCGAACGACAAATCGCTTTGTGTTGAGACTGTATTAAAGTAAAGACCGAGTTAAAAACCTTATTTCTTTCTGCACAATGCTCGTATATTCAAGATGACCTAAACGACTGATACACCATTCCAACCTTACTGTCATTCCACATAGCACTGCGAGTGTATCAGAAAAGGGGAATTGATATACCCGAACTATCTCAAAATAAGTTTTAATACGCACGAATTTAATATTGAAGGTTTCTAATCCAGTCCAAAATCATCAATGTTTTTTCGAGTCGAGTCAAGTCGATATATTTTTAACATCGGTATTTTAATTTTTAACATCGATGTTTCTAACATCAATGTTTTGTTATCGATGTCGCATCACTAATAGATTTTGTATTGCATACTTAAAAAAGGACTTAATATGCTTGTAACAAATAATGTACTTCAGCTTCCGGGTCAATAACTCCCACCTCGATCAGATTTTTGACCAGTTTCCCTGATACATTAAGCAAATACTGAGATGGCCCCTTGTTTTGCTTCTGGACGTATATGTAACTTCACTATTCGCACGTTTTGTTGAATTCTCCTTTTGCTTCTAGTGGTAGAAGTAAGGTGAGGGTGAGTTGCTATTTTGTTAGCAACGTAGAAAAAAAACCTCCAGTTTGTTTACCGATGCAAATAAGTTTTTTATAACTCGGGAACGAAAATGGTTTCTAGTTTTTTCAAATGTAGCTAATATCACGCTTTTTTAAATGTTATTTGTATTTTTTTGTCTTTAACTTTTACTCTTCCTTCAACTATTTATATTGAAATTATATTAATTATTAAAAATATTAATGGGAAGGAATTCTGGAACTCAAGAAAACGCGCACAGATGATCTTCTGTCTCATAAAATACGTACAGTTTTTACTGTTTTTGACTAAAATAAATAAATAAATAAATAAATAAGTAAATAAATAAATAATGAATGAATGAATGAAAATATAAAAAAATAAAAAATAAATAAAATAAATAAAAAAATATTAGAGACGCATCTACCCGCGGCGTGCCCGGGGCGCGCGAGACGTGTCTGCAGCGTCCCACGGCGCTTCCGGGAACCGAGCGCGTTCCGCCGCCGCCGCCGCCGAGACGTCGTCGTCGCCGGCGATGGCGCGGGGCGCGCCCCCATGTTTAATGCAGCGCCTTCCGGGAACGCGTTGCTCCGGGCGACGGCCGCGCCCGCAGCGCCGGGAAGTCCTTTCGGGAATGCGAACGCAGCGCCGCGCCGCGTCGGAGGGCTGAGCGACGGCTGCCGCGGGCGTCCCCGCTCCGCTCGCCCACGCCGAGGCGCGCGATGTGGCGGCGGGGCGACAGCTTTGAATAGCCGGACTCCCCCTAGATACGACGTGCGCTGGGAGCAAAGGCTCGACGCTGCTTGATTGGGATTTGCCGCGGGCATTTTGGCTCTAAAATGAGACGATTCGTTAGATATTAATTCTAATCTTTTACTAACTTTACAAACCAGTATTTACGTTTTAAGCAACTTGTTTACATTATTTACACACTGTTGCACAGTAATCGAAACTTCCGTACTAATACTTCCAAACTTCCAAACTAAACTTACATTAGATGCTTCTTATTACAATATTTGCACGCACTTGCACTTACAGAATAACACTGAGATTTTGATCGTATAACATCATAAAAGACCCCCTATGACTCTTACAATTATTGTTTCTAGTAATACGTGAATATTAATTTCCCTGAGAAATAAAGAATTGAATTGAAATTTTTTTTTTGCTGGTTTAATCCAAATTGATCTCACAGTTGACTCCCAAGTTAACGAATAATTTTGCTCCTCGTACCATTTTAGCTCAATAAAAATAAAAGTAAAAAAAAATAAAGTTCAGTAATTGAAAATGAAATAAGATCAATTACAATTTCGTGAGCATAGTGAAGATTTTTTAGAAAATATTTAGAGATATAACAGGGAAATTACAAAAAACATTTCTCATTGGGTTCTTAATCACTATCAGAGTGATTAAGTAAAAAAAATACGTAAATTTCACGCTAATGTATAATACTTATCTTTTTCCTATGATAACGTACCGAAAGTGGAGGAGGCGAAGTAGGAGTAGAAGTATAAGAGGAATCACGAAGGTATTGATAGCCGTTTGAAGACAGATTTCCGAATCATTTGCATTTATGTATTTACCGTAAGAACATGAATGTTTCGGTAAAATATTTCTTGCTATTTTCTGGAGCACAGTTTTTGAACGGGATATTCACGCTGTCGTTTTGCGAAATCAACGTGCTTAACTCAATGTCAGCGATTGCTGGCGCTGCTTCCGCATTGCGTCGCATTCGCAGCGCGTCGTGTAGCTCCCATGGTTCGTGCAAGTGCGCCCCCGCGCCCACCCACGCTTCTGCGGGAGAAGCGTCGCTTCTGCGGGCGAGGCTTTGAATAGGCAGATTCCTATTCCTAGATACGAACGTGTTCTGAGAGCAAACTCGTTGTGGCTTGTTTCAGGTTTGCTGCTAGCATCTTAATTGATAGTAGCATTTGAATTATGATTCTTCCTATTTTCATGGGGAAAACTGAGATGGCACATCAGAAGAAAACCCAAGGAAACAAAGACATTTTTTTTAGATTGAAGAGAACAAATTTTAGCCTTTAGAGAGCAACTTTTAGAAAAATAGCCGATAACTTTCTAATGATTAATATTTTCTAAAATTTGAAAGAAATTAATTCTTATTAATTTTATGCAAGAAATATCGAGTATCAAAATAATAATCCGTTGATGTGAAAGTACGATTGATAACAAAATCGTATTACAGTGAGATAAATGTGGTTTTCCTTATCATAATGACAAAGCGGCAAGAACGATGTACGAGTTAAATGGTCTAATAATGACATGTTTGTGACATATGTAATTCAGAGGATTTAACAAATGGACAAGAAGTTGTTATGATATATGATTATATGTAATGTTATTATGATCCCTAAAAGGCAAAGATGCTGAAAAGGCAAAACATTTTTTTTAATTTAAATAAATTCCCACTTGATCGTCGTTTGCCTTTTGACACCTTTTGACAGTAGAAATATGAATCCGACTCAAATACCATTAATGAAAAAATGTTAAAAAATGTGTCCTCCGGAAATTACAAATGAATCTGACGTGCGCACTGTATACGCTCATAAAAGTAACGTCGTCCGTAATGACGTAGTCCTTGTTTACCTACATCCTCTTAATACCCATCATTGACCTGTGTGAGGCAAGTAGATTTGGGAATAGTTGACTTCATCACCTCCCTCGAAAAGTATCCTTACACATACGTCGCTTTTAATAAGTATAATTCAGACAACATTCAAAAAAACCCTACACCGCATTTTGTCGTGACTACGGAACAAAAAAATTACTGACTAAACGCCTGATAATGACCCCTTTTTCTCTCAGTTAATAAAATGTACTAGGAAAATAACACTGCCAGGATTATTAATCACTCAAAAATTATTGTGTTTATTCCATTTCGAAGAATTTAGGAAATACATGGAATGGATACTTGTTTTTGCATCTTGTGTTGTTCGTTGGGTATATACACAGCATGAATTCGGATAGATGGTAATTGTACGAGGTTTAAATAAAAGTTTGAGAAGAAGTATGTGATGTAATGGGCTAAGTGCTCTATAGATTTCGTAGTTGTTCAATACCACTTCTGTCCACAGGCGTGCTCGAAGTGATATTTTATTTCCATAAATACTCTAATCGATTCCTGATTTTTCTCCTTATTAAATTGACAATGTGTGGAATTAATACCCGACATTTGAGAATGAGGATCTCCAAATCATCTGGCAATCCTGTAAATAGTTCAACATAAAACCATTTGTAATTATGAATTGCATCATTAACGTTATTTTTTCTCCTTGTTTTGTGTTTCATTTACTTGTATGTACTAGTAAACAACGTAATTTGTAAATAAAAATGTTTAATGGAAAAGAGGGCCCAGACGGTGACAGCGAGTTCCAGAAATGTAGTTGGTTCGCCCTCTTTTTTTAATCTAAGCGTCCGCCTCTTTGGTATTTTGCTCACTATTACGCTATCTTCGCGGCCTCTGGATACACCGTGAAAGAGCGTTTCAATGCTGCCACACACCCTCTGCAAATGAAGCGTTGAGTTGGTGACAGCTGTGAACAGTTAATTGCGCATCCTCTCCATTTCGCATGCAGCTTCTAGAAACACAAGCAAAAACAGGTATGGCTTGCAACTAGCGTTCTTATTAGTAATTAGAAGTTATGACACTCGCATACTCCATCAGTTGAAGAAAACACTGGATCCAAAATTACTCTACCATAATTGCGTGAATAAAATTGCATAGCCATTATTTCATTATATATCATTGCCATCCATCCTGCCACAGTTTTTTTGACGTAGCTATGCTTGGAAACATGTTCTGCAGCCGTAAAGAATCCAAGTTGTGAGCGTGTTACCTAGTAACAAATGTTTTTTGATAATTAGATTTGTTTAAAGAACAAATATTCGGGATGAAACTCTTTGAACAAATTTAATTATTATTACATTATTTATTTTAATTATTTACAGTGAAATATATATAATTACTGTAATTTGTTTCATCTTTAAGCAATAAAAACGCCGCCATTTCATAAACTTCATTTTCTTCCTCGTGTATCCTTACGTCCTGACCAATGGCCGCATCAGGAAGCGTTGACTAGACTGAACATTTGTTCACGTGCATATTCAAAGTTGGACGGTGATCACATCCCTAGAATCATACGCGATTTATAGCTACATCTCAATTCTATTGCATGAGACTACTAGTGTATGCACTGAAACTCTATTTTGAATATTACGTTCTAATCATTTGAAATGACATATAGCTTTCCAAAATAAAAAAATTTCACATACCAAATCCGCACTTTGTTCTCTGTTCAATCACAGTCACGACTTTTACGGTAGCTTTAAAATCACTTATAAACTTCATAATTATGATCATTCCGCAATTCCTATTAAAACAACAAAACTGGTTTACTCTTTGCTACATTCACCTCTTTTTCGTATTGAGTTAAACTCTCTCCAGTCGTGAAGCTCCCGACCGAATTGCAAACACGCCTCCACACACTCACCTCCACCCTCTGCAGCAGATGCATTGACTAAGTGACAGCTTTGAATAGTTATCCTCCATTCTAGATGCGTGTGCTGCCCGTCTAACAAGAAGCTAAGGTCGTTACGTAGGATGTTGCTGAGAATCTTAATAAAAGCTTGAGAAATGAGTCTTCATATAAAGTTCAAGCGAGCATTGAAGAGAGCTTGATGTGCAACTGCTACATATTTATATTTGCTATGCAGGAACTCATTTTTCACTCGACACAATTTTTGTAAAATGTGTTCGGGTGATAGTGTTTAAGCAATTAATCATTCTTCGTTGTTTTAAAAGATACAAAGTCGTTCAAATGACATCAAGAATTTATTCTCAAATCATTTATTATATCTTTTATTTCAATACTACTTGATAAAGTACGTTCAAGAGCTGATATCTTTTCCCAGTTCCGTCTACTAGCAGAGCAACGTGAAAGCATAATGAGTGATGATAGTTTTCCGAGATACACATTTAAGACAAAGGAAATATTGTAGAACATTATTTTACTAAAACATTTACATAATAATTGATATATTTGTTATTTGGGACTAGAATTCTTATACGAGATCGACAGATGGTTGCTCCAATAGACTTCATATAAATACTTTTATTTTCAATCACTTCATTTTTTTTCTGCCAAAGAAATGTGCTGGCCTCACGTATCTGAAACCGCTACGGTTGCACCCCGTCTGCGGCGGTGGTGAAACGACTATGATGGGGCGCCGAAAACCGGTTGAGCTTAAAAAGAGAACTTCGGAATTAATTTGCTCCTTGAATCGATTAAAACTCGTGACATTTGATATCGAGCTATCTCGCCGAAGCGCGCGTGAAATATCGTGACGTTTGGCAGCAGCCTACGGTGGAGGGACCTCGGCCTTGCGTCACGCTGCCGTACGGTGACAGTTGCATAAATTACTCCCCGTATTATGCGGGCGGATACAATGGTCACCTGGGTCCGACAAGGTTGCTGGACATGGCTAGCGTTTGGTCCATTGCTTCTGTGATCCGAAGACCACCAGCGGCTCGTGAGGGTTCTCCGCTGGGGCATTGTTCTTTCGGGTACAGTTTATCACAGATCACTTTCGTTGGTGTTACTGTCCTTTCTCGTTCTGTTACTCCAAGATTCTTTTGATCTAAGGAGATGTATTAAAGTAGCAATAGACAGTTGACATTTTTCGTTCGATTTTTAAAGTGATTTTATGTTGAATGCTTAATACTTCCCATATTTTTTTAAGGATTCTGAAGGTCTTTGTTCTACCAGTAGAAATATATATCACGAAACAAAAGTTTAAGATCCACCTGAAAATAATGGAACGAATAATTATGTCATTGAATAGTATTGGATATGAAAATGAGCTATTTTAATGCAGCCGCTCCCCCTGACTTATGATTTGATTTTACACTGAGAAAAAAGAAAAAAAATCTTTATAATGGAATTGCACTGTTATTAAACCTAAAATTTCCAAATTACAAATACTTTGGCTGTCGTTCTCATATTTTTGGTTGAAATCGAAGTTAAAAATACTATAATTGTGTTATTTCTTGCATAATCATTACTACAATTGTGAATTCATATCTCCTTTCACCTTTTTTTACTTTCCCGTATACGTACGTAATTCCCCGTATACGGAGTAATATACGTAGTATAGGGATAGTTAATGCTACGGAAAATCTTTTCCAAGACTTCAGCGGAAATACACGTTATGGGGTCCCCAGATTCCAAAAGTTTTATTTTCAAAACGTCCGTCTGTCTGTCCGTCTGTGATGACCACTAGCGCCTAAACCATACATAGGATTTTTCCAAATTGAAAAAACCCCTGTCCATCAGGCTCGAGTCGAAGCTTTGAGATTTTGCAAAACCTTCTTTAAAATTTTGAAATACTTTACATGAAGCCCCTGGGGCATATTCAAAATTTTCTCAAAAACAGCTCCAATTTTTTTAAATTTCTTGAATAGAGTAAAATATGCTTATAAAAGTGGCGTTGGTCCTATTTTCACGGTTAAATCAGAATTTTTGAAAATTGCAAAATTTTGAATATTTTTCGGCCTTTTCCTAAAACTACAAAACTGAAGATAGAGATTTTCTCTCAAATGAAATTTGTTGTTCATAATTAGTTCTTTCAGGATGGTCATGTAAGGTATTTTACAGAAAGCCTCAATATTTTCAAAATTTTCTCAAAAATAACAAAAATTTTTTGATTAAACTTTGTTCTGAAACAGATAAACGTCACTTAAGTTAATGGTGCATGTATAATGTTCGTTGAAATCCCTGATATTTCAAAAAATGAAGACCTTTTGCGGCGTCTTCCTACATCTATAGTACTGAAGAGGGAGATTTTCTTCTAATAAAATCTGTTCTCTAAAAACAGATCTTGATATGAGGTCATGAACTTTGAGTACTTTTCGGGTACTTCGGAAGAAATATAGACAATATTTTAAGTTTTTTCAACATTTTATTCTCAAAACGGCTTTAATAGTTTTATTTAAATTTCCCCCTCGTATGTATCAATAATTGCTGCTAGTTTGATTTCCGAGGTTGCAAAAAATTCTACAAAATTAAAGATACAGATTTTTGTCTTAAACAAAATATATTATAGAAAGTCAGGTATTTAAAAATAATCATACACAATTCTTTTTAAAAATAAGTAGTCTTCACGTGGTTTCTAACCGAAATTAATGCAAATTCTAAAAATAACATTTTCTCGAAAACTGCTTCAATTTTTCCCCGTATGTAAATCAAGAGATGCTCAAAAGAATGGTGAAGGTCTCATTTTCGTTGATCTCTCGGAATATTTTAAAATTCCTTGTTGGAAACAGGAAGTTGAGACAATTAGATTTTTAAGCATCGGCTCGACCGAAGTAATAAGACGTAAGTAAACTCTGCTCGACATAAGTAAGGCGCAAGCCGCGATAACTCTGAGGATGCGAGTTCGAGTATCGGTGTGGAAAAGAGCCTTTGCCGGTTGAAAACATTTTTGCAAGTTCATTTGAAAGTGTAATATTGCGTAGCAGTTAGAAATAATACGATAAATATGTGATGTTGTAGCACCACGAGTTGCATTCTGTAGTCGTTAGGATGAAACTAAATATACCGGAACGTTGACAACGTATGCTTTTTTATATACCTGACCACATTTCATTAAAATGGTGCTATGTTGTCAGTGCTGGAAAACACTATGTTTTTAATATCCTCAATACATTCGAAAAATATTAAGGATGTAGATTGGGACTCGCAATCTCGACGCCTCTCTGTTTGCGGGAGGGGGAATTGACAATATTTTCTTACCCATTGAAAACATTTTTATTTTTATTCAAAAGTGTATGTATAAAGTAGGAACATGTGGAATCATTGTATAGTTGTAATTTCGGGAATAAAAATGTAATATCCAAATATCCATCGTCCAAACCAAGTTATCTAATCACATCTCGGAAATCATTTTTTCAGAGCTTTGAAATCTAATAAAAAGAATTCCAATATATATATATATATATATATATATATATATATATATATATATATATATATATATATATATATATGAAAATACTTATAAATCTCTTTGAAGTTTCGGAGACGCCATACTTAGCTAGTAATGAGGATTTTAAATATAAAACACAAAGTTTTCCGAATTTTAACTAGTTTGCTCAAAATGACATCAATGGAGATTAAGTACAGCAAATGATTGCCAATTTTTAAACAAAAAAATCTTTGAGACGTGATCAATGATTGATCTATGTGAAACTGTCGAAATGTTCTACATTCTTCACAATGCCATTAAAATATATAAGTTGAAAATCAAGAAATATAAAAACCTAGATGTGTAGTTTTCATTGTTGGTATTGTAGAACTGCTCCGTAAACTCTCGAACTTTTCCCCTACCATATGTAATTAATGTAATTACATGTAATATAATGATGTAAAAATTATAATTAATGAGCAAAGGGAAACGAATCGGATAATAAATAACTCGATAAGTTGGAAGAAAAACCTTTGGAGTTTTGGTTTCGTAGGTTCCGTGCTTTTGGGCCAAGTCATTATCTCCTGTACCACTGACCATCCTCGCTCCTGGAATCTAACCTGATTGGGAACTTGCCAGGAAGAAGATTCGTTAGACTTACTGAACGCAGGTGCATGCATACATGCATGGATATATGAATATTTGCATACGTGAATGCTCTTGATGAGTAAGTACTGTGCCTAAGAAAAATCCACCCTTAATGTATAAATAGCCCGCTGATTCGTAAATGGCTCATTGAATTTCATTGCACTGCAATCGTGCTGTACACATTACTTGCCCCGAGTATTTACATAAATGTCTTGTGAATACATGTAAAATACTCACCAGAAAACATATTTCTACTTATGCTCCAAAACCATAATTTGTTACATGTAGTGTTATGCATAAATAATCGTTGTTTTAGGATGAGTGGGAATAATGAGCAGGAATACAAATGCACAAAGTTGATGGATTTAGAAGTAGATATTATAAAATTACATCGTGTAAAAAATTCCATTCAATGTGTCCGGTCTCTTCTGTTTTTATTTAACCATTAGTACAAATGACTTGAGAAACTAGTAATTTTTCCGTTTGTTTTCAAAGGATTGGTATATCGCATGATTTTAGTCTGCCTACATGATTTAAACTTGTATTATTGTAAGGTAGGTACACGTGGAACATACACGTTGTTACCTATTGTACTTTGAAATTAAGGATGTTCTTTAAATTTTGCTTTAAAAGTGTGTAACAACAAAATGAATTCTTGTTTAACGGAAGGTTTCTTTTACTGTTTCATTCACAATGATGAAAAGTTGGATCCGAAGCGTGATATTTCGAGTGTCATAATTCTTCCAATTGAAATAATCGTAGTTGCAACCCCGTGCCACTCACAAAGTTCAATTTAATGAACTTTTATTCAAACCTACGCACACGCTTCTGATACATTGGTTATCGACTATGACGATGGATCTCCACATGTAGAAGCTTTAGATTCTGATTTCAGTGACAATGTAGGTGGAAGACTGTAGGAACGCTTTTTATTTTGTGATGGTGCTTTATACTCGCGGTAACTTTAGCAGAGAAAAAGAGAGGTTAATATGCATTTTATCACGTTTATATACAACAATTATATTCTCAAAAAATGCATTTATTTAGATTATTTTAATTTTAGATAAGTTAATTTGACACTTCATAACATACCAAATGTCTAAGTACAATTTTTCAGTATATTTATTGGAATATGAGTACGGATCGTCTTCTCCTTTAATTTTAAAATCCTCTAACTTCACCTGATGCTACTTCCATCCCTTTGAATCACTGAAATCACCACCTAGCTCACTGTCACTGGGGGACATAACTACACGCATCACTTAGCGGCTTAACCAACAATTGACTCCCCTCGTCAAACATTTTTAATACCTCCACAAAGTTATTCAGTTTAGTTCATACATGGATAATCCTCTACTTTCATTTATAACATTTGAATCTAAATATTTCCAATTCTTTTAAATTAACTTACATCTTTTAGGGTTTTCCATAATCATCAATTCGATAAGCTCACCTTTTGAAAGATATTGTTGCTCTCTTTCAATATGCAATCCTTTTGAGTCTGCGACTGGATAATGATTAACGTGACGTACATTACTTTACTATTAAGTTGGCATTTTAAAAAGTTTTTCACCTATTCTTTTTCCCACATTACCTTTGCTCTTGAGGCCTAAGCACCACAATGTAGTACCTCCTGAACCTCTTCCCTCACGACAGGCCATTATCTTCTTAATGAAGCTTACATATGCCTTTCAAAATTGTTACTATGTTAACATTTAATAATTTCTCCACTAGAGTATTATGGTAGTCAAACTTAACTTATATTGAAAATTCAATTATTTATTATCAGGTTTGGTTTAATAAATAATTAATTTAAAAAATGAGAAAAATAAGAATTGCTTAATTTTAAAACGACTGATAATTGGCTGGCATACCTATTAACGAGAAAACTGACTCGAGTTATAGAACAAACTGTTCAGCATTTGAGGAAACAAACGTCAGTAGTTCCTCCAAAGACCAGCTACCGTCAAATTTACAGAACTGATATATTTAAATACCTAAGAGAAGTAATTGAACATAATGAATCAGCTCAAGAATGTGCAAGCAGGAAATAGAAATATGTGATACATTCCTTAAAATAATCCCTCGCTCACTACATAAACCGAAAGGAGATTTATTATATTAAGTCATATTCAGTCGAACAGTGAACGTACGCAAATAGGGATGTATGACGTGTTGTCGGGTTCTAAGATTAATATCACCTTCTGCTTTTTTAAAGAAACAATGCCAGTCACTGAAGGAAACGTCCGAAATTATTTCATTGCATTGATGTTGAAACATCACTTTTCCCCAAAAGTTTCTTATTTTTTGTAAGAAAATGCTCTACTACTTTACTCTTTATTGTTACATACATAGTGGATACGTTTTGGCTACAATAACCAAAGAAATTTTAGCAGTTTTTTCCCTTCCTGATCAAGAGCAGATTCCCAGAGTATTTGTAATGTATTTAGGTGAAAATAACTTTTAAGCAAGACAGCCAGCAAGCAATGGGCAGACAAATTAATACTTATGTTTTCTCATGAAGTCTTTTTTATTTAAATTTATTCTTAACTAGCTAAAACCGTCTTTAATATTAGGCGATGTAATCGTACAAAAAGATTAACAATAGAAAATTGCAACGTACTCTGGACTTGGAAAATCAAAAAATCGAAAAATATGCTTTCATTTTGTTACTACTTTTTCTCCAGTACTAATGGAATGAGAGAGGTATGAAAATTCTGTAACAACGCAATCACTGTTCACTGTGAACTCAGAATTAAACTTGTTTCTGAAAATATAATTTAAATGTTTCATGTATACCAAAATGTGGGATATAAGTGTGTAAGTGTAAGTTTACTATAGTACAAAATCTTCCTACCTATCTTAATATAAAGGCCCAATACATCACCTAAAAAAGTGTTTCAAACGATTGCCGGACATTGTGTTTATATACACTGACAAATCTTTCCATTTAAAAGCACTCATACTTTGAACAAAAATCTTCCTGTCGTCACTTTGCAAACTATTAACGTGCACTCACATACGTTTGCTTGTGGCACGAAAGGTCGACTGCTTTCGGTAGATAGATTATAACTCACACAACCAAATAACTTAATGAACAAATGACGGTAGATAAGCGATCGTTTGATTAATTTTAATATATTCTTACAAATTTGTGGTTATACTATAAAATCGGTTAACAATAGCAAACGATAACACATCTGGGGCCCACTACCTTTCATTTAAACAAAGCTCATAAAATTTGGTTTGAGAAGAAAACTCAAATTCCTTTGAAAACGAAATCCTTAAGGGTTTTTAATATGAACATTTTAAATTAAAAATTATTGTTTACATTTTATTTTACGTTGTTTATACATCGTAATTAATTATTATTTTATGATTTATGAAAATAAATATTGGCACAAGTGAGGTGACATAACTCAAAAATCGCCAATTAGGCGAAGAATTGTGTTTACAAAAAAAGTGCATTTTTACTAAATATTTCATGAAGATAGTTCAATGACCCGATATAAAGTTATAATGTTCGTCTTTAAACTCATAATAAACAAATTCACTCATTTTAAAACCGTTCTCTTGAAAAATGACTATTACTTTCTAGCACTTACTAACGTAAGAAGAGACGGTATTGTAATCGTGGGCCGGAAAACGGCACATTTTCTACACAAAAACTCTTATTGCCTTACCCTGATAAAGAAAAAAAGTAAAATTTTGAGAATTTTGCTTCAAGCAAAGTCTGTTGTATAAACTTAGCTGTTTAAAAAAAGTTCATGTGCAATTTTTTGAAAAAACGAGTTATTTCTGATTGAAATTAATGAAATACTCTATACAGGTTTCACTCATGAGATGACCTCATGTACTTCCGGTACGTGGCATGACCAGAAAATAAAGTCAAACTCTTTGTCTTTAAACTCATAATAAAGGACTCCACTCATATTAAAACCGTTATCTTACAAAATGTCTATTTTTAAAATGTGTTACTTCTCTTTCGCGCTGGCAAATATTTTGCATGACGAAAACGATTTCAAATATTTTGATTATGCTTTACCGTGGTTTGAACGTTCGTGACACAGGGGATTTTGGAAGATTATGAAAGCAAGCTTTGGCAGCCCTGCGCCCCTGTCGTCACCCGCGGGGACAAATAAGTCGTGTCGTGTCGTGTGGTGTCGGAAGACAACCCCCCGTACGAGAGGACAGCGTACACCCGGCGCGCGCACCTCGTCAAGCGCCGCGTTTACTTCTTATGTTTCCTGTTTTGGCGTTTATGCACGCGGTCTTCCTTATGAGAGAGCCTCCCGGGACTTGGCATATTCTCAAGGTGGCGCTGCAGCCTTGAGGTGTAGAGCGTTCGATTCAAGCCGGATGTGGCCTATCTCCTCGGCTCTATCTTTGGCATTCCGGATGTTATTGCTTGCGCCTGACTTATTGTCCGAGTTTTAGATTGTCTTCGAGACGTATGGAGGTCCTCGCGTTTTTATTCTTGGGTATTATGTTTATTTAAATGAATTTAAGAAGTTGTGTTGTATCCAGTGTGGTTTAATTCTTTATTACACCCTGCTTATGTTCTCTATTGACTTTAGATCGTAACTCAGTGCAACCCAAGCGATTCCAATCGGAATGTTCTGAGTGTCATGTCTCTCTTAGACTTCACTTCTTTGCTGTCTCTCTCTTTCACATTTTTCAATGCGTGTCACGTGATATTTATAGAGTTCCTTGGATCTGATTGCTTCGATTAGCATACGCTTATTAGAACGGTTATTTGCTCACAAAGCAACTGTATATGAGAATTTTCAATGACATTTGTATGTTTATAATGTTTGCTCTCTTATTTATAATGTGTTCGTAGTCTTTTAAGATTCAAGCACATATATTTATTTTATTCGTGTGACAAAAGTATCTCAGCAAAATTTCGGAAAAAAGTAAAAGTTTTAGTAATAATAATAATAATAGTTAGAAATTAGAAGAAGTCTTCAATAATGGCAATTTTCAGGTCTTAAGACATGCCTTTCCTCCTGAAAGAACGCAAAATATGAAAAAAGCATAACTGACGTAGCTAATGCATCTGCTAAATTATGCAAAAATTATGCATTTCTTCATGAACAAATAGAACTGAAACTGAGGATCATCTGATATGTCAATATTTTACTTTGAACTATCGACTTATAACGTTTGAAACGGATATTCGCATTGAAGTTGGTTTCGTTTAGAATTCATTCGTTTGGATATTCATAATTCACTGTCTTGGGTAACACAGAATTTTAGTTTTACTTTGACCACTTTTGCATTGTTTTGATAATTTAGAGTTAAATAAGTCGCTGTCGTGTTAAAAATTTAATTCTATAAATTAAAACACATAAACCCTATACGTGGTTTAATATTTGGCGAGTTGAAAGAGACAAGGACTTAAAACTGCTCGAGAAACGAAAAATGTTGAAAAACTAAAACGCAAGAAAGCCGATTCAAAGACGGGGAATTAGAACGAGCTTGCAAGGGTACAGAAGGCAAAATTTCTAAAATGACACCATGCTTTGAAATCGAAAATTCATGGAAAAAATGTACTTTTAAAGTACACCGATTGTATAAAATAAAATTACAAATGTTAATCTCTAGCTCTTCTAACACTGTTTAGGTGCTGCGTTATTGACTTCGAAAAATATTATAATCTGTCATTCGACAGACACTAAATGGTATATCCTTGCGCACGTAAAAGCGCTACAGCGGCAGTAATAGAAGAGAAGAATTCACAAAAATATTAATGAAAAAATATGTTTTAATTAAATTTTTCAGAGGTTCTTGCGAGAGTGGCAATGTTATTACACACTTAATACCTTCAAACATACGAAGTTGACTTTACTACTTCCATAAGAATTTCTGAATATGTTCTATTTAAAAAAATATAATAACAAAAAGTAGTATTTTAGACAGCAATTCTTGATTTAGGAACGCGGCCCAATATTTTAAGAGTAAAACACAAAAAAAATAATTGAACATGAAAAATGGAATTGATTAAAAACAAAACCGACCCCAAAGACTTAGAAATTAGTAAAATAAATTCCGAAAGAAAAGTTCGGTGGTTTCAAACGCGGCTGAGCTTGAGTTGTAACAAACTTTCAAATGGCAAGAAATTCTCAATTCATGCATGCGACTTTTAGAACAACCTGTCTAAATACTTACAAAATTAACCTCCAAACAATTCTCATTCCAGTGATTGTTCAGTAACAGAACAACAAAAGTAACGGATAAATTCAACTGAAATCGCCCTGGCGGTAAATAAGACAATAAAAAATAGTTGAATACAATAATCAAAAAAGGTTAGTAGCATCTGGTGCCCAATTGGTGCGAAATACGAAAAGGCCCATTAAGACAGAATATGAACCTTGAGCCAATATATGAACCGTGAGCCAACCGTTTCCAAGTATTAGACAAGAACATTTTTTGAAAGAAATTTGTCTAAGTCAAGTGGGCGCAGCTCATGCATCGCGGTCGCCTAAGGAAAATGCGTCAGGCTGTCGGGAGATCCACCGGCGCCGGAGGCGAGACGCCTCGCGCGCGCCCAGGTGCGCGGCGGCGGCGGCGGCGGCGGCGGCGGCGGCGGCGGCGGGGGCGGGGGCGCAGAGGCGCGCGTTCGAGAAACCGGTCTCACAATGGGACGCTCTGCCGTCGCCGCCGCCGCCGCCGCCGCCGCCGCCGCCGCCGCCACCGCGCCACCCGGCGCCTGAAGCGCGGGAGGCTGCAGAACCCGTCCTCTAACCCGACTACACGCCCCCGCCCCCGCGCTCCCCGCACCGACTCATTGCCGCCTCCTTGCCGCCTCCTTCCCGGCCCCTTGCCGCCGCCTTGCGGCATCGTGCTGTTTCCTTGCCGCTCCCTCGTCGCATTCTTGCCGTCTCTTTCCCGTCTCCTTGCCGCATCCTTGCCGTCTTCTTGCCACCTCCTTGCCGCCTTGCGGCATCATGCTGTTTCCCTGCTGCTTCCTTGCTGCTCCCTCGTCGCACTCTTGCCGCCTCCTTATCGCTTCATTGCCGTCTCCTTCCCTCCTCCTTGTCGTCTCCTTGCCGTCTTCCAGCCGCTTCCTTGCCGTCGTCTTGCCGCCGCCTTGCGTCATCGTGATGTTTCCCTACTTCCTTGCCGCTCCCTCGTCGCATTTTTGCCGTCTTCTTTCCGCTTCATTTCTGTCTCCTTCCCTCCTCCTTGCCGCCTTCTTGTCGTCTTGCCACCTTCTTGTCGTCTTCCCGCCTCCTTGTCGTCTTGCCACCTCCTTGTCGCCCTCTTGCCGCCTTACAGCATCGTGCTGTTTCCTTGCCGCTCCCTCGTCACATTCTTGCTGTCTTCTTATCGCCTCCTTGTCGTTTTGCGTGTCGCTTCCTTTCCCCTTCTTGCCACTTCATTCCCGCTTCCTTGCCGCTTCATTGACGCGACCTTGCTGCTTGCTTATCTCCTCCCCCGCCTCCTTCCTTCTTCCCCTAGAACTACACACCGACACTCCGTGCCATCACGTCCGTCCGCGAAGCTTGTGAGGCTATTCTGCAGATTGTTTGCCTGCGCCTTAAGAGCGAACATGAACGTACTTGTAACGTTTAGGAAAGACTGTCTTCTGTGCTTGTAGGTATGTCTGTTAAGTGGATCTTCTAGCGGATTTTCCCATCCATAGTCTTTCTTATTGCTCGAGATGCAGATGGTTTTCATTGCGCTCGTCAGGTAACTTGTTAATATTATCATTTTGTGGTAAGGTTATTTTGCTCCGAAGTATGGTTTTTAATCTAATCCACGAAACGTCTGTAGATACATTTTTTAAATGAGGGTCAATTCACATATCCACAGCATTTATAATTAAATATGAGTAATCGAAGTTAATATATTTTGTAAAACTACAATCAGGTAATCTGAACACTACAGGTAATCTGAAAGGTAATCTGAAAACTACAACCAGGTTTGTGCTTGATATTTTCAACTAAATTCTCATGTTTCATTGACAAGTTACAGAAGCAATGACAGGATAATATAATTATTCTTATATTTTTATTCAAAATCCTATTAGATATACCCAACAACATATCGATGGCTTTCACATGGCACATCTTTTGAGACAAAACTTGACAACTTTTAAGATTAAGAATGCTCCATATTAATTGTGTCTCTCAAAATCGCTCATGTTAAGTCAATTAGTACCTCAATTGTCGCGAATTTAATAATAATTTTATGTTTGGCGTAAATAAAAAAAATATTTACAAAAAGCATCTAGTTAGTAGCCGCTGCGCCGATTCGGGTAGCCGAGATCACTAAGGCAGAAGTGACATAGCGGTCTAGGGCCGAAGGATCGTAGGTTCAAATTCCGCCTCGGGTATGGTTGTGTGTATGTTTCGTGATTGTTGTCTACGTGTGCTCGTGTGTCTCTGTGGTTGGCGTCAAGAATGGTATGCGTCCGTAAAAAACATAACCAAATCCTGATAAAATGTGTGCGGAAAATCAACAAAAACTGCGCCCGTTCCTATCACCTTGTAGAAGCGAGAAGAAAGGTTAGGATGAAAAAAAGTTACTAGTCGCCCTCCTGAGAAAAAAATACTGGATGCACCTCTGCATATTAAAATATATGTAAAGCTTCATAGCGACAAGAAATTCCTATGCCGAAAAAAATATCCTACTCTTAACTCTTGGTAGTACTGTATTTGGAACCGGAGAGTCCACATCCTTGGCAAATATAACAAGATAAAACGATGTAAAAGCAACTTCTGCAGCTGTTATTAGAACAGTGTACATGGCAGTCCTCTCTTCGGAGTGTGCCACTTTCAGTGCTACTGCTTGCTGTGGGAGCCATTGGCAACGAGCGGAAAGCAGTTTCGTTTATCGCACAATGGCCATGCTGCGATTGTTGAATAGTAGAAGTAACGACTACCACACAGTATGATGTGGGGTTGTGAGCGCGTTAATCGCAACAAATAAACTGGGCTAATAGCAGGGAGCACTTGGCGAGAATGCTTCAACGCAGTTGCTTTGCAGTTCCCGATACCACACCGATGGAGGCACATTGCCGCTGACAGTCAGGCTTGTTCGGAGCAAACTAACAATTTGCATTGGCACTACACAAGAACGCTGTGATTCCAGAACCACTAAGATTACAGTTGTGACTTCTCTCAGCATTGCATTTTAATAATTCAATTATTATTAGTGTGAAATTTTAATACACGTAAACATTCACAGATCGTATGCGGATCTAGTGTGTGATAACTACGTTTTTGTTTGACCATCGACGCCAAACTATTTTCAAATGTTCAAATGTCATGTCAAAAATGAAAATTAATTTACTGCAAATTATATTCGGAAAAACATTAGTTAAGTATTTAGTAATTCCTCAATGCCTAATATAATGTAATTTATTTTATTCACAAGGGGATGATTTACATTATTTTTTTCTACTTTTATATGGATGTAGTTTCTTGCACTTCAACGCTTATCATTATTATTGAGCGTCAACAATTATCAAATAAGCAAGTATTACGCATTGACTTTCTTTTGTATACATAAAATATGTAATTCCCAAACTCAATTTTTCAGAAAATATGAAAAAATCACCACTTGTTTACATTGCATATCTCGCTGACCTGAGCCGCTATCTCCAACCTCCCTTTTTTTCTTCTTTCCGGCTGAAGTTCATGTTCCAGTTATTGATGGCGTTTCATTAATAGAAGTGCTCATATATAAAATTAAGAATAAAACATTTTCTCTAAAACTACACTCGTCAATATTTTGAAACTATTAGCAGTTAGTCACGATGTCTAACTGATTCTGCCCTTCTTGTACATATGGTGACATCCGACGCACAACTTCCGATCATCCTGATATGCGTTTAACACAGGATTCATCTGAGAGATAGCCCGGCTAAAAAGGACGTTACCCAGAGACTTTTTCGACGCCCCATACACAAAAAGATGGGTGTTTCCTCATTTATCAACTTTGTCACCCCAATATTGTATTGTTTCTTAAACCAGAATTTTGTATACTATGTATTACATGGTACCTTGTAAATATTCTGTGTCTACTGTATTTGTCACACGCGTATGCAGAGAACCAACGGCCAATGCTTGAATAAATGAAGAAAAAAAGAAAAAAAGGAGTGCTAGGGGTCTGGAGGTGAGCTGCCGCCGCATTTAACCCTGCGAACCGCCGTCCGTCATGCACGCTACAGCGACCGAGCTGCCGGGCGGAAGCACGCGGCCCCGCCACTCCGCTTGCTTTACTTTTTACCACCGCAAACCCAATTAATTCCTTAATAGAGTCCTTCACGTGCAAGCTAATGAATCAATTTCTCTGGAAACTTCTCCAGCTGCTCGCGGTCGCTATCGCTGGGATGGTCCTTTAAATTGATTAATTAAAATATAATTTATCTTGCCCATAAAATAAGGAAGACTTAATAGTTGTAGAGCTCGTTATTGATGGGGGAGGCAAAGGTGTTATTAGCAATAGAAAAAATAGGTTTCTCCGGGGCGTCGGGTGGACGTTGCACGCTAATCTCAGCGCGAGCAGCTCGGAGCCGCAGTTTACATTCACATTAAAAGCGCGGGGAGAGTTTAGCGGGCGCACTTTGCATATGCTTAGCGCTGTGGACTCATTATGAGGGACTTAACTCTGAAATACCTGTGCACCTCAGCCTGCGTAAAGGGGATGGAGTTCATAAAAAGTGTAAATTCCGTTCGCGGATGTGGTACACGTTTTATGTCAGAACTGAAAGAGCGTCGATCAGTTTGGATATGTGGTCGCTGGTTGTCAGGGCTCCCCGCCGATTTATGATACAGAATTGCTGAAACGAGATTTGCTGTGGTTTAGTAGATTGTCCCATTTTTTCTGTATGCATTATTTCACAAGTTTAAGACAATAAAAATAATACTTCACATTGCACTTTCCTCTAAAATATACTGATACTCCTGGCAGATAATGCGACATTATTATTAATAATGTGTACATACTCTTGTATATTAAGTTCCCTTAAATTTAAAATGATTCTGTCTGGAATCTTCACTTCTTTCCCTGTAACTGTTAAGATCATTACTCTTCAGCAATTAAACTTCTCGGAAATGATGTTACAATGCTTTCGTTACAAGTTTTTGAACAAAATAATTTAAAAAATATTATTTCTACAAGTAAAAAAAATTTAAAAATGGTGATGATGATTTATAATGTTTAAGATGATGACTATTACCCCACTAATTACACAGAACAGATAAGGGATTACAGTTTACACGAGACACGATGTTGCAAGATTGTACGCCACCCACACCGGATACCGTAAAAAATATAACAAAGTCAAAACAGAAAAAACAGAAAAAAATAGAACAGAATAATTTGAACAGCGCCGTATCACCGTATCCGCTTTATCCGTAAGAAACAAGTCTTCACTTCCCGGACCTTACACAGTTCCCATTTACATTGAAATTGCGATCTCTAAGAGAGAGAGAGAGGGAGAGATGGAAGGAGAGAGGGAGAGGGAGGGGGAGGGAGGGAGAGAGGGAGGAAGTGAGGGAGGGTGAAATGGCGAGAGGGAGGGAAAGGGGGAGAGAGGGAGAGATGGAGGGAAAGAGAGAGAGATGGAGAGAGAGAGGAAGAGAAGGATAGGGAGAGAGGGAGAGATTGATAGGGATAGATGGAGGGAGAGAGGGAGAGATGGAGTGGGAGAGAGGGTGATGTAGAGGGAGAGAGAGAGAGGAAGAGATAGGAAGAGATGGAGAGGAAGAGATGGAGAGGAAAAGATAGAGAGGAAGAGATAGAGAGGAAGAGATAGAGAGGAAGAGATAGAGAGGAAGAGATAGAGAGGAAGAGATAGAGAGGAAGAGATAGAGAGGAAGAGATAGAGAGGAAGAGATAGAGAGGAAGAGATAGAGAGGAAGAGATAGAGAGGAAGAGATAGAGAGGAAGAGATAGAGAGGAAGAGATAGAGAGGAAGAGATAGAGAGGAAGAGATAGAGAGGAAGATATAGAGATGGAGGGAGAGAGATGGAGGGAGAGACGGAGGGAGTCCAGGAGGAGAGTGCTTAGCATAAATCCAGCGGTGGCGGCTCATTATAAGAGACCAAGCTCCGGAATACTCGCGCGCATCTCGGCATGTTTATATCAGAGTCGATTTACTCAAACAGCGGCGGCCGTTGCCCCGTTTTTGCTGGCGTAATAAAGCGCCGCTTTACGATCGCGCCTATCCGCGTGGAGTCCCTCGCGGAGCGGAGCGGGCGCGGGGTGGAGTGCTGCTTCGTAACCGCCTCCCCAGATCGCGCCCATTTCGCGCGATGATGCCGCTCCCAGGAAGCGCCCTTACGATTCCTAATGCTCGCTCTGCGCGCCGGTGATTAGGACCGGTGCACAGTGGGCCTGAACGCACTTCTGCAGGGAGGAAAAAGAAGTGCTGACTGTGGGGTTAGAAGTGGCGAATTCCAAGGGAAAAAAGGAAAAGTAAGGAAATTCATGCAAAATGGTGCCCATTTCTAAAATAAAATAGTTAAATATGCTAGAACTTAAAAAGGGGTTTTATTTGAAAGAATAATAAACGGGGCTTACAAGGAAAATGTATCCAGTCTAGAATCATGGAGCTGAGAGACCTGCTGCATGATTCCAAACAATATTTTGTCTTTAATAAACTTAAACATTTCTGAAGGATTTATTGCTAAGGAACTAAAAGAGTTGAGCACTAGGTCAGTTTGCCTTGGATGAAGAGAATTATTTGGTGAATTTGACATCGTTTATACCTCGTTGATGCACTTTTGGTCTTATTATATTTTCTTCATAAATTCACGTTATATTCATCAAAGCTCACATAATGAAGGCCCTGAATCAACAAAAACTATATAAGTGAAATGGTGTTAATGTAATTGTACTTTCTCAAAACATTTACTTTTCTCACGGGAAACGACTATAAATCTGCATCTGCCTCAATGACCTGTTATTGTAACTTTTTCTGTACATTTCCAATAAGCTCAAGTAGGTGCCTTCGAATTGTCAATTGTTTGTTCGATTAGAAAAAGCAATATTAAGAAAGAAGTTTAACAATTCCTAACTCTTCTGGGATTCTTGGATGAATTTGTTACGAATCATTCACGATAAAATGATATTAATAAAATTAGGCAACTGAATGAATGTGAGAAGGACAATTTTCAAGAAACTGCCAATTTCGTAAATATGTATATTTTAGACAAGTAATAGTGTAACACTATAATCAGTTTCAATCCTTTATTCTAAAACTGAAAAAGTTAAAATTCGGTCGCTTATGTTATGTAATTAAATAAATGTGTACGTATACTTATAAATATAAAACATAAATACATTTCAATACATAAATATTGAAACACAGAATACTAAAAAATTGATTAGTTCGAGAATGATAACAAAAATAAATACTTTAGTTTTCGAATCAAGAACTGTTCGAACATTTATGGGATTTCTGGATTCAAATGCCACATCTCTGTTGCTCCATCAAAGACGTTGCTTATTGAAATGACGTGGGAACCATTGAGTTTAATTCACTGGCTTCAATTTTGTAGCTCTAAGTTACGGGTACTCAAATTGCATAATGGAAACTATGTTTTCGAAAGTCATTCTTTAAAGAATTTCTTTATTATCTCTACTTTTGTAATTTTGTTCTAAAAAGACTCTATTTTGGAAGAAAATTATCTCTTATTGATGTTAGGATCAAGTACAGAAAACTGGGTATTACCAGTACTTGGTTTCACTTATTGATTGATCAGTAAGTTAAAATTTTTATCATAATATATTTTAATTTGTTATCTATTTTGCTTGTAATATCCTATTTTTAACTTTACCACTGGCCTTCCAAATGTAACATGAAATTAATTCTTTGAAAAAGAAATGACCAAAATAATCCATAATAATATCTAGTTTCTAATAATTTTCTTCTAATTTTGTAATTCTTCTGACTTAACAAAGATCCCGTTAAAGAAATATTAACATTCAAACGTTGATATTGGTATGGGATTCCACAGGATTTCGTGTATTTGTCCGGTTGGAATCACTTTTCTTCTACTGCGCGATCAACTTCGTCCCGCCCATCAAATGATTCCTCTTAGCCCCACGCCTGCTTTTTGCTGGGGCACACAAATGAATAACCTCAAATCTTCGTTTCTTTACGTAAGGAATTTGTATCCGTTTATCGTGCAGTTAATAACGGATACGGTTGCTTTCTTAAGTGGCTTATTGGCGATGTTGAAAGTGTCGTTTTTTCCTTTGAAGTGGAAAGGTGTAAGTATCATTTGAAAGAGTGTATCATTTGCTCTCACCGGCAACGAGAAACGTTTTTTTAATGGGCAACATGCTTAAAAGGGGTCACCCAGAACTGGGTATTATGGCCATTATAGTTACACTGAAGATGTAAGTTACTGCGATTCAAAGTTGCCCGCTCCGTCTTGCATCGTTTGGAGAACTGCCGATTAACAGATGGCCCGATTTTTTTTCAAGGGATTGTGGCTTGCATCGTAGTAGAGACTTTAGAGACTCTTCTCCTTATAATTGCGTGAAAGATTAGTGATTGGAATACAAGCTGTAGTGGATGGCAAACATTTTTTTATCATTTAACGCGAAGGATGAATATAAACCAAGAATCCATAGTCTGCGAATGTTGCAATTTTGCTAATAGGGTCCAGTTCTAAACACGAATGTTATATTATGTTTGGAAGCTTTGAAATTATTTTCTCGCGAATACCAAATAAAGGATGTTCATAATGTATTCTTATTACCTATAAGATTAATTTCAATTTCTTTGGAAACGGAACCGATTTACTTGATAACCAATAGAGAATCCTTGACTATTATGAAACTTAAGATAGACAGTAATAGAAGATATTGTAACGTTTTCAGAAAACATTACTAACATATCTAAAGCCTAATTTCCTAATGCATTTTCATGCTCGAAAGGATTTCTGTTGCAAATTCAGTTGCTGAGAAGCTGTACTGGTTGATATCCGTGCCGCTGCTTCTTAAGCTACAAGTAGTTGAGTATCGTCGCCTCCGCAATGCCCATTTGATTCGCATTCAAGAGCGATGCCTGAGAAGCTTGAGTTGACAGTGCTAGAACACACGCGGTGTGACTGGCGAACGGCGGCCTATTCGCAGAATATTTGCCATGCCGTCACACCTACGTTACTAGCACCTCTATAAAACATTCTGAACTAGGACACAAGTTTTGGCGTTTAATTTTTTGTGTAGACAAAGGAAACAGCAGATGTAGACTTTGGGTCGGTTATTTCTATTATCTGTTTTCTGAGCTCTTTATTGTTTCTAATGCTTGCATCTTGCTAGGAACAGCGAAAATTGAACATAAATGTCATGGTTGAGTTACTACTTGTAGACCATCGACAGTCGACCATGAAAAACTGCGCATTGTGAGATCGGTTGGGTCCTTGGGCGTAGCGAGTAAGTTACAGTGACACATTGTCCCTGAAGACTGCCATACACGATTTCAAGAATGCTCGTCCAAACGTTTTGTTCAATAAACATGACATCCACACGTCTTTATCAAACACACTTCAAACCAATGCCGTGAGGCCCTAGCATTTCCGACAAACAGTAAATATAAATATATTTTTCAATTTCAGAAATTGAAATACTTATTCTCTTACATTTTATTTTGTATGATAGCGGATGCGATAGTCACGAAAGGTTTTTGAAGAAAGAAATAATACTAGGTAGAAACAGAATATCCTATTGCACGCACCGACAACTGTCATTTACATTCCAGGCCCCCTCTCGGCAACAATGGTGGATCACGAGCATAAAGAACACTTTATGAAATATTACAAACGATACATGAAAAGAAAATGGACAACTTAAACAATACTGAAGGCACTTTCTAGCCTTTAAATTATAAAGAATTCTACAAAACATCTATGACGCAGATTAACGAGCGAAATTATAGTTAAAAAGAAAACAAACCAGTAATGTATTTATGGTTTTTGTTTAAAACATATGAAAATAAATGTGCACTTTTTTTGTATATATTTTGTACGAAAATGTGTATATGTAGGAATGCGTGTGTGTGAATTTGTGTTAATGTGTAATAAATGCGCGAGGCTCTGAGCCACAAAATTGCAACGCAATCAAGGTGCTAACATTCATCCAAGAATATATACAAGTAAATAAATAATTTACAATAGCTTCTGTATACGAAAATATAAGTATGTTTCTAAGATGCGCCAAAAGCTACTATCCCACTTAAAAAGTACGTGAGTTCTAATCGTACCTTGAGCATCTTAATGTTCCGTCGTCTATGATATATTTTTTCCCATGATTATTCGTTAATTTTAATTTATAGTTTACAACCGTAGTTCAAAATAATAGAGAAGAAGAAGAACTTGTAATGACGTTTTTCATAATTTCGGCAATTGCTTTTTGTGATTGAAAAAAATGTTTACGGGAAATGAGTCTTCAAAACTATGCAAAAATCTAATATAAATATCGGTCATTATTTGATAAGTAATATAAATTGACACGAAAATCATTTTTCAGCATAAAAATGTTTCACGACAAGCCCTTTTGTTAAAAACATAAAAGTCTCTAACTCCGTAATAGGCAGTTTAGGAACACTAAATTATTTGAATTGAAGTCATATGAGTTTTAAAAAGAGTTCACAAAAATGTTCAGTGTCTACGTCGAAAGAATAGGATAGTCGGGATTGAGACGACGAGTCATTTTGCTACTTTTCTTGGAATCATAAAGTCAAAAGTCGTTTGCAGCTACTTGCAAAATGAAGACATTTCATTTATAAGTATAAAACGTAGGAATCCGAACATGAAGAATTTCTTGAACCTTTGGATTACTATTTGTTATCCAGTAAGTTTATTTGCACAATCATTACTGTTCCTGTATTTCGAATTTTCTAATACTTACATCGAGTTTATTCAGTTTTTATTTTTAAACTAGAAATATTGAATGATTAAAATTATTCAAAATTTCGGATTGTTCAGTATTTCAGATTGTCGAAAACTTCGAATTATCGATGATTTCGAATTATCGAGAATTTGAAGTTATCGAGAAATTGGAGTAATCCGATGACGAATTATACAGTATTACGAAATTAAAGTTTCATACACTTGAAATTCGTGAGCCGCCGAATCTCATCTCTCCCCTCCTCCACGTGTTGTGCCCGTGGGGCCCGTTGCCTCCGCCCCTGCTACGGAAGCTGCCGGGCCGCGAACCCGGAACCCGTGCGGGGAGGCCATCGATCATCGCGACGCCTCGGGAGCAAGGAGGTACGCGCGCGCCCCCATTTGGGGAAACGCATTTGGACGTAAATTTTCATTTAATGCGCGGTGTCTTATGTAAATTTATGCTGATGGACGGTCCTCTATTTGCGGGTGGTTCGGACGCACGGTTGGCTGAGCATGGTGGAGGAGGTGGAGGAGGGGGAATTTCGGAGCGGGCTGGAAGGGGGGATGGGGAGGGGCGGGTGTATGATTTCCGCCCATTGCTCAACCCCAAAACGCCCCTGGCATCGAGAGGGGCCGGTGGCACTTGCGGATTTTAATACGCGTTTCTCCATGTTAACAAGACAAGCACTTTTACGTTGCTTTTTTGGGAGACACGTTTATAATGTTCTCAGAAGAATGCAAGATAAATAGGAGTGTTCTCTTGACTTTCAGCGCTCCGGTCTGGTTTCAGTTGATTTCTTTGGTGGTTATAATTAAATTATGACACAATAATCTCATTTGATAGACCTAATATGTATTATTTTTATTACTTTTTTCGATTAACTTATTTCAATTGTTAAAACGGATTACCATAGGAAAGATATATTTAAAATTATGAACCATAAATATCAGTTACTGTTATTTTTAACTTGAAAGAAATAACAAAACTTGAATATCGCCATTAAGTGAAGGCTCAGTGCCAATTCTTGATACCATATTGCATCCCAAGAGAAGAAGAGGATTAAGGCACACGTCCCGCTTCTCCTCGTCCTGTCCCTCTTCGTTCCGCTCCGCCTCGTCCTCCCGTCCCACCTCGTCTCATCCCGCCTCGTCTCGTACCGTCTCATCTCGTCCCGTCTCGTCTCTACCCGCTTCGTATCAACTGATGTCAGTGCAGTCCCTGTGTCCGGAAGAGCCTAGGTTCGAGTCCCAACTGTGGCAGAATTTTCGACACTAGCTTGTCAGTCGCGGTCGAATTCAGTCGCGGTCTGGAGGAGAATTCTAGCGGATAGCTGCTCTAATCAGGGGTTTTCGGTGGTTTTACCGATTAACACAAGGCGAATGCCGGAGCAGAGCCTAAGAAACGGGCCACGAACCGCGCGCGGTCTTTCCTACCTCTTCCTTGTCCTATCCTCCCCCTTACTCACACACTTACACTAACCCGCACTAAATAAGTGCAGATGCCGGGAGACCGGTCGGGAGCTGAGTTTGTTCCGGCTAGGGCGGTGCTTCGCTCATAGGAGATACCTGGTTGGGGAAAGCCCTGTTAAATGACGGTAGGTCGGCACCGGATCTCGACGTACAGCGAGGGAAATATTGCCGCCACCTCCCGAGCAAAACATGCAATACACTTACGGGACTAATGACCTGGTAGTTGACGTGACCGGAATCACTAAAAACTATCAATAACAACAATCGCCCGCTTCGTCTCGTCCCGTCCCTCCTCGGCTCATTCCGCCTTGTCTCGCCCCACCCCATCCTCGTCCCGCCACGATCCTCCAAGTCCCGCCTCGTTCCGCCCCGCCCCGTCTCTTCCCAACTCGTCTCGTCCCTCCTCGTGCCATCTCGTCCCGTCCCGCCCCTGCGACTGCCCTCGGGCACATAAAGGGAGCGAGGCTGGCCGGTGGCGGCGCGGAATGCAGCGAAAGTGGGCCAGGCGCTCGCACACACGCCCACAGGCACACTGCGGCGCGGCGCGGCGCGGCAGGGCGGGCGCCGGTGCGCAGCCAGGGGCGGCGGCGGCGGCGGCGAGCGGGGACAGGCGCGCGCGCCCGCGCGTTTACCTAATTGTTGATTTCCTCCGCGCCGCGTCGCAACGCCGCTCCGCCCGCACCGCACCGCCACGGACGCCGTCGCTGGTTCGAGTTTCGCCGCGCAACGCGCCACTATCGCGACACCACTGTGTTTCCGTTCCAGTTGATCGATTTATTGATGCTTCCGGCTACATCCACTGCCATGGTCCTTGTCCCGTATGGGTAGTGGATGTTTTATCTCGGGAGGTGGCGGTGATTCCTTCGCCGTTGGAAGGTGAAATCTTCCACCGTCAGAGCTCGAACCCTAGGACCTCCCAGTCAGAATCGTTGCAGAGTCAGCATGATGTTGGCTCTGCCGGTGTGTTCCTGCTGAGCTTAATTTTTTTCTATACGTAACGTTTGTCGTCAATTTTGTGATGAATCTATTTAGTTAGCAGATTTGTCAAACATAACTGTTTGAGTGAAGTAAATTAAGTTTGACAAGCTCGTAAAAGACACGATGGGCTTAAGTTTTGTAAGGAAGCTAAAGGAGGGCCTGTTTTTCCAGATTCCGCTAGGCTGACGACAAGACGTGATGTCCAGCATTTATATTAAGGACATTAAACAAATTTAACCATACTAATACTTCTTTATATTGCCCGGTTCATTGAGTATAATATTTAACATATCTTTTAAAAAACTTTGAGATTGATATCTCTTGGATCTTTATTCGTTACGCATTACCACAATACCTCTGCTGCTACCACGGAATTTGCTAGAGATATGATTCAGAAGGGATTAGAACTCGTTTCACACCACACATGTTCTCATAATTTCTTGGAAAGTATTTGCAAGTGATTTACTTTCTTTTAAATACTGTTTCTTAAGAATGCCTAATAATGCAAAGTTAAAATTGACACCACCCAATCGCCTTTTTTGGACGCAATTACATTCGAAAATATGTTTCGCAACAGCAAAGAAATCCATGTTGTGACCATGTTACTGAGTACCAAATGTTTTTTAAAATAATTCTTTGTTCAAATTTAATATGAACATTTTTGCACTAAAATCGATCGACTTCAGGCTTGTATTCTTTGTCATCCTCAATTGCTTCCATTTCATGTAAATTCTTAAAGACTTTAATTCCTTACTGTCAGGTATTCGTAAAATACATGCAATCCAAAAGGGCTGTATAAATAAATTAAATGGTCGTATGTACTAAATTCGTCAACTGTTAACACGCATTATGTGTTATTGAGAGACGGTAATTGTGAATCAATTATGATTGTTTATCCATCCTGGTGACATGACCACTCCGCTTTCATTTTCGTTTCTTGGCGATACTTTTTTTCCCCTTGGGCTATGTTTGCAGCTTCAGGGCATGCCGATTTCGGCTATCCGCCTCGGGTACCCACTATGTCCCTCATTGGAACACGTATTAACCTTTACACTGGACGCACATGCAACCTGCTCGGTCTGTTGTCAGCGGCCTCACATGGCCCTCCGCGACAACATACATTTATGAAAGTCAAGGAATCATAACCATGCCCACGGCGGGACTCGAAACCGCCACCCTTCGGACAGAGACATTGGGTCGACACTCGCTCTAGCCACCTCGCTCTAGCCATACAGGTCGGCGCTTCTTGGCCATACTGTAACGTCAATTAATTATGTGTTCTTCTTATTGTTTCGTTCCTTATGTTTTGTTTACTGGGTATGTTTAATATCTCCCTTTTCATTTTTCTTAGATAGCGAACTTCTTCCTTTTTTCTCTGACACAGACCAATTTAGCATCTCATATAACAAAAACGGAAGAACACAGCTATCCATTACAGATTTATTCACTTAATTTTCTGTGTTTATAGGAAGAAGTCATCACTACTTGAGATACTGTATTTGGAAAAGAAGTATGGGAAGACAGAAGACAAGATGTTGCAGTGAGATACTCGTGCAGTATATAGCAGAAACAAAATAGACAAGAGGAGCTCAAGATAATTTATGGTGAAAGAGAAAAGGAGAATTATAACTAAAAAATTGATTACGACGATTACGTAAGTGTTATATTATTTCCAGTACAGCTATTAAGAAAAAACGCTCTGTGAAAACAATAAATTAGACTCATGTTTAAGGTTTGTAGTTTGTAATCTGTGAGAGAATAAAGAAATTTAGTAAGGTAACTGTAACTGTGAAAGACTGAAATAGGTAAAAAACTGTGATAGAAAGCAAAATCTGTGAAAACTTCAATAGTATTAGTGTACATGTGTGTAAACTGTCCTCAAGGGTTTAATGAAAATGTTACCATATCCTAGAATCGGAAATGGCTGATCAGATGCATGCTCTACAGCTGTCCCTGAATCTTGAGATTGTGGAGTTGGTCCTTGACACGTGCCGACGTGGGATACTTAAACTGCATTGTATTGGTCGGGACAATGCACCTTTATCCAATGTATCATTTTATTTTACTTATTTTAGACTGTATCATGTTTTTTTATTGAAATCAACTGTTATCATTTTTAAGCCTCTTGGGTTGCTCATGGACACCGTGCGTGCTTTCTGTTCTGCTTTGTGTTGTTCAAAAAGAGAGCTGTAACTTTTCAATAAAATCGTCTCAGATTGTATAGCTGTGTGACAAAAGGGATGGTCAGGCAGTCGGAGTTTGCTACATAGGGTGAAGGGAATACGTCTTGATCCCAACATGACTCTCTTACCTTCAAGTGCGGAGATTAAAAGGAATGGGGACACCATTGGTTAGACGACAAAATCGGACAAAAGTCTCAAATTCTAAATACATCCATCCATCATTCTGCTTATATTTTGTCTGAAGAAGCTGACACAATAGTCCGAGAAACGTTGTAGTATATAATTTTTAAAGAATGAGCTTTTTCTGGAGCTTTTATCCAACTGACAGCCGGTTATCGCTTACGTCCCGATGGGATGCATATTCCACCATACACTAGACACGAATTTACTTGCGGGCTCCTCTGAACTGGGGTCAGCACAATGCGAGGCCATCCTCGATAACACATACATGAGAGACAAAGGACAAGCAATGCTGCCCAAGGCGGGACTCGAACACGCAACACTTTTGGACCGAAGCGCTGTGTTGGCACACACTCTTAGCCACCTTGTCCATTCAGATCGGCATGGATAAGTATTTACTAGTAAATATATGATTGATTGTCTATAAAGCAATGTATACTTTAACAATAATACAAGTTCAGCAGACAAACAATATAAGTTACATTTATTAACAAAAATCTAATAATTTCACCGTATTAGATGTTTTTACAACACTATTGAAAACTCATTGTGTGTTAAAGTGAATTGGAACCATCATATTCATAATGTGTTACAAATAATACGATGGGAAAGGTTTTCCCTTATATTTTGATTTTCATATCTTAAGATTTTTCGTCATACATTGAATATGTATGACGAAATACAGATTTTAAATCGGTAATAGATAATTGAAAATCTGATATTGATATCAAAGTACAGTACGATACAAATAGGAATGTTGTTTGCCGCAGTCAAATTAATGACTTTAGTTCGCGTGCCAAAAAAATGAACTTCTCAAACACAATGTCACTTATCTGAACTCTCGTCACTCGCCGGGAGTTTCGTTCGACATTAGTTAGAATTGTTTGAATTAGTGATGTTTGATGATCGATTATCTTTTCTAGACCCATCAACATTAGAGCAAATACTATCATTATATCAGTAGTTGATTGATGGTGACGCATACTTCTTTAACTTTTTTGATGGGCCATCATGTCGTTTGAAGAACTGTTGTGATACGCATTGTGACATTTTCTGCCACAAACTGGTAATTACCATGTTATCTGAAAGGGAAAATAAACCTCGGTACATTTTTGCTAATTATGATAAAGACAATAAAAAGACATAATGAGAAGATGATGTCTTATTTAACCTGCAGCTCACGTTCGTAGTAAATATGATCAAGAACACTGACAGACATTTTCAAGCTTTAATTGAACGTTCTTCAACCAACAAGTTAAGTGACAACTTATTTAAGTTTCGCTTCAGACATGTTTTTATTGTAATTTAAATTGCAACTTTCTCAATTAACTTGTTATTTCAGTTCCTCCTCTAATGGTAGTTTTTCCTGCTCAGGAATACACTAGAAAAAGTGCATAGGTTGCGCCTCGCTCTCGCTCCGTGCATGCAAAGAGTTGAGATACGAGTTGCGTTCCCAGCGTTACGTGCTGGCGTTTGCAGCGTCCGTGGCCCTTAAGATCTGACGCAATGCCCAATACGGTCCGTTAGCTTATTACAAGCGGCTGCCAGGTAGGGGGTATCTGTTGGCGCTGTCATATCGTTCACGATACGTTGTTTATGCAGCTCTGTAATTTACGCGACGCAGTAGATGGGTTCATTAGGGCCAGAGCTACCGTGTGCGAGTATAACACGTCTGAAGTATGCAAGCTTAGATTAAATTTCAGTCACGGAATAATTACTCTTTTGTATCGAGAGTTACGAGAAACGTAAAGAATCTGACTATATCTTTGTGTTATCGAAACCTTGATCGGAAACATTGTGTATAATTTACAGCTTCAAATTGTATCGAGCCCATAATGTCTACATCGTTTGTTATGGAGATGCAAATTTTTGATTTGTGATGTCACCTACTTTGTTTGTGAATTTAATTCCGCCGAGAAGACGTGCCGTACCCGTTATTCCAGTAGTCGCAGCCATGTTATGTCCAGGATTTACTTCAACAAAGAAGCAGTTGAAATATATTAGTTGTAATCCATATACAAACAAGAAAGTTGGAATATTTCCAGAAGAGTTATGTACAAGAATAATATAACAAGAAGATAGAAATAGTTTGAATTTTAAGGGTCTTGCAGTAGGTCCTTTGAAACGTATTTAGTATTTTTTTAATAAATTACTTTGGCATTGCAACCTATGTTATACAGTGATGGACTAAGTAGGTAGAGTTCGCCAAGGTTACAAAATGACCTTCGATACTTTTTTTATTGAATATGTGAGCTATTGTACGTGCATTGTTATTATCATATGTTGAATGTTTGTCGCCTTATTCTTAACGTGTCTCAGCCATTTCATGAAAGAAATATTTACCAATGTGTGGCTACATGAATCATGCTTAATTCATTTTCTCTCAAACTTAATAAGAGATAGCGGTTTCCCAGTCAGTGGTAGGAAACCTCTGAAATAAAAATCTCTTCTCATGCAAAGAATGCTTCTTAGAAAACTAACTATATCCCCTAATGTGTATTTTCCATTTACGTAAGATCAACCTTTTGCTTTTATCAGCCTCGTTTATTTTCAGAGATAAATTACATTTTAAATTGATCTTTCGTATTGGTGTGTTACAATTGACTAATTATTGGATAATTTTACATTAATGTATTAACCAAGGATGTTTGATTAATATATTCTAACACCCTTTATTTTGGTATAGAACTTCACACGTAAATGAAGAATATGAAATCAACATAAAAGCAAAATATGAGTGATCTTTCACAGCATAGACCTTCCGTATACAAATCATCAAGCCAGCAACGATTTGACGTTGTCATAAAAGAATAGACAATCCAACAAGTGGACAATCCAACAAGTTAAAGAGTTAGATATCTCATACTGGGAATATATATATATATATATATATATATATATATATATATATATATATATATTAAATATATATTAAATGTGGAGAATGACGATGTCAGTCTCCTATAAGCATCCGGTATTTTTGAGGTGAAATCACGTGTGGCATTAATGACCTACAAAAAATGGTCGTAAAAAAATAAAATTAAAATAATGGTGCGTCGAACCAGAAAATATAATGGTATTTACCATATCTCTCGATACTGCACTTGTCTCATTTGCGCACAAGTAGAAGCAGCATCGGCGTTGCCAACTGGATCGGGGGGCGAAAATAGTTGCACGCGCCTCCACCGACAGCGCCCTCACGCCCCAGCTAAGGGCGCGCTGTGGCGTGCGGTAATAGGCCCGAGCTGTGAATGGGGCACCGCAGATCAGATCGCGCCGATACTCCTCCTGCAGGGGGCTTTGCATATGACAACGCGCGCCCTATCGGCCTCCTGCATCTCCTGCGCGCGTTCAACCGCCTCCGCCACCCAGCCGTATTAAACTGTCCGTCCCGGTTGACAACCGGCTTTGTGTGGCAACAATGCCGCTATGCATAAATCTACATGGGTAAAGGCGAATTTTTCGTGGAAGGATCGGGGAAATGCGAATCGGCGATTGATGCCTTTTTATGTTCGATGATTGAAGTTCCAGTCGGAATGCGAGGTCGTGAGTTGTGTCACGTTTCTGATCAAGCACGAATGGTACTTGAAGGAGAGGAAGTTCCCATTCAATCAACAGAATTTCCGTTCTTTGCTGATTATGCTTATGAGGAATATTTTCTTTATTTTTGGAACAATGTAGAGCATTTTTCGAAATGAACGATTTCAAAATTCATTCAGTAAGTTACGTTCTCTAGAGATCATTCTTATTATGTACCGCGCTATAATCCCTTGTTTTACACAGTTAAGTAATCATACGCGAATTATTAAACGACTTATATCTTTTTACTGTAAAACCATGAATGCGCAGCCTCCGATGATTTGTCATCGATGTTAAACATGAATCTCTCCAAAGCGATATTCTATCGAGAGTTTTCATTACTTGTGTATAAAGTTTCTTTAGAGAACGTAATATAAGCTTAAGGGAATTGCATAAAACACTAAGTTTGTTTCCTGAAGAGCAATGTTCACTTCTAACACAATGTTTCCAACTTCCTTTCCAAGGTTCGTTTCTTGTCGATGAGGTATTTTTTCTAAACAATTATCTTTGAACATTTTCTGCTGTATTGTTATTAGTATTGTCACACGAAATCGGAAAATTAACAATATTTTCTTATCTGAGCTGTTCACTTTATTGATAACAAAGAAGCATACAGTTATTTAAAAACAATTTGTTTTAATAATCGTGAATGTATCGTAGCAGTTGAAGTTAATTTGGATTCGCTAAGTACGCATAATTCGAGATGAGAGGAAGAAACGCAAGATAATGCAAAAAAATCATATAAATTTATGTCTCTTGAATGTGAAATGAGAATTCTATAATACAGAGATAAACAGGACAAGTAATTAAAATTATTTTGTATGTTGTTTAAAACTCAAGAGAAATGTTCACGCAGCGGATAAAATTCGTTGGGTTTTATCTTTACATGGTTAATATTTTTTAACTCGATAAAGATATGAAATACGTATGCAATCTGAATTCTTAACTCTCATATAAATAATTCTTTTGTTTTAAAGAAAATTAAAGCCAATCAATTTCATGGCCAAAAATATTCGCATTAGTATTGCCAAATCTTTTCTGCGAACGTAGCGAACTTGTTACGTCATTCTATGCTGCTATTAAGTTTCTATGGTTGTTGTGAATGAACATCATAATGACCAATTATGAGAGAGTTGTTTAGTATGTGCCATCGCGTTTCACTTCAGTGACAAAAATGGTATGATTATTCAATGGTCGTTATTTATCTTTAGAACATTATCATAATCGCGGAGGAATATCTTCGGAAACGAGTTGTGAAATTGAAAACATGGCGACAAAATTACACCTCGCCGAAACATTCCATGGCGATGTAATTTAGGCTCTTCAATTTCCATTTCAAAATCTTTCTCAACAGTCACCTTGACCAGTTGAAGACTGACTTTTCGTGTCTGCGTTTTCAAGCATAAATTCAAATCATCCCACGACTGCTTATAAGACACGATTTCTTTAGGCGCTGGTTTATGGTACTACGTGACTAGGAGGTTCATAAAACAAACATTTAAGAACACATCCGGATGGGAAATAAAACCTACGTTTATTCGGAGAAGTAGTTGGTCCTGTTTTCGTCAACGTTTTTAGAAAATCGTCTTCATTGAATATCTTTAAAAGTGATTGGGCAATCTGTAAATATTAGATGGAAATAATAGACATTTTGGCAAAAATTATGATCGTGGGATATGGTTCAACGTTGGTATGACGATGTTTGTAATTGAGGGACGTTAAAATACGAACAAACTGTCTTTTAAGAACACTACATGTACTTCCATGTTGTATTGGCAGTATTATAATTCTTTATGTGTTGAGAATTTTTTCACGATATAAATATTTCTATGCACTTTAGTTATCCAAAGCCCAAACTGGGGCTTCCGGAAACTGCGATAAGTTTCATACTGATAGTTATTAGATACCATGTGTTTAATAAGCCATGCCCCCACAACTATAATCAGTTTCGTAATAAGTTTGATAGGTCGAGAGTTCTAATAAAATTCGCATTATCTAAAGTCTCATATCAATATTACTAATTTCCAATACCCGCAGATGTTGTGTAGTTTTGTTGCACACTTTTTTTGTTTGTTTTTTCAGCAGGACACTAGTTAACGATCAACCTTACACAGCGTGAAAAATCAAATTTAAACGAAAATTATTGTATTTGTGCTATATTGGAGGATTTTTTATGCAAGGATGATTTTTCTTTCTGTTTTTTAATAATATATTATATTTTAATGGGTATTTTTAGTATTGTCAAAATCAATACTATTATTATTGTTATTACACCAAATATGAATAGTCGAGGAAATTTAGATGACAGGAAAATCAGGCAATTGGGTTCACAAAGCATACAATTACCATATTTTGATTCGTGTAAAAATATAATTAGCATATTTATCCTGAATGTTTCAAAACTTGTTATTGAAAATAACTGAACTATATAGCGACGAGTGTATTAGATAATTGTAAATTTCCTCTATTTTTTGTTTCTATATTTTCTTTCACCACACTTAGGTAGAAGCTTGACTGTGCACTCTACACCAAGACTTTCCTTCTCCAATGTCTGACCTCTTCTTGGCCATTGGGTTTGAGCACACCATCCCGCTACGTTTCCTAGATAAAATTTACATTTCTTGACATCAAAATTTCATATTCAGGTAGAAAACGCACTTCCCTAGAAAATCATTGTTTTTACTCAGTGTTTAAAGGGCCGGTTGGTGATGGGTTCGACCCAAAGGCCCTTCCTGCCGGTCGCACCCACAGCCCGGGCCAGGCGCGCTGGAGCGGCACGGCCCTGAGCGCTCCTCCCGCAGCGCCGCCCGGCCGCGCCCCTCCCCCTCCCCCCCCGCCGCCGCCGAGATAAAGAAGGGCCCTATGCAAATGGAACAAGGCCCCGCGGCCGGCGGCCGGTCGCCCGTGCTTTATGGAAACGCGGGCGGCAGGGGCAGCGAGAGCGCGTCCCGCGCGGAGCGGGCGGTAAATCGACAACGCGGAACCTCCAAATCGTTCGGACCTTCTCCCTCCTCCGCAGCCGACCCCTTCCTCGCCTCCGTCTTCGCCTCTGGCTCTGTCCCCTCTTCCCGCTCCCGCTTCCCGCCCCCGCTTCCCGCCCCCGCTTCCCGCCCCCGCTTCCCGCCCCCGCTTCACGCCCCCGCTTCACGCTCCCGCTTCACGCCCCCGCTTCCCACGCCCCTGCTTTCTGCAACCACTTCCACCTTTAGCCCTCTCCACGTTCTCTCCCACTCATTCCCGATCTCTCCACGCCTCCACCCCCTCTTCTCGCTGTCCTCCCCAATTCTCTGTCCTCCTCCGAGTTCTCTCCATCCTCCTCTGAGTTCTCGTTCCCTTTCTGACCTTTCCCAGTTCTCCCCCTAATCTTACAATCGCTCCATCTCCCCGCTGTATCCCTATCCTTCTCCCATACGCTCCCCATTCCCTTGCCGTTGTCTCTGCCACCTCTTTTTAACCTATCCTCTGACTCCCCGAGCTCCCTAACCTCAAAAAAGTTAGTTCGTCCCTCTCCCGCGTTGGTCGCCAGGTTGCGATCGGACGTTGCGAGACGTGCGTCTGCCTGCTGTCCGCCCACGCTCTTGGACCAGCCAGCGTCTGGCCTTGATTTGCATTACGAGGAAAATGCATTTCCTTTGTCCTAGTCCGTTCAAGGAAGATCAGTGTACCAGGATGTGTGTTAGAAGGTAGACTGACCTTGTTTGACATAACGGGCAGTAATTCACTGAAAATTAGGATTGCAGTTTTAAATTCATGAAACATTATAATCTCAAGACGCGTTTTCGCGTTCGCTTTTTGAGTCTAGATATGTGCCAAACATAATTTATCTTTGTAGTGATATGCAGTTTTCTCATAATTCTACCACAAACAGATCTAACGGGAGGTAAATTATCTTCATTTAGAAACCAAATGTTTTTCCTGACCAATAATAGTTTTCACTGTGTAGGAAAAACAATGAAGACTAATTTAGAATTTAAATACTTAATATTTTTTATTTTTGCGTGATGATGAGGCAACTTGTGAACCCAAAACGTTGGGCTGTAAAGAATATGAAAATGGTTAAAAAATGAAATAGTTCCGAAAAAATGGTACGTCTTTAATACGGTCGTATGTTTCCTGAACAATCGAAACTGACGAAGAAGAATCATGATAACTTAATATTTTTGTATGATATTTGTATATTATTCGAGGTATGTTATTGAAGTTACCTAAAAGTGACTAAAATAACTTTATTGATCACATAACATAATCCATAATCCAGTAGATCCAAATTTAGTTTGCTTATGACATTTCATGCACCGAGAAAATGTGTACGGAGGGATCATCACCGCTACCTCCTGCGTTAAAAACCACGCACTGCACTTTCGGGAATAATAACCCGATCGGAAAGGGGATAATTGGCGCGACCGGAATCACTAATCAATGCATCACAAATGTGTCCGAAGAGTTGTTTGTAGTACACGTTTTTGATGTGTGTAATAATTATTTTCTTCTTGAATACATAGGTCGTAGAAATATTGCAGTTCCTGTCGAATTACTTTTTGAAAAATTCGGAATTTGATCTACTTATTGCCATTTCTTGATTGTATTATAAAAAACACAATCGATTATATTCCGCAAGTAGCATATTGAGGAATTTATTGTATGCCTTACGAGTACATAGTTCAATATGTGTTTGTACTGTTGTAATATACACTTGAGATATATTTTTCATTTCTCTGTATTCTCAGAATAATGAATTGTAATGATAAATACAAAATGAAATTAACTTATCTTTCTTCAAGGAGGCTTTCGAGTGCCTTGTATAAATGTTTGAATCCGCCTCATCCGTTTCGAGAATTTTGCTATCTAGATCAGCAGGAAATGACGCAGAAGGAAAAAGAAACGATGAAAGGTAAAAAACAAAAAATAAGTAAAGCAAACACAGTTAAATTTTTGTGGGAAGATAAGAACATTTGGTATGCGACCCCTTTTGGTGTCATATAACCTTGCATTTCATAATTACGCCAGCCCCTTAAAGAAGAGGTAAATTGTTACGGTTCTGAAACTCGTCATCTCGAGCACGACATAAATCCGCGCCATTAGGAATTTTACCAACACACTGTCACCACCGTCCATTGTCTTCCACTAAGAGGCCATTAGTTAGCACTTTGCACAACACACGCTCGCCAGGTAACCCTCTATCACGCGTTTCCTTTCTCGTTCTAAAAGCATTCGCACGCGGGCAGCCGCTACCGCCGTCCAAGCCACCGCCGCCGCCTCAACAGCCACCACCGCCGCCACTTCTTTCCTGCTACTACTGCTAAACCCATCTCCATGGGCACCTTCACCGCTATAGCAACATCTGACAATTCTCGCCGCCACTTCTGCAGGCGATACTGTTGGTACTTCTACACAAACGTACTGGTACCGCCGTCTCATCGACTGGGGAAATCATTTGCGGTCATGGTCACTGAAGACAACCTTATCGGCTTGAGCGACATCATCCTTGTCTTTGTACGATTCTCTCGATCCCTCCATTTTTGTGAATTTTCTCAAAACCATTATCGTCTCAATTGAGTCCTTCATATCTATGACTTCTCTAGTCCGCAGTCGCCATTGGCACTATAATAAACACCACCTCAATCATCAGTGTCGCGTTACACCTGGAAGTTGGTTGTGTCAACATTCGCGATCCATTAGAAGTTTCCCAAACCCAGACACAACATTTTATGTAGTCCACATTCAAGATATTATTATCTCTCCTTCTGCCGCCAGCTGGGCATTGGGGCGTTGTCGCCCTTGACACTATACACATCACCTCAATAACTAGAGCAGCCGCTCTTGTCGTGGCTGCATCACCGCCACCGTCACCACGGTCACCGCCTTGGCGGCCCGCCCCGGCTGCCGAGCGGCGCAGCGAAGGTGACGTTGCGACACGGGAGCCCAAGCGGCCAACGGCTCGACGCTGTACGCACTGGGTCGAAATGGACTCTGTCCGCTAAACAAAAATTAATTCAATAAATAAATGGAAGAAATACGTAACAGTGGTCACTAGGCAACAGCGCTCTTCCTCGATCCCGATGTTTGTTCATTAGTGTCATTTGAGTATAATTTCAGAACAATTCTTTCATATCTTTCTCCAACTTGCAAAGTAGTTGAAATCAAATGGCCCTTTCTCTCTTCTCCAATTTTCACTTATTTATCGTTTTGTGATTAGCATGAAAATGTCGAAATCGAAAAGTCCGTGGATCGAACCGTGAAATGTAAACAAAAGATTTGGCCAAAATATGTAAAAAATAATACAATAATTGAAATGACCATGAAAAAAATATTATAAAAGATGAATGTGACTCGCCCTTTCTGCCGAGTTGTTTAACGCGGAAACGAGGAAATGTGAAGCTCAAATCTTGTGAGTTAGAGTAATTGGGTCTGTGTGTGTTTCAACGTGCATATATGTGTTGAATAGTTTTGTGTGTATTGTAGATTTTTTTTTTTGAAATCATTTAATTTTTACAATTTCTAATGAAAAAAAGGTTGAATTATTAGGAAAATATAATATAATGAAATTTTTAAAAACATGTTATTTTTTGTGCCATAAATAAACATACTTAATTTGAATTTAAAATTTACAAACGATAAATTTCAATGTTCACACAAGCCTGGTTTTCAAAATCCTTAAATTGATTGAACGTGTGCCTGAAGGAAGTAGCGAGCGTCTTGTGTCATTTTGACCCAGTGTGTAGGGGAGGGTGCGGCTATGAGGGAGGGTTGGACGGGACGGGGCGGGGCGGGGCGGGGCGGGGCCGGGCCTGGCGGGGCGGGGCGGGGCGTGGCGGGACGGGACGGGACGGGACGGGACGGGACGGGACGGGGCGGGACGGGACGGGACGGGGCGGGGCGGGACGGTACGGGGCGGGGCCGGGCCGGGCCTGGCGGGGAGGGACGGGACGGGACGGGGCGGGGCGGGACGGGGCGGGGCGGGCGGCACGAGACCGTCGCCGAAGTGCCCGTTCCGAGTTATGGTCCACGCGCGGCCGACCAGCGGTTCTCCTAAATTTGAATGGGTCTATTCATCACGGTGATGTAGCGACAGCGCGACAATGGCGACACCGCGTGACTTGCTGACCGCTCAGGAGCGAGGGGCGGACAGCGAGCGGAGTTCGCACGACCGCGTGCCTCGCGGACGCGGAGGAGACGGGGGGTAGCTGGACTGCCCGTCGCCAGATTGCTCTCGTGCGGGGATTTCTAAACACTTGAATGCCTCACGTGTCAGTTTTAGCACGTTTTAGATTTCCATGTGGCGCATAAGCTGAGTTTTTATTCATTGAAGCTGAGCTTGGGTGACTTTTCATCCTTTTTGATAAGCACTCCCACTCAATTTTATGGATCTGGGCCATGGTGTTTTGTATTTAGAATTAACGTAGAACGGCCGAACGTGACGTGTTTGGCATATGATTTTGTGATTACAGAATCTGAATGGATGATCGTACAAAAAGAAGATTTTGAGAAAAACAGAAAACCCTGCTTCAAATCAGATTCCTTTCCATTTGAGAAAGGAAAGAAAGCAGGTTTCTCGTTTCGGCGCGTGAAGCTTCTTCAGAGGGATGGGGAGGGGAATTGCTGCTCCACTAGCATTTGCGAGTTCAAGTATTTCTCTACTTGAATAGTTTGTTTTTTCATAAAATTAAAATTGCTATTTACTTAGATTATGGCATCTCAATACTACAACCTTGCATACGCAGCTGGACTTGAAACTATTATGGACAGACTGATGCGTATTGACCACGACTCAAATAATTAAAGCATGTCGTTATGTAGGATTAGAATTTCTGTAGATCTAGTACCACACGAGCCACTACCTCGACATAATATTTCCATTTAATAATGTTATAAATGTCGATCGCGACTCTTTCTTAGCTTCTAGGAGGCTCACTGAGCACTTCAAAAAATTCTACTAGTAATTTAGCTCTTTGAATAAAATAAGGTGAATGGTATCAAAAGAGATAAAGAATACCTTTTTTCCTATGTTATTGCACTAATACGTAGTAACATGACTATTATAAATCAAGGTCACGAAAATAAGAAAGTATTTATTTTGCAAGTACTTATACGAAAGTAATCGGGTAACCTCAGTTTGTTTGCTTTGTGCGTTCATCCGTCCTTCCGTCCATCAGTCATGGTTAGTCTGTTTATCATCCTGTCCTCCAATCGAAATAAAAGAGGTGATATTCGGCGCGTGTCGGTCATTTGAAAGAGATCTGATAATTTTATGAGAATCCATCGAGAAAAGTATGACAAATTTCTCTTAAAGAAAATTATTATTTGTGGTTCTTAAGCAACTAAAAACGCGTTTTGGGTGAATTATGGCACCTACAATGGCGATCAATAGCTCATTCAATCTTTATCGACGAGACAAATCGATGATGACATTTTTCTGGAATATAATAATCGATAATGTAAATTCTTCTGGAATAACAACATTCTGGAAGAATTCTAGAAAAACCCATGTTTTTATTCTTTCAATACACTTTCTCCCTTGCAAACCATATGGGGCTTTTGTAAAAGTCTTCGTTTTCTTACATTTAACTTTCTACTTTTTTCCTGTAGTTTTTAATTTACAAAATTCAATATATATATATATATATATATATATATATATATATATATATATATATATATATATATATATATATATTGAATTTTGTAAATAATGTAAATGTAAATGTAATGTAATGTAAATTTTGTAAATATATAATGTGTGTGTGTGATATAAAATTGTTTTTATTGTGAAGAATAAATCTTCGAATCCTTCCTCAGTTAAAACCGAACATTTCATAAAAATAAGCAATTCAAAGTATTGCGCAATTTTTGACACGTTTGGGAATTCTGGTGTGCAAGGAAATTCCAAACGTTCTAGAGGTAAAGTAACCTCAGTGGCTGTGTAGCACATTGGTGGCAACTGCGTTGCCTTTACAACGCTGCTGACCAAGTCCTAGGTTTCTATGCCCGACAATGGCTGATTTTTTCAACAGTATCTTTTACACAGGTCGAATTTAACTACTGCCTGAAGGAGAATTCTAGCGGCCGCCTTCTCTGCTCGTTTGATCTCCGAGGTTTCTCCGATCAATTTCGGGTCACTGCCGGGAGCAATGGTCAGATAAAAAAGTGTTTATTCACAACAATATATGTGTAGTTGTAATGAACGTGTTTGTATGAAAAAATAAAATATTATATTGATTAAGTGAATTGAGTTTGCAGTAATATAATAACAGTTCACATTGCTGGATAGTTCCTCTTTTGGCTGTTTTTCACAACAAGCCAGCAGGCTGCATATAGGAATCTGCTGCGAACAAATATTTCACTCAGTATACCTTAACAAACGGGTCACGGTCAGCGGGCAAGCAGTCTTCCTTATCTTTGCCTCCTCCTCCCCCTACTCACATACTTACCATTACTTGCATTTCTCTATTACAGATATCAGGAGATCATTCAACTTGATCCGGTAGGGACGTTGTCCCGCTGGGGACGGTGTCCTGCTGGGAGAGACCATAGGGAGAGAAAAACCTGAGCAGTCTCTGACAAGCAGACGATTGACGGCACCAGATTTCAAATCATGCGGGTGACATCCTCCACCTACCGAGCATGTGAAATGTTTATCAAACAAGGCTTCACAAAAGATGCAAAAACAAGGGAACTGTAGGACTCTCCAGTGTATCTTAAATATCCATTTTTCTACATATTAATTCCAGCAAACGTGCCCTTGATATACAGGCTGTAATCAATGTTTTCGTGGATGTGAGTCAATAATATATAAATTATAATATACCATAATAATTAATTAAATAATAATAAATAATATATAACTATAATTAATAAATAAATGAATAAAAGCTTACGAAAAAGTTACAATGCACTTCCATTGAATTTTGTGTATAAATGCAAGAGTTTCCGTATGAATGTTAAAAATGTTCAGTTCACATTATTTACTGAACAAATCTCAAATGTTAGGTAAGGATACAATTACTTAGAGTTATTTAAGTTGAAAAGAAAAGGAATTACACAATTGAGAAAAACGCGTCCCAGTTACGAATATTTCTTAATGTAAAAAGCAATCGCTGTCAAGATTCCCGTCAATAATTTACAAAAGATGCATGAAGAGAATGGAACGCGCAGTTTTCCTCTTACCTGACATGAAGGTAACAGACAGGCGGAAAATATTTCCTAATGTCCTTCCATTTGTTTCTCAGTGAAGGGGAGCCCAACAATCTTTTTCCTCTGACACATGTCTTTTCTCCCCTCGTCGGCGAGATGTCCTTGTTACTTTTCTGCGTATTAACGCGACTCTCTTTCGCCAAGGAACATACGCGCTATTACAGTTGAGTAACAAGTGCCAGTTAGCAGCAAATATCTTCGAAATCCGATCTCGGCAAAAGGAAAAAGGACGGGGTACTTAGTAACGTCTCGCTCACCGCTTGCGGCTTTGCGCCGCGCCGCGTCAGATAGCGGCGGGCAGTGGGCGGTAGGCGGTGGGCGGGCTGCGCTCCGAACATTTGAAGGCCGCCCGTCTGGCGCACCCTTCGCAGCGCCGGCCAAGGAGATTGTGATGGTGTGATGGGGAGAGGGTGGAGCAGAGGAAGAGGAAGAGAAGAAGGCTTGTTTAGAGGCGTGGAAAAGAGGAGGTGGGGCGATGGCGGGGATGGTGGCAGGGGTGGAAGAGGAGGCGGAAAGGGAGTGAGCAATGGCAGATTTGTGGGTGCGGGTGGAGGGGTGGAGGAGGGGAACGGGAGAGGGCGGGTGCGAAATTATGGGCACGGCGGGGAAGTGAGGGAAGAGGAGTGGATGGGGACGTTTGCAGGGATAGATGAGGGGATAGGGTGGAATATTAGGCAGGTGCAGGCGGAGGCAGGAGTGGGTCCAAGGGCGAACGGATATGGCAGGGAGTGAAGGCAGTTCTATGAGGGCTGGAGGTAGGTACGGGTGTGGGGTCGGGGCTGGGCGGGTGATAGGTGAGGCGAGGGCTGGAGGGGGCGGGGCAGGGGCGCGGCGGGGGCGGGGTGAAGGAGGGGCAGGAGGCGGCACAGCTGTGCAGCGAAGCGATTCACGCGCCGTGTCGTACCATACTCGGACACCACGTTCGCGAGGTTAGAGTGCGGGATGTTGTTTGTGTACGGTCTTGGCTCCGTATCCCGCTTCAGGAAATGATGCAGCTGATTGTCAGTTAGAGATTCGTGTGTCCAGAGGAGGCAAGAGCTGTAATACGGACTGAATTCTCGCGATGCGTATACAGGCCAGTTCCTCTAATCATGATTATGATAAATAGAGTTTATGATATTTAGCATTGGTTCGGGCGGCATTGAAAACACCGTAAAAGGCAAACAATGTATGTTAATGTTCTCCAAATATAAGGAAATTCTAATATTAACTCATGTGCTACGTCATAAATTTCAATTCCTTGCAAATCAATAGCTTCTCCTCGTAAGTAAATTATACCTTCTTTACCTGTTTTGGACAAATGATTATGCATTTACTTTTATGTTATCGCATGTTTCTGAGATAGAGAAGAAGGTAAATCCGCTTTGAAACTTTACAGAAAACGTCAAATCGTTTACCTAATACTAGTTATCTTAATACGGAGGTTGTTTTGTATTTCTGTATTACAAAAATTCCTTGAGCATTCGCCGAGTATACATTAGTTCAAAACTTCAAAACGTCAAGGAAACGCTCAGCTCTTGAAATTCCATTTTCCCTCGGTGAAGTACAAACATCCATCTCCGTGCGGCCCTCAGAGACATGCCATTACTGCGTCCATTTATCTTTAAACACTTAATGGATATGCCGAAATTTGCCTCCCCTCAATGCATCATTCCTTCTTCATAAAATTGAGCACGCACTAATTGGGCCTCTTGGCCCTGACTCGTAAAGAATAGCAGCACCCAGCTAGGCCGACAGAGGGGCGTAACCGCCGCTACCGCCATACAAACGCGAGCCATCCAGTTCACGAGGGGCACGGGCGGAGTGCAGCGTCATTCGAGTGAGCCAGCTCCAAACGTCGCCTTCAAAACTATCATTATCAGCGCGCTCGTGTTCTTTTCGGTCTGTTGACTCGTACAATGGATAGAGCACGACGGGGACGCCCTGGGAACAAAGGTGCTTAGAATAGCACGATCCTGAGCCACCAATTACATCCGTCGTCCTGTGTCGGCGATGCCCCTCGTTAGGACGCGCCGTCTGCTAAGCGCAGTGCCCGCGTTTTCTATGTGCAAGAACGACCGTTTGCTTCCTTTCGACTTTCCAACGCTTGAGATCAGAACGTTGGATTTGTTAATAGTAAGCCATCGTAAGTAACTTTTACAGGAGAGGGAAATATTTTACTGTATTATTGTGTTACACCTCTTTGACAGTGACTTGCCAATCTCTATCAGCAACCAAAAAGAAAATGTCTCATTTTTTCTGGTTGACTGACTTACCATTACCTAATACAAAGTGCTCATTCTTTTACTGCTCTTAGAATATTAATGCTCTTAGAAACTAGTTATACTTTTTTCTTTCAATGGGTGAAGTTATGAAAGCAGCCTTTTTTTGTTCGGAAGCTGCTAGCATTTGATTATTTTTTCTTTGTTCACTTTTTGAAGGAACATATTGTCTGTTTGGTTTTCACGGCTTATCTTTTTATTTTATTTTTGGTCTTATGTCTCTTCTTCCTTTGGACATCTTGTTTGAAAGAAGAATTTCATTTTTTTTAAATGTTATACTCTTCTACCGTATTTTCTCAAAATATGTTATCCCATTAAACATTATGACAATCGTGTAGATGTAAACGACAATCAAAATATAAAAAAATTATACTACGTGTTGTAATTATTGTACACATCTACAATCATTGTAATATTGTGTACATAGTATTATGGAAGTTGCATTACGTAATGACATAGAATCAGATTTATAAATTTATGATGTAGTATATAAACGCGATTTCATGAAAAAGTACGTATTTTAAATTATATTTCCGTTTTTGTTTCTTTACATGACTTCCCTACAAGTCTTCTCTACTCAGAAAAATTCTCAGTACTTAATATCGATAAGGCATTTAATTATACCGGAAAAATAGTTCATGTAATTTACGTAAATGTTTATTATGTACGAAGTAAGGGTCAAAACAATTTAAAAATGAAAGCAATCATTTAAAAAACAAAATTAACGATGTAAAGCTTAAAGATTCTTGAAGTGCGATTCCGTTTATCGCTAATTTGTCTTCTTTATTTCTTTGGGCCGATTAGATCCGCCAGATCCCACACTGTGGCCGGCGCCAATGGCGACGACGCGACGGCTACGTGAAGTGCTCGCGTTGCTTTATGCGTTTATGGCCGCGAGGCAATTACGTGACAGAGCGTGCCCGTGCCGGAGGCCGCGCCGCGCCGCGCTGCAGCTTCCCGAAGGACACGCGAGCGCAAATCGCACGACGGCCATCCTCGTTTCTGTGGGGAAATTGAGAAATTATGGCTTTCTTTTCTTATTCTTACTCTCCTTCTCCCTCTGTCTCTCTTTCTCTCTCTCTCCCTCTCTCTCTCTTCTATTTCTTTCTTTCTTTCTTTCTCTCTTTCTCTATCTCTCTCTTTCTCTATCTCTCTCTTTCTCTATCTCTCTCTTTCTCTGTCTCTCTCTTTCTCTACCTCTCTTTCTCTATCTCTCTCTTTTTATCTTTCACCCTTTCTTTCACTCTCTAATTCCTTCACTCTTTTTCTTTCTTTCGCTTTTCTTTCTTTCTCTGTTTCTTTCTGTGTTTCCCTCTCTGTTTTTCTTTCTTTTTGTTTCTTTCTTTTAGTATTTTTATTAATTTAAATCAGTTTGTAATAATATGTTGTGGTGCACTGTTGTGTCAAGCAAATGGACATGTTGCACTTATGTAAAGATTGCGTTATTTGTGCCTCATTGCGTTATTTATGCATAAACTGTTAATCACGTCATGTATAAAGATATTTTCAAGTATCGTTCGAAATTTAGAGAGCATTGGTGGTTGCACGGTTTGGGGTAGTGCAGAATTAGACGCTAGTCGCGAGCACAGCGTCATTTCGTTTGCTTCTCAGCATGAGTTTCATTTGTTTAAGAAAGTCGAGGGCGTAGTCTACTGTCAATTACCAACAGCAAGAACCATGAAATGTGCAGAGTACGGTCATTGCAGTGAGTAAATCTCAAGGGCGAAAATAGGTGAGATTATTCACAGAATGTCGGTAAAACTTCCATGAACCATCCTGCCATCTAGTCATCTTTCATCACTTACGACTTGTTGCAAATTCGCTCAAACAGTAAAACCATACTTTGATATTAGACATTTCCTCAAACTTCATTTAAAATTGGGAATGAGAAGTAACAGAAGAATAAATTGCTTATACACTAATGAAGTTGAAACAACCATGTTTATTTGACCATAATTACAAGCGGTAGAAACTTTGAAAATGGTATCGAAAAATTCATCATCATTAGAAGTAATCAGTTCTTTATGACATCATTTTCCTGTACAGCTACTTGGCGTCTTCGTAGAATGCTTGTAATAACTAATACATAACTGATTAAACATTAGCCTATTTTGTGCGAGATCACCCTCTCTAGAACCCTCATTGTAACTTGCTGAATTTCGTGAATGGAGAAAAGATTGGATAATAGGGATTGGAAAATACTGTAGTTAAATTAGGCGAGGAGATGTGTTTTAAATGGATTTGAATTGGTCCTTGGGAAATCTGGCTTTTATTATATTTTAGGAGTAGAATTTTCCCAGCTTGCTGCTGGAGAAAACAGTAGATTATTGTTTAATTTATTTGAGAGATGAAAAAACGATATTTTCATTTAGTTGGGGGAATAAAAAGACATTTGATTTCGGAAAATAATAAACCAGAGAAATAAAATTTCCATCTTCTTTTTTATCACAACCAGTTTGTATCACATAATATTTTTATGCTTTTAAGCTTTTTATTACTGAAAATAACGAAAAAAATTCATGGTTGCTTTTGTTATTTTGCAAGATTTGTTGTGGAAACTTCTTTCGGAGAATGAACATATTTCATGATACGTTTACCTTTCAGTATCATTCATAGATTTATCGATTAAAATCTATTATACATGTTCTTTATATTTTGAAAAATGTAAAGAATTATAATGTAGGAGTTATGTTAATTGTTATTGAAATTTTCTAAAAGCAAAATACAAAAACATAATGCAAACATACGTAACGATTCTAATGCATAAAATTCATATTCATAAAGAAATTGTAAAATGCGAACTTAAGAACCTAAAACCTTTAATAATAAAGAAAATCGAAATATCCATCTTCTTGTAAATTAGTTTGAGAAACTGAAAAAAAAATGACTTTGTTGCGGCTGAAACGGAACATACATTACACAGATGTGTTCAGAGGCATTCCATTTTACAGATACAGTTTGCAAAACGTGCAAGGGCGTGTCGGCATCTCGAGCGCTAGGAACGCAAGCCATCGCCGAGCGGTGCGGGTTTTTACCGTTTCGAGCGTGGTTTCAGAGCAACTACCTGATTTTCCCAGAAGCGCAAGGTGCGTTCATAAAACTATTCCGGCGAACAAGCACTTTTCCATTAATTGCATCTCTTCTTGCTTATCACGCGAGATTGTTTCACGTTATTCCGGACTCAGGGTGAAGATATGTTGGTAACTCGACGATCAAACTTACCGCATTCTTCGCAGTAACGGATGTCTCGAGTGGAGACAAGACTCGCACCACGAAAGGTTGGGCAGTTAGGAGAAGGGATCCGGGGACCCGCAGGTGGTTGTTGAAGTCTTCAAGGTTGAACACATGCACGGATTGTCCGTCTGCCAATTTAGGCCCTGTCTTCCTTGAAAATGCTACGCTTGCTGAGGAGTGAGCCAAGAGCATCAAAATGAAGACATTAAATTATTTGATATTCAGCAAAATGTACACGTAAAGTTCAGAAAACAGGACCTGAAAGACATAAGGAATGTTTGCTTTTACGTTACATCACGTCGGTATGTTTAAGGGTTATTGTTGAACTTCCACAAGCTTCGTCTGTGTTCGCAGTAATGAGTTTTCTCTTGTACGCAAGTGAATATTGCGTGTACTTTCACAGATACTTTACTTATTTATTAAAATACACTTTTGTTGACAATTTGATGTAATACGAATGCCTACAGGAGTGTACATATTACCAGAAATCTGTAAGGAAAAAAATACGAGTAGCAGGTATATATTTGAAAGTTCTGGACATGTCAGACATTCAAGATAAACCTTCGTGCTTACACTGCTCAGGTATAATGTGCAACTATCTCACTCGTATGTCATTACAATGTAAATAGTACCATTCTGCTAAAACAGTTTCCTTCTTAAGAATTCGACAAGGTAATAAACTTCTTTCTTGTATAACAGCTATAAATAATTTTGAAGGCCTCTAGGGCAAGTTTTTTGATGAGGTGCCGATTATAATGATGATGACGCATAATTACATTTCGTTGTTTCTGAATTGGAGCAAGATAACATTGTACTTATGGGATTAAGTACTTGATTGAGCCATTTTCTAAACTTTTACTTTTTAATCTCGGGTATAATACTTTTATGACTTTGCCTCTGGCTAGGTGTTCCATAAATTATGAGAGAATTAGAAGCCTTGTCCTCCTTGGTTCTAGCTGCTGCTTACTAATTTATGTTGCTGCTGTGCTGAATCCCTGATTTTGAAAAAAGATTGTAAGAGAACGGAATTGTCAGCAGTTAACGTTAGCAGAATACACGCAGTGTCTGAAAATTACTGGAAGACGTTCCCAGAAGGTTTCGTGAAAACGGTAATCGATTTACTACAGCATCTAATGTACTGGTCATATATTTCTCGAACTCTAATTAACCTCAGAGAGAACGTGCACATTCAGTGATTTGGTTGTGAATGTCAAGAGATAATTTCTAAGTTTAAGACGTAGCAACTCGTGTGTGTGTGATGACAACACTATTATTGATGATCAGAATAAGAGAAGCAAATTACTTCGTATCTCGGTCATTAGACCAGACTTGTATAGCGTGCACGCTCGTGGTATGAATTGGTTATGGTTGATTCCTGTGGATTCGAAATTATGTTCTTCAAAGAAATATATTAGACATCATGGCGAGAACTCGGTGTTTTGACGAAATGAAGTGATAAGGGATGTAAATTAATTTGGTAGAGCGTTACTAGGATTACAGACGTTTAATATTTGATCTATTGGAATTGTTTGTTATTTGCGAAATTACAAATAGAATTATTCAAATATTAATAAATTTGACAGTCTGTACATACATTCTTGAAAGAATAATTTTTTCAACTTCTATATATCTAAGTAGTCGCTCTTAAAAATGAAGTTTCACAAGTACATATGAATGAAACTGCATATGTGTAATGTCAATGTAATACACAATTTGAAGAAAAGCATGTAAGAAATGAAATCGTTTTCATGCTTTGTATACTTAGCATTTAAAATACTCCCATACTATGTTTATTCCTGTATTAAATGAAAATTTTTAATCGTAGTACGTTAATACCTTTCCTCAGATTTTCTGTTTCAGGGTATGGTAAAGTATGGAAAGTTTGGTTTCGAACTACTTTGTTTCCAATTTCATTGGATTTGTGTTCCAGATTCTTTCGTAATAACTTTGAAAATAAACCCAAAATTAATTTTTGGGAAACTATTTCGAAGAGTAACTATTATTCCGGAGAAAGAGAAAAGTGCCTTCACACCTGAGATTCTCTGCGAGAAAGGCTACTGACATTCACCGAATGATAAAAAGACGTATCATGTATGTACTCATATCATAAGATGGGGTGATGGGCATTAATCACATAACAATGTTATCGTACCTGTCAATATTTCAACTCCCTTGAAAACACGTGCTCATTTGAAATTTTCACTGCCTCCTCAACCTACCCTACCACTGTCGCCAACATCTCTCTTGCCTCTATAGGCGTTTTTATTGTCTTATCTTCCACATCTTAGAGCGCCTCATTCACCAATTCTACGATTTCTGTCTCTTCTTCCACTACCTCTCTTTTCGACCCTTTCTTTCTTCCTTTTTCGTCTCCACCGCCACACTCATCACCTCCTCCTCCTTAACGACCTCTACCATTTGTAGCGCCTCCTGCTCCTCCATCTCCTTTATAACCTTCACTGTTTACCTCACTTCCTCCACGTTGTCCACCTCTATCTCCTCTGTTTCGCTCTCTCTCACCTTCCGTAACCTCCACCGTTTACCTACCCTCTTCCCCCTCATTTCCTGCTTCATAACCTGCCTTCCCCCCTCGCTGTCTGCCTGCCTACACGTCTTGCAGACTGCACTGGCCCGCCACAGCCGCCGTCGCCGCTACGGAAGGCAGCCGGTCGGCCTCGTCCCCGCTGCAGCTCAGGCGGAGGCTGCAGCGACGCCCTGATTTGCATCCGACGGTGGCAGTGGTGAAGGCGGCAGTGGCTGCGACTCTGGCAGTAGTGGTGCGGTGGCGATGGAGACGGCGATCTCAGAGGCGATGGTGGTGATGATGGTGGCGACTGTAGTGGAGGTGGCGGAGGCGGTCTAGGTGGTGGTGGTGGCGATAGCGGTGGCGGTGGCGGTGGCGGGGGTCACGAAGGTGGCGGAAGCGGCGGAGACGACGGCGGCGGGTAGTGGAGAGGGTGGTGGCGGCGGCGGCATTGGCAATAGAGGCGGTGGCGGTGGCGGCGTCGGAGGCGATGGTGGAGGTGGTGGTGGCAACGGCGGGGGGGGGGGGGGGGGTAGCGGCGCCGACGCGACGGCGGCGGCATTCTCGCGCCCTGGCTGAGTCGTGGCGAGCTGCCGGTGACGTCACGGCAGTCTGGCGGGCTGCGGATTGAAAGGGGCACTCCGCATGTAAGAGAAAGTGGATGCACCTTGCTTCTTTGCACTCCCACAAACTTTGAGGTTCTTTAAGACTCGCTTGAATATTTCTTTCTACACTCTATTTTTACTCCGAAAAATAAATTCAGTGCATGTGAAAGTCTATATTATGGTATTTGTTGGATATTTTAATTAATACCTTTCAGAGTTTCCAATGACTCCAAAGCCAATGCGTTGTAAATTGAAACATGTCATTCTTTGCAAGAATGACATGTTTCATGAGAGTTACTTTCGAATAATGTTTTTTTTTTCTATTTTGATGGTCCCTTCCATTTCATAATATTATACAAGCAGCTGTTAGGTATTGTGTGCTAGCTTTGATATCTCACTTGTAGAAAACGAGCATTAAAAATATTTTTTTCAAACTGGTATGTCTGCATATCTTTGTGAATAATTTGTGAAAGTGTAGAATTATGAAATGGTTGAATATGAAGAGATATCGGTTTGCCTTGCTTTGATTTCACCTCAGTTCTCAAGGATTTTGAACATCGGATTTAGTATGTGAATGTCGGTGTGATGGTTACTCTATGGTTGACTCTTGAGCGAAACATTTTTTTCAAAATATTTCTTTTTTTTATTATCAGTATTTTTAGATGTAACTAAATAATTTACGACAAGTATACGCAGTCTAACAACAAAATATCACGAGTCATAATTATTAGAAATTGGATAGTGTTTGCACATTTCAGTAATAAATAGTGTACTTATTTTAGATGTAAGCATCATCAAAACGGGGATATCGTCATCTTCTCAGAATATCGTCTTGAGTTCTCCAACATATGTGAAACTTCCTTTGACATATCGAAGACATAACTGGTCGTAAATAATGATACACCGTTTATATAGTCTATTAATATGTTGATATAATAGATCATGACATTTATCTGTCAAACCAATTATATCAATTATTTTGATTTACATACACAATTTATCATGTTTGTGTCAATTATCAATAAACGCTTTCTCATAAATATAACGCAAATTGAGGAGAAAGAATGCAATTACAAAAGCTATATTAATAAGAAAGTATGTACCTAAATAAACTTATCGACTTCCTAAAGCTAATGCATTTTATTTTACAGAAAAATATTATTTTGATACATATTTCTTGCAATTCCAAAAACAAAGGCATTATTTGTCGCCGAAATTTTACTAGCATAAACAACAATCAATAATGCAAAACGTAGTTGAATTTCATCTGTCTGGTAAATGGCTGAATATAAATTATTTAACTACTAATATATCGAGCAAGTATAAAATCTCCTCTTTCATAACAAAACTTAAAACACTAAGATCCAATTTATGCTCTTCCTTTTTGATAAACAATTCCGGGAGTTTTAGCGAGCGTTCACAATGGTCCCAAAAGCCACTCTGCTCAAACGCGTTCGCTAAAACTCTCGAAATCGTTCGTCAATAGAAGCGCGTCAATTGGGTTCTAGGGAGAACTGTAGGTAGTCGTAATGGTGCCGAAGTACTCAGGTCAGTTCCATGCTCTATTTGCTCGTTGGGTTATCTGGACGCCAGCACGTTCTGCAGTTGTTGTGTGCAGCTTCCGGGCGTGTCTACATTCTTTATCTCGCGCGGAGATATTTCCCGGCGACAAGCTGTCTGGCCTGTTTGGGAGACTAGCTTCCGGTTTTGGTCGTGCGCGTGGTATCAAGCTCGCTCCACACCCTTCGTAGAGACCTCAGTCGGAATGTTACATTCTCTCAGGACCTAACTGTAATTAGAAGGGTCGCGGGAAGTGAACAACCAGTTTCTTGCATCCAAAATAAAGTTATTAGAATTTATCTTAATCCAAACTTATAATCTTGCTTTTAATTACTTTTAATTTAAAACTGTGCAAACAACTTGTACAGAGAATGCATTGTGAGTATAGAAAGCATCAGGAATTGCAAACACAAACTGAGAAATTTCGTGATTTACACGGTTTTCAAGGTTGGCACTATGATGGCCCGACTTGAATTTGAGAGAGAAAATTGTATTAATTTAATTATAATTAAATCATATTTTCAGTTCAATACTCGCCCTTGTATTTTATTATCATTTATCAATACAGTAATTTGAGTGAAAAAATTATTATTGTTTTCAAGCAAGATTCAACAGGAGATCAATTCTCCATTAATTTTTTTTCAATTATCTTTGCCGTCTTTGAAATAGCGGTGACAAATGCTCAAAAATACCCATTATTATATCTTCGAGTCAGGCTCAGAATCAAATATTTCCAAATCCTACACGTACTACTTAACTATTTTTATAAAACTCTTTAGTGCTATTTCAATTTCTGTAGGAAACTAGACTCTAAGTAATTACTTCCCTTAATTTTCATTATTTAATGTACTAAATTAAAAGCTTAATACACTAACATTAATAAACCTTTGGACCCACTATGTTTCTAATTTCAAAACTAGGTCCATTACTCTCTTTAGAAGAGTAAATATAGATTACATTTCATTTAAAAGATATTGAACTTCCTCAAGGTATCAAGATCTGGAGCGGTGATGTCAGAAACAAACTATACACATTCATACGATACATTTCTGATTTACGTACACTGTGTATGTGGGAATGTGAATGTTGTCGAAAATGACAAGTGTTTAAATTCTGATTCCTTATGGTTCCTTATGGTTCCTTATGGTTCCTTATGATTCCTTATGGTCCTTATGGTTCAGACATTTCCCGAAAAATGGAGAGTCAGGTGGGCCCTGTTAGCACTGCACATACCATAGAAATACTGCCCAGCAATTCGTTATATTTTTCTTCACTTATGAACATTCTATATTCAATTTTCCGTAATTGAAGCATAGCAATTGTGAACTCTACTAGCAACTGGAATCTCTCAGGAAATACAAAACAAAATTGCACATTACAAGTGGTTAACACCGACATCTCTCGGAATTGCACTATCTTCTCGAGACCAATGACCCAAAAATTAAACGTGCCAGAAATCAATTTACCTGATAATTTGGAGATTTTTTAATTCTACTTTATGTAGGTCATTTGAGAGACAGATGAAATCATTTGGGACCACTTTTATTTCACGCCTATGTAACATTTTAATAATGTAATAACCATAGAATAATTACAATATATTATCACTGTAATTTGAATTTATTTGTCATCTTAGTAAATTAATGAATTTGTTTTACGACATTTGGGGAAGAGACTCTCCAGGTCGAGCATTCCTGAAAATAGTTGTATATAATATAATTTTTGTATGTATGCATTTGATATTTGGTGTCGATAGTCCGACTTTGCCTAAGCTACCGGTGTTCCCCATGCCTGGGCTTTGTTTCAGTCCCATGCTTCAGGGGTAAAAGAGACACAAGGTAATTGTATGGCAAACATGACGTATTCCCTTCGCCGTAACTAGCAAACTCCGCCGGTCTGAAACTAGGGCATCTTTAAATGGAAGATACAACTCTACCCATGAGCCCTCTAAGAGGCTCATATATTACTTGTATATCAATAAATAATGACTATGTATTAGAAAAACCATAATATATATATATATTTGTGTAGTAATTAAAAACTAAAAATATTTGTATTTTCTACTAGTAATTTTTATAGTTACAATTTAATTATCATTGTATAATATTATAATTTATTTATTTAATAGTCAAATAAGTCCAATGTAAACACACTATGTGATCAAAAGTATCCGTAAACGTCCAAAATAGTGTTATGGTGTGGTCGTCTATTTCATGAACGGGGCTTGCACCTCTTGTCGGGGATGGCGATTGCATCTTTCAACACGATCGAGCACCCATTCATACTGCACAGACTGTGGCGGAGTGGTTACACGACAAAAATATCCTTGTAATGGACTAACCTGCACAGAGTCCTGACTTGAATCCTCGGACATCTTTGGGATGTTTTGGAACGCCGACGTTACTGCCAAGCTTTACGTCAAGCCAAGCTTTACGTTACGCCAAGCTTTACCGACCTACATCGATACCTCTCCTTAGTGCAGAACGCGGTGAAGAATGGGCTGCTATTCACCAAGAAACCTTCCAGCAAATGATTGAAAGTATGCCTGCGAGAACGGAAGCTGTCATCAAGGCTGAGGTAGGGCCAACACCCGCTTGAATTCCAGCATTACCGATGGAGGGCTCCACGAACTGGTAAGTCAATTTCAGCAAAGTGTGTGAATACTTTTTATCACATAGTTTATGTCTGTAGTAAGTTGCTACAAAACGTTTGGACCTCCGATTGTTTTCAAAATATCGAGAGAGCAAATCTGCGCAGAATGGAATGAAAATAAAGTGGGTTCGCGACCTCGATATGTTAGCTACCAGGGTTACACCCAAGGATTTGTAGACGGAATGAAGAAATGACAGAATTGCCTTGTGGTTTTAGTCTGCGCACGCCAATGCTCTGCATCTGCAGCCTTCTGCGCGAGTGCAGAGCCACGCTGCGCGGCGCAGTAGCCGCGACGGCGTGACCGGCGCCGTCATGCCTCGGCGGCCCTCTTGCTCAATTAGGGAATTAGCACATATTTTAAGGCAGCTGACAACGTGAATTAAGTGAATGTTTGCGTCCTTGGCGGCGCAGCATGGCGCTCTCGGCACCTTCGCCAGCTGCCCGGGCGGACAACGGGAGTGTGGCCGCAAGAGCGCCCGATATGTGGAGCACCCGGCAGCACTATTGTGTACGCAAGGGAGCTGCTGTTGGAGTGCACTGGTTGTTTGAGTTGCCGTAGAGGCAGTCTTAGAGACTACGGTGACTGCCAGTAGGAAAACCATTATTTCGAGCATAACGATCACTTCTACCTATCTTAAATCTCCTGCGAAGATCACCAATGCCATTATCATACCGTTTTCATCATCATCGTTATGATTACCATAGTGATAACTTTCTCATAAAATCTTTAATAAAAATATGCCGGTAGTGCTGAAGCTTGAGGAAGATGCTCCCAAGTAAAAGTGTTAGTTGTACTGATGTCTCTCAGACCAAGTAACCTGCATTCAAAACCATTTTTGTACTCTGAAACACGCACATGTAAAGGAACTTGGCGAAACCGTTTGAAAGTTATTAAGAAATTATTAATATTATGTTAATATATTTAATTATTATTACTATATAATTATTATTATAATATAAAATCATTTAGTTATTATTAATATAATTATATTATGAGTTCAAAATTTTCGAAGGATGAAGTATTGTTTCTGAGATTAATGTAATGTGGATACATAATAGCGACAAGAGAAAAACTTAACTTATTTAATTGAAACAATCAGTGGCAAAGAAAACATATATTGCGGGAAATCTTTAGAAGAACATTTGCTATCAAAGTGGCGAATATATGTATGTATTGCTCAGAATTAAACTTGAAATAAACGTTTTGTTTTATTTTGAACTAGTATTTTATTTCTTCCAAGCGAAAACTCGGCGGTGAGAGTCAAGTAGAAGATTATTCCCACACAATCACCATCTCTACTCTTGCCCACCTGGCGAGCGTGCCCGCGGCGGCGGACGTCACGGGCCGCTGGCCTTCCACCCGGCGTCCGCCGCCCCGCCCCCAATACCCAGCAGCCCAAATGAACGAATCCGTTTCATTACGGGAACCATATGAATGGGCATTAGAGATGCAAAGCGCGTAGCCCAGCTTCAGCATCAGGGCGAAAGGGTCGGTAACAAGACCACGCGCGCCGTAAGAACAAGGAAGAGAAGATTTTAATGGCGAATTGTAAGTGGGTTCGTGAAATATTACAATTGCTGGGCAAACGCGTAAATGCTCGGCTACCAGAGAGAAGGCATAATGACAGGCAATCGACGTCCGAGAACAACACTATCGCTAGTAATACAAATAGGAAACAAACACCGGGCAATCTCTGTTGTAATCTGCGATTCATTACCCGAAGTAATGAGCAGCAGGCACAATGCAGACCGTAGATCTCACTCAGGGCTGGACGAATCAGCTCATTGGTATGTAAGGGGTTTCATAAGTTGTTGAACTTGTGTTTTGTTTTTAGCAGATTTTGTATTTTTAACAATGAACTCCAACAATATGTTACACTCACTTTGCAGAATTTTTCTGGGATTTGGCAATAAAAAGGTAATATACATAAAATACAATATTTTTAAAAATATTTATTTCGTTCTTATTTCATTATATAACTAACATTTTGACTTTTTTATTTGACACTATTTGACACTTTTTATTTGACTTTTATTCATTTACCTCTCAGTGAGGGTTTTTTAAAAGAATATGAAAAATATTCACACATATTTTTTTAAAGAAAACATTTCATCACGATTTCTTTAAATCAACCAATGTCGGTTCAACTTGATTGTTCATTTGAAATAATTATTAATTTTAAAAATCACCTGATGACCACCCAAGAACGATTTTGGGTTGCACAAGAGGTATTAAAAACAGCATCAAAACACACAAATCGCACGTAGCAGGCAGCGTCTTGCAATTTAATGAAGTAAAGTGGAGCCATCAGCAGGGCGGGTCATCCCGAAGGAAATTGAGTGACGGGCGACGCTTGCAGCGGCACGGCGGGAACAACTCTCCCCCCGCGCGCTAAAGCGACACCTGCGCTAATTAAACGCCCTAATGGGAGCGGGCCAGCCCGCGCCTCCGCCCTCGGACGCTAATTACGAGGTTGCACGCGGGCGGTGCGCGTGATTGGAAGCCTCCCGTCAATTGGACGCCGCCGCCAATCACCGACGCCTCCAGCGACGCCCAGCCGCGCCGCGCCGCGCCGCGCCCGCCACAGTTGGCATCGCTTCTCTCGCACCCTCGCCATCGACCCTGGTACCGCGTAGATAACTAACATCTTCGTCTTCGTCACCGACTACATTACCACCACTCGTGTACAACTCCGTGAACATTAAACCATTACCGCTATCAATTCCAGCACTATCACTACTGCTATCAGCACTACCACTGCCAATACAACTACCACGGCCACCACCAATATCACTATCATTACCGCTACTACTACTACTACTACAACTACTACAACTACTACAACTACTACAACTACTACAACTACTACAACTACTACAACTACTACAACTACTACAACTACTACAACTACTACAACTACTACAACTACTACAACTACTACAACTACTACAACTACTACAACTACTACAACTACTACAACTACTACAACTACTACAACTACTACAACTACTACAACTACTACAACTACTACTACTACTACAACTACTACCACTATTACAACTACTACAACTACTACAACTACTACAACTACTACAACTACTACAACTACTACAACTACTACAACTACTACTACTACTACTACTACTACTACTACTACTACAACTACAACTACTACAACTACTACTACAACTACTACTACTACTACTACAACTACTACAACTACTACAACTACTACAACTACTACAACTACTACAACTACTACTACTACTACTACTACTACAACTACAACTACTACAACTACTACAACTACTACTACTACAACTACAACTACTACAACAACAACTACTACTACTACTACTACAACTACTACAACTACTACAACTACTACAACTACTACAACTACTACAACTACTACAACTACTACTACTACTACAACTACTACCACTATTACAACTACTACAACTACTACAACTACTACTACTACTACAACTACTACAACTACTACAACTACTACAACTACTACAACTACTACAACTACTACAACTACTACAACTACTACAACTACAACTACTACTACTACTACTACTACAACTACTACAACTACTACAACTACTACAACTACTACAACTACTACAACTACTACAACTACTACAACTACTACAACTACTACAACTACTACAACTACTACAACTACTACAACTACTACAACTACTACAACTACTACAACTACTACAACTACTACTACTACTACTACTACTACTACTACAACTACTACAACAACTACTACTACTACTACTACTACTACTACAACTACTACAACAACTACTACTACTACTACAACTACTACTACTACTACTGTTACTACTACTGCCATTACCATCACTGCTACTATTACCACCACCACTTCCACCATTATCACCGTCTCAACAACCAAGTCATAATCATGTCTCCTTCCCTTCCTCTTTCTCTTCCTGTTTTTTATTCTCCTTCTTCCCATTTTTCTCTTCATCCTTTGCCCAGTTACTTCATTATTACATCCCACTCTAAACTTAATTGCAAGTTATTTTACATTTCATTTACACCCTCTTTCTCTTATCAGTGCTGAAATTACGAAACCGATTCCCTTTGTTTCAGAGGGAAATTCCGTAATTATCTTATTTAGGCCTACCATAAGAAGTCAACCTCTGCGGTGTGTTGTTCCTCTCCGTATTCATAGCTTGCGTACCAGCACCTTCATCTCTTCTGCAACTTTTTATTTTTATTTTGCCGCCAGTCTGGTCCGTCTGGATCTCCCGTACACGGTGCCCAACAGTTGATTGACCAGTGGACCAAGGATTAAGACGTCAGGATTGCCACGTCGGAATTACCATTCTGGTTTCAGCTCTCGGACGTAAATCGACCGTCTCTTGGGTGGTTATGTAAATCTGTTTTTGGTTAGTGAGGTACCACAGGAAAAGAGAAAAATCTTTCGAACCCGACCAGGTTATCATGATCACAATTGTTCTTACATAGAGAATGGATTATTAAGGAACGCGTATCGAGATATTATGGCACAAAGCACAATACCAACTTCCGAAGTCTGACAATGGGTTTCATAGCACACGCATTTTTTTTAATGTTCCCTGTTATTTTCTCGTATACGTACGTGTAGTACATACGTGTAGTATAAGAGAAACTTATGTAATACTGCTTATGGAAAACCAATTTCGAGGTTTTAGTAGAAACACAATTTGAGGTCATGAATACCGAAACGTTTTTTCTACATTTCTGTCTGTCTGTGCTTCCATCCGTGCGTCTCTCCATCTGTCCGTCTTTGAATAACACTTGGGAATACACCACTCGCACCGTTTTTAATGAATATTCCCCCTATCGGTCGGGTTCGACTCAATGACCTGCGATTTTGAAAAGAATTCTTAAAATATTGGGGAAATGTAAACTTCATTTGAATCCCCTGGAACGTTTTCAAAATGTTCTAAAAAAACTTCTCCAACGTTAACATTGATTTCTTAAAATTGCAAAAGTTTTCAATTGTTTAACCTCCAACTGCATTATTGAAAACAGAAATTTTGTATTCAAATAAAATTTATTCTCAAAAAGTTATTTTATTAATGTCATGTACATTTTTTGAAACTATTAATAGTTTTCACAAAATTTTCATTGAAATATAGACAATTGTAAAAAGATTTTCTCAAAATGTCTCCCAATTCTTTCTTTCTACGTTTTGTACGGATAGAGCTAAGTAAACCAAATTTCACGACACAAACGCCATTTTGTTGTAATATTTTGTTTTTCCAAAAAATACACAAATGTATTTTAATGTATCTCACGCTATTAATATTAACATTGCAGTTTTTTAATTTATATATTTGTGAACAATGCGATATGTTATGAAGCGATATGTTATGAAGTTTCATGAAAACGTCAAAGATTTCTGTGAAAATAAGCGTAAAATAATGTATTTTAAGAAAAACTCAAATGACATTTTCTCTCTATTCATTTCATATTTAATATGACAGACAATAATATCCCTGTAATGGACTGGCCTGCCCAGAGTCCTGACTTGATTCCTATCGAACACCTTTGGGATGTTTTGGAACGCCGACTTCGTGTCAGACCTCGATATCTCTCCTCAGTGCAGCACTCCATGAAGACTGGACTGCCATTCCCCAAGAAATCTTTCAGCACCTAATTGAAAGTATGCCTGCGGGAGTGGAAGCAGTCATCAAGGCTAAGCGTGGTCCAACACCCTATTGAATTCCAGTATTACCGATGGAGGGCGCCACCAACTGGTAAGTAATGTCAACCATGTGTCCGGATACTTTTCATCACATAGTGTAAATTCAATGCTATAAAGCCCTGAAAGCTGCGAATGCATAAAGGGTTCAGCCTCAGTCATAACAATCAATTTAATGTTACTAAATCGCATCATTACAAATAGTATGGCCTTCAGCTTCATGAGGCAGTGGTGTGGTGCAGGTGAACGTGGCCACTAAGGTTGTGGGATCGACACCTGCGTAAGGAATGGACGTTTTATGATATTCCCTGGCGTGGTGGCATTCCGAGTCCTTCGTGCATTACATCCATACCCTCATGGTTCCAAAATTTCTTGGCCTGACACAGTTATGTGTATTATACTTTCTAATTGAGAAACTGGATCCCTTCACTCAGAACAGTAGTTCAATGCTCTGAGATAGCCAAGGGATACTATGTGTTTTGAAAAGATGTAAAGGTCTTCAAGTTCGATATAAATTTATACAATGTTCGAGAGCGCGAAGGTGCTTTTCGTCGGGAAGTCGTGAGAGTTGAATATCATTTCTTTATGCCCTTTACTGTGGTACTTTACAGACACTGCGAGAACCCTGGTAGATCTTTTACGCTCCGATAGTTAGCAGCCGCGAAGAGGATGGGGCAAAACCAAAAACTGGCTGGACACGAGGGTATAGAAAACTACGAGAAAGTCTGTACCATTTCCTAGCACCACTAGTTAACATACTATTTTTTCTATGTCTTTTAGCATTTTACGAGTGACTATGTTGTACTTAAATTTCATCTTTAATTCCATACTTGAATTCTTGAATTTACTTGTCTCTTTCAGTAATATTTCTCTGAATGGAAATGAGAATCGTCAGTCTGAAAATATTTTGTCTTGAATGTCGAGACCGGCAAAGATGTTATGCTAAACGGTCCCTAGCCGGAGACTGGCAACCGGAACATTGTCATCATCATAATCATAAGGTCTCCGTTGAAATTGTGACGCTGGATAGAGTCGTGCTCAATGCAGAGTTCTAAAAAGAATTCAGGCATACCAGTCTTTTTCTCTACAAACTGTTATCCAAATACGAAGTTTAATGATATATAAATAATTAAGTTCAAAGCAGTGATAAAAATTAAAAAATATATAATACCTTCTTAATTTTTCTTTCATCTTGTTTTTATTTCATTCCAGGTCTAAATTCGTGATATTGAAATTTGTGTTAAGAAATTCATTTCATAAATACTACAAAGTCATAATTTGTATTTTCTTTTACCTGAATATATAAAGACAAACAGGCAATTTTTGTTTACCGTCCTTGTTTCAAAAAGTAAGAACACTAATATTAATTACTTTAACATAAAACTAGAAAAACTGAATTGATAAATACGTCGGATAATTGTCAATTCTATTACCTTTCATTCAATTTTATCGTTATGATTATCCCACTTCTTTGTGCGCGAACAAAAAATACACACTTCAAAGTAGAAATGCGAGGTCATTCAGGTCACATCCTTTCACCTTCTGCCTTCATTTTTTTTAAATGCTGACTTGATTGTTTCATTTCCTCTTCGCTTCTCTGCAGGATCATCTGACCCGTTTCGATAATCTCTGCTCGAGCTCAGGTGAACTTTCACATCGACCAGCCCACGCTGCGCGCGGCAAGGGGTCCGCAGCTGGCCGCCTCAGTTACAGCGCCACCAGCAGCACCAGCGGAGCGGTCTGGAGGGAGCCGGTTCGTGGGGTCACGGGCGCAAGCTGGACAGGAAAAGATAGACTAGACCGCTTGAACATATTCGTCGGCGAGGCTCTAATAAATGCTGCGAAATACCCCAATCTTTTGTGTCTCCTCCTGGCTCATCTCTAATAGGAGTTCTTTAACAACACTTGTTCGTCCCATTAGTTCATGTGAGTCAAGTTAGGAAGATAAGCAGTGAAATATCTCGCGTGCAACTTTAACGTACTCAACAAATGTTATCACAACATCATTTCTACAAGTTTGCATTCGTAACTTACAGTAAGCAACCAATGTAATGATGAATGCAGATTTTAATTATCGTGTTTTTGACGACACATCTGGTTCAAAGAATTTAGAGAAAACGTGTGTAAGTACTACTCCCCGATATACATTTAATCTCACAAGACAGACATGGAGTAACTAGAAAGGAACAGCATCTTCGATTTGTTACATTCTCGCGTTACGAATACTTCGTAAGAAGAGAAAGTTTTGAAATCGTGCCCAAGAAAACGGCCTTTTTTTACGCGCCCAATGATTTAATACACGATAGACTATGGTACAAAAATTATTTTGATTATTTTCTAGAATTAAATGTAATAATTAAAATATAGTGAAGTGCAATAATATGTTGTCCTAGACGGAAATGGATCCCGTTGAATATAAAGAGAATTAGAACTAATAAACTACTAAATGTGGTTTAAACTATGAGAGATGGAATATCTCTCTCTCTCTCTCTCTCTCTCTCTCTCTATATATATATATATATATATATATATATATATATATATATATTCTAACCGTCTTACCTATCGTACACACTCGTACCTTCTTCAGCACACTCAGCATGCACTGTAAGCAAGTCGTCAAGATATTATGCTCGTGAAGCGAGCTTAGAATCTCAGGAAGCAGGATCTTTGGGGTACGGGAAAGATCTGAACCCTTGACACAATAAAAGTCACACAAATCACACATAAACGAGCATATAATTCACTCAAAATTCTTTGGCATGAATTGATAATAACGAAAAGCAAATCACACATAGAATTACACTTCAAAAAAAAAAATGATTGAATAACACAAATAAGAAACTTTGACACCCTATTCAAATGAACACTTAATATTGTTTAGAACTGACTTTCTGAATCAATTTCTTTAAACCAGTACTGGGATTCCCTTCGAAAATTCACTACGTCTAAATTTAACTTATTCTAATTACAATTGCACGTGAAACTAATCTAATTTACAATTTCTTGCCTTTTCAAAATTTTACATACAATAATCAACTTGTGGGCAAGCGCACTACTCTCAATTTCTCCTTAAATTCTAAGTGCTGGTAACAGAATAATAGCTGCTACAATAGAATGGTTAAAGGCAAGCAATTACGCATTAAATCTCCCACTCCCTAACCTACAAATTATTAACATCCGTGTCCTCAAATTTTAACACTTCTGAAATTGTTCTTTCCCGCCGACGTGAACTTGACCTAAATTCAGTTTTACGGGTTACCTCGACACTGTCCGCCTTTCAACCTTGAAACAGCGTGCTGCGCTCCGCACTGCGTTGCTCGATTCCGAAGTTCTGCGCTGCTCTCGCCGTCCTTTTGCTTAGTCGTCGTCTTCTCGGTTGCCTCGCGTATTCTTCCGTCTCCACTAACCGATTTCTTCTCCTCCCACGGCTGCTATCGCCTTCGATTACGCCCAATTTGCAGAAAATGTCCCTTGCACTTCCCTAACTGCCAGTGCAAGTACTTCGCTCGTTCCTAACTTTTATTCTGTTAATTAAGAACTTTCAGAGCTTTCCTGAGAACGGGCACACTTTTACTTCCCGCACTAGTTAATAGAAGAATATTTCTCTACTTCCTGACTACTGCGCGGATGACTAGCTAGACGTTTTTCTGCAACGCCGTACACTCCTATTCTAAACAGTCGTTGCGGCAATTTCTAACTAATCTAACGCTCTGATAAATCTGCACACTTGCCAAGCGGTGCCTTACGTGAAGAACTGCTGACCTGACGCGTGCTAGCAGAAGAGATGTTGACTCCAGGCGAGATGGCGACAAAAGAGGCTTTCTGTATGCGCGTCAGCCTATTTATTAGCGCCGCGCTGGGGAAATTCTGAGCAGATACTGAGAAGGGGGGGTAATTTCTCCTACTTCACTCCTTTCAGGAAAAACGTGACTCGATAGTTTGTGGCTGCTAGTGCGAGCAACGGATACCAGGCTGCGCGTTTTTCTACTCAGGTATTCGACTGCTCTTCTCGCCGTCTATGAGCGTTTACGCCGACGAAACTGTGGTGTGATGGGGTTGTATAATCCCGTCTCGGCACAATATATATATATATATATATATATATATATATATATATATATATATATATATGGGTTATGGGATTATACAACCCCATAACACCACCGTTTCGTCGGCATGAACACCCACAGGCGGCGAGAAGAGTAGCCGAAAACCAGAGTATCTAAACGCGCAGCCTGGTATCCGTTGCTCGTACTAGTCACCACGAACTATCAAGCAACGTTTTTCTTGGTGAAGGGTTGAAGGAGGAGAAATTACCCCCGCCACGGAGAATTTCCCCAGGCAACGCCAATAAATAGGCTGACGCGCAAGCGGAAGCTCTCTTTTCTGCCAGCGTTCGTCGAGTAAGCAGCTCTTCTAGTAGTCACCGCTCGTCAAGTAAGCAGATTTTCATCAACGCTCGTCAGTTTAGATAGCATTTGCCGCCGCAACGACTATTTAGATAGGAGTTTCCGGCGTTGCAAAGACGTCCTAGTTAGTCGTCCGCGAAGTAGTGAGGAATTAGTAAAGTGTTCTTCTATTAACTAATACGGGAAGTAAAAAGTTACCCGTTGTGAGGAAGGCTCTGAAAGTTCTTGATTAACGGAGTAAAAGTTAGGAACGAGCGAGACACTTGCACTAGCATTCAGGGAAGTGCAAGGGACATTTTTCTACATCGTGGGCGTAATCGAAAGCGCCGGTAGCAGCCGAGCGAGAAGAAGAGGCCGATTAGCGAGACGGAAGAAGACGCGAGTCGACCGGGGAGAAGACGCCGTTTAGGAAGACAGAAAAAGACGCAAGAGGACAGCGCAGGCAACGCAGAGGTTGGAATCGAGCAACGTCGTGCAGAACCCAGCACGCGACTTCAAGGTTGGAAAGTGGACAGTTTCGAGGTAACCTTAGAACTGCGAAAATAGGTCAAGTTCACGTCGGCAGGGAAAAGACTAGTTCCAGAAGTGTTAGGAAACTGAGGACACGGGTGGTAATAATTTGCAGCTTTGTAGTGGGAGATTTTGATGCGTTATTGCTCGCCTTAAACCATTCTATTGGAGCAGTCATTATTCTGTTATTAGCAGTTGCAATTAAAAGATAAATTGAGAGTAGTGCACTTGCCCACATATTGTTCATTGTATGTAATATTTTAAAGAAAAGCAAGAGATTGTAAATTAAGTTTAATTTCATGTGCAAATGTAACTAGGATAACTTAAATTTAAGCATATTTAATTTTCAAAGGGAATTCCCAGTACTGGTTAGAGAAATTGTTTCAGAAAATTAGTTCTGAAGAAAATTAAGTGTTCATTCATTGAATAGGATGTAAAGGTTGCTATTTGTGTTTATTTGATTATTTTGAAAAGTGTGATTCTATTTTTTGATTTGTTTTTCTTTGTCATTAACTCATGCCACAGAGTTTTGGGTGAATTACATGCTCGTTTATGTGTAATTTGTGTGACTTTTATTGTGTCAAGGGTTCAAACCTTTCTCGTGCCCTAAAGATCCTGCTTCCCGAGTTCCCGAGATTCTAAGCTCGCTTCACGAGCATAATATCTTAGCAACCCGCTTACAGTGCATGCGGCTGTGTTCAGAAGGTATACAGTTTGTGTGTTAGGTGGGGGTGTTAGAATATATATATATATTGAAACGCGGAGCGTTTCTTTAATTAATTCGAAACGCATGGCATTTTCTTCCAATTACGCCCATTTTGAATTGCGCGGCAACGGCGGCGAGTAACGGACGTGACAAGGGAACGAGCCAGGCGCGAGAAGGCGGCGAGACCGGGCGAGACCGGGCGAGACGACGGCAGTTGCAGTGTGGAACAGAACTCGAGGGAGAGCGGACCGATGTTGGTGCGCGCGGTGAAAAAAGGACAAAATTAAGTTAAATAATGTAAGGGAAGCTATCAAGAAGTGAGTTAAGTGTGACAGTGGCAAATGTTAAATAGCGCAAGCTGGTGATCGTGGTATTGGTGCCAGGAACAGTGGTGAAAAAGGCCAGAACTGTAAGCCGCGTGGCTGGTAACGGCATGGGTAGTGGCCACGTGCCCGCGTTATTGTAAAAAGGAAAGCGAAGGAGAATTGGTGGATTGTGCCGCAAGAAAGCATCGAGATAAACTGCAAGGGATTGGCGGACAGTAATATAGAAGCAGTGCCTACTCGATTTGAGAGACACGTGCAACGGTCGGAGTTGAAGCAGAGGTATTGTGTAACCGCCGCAGAGGGCCGGTGCCACGGGCGGCCACGCAGTCAACCGTCCGAAGGGCGCCGAGTCGCGCCGAAGGCCGCCGACCGTCGCAGCCGTTGGGAACCATCCGAGAAGAAATGAACTATTTTTGGTATTCAAGGTATTGTGAAATCTAAGATCATGGGTATAGTTTTGGTACCAAAACAGGGCGTAATTAGATGGAAATTGATGTACTAAATGTGTGATTCTAGTAATAAATTGTTCGTTGTTCAAAGAAAGTGATAATTGAGTTTTTCCAATGTTTTTGTCAAACCTTACGAGACCCATTCACGAACCAAGACACCTGTCCTTTCTAAAAATAAATGTAGTGAAAAGTACCGCAAACAAAGGTACGTCACAATATATAGTGAAATGTTACTGTGTGATCTGAAGAAAAACACGCCTCTTACCCGGCACAGATTAACAAATTTTATGAGTATTATAGTTTTGCTTAAATATTTCAGTAACATCACATTGTTGAACATTACTTAAGGTGTTTTGTGTCGACCTCTCGCCACTTCGCACGGGAGTCACGAACGAACATCCAGTAAGAAACTGCCCATTGCTTCACGCAGACATCTCGAGATGTTTGCGCGAAACAGGGAAGCTGTGTTCAGCGGGGCGGGCGGCGGCGTCCAATTCGGGAGCGGTGAGCAACGGCGAGGGCGTGGTCGAAGTGTGTGTCGGCGGCGGTGTCGAGAACGATGTCGAGGGATGAAGGAGAGCCGCACACGCATCCGGGTCGGAGGTGGTGTTAGATGTTGCATTTAGAGCCATGTTTGGGGGCGGAGTCGAAATCTGCGCTCGGAGTAATGTCTGAGGCGGGATAGGTCAAAGAACCTGGAGGTGTAACTTGGAGCGAAAGGATGTGCGGAGCTTCGACAAACAATTTCTCTTTGGAAGTACAATGAACTGGGCGTCGACATTTCTATGAATAAAAATGTAAGGTCCAGGTTTTCGATACTTTAAACAGAAACACAAACTACCTAAAATAATAAACGCAAATTGGAGCCAATTTAGTAGAATACTTTTCACTAGAAATGTTTTAATAAAGTCAAAATAATGTGCGAATAAAATACTAAGGTAGTATTTTATTCGCACAATATTTTGACTTTAAAATATTCTACATTTTAAATGTAAATCACCAACACGCATGTGCACAGCATCTATATTCGTTATTTGTCAAAATAGCAATGGCCACCGAGGGTCATCAAATGAAATTCATCAGTTCATTACATCTGAATACTAGATAAGAACAAATAAATGTTTGGGTTAAAAGTATTTTGTGAATTATATTCTCCATATAAATTCAAGTTAACGTCTTTTGTTGAGTAAACGAACAGTTTTGAGCAGCTATGGGTTTGCAAATGTAAATAAGATAATTATTACTTGATATGAAAATACATTTACTGAAAGTTAGAAGTAATAACGGTTCCAATGCTAGCATAATCATATACGTGCGACATGACCTAAGCGCACATATTCATAAATAATAATTATTATTACATTTGTAATGAACGAAAGTGGCTATCCTGAACACCTCATAAAAACCATCAAAAATATGTATAACGAGACAAAAATTATAATAAATACTGGCATAAAGAAGACAGAAGAAATATTAATAAAGAGGGGACTTAAACAAGGATGTAGTTTATCTCCAACACTATTCAATATATATATATATATATATATATATATATATATATATATATATATATATATATATTGATGATCTTATTGAAAAATGGAGATGCATAGCTAGTTCTGGAATACAGTTGAAGCAGAATAAACACCTAAATGTTCTACTTTATGCAGATGACGTAACAATACTGCAAGAAAGTGAAGATGATCTGCAAAAAGCTGTATACACACTGCATCAACTGGGAAGAAATGAGTATAATCTCCTAATTTCTAAAACGAAGACTAAAGTTATGGCCCATTGCGGTAAATACCCCATACGCTCAAAAATAGTTATTGACAACACAGTGATCGACCAGATTTCAAATTTTAATTACCTTGGTTGTGACATCAGTTATGACACAGATAAAGACATAGAAAATAAAACTAATAAATTTCAATCAATATGTGGAATAATAAACTGAACACTACAGAACAAAGCAAGGAAAGACACAAAAATTAAGTTCTATAAGACAATGGCTGCTCCAGTTCTCCTGTATGGAAGTGAATCGTGGATAATGAAAAAAAGATACCAAAGTAAGCTCCAAGCAGCAGAAATGAGATTTCTTAGGAAAGTCAAAGGCTGCATTAAACAAGACCAGATAAGAAATGAGGATATCCGTAAAGAACTAGATATATGCAACATAAATGAAAGGATCTTAGAAAACAGGAAAGAATGGCGGCGCCATATCGAAAGAATGGAGGAAGATCGTATTCCACAATTAGTGATGAACTACCAACCGAAGGGAAGAAGAGATATCGTCCGACCCAGAAAGAGGTGGTCCTGAAGTGCAAACTGAAGACGGAACAGGCATTTCTGCCTAATCCTTGAAATGGAGAAGAAGAAGAAGAAGAAGAAGAAGAAGAAGAAGAAGAAGAAGAAGACATTTGTCATCAGCAATTAGCTATGCTCTTCACAGCGGTCTGGAATTCACTCAAAATAGCTGATGAGTGATTATGATAATGATGACAATGATGATGATGATCACCGACTATACACTGCGCGTAACTATGAGGAATATTTTCTCTCTCCAATCCTATGAATATCTTTTTGCAAAAATTTAGTACTGAATTATTGTAGGTGTGTTGTAGTTTTCAGAAACCTCCTTATTGGGAAGTAAGAAAGAAATCTGTACTTCAACAAATTTGGCAAGCCCATAATGTTCATTTCTCGTATCCGTACGTATCAAAAGAATAATATACTATGTAAAAGAATTTATTGATACGGAAAATCGATATAGAGATGTTAACAATATGTCTTAGGTCCCCTTACACAGAAAAAGCATTATTCTTTTTATGAAAACTTTTGTTGACCGACTGTTCGTCTGACCGTCTGACGAATTGCTCATCTGTCTGGCCGACCTTCCATCCCTTAGGCCGTGAACAACAGTGATGACTAAACCATTCATAGAATATTTTCAAAAATGTGTCTTTCCCCATAGGTCTGGACCGGCACCAGACCTTGCGGATATGAACCCAATTCTTTCAATTTTTGTGGAACTTTAAATGTTTCCGCGGGGAGGCTGTTACTATGGGGAATCCTGAAATGTGGGGGCGAAACGTTTGGGCCTACAAGTCCCGTAAATCGCAATGCTGGCGGGTCCAGGTAAAACAGGGCCAATTTTTAGGTGATCTTTTTATTATTTAAGGTATTAACACAGGAAAAACCTATCGACGAGGAGGAAGACTTATACTTACATGGGGGGACGGAATGGATGAGGTAATGGTGAAGAGAGGATCGAATAATTGAGACTACACCGACAGAGAAATGTGGAGTCTGGAATGCGAGAGGCACACTAGGGTGTAATATAACTCGCTATACTACTACTACTACTACTACTACTACTACTACTACTACTACTACTGCTACTACTGCTACTACTGCTGTTACTACTGCTACTACTGTTACTACTGCTACTACTACTGCTACTACTACTGATACTACTGCTACTACTGCTACTACTACTGCTACTACTACTGCTACTACTACTGCTACTACTACTACTGCTACTACTACTGCTACTACTACTGCTACTACTACTACTGCTACTACTACTACTGGTACTACTACTGCTACTGCTACTGCTGCTACTGCTACTACTGCTACTGCTACTACTACTGCTACTACCACTACTGCTACTACCACTACTGCTACTACCACTACTGCTACTACCACTACTGCTACTACCACTACTGCTACTACCACTACTGCTACTACTGCTACTACTGCTACTACTACTACTGCTACTACTACTACTGCTACTACTACTACTGCTACTACTACTGCTACTACTACTACTACTGCTACTACTACTGCTGCTGCTACTGCTACTGCTGCTACTGCTACTGCTACTGCTACTACTACTACTACTACTACCACTACTACCACTACTACTACTACTACTACTACTACTACTACTACTAGGTTTTAACACTACTTGCGTTTGCTTTACAGTTTCATAAAGGGGGCCCGGATAAACGATTTGCGGGCGGGCCCGCACTCCTTTCGTTATGCTACTGAAGGGATCTGTTGTCGCGGGGGGCATGCATCTCCCACGGCCGCTGAGCTGGCGCTGCGCCGGGGGATAATCGACTCGTGAAGCGCGGCGGCGGCCGTGACGCAAGCCGCGCATCCGTCACGCGCACGCGGTCCTGTCGCATGCGGGTAGCGGTCCGGCATAGTTAACCCCGCGTGGAGATGGGGTTAGCAGTCTTCCGAGCGTTGATGCTCGGAAGTCGAATTTGCTTTCGGAGGACGCTTGTCACGTTACGATTCCGAATTGTGTTGGCGTTTAGTAGAGCGCTTGGGCTCTTCGAAACTTACGTTTTGTCACCCTCCACACGGGCATGATAGAGGGGTCTTTTGGTTTTGAAACTACAAGAGTTCCCAACGGTGTCATATACAGTTTGAACTCTCATATGCATAATCGGAGACAGTTTCAATCTCTTAAGTTCTCCACCCAGCCCATTGACCCATTCATTTTTGACTATGTATTCCTTTATATATTCCTTGGAACATGTTATAATTTACTTATTATTAATATATTCTGTACATCACGTGATTTTTATTGTTATTAATTCATCATTCATTACGAACATCTGTTGTCAATTAAGTGAACAAATTTACCAGAAAGGTGAGATTCAATATATTGTACTAATCGGATTCATCAGGGTCATAATCTGTCGATGATGTTCCTGTTTCCCAGCTACACTCCTTTTCATCTTACTATTTATGAACCCACTGCCATCAAAATTTCCGCGCCGGTCCGGACCGCCGAGATCGTTAAGGCAGCAGTGCCGGACCAAAGGATCGAGGGTTCGCACCCCACGTCGGCCTCGGCCAGAATTCTTTCTATTGGCCTCACTGCCCTACACTTGGCGTCTTTAGCCTTAGCGTTTTTCTTCGCCAACGTTGAACGGTTTTCCTGGCCATGATATTTTCTTGTTAATGATTTGATATATTATAATAGAAACCTCTCTTCTTCGTCTTTAGAGATAGTGTAACCCTTCTGAATAACAATTTCTCTTAACGGCCGGTTGTAATAGATTTTAATGTCGTTATAATCAAAGAATTTACTCCCACTTCGACGATATTTCGCAGTTGCCATAATTTCTATTCATATCTTTAAATATTAAATATTTTAACCAGATGAATATGGATTAATACTATTGGAAACAGAGAGTTGTGTTCGACTTCAAACACTTTTCAAAAAATAATTTTTCATAAACATATTTTCTTTCCCCTTAGGGTTAGATGTTCGAGTATTTCACATTTGATGAATTCTGTGTTAAATTTCGTTGACCTTTACACCGGTGGAATAAAAAAAATTAAAATCGTGTCTAAATTTCATTTAGAAGTCTGTCCTCGTTACTGAATGGATTGATAATACGGAATGACTATTTACGTATCCGTTATGCATCTGCTAAAGTACAATAGAGTATTGACATGCAGTTAATTTTCAGTCTCTATTTTAATAAAGTATGAAACTAAAACCAGTACGATAATTTATTCCACTTAAAAAATTAAATGTGCAACATTGAAATAATATCTGATTCTAAATATTATTTTTTGTTTCGAAATATCTAAGTTTCGTTCGAAATATCTACATTTCGATCACCTACCATGTCGTGACTTCCCAACACGTCGCCACTCACTCTTAGAAAGCATCGCCCAATGCGATAAATCGACATTTGCGCGGGATGGGGGGTATCATCGTGTAGCGTTACAAGATACACCGAAGAAAGTTTTAACAAATGGCTTCATTATGCAACATTTGGCAGCATTGCGGTGGGGCGCGCGCACGGACGCCCGTCGGGGGAACCCCCTGGTGAACAATGTCGGAGCGCAAGGCGACAGCCACTTTATCAAGGAGCACTCGGCCACAAGAAACACTCCAAGTGAGAAAGCTGGGTCGGACCGTGAGGGATTCCGGCAGTTAGCGGTTCTAGTAAGGCATAATAAAAACACGAGAAGGTCTCTACTTTCACGTGTTCATCTGCTCGCCCACAGGTGTGCGTTTTTCCTTGGGCACGAAAACCTCGCAATTGCGCACAGACCGTGTGAATGTCTTAGATGATTCACGTGACTGACAAACAGACTGCAGGAACGGATGAAGGCAGACTGACGGAAACATTCACTTCAAACTCAAGGTAAAATTTGTTTCTGAAAAATACGCTTGCTATTGCAGGAAAAATTATTACATCATGCAGAAAAGAATGCCAAGGAGAACGTGAAAGGAGCGGCGAATAATAAATTAATGTTTCATCCACGAACAAAATTTGAGAGCTTGTATATACTTAATACGTGTAATATTTGTTACGCTGACACATATCTGATGGGAAATTTAGCTCAATATTTAAATTTCATGGTATATTCAAACGAAAAAAGAAATATTACTTGTGTCATTCTTTTAATTCTTGTAATGTTTCCTCTTTTTTGCAAGCAAGGTAAGCTTTATTCCTGGTACTTGTGGTAATGTATACACTGCTCACAATAAGATATAGTTTGCATTTAATTACGTTTTTCCTGATCGCACAATGATAATTCCAGACGGTCTGGTTTTTGTAGTTGACAAACGTATGTAGATATCGGAATTGTGTCTCCACGCTGTGCTTGTGCTTATTGGCCAAGTAATTATTTACTGGTAGTTAGAGGTCTTTCGCTAGGAAACGGGTCCAATCAGCACAATTTGTTGTGTGTCTTGAAGCACGAAGGCAGCCACCCAGACTAAGATGTTGCTAGCGTATCTGTAATGCCAAGACAAGACGACTGGTTCATGAGGAAACACGGTATTTACACCTTAGTTTCTGCACGTACCCCACTAACACTACGCTGCGGATTTTTGTCTAGATTTTCTGGCTTTATGTTGAGAATGATTTTCCTTTGTGAAATCTTGGACTCACACCGTTTTTCTTTCATTATCACTACGCATTGTGGTTTTTGATTGTTTTTCTGAAATATTTGTATTGCAATTCAAAATGTATCTGTTCTCGTTCAATATGTATAACGTTTGATTCTATAATTGAAACTTAAAAAACTTTTAGTGTTGTCACAGAATCAGAGAATTTATGTTAAATGAAAATGTGTGAAACCTACTGTTAAAGGGCGCGACTTGATAAACAATGCTCATGTACGTAAAGCATTACGTCATTACACACAATATTTCCTTGACTTTACCCATTAAGTTGATTATCTTTATTTTCCGGAAATTAGTGATTATGGCATTGTAAACACGAGTAATGAATCCCATTAATTCAAGTCATCCATTCAATTAACTACGTTCCGGTCGCTCAAACCATACAGGAACACATGAAAAATGCCTACGTGTTAACGTAAGTTATAACTAGCGCCAGGTGTTCTCGTAATTGCTTGCGGTCGGGAATCACCTCTAAATCAAATTTGCAGTTCCGCATATGGATTATGAGTCTTGGTATTCCACTCTCATTCTCCTCTAAGTACCTGCGCGTATTTTAATAAGCGACATGCCACGCCATTTTTTCGTTCTTTGCCATCTGCGCTCGCGGTGCCTCTTCAAGGCTCTCCAAATAAAGACGCGTTCCATGTCGTTATTTCTGCCGCCGCAAGTCGCGCGCTGCCTTAAAAACAGAGCTTCAATTTGTAGCCGACCTGACAATTACCTAACCCGGGGCGCGCCGGCCACCGCCGCCGCAGAGGGAGCGAGTCCTGTGATTTATGAACGCACCCTCCCTTATACCACGTGCTGCGTCTGCGGTTTGGTTGAGTTTTTCGCCCTTCTGGAGTCGTCCACCCAAGGATCGCTGATATCTCCGAACGTAGAATGCCGTTAGGTTGTCGAGTTATTAAAGTTGAATAAGAAAAAATAAAAATGATTGGGAAAAATAAACATTTTGTGGTATTATATTGTTGGGTAAAAACGCAAAACGTCAGAGATGCTAATGTTCTAGTATATAAGCATTTCACGCTGTGTTAAATGTCACGATTTTCAAAATCACTTCCATCTCTCGAGATAACAGAGGAAGTTTGAGACTTAGGAACTACATATTTTGACTGTACAAGACATATTTTGTGCGCATAATTATTAACAATATCAAATTCTCAAGAGGTTTCTTTCAGTGTAGTTCAAGATATTGCCTAGTGTTTAGAATAAAATAAATATGATCTCATACATACACATGTTTTGCCCTTATTTTAGAATGATGTATTAGACAGTATGATTTACATGACGTGATGAGAAATTACATCTGAAGACACGTTCTTGATTGAAGTCTGGCAATAATGGGGTCTAGAACTGCTTATGAGTATTTCCGATGGAAACAACGAGACAGTGTCAATAAAAGCTGAACCTGAAGGATAAGATCAAGACGGTTTACCAGAAGGTTCAGTTCTTTGAGAGTGGTCAAGAAAATGCAAAATAAAACGTACAAAGAGCAAACGCTGAATGGTATGCAACAAAGCAGGATGAGATAAAATGCTACTACAATAGTAGTAGGGAATAAATTTCTGAGGTTAGAAACCACTGGAGAAAAGAATATATAAAAAAAATAATAAAAGAAAAAGAGAGAAAAAGTAACAATATTAAGCCAGTTTTAGAGCACGACGTGGATCCAAAAGTACAATAGTAAATTCCTCCAAAGCAACATTAAATAAGTAAGATAATGAAAGTTGAAGAAAACAATTTCAATGTACAATCTTACAGAAAATAATGCTCACAGCAAAAGAATGGAAAACACATTCCAAAACAAGTATGCCCAGATATATACCCCAAAGTAAGAAGAGACTGCGGCAGATTGCGGAAAATATGAAATTCTTAGAAGCCAGGTTATAGACCTAACATTAAATTGGAGGAGAAGAAGAAAACTATTTAAAAGTTTGAAAATTCACATATATTAAAATATTCACATGGTCTTTATTTTATCTCGCAGCCCGTATCTGGGAACTCCTGCTCTTGCGGCAATTCGGCAACAAGGTGAATTACCTTTGGCATCCCTTTCACTTTTAGCAACTGTCCGGTAGTCGTTTGACCTCAGGCAGGTATCAGGATGGGTCAATGCGGCTATCTGAGTTAGAAGAAGGTGAAAGCACTTTATCTGTCCTTGGGCAGTCATTCTTTCTGGTTTCGTTCATCTTCGTATGAACTCGCGTTTAGGAAACAATAATATTTTTGAAAATATTATTTTGTATTAAATATTGTTAACAATTATTTATTTATAATTAGTTTACTATTTATTCATATTATGCAAATAATTTGAATGATTTCAATAATCTTTTCTTATTTGTTTAATTTTTAAGTTTCAGGCCGCTTTCGAGCAATAGGTGCACTGGAATTGAGTTAACCTAATTATTATTATTATTATTATTATTATTATTATTATTATTATTATTATTATTATTATTATTATTCAAATACTTAAGATCTCGTCTGTGATGTTTCACAAGGTATCTTTTTGATTTTTCTGAGATTTGGCTGCCATTAAATAATTACTTCTGCGCTTCTATAAATTGACAAATCAGTCAATAATTACCTCCAATACTTATCATTTCAAAAATGAGTTCGATTTCTAGAGGATAGTGGATGGAAACAGACATTTTATTAACCCACTCATGACCAATCTAAGTCCATCCCAACCCACCCCACCTCACTTCCCCCTGCGCTCTTCGCGTAACCCGAAAGAATTCCGACCAGTGAGCCGCGTACCTGACTGTCATGAGTCTTAAATAAAAAAAACGCATATATATATATATATATATAAACCGCATATATATATATATATATATATATATATATATATATATATATATAAAAATATATATGCCGCATATATATAAAAAAAACGTTGAAATGAAAGACACATATATGCAGACACACACATCATACATATGGAATACATAATAATAAATAAACAAATGTACGTAAAAATCGATTTAAAAGCAAGAAATCCTCCAGAACCGAACTCCATACTCAACAAATCTCATATATGCAATGTTTCAAATTCCCCATAACCTACCACCGTCCTCAAATGGGGGGAGGGGCGTCGGAAAGGGCGCGTGGCCACATGTGTGCGGTGCCCGTTGCTTCGGACAATGGCACTCTTGTTAACAACATTTATCAACGGCCGCCTCCACCTCCGCCTCCGCCTCCGCGCCGCGGGCTGCCTCCGCGCGATGAGATTTACGAGGCAGCCGCGAGCGCGTTCGTAACGAGCGCAGCGCAGCGCGGCGGCGGGCACCGCTTCATATCGCGCGCGCTGTCGCTCTGCGCTGTTGCTTGCGGCGCGGGAACACCGGTCCAGGGCGACACGCGCGCTGCAACAGGCGCTACGTTATGCGGACGTAACGAGTTAATAGATGCACGATACACCGCTTGACTTTCTCGCATATTACTATATGCCGTGTACGGCGATCTCTATACTATTGAAGCGTCGTGCCACGCTCAAACCGCCGTATAGTAAGCAAAGGGCGGAGTGATGACGCACTGGGACGCTACACTATAGTATATATATATATATATATATATATATATATATATATATATATATATATATAGAGAGAGAGAGAGAGAGAGAGAGAGAAAATTGCAATGCAGGAGCGGTAAACAGCGATTTTGAATAAAAAAAAAAACTCTGATACGGAAAAAGAGATCATTTATTGAGTGTTAGTGATTCAACTGCCATGTCTATTAGTCCCTTAAGTGTAGTGCATGCATTTTCTCTCGTGGGATGGCGGTGGCCATTCCGTCAATGTATGGCGAGATCCGGCGCCGACCTACCGGCGGATAGCGGGGATTTCTCCAACCACGTGTTTCCCATCTGCGGGGCACGACCACAGCCGGCGAAGTTTGGCTTTAATGGGCTACGGCAGCAGAAGACCGACTGGAGTGCGTTTGTTAATAGCACAATGATTGCAGCGCCTCTCCTGGGCTCGTCACCATATCTGTTGGATCCTAGACGAGGGAAACTCTTGGCTTGGTCAGATGAGTGCCGATTTAATTTGGTAAGAGCTGATGGTGGGGTTTGAGTGTGGTGTAGACCACAAGAAGCAATGAACCCAAGTTGTTCACAAAGCAATATGCTAACCGGCAGTGTTTCCATAATGGTGTTGACTGTTTCTACGTGGAATGGAATCTGGTTCAATTAAACCTATCGTTGATGGGAAATTATTGTTTACATACTTGGAGACCTTTCGGTGGCTTTATGGACTTCATGTTCCCGAACAAACATGGAATTTTTATGGATGTCAATGACACCGGGCCACAATTCTTCGCGATTGGTTTGAAGACCATTCTGGACAATTCGAGCAAATAATTTGGCCACTCAGATCGACAGAATGACTCCCATTGAAAATTATAGGACATAATCGAGAGGTCAGTTCTTGCACTACATCCTACACGATCAACACATTAGCAATTATGGACGGCTATAGAGGAAGCATGGCTCAATATTTCTGCCAAAGACTTCCAACGACTTGTTGAGCCAATGCGACGTCGAGTTGCTACATTTCACCGGACAAAAGGATGTCCGATATGACATTAGGAGGTATCCCATGAATTTTTCTCTACTCGATGTTTAATCTCCCGTTGGAGATGTTTCTATTGTACTTGGAAAAAGTGAAATTGGTTTAAAAATTTTAATTCGAGAGCTTTCTTATGAATTTAATTGGACTCTAGACTTCTTAATAAGGACCTGTTCTTGACACGAGGATTATAGTAATATGTTATCCTGGCCACAATTGGTAAATAGATTGGTGAAAAGCGTCGTTTGACGTTTGGATGAAGTTATACGTTAATGAGGTTAAGATTGATCCATTGGGTGAGTAGGTTAGAAGTGTTTTGCGAAGAAACAGGACAGGTCCGAGGAATGGTTTTTGGGGGGCTTTCTTGTAAAAATGAACTTTTGAAATTCTCTAGTATGATCGTTCTTTTGTTGGTTACGCGATAACTCCAATAGATGATACGCGGACTTAATCAATTAATGGATTCATGGTAATCCCTCTTGATTGCTTGAGTAAAAGGGAGATAAATATTTGTGCATCGGTTTGGGAATTTGATACTTTGACACAAGGTTCCCGAATATATTTTGAAGGAGATAATTGATTAAAAGATTGATGATAGCGATACTTGATAATTGTGTGAAGTTAGACGATTTTTATGTTAAAGGTTGAAGGCAAAACGTAAAATTAAATTGTAACAGAGAGATGATTTCTAGCAACGCAAATTTTCTACGTATTTATATCACTAATTTCCAAATACCGCATAAATTCTATGAAAGCGATAGAGTTTCGGGACTTTTAAGAGGTGCTTATGTTTTGTTAGATATCCAGGAACTAAAAAAATACAAAGAAATCTATATTGCTAATTTCCAATGCACGCGATTGAAAGGAAACCCTGCAACCTCCCGCCATGTGAGAGTTGTCTATGGTTTGTTAGGTACACAAGAACTCCAAACAAGCACCGAAACATCAATCTTACTAATTTCCAATGCGTGCAGAAATTGAAAAGAAACAATGTAGCTTCGTGCCATGTGACAGTAATCTATGATTCCGTCAGATACTTAGGAAATCGGAAACTTGAGCACCGACTTAACCCTTATCGTCTCACATCTGTCATCACTGCGTCAGTGCTTAAGAAACAGCTGAAGTCTTTCGACAGTGAGGCTCCAAGAAAGAGGGCACCCACCATTAAATTTATAGTATTCACGTGTTGCCTTACCAAACATAATTGTTTTGTGAACATTGTTTTAGTTTAATCTTCTCGAATGTTATACGAGAGCATTTTTGTTTTTAATTTTCAGCAGTGGGGTACTATATTTTTGAAAACCATTTTACGTGGTTTTATTCAGCAGCATTTTTGTTGGTGCACGTCATTAGTCATATACGAACACTAGTTTCGATCAACTCAAGTGCTGTCTCAACAGCATGTTATGCAAATGGTGACAATATCTCTGAATCTGAAATGAAGAGTTGCACCTTGATATTGACATAGTTAATAGATAGAAACTTCAAAAATATCTATAATGTTTTTTTGTCTCCAATATCAACGATCTCTATCTAATATTGTGTCAAGTTGAAACCCAAATTTATACATTATAACAGGCGTTTTTAAATGCAATTTTTTGTATAAGTTAACTTATTACTTTTAATATTGCAGTTATAAATGTATGTGAAGAAAAAATATTTAATATATATCCTGATCTAAGCAAAATTGTTAAAAAAGTGTGCAATATACTCTCGTACTTATTAACAGTAATAAGTTTACTATAAAATCTATTTTTTACTATTTTAGGGGATTACTGCACCTGGGTTTGGTATATTGCATAATTGGTTGCTCAGAATCTTCCACTGTATGCTTTCTTCCTCCAAACATTCTTTTAAAATGTTCCAAACAGAAATTATAATATAATTCCGTTATGTCTATCATTAAATATATTTGTTTATTTCGGTGACACCAGTACGTCTGTTATGTTAATACGGTCCGTGTGCAATGGTCTTGCTAAATAAAAAAACATGTGTACCTCCTCACTATTTGAATATTCGCACGTGGGCAGTCACGATGTGGTTTAGAGGTAAACAACGAGGTGACAAAGAATGGTATAGTTGGCATTAAGTTGTAGGAGGTTTATTTTTGAACAGTAAATCTACTTGATTAAAAGTGACCTTGTTTTCATGGACAGAGTACACAAGTGCTGCACGTGATGTATCGAATAGTACCGTTATTATAGTTATTTTCGTGTAGTCTTACGGTGCTTCCTTATGTTACTACAAAAATGTCTGTTTTTGCCAACAGGTGTTTCCCACAAGATTCCTTAAGAGAATTGTGGTTCTATCTAAGGAACATTAACATCTCACGAAAAAATTAAAACCACTACATTTAGACTCGCTTTCAGCTTAGTACTCGTTCTGAATGTTCACTTAATGCAAATTTTAGAATATATTATGTTACAAACAAACTCTATTATTATTTAAATATCATGTGTATTTTGAACTGACAAACATTTCGCAAGCTAACGTAAAGATATTCATTTTTAGCCTGACACCAAACAAAAAGCAACAGAAAACAGAAAGCAGAGTGTTTTCGTTTCTCACTCCACCAATTCCAGGTGCACAGTACGATATAAGTATCTCTTCACTTGAAACATCGTAATATGAAATCGTGGGCTTCTGTGGACGAAGTCATCTTTTTGCTATTCGGGACTCGCCGCGACTAGGCATAATTGCCAACGTTTCAGCCGTTACATTGCGATCTTCCTCAGGCAACTGTATCTCGGACACAGGGAATTTCGTTTCTCCCTTAGAAAAGTTGAAATATAAACATTGGCAATTGAGGAGCGTTTTTTCAATACTCCATAAATTCAAAAGATAGTTTTTCATAAACCTAATGTTGAGAACATATTAATATCGTTTTTTGCTAAAATCGTATGTTTTGAATGCTTGAAGCTATAGTTTTCGATAGAATATGTCTAGTTTTGATAAAAACCTACTTAAGTGATGATAAAACGGTCAAATGATGTGTAAGCGATGTATCACCTATATTGGATTTCTTTTGCATTTATCGGGTTTTTAGAAAACGCTCCTCAATAATGCCTAAGTCGCCACAGCTCCCGGACAGCCAAGTTTACATAGTAATACGGTTTCTCATTCGTATAAGCTCTGCTTCTAGGTGGGTACACTTTCATTTGCCGAGCGAGGCTCTAAGGAGATACAACTTATATCACAAGGAAGAAGTAGTGCAAGCGGGAACACACCGGGGGGAATATTATTTCAACAACACAATGCAAGTTTCAAATGGTTGAAATATTTATGACAATATTTATGTATTTTAGACTCCAAATTCATGGTACAATATTGTTAACGAGAATTAGTCTTAGCATTCAATAAATTTATCATCTCTTCATGCATATTAATTTTGTAGCTTAGATTTCTTATGCAATTCTCACTCTCAACTAATCTTTGTCAATGAAGTGTCATTATTATCTTTTTTGTGGTATTGGTGGAAAAATAATTGTTATTTTGCACCAAGGGCGTTATAAGCGTTCTAATGATAGAGCGGCGACAGAAGTCTGAGCCTTTGGCCCGAGGGATTTTTGTCGGCCTAAATCATTAGAACCTCATGTGTTCGTGTGTTAACTTGACTCGTTTTGGCTTTTCATATTTCCTTCCTATAATTCTCTTTCATTATTCCCTCCATAAGAGAACTTGTAGCATATTTCTGCTGTGTTCATATTTCCCTCGTAACCACGTTCCTCTCGATCTCGATAAGTTATGCAGTGTAGATCGAACTCCGTATCGAAGACGATAACTTGCAGTAACGTATCAGTAAAAAAATAAATATATTTTTCTCCCCTTGAGGATCTAAATCATTAATATGTGTTAAAAAATAAACTATTCTCTATACCACGGCAGTTAACTGGTTCTAATGATCTAGGGCGACAAAAAGAGTTCGGACTATAGCCCTTCAGTATTTTGTCGCCGCTCGATCATTAGAACGCTTTCTCTTTCCTCATTAAGAAGAAATATCGAGCAATATTTTAGAAAATTTTTAAAACTCAGAGTTATCCTAGTATAAAGTATCTCTAAGAATTAGGGATGTTTTTAGTCTAGGCTACATTTTGTAACCTTCTTCTTTTGAATTTGTCTAATAAGAAACAGTTTCACGACAAGGAGCCGCATTGCACATTCACTTTGTAAAAATTAAGGGCATCTAAATCAAGTAGGCACAAACGCAATTCTCAAAACGCAGCGCACTTAACGGTATATGTCTTGGTACTTCAATCTGGTGAAACTAGAAAACGATTTCCACTTGGGATTCAAAGCCTGGTTTCCGAGTTCACGAAGCGCGCGTTAAGTTCGTCAGGAAATATGCAATTAATTTTTTTGACATTCTACTAGATTTTTGGTTCTTCTGAAAACCTTCGCTCCGTGGTAAGGATAGACATAAATGTTCAAAATCTTAAATTCCATGTGAAATTAAACTTTTTAGTTAATTGAACGAAAATATTTTATTTGTTATAAAATATGTAGATTTCGATAAATGATTTCCCCTTCCGTATCGAGATCGTCTCCAATCGGAGACACTCCGTATGGAGGTCTGCTTTCCACATGTGAGAGTTTTTCTATTGGCGGGCTTGTGGAGTCGAACTGCAAATTGTTGTTACACGTCCATGTCAATGAAAATCATGAAATTTTTATTTCGATGATTGAAAATGGTGACTGTTTCTTGAATACGTAGGTTTTTCATGTGAAATGAAGGATCATGTGATTTAGCTGCGGATTTAGCTGCGACCTCGTGCTACTGTCGAAAATAAAACACGTTATACAGCACTGTAAACTAATGTATTTATTGGGGTGCAATTTAAAACCACCAGTTTATGCGTATGCCCTTACTGAAGTGCATTATTTTCAGCCAATATTTGAGCAATATTTACGACTGTAAACAATTGTGAATTTAGATTCGGCAATGAAGATAACTTAATTATAATGCGTCAAAGTAAGTAAAAGTAAGAATTCTTTCAGATAACCTCGAAAGGAAAGGTAAGAAAGGCATTATGAATATTTTTGGTATTTTAGGGTCGAATTATTCGGACTTTTGACATCTATCAGTGTTCCCAGGCTTGGGCCCTGTGTTTATTTATTATCCACGACTGGAAGTAAGGGAGACGCGTGGAATGACGTATTCCCATCACCCCCTATCTAGCGCATTTGGCCTGCCTGAGATTTTGTTCGAGTCGTAGCAATAGAAACTGAGACGAATTGTTTTATAAAGCTACAGCTTTATTTTTGTCCCGGACGGAAATTGCGTCCGGAGCTGCCTCACAGAAAGCAACCATTAGCCACTTGAGAGGCGTAGGAAAGGTAATAGAAGTATAGGAGGAATACGAATTGTTGTGGTTCACGAATACTAACTACTGAACGGAGCTAATTTTTTGCAACATTGTAGACGATGACAGAAGAAGCTGTAAGCGTCATTTACGCGAAGATAAATAGTCGACTGACCGGCAAATAGTGACAAGCGCAGTACGACTTCTAAAAATAGCGAGAAGGACATTTCCTTGTTCAGCGGATTGTTCTGATCCACATGTTAGGTGAGCTTAAAATTTCGAACCAGGAGAGTAAACCGCAGATGTCAATCGTTACACATAACCTTACTTACCATCTAGTGACCTCCATCTTTATATGCCCACTCGCTTTTCCTATGTCAAGGACAAACGTATCACTTTCCTCTTCCCACACCAGAGAGAAGTTCGAAAGACGCGCGCCTATTGTCGCGAAGTTAACAAAAGGGTACGCTAGTGTCGCAAATAGACGCTACGGCTTCCAGCCCTAGCAAAAACGTTGTTTTTCCAAGAAGCAAGCGAACGGAAAGTCGTGTGGAGTAACATGGCAAGTCGAAGAAACTGTGCTGCAAATACGGACGACTCCCGGACGAACAACTGAAACTCTTCGCAGACATTCAGAAGAGGTAAATGAACTTATTTAACTTATATAACTTGAAGATATAAGAAATATGTAAAAGTATGAAATATGTAAAAGGTGCATAATGTACAATAAAACGAAGCGATTTGAAAGCAGAGAGCACGTGCATCAAACATTTTAGTGTAATTTACACGTGATTGTTCTTTCTTTCAGTTTCTTTATATAGTTATAGAACTAGCTATTCTATTACATTACTATGGTTGATTTCACTTCTCTTTTGTTCATCAAGTAATTGGAAGAGGACATATTTGGATACGCGAGACACAGAGGGACAATAAGCTACCCTGCCGCGTACTTCAAGGAACTTGGGCACCGGCAACTGGAGGCGAGGCGATTTGGAGGTCATGGGGTGAACGCCAGAACGGCGACAAAAGCCCTGGTGATTGAATGTACCCGACATCTCGTCACTCAGCAGTCAAAATCAAGTAAGATTCAGTGAGGATTCCTTTATTATTTGAACCCAAGTTACAGCCGAGTAGTGCAGTTATCAGATTAGAAAATACTTGTAACTACTTAATAGTTCAGATTAATGATTCAATCATTATTTCTTAATTTGGAAATTAAATCCAAGAAATGAAAGGTTGGTTATATGTTAAAACGTGTTGGTTTACTGATGAGTAAAAAGAATCACAGTGTGCAACACAAAGTTAAACACATTGTCAGTGAAGGAAAGTTGTAATTGTGTGGAGCACTTGAGATAGTAATTCAGTGTAAGAAGAGATGTGCTATGTAAAGAAAAGTCACCGTAATCTTGTTTGAATAGAACTTGTAAATGTAGAAAAAAGTTACTATTTGGAAAGTTACTAAAATCTAAAAAGAGATTTCTTACTGCATTGTATCATTGTAAACGCCAGAAGATAATTTAAGTCATTCAACGTATGTACTGTATATGTTAGCATGTAAGGATGGGTCTTCTTCCAGGAAAGATTTAATTTAAATGCTCTATGTATATTCTTTGTTGGTAAATGTAAGAGGAGGAGTTGAAAGGGATTACAGTGTATTTCCTTTACAAGCAGACTGGTTTAATTTGAATGATTGTGAGAATCTTATGAGTACAGAGAAACCACAGCCCTGAGACCCCAGAAATATTTTATATATACTTATTTAAACACATCGTCAACTGTCCCACTGAATGAGTTAGCTTATTGAAGAGTGACGTTACCCCTCACCCCGACGGTTGGTCATACTCAGGCGTGCAGATAGAAACTGCCTCTTCATAGTGACTTAATTTTTGGCGTCTTCGACCCGTTCCTAAATAAACACTATTTTACTACTGCTTTCTTAAGATATTAATACGCCGTGACGTTTTGTTTTCTTTCGCGACAGCTCACTCAAACTTATCTGTCTTCACTCTCATCTTCAAGTGCATTCCATTGAAGGTACAGACGTGAGACAGTGAAGAATTGAGCCACTATCGGACTGTCCGCCAGCGAGCTGTCTCGCGTAAAAGTGACAATATACGAGCAAACACAGCTCCCAAACCTGGCTTGTACCGGTTGTAATTGTCTGTAGGTCTGCTTCATTGTTCCCACAGTGAAGGAAAGGGCTGCAGCGAGAGAATTACAACCGTCACGGGCCGCTTGCTCGTGCATGGACACCTTATGTGGTGCTTCAGAAACGCCTCTTGTTTGCTTTTTGACCCATTCTGAGCCACTGTACAGCGGTGGCCACAGTGCAGGCCACTGTGCAGTGGCGGCGTTGGCCCCACTCTATTTACGAGGGCCGCGTCACATTGTCTTGCTGCCTCTAGAACAGTGGCGCGGTTCGGAGGCACGAAGAGTGCGCTAGACCATGACCTGGGTAACACTGGACGCCCCATATGAGAAAAGTTACTGTTGCTGAGAAGAGAAGAAAATGGAAAGGGACTCTGAGGAGTTAAGCTGTCTTGAAAGGCGATTTTTTTTCTGTTGATACTGAAAAGAGAAAAAATTGTGGTTGTGACATTGGATGAAAATTCTAAAATAAACAAAATGTTTGAATTGCCTAGCAAACGTTTGAATTTTCAAAGAAATGTTTTAAACCCGAATCATTAAATTTTCTACAAGTAGGTAATTAGCAAGTTGTGACTCGTTTTTCTAGTCTTTCTATTATCTCAGACAAAAATAATTCGTCGCGAAAAAATTAAATGAAATATAAAGTAAGAAATAAAATTCAATATTAAACAAATGTTGCAAAAAGTACATTTGACAAGCATTCCACTTCTATTTTATTTTTCCTGATATTCAATTTTTATTTTTCAGATCAATTCAGGAACTATCTTAACTTCTTTACCGGCTTAGGTAGCTCAGGCACTAATTGATATCCCAGCAGTGCCTTTGACCGGGAGGTCATAGGGTTCGAATTCCAACTCGAACCCCTTCGCTCTGATGGGTAGTTTTCCGAGGTTTCTTCGATCAATACCACGGAAATGCTGGTTCTGTGCCCTAACAAACAGATCTCTGACCGCGCGTGATCTTCCCTTCATCTCTCTTGTATCTTCACCCACTTACTTACACATACCGACATGCACCATACCACTACACATGTCAGGAGACCAGTATGGAGCTTAAATCTTCTCCCGACTGGGACGATGCCAAAGGAGGAAAAAATCTGTCACCTCACGTGATAAAAGCATGCACTACACGTGTGGGGCTAATGACCACAGCAGTTGACGTGGCCGAAAATACGAAATAATCAATCATTAAATCATTAGCAGTTGCATGACTTTCTCACACGTCACGCATATATTTTGGGAAGAGTTCTCATGAACTGGCCTCTACTGTGAATATTTTATCTTCTCATTGCGTATTTCGCACTAGCAGAAATACTTTGCAACCGTGTGTTACCTAGGACTCAATTCTTGAACGGTTGGTTTACAGTACTTGTTCTTCGCTGCGCCCACAGCGTTGGATTGTATCAACACAGTAGCGTGCTACATCACCGTCCGCGTAACACTGGGTGTCGTGACGAGAACTGCACCCCTCCCAAGAGGAGCGGAGCTTCACAGGCCGGAGAAAGAAGAGGTTTATGCTGAACATTGTATGGATAAGGAGGTTGGAGGGAATAAATGAGGTCGTATAGAAGTTACGTTAAGACGCAAATGACATCTCTCCTTTTTTACCTGTTGAAGCTCTAAAACAAACAACTCGTACAGCACTTCTTTGTTGCGCCGGTTAAGTGAAAGATGAGATATTTTGGTATGGAAATTTCAGGTGGTATATGAAAAGGCTGTGAGTTTGTTTATGGGAATCGACTGACGTAAAGTAATAAACAAACTGAATAGTCGTAATGCTGGAACATGAAAACAATTTCCAGACTTCTGGCTTTTTCATTCATAAAATTTCATTTGGATCGAGACCGCTTTTCTCATATGCTACGTCAATGTCTCTCTTACATACATTGAAGGTATTATTGTATTTCAATATATAATATTGATTTATTCTGTTCAATCCATTAAAAATAATCATGTCTTTCTTTTAGCTCATCAATTTTCGTTTCCCAGTTGATGGCAACATTCGAGAAAATTTAATATTTACTTTCAATCGCAACTAAATCTTCCAAGACCACTTGAATTTTAGTCTTTTGTCCGACGCATGTATTCATTACTTAAACTCCAACAACCACCTACATAATGAACACTCTTGTCTTTCTATACACTGTCGTCCATCGAGAAATGGCGAATACAATATTAGCCCTCCCACAGTGTAACCGAAGAACACACCTGGGTGCCCACATAATTAATGGCTTGCTAACATAGGGAGAGAATGGGATATATCCATTCCCTTCGATGAATTTCAGTGGGAAGAACCCTCGTAATGGCTGACGTATACAGTTGCCAGACGCAGTCTGTAGATCATCGATACTACTTCCTCTTTCTCACCGGCGGCGGACGGGGTGGCCGGTGAGTTAGTGAGAGCGCGGCGGTCGAGATCGGTGTGATTGTTTTCGCTGGCCGCCAGCATCTTCGATGGAATGGCGGAACGAAGCAAAAAGCGAACTGGTGGGCTAAATGGCCCACACATTCCTTCGTCGCAGATTTATTCCCTGGGAAGTGAGCGTAAATCTCGCTGTTGAAGGTGCAGCAGAATGAGTTGTTACACGTTCGCTTCTCGCACATTAGTCTCGCATAGCGTGGTGGCCTCCAATGAACTGAAAGTACTTTGAAGAGGAGATTGTGTGGGTGTAATTACTGAAGTTTACGTACGATAGAACATTTATCACTTTTCTTGTTTTGTTTTTAAAATGTTATTTTCCCTGCAACGTCGTGAAAGCAAGCTGTTATTTTTCCAAATTAAATGTTGCCATGTATAATTGTTTCATTACATTCATTTCATACTTTTGAATTCTTTACAATATTATTTGAGATGTTTACCAAATGAAAAGGTGAATTAATTGAATGAAATAAAATGCAAAAATTATTTATTTAACTGTTGTATGTACGACATGAAATATGTTTTTAAAACATAATGGTAAATGTTATTACATATGTGAAATATACAGAAGAAGTACAGTGCATCCATCATAAACCTTATGTTTCCAAAAGAAAACAATTTTTAACTCAGTTGTGAGCGTTCAAGTCGAAGAATGCCTTTTACAAGGATACTTGTTATTCCTAGTAAGCCGAACCAATGAACTCTAATCACGAAATTCTCGAATCCCCGGTTGCTCAACATCAGGGCCCCTCCGGACAGCTGCGTTTAGGGTGCATTGTTGTTGAATTTTCCGAACGAGGCTGAAGTCTGTGGGGAAGTGAAGAAGGCACGTTCCATAATCCGGCAGTCAGGCGGCACGACTGAGGCGGAGGAGAAGCGAGGCGGGAGTGGTGCCAGTGGGAGGTGGGGGGCGAGGCTAGACGGGGTGAGGAGTGCAAGGAGCCGTGGTACTTCGTGGAGGCTGTGGGGGGGGGGGGAGGGGATACTGGGGGAGGGGGCAGAACAAACTGAAGCGGAGCGCAACGGGCAGATGTTCATTCGGATGAAATATCTGAACAAACTTTTATTACTTTCAACTAAATCAAATAACTCGCGCAGGATTGTGTTTGTTGAACGCTAGTGTTTTCTGAAGACTTTTATTGGAAGCATTTTGGTGTCTACAATTTATTCGTCCTGTGTTAAGTAATTTCCTATTGTATTCATTGCTTTGTTTGTTTTTTACACAGCCATGAGTCGAAACTGTAAATCCAAAGCTTGCTGTAAACTGTAAAGCAAACCCAGCATTAAGTTCTGTAGCGGCAACTCAACGTGCGTACCATTGTCTAGGCGACTAGGAAACGTAAGTTGATTTGATTTTCGCGATGCTCTCGACAATTGCAGGGTTCATCTATCTTGTTGCAAAGCATTAACACTTTCAAGAGTTCTGTTTTTATTGTCATTCAGACTACAGTAAAGAAAAAGCTAATTCCATCAGAAATATTTGAATATTTGCTAGAAAGCATTATTGAAATTAAATTTTCTCTAAAATCTTCTACTGTTCAAATACATATTTTTCAAGTTCAAATGCAATTAACAACAAAACAATTCAATTTGTTTGAAAGATTATTCGGAATGGAGATAAATTAACATATGTTATTGTTATGTCATGTGTATTAACATAAATAATATGTAACGATTTTCTTTGTAATATTTATTACATTGTCACAGTGAAATCGCATTGAATGCGCTACTTCAATTTGTCAATATATTCAATAGTGCGCTATGTTTTGCAATGTATTATTATGGTAGGTAGTATATTATGTTTCAAAATGTCGTTGGTTTCATTATTTGGTCAATTATTGTTTCATTATTTCGCTTTGTCACTTTGAAATGAAATATACTTTTTGAAACCTGATTTTAGTACGTATTTATCGCTAAAAAGTAAACTCTTTACTTCATTTAAAATGGTGTGCCACACAGAGACACTGTATTTCGTAGGTTTCTAACATTTTGTAACATAATGCAACGTTTTATTACGTATGTACATATTTTTCCTTGTTGACTAAAAATTATGTTTGATACCCACCTTGCAGATATCGGCTTGCCATGATTTGTGCGAGGAAGGAGGACTCATGTTTTAAACGGGGAAAGGACACGTTTTAAAGAAATAATATTAAAATAGTTTTAAAGTTTCTTTCTTCCTTGTTTGTAAATCTACAATTGACAAAATAACTAAAACATTCCTTCTGGCTCATCTTAAACTACGAAAATGAAAACTTTTTCCCTTAAAATTTGTTCCTCCTCTGCCTACAAAGCTTGCCTTTTCCTTTCTAGCACAAATTATGGCTAAATCCATCTCTAAAATATGGGTCTCAAACAACTATTTTGAGTAATAAGAAAAAAAATTACATATGCAGTAAAACATTACATTACCCTACACACGTAACTATCACATGAGACATACAATGGTTTCGTTCCTCTCTGCGCGGCACATCGTTCCAGATGCGTTTAAAGAAGCAAAGCGTTTTCGTTCCACCTAGAAATAAATTATAAAAGCAGAGATCTCTCCGTCTTTGGAACGGAACGTACCCGATATCGTGCAGCTATCGTAGCGCCTGAGCCCCCTGTGTTGCGGTGCTGTGGGGGCGGGGCGCGGCGGGGTGGGGCGGGGTGGATTTACCCGTTCACCCTTCCCGCTGCGCCTTCTCCGCGCCTCGGTCACGATTGCTTTCATATTCGTCGCCGACTTAACCTTCCCTGTCAAGCGCGATGAGGAACGCAATTACCGCGCGCTTTACTGCTCTCCGGGCAGGCCTGCCAACCGAAGCAGTTTCCATTCTCGGAAACGGCGGCCGCCTGCTTTTGTCTGAACGTGATGGAGGTCTATTGTGTATAAATTGAATGCATTCTTCGTTTTCTTTCGCCTGATGAGTTGGAATCCAGAACATATTGCGTTATTTTTTGAGAGGGGTTACGTTTTTAACTTAACTGATTGTGTATTTAACTTGTTGATGCTCATAAAACTTGATAAGGTGTTGTGTCATCGTTGTTAGTAGGAACTCAAAAACACTTCAGTGTTGTTCAAACTTGCTATCAATAATACTTTTGCTAAATCACTTGTAAATAGTACCCCACAATTACTGTCACAATTGAGACCGGAAAGAAGCAAGGATGTCAGTTTACTTTTCTTTAGACGTAATTGCATCTATACCAACTTAATTCAAGTGTTTCTCGTCAAGTTAACCACCTTCATACTATTAATTATGTGCACAATTATACATTATAACATTATACATTATAACATTACACATTATACAATTGTATTCACGTAACACAAATTTATATGTCCAACAGACAGACTTGCGAAGTGCGGATTTAAGAGTTGTGTATTTGGATCCACCATTGGCTTGACAGTCTTCACCATTTGATTGAGAGTGGAACACAACGGCAAACCATTATGTATCATACACAAGCATTCTTACCGTTTATCACATCAAAATTTCTTGCGAAATCCAGTTATGAGGCAACTGATTGCATCCAAAAGGCTTTGGAACAAGAAAACTGATAAGGAAAGAAGACCCAGCAGAAATATGAAGTATTTTCACAGTACCAATTATTTTCAGTTCTAATAATGGTGGCCAATGAGTGCTTTTTTATGTACGTACCCGGCAGTGAGTAAATATCACAAAGCAAATCTCATTCGAAATGAATCCAATGCATCGCAAGTAAAAGTAGTATCTTCATCATTATCAAAGTGCTCAAACTCCTGTGAACACTGTTAAAAATCGTTTATGCAAGTGTATACAACAATAATTAAATTTGTTCAAATAATCGCATGCATTATTTCATAAGGTTAATTGGTGGCTCCGACCGGGATTCTGAACCGGGCCTTCTGCCTTACGTCCTGCTGCTCTAACCACTGAACTATCGAGACAACTAATCCTTCGAATATAATATATGTATACAATAATAGTATATGTTTATACACACAATGTATGTATACAATACGTTCTCAAATCTGTCGCTTCTGTTCATTTCCCAAAGATTTCCGCTTCAACTTCAATTTACGGAGGCAAATTTACACATGGATATACTTTTTTTCCTCGCATTCTCTTGCTTTCACAGAGTTCTCGGTTTCCGCATGTGCAATCCGTGAGAATGGAATATGTTAATGATAATGCATAATGCATGCGATTACGAGAGGATGAGCGAACGGAGAAGGGGAGCGATGCAGCTGGGACCTGTAACCGGTTCGCCATTCAGCCGCAATCATCTGCAGAGGAACGGCCCGACGCTCTTGCCAGTCCTTTGCAAAGCGTAAATAACTTGTTACTCGCCGATGCTTTTTAAAAATAAATTCACAAAGCGATAATTTATTTCCGTGATTTTAATCAAGTAATTAAATACAAAATTTGAATTTAGCAACCGGAAATATGAACATTTTGCAAGATCCAGGTGAAATCCCCTCTGTGTTAAGAAGGGAGATTCCATTTTACACGTTAGTCATGGATATTTTAATCTTGGGATTAATTTGTGCAGTTGGGGGATAAACTAAGTGAACTAACGTGTATTCCGTATAAAAATCAAGCATGGTTTCGTAGGAAGACCAAGAATCAATTCCTTGTACTTGGACAAAAAAATTAATTCTGGGTTCTGGTGAGGCACTAGGAGAAATTAATATCTTACTACAATATATGTATTTCACTGTAATTTTAAAATTAATTGAAGCGGGCAGCTATTTGATTTAGATTCAGTATATTAGCGCAAAGCCATTCGCAATTGCGTCCTACCCTGGCGGCCATTTTATGAGCATTTATATCCACTACTACTCATGCACCTCTACATGTGAACGTTGTTATCGACTGCGCCCAGTAAATGTTTGACTCCCCGTTACCATAGTTTGGTCATGGTTAGGGCACATTAGTCAACATAGCGTATAAACTCATCAGTGTCAAGAACCAAAATGTTTTTTGAAAATCATTCAAATTCCACCTATTCATAGCTAGGTGATTTGATTCGCAATCGGTTTCAGTGCGAATGGCCGATATGAAATGATAAAAATGCAATCAATCCTCGTCGTCTCTCCTTTTCCTTCGTTTTCAGTCTATTAGTTTTTACCATAACATTCTTGATTAATACCTACTTTAAAAATTGTCCGTGAATTTAATATATAATTTCAGAAACTTGCATTTTGGAATATGTAGTATTTGCTGAAATCGATATTCAAGACAGTTTTTTAAAAAAGATGCTATATTTGGGAAATGGGTGGGCATTGGGAAGTAAAATATTTTTTTAGAATTAGTTTAGCTCCATCTTCATTTCTAATATTTGCTAATTTGTTTCATCTGTCGTTTCTTAGTTTTCGTGCGGTAGTGTTCAGTAATTCATGATAACGCGATAGCGTTTGTGAAAGAGCCATTAACGTTAATCTTAATAGACCACTGGAATGGAAGATAGAAAAAAGAGAGAACAAACAGTAAATGAATCGTTCAGGAAATACAAGAGCCGCATTCGGGGCCCTGGATATCCGAGAGACTATGACTCAGACGCACATTCAGCTTAACCGAGCAGAACTGAAAGGTAAGCCTTATAGTCTTTCCAATCAGAGGTAGCAGCGCTAATCGAGCGATGGAGCCAGCCAATGGAACACCGAATTAATAACCCATAACGGCCTTTCGCAGTGTTCGCACAAGGTGGCTCATTGGTGTTCACCTGCTGCCGGCGCGGTGCGGCGCGGTGCGGGGCGAGTTACGGAGCGCAGTTGCCAGCCTTGGGGCTGGGGCTGGGGCGGGGGTTCCCCGGGGGCGCGACCCCGCCGCAGCGCGCAAGCGTCCGGCCGAGCAACGAGGCTCTTCCCGGCTTAACCTTTGCCGCTCATTCACTTGTCCTGGGCGTCGTTACGTTGCCGCGGGGCGAAGGCCTTCCTCTCTCTCTCTCTGTCTCTCTCTCTCTCTCTCTTCCTCTCTCCCGCTTCATGTTCTATTCTGTTCCCATTTTCCTTTCCAAATCCGTTCTTTCCTCGTTTACTGCCGCCGGTTATGGTGGTTCAACAACTGATGTAACTGCACTACCTCTGACAGGGAAGTTCCATGGATCGAGACCCATGGATCGAAGTTCCATGGATCGATTGGTAGGATTTTCAGCTAGAGAGAGCTAGATTCAATTCAGTTGCTCAGACGGGAGGAGTATTCTATTGTCTAACCGCAGTGATCGGAAGTTTTCCATTGTTTCTACAATGAACAGCAGGCGAATGCCGTTGAACATTTCGGCCGTTTCACTACGATCTTTCTCAGGCATTTCGCCCTGAAGAAGGATGCAGTATGACGTCCGCTTAGGTCGAATTTAGGACTATGCTTAAGACTGGGCGTCTCTAGGACTGCCAAGCTTCTACTGAAAATCAATCTCTCGCTGAGGGTCACCCTTGCCCCATTACAGAATTTACCCCGTTGTACTCTCACCCCTTATTCATACTCAACCCGCATGTCTTGCCATTCTTCCATCGAAACCCAGCTCTTGGCTTCCACTCTGTCCTCGCACAATCAGCGGGAAGAGCGCATGCGCGCGACCGCCGGCTATTCATGAGCCAATTTGAAATTAGCGAACTGCGTCTCCCGGTAAGGGCTGGCCGGCCACGCACAGGCGGCGCGGCGATGCGTAATTGGATGTCGCTGGGCGCTGTGTTGGGCCCGTGACGCCGCTTGCCCTCTGTACAATACACCACGTCAATTTACGGCGGAGGCCTGCGGGAAGCATATGGGAAGGACGGAAGCATATGGGAAGGCCCTGTCCGAGTTGCTTTGTATGGAGATCGATGTCTTCAAGTTGTATGTTTTTAATTTAAATTTATAAGGAGCTATCTATGAATGTGTGTATACTTATTTATTAACGCTTATTCATTATTTGTTAATGAATACCAAGAAATAAGATTTTTAAAACGTTTTAATCCCTTCCGTGCCTCTAACACGCGTGCGTCATTCTGGCCCTCGTTGTCAATTCCGTTTGTTACTGTGTATGGCGCTTGTATTCCTTCATCTGTAAACCGCTGAGTTCTAGCTTTAATGCCTTTTATTACTTTTCAGGGGAAAATAATACTAACGTTTACTTTTTTTCTATGAGGATCTTTGATATTAATTATTGCCTTTTCTTCGAACGGTTAAAGACGTTTTTTAAACGATAATAATATATTATTAATGTATCACTTGACCATAGACGAAACAAGGTAATTTGGATACTTCAGGCGGCGGAGCAGGACCATGTAATCGGTCCAATCATAACATACAAAATTACTATTATTGTTTCGTATATTCAATTTAATATTTTAATACCTTTTCATTCCATTCTTTGGAAGAGGCATGGCTTGGCCGAGCTGTTGCTCTCCTCCGCAAAATTCTAAATCGCAGCCGAATATTAATGTTCAGCCTGCCGTTGAAAGAGCAATCCGGTGCACTAGGGTTAGTTTTGTTTTGGGAGGAGAAATGTGTAGCCAACCTATATAAGGACTGTTATTATACTATCCATATATACTATATCAGCCCCATGTGCTCATGTTCTCACATTCGGGTCTCGTCGCGTCATTCTTTTTATATTTTTTATTTGGCTTAACAGACGTCGGAAATTATGCGTTGCAGAGACTCAGAGGTTTTATAATAATGCGTGAGCCAATAGCCCCAGCTTCATTCTCAACTTAGAAATGTGTAGCGAATCGTTTTTATATTACGTCTATAATATAATACCCTAATCGTTCATTACAGCTCTGAACTCGACGATTTTAATAACAAATTATTACTATTTTTACCATAAGTAATTCGGTAGTAATAAGTAAACCATAAAGTATTCATTAAATATTAAATTTAATATTTTAATTTTGTTAATAGCATTTTATGATAAATAATTTACCTTGTTAATATATTTATAATTTACATTATCTTTGAGCTATCATATATACAAATACACACACACACACACACACACACACACACACACATATATATATATATATATATATATATATATATATATATATATATATATATATATATATACATACCCCCTCCCCCAAACATCCTCAACTTGGAAATGCAAAGCGAAGTGTCAACTTGCCTTTATAAGAGAATCGCGCTGTGAACCAAGAGAAGTGGAGTCTAGTGAAGGGCTCTTGCTATGAACGGTTATGGTGTCGTTACGAACGGCATGAACGAAAACTAAAATTCGTCTGCAATTGAGAACCATTTTCCTCCACATCGGCCGGCCGGCGAACTCGTCGCAGAGCGGGCGCGCAAATCTCGCCCGAGTCCAAGGGACGTTCCACTCTCGCGAACAGCTTACTGTCGACGCTTGTATTGGTTTTCCTCTGATGGCACGCTCAAGTGAACGTAATAGTAGCGGTCGGTCATAAAAACAGGCAGGATGCGAATAATACTTGCATGTCGGATCATGAATAAAAGGAAATAAACCGCGAAGAGTAAACATTCAATGCTTCTGCAACTAAATTTAAAAAAAATAAAACAGACAGCGTAGGTAATCAAAGAAGGGAGGTTAATGGAAACAATACTCTTCTGTGAAGTCACGGTTTCAATTTGACCCACAAGAAAATTATAGGCAATCAAGAAGTAAGAAAAATACAACAATAAAATTTCAAAAATCAAATTCTGTTTTATTCAATTATTTATTTACACTATTCTTGTTTATGAGAATTGTAGTGATTGATAAAATATATGTACCTCAAAGAGTATTTGTATGTAACATATATTATTATTTAATTTAAGTGAAAGATTCACAGAAAAATGAGTCAGTAAAAATTAGTTTTTTTTTTCGTTTTTGATTGTGTTATTAAATTTAAATTTCAAATAAAATTTTTTATCTAAAAGCAAAGCAATGAAAAATGAAAATCTGACTTCATAATTAAGAATGTTTAAAAGGTAATAGAAAATGATATATTCTATATTTAGCTCTGTTCAATAATTCATCCGGATGTCAGTCGACATAATAAAACCTCAGAATACACTATCTCTTGACATCAATGCTATGTTTTTGTGCAAGTTAGAACATGGCGCTTGTCAGTATGTATTAGCTACTCGGCACTACAGGTGTCATAAATACTTACCTCACTCACTGATGACGCATGCTTCTCATTTTACAAGGAAAATACTAAAAATTTAACTGGCGATAGATAGAATGAAATAATAAAGAAACGTATATTATTATTTTTATTATTGATGTTGTTAGACAATAGTAAATTGGAAAGTAAGTAAACGAAGTTTGAAAAGAGTGATGGTAATATATGGAAGAGAAGATGGTAGGAATTACAAGTAGAAAGTTTACCGAGACGAGAAACTAAACTGGAAATTCGGAGAACAAATCAGTGGGCCCGAGTAAACAAGAACAAGAATAAATAAAAAAGGGAGATTACTTAGGCATTAAAACAACCGAAAGAAGGGATAATCCCAGAGCAAAAGTAATAAATGAGAGCGAATAGAGACGTACGGGAGCGGCAGCACGTATCCAAAAGAGAAGCTGATTCAATTGACAGGTTGTGCTCACTTGTAACTTACTAGGATTAACTGCTTGACTTAGAACGGGGCTTAACCCGCGCACCGCCCACTCGAGGCGCGCCTAGTGGGTCGCAGGCGGAACCTGCTCGATCGCGGACGGGGGCGGCGGCGCAGCCACGGGCGCACGCTGGTTGGAAAGACGTAAAAAGCGGGCAAAATTGTTTCTCAATGTGTTATTCACGTGATACGAACGAAAAATGTTTCTTACTTAGTGATGTCTATAGTTACATGTTTTTATCTTCTATTACCGTGTAGAAGGCACTCCAGGATAAAACAGAAGTTGTTACTACTCACAACACTTGTTAATGTTATAAAATTTGTATTTTTCTTTCGATATTCCTCATTAATTAATAATCATATTTCTTACAAAATAAATGAAGTACTTTGAGTTTCTTCCAAATATTTTATAATGAAAATCTACTAGGATAACATCATATTTAGTTAATGGAATTGACCAGATGTACATACACGTATATGAAACTTGAACTGATCTAATATATAACAAAAAGACAAAATTATACTTCATTTATTTACATCTCTTGCCTAATTAGTTCCTTCAGATTAGGTTCGAGTGGCCAGATTATCCGTTTCTAGGCTTGGAGACTATCCATGGAAGCAGTGCTACCCATAGACTTGGAGGTTACTCATGGAAGCAGTGGTATACTTCACTACTGGCATAAACATAATTCCGTCAAAACTCGGTCCTAAGAAACTCCCCAGTCTTAAGTTACAGTCATACAACATACATACCCTACGACAGTCGGAAAATATTTAACATAACGTAACATTGCAGCAAATATCAGAATATTATGGGGGAATAAGCCCCTGCTCCATTCCCATTGCATCTTCAAGCAGTGAGATCACTCAGGTTTGATCGTCGGGGACAGCCACGAAGCATCGCTTATCACGATGGGGGGGGGGGGCGCCATCGTCACGTCGACCACGTTTCAAATTTTGTCCAACTTCTTAGCAATTGTCGTGAATTTGTCGTCACCGGGACTCGCACTTGAAGGTGTTTCCGGGCCGCTTAATTGCTTTCGCCATTACTCCCATAAATGTAGTACAATCCTTCTGTGGTGGTGGTTAACGTTCCTGGCTGTAACGTGACAACTGAATCAACAGTAGGTCATCTTGAAAGAGTTTTCCCTCTCTAGGTACCTTCCCCAATTGAGCACCGCCTCAGCCGGGATAGGCTTTAAGCTCTCGACTTGCCTCCCAAATTCTGTGATTGTGTAATGCAGGTAAGGGTAAAAGAACTGCGAGGACGCGGATGAGAAAGTAATCGTGCACGATCATTGGCCCATTTGTTAAGGTACTGCTTCGGTATTCGTTTGAAACTGGTCGAAAAAATCCCAGAAAACTACAGTGTAGTTGCTCGCTAGTATTGTCCAACTGTCAGCAGTTGAATTCGACCTATGAGTAGCTGTTTAGCTAGTGTCGAATATCCACTGTCGCAACTCGACCCCGACGACCTGCGGGCCAGCAGTGCTGCAGAGGCAACTGTTTTGTCGTTGAGCTTTCGCTGTTTCAGATTCGAATTTATTTTTATGACATAAAGGTTCTTTGTGCGTGATCTTGGCTGACTGGGTGACGCCGCGTCGAAGGCTGTGTTGCCGACGCTTCGACCATCTTGTCGTGGTCTTCCTCAGGGCTGGTATGCGAATCCCAGAATCCCTGGTATGCGCATACCAGCCCTGAGGAAGACCACGACAAGATGGTCGAAACGTCGGCAACACAGCCTTCGACGCGGCGTCACCCGGACAACGAAGATCACGCACATGACTCTGGCCGCGGAAGCCTACGACTTCATAAAGGATCTTTTGCCCGTGTCTGCTCCAGAGCGGACCATCGTGCGGCGACGGGGATGGCGGGTCGGGGGTGGGGGTGGGGGCCGCGGTGGCGGCGGGGGTGGGCGAGGGCGATGGCGGGGGTGGCCTCCGTGCGAGGCCGCGGGGCCGCGGGAGGCGCGCGGTTCGATCCCGGAACTGCGCGGCGGGTCAAGAACGACGGCGGCGGCGGCGGCGGCGGCGGCGCGCGCGGCTGGGGCGGCCTCGCGTGTATGTGGGGCAGCGGTGGCGGCGGCGGCGGAGGCGGCCGCCGCTGGGGTGGGGTGCGCGCATGGGCAGCGGCAAGTCGTTCAAGGGCGCGGGGGATGTCGCACGACGGGCGCCATTTGTCATTTGCGTCGTTTAAGGTCTGGTGTACTCGAAGACGTTCCATTCGCTGTTGAATATTAGGTTTTTTGAACAATGAAAGCATTATAACTTGTATTGTTTTAAAAATAAAATTATATGATTTTATTACTATATTTCTTATACCACTCAATGAAAATTTCTTAATTGTAAGATTTCTTAGTACATCATAATTTTACGGGAAAGAGAGAACTGATTTGAACATACCAACGAAATGTAATTATTAAATGTTTAATTTATGAAAAATTGGATTGGATACATTGGATTTCAACATTAATTAAATATTGGTATTAACTGATACATTCCCTTGGTATTTCAAGAAAATTTGTTTATTTTGGTATTATGGATAGAAATGTGGAATAATAGATGCAATGTATGTTTCATTAACATTTTTACGCAAGAGATAGTAGGTTTATTATAGTCAAAATCGTATGAACGGTTTTATTCTAAATAATAGCATTAACACTTCAAATATTTATCTGTTTTAATTGATTACTATATTATAATTATTTCTTTTTTATTTTCCTTTGCAACATTAAAATACTATTTTTTTCTGTTTTAGCCTTTCAAACAAAAACAATATAGTACATATTTAATATTTCTTGGCTTGTAACCATTGCAGAGTAGTAGATCTGATTGTTAAAAGAAAGAGACAGGTGCCAACAAACAAATCTAACCCTAGCTAGTGGGTTTTAGTAGTCGATTGAATTTACACAAGTTAGATTTCAGTGTGTACAGAAGTGATGAAATATTTATGAGGAAATAAATACATGACCAATTACACTTTCTTTCATTAAAATGAATGATTACAAATGTGCTATCTAGATATGTATTTAACCAATATAGTATGAAAATAGGATCATCACTTATCTTCGGGAACTAACTTTGTCTGCTTTGACAAACAAAACTCGCAATGTTTCTGTCTATGTATGCAAACGTATTACTAATTTGTAATGAATTCCTTATAAAATTGCTGCTATTACACTCTCTTATTCACAATATATGTATGAAAATTAATAGTTTCGAATCGCTTCTAATAAAAAATCCGTCAATCAAGTAACACGGATTCATTGCAATTGTCCGACCACGCCAAAATCAGTACGGTATACTTACTATATAATTTTGACTCGAATCTTCTTGTACTTTACGATTAGTAATCGTAAGTGGCCTCCATGAATAACCACGTCAAATTATGATTGAGAGATAAAGCCAAATGCCATCCTTTCACTTCTTGACATATGTTTCTGTTCGATCTCCGTCAAATTTCCTCTGCACATCACTACATCAAGACGCTCCACCTACTCAAGGTCCCTCAAAATGTGAGCCTCTAGCGACATGTACAATCATGTAAGCGGCGCCATTTTGACGTGCTGTCGATTGAGACATCCAAAAGCAGTGGATGGCGAATCATGCATGTTTTGTGGCGCCGCCATATTTACATAGGAGGTTGTGGAACTGAAGTAGAGGAGATGTGTCTCTTGACATACGACAGCAGATTGCGGAGGATAACAGCTGTGCTTCTGTAGGGAGGAGTCGAGCTTTAAAGACGTTGAGGGGCGTAGGCGCCGCTAGTAGTGGGTGGGACTGCGTTCTTTGAGATAGGATATCGAACTGGAAAAGGAGGAAAATAAAATGTAAACACGGTAAATGTGAAAATACATCTAACACAAAGTAAAATCGAAAACACTTACACTGTGTTATATTGCTATCGGTTGTAGTAGAGTAAAAACGCACCTTAAATTTTCTCGAATCTAAATAGGAATCCTAATCGTGATCGCGCAAGACTTTCGAGGTCCAGGCGTGTTGGCAAGTACTAAAATCCTCTCATCGTTAAACCACGCATCTTATACCTTTTTCACATGATAGTAATAGTATTAAAAATAAATGTATGTACTGATGTTAAGAAGGGAATCTGCAAAGACCACAATTTTTAATCATCATTCTATTTCTGAGGGAAGATATATTACAATATAATGCATTTGTTTTAAAAAAATGCATTGCATCAATGTAAACAAGGAGCAATTAATCAAAAATATTTTTGGCAACGGGTGAAAAAAATTGAGTTTGATATGAAATCGTGTAGTTTTTAATAGAATTTCCACACTCCTGCTATCAAACTTTTTCAAAACGCAATTAATTTAATGAGTTACAATGCGTTTTGGAGAAATTTGAGAGCTGGAATGTGTAGAGTTTATACTACACGATTAAACAACACGATTCCATATAAAACTCAATATTTTCCACCAGTGGACAACATTGGATTAGATCAGTTGCTTCTCAAATATTAGTTAGAGAAATATAAAACCAATAATAGACTGGTGAGGAGTAATGATTTTTTTTAATATCTGGATTTGAAAACTTTGATGACGAATAGGATGCGTAGATACGAATATTTGAATCTGAAATCCGTTCCAAATATAAAGAACTCTTTCCTATTTTCCCCTTGGACTTCTATCAAGCGATTTATTCCTTATTTAAGGGTCCACAATTCGAAGTTTTTACTCTGTTATCCAAATTACCAAAATAGGATTTACCAAAATGCCATATTGTGGTATTTTGTCGGAACGTAAGTTCTTAATCGGTGTTATGCAGTATTGATGAATACTGACAATAAATGCGCAAGGAAAGTCATCACTGGTATTCGTACAGAAAGAATTAAAATTCTTATTCAGTATATTTCTTCTTTAACGAAAAAATAATGTAATATTAATATAGCATATTTGAGAAACATATGCAATTAACTGCCGTAGTAAAGTCTTTTTAACATTTTTTTATAATTGCTAATGCCCTATGATTCAATTTTCTACGCGGAAACAAGCCAGGTTGTAACAAACAATTCACTAGAACATAAGCGTAATACCAATGGTCGAGTCACAACAGACTTCGGTTTTTCTACAGCGTGGAATTTTGAGCATCTGGAATTTCCATGAATTCCGTTTGAATTCCCGTCTCAACAATTCCTTGCATACATGTTATACAAGCTCTCACTGAGAATGGGATGCTGTGCAACACGTGAATGTTAGTGAGATTTCCGAGAAGAAAGCTTGAAGAACAACCTGCTCCTCTTCGCTCTGGGAGGTGCGGGGAACGCCTGAAGCAACAAGCCTCTCTGGTGCCGAATGCCAAACAACACAAACTATAAGAGCAAAGCGACTACAGTGAGATGCCTCTAATGAAGGCCGCTCAGAATAATAAGTTACCATGCCATACGCGTGTTTACTTAAGTCTTCCACAAACTAAGTCACATGCTTGTTTCAGATGCTTCTGCCACGTTTCAAGTCGGTATGTTGTCGTTCTTAACTCATTGATGACGGTTGGTTTCTTGTAATAACTAACCATAAAATATTTGGAATAAACAAATTTAGCAGACTCTATCACTTTTCCTAATAGGGACACCATAAAATACTACATCTTCCACATATTGCAGTATGTGGCAATGTACACATGTATGATGTCACTTAATTTTCAGTCAGTGAATTTGTTGGTTTCATTTCAATATAAAGAAATTCTGGAAGACTTTCGCTTGAAGAGTGTTTCCATCAATGCTTTTTTGGCTATTGAAATTGACTTCGGTTTCATACTATTAACAAGACGCTTCTAGAGATAACAATTGTTTCTTTTTTTCCCTCGAAGTATAAGAATAAAAGTGGATAATTTCTTCTTCGAGTCTAGATCGAAATGATTGATTGAAAATAACTACTCTGAAATTAGAAAACGAATTGTGAAACATTATTGAATCATCTTATTGTCTGTCGTAAATGGAAAACATTGTCAAGTACGTAAGCGATACCCACTTAATGAAATTCAGAATGCCATAGTCAGACATTCTAAAGTGAGTTTAATAAGAGTTGTAGGGTCAGATTTTGAGTTCATTGCCATTGTTTACGTTGCATTACACAGCACCTTACGCTCTGCCAGTGAAGCACAAAGGAGCAGTATCTGCACCCTAGCACACGTGTGTAATATGCGTTATTGATTGAAATGTATTTTAAACTCAGAATTGAGGAAAATGACCAGTCCTCACTTATCAAATACGAACGGGATAATGTAATTATTTTAATATTTACAATTCGTCTTGCAAATCAACTAGTAAGTAAGATAGTGGTAAATGATATTAGGCATTTCTCTAAGTGGTACTATGTTGATAACATTCACCCTACTAAAAGGACTGTACCTCTTTATGGAAACCTTTCACAATTCCTGTTGTTCATAATTCGGGTAACCGTCGCCTGTTTTCTGGGAAGCTTGTTCAGGGGCGTCGCCGCCATTTTGTGAATGCCGTCACCGCCACCTAAATCTCCGCGATAGCCATCTGAAAGCGTTTCTTTCGCACGCGCCCGTCGAGTTACGGAGGACAATGTCTGGCCGCGAAGTAATGTAGTGAAACTTATTGAACTATAAACACGAGTAAAAAGTCACGAAAATGCTCTTTGCAGTTTGTCATATTCAGACCACACATGAGTAACGATTTCGTGGTTCTTTGAATTAGACTTACAAGCGAGAAATATGTCTGTATTTAAATTATGGTTTCAGATTTTTGCAGAAAGAAGAAACCCTGTAAGACGTACCAGTCTTTATCCTCTTCAAAGGTTTATTATTCAGCAGATTCATAAAGTTACAATATTTAAATGTGTTAAATACATTCGATTATTTTCGTTAACATTTGATAACATATAGAAGAGTAACTAATAGAAATATTATGATAATTAGGAATGTATTACACAAAACTCTACATTAAAAAATCTCGTGAATTTGCGCATTGGAGTCTAGTTTTAACATATAACCTCACAAAGAGTCATAAAAAATTTAAACCCGTAATATATGATATGTATCAACAATGTCGCAAAGATGTCTTCTCATAGTCAAGATTCACGAATCGGTCTGCAAGTTCTCACATCACACACTATGCTATGGTATTTTAGATGTTTATGTGAATTAGTATGTTCGTACATAGGTACTAAATGTATCTCAATTCTGGTAGGGTGATGAATAATGTTGTATATAATTTTTATTGACGATCGTACTGATGTACAGCTACAGCTTTTAAAGTACGAAGAATGTGGATTTTAAATGTTGATAGGTTTGTACTTTACAAGTTTTTGCAAGTGCCTGAAGATGGAGTAAATCAAACTCTGAAACGTTGTGAGTAAAACAAAAAAATAAGATGTATATTGAATAACATATATTAGAATAAAATAAATTAGTTGTCTGTAATCGTTAATGAAGCATTGTATACCAATTAACGTAATATTTTAATTATATTCGTACTTGAGAGTTAATTATTTTTCCAGTTATCAAAAAGAGAGAAACGGCTATAAACATTACAAAATATCGAGAAAAGACTTTCGTTCGATGAGGTGATTCTTTATTTATCCTGTGAATTTGTGTATATTGGTTGTTTGATAGTATTGTTGTATTGTTTGTAAGTCTCACTCGTGAGACTTGGTACTTGCAGTCATAAACGCAAAAACAGAAAGTGGTGTATAGATGAGTGTAAGTTGTGTCCCCGTTTCGTCCCAATCTGACCCAAACCAAATTCAATTTGAGATACAAGTAGTAAATTACTCTTTCCGTCAGTTTTGCCTCGATCGTACATACGGGATGTTCTTGCTAATTATTCGTGATCAGTTTCCTTTTCCCTTCCACGAGTTGCGTACGGCCGTTTTTAGGCGCGCATTACCCTTTACGACTCATTGTTTGCCGCAACTGGAACAAGAGGCAGTGAATTAATTGTTAGTCCAACAACGCAACATAATAGACGTCTTCAGCAGCTCTCGAACGGAAGGTGTTCGGTTTGATGGAGCAGTAAGCCATCCCGCCTCCTTCTGGCCGGCGACGTAAGAGCAACGGCATCTCTATGCCTATCACAGAGAGCGATAAAACGGGGCGGGTTTCTTGCCCTGGCGCCCCGGCCGACGCGGCGCGGCGCGGCGCGGCGCGGCGCGGCGCGGCGTAGCGTGGCGCGGAAGGCAAGGAAAGGCGTGCCGCGGCGGGAGCCCGCAAAGGGAATCCTCGCGAGACGCGATGGATCGCGTGCGCTCTCTGGGGCGCCGCCGACGCCGACGCCGACGCCGATGCCGCGCCGTGGACGCGAACGCCGTCCCATTTCCACCCTCGTTTTCTACTCGTTCTTTGCGACGCCACTCATGCGCACACTGTTCCCTCTGAGCGCGCCTCTCGATTCTCCACGCCCCCTCTTGGTCTGGCTTGGCTTCCAATTGCCCTCGCTTCCATTTGTTCCCGTGTCTTTGTTCCATTGTCTACAACTTCCACTTCATACTATTCGTCTTATCTCGTCTTTTCCATTGTCTTTGTCTTCTTCATTTTCCTCTTCTTGATTGTGTTCTTTTTTATTACATTCTTCGCGGTCGTTGTCTTCCGTTCCTTCATTGTCTTCCGCTCCTTCAGTGTTTTCCTCTCCTTCATTGCCTTCTCTTTCATTTTTTCATTCTTCTTCATTTTCTCATTATTCTTCATTTTCTCTTTCTCCTTCATTGTCGCATTCTCCTTCATTGTCGCATTCTCTCTGATTGTCTTCTTCCAGCCCCTACTGTTCACGTTTTATATCTTGACTCCCAAAACACTTTTCTGGATAGCCGAGGTCGTTAAGACTGAAAGGCCTGAGCTGCATTGGCGTGAAGAGTCCCGGGTTCAAATCCTTAACGCTGAAAGTGCCGAGTGAGTGATTTGGACACTGGCAGCATTTCCCATTTTCAGTATTCAATTATGTTTCTCCCAGTCCCATCCACCCTTCTTCCTCCGCTTCAAGTCATTAACACGTATTTTGGAAATAAATTCTAAAGTTAAAACGTTAGAATTCGTAGATGACTACAAGAGAAGAAATGAAGATAATACGAAATCTATATTCATTAGCAATATTTTACATTTTTAAAAGGTAATCGGAGATATATAATCGCCTGACATGGATAGAAATTCATTTTCAGCAACACAAAGCATATGTTTTCAAAGAGAAATTCAGATACTATCTTCTTCGCTGTAAGTGTTGGAATTCTGACTTCCATGCTACCCATTCTCACAATAAATTGAGACACAAATATGTCAAACTCAGCGTAATTTATGAATAATTAACATTTCCATTTTATGGAGTTCTCTTTAACAGTACGATCTACTAAAGGAAAACCATCATTTTATCAGTCCTCAAAAGAGGAAATATTTGGGCTCCGTAGAAAAAGCGATTGTGGAACCTCAAGTTTCGTATGCACACCACGGCCGTGGCGGAAGCAAGAGTGTCTACGGTGAGGCACAACGGACGTAGGCTAGAAGACCATTCTATTGTGCTCTCCACCGTCATTACCTCTGCCACCAACTCCACCACACTGCTGGTGATGGCGGTGGTAGACTACCGCCGCCCTCACCATCAGTACCACTACCGCCGGGGATGTGTCTGTAGCCGCCGTCACTTCCGCCACCGCCACCACCACCGCGATCGTTACCGCCACCACAACCACCACTGCCACCACCACTGCCACCACCACTGCCACCACCACTGCCACCACCACTGCCACCGCTACTGCCACCGCCTCTGCCACCGCCACTGCCACCGCCACTGCCACCGCCACCGCCACTGCCACCGCCACTGCCACCGCCACTGCCACCGCCACTGCCACCGCCACTGCCACCGCCACTGCCACCGCCACTGCCACCGCCACTGCCACCGCCACTGCCATCGCCACTGCCACCGCCACTGCCACCGCCACTGCCACCGCCACTGCCACCGCCACTGCCACCGCCACTGCCACCGCCACTGCCACCGCCACTGCCACCGCCACCGCCACTGCCACCGCCACTGCCACCGCCACTGCCACCGCCACTGCCACCGCCACTGCCACCGCCACTGCCACCGCCATTGCCGCCGCCACTGCCGCCGCCGCCGCCGCCGCCACCGCCGCCGCCACCGCCGCCGCCACCGCCACCGCCAGCGCCACCGCCAGCGCCACCGCCACCGCCACCGCCACCGCCGCCGCCACTGCCACCGCCGTCGTAGGAAAAGGTGCCCGCGTGCCGAGAGAACCTCTCGATCTAATAGAGAATAACCACAGCTTAAATACCCTTATTACGGCCTCTCGTTGCCGCCGGCCGCTAACGTGAATAGCCTACTATTTGATTCCTCGCGGTTACTGTGGCTCGTTTCCATAAGGTTTGCATCCTTTCCTTTCATCGAGTTAGTCACTGGAATGGCAATTACTTTCATGTTTGTATCTTTTTTAATTGTAGGTTTGTTTTAGTGAGGTTGCCTCGGGTTTATTTTTATTTGCGTTCTAAAGAAATGTATTAGCACAATTTCTGTTTGGTAAATCTCGCACCTCTGATATTGGTTACTGTACGCAGTGTGGATCAAGATTTAGAAATGCGTTCTTGTTTCTTGCGTCATTCTAATCTTAGTGATTTATGCCAATTCTGCGTTTCTTGTGTTCCCCTTTCACTTAGTCCCTTTCTATATGAATACCTGTGATCAATCAGAAGCTCATTGCTTATTGAGAAATAATATATAGACAGTGTTCATGTATCTAGTTTATTATTTTGTTTAACGAATTTGTTCAGTTGATCATAAGTATTATTAATTTGGTTATGTGTTTTTCTGTTTTCTATAAGGGGTTAACAAAATGAATAGGCAGTTTGGGGAAATGACCAAGCAACTCGAGGCACACCTGTAATTAATATGAAGAAGGGTTTATAGAAGAAAAAAGAAAGTGATAAACTGTCATAATTTTAAATAAGAGAAGAAGTAAAATTAGATGAGAGAATAGAAGACGAAATTTTAAACCAATATTTCTGTATTTGAGCACGTCGCTTGCATTTTATCAGAACATCACAGTGTTTTCGGGAATGAATCTCTGGAAGAATTTTTGAAATATTTTTCACTCTTGTTACAAATAATTTCTCTTTCATAAGGTAACATTTCAATTCAGATTTCTTCATATTCTTCACAGTTTCAACTAAATCGTGTAACTTAACGGAATTCATGACGTGTTCTGTTATTATTGAAGTATAAATCAGATACCAGAATTTATGGTTCACACTAGTCTTATGAGAAGTTCTTCTTGGCGTTTTTAACATTTTCCAATGATTTAATTCAAGAAAAGATGAGCTAAAACTCGACAAGTATTAATCCGCATATTTGCCTCGTTATATTAATCCGTTATTTGCCTCGTTATGAATCATAATAAGAACCTACGGAAACGTATTGTTTCATAATTAATTTCAGATTTTAAAATTGAGCTGATTCTCATTTCCTATTTAAATTTTATTGTATTTATTTCCAAAATGACACAATTTCCAAACCATTTGGTGCAATAACACATGAGCAACTTTTACCCGGCTAGCCTGGGAGACGCTTGTGAAGCATGAAGAATGATAATGAAGCGAGAAGAATGATAATAGCAATATTGTATTTAAATGTGCAGGATTAAATTGTCACATTTTGAGATACTAACATGAACACATCACAAGACATGCTTTAAAATTAATCTGATTTTATATTATAAAAAAGTAGAAACAAGGTCAATGAAAATGCGTTTAAAAAGTTTAAGTAAAAGATTCCCCGATGTGAACTCTTGTGAAAGAGAAAACTATAAACGCTAGCAAAACAAGAAACGCATACCTAGACGATTTTCGAAATGGTAAGAAAGATAAAAGTTTTATTGAATGGCATGTCTCCTCATGTCGTGTGATGGACGTGTTTTGTTGCGTGAATCCCACCCTTCCCTCCGTCCCAGGCGCGGACTTGGTTTCTCAGAGGGTCACTAGAGGACGCGGCACTCGCCTCTCCCGGCGCGTTGCTTGCGATTAGGTAACCGTCCATTACGTGTCGGCAGGCAGCGCTCCAGGCTTAGTAGCGGCTGCGGCGGGGGCGCGGCACGGTGGCACGAGGGCACGGGGGCAGCGGGACCGCTGCACACGGGCGCGAAAACCGCGTGCAATTAAGTCGATCCTGGCGGTCCCTTGCGGAAGCAGCCGCTACGCTGCACCGCCGCCTCCGCCTCCGCCGCCGCCGCCGCCGCCGCCGCCGCCGCCGCCGCCGTCGCCAGCGCGCGCGCGCGCCTGGAATGCTGGGCTGCCGCCAGGGCGTGGTCACGCGCCCGCTGTCACTCGGCGCCGGCGATAGCAGCGCAGGCCGGATTTAGCGCCCGCGGCGGCGTCTGCGGAGGAGGGGCGCTGGCGGAGGGCAGTGGAGGCGGTGGGGATGGCAGAGTGGGGACGGGACGAGTCGGGACGGGGTGAGGACGGTGGCAGGGGAGGCGGTGACAGCGGCGGCGGGCCGGAGTGGGGCGGTGGCGAGAGTAGGAGCGGTGGCGGCGGTGGCGGTGGCTGCAGTGGCGGGGTGAGGGCGATGGTGGTGGTACAGGCGGCGAGGGAGGTGGGAGTGACGGCGAGGGAAGTGGCGGCGGCCTCCGAGTTTCGTCATCCACTGTCCACAGGGGCGCGCGACGGTCCGCGTGAGTGAAGGCTCATAATGCGCACGCCAGGCCACGCGTGTTCCGCGCCACATGTTGTCCCTGCCAGTTCTGCGATTGAGGGAGAGGATCGCTCCCATTCCCTCTAAATTGAACAATGGGTGAACACTCGAGTAAAGGTTGCCTATACGTTTACTCGAGTATCAATATCCCAAAATCTAACCAAACATGCACTCACATAGATAATCGGAATCACAGTGGCACTGAAATAATATATTTATGTACACGTGTCGCATTTAATAAGACCAACTACCTGTAGACAATACAACATTTACGAATTTTTCATTTTCATATCTCTATGAACGCGTCTACGAGAGAATAAAAGCATCCATCAGAGATCACGATGCAAGTATTTTGGTTACTATGATATAAATTTGTGCATTACTCACAATGTCAGAATATTGTGAAATTAATGAAGTTTTGTGAATGGAAAGTTTTGCCCAAAGAAGTATTTCAAACATCACTCAATATACAACCTTTACGTTTAGTTTCTTTTGATAAGTTTGAGAGTTTTATGACGAAAATATTCATTATGTTTCTATCAATTTTGTTTTCACGTTGATTTTAAGATCTTCCATACACCTTTTTTTCTAAAAAAAAAGCTTTCTTTACTTTATTGTAAATGTTTTCATACATAGGCATACGACAAGTGATATTAGACGCAGTATGCAATCTAAAACGCTAATAATATAACAGTCGGTTTCGTTCACGAAGTAACTGAATTTACTATTTTCAAACGGCAGAGTAAAAATAAATTTCGGTGAGAAAATAAAGCCTCCAATTATTCGAAAATGTATATAAAAGTTAATTACGTGGTTAACGAAAATCTCATTCCAAACATTCGACTTACGGAGTAGACATTTTTAAGTCTTGTTATAAATCTATATTATTAGTTATCAGTGCATGCAGATCTGGAAAGGAAATTATTCAGCCTCCTGCCTTTTGAGATGTGTCTATCTATAGTTTCTTTAGATACCCTGGAAATCGGGATAAATCCAAAACAATGAAACAGTTTCAGTTTTGAGTTGAGAATTAAAATTTTTGATTATGTTATTCTGTCTGTTTTCATCCTGTCTCTACCTACTTTCATTCTTCATGCTCACGACACTGCTGACGTGATGCTACAGCATCACGTCACAGCAGTGACGTGACAGCAAGGCACGAAGATTTAGGCCACCTGCCGTTAAATATTTTTTATTCTCGCGTTGCGTTATGAAACACACCTTTTGTAATGTTTTGGTAAGGGAATACATGTTTAAAGTGCTTCAAATTCGACTTGGACTGATGTATTTCATACTAGTGAAAATTAAAACTATGAACATTTTTTATGATAATTACCCTTCACTGCAACTGTTATATTGTTTTCTAAACCTGGTCTCGTCATAATCCTACAAGTTTAGTTATATACTATAATTTCATTACTTTGACACTGGATGCACTACAATGTTATCGTGATGCCAAAGTGGATATGAGATTATTTGAATATAAAAATATATGAATATGCATATACATGAAGACAAACATCTGTTACAAATTAACAATGAACTAATTTTTATATCTTTTATCTCCCTTGTTTATTTAAGATTAATTATTTAATTTGTCCTTTTTTTATCACATATTTAATCTTAGGTGAAACAGGGCAGATTTCCTTGGATAAATTAAATTACTTGTCTTACTAAGCAAACATAAAATTGCTTCATAAATCCTGTTCTTCATGACTTGAATTTATCCAATCTACTTCTGATTCCAGACAGCAGCAGTATGATATGTGCAGTTGACAAGCTGTGTTTATACCAGTGCACAAGACTTGAATCAACTCTAAGTACATTTAAATGTACATTATCTTACCTATTACGACTTCTACGCAAACATTTCTACCTTCCCGTTTTTATACACATATTTGTCACAAAGATTTACGTACGTGTAAAATCTTTCCCATCATGTCTCGGAAACGAGATGGACATTCTTAATGGCCTTCACATGCTTCTAAAGAGTTCGTATCATGGAAACAAGCCTTCTTGTGACAGGCTGCCGCAGCGTTCTCTGGGACGTTTTATGTGTTCGTGTCTATAGCCAATGCAGATTTCAGTCCGTACATTCATGTCAGTCAACACTATACGTTTCTCCAAAGCTGTAATTCCATACTTGAAATAAAATTCTATCAATATTTGCAAAGAATTCTGAGTAATACTGTAGAGTTAGATAGTATAATTCAGTGTCCGGTACTCACGCCAGTAAAATATCAGTCCAACGAGTTATATTTTGTTTCGTTACATACTTGTTTAAATTGTTTTAACTTTGTTTTGCTTTTTAATGAACCTTCAAACCAGCCAAAAGAAGCTAAGAGGAAACGACTATATTGTAATGAAAACATTAATTCTGTAGTAAAAAACCACCAATATGCTACTATGTTGTCCATTCTCAGTTAATTGACGTACTTAAACAATTCACATTTATAAGTAGAAGTTACTAGAAATGTTGCTTTATACTACACAATATTGACAACGTTATTAACAACTTGAAACTTTTGTTTAATTTAAGAAATGTATTTATTATTTTTTGAGTGAATTGCCTATTTTTCTTTCTTGGAGAGTTCAAGAAACAAAAGAAAATTAGAAAAAAATTTGCACCCCTTCTCTGTAAGAAACGCTTAGGAGTTTCTAGCCGTCCAAAGTGCCGGAATAAATTAATGTTTATTTCAGTCTCAGTGTAGCTCCTTTAGTCAACGCCGTCTGCAACCCGCAGCTCTCAAGAATGCCGCACTCTCTTTGTGAGCTCAAACGGGAGCTTAACATCCATCTGACTTCACTACTACGGTCTAACAAATAACGTCGTTTTCGAGATCACATCTCATACACCCTTTTCCGTAAAGCTTACTAAGCCATCACTACTGCTGTGGTTTGTATGCAATGAAAATAAGGAAACATGTGCTTTTATAGGTAAACGTATGTGGTATTATCATCTCCTATATTATTTCAGTAGTATAAATACCTTTTACGACTCTCACAGGCAACTAATCTTTATAAATGAGGTCACTAAAGAAAGAGAATTTCACGGAGACATAATTGTAATTTGACTTGATGTGAAGGATTTGTTAAAAAACGTATTTAAATATTCATTTCAAATGAAACCCGCAAAGATAGACAGCAAAATCTATATAGTTGAATAAATCCTAAACGAAGCATTTTAGGGTCTTAAAACTTGAAATTTTGAGGCCAACTGCCTTAAAGACACGTTTCTTACGCCGTAATCTGCAGGATACGATATTCGTAGACATTCTATTAAATTTTTGCTGGTCCGGCGCTTATCGATATTATCCAATACCAACTACATTTCTCGGCGCTAGAGGCGATCTTTGTTTGTGACGTCATGCTTAAAAGGCTTAGATTTCTCCAATGTATATGTATGCTTTCTGTGTACATCGTGGTTTGTGCCGACTGATGAGGTTTATTTGCAATATCATTAATTATTAATTCATGATTAGGCATTTAAATCAAAATACTCCCGCAGCAACAAGTAGAATTATTAATAGTTGCTTGATACCTATGAATATTGATTTTTTTGTGTAGTATAGTGCAGTCGTTCATTACTAGCATGTAAGTATTGACATTCTTGTTTCTGTGAAAAGTTTGTTATATAACCTACAGTATCTACAGAATCTGCAGAATCAGTAACCCACAGAATCTGCAACTGTGTGCAAATGTGAAATGAAACTAATTATTGTAGGTGATTCTAAGCTGTAAATATTCTATGCGATTAAATTGCACGGGTATATCTCTCAGTTCGGTAATAAAGCTTTTGTATTAATTTTGTGACTATCAAGGAAAGCGAAAAGCTAACTATCAAGGAAGATTGTATAATTACTGCAAATTCTGTTTTTAAGGAAGTGTTGGGAATTTTTCCTAGAAAGTGTCTATGATACTGAATAAACATTTGTTCAAAATTTGTTTCAAACGTCAATTTCAATGTTCTTTATTTTTATTTCAAATTCTGTAAGTACATTGGAAGTTACCATTTGAAATTTTTTAATCGAATAAACACGTTTCGTTTAAAACTTCCTCTCTTAATTTGGAAAAGAACGATAGGAGAAAAGGTGGATTTTAACATGCGATCGTTTTCGCACGGGTACGCTAGTACCCGTAAGTAAGTAAAAACTGAAAGCATGCGAAAAGATGTAATAATTAAATAAGTTTAAGGCAGAAAGTAATTTATGGAAATCATATAAATTATTAGCTTACAAGCTAAAAACCTATTTTTTTAAGAATACTTTTTTTAGAAAATGGCAGAAAGCACGCTTACCAACTTTTGTTACTTTCGTGGCGACTTTTGGTATTTTGAAATGTTATTTTCTGCCAATCCCTTTACTGAGGACTAACAGTAGAGCTGAGGTAGTAATGGAGGGGTGGCAAAGAGAAGATCAACCCCACATTCCAAGGAATTGGAGGCAGGGGTAGAGGTCACGGAATGAAGCCAATTGCAACCAGAGCCCAGAATTTGCGCACACACCATGAAAATCCGTTTGGCGCCCTCCCATGGGAGAGAAGGTAGCGCCTTTGTGAGAACAGCTTTTTGGGGCCAGCATCTCGAAACATGGGCGGCGACAATTTAATTCCATTTCGCTTCACACGTAGGATACGGCATTCGTCTCGCTCTGGGAGATAACTTCCTTTCGATGTATGAGAGGTGATATGCCAGAGACTGATAAGTTACTGTCACTGGATGAGTTTTTTGCTGAAGAAGGGCGAATATGTTGAAAAATACGCACGTAAGATCTAAACATGCAAGTGTATGTATTCATGGTGGAACGTGCCGAAATATGAAAAACAGAAATGGCTAAAAGTCATTCTAAATATCTCTAAACGTGTAAAATTTATAGAAACGGGCTGCTTTAATTAAGAGAAAACAGCCAACACTCACTTGTATTCTTCAAGTATCCTCTCTTATGGTATATTCTCTTCTCTTTTGGATACTCTTGGTAATATCCTGTGGAACTGCTTAGTGAAAATTTACTCAACACTCCTTACTTCACATGCGACCGCTATCTAACACTCGCCAATAACAGTAACTACCGCACACCTGCCAGTCTTATAACATATGATTACAACTTACTCTTTACAATTCCCGCTGGGGTAAAATAAGACTATAAAATTGTCACTTCTTCATTTTATGAAATAATCATGTGAACTGCTCCTCTCAACACCTGAACTTCGGATCATCCGTTACTTCTGATAAAATATAATTATGTTGACATTTAAAATCAAATTGATAATAGAAGTTAACAATATATTGCTAACTTCTTTCTCCGAAGCGACTGTGGTGGTAACGAGGGAAACAGCTATCTTTCAGTTTTTTCTTATTTTACTTCTCGTCTCCTTAAGATTCTGCATGAACGACGGCCACACGTCGTGATGAATATCTTATCTATTACAAAGGTGGTCATAAATCTGCAGCGCGCGCGCATGGGAGGAGGCATAGTGAATGGGGGTGTTGGGGTTTTTTACGAGGAGAGGAGAAAATATTCAAAAGGCACAGATGAACCCGTACTACCTACTATGTGACACTTTTACTCGCTAAAATTACCTCCTTTCCATTTGCATTCCCGGAAACTCCATTCAAGTCTTACATCGTGGGGATGGGTTAGGGTCAATAAGTTACTAAAATCACATCCACTCTTAATTTATGTAACCAGCAAAGCACTATCCTAAACTTGTAGAAGCGTGCATAGGTGTGTTAGTGTAGACAATCTGTTTTAAAGCGGTGAAACTACTAAGAATGTAGAATTTTTAAGATATTACTCTGTACTTCTACATTTACATTGCTATCTAAAGACTTCCTAATCTGTGGGACAATTTAATGTCCATAATAATGTTGTATATATTAGTTTGTGATTATAGGTGAAACAGTTCAAAGAGAGAGAAATGAGATTGAAAGAAAATGAAAGAGTAAAAGACAGTGAATGAGAGGGTGACCGAGAATGCTTGGAAGAGTGAACTTGAGCGTACGAGAGAGAGAGAGAGAGAGAGAGATAAGAGAGAGGGCGAGGTTAAGTGAGAAGGAGAAGGAGAGGGAGATTGAGACGCTGGAATAGAAGCAGATTCCTACAGCGCCCCTTACCACACCATCCACGACTAAACTACTGGCCTAGTCGGTCAAGAAAACTACTGCTAGCTAAGTGCAGCGGCGCGCCGCCTCCGCAACTCCCACCACATCTGCCGCAGCTGTCACAGCCCGCACCACAGCAGCACCCGTCGCTCCCGCCCCAGCTGCCGCCGCCCCCACTGCCGCCTCCCCCACTGCCGCCTCCCCCGCTGCCGCCGCCCCCGCTGCCGCCGCCCCCGCTGCCGCAGCCACCGCCGCCACCACAACCGCCACCACCATCGCCGCCACCACCACCGCCACTCCCACCGCCGCCACCGCCACCACCGCCGCCACCTCCACCGCCGCCACCGCCGCCGCAGTCGCCCATGTCCGCGCCCGGGCGACCGCGTCTTATCTCCGCCTCGCGGCGACAATAAATCAACTCGCTAGGTCCGGCTCGGTCTGGGCGCGCAGCGGCCGCTCTCCCGCCCCCTCTCACTGTCTCCCTCCCTCCCTCTCTTTCTCGCCCACCCTCTCGCCGCCCTATCGCCCGTCCATCTGCGGCTGTCACGTGCGCCCGCGCCGCCGCAACCGTGACTGACAGCCCGCCCCCGCGCGCCCTGCGTCGCCGCGCCGCAACACGCGCCGCTCGTAAAGCACGGCGGGCGATGCCGGCCAAATGCTCGGGAAACGGGGACGTACGTGAGTGTGGAGATTGCTGTGGTGGTTCGTGCCCTCGAATTGGTAGAATTGCGACAGAGGGATAATGGTGAAGTCCAGATTCGCGGTCTGATTTAAATAATAACTAGTTGGAGCCGCACGAACTTTCCGCACTTGGTAAATCATTGTTTTACAACTGAAAAAGAAGCTACATACTTTTACCCAATTTAGAACGGGTCTGTACGGAGTGAGGGTGTTCTCAAAAATGTAATAGAAAGTAACGTTCCTCAGGAGACACGAACATTATATTTTTTTTCCTATTCGTTCAAAAATCCTAGAAAAATAGGCAGCCGACGGTACTGCTGCGCACTCATGGATCAGGCGACGTTTGAGCTCCAGTCTGTCATCAAATACCTCTGGAAGAAATGCACCGAACTCCAAAATATTCATTCACGAATGCTAGTAGTATTCGATGATTGTGCGACGTAGCTAAATAGATTTTGTAGCAAAATAGATGTGTCACTGTTTATGTGACAAAAATCAAATTCCAAATTTCAGTTGCTGTCCTTATGGATATTTTACATACTCCCCCTGCAATAAATTTTGGATCGATCAATATCCATGATCTACAGTGCGGACAAGCATTTCAATTCAGTTAGGGATTCATGGGGTACAGCATTAACACGCATGCAGTAGTAGATACTAGCTCGCATAGTGCCATGAAAGGAATTTCAACGACTGATTTTTCATTGTAGAGATTCTTAAGTTTCTGATTATGATGAATGATGGATAAGGTAGGGTTGCGGCTTGAGTTTTGAACAAGTTACAGTACTAGTACTGCGAGTGTTTTACACCATTGGGCGTCTCTCGCATCCTAGAGTGTATTTAAGTCTCTCATTGCAGTCTTCCGTAGTTAATCTTCTCCTTCTCCATCTATCGCCTTCTTCACTCCTTCCTCCCATATTCTTCTGGATCTTCCTCGTGTCAGGTCTTCTACAAACAAGTTGAAATGTGTTCGCCAATATTATGCAAAATGTAGATGCACAAATGTAGTTATCATTTGTATTTATTTTCTTCATAATTAAACTGTCAGCTCCTAATTGTAACTATAACATTCATAAATGTTTTGGGAATAAGTGGTTTAATGCTGCTTGTTTAAGTTTCAAATCAACTGAGGCTAACATTACGTACATGTGGTGAAAAGTTTAATTTCAAAATAATAGGCAGGCCAAATAAGATTGGCCAGGTAGATCAGATATGAACGTTTGCGCAAGAGAAAAAATGTCTTACGCAAAATTATATTGAATAGATAAAGGGCCATACACCGTACGTTTTTATGTGGAAATCCCTAAATTAACGTATTCTTGAATTAGGTATGTGCGAAGTGGGTTGAGTGGAAGTAGATTTTGTTTCTTCACATTGAGATTTGTGGCATTTTTTCACACACAATTATTTGACGATAGTTACAGATGATACAGCAATCATCAAAATGGTTTTCTGAGTTATACTTGAAACTCGTCAAATTTTGTGTAAGTGAAGTCAACACAGGCAAAATGTCTAAGTGAACTTCTTTCTCAACTAAAACATCTGCTAGAATGTCTTATTAAGGTTGTGCAGTTACTTAGTTTTAATTCAAGCCGAAATGTTGAGAAACTTGAGGAGGAAGTGAGGAATCCAAGAATAACCATCCAATCTCTGAATCTTAACATTTACTGTACATTTAAACAATTGCCAGAAAAGTATTTTGAATGTTATGAATATGTATTTTTTCTTCAAAATATCCCTAGACATATAATAGAAATGAGCCTACTCGGCGCTCACACTCAGATGCAGAAATTGTAGTTCATAATCCATGTAAAGTGTTCAACTATGAAATGGGACGTGTTATATAAAGGAAAACACCCATCTTTCATCATTTCACAGTTGTTCACGAAAGACAAGTATTTGATCTCTTGCCCTCGCCAACATCCCGTTTCGGATGTGGCTCTATAAGAAGTGGAGAAGGGAACTTGGGTCATCAAGTTAAAGCTCTTTTGAAAAGCGTTTAGAATGTTGCATTAATGGTGTTCTTGACACTAAGTTCGGGATGGGCTTAAGTGGATGGCGCCATGCAGGAGGTTCTGCGTTGGCGCGCTCCCCAGTTACGCGACAGGATGAGGTCAGCACCAAATCCGCTTAACACCTCTTCGTGGACATCCGAAAGCGTCATGGTCGAATGTTGCGCCCACGCTTGGAGGAAAGGATGAAAGCGTTCACCACAAATGTGGATTGTGATGAATGAGGAAACGAGAAATATGTCTGTTAGGAGTACAATGACAATATATGTGATGTTTGAAAGATTTTGACAAGTAACTAAGTAGCTTATCATGAGCACGACTGAATGTGCCTCAAACATTATTTGAAAACGAGGTGTTTGCACCAGTGGCATAACTAATTGTGTTCGAAAAAAATGTTTATGTAATAACAGTAGTGAACATCGAAACAATAATTTGAGCATTTTATCTTTCTTATTTAGAAACAATTGTTACAACTACAAAACTTTTCGAAAGCTTTAATATTGTCTTTAGACTGACAAATGCATTATTCATTCTAGAAAATATTCGAAACCCATACGTAGTATTGTATGGCATGGGCAACCCACCAATGGGGAGGGAACGATTCAATGGAGAAAGTTCAATTTACCGGGATATCGAACTTCGAATATACTCCATATATAAAAAAATTGGGGATGGGGTGACGCGTCTTCTCCGCCCACCGTGGCGGTAATGTCCTGGTATAATTAATTTTAAAATAATGATTTAGAATGTGAATAGTTCAATTGTCAAAACAATGTTACACCTGTTAAAGTAGTGAATAGGCTTCAAAAGAAATAACGCCATTTTCCTCTAAATCCTTTAAAAACTACAAATATTATCTGGGAATCCTAAAAATGCACATGCCAATACGTGCTTTTATAAAAACTTTAATTCATCTAATGAATTGTATGCCTGCACGCCAGGAAATACAATAAGTGTACAAAATACTAATGACTTTTACCAAATTACTTACGATTTACGTGATCGAACCTGATCTTACGTACTGTGTACTTTTACTCCCCTATTTTCCGATCAAAAACGCTTTAATAATACACTTGCCTAATATCTCGTGGGGAAAAAAACTGTCCCGCAGACAGCAACCTTCATCTCCCAGCAGTTTTCAAATCCAGTGATTAAGCCGCGCGTCTCTTCGATCCATCACAGCCATCGACGACTATCGCTTATGAGCGCAAGTAAAAACGGCGGACGTGACCGTCGTGTGAGCTCTAGTGCGCTCTCAAGACACGGAGACGGAGGCGAGGCGCGGCGCGGCGGACGACGACGTGCGGCCGCTGGCGGCGCAGTGGCGATGGGAGCAACGGCACGGTAGCAATACAGACACTGGAGACATAACAGTGAGGCAGAGACGAAAGTGGTGGCAACGACAACAGAAGGGGCAGGGCAAGGGAGGCAGCGATATGAGTAGTTGCAGGACCGATAGTCATGAGGTGAAGCAGCGACCGAAGCGGCTACGTATGTGACGGTAGCGATGTGAATAACGACAGTTACAACAGACACTGCAGCGAGGCAGCGACGAAATCTGCGGCAACAACAACAGCAATGGAGAAAATGAAGGCAGCGATATGAGTCAATGAAGAGACAAACACAAAACAGCGAAGCAGCGACTGAAGCGACTACGAAATTGCAGGAGGCGGTGGGAGAAACGGCAGCGATGAAAGGCACGGTAGCAATATAAACACTGGAGACGTAACAGTGAGGCAGAGACAAAAGTGGCGGCAACAGCAACATAAGGGGGGAGAGCAAGGAAGGCAGCTATGTGTGTAGTTGTAGGTACAATAGTCATGAGTTGAAGAAGCTACTGAAGAGACCACGTGTGTGACGGAAGCGATGTGAATAACGACAGCTACAACAGACACTGTAGCCTTAGTAGTGAGACAGCGACGAAAGCTGCGGCAGAAGCAACAGCATGAAGCAAAGGGATGCAGCGATGTGAGTTTTTACAGCTACCACAGACACGAGTTAAAACAGCGAAGCAGCGACCAATGCGTCTACGAAGTTGAAAGTGGCGGTGGGAGAAACGGTAGCAACGGCAGCATCGACAGGCGGATCCATAGCGACAGGCAGAGACAACGTCTGAAGATGAGGCAGCAATAGGGTAGGGACGTAGGGACAGCAATGACGGTAATGAGGACCTTTGCGTCCACAACATACAGGCAACGAAGATTCGACGATAACTACGGTACTGACTGTCAGGACAACCAGCACATCAACGACAGTGGTTCTAACGACGGCACTCTTGGTAGCGACACTGGTACTGTGACGCTGACAAAGGTAGAAACTACGGCAGCGTCGGTAGAGAAGACAGCGACGGTAGCGATGATGGGCGGCGGTGGGGAGGTGGGCGGGGTTGCGGCATGGCGGTCGACGTCGGACTGCGTCGGGTGCCTCTAGGAACGGGATTTCTTTTTCTCGATGTCTCGATAGCATCGCGAGAGTCGTCACGGCGGCGCCCGCGATATCTGCGGGCTCATCGCGGCAGCCGGTTCCTTCCGCCGTTCGTCTTATGTTTTAATAAGTCTGCACGCGTGTTCGGGACTCGAAATTTCACGGCGGATCCAGGCGCGATTTGATCGCTCCCGCAACGCGGCGGCACTGCTGGTCATGGAGGGGATGGAGCCGCTGGTGTGATGGAAGAGCCGTGATGGGTACGGAGGCAATCGGGATGTTGATATTTTGATGTTCGTGATGAGTGTGTAGATGCGTAATAAGAAGTAAGGAGTGATGATTATAATGGGGGTGCAGCTGATGGGAAAGAATAGTGACGATTGCGAATGCCATAGTGATGGTGATATTTTTTATGAAGATGCTGGTAACTTCCGGGTGATAGTGAACATGTAGTATGAGTAATTGTTATAGTTTGTTGATGGCAGATGTTTATTTAGTAGTGGTTATAATTCTATCTATAGCAAATTGCTAATGAAGGGATGGAGACCATGGAAAATGAAGAAACAAAGATTGAGGAGGCGAGGACGTACATTTGTGACATCGGTTTCAATGGCATCAACATTGTAGTTGCACTGTTGTCTCGATGATAGCAGCCATGGGACTACATATGCGGTGGTGTAGACCAACATCACAGACCCAATCGTGAAGACTATGGTGATAAGCACTGTTTCTGCCATGCGAGATGGCTGTGGTGCAGAAATCGGAATGGAAGAGGGATCAAGATGTATAGGAAACGGCAACAGAAATGGCAGCGTTAACTCTGAAGCCGATGGTCATGTAGAAACCGTTGGAGATAGCGACAGTGCCTGTGAAGGCAGCAGCGCCGCTTCAGGCGAGCCAGGTTTCCCGCTTACCGCGCGTCGGAATCTCCAGATGTTATATCTTCCTCTCCTACGGCTCGTCTGTATCAACAATCATAACGACGTGCGGATTTTAGCAACATTGCTGCAATTTTTAGCAGGTTTTATGTTCGGACGTGAGCAGCGTTCGGATTTTGGTCAGCAGCTTCAGTGGCTGGTGTAAGGTGAACGCGGTATCTAGTTGTGAAGTTTTGCCGCATGCGAATGCTTGTAAAATAAGTAATTTAAGAATTAATAAGAAATACTTTCGCTGCTCAGTTTTTGAGAAACTTATGGCCCAACTATTTTTGAAAGTTGTGCGATTTCCATGTTTTGTACCTGCGAAGGGATTTCTCTTTCCTTTTTCTCCATGCGTTTTTATAACAGTGTCACTCTCTTTGTTCTAGTACGTGACAGTCATGATGAATAATGTTTTTGCTGTAGAGAAATCGACAGACCTTTTAATGAATGCGATATTTCTTGTTAATTTTCGCGGTAATGTTAGTTTTCTGTTAATTGAAATCCAAAGCAAGACACTTCGTCACGCCAACCTTTCCTTCTTGGAAAATATGACTTCGGAGTCTCCGCCACGCGGCGTAAGATCATTCATCCTTGTGAACCGGCCGAGTGCGTGCTTTCAACCATTCCGCGCACGCCAATGTACATCAACGAGAAGTGACAGCGACACGACTTAATTCCTCATCGCCCGGAGGGAAGCCTATGTTAATCACCAATCAGCCAGGCGAGCACAAGCGAACAAGAGCGAGCGTGGCCTCGACAGAAAGCGGCTGTGGAATGTGACGCGCGTTTCCTCAAGCGCGAATCACCCGTCAGCGAGGAGCGCGCGACAGTTATCCAGGGAACATCAAAGCAATGTTTTCATTCACGTATAGTGACCATTTTGGGAATATGAAAATTTTAATATTGCTGAGATTTCATGTCTTGATGTGTGTGTTATCTGGAAGATAACTACTAGTGCAGTCTTTTGTTTACAAAGGAATAGTAATTGCTCTACATTTCTTGTTATCGGGAGGAAAGAGAAAATACATCCGGAGGAAAATATAAGTTAATGTTTGCATTTTTAATAGGGCTCTTAGTATGCACTTCAGATAAAACAGCGAAAAACCTTGTAATTGTTATTGAAATTTATCAATTACGTATACTTCTCTTCGGATTCGACCAATATAACTGAAACATTGAATGCTAAGTAAAGTACGTGCACAACAATTTGTGGACAATGATTTTCAATGATGAGAGACACAGATGCAAATAAACAATTTGATCAATTAATAATCTACCAGAAATTAATTCGACCGGAAAACTTTATACTTTTATTTTCTTATAGGAAGAGAATTGTTATTTACTGCTGTCGACCTTAATCATTATTGTCACGACTATATTCCGGAGAAACCCACTTGTTTCTTATGGTAATGGGTTCTTTACGTTAATCTTTGTTACATTGACACAAAGCTATTGTGCGAATGATTGAATTATTTTTGTATATTTTATGCAGCGGAAATTGTTATTGCAGCGGCGATACGGTAGTAAAATCCATCAGGTTCATACTAATTTAATTTAGAAACACAATTTCCTCAGCGAGGTCTTTGACGATATTCCTGAAAAAGCGTAGATCTGCAACTAAGTAATGTCTGCAAAATTACCTTTTCCGTTGAAGAATTAGAAGTAGTGAATGTTGACGGTTGATTTTATTCAGTATAGTAGTGCCATTTTCTTTTGTTGTTATTCAATTTTTGAATGGAAGCTATATTTACCTGTTGCTCCTGGCATTCGATATATCCATCTAAAAAATTTTTCGAGTACAGGAAATACATTAGCTACCAGATCAAGATTAGAAATATATAATTAGAATTCCCTGACAGTATAAACACCATTGAGTGTCTTGTCATTTTCCTACCTTATTCTTCAACTTCTTCTTTTAGGCTATTCTATTCTGCAGATATGTCTTCATTTCATACATAAAGACCATTTTTAGAGTTCCTGATTACAGAAATGTGATTTTTGTAATATGTATAGTAAATTGTATTCTCAAGTTCTTAATTAATTCTTAAATAATTTATGTTTCATGTGTCCTTGATGCAGTAAAAATCCCTCGGGTCTCTCCCAGTCTTTTCTCTGACCCCTCAGATGAACATTACTTATGCCTAAACGGTACGCAGGCATTTTACCAAAGTAGATATTCCCTTATCAATTTGGATATTATCGGGACCCCTGGAATTTGAAACGGATATTCTTTTAATTTTTAAGGGTTCTTTACATGAAGCCCCTAGATTTTTTTCTCAAAAATGATTGAAATATTTATATAATAAATATAACAAAGTACGCTTACGAATATAGCGCAGGTCCGACTGTCAGTAACACATCTGAAACTTTAAAAATGCAAAGTAAAAGAACATTTAAAACCCCCTTACAACTACGTTATTGATGAGTGAGATTATTTTAAGATACTGTTTATATTTCATTAAAAAATGTCATCTAAACTACTATTTCTCCGTACTAAGATACTAAGGTAGTTTCGGATAATTTTGAGTGAATTAATGATTTTGAAAAGATACCTAGGAAATATTTTCTCAAAAATACTGGAAATTTTAGCTTTAAATGTTTTTTCTTAGTAAAGTGACGTCGGTGCGATTTTCATTAAATTTTCTGGAATTTCAAAAACTGTAAAAGTTTATACGACGTCACTCTCTTTTAACCAAGTTTATAAAATGTTGACACACTCTTTCAACCGTATTCTAATTAGGTTGAAAATGATTTCTTTCTAATTTCAATCTATTCCTCGCCATTGTTTTTTCAAATCTTTCACATCCACTTTTTCGAATATTAGTAATTTTAGGGAATTTTGAGTTTGGATTATTCAACTGATGACTGAAATGTTAATAAGTGCAAATTACAATATTAGATAACTGTTACCAATAATATGATAATGTTTGTGCTGTGGTAACACTACTTTCTTTATTCTTTTTGTAAGAAATCAATGGCAGGAAGTAATTGTCATTTAAAATTTTGAATTTTTAAAAAAATTCGAAATCAGTATTTTTTTCAAACACTTCGCGTTTCGTTTAGATAAGGATTTTTAAGTGATGACTGATGTGTTAGGATAAGATAATATTACGTAACCATTTCCAACAATACGAGACAGGATGTGCAGTTTCAGCACAGCTATTTTCCTCTTTCCTCTGTGCATATATAAATTTTCATATCTCCTTCTTCATCATCTTACGTTAATAGGCCAACCTTTATTTAAGCCGGAGAGACCGTCATATAATGCGTTTTTTAAGAATGTTCGTTGTATTTAAAATTATTAATCGCGACTTCGGATAATTCTCCACCCATCTGGTTTCATTACCTCACTGTAACCAGCCATAACAAGCGAACCCACACGACGTATGACACGACAAGGGACAAGGGGCGGCAGCGGGCGGCGGTGGCGGGCGACATCCTCTGGCCGCAGAGCACAAATTGCGCACTGTGATGGCGATCGCTGCCTCATCTTCTCCCCGCAGCGGCGGCGGCGGCGGCGGCGGCGGCGCCGCGCGGCCACTTATCTTGCGAGGCAGTGACGTGTGGAGGGCGACACGAGGAACGCGAGTAAAAAGAGAGCGATCGACGTATGCAATGCACGCGTTAGCGGACAGCGTGGTAAGCCGAGATGTTAGAAATGAGAGCGTGTTGCCGAGTTGTGGGTTTTGTATGGAGAGCGGAGAAATAAACGAGCGAACGCTGGCTTAAGTCAGGATCAAGTCGTTAGGCCGACTCTCCAACATTCGGTCGGTCATTTGAAACGATCGTTCGTAACTTACAATTTTAATGTTTAACGGCTTGGCATTGTATTTGTTTGCGCTCATGCGATCAGTCATTGCATACGACTACGAGTATACTTCGTGACATGCTGAGAGGTGGAAAACGGTGGCGATTTGAACACAAATGTATTAAATGGTATTCTCTTTTAAACGTCGATGTAATCAATATAGTTAATTAAAATAAGCAAGTACATGAAGAATACCAAATAATGATGGAATAGGTGATTAAGAGTGGACCGAGAGAGGTTAAGATTATTTGTCTTTTCGTAATGTTTTTATGATGCAACTTTTATAGAGTCCTGCACTAGTTAGATCGAAGACTCGCGTTCTTTAGTGATACGACTTTTCTTGGTCCTTAATACGACTTTCGAATACGCTACCATCTAGCTGTGGACATAATGTTTTCTTTTTCACCATCCATAACAGGCTTGTGAAGGTTGCTGGCAGTCTTATTAGAGTTTCTGCGACCAGAGAAACAGGACCAGTCTTAAAAGAAAGGGTTGTGAAAATTGCTTCGGAGTAGCAATACTAACTGGATATCTAGTGCATCATAATTTTTTTGATTAAGTCTCATTACTATTATTGCCATAAATTTAGCTTTATTAATTCCCATTATTAAATCAAAGAAATTATCCATTACAATTTAATACATCAGTCATATTTCAAGTAATCTATTGAAAGTAAAATTAATTATTTTGAATTTGAAACATCTTGATTTTGTAATCATGTTTTCCTAAAAGTGCAATAAGTGTACTAACTTCCTACGTTCAGGGTAAACGATTTAATAGACTAAGTTGTCTTTTCTGCTAAAAACTGTCCGCCCGAAAGAAGTAATTGTTAATTTATAAGAGACGTTTTAATTTATTTCATATTAATATTATATACAATAAATAATTGAATGATTTAATAACACAACACAAAATGAAAACAAGGAAAGAATACGCCATTTAAACTTATGCCTGCCTCCTGGCAAAGATGTTTGTGGACGGAATTATTTAAAAATAAAATAAACTTGAAGTAGTAGTAATTAACCGGAAATTATGTAAACAATTCAAATTTCGATTGTTTTATGGAACAAATATGTCAACCATGTTTTCACAAGAAGCTCCTTTTCTCCTCCTAGCGCCTCTTCAACTCGCGGATGTACACACATCCCTTGGTGGATTTGGAAGGGAAGAGTGCGGAGTCAGGGGAAGATGACCGTGCCTCCGGACCGCTTTCTTGCTCGGAAGAGCGCGGACTTTCCAGGCAGGCAGATAGCTCGTGCGGGTGCTGTTTGACATGTCTAATCCAAATAGATATTTCGTGGATCATGCACTAGACATGACAATCCAGGATTCTCGGAATTGAAGATATAAGAAGAGACTCTGTGTCACTCTAATCACAATATACAGGAGGCGAACGATGGGAGTCAAGAGATCAAATCACTGTGCCTGAACTAAAGAGAAAAAATCGGAAGACTGCTTAGTGTTTATAATCCACTCCACCTCATTTATGACTTCCGGATATGCAGCCATCAAGCCATGGTCAGACTTGGACATACTCTGCACAAGAATACCTGATGCACATTATTCAAGAGTATTGTTAGGATCAGACATGACACATACAAACCCCAATGGATAGCATAATAAGAGATCCTCCACAATGTACATGAAAAACAAATCACCAACAGAGGAAATAGTGAAAACTAAGGCAATGTATCTGGTCAAAAAATATAGATAACTTACACTTACGAGGTTATTTATTTATTATTAAACACATTTCATAGAGAATTTTTATTTTGTAGTGTAAGGTATGGTTCAGGAGATGTCAATTTCTATTAAATACGTATCATAACAAAATCTGGAAACATATGATATTTTATGACTATCACGAAATCTATTACAGGTAAGAGAAAAGTAAAGACAACCTGTTTCTTGAAACTGTGAATGCTCATTCATTTTGCAGTTTTGATAAGATTGACCATGAATAACTTTATTGAAAAAACAACAACAAAGACTTTGTTTCAAGTGTTTTCGAGTTTCGGACTCTAGATCACTTCCTATTCCAAATGGCTTTTGTTATTACCTTGCCTCTGCACCAGTGAATAAGTATAAAACATCATCAGTTAGTTTGAGAGCACTCTTTGCTTTGAGTGGCGAATGAGAGCCGACTTCCGGATCCGCCGCCGTCAAACGGCGAAAGGCCACAGCGGCGCCCACCGGCTCCCGTGCGCCGCCTTATCCGCGCGAGGCCACAAACTGGCTTCGCGCTGCCGCTATCTGCGCCGCCTAATATACAGCGCCTCTCCTCGCGCCGGGGGCCTTGTAAATATCTGCTTATTGCACCGTGAGAGCGCGGCGGCCGAGCGGGCGCGTCTTAATTGGGTGGACGCCGCCTGCACCCGAGGTGCCGAGACGCGGCCGCCGCCGACAACGTCACCATACCTCGCCACTGCCTTCACCAGCTACCGCCGCACCCCGCCAACATCGAAACCCACCACCGTCGCACCACGCCGCCACAGCACCCCTCCATCACCGCTCCCCACCACTGCCGCACACCGCCATCGCCTCCATCAGCTACCTCTGCTCCCCGACACCATCGAAACCCACCACTGTCGCACCACGCCGCCACACAACCCCTCCATCACCGCTCCCCGCCACTGCCACACCCCACTATCGCCTCAGCCAACTACCGCCGTACCTGGCCACCATCGAAACCCACCACTGTCGCACCACGTCACCACCGCACTCCACCACCATCGCTCCCCACCACTGCCGCACCCTGCCATCGCCTCAGTCAACTACCGCAGCAGAAAAATAGCAAGTTGAAAGTGTAATGAAAAATAAGAACAATTCGAACATAAAACATCGATATCTTTTGTTTAGTGCGATCAAAAAGGAACACGAATATCAAAGAGAAACGTATTCTGCCCTAGGATACCGAAAATTCTGGGAACGTGTTTGGTAAATAGAACGTGAATTCTAAATTGGGAATGCCCTGGACGTGTCATCAATGTCATTAGTCGACTAAATATACAGCATGAATACATACACTATGTGATAAAAAGTATCCGGAAACGTGGCTGAAAATGTCTTACCAGTTCGTGGCGCCCTCCATAGGTAATGCTGGAATTCAATAGGATGTTGGCTCACCCTTAGCCTTGATGATAGCTTCCACTCTCGCAGGCATACTTTCAATCTGGTGCTTTAAGGTTTCTGGGAGAATGGCAGCACTTTCTTCACGGAGTGCTGGAGTGAGATGTATCAATGTACGTTGGTCAGACCTGGCACGAAGTCTGAGTTTCAAAATATCCTCGATAGGATTCAAGTCAGTACTCTGTGCTGGACAGTCCATTACAGGGATTTTATTGTCGTGTAACCAATCCACCTCAGGCCGTGCAGTAAGAACAAGTGCTTGATCGTGTTGAAAGATGCAATCGCCATCCCCGGATTGCTCTTCAACAGTGAGCAAGCAAAATGATGTTTATGTGGGGAAGCAAGAAGGTGTTTATGTTTGCATGTCATACAGAAAGACAATAATTTTTAATGGTACCTTTAAAATTAAAAAAAAATGATTGTATCCGTCACATGATGTAAATGAGCACTCGGGAGCTATTTTTCAGTTTCAAGAAGTTTCATAAGGAAATTTAAAATGTTTGAACTGTAATATCGCTAATCTTAGAATCAACACTAAACAGGATGATAACAGCTACTGATTTGTAGTGAGAAGTTCTTAGCTTTTGAAATGTACTTTGTTCAACTGCAGAAGAGTAAAGATCATTTAAATATTACGCTGAAAATGTAGTGACAAAAGTGACCGTTAACAAAACTTTTTCACGAGAGTTTAGAGAAAAAAATTTGAATGATGATGTAAATCGAAGAAACGACCTTATAGCTGCGCGTCTTTTCTTTGCCTTACTGTGCTGTACGTCCAGATAGATCCATAGTCCAGTAGTGGACTAGGGATAAGACGGTGGATAGTTGTTGCCACCATTTCAACTCTATTGAGTGTTATTATCAAACACCGCAGTACTGCACGCGACCGAGCTAATAATCCATGCAAATCGTTTCCAGGTGTACAAGGTGTGAAAAGTGAGGGCTTTACTTAATGTTGTTTATTCAAGAGCCATTAAGAGAACAAGATACTCGATTTTTATGCTGTAATAATTGTAGCTTTTGTTTATTGTGATTGTGTTAAAGACTTCATTACAGAGCACAGAATATGGTAATGAAGTGTGTTTATTGAACCGTACCATGTTATTCCTTACTATCCTCTCTAGTTTGTATATCCGATTATATTACAGGGTTTTATTAATCAATAACTTTTGATATAATTATTTTTTAATATTGTAGATTTTGTATTTCCATTTCCCCTCAATATTTTTCACAATTAGAAAATAAATGAATGATACTAACTGGTAAGTCACAAAAACTAAATAGATAATACATAAAAATATATGCAAACTAGTGATTATACAATAACATCGATCTATTCTTCTCTATACCCTCGCATTATTTGTAATGGAACGTAATAATATAATATTGACTCTAGTATCCTAATAATTCTCCTGGCATTTCTTAGAAAATTTTCTTGGGCAAGTAAAGCTCGGGAGATTAGAATGTTCTACAATTTGCAAAATCCAAATTTCAGAGGAAGAATTGAAAATCAGATACAAATTATAATTACAATCGCGTTATGCAATATTCCAATAACATGCCTCAACTGAGGCGGTACCCAGCTGGAGAACATATTTGGAGGGGAAAATCCCGCAGGCTGATATGTAAGTCGGCGCCGGATCTCACGTCCCAGCCGGGAAGGAACTCGAATATCTCTGCACGAACAGTACAAAACACCGAAGCAGTTGACGCGCCATGAAACAATGAACACTCGCCCACCCAAACAGCCTAAGAAAGTACTGAGCGTCTTCCCGGCAAGTGGAGTACCATTTTTCATGCCGCGCCTCGGCACGGACCCCGGTCGCCACCCACGCGAGGGGCGGACGCTCACTTGCCCCTTCGACCCGTCTCGCCGTCCGGCCGGCCGCCGCCGTTATCGGCATCGATGCGGCAATTTGTTTGCCAGGTGTGTGTCCCGCCGCGAGTGGTTCAGAGGTCACCCGCGTTCACCGTGCGGCAGAGGGCGCGCGAATGCGGTTGTGGAGGGGTGCTGAGTTCGTTGCTGGCTTTCCTGCAGATGACGGCTTTTTGCCTCTTTATGCTTTTATGCTTATGTATTTAGAAGTTTTGATGTGTCATCTGACCATTTCTTAGTAAGATGCCACATAATGTTCCCAAAGAGATGGAAGAAAACCATCTTAAAACCCAAACCAGAAATAGAAACATTTAAAGTTCACCTTTTACAAGATTATAGCATAAGACTTTTATACCAGAGTAGACTCAACCAGAAAAATATGATTAATCCTGTAAGTAACAATATAAATGAAGAATGGGCAAACATTAAAGAAATTATAACACAGGCAGCAGCAGAAGCAATAGGGTCAAGGAAAAAGAAATTCTCAAAACGAGGGCTAAGGTTTTGGAATGATAATATCAAACAACTAATTGAAGAAAAAAAAGAAGCGTATTTAAAGACTCTCTCGTCCTCTGGGAATATGAATCATAGAATAGAATATAAAAGAAAATCTGCTTTAGTTAAAAGAGACGTCCGTAAGCTTAAACGAGAAAGTTGGAAAAGATATGTTAGCGAAATTGAACATGACTTATTTGGAAACCAAAGTAAGGCATATAAAATTATAAAATATTTAAATAATCAAGAAAGAGATAAAGTTCAATTAAATATAATTTCAGAAAGTAAATGGTTAAATTACTTTAAATCGCTATGGACCTCTGAAGATGAAGAAAAAGAGAGAGGAATTAAAATTGATGTATGTAATTCTATTGAACTGATCTCTATGTATGAGTTAAAAGCAGCCATTAACACAACCAAAAATAAAAAGTCACCTGGTACTGATAATATAAACATGGAATTGATCAGATATGCATCAAATCAATTTACGCAGAGACTTATCAACTTTATTAATATCTGCTGGTCCACTGGATATGTGCCAGAAGAATGGAATGAAGCCCTAATTTACCCACTATATAAAAAAGGCGACAAATCTGAATGTTCAAATTATAGAGGTATAAGTCTTCTAAATTCCTGTTATAAAATCTATGCAAAAATTGTCAATCAAAGATTAGTGCCTATTGTTGAAACTCAAATATCTGAAACACAACATGGTTTCAGAAAAGGTAGATCATGCTCAGACTGTATTTTTGTACTGACACAACTTACTGAAAAACGAAGGGAATTTAAACTACCGACATACTATGTCTTTATTGACTACGTAAAAGCATTTGATAGCCTTAAAAGAAGATTATTATGGGAAACACTGAAAAATATTGGACTCCCTTCCCACCTTATTACAGCAATTCAATCATTATACAGAAATAATAAAATCATGATCCGAATGCTAAGAAATGGAACAGAATCAGCATATATAAACCAGGGAGTAAGACAGGGATGCCCGCTCTCGCCAACGCTTTTTAATATATATATATATATATATATATATATATATATATATATATATATATATATATAATGTAGCGATACAGATTTCGTCATACGTTTTGAAACGAAATTCAGCGGACTAAAAATTTAAACAAACAGACTCGGCCACCCTGAGTTCTACTGGGAACAGATTGCGACACGGCGTTGCACGTGCAACCTCGCTTATCGCGACACTCGTTTCCGCCCCCGGCACATTAAGAAAGTCGTTACAAGGGTCAGTCGTCGACAGATTCACTGCAAGACGCACGTGTTCGCATGGCCAGCTGCGCGAACCTTCTAGAACGCTCTTGAAATCGACATCCCGGGAATCCCAGAGCGATAAATTCTTTCACGGACAACGCCTGTCTTGTGCAAGCATGTTCTAGAAGGAATAGGAAAATTCTGGACGCTCACAGTGATGCAAAGAGTCGAAACTCCATGCTTCTCTCGTCGCAATTGGTTGAAATTAATGCGCTGCGCCAGTACCTTTGGCCAATAGCGACGTGACTTTTCTAAGGAGCTGAAGCACACAAGAGAAACGGGAGGGGGTAAAAGTTAACCTGATACAATTTCGACTGAGAGAATATCAGAAGAGCTTGGGCATCAGACGGGGCCAGAAGGGAAGAAGACGCAGGGCAGTCGGGGGAGAAACTTCTCTGGGGGGGATATTCTTCGGTCAGAGGCAAGTGCGCCTCTGTTCAACTTAGAAAATTTGAGAAGGGCCAGAGCATTAGACGGGGCCAGATCATTTAGACGGGGAGCAGTCGGGAGAGAATCTTCTCTGAGGGCGTAACTATTCGTCGGAGAGAGACCAGTGTGCCTCTGAAAAACTTGTAATTATTCGTCGGAAGGAGCCTGAGTTCTAGGCTGAGGATAGTTAGGAGAAAAACTTATCTGGGGTGGGAATTATTCGGGCGAATGTGCCTATGTGGGATTTTATTATTTTGCTGCGAGTTTTGAGCATTGAGCCGGCTGCAGTAGACAGAGAAAATTCTCTGGGGTGGGAATTCGTCGTGAGGCGAATGTTTCTCCGAAGGATTGCTAAACTGTCCGAAGTTGTGATCGACAATTATTATAATGAGAATCAGAGGTACGCATAGTTAATTACTACGTTCCTGAGATTGAGACCGCCCGTCCGCTCCAAGTCTACCAGTCTACCAGTTACTACCAGTCTACCAGTCACTACCAGTTTTCTACCAGTTACTGCCAGTTCTCCCAGACGCCGTTTCAACGCAGCCACGCGCCACCGCCCTTTGGGTGACGCCATCAGACGACCCGACCGCCAGCTGACGGCCCGGGGGGCCATTGACCTCCGCTGAATTTTTTTTGAAGGACGCCCGCCGCCTCCTCGCGCCGCGGCCGTCCCCGGGCGCGCAGAGACCCTTCTTTCCAGGCAGTATTTTTCAATGGGCATTCGTCCCGTGTAAAGTTTTTTGTAATGCGGCGCCGCGCTATGGCGCATCGATTTGTAACTTTCGTATTTTGCCATTGTAATGTTAATTATAAGTCTTCCTAATTTTAAGCTTTATTCTGAATACTAACTTTTTCATCTTCTTTTTCTATCCACCTAATTTTCAGATTTCTTATTCTATTTACAAGTGTAACTTCCCTGGGGCATTTTAAATTATTTTGCCCAGGAATAAAAGTGATTTTTACCAGTGATCCAAGTGTTTCTTTCATGTTACCAGTATCTGTTTAACAATGCCTTCCATCACCGACTGAGCTAATTAACCGGGCCGCTTACCGGGTGTTCTCTCACCGGGGGTGTTACAATATATATATATATATATATATATATATATATATATATATATATATATATATATATATATATATAGGACGTGATCATTAAAAAATGGTTGAAGACTTTAAATGATGTTTTTAAGATTAATAATGTCGAGATCCCAACATTACTTTTTGCCGACGACCAGCTTATCATAGGAAAATCTGAATATGAAATTCAAATAGCAGTCCACAAGTTAAGTCAGGTTGCTAATGAGTATGGTATGAAAATCTCACCAAGTAAAACAAAAGTGATGGCATTTAAAAGACTTGAACCTTTAAGAGCAAAGATAGTTATATATGACCAAATAATTGAACAAGTAAATGAATTTAAATATCTCGGATATCATTTTAATATATAAAATCAAGGGATATGGAAATAAAGCTGAACAACTTCACATATTTCTGTGGTACGTTACAGCGAACTCTACATCATAATGCGCAAAAGGAAACTCTTCTCAGATTTTACAAAGTTATTGTTTTGCCATTACTACTTTATGGAAGTGAGAGCTGGACATTAACATCAGATCAGCTGCGCCGAATTGAATCTGTAGAAATGAGATTTCTTCGTTTTGTGGCAGGATATTCACTGTTAGACCACAAAAAAGTGTAGATATAAGAGAAGAACTAAATGTTGAACCGGTTATAGATACCATAAAGAAATATCGAGAAAACTGGAAAGGTCATGTCCTGAGAATGCCAGAACATAGAATAAGTAAAACTATTCTTCAATATGTACCTAAAGGAAAAAGAAGTGTAGGACGTCCCTTGAAGAGATGGCATGAACAATTCTGAGACGGAACAGACCAAGAGGTCTAATCCTTGCTGTCGATGATGATGATGATGATGATGCTTTTGTGGGTGTGTTATTCTGACTCCTTGAAACTTGTGACTTGTGTAGAGAAGCCTAATGGGGAATTAAAATAATCTGCCCGGACCAGATTTCCGGCTACTAACGTCGTAACTGAAAGGTCGTTACAGATTTACTATGAGGTTAACTGCAGCCCATATCGTGTCTTTTCGTGTTCTATGTTTTCGCTAGAATTATTATTATTATTATTATTATTATTATTATTATTATTATTATTATTATTGGAGAATAGGCCATTACTGATCACGCTACACGATTAACGTGTGTAATTTCACCAGGATCAACTTTTCAGCTGTATTTCTCAGTACGACAAGGTTGTTACGCCTTGAAGTGTGAACTATGAGATGATAGGATGACGATGAGGTGTGAAGGGACAATCACAAATACGACAATGTCTACGCAACACTTGAACCTGCAGCCTCCTCGGCGCAGACGACGGCTATCGCCACCGTCTGCGCCACGGTGCCGACATTTTTATAATTATAATTATAAAAATGTATTATAATTATAATTATAATTAATAATAATATAATATTTTTTATTAAGAGACTTTCGGGCAAATTCCATTTGTGTCCTCTATTGAACAAACTTTCGGACCACCGGCCTCCGACAGAGCTTTCACGAATCGCGAAAGAGAGTCGTCGCTTTGTTTGTTTTTCGATTACCATCTGTCGTGTCGCAAGGCGCACGGCCCACATGTGGCCTGCTGGCGGTCGCCTTTCGGTCGGCGGTGACGCCGCGTGATTAACTCTTGTTTCGAAGCGGCCCGGCGTGGCATGGCACGGCGCGGCGACGGGAGCCAAGGGCGTGGGAGGGGCCAGTGGGCGCCCGCTCGCCCGCCAAACGCGAAGACTGATGGCAGATTTGGGAGCTTTATTACTTCATGTTCTGCTACTGTCGAAGGGTGTTTGCTTGAGTGATACTTGGCTGTCGAGGAGATGCTACGTCTTACGCACAGCTCCCGTTTCGGCTATCATGCTGCAACCATTCTCTGAGCGAAATGTTCCTAGGACAAAATGCTTGTGAAACGTCGCAATATGACGATCGGAACGTTGGTCAGTAAGCCTATAATGCGACCGTCTCCCGGACTGTCAAATACAGTCGACTCCGGATATGGTGTACTTGGATATAGTGACCCGTCTGTTAGTGAACTAAGACACTGATCCCGTTTCACTTATATTTCAAAAAGCACAAGAAAATTTAGTTGTAGTGAACTTAAACCTCGGCTACAGTGAACGTAGGAAATACATCGTCGTGAGAATTAATTTCTTCCTGGAAAAGAACATATCGCATCAGGGCCATAAATTCTAACAGTAGGCAGCTGGAAAAAAGTTGGCCAAAGGTCATAATCGAAAAAAATCACCTGAGATGAAGGTAGCAAATCCGGAATATGCACCGTACACATGACCTACGGCACAGTTTCTCTGCGAAAACAAAAGCCGGTTCCTGCGTGGACTACAAATGGCGGCGGCGACGCACGATTGCTAGCTTCACTTTTAATCTTCGTGTTACTTGATATTCCGTAGGGTCTAAGCGTGTTCTACGTAGGCGACAGGAACCATGCGAGTGCCACAGCCTGGAGATATCCGCCGCCTCGCACCAAAAATCGATCTGTTTTATTAGCTGTTTGCTCCATTCTGACACCGAAATCATTTCGGATGTAATTAACAAACTCCGTATTAGGCGAGTAAAAGGGCCTTCGGAGAGTGGGACGGTGTTCCAACAGTGCAAGAGACATCGAAGGCTGTCAAGACTGAATTACAATACTTAGGGTGGACATGCTTGTTGTATGTAAGGAGAGAGCACGAATTCTGGAGAAGGATCTACAGAAATATTACTAATGAAAAAGTACGAAGCAAACAATTGAAAAAAAGATTTTTTAGGACAAATATATTAAAATTTTCTGTTTGTGCTATTAATGAATTTTGCTGCATCTCTATATTAATAAAATCAATAGTTATGGAGAGATTGTATTTAATTTTCATATCATCTGATCTAGTGAACCTCGGATATAGTGAACCAAAAATGATAGTCCCCAGAAGATCACTATAACCAAAGTCGACTGTATCTGCTGAGTCCAGCCGCGGAAGCCTATGCTTTCGAGATCGCCGAGTTTTTAATGATGATTGTTACATGGATGATCTTTTCCCGAGCGTTAGTCCGATGCAGTTACCCGATTGGACGGTCCGAAAGATCAGCTCGCGGGCGTATGCCAGTTATCACGGGGTGGGTTAGTACACAGAATCTCCACATTGGGGGGGACGATGGTGATAAGGGAGTAGCGTGGAAATATCGCGCACCGCCCGTGGCTCGTTGAATCGGGCGCTGCCTTGGCATTCACCTGGAAGTGATCCGGAAATCCACTGTAATATCACAAGCAACTGTCCATTACTTTTCCTGTCGTCTCTTCCTCCATCCGCCATCACTTCCTCAACCCGCCAGGTATCAACAGAAGAAATACATTTTTGTTTCCAAAAAATATTATAGAAAGTTTATTTCGATTTGTTACCAGACAGTAAAATTTCGCAACTTCCTCTCTTCATTCAAAGTATGTCTATTATTCAATAAGTAATCCACTCTTCATGAAATTTGGTACAAATTAAAGCAATCCATTTTTCATATATATCAGAGAGCTTCAGATACAAATCGTAGGATTCTTATTCGTTTTCTTTCAATAATAAATCCATGTTGAATGGAACTGAGAATCTTGTATTCCATTCGTATACGCTTCTTAAGAGTTATGTTCTTTATTTTTCGTCTCTGACCACTTTCTCTCGTTGTTAGGCGTCATTTGGCTCACAAATGAAAAAAAGGCAATGTTCTACCACTGTTTACAGCAATTAATCTATGTTCAAAACAGTGAACCCGTGACCCCCTTCCCCCTCGATGCGCAAGTGTTGTTATTGATGGATTAGTAATTCCGGGAGCGTCAACTACTAAGGTCATTAGTCGCGTAAGTGCAATGTTTTTATCGCAGGAGATGACGGTAATCTTTCCCCGCTGGAAGGCAATATCCGGGGCCGACCTATGTCGGCTTGCAGGGATTTTCTCAACCAGGTATATTTTACCTGCGGGACACTACCCCAGCCACCACAAGCTCTAAACTCCCGGCAGGTGTGGAAGTATAGTGTATATATGTGTGAGTCTACGTAAGGGTGGAAATACGGAAAGGAAGAGGAAGGAAATATCGTGCGCAGTTTGTTTGGGTACTGTTCCGGCATTTGGAACTGTTGATTGGAGAAACCACGGAAAACTACCGTTAAGATCAGCTGGCTGCTAGAATTGTCCTCTAGACAGCGTCAGACCTCCACTTAGCTGCCTGGCCAGTGTCGAATTTCTTGCCACGCCCGGTCAGAGGCACTGCAGTGACATCAGTTGGTGCCGTGAGCCACCTTTGCCGGTACCATGAACGAGTCGCCGTTATTCCTCTGTTTCTGTTAACTTTGGTTAATTATGTTTGATGACTAAGCTATCATGTGCCAACGAGAAAAAACAGAGATGTGTTTCCCCATAAGTGAAATCAAATGCAACCGCAAAATGTTTACCAAATCTACTTCTGTTGAATTTCTCAAATGCCATACCAATGCTCGAATTATCATGTCACAAAATGAAATTAAACCATTCGGTTCACCAACGTCTCTTTTTAATAGCAATCGATTACAAGCTTGATTGCATCTCTCAACTCCTTTTTTATATTGACTACGTTTTACTTTTTCAAATGCCTTGTCTCGTGTGCCTCTTGAATATTTCATGTAAAGGTCGACTTTCAAGTAGTACTACAGTGAGCTGTTGGTATGTTGATCGTCGGATATGAAGTGGGCGCTACCTTTTTTTCCATCTAGAAGCGCATACCCGAAGTTGAGATGAGTGTAATTTTAATTCACTGATTGTTATCACAATAAAAAATATTGGTCATTGTTGAATACAAGGGAATGAAATGAAAACCTTGAAATATTTTCTAAAGCCTCCTCGAATACACACCATATACTTATTTAAGTGAAATAAAGTTCGCACGACAACTAGATAAGGATCTGGGTTTGAAGTAAAAGAATTTGTTTGTATTCGAAAAACTAAAGGATTTTTAATGTTACTATCATAATTACGCAAAAAATTTCTTCACTCAAGTAAGCCAGTTCGTGAACCTTTTCCTCCATCTTGATATTTCTGAAGTTTGTTGTAAGAAATTTCGGTTTTGGAACTCTAACCGATCTAAATCAAAACAGAAATAGGAGAGAATACATTATCGCCCACGCTGATTATCTTCTTTCTACTGATGAACATTGTTCTCGTATCCGAACATCTAAAACATGATTTGCTGCAGTGGATAAAGTGTAAGCAAACATAGGTTGTATTGTCTCTCTACTGTTCACAGAAAATGCACGTTAGTTTTGATTTTATGTCACTTTAATATCGAAGCTTAAATTAACACAATATTTCACAAATATTATTAGATTAGATTTATTATTAATTCTGCAATTTATGTATTGCAACTTGGTGGCAGAATATCTTACCTTCACATGAATTAAGCTACCATTGAATTACAAATAATTATCAAAATAACAAATAAAAATTGTCAAATTCTGTAAATTTATAAATATGAAATAGTTTAATGTTTTCAGCACACGAAGCACTTTAAAATGACTGTTCAAATCCTTATAATCAATTTTGCTGATCTACGTATTAATTTTGCGATCTCTCTTTCCAAGTGATTATTTTACAATTATTTGTTTTCTTCAAAAGTAAAAGTAAGCATTTCGCGACAATTTAAGTTATGAAATTCAGTGAGATCGGAGTGGTTCGCGACCGGTGTTGGACCTCAATGGAATCGGAGCCGTAGATAGACGATAATGATGATGATGATAAAAGGGCGTTTCAGAATCTGATATTTCATTTATCTATCTCCACGCAAGTGGTTATATTTTACAAGTGTATTTTATTTTTTCAAAAATAAAGAAGGTGTTTAGCGGAATTTCAAATTATGAATGTCGGTAAGGATCAATGGTTGGCGACCGCCGATGAACTTCAACGTAAGCAGCGTCGTAAATAAATGACGATGATGACCAAGTCTTAAGAACACTTCAGCATCCAATACCATCGGCGTCCGTGCCCTTACCCGAACCGTGCCCGCAGCCAGAGCAATACCGCCGGCCGCGGGATAAAGAAATCAGGGGCGTCGTGTGGCGGAGGCGTCGTGCCGCGCCGCGCCGGGAGCCAGTCTGCCCGGGCCGCTCCGCTCTGCGGCACGGTGGCGTTTCTTCCACTTGCTATATCGTTGGCGCGGGCCATTTCTTGCGACTAACAAGCAGTGGAGCGGAGCGCAGCCGAGCAGCGGACGCCCGCCACGCGGTCGACTTCAATGGAGCCGAAAACGTCGATAAAGTCGTGGTGCGCGTGGGAGATGCTGCGCGGCGGACGCAGCTGCAACGGAGATCCACGCGTCCGTCGCCACTCACCGAGACTTTGAATGGTGAACTGCGCGGCGCGGCCTCCGCTAATAAGCATTGGGCCAAGCGAGTGTCTTGGACGTGGAACTAGTCGACCCTTACAAAGCGTACCGGCGATGTATCGCTTGCCTTCTACACGTATGTTTCATCGATTTTTTTACGAAGCTTGCGATGAGTACCCAGACAAAATATGTTGCTCCATTGATGCAGTTAGGTGCGTCAAAGATTAGTTTGACTATTGAACGACGAACCACTTTCTGTTACGACATGAAATTTAGATATATCGCAAAGCACATATTGAAATGTCTTTTCTTGGGTAAATGAATGTCCAAAGAAAGTAATCAATTGACGCAAAAGCTGCCTTAATAAACTGAATGGAAGCTAAAATGAATCTCAGACTGTTGCTATTCTTCGATAATGTACTCCTATCTTTTCACGGCCATCGAAGTCAAACTGAGAGCACTTTCGTTCTTTCTCGAAGAACAATCGTGTCGTGTCATCGCTTGTCTCGGCGTGCCTATATTGAATTCCTTTATTGGCGGGTACGACGCGCCGAAGAATGTGGAAGTTCTGTGAAGTAGGGGGCGACGCTGTCCGTCAGTCTTTTGTTCGCGTGGTGTCGGCGGCCCCTGGGCGCCACAATGGAGTTCTCGGAAGCCATTTCCCGGCGTGGCCGGTGGACAGGCCAGTGCGAAGGGGGCCTGACCATCATCTGCCGCCTCTACTCATTTTCGGTGGGTAAACGGACTCTGGGTCGATGTCCTTTGCGGGGTGTCCAACAGCTCACTCTCTCGAGATAAGAAACGTTGCCTTGGATACGCAGCCACAATCATCTCGACGTGAGTAATTGTGCATAATACGTTTCAGACAGACACACAATGTGGGTTCAGAGCTCAAGATCAATGGCGAGTGGTTAGTTCTTAGAACGAATTATGATCCAAATCGTGCTCTCGGCCTTTAATGATGGGTTTTAACTGCTGTGCGATGTGATCAGCCCATCTAGCTGTCACCTCCAATAGTGCATTTTAGAAAGACTTTGCGGAACCTGCTGGAAAATACACGTTTAGTTTCCCAATGTCTGATACTTTTGTAGAAACCTTAATGGTGCATTTTCGTTTAATGTGAATTTACAAATGTATTCAGTGATGGCAGCATAAATCTCTGATTACCTGTCACACTCATTCTAATTTCATTACTAGGTTTGTCAATATCTCTCTCAAAATTTGTTTTATAGGTTTCGTGTGTAAAGACTATCCCTAATCAACACGTTCAATTTTCGTGTTGAAGACCGAAATACTAAATTTCTGAAGGATATTACCGTGCTTTAAAATAATTGAAGGATATTACCGTGCTTTAAAATAGTCGATATAAATTCAAAATTTGCTCTTTCAGTAGAAATTTCATTATGTTTAGATATAAATTGTAGATCAGAATGACCATTCAGGGTGTCGTGAGTAATATTGATGATGCCTCAAGAAAATTTAAAAAAAATAGTTTTTCACGTAACATACTGGTTCGTGACAAGACGATTCGTGTCAAGACACATAACACTTTACACTCTCAGATGGAATAGTACTAACGGGTTAGAAGACAGTTACATACACCCACTTCACTTATCGTGCTATTCCCAACCTCTCCCTTTCTCCTCCCTGTTGGCTTCCTCCTTCTCACTAGCACTTATTGATGGACCCTGCCACGTTCTAGCCCCTCCACGTCGACCCTTGTCCCGATCGCCTACCCCCCCTCCCCGCGAGCGGACCCGACCCGACCATTCCTGCTTGACCCACCACACTCGCTCCGACCTACTCGCATCCACGCCGACATATCCGCACCCAACCCGACACATCCCGTCACGCCCCATATCCCATACCCATCAGGAACCTAGCCCAACACATTCCAACACACTCTTACACACCACGACACCGCAACACAAACCCACACACCGAGAGGCAAACTGACACACCCCGACACACTCTGATACACCCAGACACACCCAGACACACCTCGGTGCGATATGCCATGTCTCTCCCCACCACGCCCAAATCCATCGTTCTGGCCACTTAGAGTCACGTTCCGCTACGTGACGTCAGACTATGCGATCTCTGCCAACCTCCCGTTTCTCCCTACTACATTCCACCACATCTCGCCGATCCCCGCCTCCAGCCGCCACTCACCCGCCTTGCTCCACCACGCCCCCTCCGGCCCCACACAGTTCCTTCCCACCCCACCCCACCCCACTCCACCACGCGAAGGCCCGCTCCACCGCATTCCTCCTTCCGCGCCCCCGCTCTATTGCGAGTGGCCTCTCTCCACCCCATCCCACCCCGCCGGCCTAGGTGGCTCAGGGCATCAACTGATGCCTCCTCAGAGCCTCTAACCGGGAGGTCCTAGGGTTCAACTCCCGACGACAACAGGATTTTCGACCTATCTATGGCTCTCTGGCCAGTGTCGAAAACGGGCCACCGAAAGGTGCGATCTTTTTTTCTCTTTCTTGTTTGATCAACACACTTCGTACATTTACATGTACTCACACTACGACGTATCCCGAGAGACTAGCCTGAAGCTTAGAGCTGGTCCCGGCTGGGGCGGTGTCCTGCTGGGAGAAGATACCTGGATTGTGAGAAAAAAACGCAAGTCGACGTGTAAGTCAGCGCCGGATCACATCATCCGGCTAGAAATAACACTGCCACCTCTCGTGATAAACACATGTACCACGCTTATGGGACTAATTACCATTGCGGTTGACGCGAAATAATCAATCCGCGGAACAACCCGCGTCTTCCGCTTTTCTCTTTCGAAATTCCTTCTCCGGTACCTCACTGCGTGGCCTAATACGTCCAATAGCCCGTAGCTAGCGCTTTGCCCTGGGAGGCGTTCGTTCTGGGCGGCGGCGGTGGCGGAAGTGGCGGTGGCGGCGAGCTGTTGATTTAGGTGCCCGGGGTCAGAGGGCAGCGGGAGGGACCGGTGTTAATTAGCCGCGCGTCCGGGCGCGACGCGGTCGTTTTCCGTGCGCAGCCCCTCCCATCCCGCCCCGCCACGCCCACTCTGCGCCCCGATGGCCCGCTCGCCGCTTTAATTACTCACCTTAATGGTTTTGGACGGGTGCGCTGCGCGCTTCGGCGTACGCAGGGGAAGTGGCGCCGGTCTAGCCATTAAGTGTCGAGACTACTACGTACCTAGATTATTTGGAGTAAGGAGAAACATGGATGTTCGGAGATGGAGACATATGGTATTTTATTTTGCAGTTGCTATTTGGCATTTCCCTTGGTGTGTTCGTGTATTGCTGAAACACTGATGGCTTTGAATAAATTAATATCTGAAGTTGGTGAAATTTTTGCCAGAGTTCTACAGGTTAATTTTATATTTTACGCAAACTATTGTATACGTTTAAATATTGTAACAATCAATAATGACATGACTGGAAAAAGAAAAATGCCTATAATTTTTTAAAATTATTTCCCATACCGTTATCTCTTCCATGTATTTCAACCTAGCCCCCAATGTCGGCGAGGAATGTAATGTGTGTAACATATTTTCAAAACAAAATCAACTCGTTCTATTAGGATGTAATGTACAAGATTGATCGGGTACGGTTTACCCGCTTGCTTTATTGATACAGACAGGTTGTGTTTTTGTGCTAAACCAATTTTTCGATATCAAGGATCCACAAAAAAGGGGTTCTGACTACACAATGTGTTAGCAGAAGACAGAAATAAGAGTTAGCCTATTTTTAGGTGTCAGGGACAAACACAATGTACGTTTTATGTAGTAAAATCGCCGTTGTATGGTACAGGATTTCAATACTAAGTAAGAAGTATGCGAGAAAACATCGTGTATTATAGATATTTCGATCTCATCTTTCGTTTCTTCGCAAATGAAATGAGATTTTACATATGGTCGTCTTGACTAAGGTTTTATAATTAAAGAGTTAATGCAGACAAAATAGTCGATTTCATAACAAGACTTCACTGCATTACTTATCTTACAGTCTAAAGAGCAACTTCTCCAACATGTCATTCTCCGTCAAAGTATCATCATAAATACTATTTCTATTCGATAATACTAACGAATTGGCTTGCCTTTTTTGCCGTGTTGCTCATTTGTTATCATTGAGAAGAAATTGGTTCAGGCACGAAACGATTTGTTGCTTGTCGTTCTGTCTCTGGCACATTGTTCTTTTAGAAGACAGGAGATGATGAAGAACTCGAACTTTCTAAATGGGACTCATTTATGAATCAGTTGCATGAACATTTCTTATATTGGATATCAATCATACATATTATTCTCCTCGCTTTCATTTGGTTACGTAAAATTGAATGATAAATCAATCGAAGATACACGAATGAGATAATATTGAAATGCATGAAATCTATCTCTGAAATATTGAAGTAATTCATGTCAATTTCTGGTTTAACTTTATTATTTTATTAATTAATTATTTTCTTTTTCTTAAAAGAGATCAATCAGAAATTATTTTCTCTAGTTTCTTTACTGTCTTTCTAGTACTCTCAAATACGTATTTCTATTTTACCTTCTCAGATTTTCATTCATTATATCTAAGGAAATTCCTAGCACTAAAAGTGAGAACACGTATTTAAAATATACTGAAATGCTCATGTACTTATTTCCACCAATGTACGAGATTCCCTTACGTACAACGAGAAAATATAATTGTACAGTATTTGGTAAATATTTTTATATTTTCTTAAAAAAATTACCATGAAAATTTAAAAAAATAAAAAAAAATTGTAACATATTTTTATTTATCTCTGAACTTCGATTTTTTGTGGTAAACTTTACTCATGACAACGTGTCTTACTTTGCATGAAGTAACATGAAAGAAAGTAAACAATACAATATAACGTCATGATTATAAATATCGAGTTCTCGATTTCTTTGAAATTATAAACACAATAATAATCCAATAATGCAAATGCATTGTTAATGTTGTTCAATTAAAATGAACCAGCCTAGATGTCGCAGGGAGCTCGATATAAACCGAAAACAATATTACAGATCCCAGTAAGTTATGAAACTTTTCAACTAAGTAGTTGTGGCTTGGTTGGATTCTAATTTCATCAAGTACTTTGTATCACATCTGAAGCTTCCTCCCTTCTATAACCACTCGTCTCTCTCATCATTCACCCATTATGAACACATTCCCAAACTTCACACAGTAGAACAGAAATAAAAACTACAACAGTAATCGCCTTACCTAGAAAAGAGTTATGTTTAAGGGCCTGAAACTCTTTGTCTCGACTATGCCAAAAAATGAACATTCATTAATGCCTTTAGGCCTCTGCAACCTCCTCGAATTGCAATCTCCTACAGCGTCTATTGTTGCTGTTACAGGATGCATCACGGTCAATACTTTTCGTAATATCATCTTCTTACAAGAAAAAATTACCTAAACAAGAAATATAGTTTCTTGAAGCAAGTATACTTATACGCCAATATTAGCTACAACTCGTTTGTTTTAATTGTTCTAAACAGATAGCAAACTGTTAAATGCACAAAGGAAACCAGCCTTTAAGAGTGGCTTTTTGCTCCTCGGTGTAGTTGCGTGAAGTCCATGTATTAGGAGAATTGTGCTACGAAAACGCATAAAAGAGATTGTTCTGATACTCACTTTGTAAGATCATCTGGAAATTTGCCACCCCCTTCAATTCGCAGAACCGCGGGCGTCTTGAGCGACATCGCGCAGACTGTCACCCACTGAAGCGTCGGGCGAATTTCGATGTGTCCCTTATCGACGATCGGAACGTTCAGCACAAGCTGCGCTGAGCAAAGCTGCGCGCGGCGTCCGCCAACCTGCGACCGCGGGCCGATCCATCGATTTATCTCGCGGCGCGAGATCGACCTGTCGCATACCTGAACAGGTCGTCGACTACTCGCCAACGTCGGATGCAGGCGACGGCGGCCGCGCGTCTTGCGGTCGTGGTGTTCGCGGCGCTGGTCCAGGAGATGACGAGCTCCTGATTGCCATTTATTGCGCTCTCAGGGCACGAAGGCGTACCAACGTAACGAGATTATCTAATACGTGAAAGGAAAGAAAATTAAAGAAAACAAATTGATCTGGTTCGTGGCAGAGCGCGTTTCAATTTATGTTTACCTCATCGTAGTGATACTGGATATACACTAGAGAAACAAAATCTTGACGCAGATTTCGTCAGTAAAAATTAAATTTTTGGTGTCATAACACAGACATTCTCACACTATCTGTAAATTTCTAATTTTAGAAAATTCAGAAGCTTCAACAATAGTAGAAATCACATCATTGGTTGTAGGCGTAAATATTTGTTATTTTTATAAGCTTCCAGTCTATTCAAGAAAACGTTTGGAGAAAAAGTTATTTTTGAGAAAATCATATTTTTAAAATTTTCTTTATTTCATGCACAAATAAGAAAAAAACTACTTACAATTTGAAAAAATGTAAAAGATTTTAAAGTTGTTTTTGAATTTTGACTTTATTTGTTTTTGAAGAACAGATTTAGAAAAAATCTCTCTTCAATATTGTAGTTGCAGAAAGACTCCGAAAAATCAGTTTTGCAATTTTCGAAATTTCTAAGAATTTAAGAAAAACTTGGACCTGTGCCATTTTTATAAGCTCACGTTGATCTGTTTAAGGAAACAATTTAAAGACAAAATTTGAGGCATTTTTAGCATATTTGTAAAATATCTTTGGGGCTTCATGTACAGCACTGTCCAAAATACAAATATTCGTAGTGGCGCCGATGTTGTAATGGTTAACGAATAAGTTGGCGGATCGACGCCGTGGATTTTTAAGGGCAAAAAATCCTTCGTACACCTGTCGCATGTTATTAGATTTACTTGCATGTAAAAGATCCTCAAGCCTAAATGACGCCTCTGAGCTAAATCGCCTGTTTCGTCCCCAAGAAATACCTCCTTTCTCCGCTAGTGGGTGAAAGGAGCGTAGCAAAATTTGCATGGTCAGACGGGAGAGCGGGCCTTATGGCCAGAGTCTCGTCACGTAAATAAGGCATTAATTCATTTCAATTCATTTCAAATTCAAGTGGCTGTGACATGAATAAGATGTATCGGGGAATATTAATTTTAGTGGAAATCCTGCTGTCGGTTTATCTGTTAGCGTTGTACACAAACACATCTCACACCTTACGATTTTCCATTACTACACAACTTGTCATGATTATGATTGTTTGCAATAAATACTATGTTAAGTTTTTTTGTGTTATTTGTAACAATAAAAATTCTAATTTTTTAATGGAACATTTCTGGTACATTAAAGTTAGTTGAAATCACAGGACAACTGCACAGTTCGTTGTAGGTGGTTAATTAGATGCAGCATGAATGTTTCCATTGCTTCTTCTCCACAATTTGTTCAGCGCCGCTTGTCCCGTTGTTCGGATAAAAAGGTGACAGTCGAACCGTCGATTGTGGGTGAAGGCACGGCGGCGACAAGCGCATTAGCTGGGTCGGAGAACTGATGCGGAGATGGTGGCGGCGGCCGCGGCTGCGGCGACGGACTGCAGATACAATCGCGATGCCTTCGATGCTTCGTCGCCGCCTTCGCAGGAAGCCTTTAGCCCTGTCGCCGCTGTTTGCTCAGAACTAATCGATCCTCTCAGTCGGTCAAAGAAGGTCCTTACTCACAGGTCTCCAAAGACTTTAGAATTCTGTGTTTTTTCTCTTTCCAACGTTCAGAGACAGTTTGCAAATAAAATTCCTTCACAAAGTCAAATGTTTAATGCAATTTATCTAAATTTGCTTATAATTCAATATTAATGAAATTAAAAATATCAATATTGATTTTACCATGAAAAATGTTTACAATAAATTACGATAAGATGCCACTGAATTTTTATTCATTACTACATATTGTACAATTTAATTTTAAAAAATTATTTATATAATTTTAATTTTATTATTTATTTATCTTACCATTTTGGTTGTGCCTGATGAAGCAGACATATCAGTCTGAGGAACGTTGTGCCATGCATAAATATATTATTACGAATCGGCTCTAATCCATTAATAAATTCTGTAATCCATAAAATTCCCTCATGGCAGAAAACTCATACTTTTTGTGAGTCAGTATTTTAATTTTCTTGTCCAATATATAAGCAATTTGTCTTGACGCTGTTATACTTTGTAATCAAATAAATTTCTTTATGGTGATATATCTGATGTGTCTCTTCCAAAATTTCGTGGTTGAGGATGGTTACATACAGGATATCACGTTTTAATGTGGAAGGAAAAATATGTGAATTATGGTGTCTGTCAATCTAATCTTTAAATTTTTAAATTATTTGACACATGTTTTTGTTTATTACTACATTGCACCAAATCACTGATGGAAGAAAATACGTAGTTTTATTGCGAAAGATGTAGATCTGCTCACACTGGTATTTCGTTCATGAGTTAGCGTCAGTCGAGGATGATAGAGGTAGAAATAGAGAGAAAAAGAGATATTAATTTTCCTTATTCCCTGCGCGTCACTGTTCTCAAACGGTGAATTCAGCCCTCGAAGAATATTCTTGCTATTTAACAATGGAAATAATTTTACCCAATTTAACATTCAAGCGGCCTATAAAAACATGATGCTGTTGTTGTTGTGAAAATCATTTTGATTTACAAACAACGTTAACTTTTAATTCAGGTGGTTCCGAGCACTGAAATGTGATATAACCATGTTACACAATCGACACATTTCAGCTGGCCGTACATCGCTAATATTGATGGATGTATAAGTTGGCAGGATCGAAAATTAATGATGTTGCTGTTCGTGAGATCGCCAAATTAATGTTGACCTCATTCAGAGACTTGAAGCATTAAAGAGCATACACTTCGCACATATTGGAGCTCTAACACTTTTAATTAGACGACATGTTCAATTAATAATTTCAAATCATGTTTCCAAAGCTCTTTAGCATGCGAGATACATTCATATATAAGACTCATTTGCGCCGGATATAATACTCATTTACATTGTTAGATTAGCCATCCTACCGGAAAACTATACACAAGATGTGGTCTTCGAAATGTTGTTGCTCCTATTCTGGAAACGCTGGTAAATTTTCCTGAATGTACTTATGGTGGTAGATGGCAGGGGCTCTCTTATTTCATCTTATTAATGTTTTGTGACACCAATGCCTTTTTTTAATTGGATCAAAAATTTCTTACTTACAATTATTATTTATAATTTTATGGGTTCACTATTTCAATTGCGGGCACAGCACTTTGTAACTGTGTGTCATCTCAAATAACAAAATGGCTATTAAATAGGAAATATTAATCTTGGTCGAAACATCTTCGATCTCGGCGCGATATTCTAGATACGGTACATTCGTGCATCCAGATCCCATTGAAGTAGCGCATAAGCAATGTGGTTGCTCGTCGTGGACTGAATAAGTATCCGGATCTCAAGACACGATTGAAAAGCAACCTCTGCGAGGAGATTGTGAGATGCAGGAAAACAGGACGAGGAAGTTGCACCTGGGAAAAAGAATCGAAAGGAGCCAGCAGCGGAGGAGGCACTGATAGCAAGCCGCACTGGGACGTGAGTTCGTTTCGAAGATCGCGTTTCAGATGCAAATTGCTGGAAGGAGATTGTTGGAATGTTATATGAGAAAAAGGGCAAATTTTCATGGTTGAATTTTTGTGTTATACGCGTAGCTTCTTTTATTTTATTTTTATTTTCAGCCTTTTCAGCCTTTGTTTGAGTGCATTTTTGACTTAATCACTCTTATTAAATTGAGTAGTAAATTTGAGAAACGATCTTAAATTTTACATGTGTTTGATTAAAAAGGAATTTTTATCTATTGATAATACCTGAAATAAAGAAATTTGTAAATCTCCTAATTTTAGTGACACGTGGATGTGACAGTCGTGCGGGTTCCTGAATCATGTAGTGAACCGAGGAACATACGCAAGTACCGGTCTCTGTTCAAACAGAGTGATCTACCCAATCATTCTCAGTTTTGTAGCAGAAGTATATTTCTGAGCGGGTATTATTCTACTCTTATGAGTGAGGTATTATTTACGAAAATGTAAAAACATTTAATACTTTTTAAAGTGCAAAGCACTGACGCAGAAAAGTGTTTGAACAGTTATGAGTTAACCGGTGAACCGTGTTTTGGAGTACAGTTTTTAAAATAAAATATTTTTTCTTTAACAGCATGGAAAGTGAACTGAGAGGTAGGAAGAAAAACTGAGGTAATAACTATTTTTTTTAAATTCCAGAGAAAATGATACTGTATTGCGGCAACGCTCTATACTATGTGTACTAAAAAGTGAAACCCCTAACTTGTGAGATGGAAACAGCTTATTTTTTTAACTTATAAAGCTTGCTTGTTCCACAGTAATATATTATAAGAAATGTGTATGGTTAGTTTGTTGTTAGTGATTACGGGCGCGTCAACTACTGAGATCATTGGTCCCGTAAGTGTAGTGTATATTTTCTCTTGGAGGTGGCGGTGATCTCCCGCTGGATGGTGAGATCTGGCGCCGACCTGCCCGTCGGGTAGCTGGGTTTTCCCTAACCAGGTATCTCCCACCAGTTGAGTACCGCCCCAGCCGGGACAAGCTCTAAGCTACCGACCAGTCTCGCAGCTTGTATGGTAGTTTGGTGCAAATTAGTTTAAGTATGTATAAAGGGTGAAGGTAGGACGAGGAAGAGGAAGGAAAGATTGCGCGGTCCGTGGCCCGTGACCCGTTTGTTAGGGTACTGATCCGGCATTCATCTGGTGTTGTGTATTCTAATATGTTCTGATAAGCGTTCATATGAGTATGAGTATGAACTCTCCCTCTCTCTCTCTCTCTGCGAGCATTCGTCGCGGAGATATCGCAGTAACTTTTACCAAAAGTCCCCAATTGAACAAACATTTTTTTTAACTGTTCGAAAAGAAAACTAAATAGTAATAGGGTGAACGTTAGTATTACGTGCGTGAACATTAGTATTACCACAATTACTTATTTGGCATAATTTACATTCATTTTTTGTTTTGTTCCCTTCACCCATAAGAGGTCTTTAGAAATTATTTTATTACAATCATTGTAAAATATTTGCTTTGTGGTTTCGAGCAAGTATCTAAAAATAAATCTCACTATCTACAAAACATGCTCTTCAAAAGTGTGAATTAAGCGAATTCCGTCAGAATGGAATAGGTTGATCACATTAGCACTACTGGTAACACCGCTGTTTTCTGCCACTTCATGCCTTACATGTAAACAGTAGGTTCTTTGAAATATGGCAGATTAATGTAGTATGTGCCTGTGCGTCTGGGGGTGTTAGTAGACCGACACATGCTCCCAAAGATGTCGACGATTCCCGAAAAACCGGTCAAGTGAGGCCTTCGGAAACACGAATATGTCCGTATTTCTTGCTGCAAATGTGGATCTCGCAGATACGTACTGTGTAAGCCTTGAAGTCTCCAAACGCCAGTCTGCGTAGGCAATCGGTTCCGTTCGCAATTAAGAGAGAAGCACAACTGCAAGCTACTACGGGCCAGACGGAAATTGCTAATATGCTTTGGAAATTTGTCAATAAACTCATAATTTGTTCTGAAAGCAAATCATTTCAAGCTACCCCACTGGAAATCTGTACGAGAACTTCATTCTCTCCTGTACTTCTGTTCATATGAGCATATAAGTTGAGATGTAAAATGTTTGGCTTATCTTTACGAAAAGAAAGCAACTCGCTGTAAGGTGAAAACCTGTAGAAATGCAAAAACATTACAAATATTTCAACCAGTTTTCATTGAATCAGTAGTCACGAAATGTCTCAAATACATTTCAAGAAAATTGAAGTAAAAAAAAAAGGAATACAAAATTGAAAGAAAATAAAACATGAATTCTTTCCAGCCGAACAGTTCTACAAATCGCGAGTTTCGCTTTCCCCTCACTTATTTCAAATTTCTAAGAAAACAAATTTGTTCTGGACTTGGATATACCACCGCGACTAACTTTTAATTCTGTTAGTTTCACTAAATGTGCACTTGTCCAAACCTGGAATGTAGAACATGTAATTTTCTTTACGCCTTATCGAAACTTCATTTCAACTACCTCTGCTTTAAAACCCGCATTAGAGATTTGTTTGTTTATATTCTCCTCGCTACACCGGAAGTACCGTTTAATGGTAGGTTTCAACGTGAACACCGTAAGATAACCACCGGGTAGAAAAATTTACTCCGAGGTACCTAGTCCTCAGTTCGAAAAGAGAAACTCCGCTTATTCAATAACTTTTGTGGGGTTCCTCGCACGGAATGGTCGCATCACGGTACGGTCGTGAGGCTCCAACTCTTCAGCCAAGCATCGTCCTCAAGACAATAACCGGAAAATGTAGCTTCAAATTGGCCTACAATGCTCGGGCCTGCAGTGGGCGTTTCTGAGCAAATGTAAGGTAGAAATTTTTTTCAGACGTAGAAAATTGCGTTCATTTGTTTGTTAATAATAAGAATTTTGATTTGTAAAGTCAGTCCATAAAATTACGATTCTAGGATTTTATTCGAATAGCTTTTGTTGGAAGAACATGAATAACGAGGACAACAAAATATAAGAGTATTACTGAGAAGGAAAGTCGATATGAAGCAGAAAGAAACATTTGAGAAAGAACTGCATTAAACTTATTTTAGATGAAGGAGGTCGCGTTACATAGTATTCTCGTAGCGAAATCACACTTTGCTTTATTGGATTTTCTTTACAGTGCAATTTATAGTCCTAGACTCAAAGGAAAATATTGGGAACTACATAAGGTGTACTTGGTAAAGGCAGGAAAATCTTGAATTTTGTCTTTAAGAAAAAATGTTACTGTTACTTCTAGCACTCTCCTTTTTGATACTTCTTCTTTAAATTCAAATTATACGTTCTTCTCCAGACGTGTGAACGTTTTGCATGTTTTTCGGGTTACTTAAAAGGTTCATAAACCGTACATATTCTGTTCTCTGAATATGGTTCAGTGGATATTGCAAAATTGTACCATTGCACCATTGTAAATTCACTATTATGTTTACTATAACGATTGAGTTTTTTTTTGAAATTGGATATCACGTGCCTTGCTTTAAATCCTACGTCAGAACAAATAAATAGATCAGTAATTGGTGAAAATACTTCACGATACTTAGATATATAGCGCGTGTGATTAAACGTTCATTTCAACTTCAAACTAGACGCTATTGATATGTTTACCATGAGGAGATTGCGATACGAATATGCGAAATATTCGAGAGATCAAATTTTATTCTGCCATCAAAACTCTTGATTGTTAGAGGGCTAATTGAAAGGTATCTACATTTTAATGGATTATCTCCTAAAATTTAATCAATTAGATTATCTTTATATTGTAAACATATGTGATTAAAGTAAAAAAGTACTGTTTCTTAGCAAATTATATTTCACCTATTAAAAGAAAAAATCTGAAAATCACATATTCGCTACTATTTTATACATACGTTTGAGATTGTGTGTTCTTCTTCTATCAATGGAGGACATCAAATTGATGCATGATGAGGAGAAATTTCTTTAACAAAAAACCGTTGGCAGAGCCCTTTGAACTTGTAGAGCAGGTACCTTATTTATAGCGATATTAAATTAATCATCCTACGTTAATAATACGTTAAAGCAATGAATTCTGGAATTGTCGGATACAACGTAAAATAATTTTGTAACGAAATAATTTCCTTGGATTAATTTCCCTGCTATGAGGAAAATTTTAGGGAACGATCCTGAACTGTCTGAAAAAGAATTCCATTGATTTTTTGTTGGATCACGGTTACTAGTCTGAATATTCTAACACCGCATTAGATTTTCCATTAGGATGCATACAAACCATCCGTAGTTTTCCCTCGTTTTTGCAATCAATGCCAGGCGAATGCCGGAACAGTACCGCAGCAAACTGGATCGTGCGAAATCCTCATCCTCTTCTCTATCCTATCCTCAACCCTTACGCACACACTCTCAAGCTTACATGCATTGCACTACCACATATGTCGTGACACCAGAAGGAGATTTCCCTCGGCTGGGGGGGAGGGTGCCCAAACGGTAGGAGATACCTGGTTGGGGTAAATCCACCAGCCATCGTGTATGTCGGCACCAGATTTCACCATCCAGTGAGGGAAGATCATGACCCTATCTCGTGATAAAATATGAAATACATTAACGAGTTCAATGGCCATAGCAATTGACGCGCCTTGAAACACGAATCAATTAATCGGAGACTAATTTTGGAGAATTTACAATAATTTTCTACTAAATTGTTCCAAATAACAGTTGATCTAAACGTTTCATCACACGCGCTATATCTCTAAGTATCGTGAAGTATTTTCACCAATGACCGATCCATTTATTCGTTTGGACCCATGATTGCTAACAAGACACGTGAAATCCGATCCCCCCCCCAAAAAAAATCAATCGGAAACGGTGACCAGGCAAACACGCATTACGTTCAACTGCGTCGGTGCACTTCCGAGAAGTTCTGCTCGCGCCCTCCGCTCGCCGGCGAGGGGACGCTGCCCTGCGCCGGTAATGAACACGTACGCCACGCGGCGCCGCCGCCCGCAGATCTCCGGAGATCGTGCCGGCCTCGTTATCGGCGGAAACGCTCGGGGAGATGGCGGAAAATACTGGGGGAGTCGCACTCACCCGCTGCGGCGGGCCACGAGCGGCGTGGGCGGCCACGGGACAGGCCGAGTTGCCGATGTTGGAAGTGTGAGGTAGGGATGCGACATCGATGTCGATGTTTCCGATACATCGATGTTTTTGTAGTAACGTAACGTCGATGTTTTTGTAGTAACGTAACGTCGAGGTTTTTGTAGTAACGTAACGTCGATGTTTTTGTAGAAACGTAACGTCGATGTTTTTGTAGTAACGTAACGTCGATGTTTTTGTAGTAACGTAACGTCGATGTTTTTGTAGTAACGTAACGTCGATGTTTTTGTAGAAACGTAACGTCGATGTTTTTTTTCTGTTCCGATGCACTGTCTCTGAATGAAAAATTTTCAGTATCACAATACTGTAAAAGTAAAATATGAAATATAACCGATGTTAACACTGTATCAAACCAATATAACGCTCTTTGTACTATTTTTAACGACCAAACTCTCTCGCTCGAGATGACCACCACCATGCCCTTGTATTTCCTCTTTCTTCGTATTTATTTCACACATTGCGATGTGGTTAACAAATACGCTCTGGGCGTAGGATCTGCCCCTTCTCATATCCTTATTCGGCAAATTGATAAGCATGAACACTTGTCATTTAAATTTTATATGCACATGAATTTTATGTTAGAGGTTAGTACACCAGCCTAAAAACGTCGATGTTGAAAATCATCGATGGCTTTTAGTCGATGTACTTTGGACATGGATGTTTTGATTTTGAACATCGATGTTTGATAACATCGATGTTTCGTTATGGATGCCGCTTCACTAGTGTAGGGGATTGTGTGTTGCAAGGCAGGTTGTGTTCAACGAAATTTTTACGCATAGGCTTATTTAATTCCTTTGTTGAAAATACATTAATTTTATTTATGATCCCATTTAATGATTTTTATCCATGAACAGTGCTTAAAGCGAATTAAATCTCATATTTTTCACTTATTTCAATTTTGAAATTTGAAGTTTTCTTGAATTTTCTAATGCATAGCAGTCACAATTTTTTTTCGTCTGTGTGAACATTGGCTTTGATCCTTTGCACGTCTCGTTTGTGAACTATCAATTTATTTGTCCGCCTAGGCGCGTGAATTTCATAATGTACGCATGGTATACAATCTCATAATCGCAAGTCGATCCTCATTCGTTTGTCACAATTGCAACAATGGCTGTAACACACTGCAAGACTTGTTTGATGTCGAGTATTCTGAAAACAGAGTATTTTTATTGTCTTTGGGGTACGGCAAAATATGTGATTGTTTCATGGAATTGATATTATTCATTGCAATAAATAGAGAGGATTGTATTATATTCTTTCATTATATATTCCTATTGTCTCCCACCCCACGTATCTCCATCCTAGCCTTCCTTACCCCAACCCTCTTCACCCCATCCATCTACAACCCTTCCCTTCAAACCTCCTCTAACACCAACACCTCTTCCGAACCACCCAACCTCATCCCAGTCTACCCCACCTCATCCCACCCGACCCTACAGAACCCTACTCCTTCTCTACCGTATCCCAACCTGCTCCTACTCCCACCTCATCCCTGGGGGCGCATCAGTTCCCGGCGGGCGCCGCCGCGAGCGCGTCTCGCCGCGTCGCGCCGCGTCGCGCCTTAGCAAACAATACCAGCGTGTGGTCCCGATACCATCTAGCGGCGGGCGCTGGAAAATGAGCTCTGCTTACGGTGTCGCCACCCCCCGCCAGCGCTAGCCCCTTTTAAAGGCCGTCGCGCGCTTATCCATAAAACATCGGCGCGCACGCGTGATTTCGAGAAACTAGCGGCCGCGCAGCGGATGGGCGGCGGTAATGGGACCGCAGGCAGGCCTTGTGGGACGCCTGCTGTCGCCCGGACGCCCTCTGCCGCCCAGAGGCTGCGAGGCCCACTCGTGACTCGCTGCGGAGTTGTTTGGGAATCCTCGGGTCGTTCTGGTTTTCATCGGATGTGGAATGAATGGTACAAGAGGTGTTGGATGAAGAACGGAGCCGTTAACTTTCTTTTTGAGTTGTAGTTAGTAGTTGGAATGCCAACATAAATTAGGCGGCAGTCTTTCTGGGTCATGCGATCAAGGCCACGAAAGAGCATACTATTATCAGCACATCCAGTCCGTCAATTGACATTTTTTTGAAAGTACAGTTGTTTTTTTGAGCTGTAAAGAAAATATATATTATTTATTGTTATAAAACAAATCTACAACTTAAATTGTACTCTCCAAAGTATTCTTTTTATTTATTGTTGAAATAAACATTTAGAAACCGTTTTGAGTGGTAAAATTGAGGAAGGTGTAAATATAATCTCGATGAAAAATTATCTGAAGATTAATGGTGATAGCCATGTCAATATTTGGACCACAAACACATGACTTGTGCATATTTCTAGTACTTGTTTAATTTTAAATGTGTGTACGCTGGAGACATTATGCGTGTGTATGTAGATGTGAAAAATGTGGGCAATGATATTTATAGATAATATGTAATCCGTAACAATAAATTGAGTTATCAAAATAATTTCATGTTGAGTTGCAACACGCTGTATTCTGTCCCAATATGGCACATTTTTGTTACTAGTTTCTTACAGACTGTTAAATAATTTGAGGATTAAAGGATTTCACTCAGTAAAGAATAGCAGCAAAACGCCCGAGAAAGAATCTTTCATTGTCTCTGCGTAATGCTATATGTCCCATAAAACCCGCCTTGTCAAGGCTTTCTGTCGAAAGCGGAGCGTCTCAATTGAAAAGATGAGGTCGTTCGTTACGAGGGCCAGTCCATTACATCTATTGAAGCGTTGATAAAACGAGCGGTGCCGCTACTCCGGAGAAGTCAGAGTAACGTATGAACCTGCGGGAAGAGCGCCGTAACTTGAGGGAAGTTGAGATAGCTTCAGAACGGCGCCGCGCTGGACTACGATTCGCCTACTCTGAGACCACCCAGTCACCACGCTCGGGCGACAAGTCCTACAGGGAGACCGACGGCAATACTCTCGTAAATGTCATCGCCATGCACTTATCCTCCATGGAAAACATAAATAATCGTCCATACAGGTATTCCTGCCTCTATGTAAACATCTCGTTTCTTGGCATCGATTCCCTTAGTTTGAATAAAATAGAGATAACGTAAATCGATTCTTCGCGTTGATCATACTCGTTTATCTTACGTTAAGGTACCAGTAGTATACCCAACATGAAAGCTCTTTTGAATGCCTTCTTCCCTGATATGGTATTCAAAGGATATGTGACGGTTTTCTAATTTATTGATTTCGAATTGTTTTGATGCATGTAAGAAGTTTACTTGCATTTTATTGAGACCAACCGATTATTATGCTCGTGTTTTTCGAGTGCCTGTCGTTTTCCTTATTTCTGAATAAATCAGTGTATCAGTGCGCCTCATTAAAAAGAACAAATCATATTTTGTCTCTGTTTTTCAAGAGAAGAATGTATTTTTAACTAGAATATCAATATGGTCTCATACGCTCTAACCCTTGTTTATGGCAAGTGTAACAATAGTTACGCAGGAACTTAATGAAGATTTCAAATTAAAATACTCATATCAATGTAAAATTATTTACGTTTCGAATATTAAAGTGAAACTATGGAAAAATCACTGCCAGAATTACAGCAAAATATTAGAGCATTGGAACAGGAAGTGAAGTACGAGCTTAAGTACTGTGGAGCTGCGAAAGATTTGCACAACAATTTCTAATTTTTTTTTGCATTTCGATACCCCTCGAACCGATTTAATAAACAATATTAAAAGTGTCTCTTTAGATATTTATTCACAAAGGAACCAAGTTGCCATTCTCATAATTTTGTGAATGGTTAGTTGACATTATTATTTGTAGTTCTACTGACATAATTTCAGGAAAAAACTCTGAAATTTAATGCTACACTTGCTGCAATAATTTAGTTTCTAAAATATTGCAACTTGTACCACTTCTGCCCGTTAAAAACCTACGTTGGTGGCCCGAAATTGATCCTTGTTGGATTAGTCAAACTTATTTCTATTACATTTGGCCATTTTCCAAAGAAGCGTAGTCTCTAACATCCAATCGCATCTGAATGGAAATCTTGTCGAACAAAATTCTAATTGACTTCCTGTTTGGCTACCGTTCCCACATTCCAGGGATGGACAAGCCAAACATTCGGACAAAACTTCAAGAACAGATAATATGGGAGACTACATAATATAGAATTCACCTCTTCATATTGTAAAGAAAGTTACATCACTCAAAACCAATTGAAGATGTTCAGGCGATATCTCAGCTATTCTTACATAATCATTCTTAACGAAGAATCCAACAGTAAAATAGTACTGGAGATCCTTAATGAAGTTTGTAGGGGTAAATAATGGCGTTGATAATTGAGATAGTAACCTCATTTGTCATTCCATACGAACTGTTACTAAAAATTTGATAAGGCTAATGAAATATCCCTATCCATAATGAGCCGGTGAAACACTCACCGTTCATTGTGCACCCCTGTATACTGAATCTAAAGATTGTATCATGTGGATTTGGAGTTCTTGACGACACAAACTCTTAAAGAATGGGGCAATAACTTTCTTCAGATTCTTTTTCTCCCTGTTCTTTCGACGGACGTTTGATTCCATTACGACCGTTGGGTCGATTTTACTCGCCAGAGGAAATAATCCGTTTAGCTTCTCCCGAAGGCCAACAATCTAAGTTGCTCTGTATCTCAACCATCGCCAACGATATAAGCGGCTGTATCTCAACCATCGTCCCTTTGCAGTAGTCCAGGACGACCGACGTTACCTCGAGTTTTTTAATTTCTTTTATTTAAGATAGCAAGGTCATTAGCGACCACTATTGCGCGTATGGTAACTGTGAGGATGACACGATTATAATAATGATAATAATAATAATAATAATAATAATAATAATATGATAATAATAATAATAATAATAATATGATAATAATAATATGATAATAATAATAATAATAATAATAATAATAATAATAATTATATAATATGATGATGATAAAATAATATGATAATAAAAATAATAATAAAACAAACACAATACAACCATACCCCAGGCGAGACTCGAACCCGCGTTCTTTCGGTCCGAGATCGCAACGGCACTACTGCCTTAGCGATCTCGACCATCCGGACCGGCGCCTCAAGCTTTGATTCGTAAGAGCGTCCGCGGCGAAATGGAGATTGGTCAGAGAAGGGTCCGCGTGACGCGTCCGGGGACGTATACAGAAGGAAAAAGCAAACGAGAGGATAAATTGAAAACATAACTGCCTAGTTATAAAACGTAAGTTTCATTCAATATACGTGATATACAAATATGTTTTACACTGGCAAAAGAGTGAATATTTTTTTCACTTCAGAATGACGTTCATTTGTTGGTTCCATGTCGGGGGCTTAATGACACCGACAGTGCTTATGTTGTTTTATTGGATGAACGAGATACACATTGTAAAATGGTATTTTCATTACCAGTGTTTCCGGGGGATTTATTTTCATCCGTTATGTTATGGTGTATAATAGGTAGTATGCAAATGCACGTATCAGCGTTACCTTCTAAACGTTCTCCAATGGATTTCATTCCTCATAACACAGCTGGAAACGAGACATATTTTACATTTTGATCATACTTTCTTCGAAAGGGAACTGCGCTTACGTCCTACGTTCATATTTATGTTTATTATCACGACGAACAAAGAGCATTTCTTTTATATAGCTCAAACGCCAGTTGCCGACATAAATAGGAGACCGCTACGACCGCAAATGGTACGCTCTAGCCATTGCGTTTCGCGTTTTAGTCGTACACAGAAGATTCCAACTTGATCATTGAAGGCGATGTAAAATCAACTTACACTCAACCTATCATGTAAATTTTAAATTATCTTTCATCCTCTCCTTACTGATCAGAGACGCCATGAATTAGTTCGGTGTTGGAACGCAAACAGTCTTTAGTGACCCCAGTCGAAGAGAAAGGAAAAGCAGTGAGAGGAGATAGAATGAATATTTTTAGAGGAAAGAGGAGACAGTAAACTAGAAGGGAAGGAAGTGAAAGTTAAAAAAAGGGAAGAAGAGAAAGGGATGGAAGAGAAAGTGAAGGAAGAAGAAGAGAAGAAAGTGAAAGAAGGGTAGGAGGAGGGAGGAGAGGAGGAGGAGGAAGGGGAGGAGGAGGAAGGAGAGTAAGGGGAGGAAGGAGAGTAAGGGGAGGAAGGAAAGGACTCTAAGAGGAAGGAGAAGTTGTAAGAGGAGAAAGAATGAATATTTTTAGAGGAAAGAGGAGACAGTGAACTAGAAGAAGGGAAGGAAGAGAAAGGGAAGGAAAAGAGAGTGAAGAAAGGGATGGAAGAGAAAGTGATGGACGTAGAAGAGGATAAAGTGAAAGAAGAAGAGGAGAAAGGAGGGAAGGAGAGAGAGAGAGGAGGAAGGAGAGAGAGAGGAGGAAGGAGAGAGAGAGGAGGAAGGAGAGAGAGAGAGGAGGAAGGAGAGAGAGAGAGGAGGAAGGAGAGAGAGGGGGGAGGAAGGAGAGAGAGGGGAGGAAGGAGAGAGAGGGGAGGAAGGAGAGAGAGAGGGGGGGAAGGAGAGAGAGAGGGGAGGAAGGAGAGAGAGAGGGGAGGAAGGAGAGAGAGAGGGGAGGAAGGAGAGAGAGGGGAGGAAGGAGAGAGAGAGGGGAGGAAGGAGAGAGAGAGAGGGGAGGAAGGAGAGAGAGAGGAGAAGGAAGGAGAGAGAGGAGGGAGAGAGAGAGAGAGGAGGAGGAAGGAGAGAGAGGAGGAAGGAGAGAAAGAGGAGGAGAACTTAGAGAAGGAGGAAGAGGCGAAGGTTAAGGAAAAACCCCAGCTACAGTGTCGGAGATTCGCTGCGACTTCAACTTGGAGTTCGGGCTGTTGCCATTATTTAGGTCACCCCGGACATCCGCCGCTTGGGTTCGAACCTCCCGGGAAGCGCGTCAGCGGCGCGTCCGGGGTTGCGCCTCGTCTGCGCCTGCGCACGATGCGGGCGCCGATAGAGCGCGCTAACGGCCTAAACAAACAGCGATCACGCCGCGCGCCGCCGGGGGGTCATCGCCGAGATCGAGGGGCGATCGCGAATTTGACCTCGCGGTCCGACCCGGCCGGCCCGGGCGGCGCGGCGGGGCGCGGCGCTGTGTGAGATCGGCTGCGGGGGCCGGGCGGGAAAGCCGTCGGTGAGCGGAATCGGTCGCAGGAGCGGGGCGGCGCCTGGTGGATAGGTGGGACGTGGGAGCGATGCGGTAGGGGCAGATGTCGGGGCGGGATCGGGGTTGGTGAGGGATCAAATGACGGTGCAATCATCAATTGGATACCAACCATTAAAACAATAAAATACTTGGACGTAAACTTCGATACTCGACTCAACTGGAAGCAACATATAGAGGTAAAAACGCAGCAAGCCAAAACTGAACTAATTCAACTACGACCCTTACTGAATCAACGTAATCAACTCTCCAAATCCAATGCTCGATTACTCTACAAAACAATAATCCGGCCGACATTACTTTAGCCTTATCCCAATTGGGCCAATGCTGCTAATACAAATCTAAACAAAATGCAATATATCCAAAATAAATTCTTAAGTTTAATTACAAAAGCACCATGATTCATCAGTAACAATCAATTGCATAACGATTTAACAATAAACACAAATAAAAGCCAAATACCCTACCTCGCACACAATTTTTACACTAACCTTATCCTAATTCAAGGATCATCCATCTATAAAGTAGGCAAAAGTTCCAATTATCAAACGAGAATTAAAAACAGATATCCCCTCCATTCACTATATAAAATATTTGCAAACATTAAGTAATACACTTATTTGAAGTGCTTCCTGATTCCTCTCTCACTATTTTTTTTAATATTATTTTTTATAATTGTAATGTGTAATTTTAAGTTAGTGTGAGTATAAGATAGATGAAGACCTTCAAACATTTTCACAGTTAATATGTAAACTGAACAATTTAATGTGTACCAAAAATAAAATTAGAATAAAAACAGACGACGGTGAGGGGTCGGGTTGGGGGAGGCGGAGAACGAGACCAACCCGGGCGGTGGCTGGGGCGGAAGGAGGGACGGGGACCGGCAGTGGGTGAGATAGGATGCGGGGGTGGTAAGGAGACTGCGCAGACAACGAGCGTCTGTGTAAACTCGTCTATGGGGGGATGTGGGGTGATCGCCTGGTGATGGCCGGATTGGGGGCGTGGCGTGGCGGGAAAGGTGGCTGCCGCGACGGTGCAGGGGAAGGAAGGGTGGGAGGGAGGGAGGGAAGGAAGGAAGAAAAGAGGGAGGTCACGGGGGTGAGTGGAGTTCATGCGAGATGTAGGTAATGTTGGTGTAATGTCTACCAACAATTTAATGTCTACCAAAAATAAAATTACAAAAAAAAAATGACGGTGCGGGGCCGGGGTGGGGGAGGCGGAGGACGAGACCAATCCGGGCGGTGGGTGGGGGGACCGAAGGTGGGTGATATCAGATGCGGCGGTGACAAGGAGACAACGTGCGCTGACAACGAGCGTCTGTGTAAGCTCGCTTGTGGGGGGGATGTGGGGCGATCGCGAGGTGATGGCCGGGGGGCGGGGCGGGGAAGGTGTGTGCCGCAACGGTGCAGGGGAAGGGAGGGAGGGAAGGAGGGAGGTCACGGGGGTGACGAGGTCATCGAGAGGTGTAGGTGGAGATTGCGACGACGCCGGGCAACGGATGCAAGGGAATGCGGTGGAAGGGGCATTGGCAGCGAGGAGGCAGCATTTCAGTCGAAGCCCGCGCTCGCAGGTGATGCAGTCATAGGTGAATGGTGCGGGTGCAGGTGTTTGTTGCAAGGCGGTATGTTGAAAGTCACTGCTCCCAAGCAAAGCGGTCATTAGAAAAGGTATGATGGTTGTGGCGGAGAAAAAAATTGTGAAAGGTAAATCCAAACTAAGGATGAAATACAAAAACAAAATGAAAATTCGAAACAAATGTTGCATGTCAGGAGAGTAATATGAGCGATATAGACAATAAACCTCTGCTCTGCTACCTAAAATCTCAAATTGTCCAAATAATACCAATGATAATATTTTTTCTCATCTAATCACTATAATAGGAAAAATTAAGAGTTGATGTAATAAAATCAAGAGAAGAAATAAGGAATAATAATTTTATAATTAATTCAACTTCGTTCAATATTGATAATTGTTAAGTGAATTTCTTTAATTTTAATTTGTTTAAACTACTGAAACAATACAAAATGATCTTTTAAATACTAAGTCAATCGTGTTTCTTGACGTGTTTCCTTATTCACAAGCTCTCCAGATAATATTAGAATAATCACAACAGAAACCAAACATCTGAAATACTAAACGTTCTTTTTTATTTAATTTTACACTTTTTCGATGAAATGTAGTATTAAAATATTATTTTTGTTTCTTTGACTTCATTTTGACACGAATAATTATTGCAAGACGTTGCTAGCTACATAAATGCCTATCTCGAATAAGATGCGCCTTCTCATGTATGATTTCTGCTCTTGTGCAGTCACTACCATCGTAAATTGATGTTCGTGGGGTGCATCCACTACCATCGTAAGTGTTCGTACATAAACTGCGGCCAGTTGTTTCTCCCTACAGAGTGTAATTCGGCTAAGGACATGGAATAAGGTTTGGATAAAAACAAGGTAGTTTATTAGGAAAGAATGTGGAAAGTAATGATAACATATTGAAACCGATAATCTTGTAAGTTATTTGAAAATTAGTACGAACATAAACGATGAAAATTTGGAAGGCAGAGAAAATTTGAATATTTTGGAGAAAAGCGGGTAGAATAGATTGTATTACAATGTGTAGACACTGATATTCGATAGCTTGTCTTAGTCGCAACCGCAATTAGTTTATACTTCGCCAAAATAACGATAGATGAGAAATGCGTATCATTCCAGAACATCGAGCTGAAGCCCCCAAACGACGCAAGGGAATGGGATATGAACATCTGTCGTAATGAGAATTAAGAGTGTTTACAGAGCGGATAATATGCTGTGAGTGGTGGGACTGAGGAAACTCACTGCAGAGGCGAGGAGTTTTTAGTTCGTCGGGGAGGGGGCAGAACGACGAGAGCGTTAAGTTCGCTACTGAGACTGTTTGGTGTGACCCACTGCAGCGTCTGAAGTAATGGGGATGAACTGATACATGCATGGGGTTCTGTGTTGACAAGGGCGTTCGCAAACGTAGCGTCAGTAGAAACGCCGTGGGTGGTAGTGACGGCCGAGGCGGCGCGGCTGGCGAAGGAGACTGCACTAGCGATGGCGGTAAGGGCACCTTGGGAAGTGGTGTCCATCTGAAATAAGAGGAGCGGTCTGATCACCATGGTGACGTGGCAGGGTATTTGTTGTAAATGAGACGCTTAGGTTGCACCAGTGGCGGTGGCAGTGGTAGCAGAGGCGGTGGCTGGGATTGTGGAGGCGTTGTAGTCGCCACGGTGACAGCGACAACGAGGTACACTAGAAGCGGTCTGATCGCCATTGGGGCGTCGAGAGCGTCTGGCGCGGTCGCGTCGCGTGGTCGTGGGGCGATGGGAGCGACGAAAACGTCTGTAGCGGCAAGGTAGTCTGATCACCTGGCGATGGGTGTGTTCGCGGTGAACGATGAGAGCTGGGGACAGTCAATCGCCTGGAAGAGGGGAGCGAGAGCATCTAGAGCAGCGGCGGCAGTCTGATTGCCTAGCGATGGGGAAGCCCAGAGAGTCTGGAGCGGTGAGAGCGCTCTGATCTCCTTCACGATGGGGCGGTCTGATCGCCTGGCTATGGGAGCGTCGAGAGCGTCTGGCGCAGCGGGGGCAGTCTGATCGCCTGGCGACGGGGAAGGCGAGATCGTCTGAAGCGTTGAAAGTGTTCTGATCTCCTTCACGATGGGGCGGTCTGATCGCCTGGCGATGGGAGCGACGAGAGAGTCTGCTGCAGCGGGGGCAGTCTGATCACCAAGCGATGGGGAAGTCGAGAGCGTCTGAAGCAGTGGGTGATCTCTGATTACCTTCGCGATGGGGGCGGTCTGATCTCCTTGGCGAAGGGGGCGGTCGGAGGCGCCGGGGCAGTCTGATCGCCTCGGCGATGGGGCAGTCTGGTGGCGGCGGAGGGGCGTGGGGGGGGGGGGCGTTGGGCGGCGTCCGCCTCGCGCGCGCCGCGCTGTGCCGCGCCGCGCCGCTCCGTTGCGCCACCCGGGGCGCGCGTGACCGCGTCCTCGCGCAACGCGCCGATTTGCGGCGCCAGTGTGTGGTTAGCGGTTTTCTCCGCGGAAGAGCGTCCGGGACGCGCCCTCGCCGTGGGAAAGGCGAAGGGGCTGCGCGCGCCGCGCCGCGCAGCGATATTGATCTTGCGCAGTTGTCTTCAACCTCTGCGGGGCGTGCTGGCCGAAGGAGGGCCCCGGCCTGCGTTTTAAAACGATTTTTCTTCTGCGTTGCTTCACGCTTGAATGGCGACGTAAGTGCGTGTATATCTTCTGGGATGCAGCTATAGCTTGTAATGCTGCGCGTACTTACGAGGCTTGCGATTCAGGCACTGTTATTGTCTCTATCCCAGACAGGATTTACGTTCGCCATGCATTCGATCGGCGATTACTCGTTTACGTATTCCATACATTCAAATCGTAATAATGGAATCATTTTAGTGACATGAAAATACTTCGAGTTTGTACAAAATATAGTTTAACCTCTTTTTTAAAGCAGGGAACGTACTACTAATGTATGATTGTAGCGAGTGAAAAGGAACGTAATTGTGCCTGATTTGACTTGTTCCTTAATGCAATTTCCTCCATCAAGTTAAGATCAACATTTTGAAAATGAATTCGCTTTACAGCAAGATTCGAATTAAGTTTGTAGAAACGTTAAAAAACTGACAATACAATTTCATTCATATGCGGGATATAATAATATCTTTAAAAACATTAGCTTATTGTTATTCATTATTTTTTAGGACACATTCATATTTTTTATACAAGATAATCATAATACTTTTAAACTCTCAGCAGATTGCATGTTCAGATGCCATTAAGCAAAAATGAAAAAAATAATGCCGGCAGTGTTTATAAAAATTCTGAAATCGTCTCATCGCGTGATGAAATTTTTACATTCATTTGGGTCCCAAGCACCTGAAGCCATCATTGGTGCTTTAGAATGAGTTACGGTTAGTGATCTTGGGAGACTTTAAAACCCCCTTTATGTCGTACTATATGTAATGATGGGTCATATATTATTCGCTTTTTCATGTTATCTTAAAACATCAGTCTCCAACACCCTCCTCATTATATGCCTTCCTTACACTATATTACCTTTATTTCAGGCTGTTCTTTTATTATTATTTTTAATTTTTCCTTATTACGGCTTTTTTATCTTATTCAATTATTCATTTCGTCTTCTTTCGTTATTTTTCCCTCACATTTACTTGTCTTACGAACGCCATAAAAACTTACTTTCCTCAATCACATCCTTTTAAATTTTTTCTACAGACCTTCACTTAATTACGTTTTAACTTTTTCATGTCATACTTTTCGTGTTGGAAAACATTATCTTTTTTCATTCTCACACACAATTCTATACCTTCATTTATTTATTTTTATTTTATTGACATTATTGTTTTTTTGAGAAGTACTTTATTCAATTAATAGGATTTACTTGCTCGCTCACCTACAGTTCGCTCCCACTTGTCACCTAAACCAGAAATCTAAGGGCATATACATACTATTTAAAATCTCTCTCCTACAAAATTATAGTCAACGGATGCAATTTATATTACTTCTTTGCAGCAGGTCCTGACGAGACCTGTCACCTTTCGCGATATGAATACTAAAATTTGAAAGAAAATTGGAACATTGAAATTTTTACGGTATACATATCTTAACGTCTTATTACGGTACTTGATTTGATATCAAACACGGTCTGGCGGTCTCGTTTGATAATTCCCCAATCTCGAATATACGACGGCCTACGATGTCTTGCGATACGTATTTCGTACCTAACCATTATGTTAATAAAATGCAAACTTTACTCAAAAACAATAATATATCGTCCCAATTTATGTCCGGCTGAGTATGTTCAGAGTTGGCATTGTTGCTGTCTGTAGTGTTTCTCACCGGGAGGTCCGATGGCTCGTGTCCCGACGGTGGTGGATGTTCGACACTGAGTTCATAGCTAAGTCGAACTTCAGACTCTGTCTGGATGATAATTTTAGTGGCGATTTGTTCTGATCGGTCAGTGTTCGTGATTTCTCCGATCAATAACAGACGAATGCTGGAACAATACCTTAACAAACGGTCATGAATCAGCGTTCTACCCTTCCTCTTCCTCGTCTAATCTTCCCTTACATAACTACATGAACTGCACTATCACACATGAAAGGAGATCAGACGGAGACTTAGATCTGGTCAAGGCTGGAACGATGCCTTGCCGGGAGGTGATACCTAGAGAGGAAGATTCACCGGTAGTCGACTCGTAGATGGGCACCCGATCTCTCCGAATAGCGTGGGACGAACTCCAGTTTCCGAATTAAAACATTCGGTATTGACCATACCAGATGACTTTCCCGGAAACATCACTCAATCAATCAAACAATCAATAATTAATCATTTTTATGACAATTTTATTTTTAACTTCAGAAAACATCCGCTTGCAATAGAATATTGACTTTTACGCTCAGTGACCATTTGATTGCTTCACCCATTAAAAACCTACAAGATCCCTCCTTCACACGCACGGCTCCTGTTTGTGCAGCTTCCGTGTGGCCCTCTGCCGCGAGCACTTCTTCGCGTGCGACACTCTTTGCCTACCTTTGTTCGGCGCCGAGCCGCCGCGGGCGCCACCGTCGCGCAGCGCCACCTACAGAGGCGCCGGCGGCGCCCTGTCGCGCGAGGCTCGCAGTAATGAGCCTCCGCCGCGTCGACGGATTGATTGATTGATTGATTGACGGATGGTTGGTTGGTTGGTTGGATCGGGCGATCAACGCCGGCGTTCGTGAGTGACAGGCACGGTTGCGAGACGACGCGGGGCGACGCGAAAAAACACGCGCCGCGCTGCTGTGAGCCTCTCCCAGGTGATCTTGGTATGGGAAACGCCAACTGGATGTGTTGAGAGGATGCAAGGATGTGAAAGGGTTTGAAAAATTATTACATCATGAAAAACAAGATTTTCTGTCTGGGAATTCATTTGCTATGTTTGTTTTCATTCATTGGTAATTCATTTGTGGTGCTTGATTTCAGATAACGCCAGAGATCGTTTTTTTCATGGGCTTGTGTTAGTTTATGTAAAATGAGTGTCCGGAAATTTATTTTTATACTGTATACAACCTTGTTAACAGCTACTGGTATTAATGATATCAGTGATCAACACATAGTAGAGTAGTGATGTCGAGGTTGTTACCACTAGTAATGATCGAGTGACAAAAAAGAAATCTCCCATTCACGCAGTCGGCCACTTGAACTTTCAAAAAACAGAAGTGAAAGCGTCTCTAAAACTCATGTGGATAATTGTTCAGAGATTAGATAAATAAGTAAATAAATAAATTGAAGTTTCTCGGAGTTATATGTATTAACATTTTTAATTTATTCAAAGTTTTTTTTCTGTTAGCATCTTCTTTTTTTACATTCAATTTGATGACGGTAGTAATTTTCGGATCTTAAATGCCCGAGAGGCAAATACGAAAGCCGTATTTATTATATTAACGGGAACACTGCGGTATATTTTCAACAATTTCATGGTCGTACTATTTGTTCACTAACATTTATATGGTAAGATATATAGGAATTACCCGCACCGATTTTGCCGTATCTTAATAAACTCTGATTTGTCAAATTCCTTGAAAAAATATTTTTTACTGCCATTTGAGGTCATATTAAACGTTTCACAAAGTCTACAATTACTTCCGAACTTAATCATCTACATTTTGAGCGCTCCCCACTTCTTTTTATGTAAATTATTTACAGTAGGGGCAAAAATACAAAAAAAAAATTCTAGTGCACTGTACCTATTTTTTCATGCAAGAAAACTTCGTCTAGACCGGGATCAACAAAATCCTCATCATAAAAGACGAACTTCCATAATCATAATTCATTATAATGAATAGTACAAAAATAGTTTCTTTAGTATTAAATTAAATTAAATTTTTCGCTTTCCTTTATTCTCAATATTAGTATCTAACCGGGATTTGGATGATATAAATGTTACCTTTTTATCAGATCATCAGTGATATCTTGTCAATGATGCCAAGTTGGCAATCTGTGAAATGCGAACTCTGCTGTTATGCAGCTATTTGAGGCAAACATTTTTACAAACGCTTGTCTTCGAAAGTTCTTCTGCGAAATAAAAGGCCAATTTTTATGCGAAGCATATACTTCGTTGATAAAAAATATTAAAAATACGTTCGACGATCAGGGAATGGAATGGTGATAGAACAGAGTTTAAGTTAGTCTCCCGGACTTTTTCTTACATCGTCTTCTTTTTAAAGAATGATTTTGCTTCATTGAGCCCTCTTGGTTTTGATTCGGTAATATACTGTAAACATAATCATAATACAAACAATTGCATGTAAATGCATCTTTGGAATCAATTCGTGTAGAAGTTGTGAAAAAAAGGTTTATATATATATATATATATATATATATATATATATATATATATATATATATATATATATATATATACCATTCTTAATATTTACACAAAGAAATAAGTATCATTCGATGTTTTGAAGCTTTATATAAGAAAAAATGAATTGTCAACTTCATTGAATTGTTTGTAATCAATAGGGCCTTCATTACATCGATCAGTCGTCTGCCCCATTTGGATTTCGACCCCCAATCGGCCATATGATCATCATTCGCCGCCTTTAAAATTCCATCAGTTGCCAAAGTCGGTATTGACCCCTTCGGAAACCACTGCTTTAAGTGAAGCTATGTAGATAAGGACATGAGAGGAGATTTACAACATTTCATCTCTTGGTAATCCGGACATTAAATTATGTTTACAATTACAATTATTATTATTATTATTATTATTATTATTATTATTATTATTATTATTATTATTATTATTATTATTATTTAAATTGGGAAATACACCCTTATGTATCATCACAAGCTCTCTCTCTCTTAATTGATTCTGTTTTTTTCAACATGCGGAAAGATTTCGATGAACTCGCCATCCTAAACACGCAACAGCGGCAAAAAAAAAAACGACCAGGCGTCATTTTTGGCACTCCCGGGCTGAGGTCACGAGTGCTCCTCGCGCCTGCGCTGGTGCCGCCGCCGCTTCGGACGCGACGAGACGCGCGTAATGTAGTTGGATGTGGCCGGGCCTTTTCACGATCTTAGAGGCGCCGTGCGATCTCTTATGCAATTTTTCTTTGTCCGCCCGTCTGAACATCCATGCCCTGAGGCGCTCGCAAGACGTCCATCAACGGCGCTGCCTACTCCTTCTCCTCCTCCACCTTTCCTGCCTTTTCCTCGTCCTTCCACTCCCACCCTTTTCTCCTTCCCCTCTCTCCCGCCGCCTCCGCGTGGCCCATCCTCTCCTTCTCCTCCCCATCTCCGCGTGGCCCACCCTCTCTTCCTCCTCGCCCTCCTCCTCCTCCTCCTCCCACTCTCCACCCTCTTCTCCTTCCCCTCTTCTGCAGCCTCCTGCGCCTCCTCCTCTCCCGCCTCCCCGTGGCCCACCTTTTCCTCGTCTTCCTCCTCCTCCCTCCTCCCTCCCCCCTCCTCCCTCCTCCCTCCTCCCTCCTCCTATTACTACTACTTCGACGCCATTATTTATACACGTGACGCGGCTGTCGAGTCTCGTATGTCCGCAGGCTTTTTCGATCCTCCTCGTCAATGTCTGTTTATCCGTCCGGCATGTAACATACCATACATGTCAGTCGTTTCTCGGACCCCTAGTTCGCGCTTACGGAATTAACAGACAACTTTTAACTTCCTTGAGAAAATTAATTTCTTGCAGTACTGACATTCAACTTTTCACATCTTATTCGAATATGAAATTATTAGGGTATTAACATTTTTTTCTCGTGAATAGGCCGAATTGGACCACGCGTGCATGCGCGGGGCTCCGCAAAACGTTTGATGTTAATTAGATTGGCATTGCAAATGGTTCCATGCGACCTTGTACTAAAGCTCCAGTGAAAAAGTATGTTTGTGTTAGAGAACACTACAGGTTTATTGCGATAATACAGAAATCACAGTTAAGTAATTTGATGTAAATCTCTGTATCTGAGGAACATGTAGGTGTGAGCATAAAACCTAAGAATTTATAGCCTTCTAGCTTGATGGCCTGCTGCTCCGACTTTCCCATCATTAATATTCAATGTTGCGTTTTGATGTTTGAAGAAACACAATAAAAAACTATCGTATAGTGAATGTCTAAGGGGTTCTTATGTTTCTGGAACGGTTTCTCCTGCCAGGGAAGATGCCCATTACCGTCTTGAGACGCGACCATCAAAGTGATGCACCACCACTTAAACAATCACAGTGAACCGTTAAGAGAATTTATCCTAGGTTAGAGATTACTTAAGAATTTTACAGTGCATTGTGTTATTCGAATTTAAAAAGTGAATTGCGTTTTTAACTGGAAATGTGGATCTGTGACAAAGAAACAATTTTCTTGATGTTTACGATTTTGTGTTATTGTCTTCATTACGGATATCTCGACAAATTTCCGCATGTGTTATTTATAATCATATCTTCTAAATTGAGACATAAATTTGAAATTATGAACTAATTTATTTCGAATTTTAGAACAGAACATAAGCTCATTACTAATCTCATAACCTTGAAATTTGTAATTAAGGTTACGTTGGAAGAATCTTACTGTCATAAATTCTCCACAAATTAGATATTATGATTCATAAACCTTTATTGCAACCGTAAGTCTGTTGCTTTCCAAAGCAGAAAGAGTATTTCTAATAACTATGTACTTTATGATTTTCCAATCAATAAGAGATTAAAGAGAAACAAGAAGACAAATTTCGTTTTGGGATATACGAATATCGTACGTTATTCAAGTTTATTCCAAAATCAAAAGATGGGCTTTCATATATACCGGACATGGTAAATTGATGAGGTAAAAAAAAATAAATGCACTGATTATTATAATGTTTATTATTCGAATGCATCTATTTTGGAATGTTCGTCAAAGGAGCATTCTGCTCATAAAATTGTCTTTTAATCGTTTATTACTGAGAATGATACAAATTTTGCTTAATGTGTTATTCACCTTGAAGAATAAAAATAATTAAAAATGACTTCACCTTTCCATATCAGACAATACTTTCTGATAAAACATGTCGAACCTGATAAACGCTGTCAACTTAATGAAATGTGTATCAGTGTCCTAAGGTATAACAGTAATCCACAATGATAGCCATCGCTGTATACAAGTATTAAGTTTTTTTTCTTTATTTTTTCATAGCTTCTCCCTTCCGCTCCATCTCTCTCTCCCTCTCCTCTCTCCTCTCTAACCTTCTCTCTCTCTTTCTCTCCATTACAATCTCCCTCGTCACCGTTCTACTACAATATTCCTTTTCCATCTCAAGTCCAATCTCTTTCTCCCTTCACTTATGTTTCTCTCCTGCCGGTCCTTAAGTTAACACCTCATATTTCATTGTTGTCGTTCGGAAACTGTGCACCACCACTGTGCACCAGCTACATCTAAATACTTTTGACAAAATATGCCACATGTCCAGAATAGATTTTTGGTGCCTCGGGAATTAATAGTAAATAATATGATAAAAAGAAGAGTAGGGAGTTTTCGGCATTGAGTGAAAAGCACGATTTACACACCTTATGTTTCATCACAGATAACCGCAGGAGTCAAAGAAGTAATGGAGTGTGAAGATGAAGAGGAGGGCGGATGATGGGGTGAGGGCGAGTGAAGTGGCAAGGGCTGATGGAGAGAGGGATGGAGAGGGGGATGAAGGGGAGGGCGGATGATGGGGTGAGGGCGAGTGAAGTGGCAAGGGCTGATGGAGAGAGGGATGGAGAGGGGGATGAAGGGGAGGGCGGATGATGGGGTGAGGGCGAGTGAAGTGGCAAGGGCTGATGGAGAGAGGGATGGAGAGGGGGATGAAGGGGAGGGCGGATGATGGGGTGAGGGCGAGTGAAGTGGCAAGGGCTGATGGAGAGAGGGATGGAGAGGGGGATGAAGGGGAGGGCGGATGATGGGGTGAGGGCGAGTGAAGTGGCAAGGGCTGATGGAGAGAGGGATGGAGAGGGGGATGAAGGGGAGGGCGAATGAAGAGGAGAGGGTGAATGAAGGGGAGAGGGCGGATGAAGGGGATAAACGGACGAAGACGGAGACACGAGAGTGTGAATGAAGTGTCGAGGTCCGGGAAAGAAGGTGAATAGACGTAAGAGGGGACACAGGAAAGAATGAAAGGAAAAAGTAAGAGACGAACTCGAAAGTGTGTAGACGAAAGAACAGAAAGCAAATGGGGTAGGCGTCCGTAGAGGCAGAGCGATGGGTGGATGGTAGGAGTAAGGAGCGGGTGGACGCGAGACGGCATGCACGGATGGGTTGTGCAGGCAAAGGTATGAGCGGGCGGTCCAAAGGGAGAACAGGCGTGCGGCGCGGGTCCAGTGTCACGACCAAGGCACGGGCACACGCGGCGCGCGGCCGCGGCCGTCACAACTCAGGCGGCGGCGGCGGCGGCGGCGGCGGTCCGCCAGACGACCACGCGTCACGCCATCTCGCGTTGCCGCCGGCCATTTGCCCTCGCTGAAATGTTTGCAAGCGGGCCTTTCGCGGGCCCCAACCTCTTGTTTATGCACCGGACGACGGCACGTGCGAGGGGTGGGGCGGCGGAGGTGCCGCCCCGGAGTCGAACTGGTGACATGTTTTCCTCTCTTTACTTGTTTTGGCATGAAAAGAAGTAGTTTTCTAGATATTATTTGACGTGGTGAAGGTTCGCATCTATGATGGGGGTGTTACTGATTTCAGTACATTGCAGAACGTAGATCTGAATACACATTTGTGATTTTTTAAATTGGTAATACCACTGCTGAAAAAAAAATAGATTTTTAAAGGCATGCATCTAAATTAAACCGATACTAACCTATACATAAGCACTTTTTAGATTAGTCCATTTTTCTGATTTTGGTAAAAAAACCATTTTGGATTTTAAAAAGGGAATTATTTGAAAGGTATTTGGAATATAGATTCTTTATTACAAAGCAAAGGTGAATCGCAGTATAAAAATTGTCAACTTTTTTTGTTCAAAGCTCAGTTGACGAAAGAAACATATGCGAGCTTCTCATAAAAAAAGTTGAAAACGTAAATTATATGCTGACTTTCTCCATGTTATTTATAATGAAACGTAAGGTAAACGCTAGAAACTGAGATTTCAAATTGGAATCAATATCTCAACAATAATGGATTCTCGAAGAAAGTGAGGAGTCAGGTCTAATCGACAAGAGCGGCTGGGACGAATGCGGTCTTTAACGATCAGAATTATTCACGACTTTGAGAAGATTACGTGTTAAGGTATCTGGATACAAATTAATTGGACAATGAAGAAAACCGGAATGAAAATTTCATCCAATTAAAAATATCACGAACTCATTCTAATTGGAATTTATTAGCTTCATTGAAATAGTGTTTTAGACTTTCGTCGTATTTATTTTACTCTCATATTCAAATATTTTTCAGAGAATGATGGATATTATTACAGTAGTTACATTTCCGAGCCAAGTGAGCGAAATAAATAAATTATTGAACAGCAATAATAATTGTTAATAAAATATTAGTGAATAAATTATTTGGATAACAAATGAAGAGTTTTTATTATATAATGTTAGAAACGGCAAACAACAAATTCAAAATTGTTCTCAGAACAGCGAATGCGGTTGTAATGCTTGGCAGTTGAAAAGCTTTTAAAGATCTTATCAAACATGAATTTGTATGAAACCAAATGGATATGCGATCGTTGTATCAATATATTTTTCCACTGAAACGTGAAATAATGTACAGTTTTTTCTGACTGAAATGGGAATCGTGGGAAATCGCAAGCAGGTCAGTACTCCAAGTACCTATCACTCTAATGATTTAGTATAAATTGGTTTAATTTAGTAATGCAAAGTTTGACCAATTACTTCTTGAAATCAAGCTGTTTCTAATTATCATAATAAAAGACTTTCTCATTGATTGATTAATTATTTCGTGTTTCCGGGCGCATCAAATGATATGTTCATTAGCTCTGCTGGTGTAGTGCATGTTTCTATCACGGGCGTAGGTGCGTTCTTCTTCCGCTGAATGGCGAGATTCAGCCCCGACCTACTCGCCGACTTGAGAGGTTTTCCCCATCTAGGTATCTTCCAACACAAGGGAACCATCCCAGGGACAAGCTCTAAGTTTACGATATGTGGGATAGTGAAGTGCATGTGTGTATAAGAGGATACAACAAGGGACAGAAAGGAATGATCGCGCGCGGACTGTGTCTCATTTATTAGGGCAGTGCTACAGTGTTCGCTCGGTGCTGATCGGAGAGAGCATGGAAATCTACCGATCAGAGTAGCCGGTTGCTAGAATTCTCATCCAGACAGCGTCTGAATTCGATCTAACTGCCTCGCTAATATCGAAAATTCGATTTCGAGCCTTAGGATCTCCTGTTCTACAGGCACTACGGTAACATCAGTTGATTCTCTGAACCACCTTAGCTGGTTGTCTTTTTACGAGCTAAATCAGTCTTACGTTGGGTTACTTGGTAACATAGACGCATAACTTAAGTTTCGATGTGAATTGCTATGTTCGCACAATGATTGTCTAAACGTCTGTTTTAAACCAAGACAATGTCATCTAAGTTCTCTGTTTGAGAAATTTTCGGTGTCTGTTCCTTTTATTTTAATCGTAGAACATTCTGAAATATGTCAGTCCATTTTTTGAAATCCAAATTTTTTTTCCAACACAAACTTTCAATAAAAAGCGAAATCATAATTCTGAAATCAACGCTGGTTCTTACAGCACCGAGTGGTGAGTCATTGCTTCTCATTTTGTTTGAAAGAGATATTTATCTTCATTACTCGTTGATGATCAATGATCACGGAAACGCTAAGAGGTATGATGTTCTACAAGAGTTGTCCATTTCCTTGTGTGTCGCGCTGACCTACTCGTGTCAAGTTACGAGAGCACACATTCTTCGTCTTGTTTTGCATTTTATTCTCACGGAAAGAGATGAGAAATTTAGGTCTTCTCGAGTTACATCGTCCATTCAAATTCCGCCTCGTTCTTCCTTGGCTCAAGTATTCGAAGAACGAAACTTTCGTAGTCTTAGGTTTTGTTATAAGAAGAAAAGAAAGCCGATGAAAGGCAATCGAAGGTCTCAAGATAAGTTTGAAGAGGCCAAGAGGTTCTCCCACCTATCGTACTGCTGTATCTTTAACTAATATTTCCTACAACAGGCAATACATCATGTATCAGCGTCGACGGGTGACTCTTAAAATCAGGTTTTTGAGGAATTGCTCTGACATCAGTAAGTTTTAGATTCATTTTTTTCACAAAGTTGTATTGTAATGTATATATGTTTATATCTACACATGTACAAAATTGTGTTCAGGGTTCTACAAGAATGATATGAGAATTTGTTACCGAAACAAATCATGCATTGTAATTAACTGACGTGGCAGCTAGAGAAATAGGCGTTCTAAAACTCTCCGAATTTCTTTAATAGAGTTTGTTCTGAGAGTGATCGAGGTTGATATAAAAAGTAGCAGAAAAAATAATTGCACGACTGTAAGTACAGAAACACTACCCTCTATTCTTTTACTCCCCAAAGAATTTCTTGCTTCTTGGGTTACCGCGCGTACAGTTGTTAATCTGATGAGGGAAAAACTTTTCAACTTCTCAAATACATGGGCTACTCTGCAGTGAGAGAAGTGAAATATTCGAGCTCGCTTATACCAGGAGTTCCACCATCCTTCCCGCTCTGCTGCCGTTCCTTTCTTACACAAGTATTCGAAGAACGGGACCTCCTTAGCCCGGTGCCTTGTTACCGGGCAAAATAAATTCAGCCTCTTATCTGAACGTCTGGACAAAGAAAGCGCATCGCTGCACCTCCTGGCACAGTCACTCCCGAGCACGGTGCTTAAAAAGCAATTAGACCGGACTCGGTGAGCGTCTTGTTCGAAGAGCACTATTTTCCGTTTACTACTCTCCTTTATGGCGTCGTCCGTTTCTGCGAGTGCACATAAAAATAGGGGGAGGACGCCGCCGCGTCTCCCGTGAAACGCTTGGGTCGAAGTCATTTGTTTTCAACTTTCCTTCTGGTAATTAAGAAAAATTAGGACGATTTCAAATAATGCACGCTGTCAGGTTATATGACACTTTTACCCGTGCATGTTTACGCATCTTCTGTTAAGCGTATCCAGAAGACGTCCACAGGTGCCCAGTTTTTTCCCGGCCAGTTTTATTGTTTCACGTCCTCAGCTCGAAAGCCGACTGTTCTGTCCCTTGCTCCCGGCCATCAGCCGATCTATTGCTTGTTCCCCATTGTTCTGGTGAGTGCGCTTCGCCATTCTGCATTGGAGAAGACTGTATTCAGAACAGGGTAATGTGGTCAGGCTTAAAGAATACGGCTGAATACGAACAGGTATCAAATCAATAACAAACACGTAGAAATCAGAAGCACACGGATTAACTTCGTAACAATATTACGTGCAGAAGTATGGCCACAGTCGCTTGTGTTTACCACGACACGTAAAACGTATCCGGAAAAATCACTCCTTTTGGTAAATGAGTTTAATTTTCCTGAACAGAACTCTACTCTCTTTATTGAAAACGTTAATAGAAAAGAGACTATATCACGATGAATTATTATACTTTTCTCCAATGTGAGAATTTGCCTGTTATGAAATTGACACGTGTCACTTTGCACGAAATTTAGTTCTTGAGAAAATACAAAAATGCCTAAATTCAATAATGAAATTAATTTGTTTCGAAGTTTCTAATTTCAGCAAAACACAAAAGTAATTATGTAAATTTATTTTTATCGTCCCTGCAAACACTTTTATTTTGAATATTTCTGTTCGTCTCTCTCTCACTCACACTCTCACTCACACCCTCTCACACTCTCGCTATCTTTCCCTCTCTCTCCCTTTCTCCCTCTCTCTCCCTTTCTCCCTCTCTCTCCCTTTCTCCCTCTCTCTCCCTTTCTCCCTCTCTCTCCCTTTCTCCCTCTCTCTCCCTTTCTCCCTCTCTCTCCCTTTCTCCCTCTCTCTCCCTTTCTCCCTCTCTCTCCCTTTCTCCCTCTCTCTCCCTTTCTCCCTCTCTCTCCCTTTCTCCCTCTCTCTCCCTTTCTCCCTCTCTCTCTCTTTCTCGCTCTCTCTCTCTTTCTCGCTCTCTCTCCCTTTCTCGCTCTCTCTCCCTTTCTCGCTCTCTCTCCCCCTTTCTCGCTCTCTCTCCCTTTCTCGCTCTCTCTCTCCCTTTCTCGCTCTCTCTCCCTTTCTCGCTCTCTCTCCCTTTCTCGCTCTCTCTCTCCCTTTCTCGCTCTCTCTCTCCCTTTCTCGCTCTCTCTCTCCCTTTCTCGCTCTCTCTCTCCCTTTCTCGCTCTCTCTCTCCCTTTCTCGCTCTTTCTCTCCCTTTCTCGCTCTCTCTCTCCCTTTCTCGCTCTCTCTCTCCCTTTCTCGCTCTCTCTCTCCCTTTCTCGCTCTCTCTCCCTTTCTCGCTCTCTCTCCCTTTCTCGCTCTCTCTCCCTTTCTCGCGCTCTCTCTCCCTTTCTCGCTCTCTCTCTCCCTTTCTCTCTCTCTCTCTCTCCCTTTCTCGCTCTCTCCCCCTTTCTCGCTCTCTCCCCCTTTCTCGCTCTCTCTCTCCCTTTCTCGCTTTCTCTCTCCCTTTCTCGCTCTCTCTCTCCCTTTCTCGCTCTCTCTCCCTTTCTCGCTCACTCTCTCTCCCTTTCTCGCTCACTCTCTCTCCCTTTCTCGCTCACTCTCTCTCCCTTTCTCGCTCTCTCTCCCTTTCTCGCTCACTCTCTCTCCCTTTCTCGCTCACTCTCTCTCCCTTTCTCGCTCACTCTCTCTCCCTTTCTCGCTCACTCTCTCTCCCTTTCTCGCTCACTCTCTCTCCCTTTCTCGCTCACTCTCTCTCCCTTTCTCGCTCACTCTCTCTCCCTTTCTCGCTCACTCTCTCTCCCTTTCTCGCTCACTCTCTCTCCCTTTCTCGCTCACTCTCTCTCCCTTTCTCGCTCACTCTCTCTCCCTTTCTCGCTCTCTCTGTCTCTCTCCCTTTCTCGCTCTCTCTGTCTCTCTCCCTTTCTCGCTCTCTCTGTCTCTCTCCCTTTCTCGCTCTCTCTGTCTCTCTCCCTTTCTCGCTCTCTCTGTCTCTCTCCCTTTCTCGCTCTCTCTGTCTCTCTCCCTTTCTCGCTCTCTCTGTCTCTCTCCCTTTCTCGCTCTCTCTGTCTCTCTCCCTTTCTCGCTCTCTCTGTCTCTCTCCCTTTCTCCCTCTGTCTCTCTCCCTTTCTCCCTCTGTCTCTCTCCCTTTCTCCCTCTGTCTCTCTCCCTTTCTCCCTCTGTCTCTCTCCCTTTCTCCCTCTGTCTCTCTCCCTTTCTCCCTCTGTCTCTCTCCCTTTCTCCCTCTGTCTCTCTCCCTTTCTCCCTCTGTCTCTCTCCCTTTCTCCCTCTGTCTCTCTCCCTTTCTCCCTCTGTCTCTCTCCCTTTCTCCCTCTGTCTCTCTCCCTTTCTCCCTCTGTCTCTCTCTCTTTCTCCCTCTGTCTCTCTCCCTTTCTCCCTCTGTCTCTCTCCCTTTCTCCCTCTGTCTCTCTCCCTTTCTCCCTGTCTCGCTCGCTCTCCCTCTCTCTCGCTCGCTCTCCCTCTCTCTCGCTCGCTCTCCCTCTCTCTCGCTCGCTCTCCCTCTCTCTCGCTCGCTCTCCCTCTCTCTCGCTCGCTCTCCCTCTCTCTCGCTCGCTCTCCCTCTCTCTCGCTCGCTCTCCCTCTCTCTCACTATCTCTCCCTCTCTCTCACTATCTCTCCCTCTCTCTCACTATCTCTCCCTCTCTCTCACGCTCTCGCTCTCTCTCACGCTCTCGCTCTCTCTCACTCTCTCTCGCTCTCTCTCGCTCTCTCTCGCTCTCTCTCGCTCTCTCTCGCTCTCTCTCGCTCTCTCTCGCTCTCTCTCGCTCTCTCTCGCTCTCTCTCGCTCTCTCTCGCTCTCTCTCGCTCTCTCTCACTCTCTCTCGCTCTCTCTCGCTCTCTCTCACTCTCTCTCGCTCTCTCTCACTCTCTCTCGCTCTCTCTCACTCTCTCTCGCTCTCTCTCACTCTCTCTCACTCTCTCTCGCTCTCTCTCGCTCTCTCTCGCTCTCTCTCGCTCTCTCTCGCTCTCTCTCGCTCTCTCTCGCTCTCTCTCGCTCTCTCTCACTCTCTCTCGCGCTCTCTCACTCTCTCTCAATCTCTCACCCCCTCTCTCTCACTCTGTTTGGCCACTTAACTGTTGAAATCATTGTAAAGTGATTTGAGACAGATAAGTCGGCGATTGAAAGCTATTGAATGATTAAGCATGCAGGTGTGTGCCATGGGTGTCCTTTGGTTTCCTTGAAACAATGAAACAGGTCATGCATCCCTGCAACACTTTCTACAACACGCATATTTTGTTTACGTCAACGAGTTAAGTCAAAGGCCTTTAAAATGTTTTCTTTACATTTTCAGTTTTACATTATAACTCCGCCAGGACAACGATTTACATTCTGTCACAATTTGTTGCACATTGTATAATCGTCTTTTTCTCAGGAAGAAGGAACAAGTTTAGGGATCCTTTGTCTGGAAGTGCATGTATACGAGCTGAAGCTTTCATCACAATGATCATGTGCAAAGAGAAAAAAAATCGACAGGGGAGATGCGGTCGGTAAGAGAGGAGTTACAACGCATAGGTTTGGGTTCCGGGAACAGCGCGCTCAGATTTTTTGCGGCGAGCTTCGAGGTACAGAGTTTTACACTCGGCAGATTTCCGGAGCTTCACTCAGTCGCCTCCGCTTTGGCAACTAGCGATCCTACTGGATGAGTCAGCGAGACATTTTTATTCAACCCTCACGCATCCCGTTCTTCTAGATATGTTTTTCACTCAACTCATAACCACCTGAAGTGAAATTCAAGTTGTCATCTCGCGTAAATTAGCACATCAGCAACAATTGTAATAAAAATATCGTCGTTAGTTACTAATGCGTGGAAATGAAAATCTTAGATACTACAAACGCCGTTTTTAGATAAACTAGGTAGAGCAGATTACAGAAATAGCTATTTATTTTATCCCTTTTTCTTCTTAGCTTTTTAATTTCCTTCTCTGCTGAAGGTCACAAGCTGTACCTTCTTATACTCGTTAATCTTTTACCATTTTTCGATATCTTGCCAGTCATTTCCTTTTCTGACCTTTTTATTACTTCAGATTCTCCTCGACAAAAATAATTTTTATATTTTCTTTCTTTTCCTTTCATCCTATATTTCATTATATATATAAAAATTCGAATCACACTTATTATTATTATTATTATTATTATTATTATTATTATTATTAATATTAATGTGTTTACCCTTGTGAACATTTTATCCTTTGCAAATCATTAATCTGAAACTAAAAGTTAATTATGCGTGCCCGAATTCGAACGTTTCTTACTATGCGTGCTACAAAGTGGGCGTTCGTTCAACGTTCATCCCATTCACAACCATTAATCTCTCCTCTTTATTATATCTTCGTGGTCGTCCTAGTTTCCTTCATACAATGGAAGGCGAAGGCCAACTACCACTGAAATCACCTTCGTAGGTGAGGTTTGGACATTCAGACGTAAGTTTGTTCTCTCACCTATGCCAGGAAATAAGATTGGTACACATAATCATCGCGTGAATGTAATCTAGTGAAGAAAGCAAATAAAGCGCTTTGTGCTAAAGGTTGTTGTATTATTTAGGAAAATATTGACGTAATTGGGTTAATCAAACGGATGGCGATGATGTGATGATAGGGGAAATTCAAGACGCCATAATAGTGCTTACGGGAATAGCGACTGCAAAGGGAAAGTAACGCAAGAATGGCAGTACAGGAACACACCGTGTTTACACACGAATCCTCGATGACATACTGCACCACCTTTGTTTCATCTCCGATAATATTCAGAAGAACCATTGCCGGAGTGACTTGATACGCTGGAAGGGAACGTAGCAGTAACAGGGTGGTCCCAAAGTTCATTGGAATGAATAGCTGCTGAGGCAGGGAAGCTGTGAGTCGCAGTGGCGGCATTGCGGGCAGTGGAGGCGGGAATGGAAGCTAAGGCAGAGGCATTGGGGCGGCGACCGACAGCTCCGACATCGGCTGCGCTTATATCCATTGACTTTCATGAAGCCCTGAGCAAGAACAGGGCTCATGCAAGTTGCAGAAACCATGCGGCAGCTGTTTACCTGATATTCGAAGTATGTTCGTGTAAGCAACGAGACGTCATTCGAGGATATTCTCGTTTGCGTTTAAACTTCCCGTAAATGCTAAATTCAAGGAGTCAAGACAACAATACGATAACCCTTATTTCACACAACTCAAAAATATCTTAAAATCTCATATTTCAATTGAAGTGTCTGAATTCTGTAGACATTGATTTTGCTCTGATTTCTGGACCTTGGATTCATGGATTTTACACTGATTTTGATCGATATAAGGTCATCACTATGCTTTCCCAATCCCTTCAATTGTTGTAGATGGCTGATGAATATTATTTTTATTCTGTATTTCTGATCACTTTAATGTCTAATACATCTATTCTTTATCGCACCCTATTTATCCAATTTCAGAGGTAAAGGACGTACATCTGAGCCCAATCGACCCCCATGCCCCCATGCACTTTCACGTGAGACTATTTTGCTATTTTGTCAGATACTCATAGGAACAATTATCTTTTGAGAGGGAGGAGAGGGTTACCAAAACTGTTAAAAAGAAGGGGAAGAAGTAGATTAAATTCGAACGTTTTCGGCATATTTTTGTAATATTTATTGTATCATTAACTTCAAAAGATAATTGCGTGTTAAAATTTATTCAATATGTATCTCGTGTTTAACTATTAAAGTTTATGATATTGTATAACAAACATATATTTTTATTTGAACAATGAAACCTTTCTGTAGCAGACACTTGTGGTTCCCGAATAAAATGAACGTTAGCACAGATGGGCGTTTAATTGAGGTAATGCTAATAAGAAAAACAGACTTCCGTATAATTTTGTTCCAAGAAATCTATGCCTTCTTAGTTATCAAATTTTAAATTACACTTGAAAGTAGAAAAAACCGGAAGCATATGTGTACCAGTGCAATTAAACATCTCATATATATATATATATATATATATATATATATATATATATATATATATATATATATACTCATAATTTATATAATATTTTATTTTCCAGTATTTGCATTTTTTCCTTTTTGCTGTTTGTTTCTTTTAATTAGCTGACTTGATTCCCATTTACGTAGATTTTATTCTGCAATTCACCATCTGAGAAAACTTTACAGCATTTATTATGTGAAATGCATTAAGGCACCTGCGATATAAGCAACTGTCTATATCCGTTCTAAGTACTCTGACAATGCGTTCTGATGTAGGAAGGATCTGAAAGTACACGAAAATTTTGATTGCCTAATACAGGGTAATATATGAATGTACCTGGCCGCTAATTGTGGTGTGAGGTAACCGCAAAAAAACAGCGGATATTTACCCTTGTCTTATAGGAAAATAAATCAATTTCACGAAAAACTTCATGTTTTAAAAGTAACCTCTTAATTGAGGTCGGCCACCTCGCTGTACTTTTCACTGTACACTTCACTGCACTTTCACTATATTTTTATTTCACATAGGGTCCAAATGAAACGTTTATTTTAGAAGGAGATGCTTGTATTACGTGTTGTTACAAAGAGTGTTGAGAGTTAAAACAATCTAATTTTTGCGAACATGTATTTTGAATAACCCCTTATCTGCACTTGGCATGAAAAACTGGAGTAAGGAATAGAACGATACAGAAAGATGCAAAATCTTTGCACTTATTTGAATGTGACTCATGAATTTTACAAACGGTATACTTCCCAACATCTGGCAAGTTTCCTCTAATAAGGTAATTTAAAGTACATTACCGAGAAAAGGAGGCTATAGCGTGTGTGCAAAATCATTCAAACCAATTAGGAACGAAATCCAATTAGGAGAGTAAAATATAGTCATGGGCTCTGTAAACGACATTTCTCATGATAAGAAAGTATTGGTTTGACTAAAAATGAACCTTAATCGTTCTGATATTGAATCGTTCTCCGTAAGGACTGTAATTTCCAGAGAATTTTGTTGGAGTGTGGGCTACTCGATATTCTGATTAAAGCAAGCCCTCCCTATAGGAACATGTTGTTTTAATCTCATCAATTTACAGTCATGCCTATTGATTATAACACAGAATTAGTAAAGATATGTATTTCTTATCACAAATCGTTCACTAAATTGGTAAATGAAATACAACCTCCCGTTTTTCTGCCATTTAGTTATCGTCCCCATAAACGAGATCTGTCGCTTTTTTGAGAAGTTGAAACGAGCGAAATTTAAACGAACGTGTTAGCTATCAAAGAAGCACGACACCTTCGTAATGATTTCAAAGTCACGCAATTAAGGAAGTCGATTACGAATCCCGGAGAGGAACAAGCGACCGGACGGGAGGTGCGAATCACGCTGAGCGATGCGAACTCACGACGCGGTTGTCGTTGCCCACCTGCGCTGCGCTATAACCGTCAGGCACCGCCCACTCGCCGCGACAGACAGCTCGTGGGAGGAGCGACATAATGGGGGCTCTCAATGCGGCAATAGCTTCTAAATGGAAAGTACCCTCCAGATGGACAATATGTTAAAGCACGATGCGAATAGCAGGAGAGGTGAATATTGCGTCTGTGATACCTTTGAGTAATGATCTGAATTGTCACTCCCCAGCACCAAGAATCTCGCATAATCGCCGTGAATTAGGGGTTATTACTACAATGATAGACTATGTGAAAAGGAAAGCAAAGAAATATTCCTAATGCGTGTCATTTGATATCAAAATAGTAAAGGTTTTTCAACAGGGTGACAATTGCTATGGTAAATTTAAAATCGTACATATCAATGCATTCCAGGAAACGCTTGAAATATCGAAGTGAAACGACAGTGATGTTGATGCGTACTGGTGATAGAAGTTATGTGTGTGTTAGTCAGTTAAGTTACTTAAGTTAATGTGTGTTAAAGTTACTGTACGTGTCTTCGTCTAAACAAAATTGGATATCCAGCTCTGTGATCACTCAAGACTTACATTATTTCCCTGGTTACGATTTTTTTAAACACGTAGGTCCCTAAAAATTATATGATAAATTCTCTTCCTTTAACTTCCTCTAACATGTGTAGTCAGAATTCACTTTTTGTGTGTCTTTGATACCTTGAATTCGTTTGCTGCAAAACGTCTGTCCGTCTGCCTATCCGTTTATGAACGACATTATCGGCTTAACCGCAAGGAATTGATATTCCGTGAGCGATCTGATTGAAGCTGCGTAACCTTGAATTTGAAAGGGATATTTTGATTTTTGTGGATACTTTATATGAAGCCTCATCATTTACAAAATTTTATAAAAATAGCTTCAATTTTTAAAACAAATATATTTTTCCGGATAAACCAAAATGTTTATAAAAATGTCGCACGTCTTCTTTTTGTTGACTTCGTAAATTTTAGAAAATTGCGATTTTTTTAACATTTTAATAATTACATTTACAATATTGAAGAGGGAGATTCTTTTTAATTAAATCTTTTTTTCAAAGTTGAATCTTTAAAGAAGGACGTTTTGCCAAATATATTCGTAGATTTGGGGTAGTTTTGCGTGGAATATAGGCAAATTTGAAAACAAGTTTTTTTTTATAAACAGTTCCAATTTTATTATTGGAGAGAGCTAAAAACGGTGAAAACGAGACATAAATATTATTTTGATATTTTTTTATATTATGTTCACGTAGTAGTATTATAATTTATCGTAATCGTTACAAATAATACCAGTATATACGTGCTCTTCTAGCATCAAGAGTTTTCATTGCACTTCAGTCATTTCTGAGAAATATTTCACTTGATGACACTTAAAAATTATTTGAATGCCGAAATTAAATTAATGCAATTACCTCGTAATAAAGCTTAGTGCTGATGGTGATATTGATTGCATGGGGCACACTAGTAAAATTGCTTCCAATAACAACCATAGAAGTCAAAACTCGTTGGATTAGCAACGTCAATGTGATGATTAAACATGCTTCAGACGAAATGTCGAAACCGGTGGAATAGTGATTAAACGGGGATAGCAGCTGCACTGAAGGAAGAGGAAGCGGTGGGGGCGGAGGGATGTGGTAATGGGGATGTTAGAAAGCGGGCGATTGAAATTTGTGGGGTCCGGCGCGGCGCGGGAAAGTTCCCGGGAGGAAGGAGGGAGCTTCGAGCGGGTCACGATCTCCTCGTCATTCGCGCAGCGGCGACACTCCCGCCCCCGCGCGCCCAAAGCGCGAAGCTCCTCTCCTCCTCTCCTTGCCTCTTCCCCCCCCCCCCGTCTGAGAGATCACGCTTGCGCGTTCGTCCAGCACCCGGCAGGAGTACCTGCTTCCGCCGAAGAAATGCGAGTGGTGAGAGTTATTTTTGAGGGAGTTAGCGAGGGAGTTATTTTTGAGGAGGGTTACTTAAGAGGAGAAGTAGTTGCAGTCATATTTTGGCACTTTCTTTCCAAAGCCGGCATATTAATTGGTTAATGGGCAATCCATAAGAAGCAGTCGATTGCTTTCCACCCCTTAATTTTTAAAACATTGATTCCAGTTTGAAACGCAACTATCATTGTTGTATTTTAAAACAATGAGTACATTATAATATACCAGCATATCGTTGACGAGCCTTCGTGTAGTATTTTCATGTTAACAGTTTTTATTTGTGGTATGATATTTTACAGTAAAAATAAATTTTAAATACAATAGAATTATCTGAGTCGTTCTTCCTGGGGTGCAGAAAGTTACATTAAGAGAATTCTCCGAATTTTTTTCATATTCTTCAATTGTTCATTACAAAATAATGCGTAATTATCGTTAACTACACGTACGAATCAAGTCCTAACGATTCATTTCTGTCATGCTGGAGAGTCGTAGCTTTCCCGCAATCTAGGTGCCTTCAAATCCCTCAAAACATGTTTTTCTCTGGAATTTTTCCAAAATATTCTAGAAAGATAACTAGTACCTCAACCTGGTACCGATCGTCTTGTCGAGAGCATTCAAATTGATTGACCGTCAGAGTTAGCTAAGACATTGTCTCAGCCGCAACTCCGATCTGGTGGTCCTAGGGTTCGTGTTCCGACGGTGGAGGAACCTAGACGGTGGAGGTCGAACACAACCGCTGTCTGGAAGAGAATTCGTGGGGTCTGTTCAGATTGTATATATGCATGTACTTGGCGCGACAGCCCGTGAACGGGCTCAGGCTTACCGGCGACGTCCCAGCCTCGCGGCCACGCGTATTCCGGCCTTCTCAACCTGAGAAGTGAAATTTATCATCATCACACAGAAACATTTACTGAGACATTGCAAAGAAAACGCATACCTAGGGACGCGTAGTGGAAAGCGAGCTAGAAAGAGCGAGCTAGCTGACCAAGAGCTAGCCACGACCCCTAATGTTCAGATTGGTATTTTTCCAATCAGTGATTGGTATTTAGGAGACCAGTCGGACGCTTTGAACTTGTTCTAACAGGGGCGGTGCCTGAAAGCGGAAACACACTCATGCCGACATGTAGATCGACGTCTGACCTCGACACTCAGTGAGGGAGGAAAACCTCTACCTGCCTAGGTAAAACATTCACTACACTAACGGAATACTTGAATAAACATCAAACGATCTACCAAACTTTGTAGGACGCCTTAAAACTTTATTAGATGCTTAAAACATCTCAAAATATCTTTTTGAGAAGTCTCGTAGAATGTTCTGGAAGGATCCGGATAAAAAGGTTCAGCTACCTCATCAGTTGATCGAAAACTTCTCTTTTGACCCGTAAAGGCTATCGGAAAAGATCTAACCATGGTAACGGGCGGACAAACACAAGGACGCGTGTAGTATTACTTGATTACTAGATGCGGGATTGAAAATGAAAGTGATATATAAATTAATTGTTGCCGTAATTAAATTAATTAAAAATGTATTGTTCAAAAATTAAAGATGGCGTTCTTCTGAGAATTTTATGATTCTATTATATGCTTTTTCGCATTATTCTGAAATCCGGAGCAAATATCTGCGATCTTTCCAAAATAGAATCAAAGTAGAATTTATTACATAAATAATAATAATAATAATAATAATAATAATAATAATAATGTTCATACATACTCTGATATTCTAAAACGCTTTAAGTTATTTTTCATTTCTACATGTATAATATTATTTTTCCCTTCGTTCGCTTTTCTATACTAAATCAGTCTCCTTAATTCTCTTAAAAATCTACCTTCTATATCATCTGACATGCCACAGTAATGGAGTTCACTAAATTTAAGTAATTAAAATGTAATTGCTATAAAAATATTTTCGGGAAGACCTAACTCTTTTTCGTATGAAACAGTAAGAAATATGTGATAATAAAATTGTATTTTAAAAATAAAAATTAATGAGCATAACTGATTTCAAAATTAATGTTCTTGTTATAGCGGTGCGGTTATTCTTTTTAACGTGTCTCGTGTTTATATTAAGCAACGGGAAAAAGAATCTGTCTACTTTCTTTTCTCGTATTCCAAATTATAAAAGCAAGTAAAATTTGTGAGACATATTCCTGGGACACGCAGGCAGTTGGTTCGTGGAACCTCTGAACTTTCAGACCATCAGTCGGCTATGTCGTAAACCAACATAAAAGTTGCTCGCAGCAACCTAATACATCGAAACACGCAAGATCACATCTTGATTGTTAATGTTCCGCGCGATTGCAGATGACGTAAGAGAACGCCTCCAGCTGACAGATGACGCTCCGAGTCAGCAGCAGTAACTACTGTTGTTTTGCACTATCATCTTTATATCTCGGAGTTAATGTCCTCGCAGACTTTCAACTACACACCTATTTTTAGTCATTCATAATGATCATCGACGCGAATAGCAAAAAAGTTTGACCTCAGCTTTCATAAGTATGAATCAGAGATTGATTTCAATACGAAAAGTTTTCTCGTATGTCTGGCCTATTAACAAATTGGCCAGGTATACAAAAATAAACATTAATTATGATTACATTTTTTGAGGCAAACCCGGACGCGGAAAAGGAAAATTTTGTTTAAATACAATTACTTCTAAAATATATTACAAGAATGTAGTAAATGTATGTATCTATTAACAAAGTTATTCCATTGTTTAATTTTCAGATTAACTTTAATTTGTTGAATTGTGTTGGGACTTGATTCAGGGAGTTCCCATTGCTCTTTTCGGTGATTGTAAATCCAAAATGCTAACTTTCCTAGAAAGGTTGGTGCAACCATAGTGTCACACCGCAGCTCCCGAGATCAGGGTTTCGAAATGGGGGACCTCGTTGACCCCCAATAAAGAAAGGGAGTTCCTGTTCAAAACAAGTTTGAGAGTATCCTGTTGAAAAATAAATTGTGTCACTAAATACATATCAACCTAACATTTAATTCTAAAGATACTATTTATTATTGAAGAAGAATATTATATGCTATAATTATTTTCTAAAAAAAACAAGGAATATTACTGTCAGGCAGCTGTTGAATGGGATGGTTTACACTTGACCATGTTTTTCCTGGCCATTTTGACTTCAACTAGCCGGACGTCAACTTGTCAAACGCTTATCATCCATTAGAACGCTTTTTGCAGTTCTAAACCAGGTAGAATGCAAGCGAAAATTTCACGACTTTCTTTTAAAAATTAGAGCTCAGAAACTGAAATATTGTCGCCATTCAAAGGAGAATCATTTCCTTGCTGGTTAAATGGTCAAAATAGTTAATTTTTAGTAGTTTACCCAGTACATATAAAAATTAAATTTAAAATTATAATTTATTAATTAACTTTACAATTGATATTCCCATTTAAGGACACCATGTACACCTTTTGCATTGGAACATTCCAGAATCTAGCTTCATCACAAAAACATATCACCACAAATGGACTACATCAAATTGACTACATCAAATGGCGGTGAGTTGAACATCCATGCTAACATCTTCTAATAAGAATAAAAGTCCAGTTTCTTTAACCCAAACACTTTGAAAGCCTCAGGTCTGACAGGAAGAAATAAATTTCAAATTAACGAAAAAATATGCAAAAGTCCCTCAATCTCTGGACTGTCAATCTCCTAGACAATTATCATTTTTCTTCTTACCTGTGAAATTATATTTTTTGACTTGCATAGTCTTTAAACAAACATGGCGACTTAGTTATATTGGCTTAAAATATCTCAGATATTCCAAATATCGCGAATCTTTCAACATCTCCACCGGTTCTTACGATAGGACCTCCGCAGGGTCCACCTTCTTGTCCTCGTCGCTCACAGTCAGCAGTGGTGAGTCCCGCCGCCAGCCGGCTGGCCCGCTGACCGCTGCCGGGTCCAGCGGGTACTCGCCCAGGTTCTCGGGCGAGCGGTAGAAAGCGCGTGATTGAAAATGGCGGGTCCCCGTTGCGGAATGCGCGCCCGGGGACAAATTATGGCCCCGGGTCCCCGCCCGCGGCGGCGTTTTGCGTAAGACGTGCGCGCACCGCACCACATCGCAGCGCGAAAATAAAAGAAAGACGACGAGAAGAGATTGCGATACCCCGGTGCGGCTTAATATCCGTGACCATTAAAAAGTTTTTATTCAAACCAGGATACAAGAGACTGATTTTGAATTCGACAAAAAATTAAGAAGAATACTCTCATGTTCATTAAGTAGATGGAAGAAATAAATTCTTTTTAATATCTAAATCTATTCTTGTGTCGTTAATACTTGAGTAGACGTATTAACAAAATTTAACTGTAGGAACGTGACGTATGTGATTATAGAATTATTTTTAATTCGTGTAATCTAACAGGTACGGACAAATGAAAACTTGGTAAATCTTTGATATCTATTTAATATAATATTTATGCAAATTGTAGAGTCAGATTTACCTAAGAAACCACACGTTTGTAGAGTGAAGCATAACTATCGCTACCATAGCTCTGAATCCACACACCTTTACCTTACCAGAACGTTACAGAACAGAAAATATAATAGAATACTGAAGATATAAAGACTGAATTTCTAGGAACATGAGATCGTTAATTTGCAAAAATAATATCAAATCTAAATTTGAAAGTAATAAAATGCACGTATATGAGGTTATGAGGCATGTGATATTAGGTTCAAGTTTTATGGTCTTTTGAATCCAATAGTAAACCTTTTTTATATTTCGCAGACAACGTTAACTAAATATTTGTTTAAGGAATTAATACAAATACTTTGTAAAGAAATAGAAGCATGTCGGTGTTAATCGCCTGTTTCTTCTAAACAAAATTTAGTTTTTCTTTCAATTTGTATTTTCTTTCGAAGCAATACTAAGCAAAGGAGTAATGATTGTGGTTTGTGTAATTGGTAAAAAAAGTTATCAGGAGTGTCCGCCTTTTTATTATCAAGAGAACATTTCCAACTGTGAAAAGGGCGTACTCCGATCTCTCCTCGGACCCTCGGATTCCTCGCCAACTGGGACGTTAAACCGAGGCATAAAAGTCCGTCGTTAAAGTCCCCAAAGTACACGTGCCGCATGGTGTCGCGGCTCGGCTCGACCAAGCGCGTCGTGTTCGAGGAGGCTTCGGAGTGAAGCTGGTGATGTACCGAGACATGCTTCCCGTTTTATCATCGCCTGCTCGGATTCCCTTTCTTACATATGAACGCGCCCTCCCCGTCGCTAGCGGGCAGCTATCTTTATGCTCCCGCAGTCACGACTCCAGCGCTATAATAGCACTATCCCGAGAAAGCAGACACCGCGTGTGAAACGACACGATTCTTACGGTTGCGTAATGGTACTCGTCCATAAAGCGGTACACTCTTCTGCTTTTATCTGAGGGTGCCAGGAATAAGTACCACAATTCTCCCATAAATTAAGAATCCATTGGTTTTGGTTGATTTGTGGTAGTCAGTTGAACAGACATTTTTATCGTGAAGTTCACGGTGTACGTAAATGAGACAATAGGTATTTACCATACGTCTTTCTTTATGAGAACATTAAAGTCCGGTCAATATTTAGAGTTTCTATCGGTCTTGAAATATGTGCTGACAAAAAGTTTTAGAAATTGTACGCGATTAAACATGGATGGGTAGTGAGAGTAAACGTATGAGTATTCGAAAACCAATTAAATTTCAATGATCTCTGAATATACAATCGAAGAGTTTGCTATTAAAATCAACCATTACTGATAATTATTAACCAAAATTCTCTCTGGCGATTTTTATAAACGTAAGAAGACCTTCAAAACGGCATGATCGAACATGGTTCAAATCTAATTTATTCTTATCTAAAATATTAAAGGAACATCCCATTCATATCAAACCGTGATTTTATAAAAGCTATTCTTCTCTTGTATGTGTTTTTTGTAAATGGAATGAGCTGCTTTAGATACCTAATGCTTCAATAATTAACTATTTCATTGGTACGTTTCCTTGCATAATTGAAATTATTAAATTGAGCTAATCACTTTTTCATAACTTTTGTAAATATTTTTTCTACGTAAATATGTATTACTTTGGCACAACAGCTCATTATGATCTAAGATCTATCCATAGCTACCCCACGTTGTATTCAGGTCGCCTCAACCTGAGAAGTGAGCTTTCTCATCGTCACACAGCAACAGATACTGGGAAATTGCAAGGAAACCGCACAATAATTTTTGTCCCGACGGGAATCGAACCCAGGGTTCCCCGTGGAAAGCGAGTTGCGCTAACCAACAAGCCACCGAGGGTCTCTTGTAAATTGAAGTTGTTAGTAAATAAATTAGTCTGTGAATGTTGTCGGGAAATCAGTAAAATTTGAATGCCGATATGGCCGTAATACATCTTTAAAAAATTACTTTCTAGTTTAAAAAATATACAAAAGTTTTGAAGAAAGAACCACAGATATGTATTGAATTCAACTAAAATAAATAAGAGATTTTTATAAAAGTGTATATTAAGTAATTTATTATACGATTATTATGTAATTTATTATACGATTCCTGAGGCAATTATTCAGAAATGGTTAGAAATCGTGAATTTACTATTCGTGATTGAAAAATGATACCTAATATAAAACTCTATTTTCGGAATAAATAAAATCATGAAATTATAATCATCTGGGATTAATTTCTACTTGAAATCAGAAATGTTATTCCTAGACTCATGCTTTCTGGTCAAAGGTACTAGTTAATTTTTCAAACAAAATTTACACGAACTATTCAATATAACTTAAATTGTCAGTTATAATTCACACAGAGCTGTCGTTTTAACCATGTAGTGACCATGCACATAGCAATCAACATCTCAAATCATTTATTTCCTTACTGCAACTTTGGGCGATAATTGGGTACCCCGCGGCTGGTGATGTTTGCGCCGACCAGTCTACCCGTGCATCGCCACCGGCCAATGGACGAGCGTTCTTGGAAGCTGCCAGCGACCAACATCCCGTTCGCGACCACCCGCGGCCCTCCGAAGCGACGTCCGGCGCAGTGTTAATTAAAATACTTGGCTCTCGCTCCCAGGACGAACGGCTCCGCATAAGGCGCCATTACGACCATATTTTCTTCTCGGTGAATGGGACCAAAAGCGGGGTACTTTCGCCTTTTTACGGTCCCTCTTGACGCACTCGCGTCATCTTGGACGCAACTGTCGCGGCGGAGGCCGCGTTCCCAGTCGACAAGGTTCGTCGCTTGTATCTGCGTTGAAATCTCCGTGTAGTTTCTTTTTAAGTGATTGTTTGTATCAGCATTCCTCGGTGAATTTGGACATACGAATTCTCGTGTTCTTTCGAAACGAAGCATTTATCATTGAGTCAACGACTCGACGTAAACGTAAGGGACGTAACGTAAGGGACGAGAAAGTCTCTTTTTCCTGTAATGAACCGTGTGTGAAATCGCCTTCATTACGGGTATTACAGCAACTGACTTCACATGTTTGCTGTTGAGCTGGATTCGAACTCTCAATCCATTAGACAGCACCTTCTCCTTTCTTGGGTTTTCGTATTTTCTTTTTGAACTTCTGAGATTTGTGTTTTTATTGAGTAAATTCTGGACAGACCTTTGTCAAGAGGTAGCCAAAATGTGTATACAATTTTGGCTGCTGTTTTGGCTATCTCTTTCAACTACAAGGAATTATTATGTAAAAAGATATTCATTAAAGAGACCAGAAATATCAATGTGTCATGCAAATGTCTACACGGTCTTGAAGATACTGTCTAAACAAAGTATTACACAATTAATTTCGTTTTTTTATCAACAAAAATTAATAATGTAGTCTTAGAATAGCGTGGCATGTAGAGAAACAACGCAACATAAACTGAATAGTGAAATCATATCCAATTGTTGGAAAGTAATGCGCGGGGATATCATATCACATCTGTCAACTGACGCAGTTATTAATTTCATATCAATAACTGCCATAAAACGTACATACATTCGTAACCTGCAAACTTCGATGTACTACCGAACGGTAGAAGTGAAAGCAGGTAATGTGAATGTATAATTGAAATACATTTAGAATAATTACCAGCGTTGTGATGTAACAGAGTTTAAACTTTCTTATAAATCATTGTCTATATAGCGTCCTTTCGAAAAACAATACAGTACTTATGGTAAAAATTTGCAATAATATTCATGGAAAATATTTGTAGGACATACTCAAAAATGTTTTTTGCTACGGATTTCAACCTCGACGATTAATGCACAACAGTCATGCAGCTATTGGTATGGATTAAGAAGAGTGTCTGTACGTAGTTTCTCCTGCAATGGGTTTATTTTTTAGAAATGTTCATTTTTTTGTTTGTATTGGTTGAATTTCTGTACTTCAAATTATCGCTGAATTGCCACAGTGTGCCGGAAACAAAATGCCTCACCCCTCAAACAGTACGGTCTCACGGAGCCTACAAAACAGAGAGCGTTGCATAACAAGAAGCACCGCTTCATCCGATATCTTCACGGAAGCGAGCAACCGCCTCGCCCGGCAGCCAGACACGCCTGCACGCCTTGTGCACGCCCCCCACGGGCGAGGGGTCAAGCGGAGCACTGGTGCAGGCGCCGATCCGCGCCGCGGCGCGCTGCCCACGGACGCCGACGCGGGACTTTCGGCTGCTGATTATCATATATGCTAATGGCCGCTCTTGCCAACGGGACCATCGTAAATCCCGCGGCGAATTAACAGCGACGTGGACGTCGGGAGTACAATCGCTAGGGAGGTCCCACCGAATCCGTCATTCCGCTGGCGCTGGCGCTGCCGCCGCCGCCGCCGCCGCCGCCGTCGCCTCGCGCCGCGTCGCTCCGCCGAAACGGACGGCGGCGGACAACAGGCAGGCGAACAGTGCAGCGCTATTATGTGCCAAGTTGAACATGATGTCAGAGATAAAGAAGCTGCTTCAAGGAGTTACGAAAAGCAGTGGTGGTGGGCATTTAGATTGTGTTTTAATGAAATGTTGTGGTCAGTGTCGCCTCTAACTCAAGTTCCAACGGACGTTATTATTTTATAGATATCACATAAAGCGTGACGTTATTATGTCATAAAACTTTAAGAAATAAAATTGCAAATGTCACCGTTTAGATTTCCGACTACCGTGCGATCATGATGTTTGGTTCTCCGGGTTAGGGATTGACGTCAGGCTGACAGCCGGTTGTAAAAACCACAGTCAAAATCAAAATTAAAAGTGGATTCACAAAGTTTGGTCCTCCAGGTTGAGGGTTCAAGTCAGACTGACAGCCAATTATAAAAGTCATAGTCAAATCATAATTGATTGTAGTAAGCGATTCAAAAAAATCGACCTCAGCTATCAGGGTTTAGAAGATCAAGGGCGTTAAGCTGACTTGGGCAGCAACAGCACTGTGTGCGATTGTAACGTGCGTTCAATTGGAGTTTGTGGTGCATTTGTTGTGTAATGAATCTCGACTATCACATGCCCAGCGATACACACAGTAACGTATTAGAGAACATGTGGAAAATATTCATAAAAGAGAGGATTTGTTACGAAGTGAATGAATATTGCACTAAAGGCAATATTATTTTGAGAAGTACTCCATCATTGGCGTGAAACCATCACCATGTAATAAAACTATAATATTATATTTAAGTTAGTCTTTTAAATTTTCAAACTACACGTTAATCTTGTTTCCTGAATTTTAGAAGCAGTGCGAGAAAATATTCTTTACAATGCTCGAACAATTTCTATAACACATGTAATGAATATACATTACAGAAAAGTGTCATGGAAATTGCAAGCTAGAAATAGTTTTGTCTGTTAATCGTGGATAAAATTACATCAGATAAGTTTGAAAGATAAAATGGTGGTTTAGGTGATGTTACGGGATATTTTCTGGTTTATCTATGCCTTCCACCCCTCTATGACAAGGCGACCATGTAGAAATTCCAGCCTACTGTATTACATTCCTTGTCCAGGAGTAGCCATCCCAGTTCCATCTATCATGAGGTACGGCAGTGTACACTTTTAGGATCTACAAATGAAATAACGATTCAATGAGGACTTCTGTAGGGATACTCGTATCTTGGCTGGGTACTAGCTACCTCTCCGGCGACGCCTCCGCCACCTCCGCACCAGGTGACAGCTGTCCGCCTCTTTAGCTCCTACAGCTTCCGTGCGTGCCTCGCTCTTGTTACTCTCCTGATAAATTGTGCTACACTAATGGAAAGAGGGTGTGAGCGAAGGCACGGCAATGCAAGTGCGACAAATACGGGCGACGCCAACGTCGCTGCCTTGCGAGGTGAAATTAAAGTTTGGTGCTATCTTGTATCGCATTGAAAACTCAAGTCCCTCTTCTCGCCGTGTTTACCCCGGGATATCTCAATTAGTTTCTCTTTTCCCGACGTTTTCGACGAGGCATAAGTGCACTTAATGGATAATATTTAGTACATTGAGAAACAACTGAAGTTGCGTGTTGGCAAATAATGGAGGTTCAAAAAATTAACCAATGAGTAATGAACATGTAGATGCTCTCTGTGCTCCCGATGCTCCTTTTGCAGCATTGCTAATGGCGAGAGAAGATCTATTAATTTTATTCGTGCAACACTTCTTCATTCTTTTAAAATAAGTCAGCACGCTTGTAATTTTACTGATCGCATCTTCGGGAATTATTCATGCCTTGAGAATGTGGAGGATTCTTGTTGCGCCTTTCGGCGCTCTGTGAAGTTACTCGGCCCTTCTCTGTCTTCTTTCATCGCTTGTTGCGTCTTTCGTTTTCCGTCAAAGATGTTGACTTCTCCCTTAATCATTCCGATTTGTTGCTTCTTTACAGATAGCTTGTTTTGGGTAAGAAGCATGAAAACATTTTATGTCGTTTCAGGTGCTCTGTGGGGTTACGCGTTCGGAGAAAAATTATGAAAAGGGGCCGAGGGAATGTTGTATCTTGATTCGAAGGAAATATCTTCAGCATTTTGTAGAAGAAATTAGAAGTCTTCATAAATAATCATTTTTTGTGAAATAGCCTGGTTCTCTTTCATTACATAAGAAAAGTATTCTCAGAATTTTTTAATGCGTCCACATATTATAAGCTATTCGAATAAGATCGTAGAACTGAAACGTAAATATTTATTATTTCTCATGAATTTCATTTCAAGACTTGAAATATGATATATATATTTCGAACGCGATCCAAAACGTTTTTACATTGTAAAGTAATGTTTTAATTTATTTCCTCAACTCTAAGGCTGATAAATGTAAATTTGAAGCATATGTGAGTGCATTCTTCAATTCGTAGTTTATTTACATCCAAAACAAACTTTGGTGATGGCAGGAAAAATAATTGAAAAATTAATTGTGCCTTGTAAGAACAAATTTAATACAAATTAATATATCCTAATCTTTCAGTTCTGAATAATAATATTGCACATTGATCTTCAAAAAGTTTTTTAAACTTGAGCTACTACAATGAGATCGGAAAACACGATACATATTCATATTTCAAATAAATAACTTATAACTTTTTACCCACTATATCACATATTCATCGCTTTTGCTTTTTATTCTCCTCCACTCTTTTCTAATACCATTATAATATTTAAAAGATCAGCATATTATCAAAGTTCCCTGAGCGAAAAAGATTCGTGAAACAATTGAGCTTATTATAAATTTGGTAGTCATGTACGCGACACTACGTAAAATCCCTGTTACTTGCATGAAGTTTAAAAAGCGCGATGATCGATGCATGATTCGCTAGCGATGATGGGTACATTGTATTATTATATCTATTGCTGCCGAAAAGTAGGTGAATCCTCGGTACCCTGTAACAATAATTTAGGACAATGCCCCCAAAAGTAATCTAAAAGTATTGGGATATTTACAATGCATCTCTATGTAGTTACACATTAAATACTGGGGATAATGTTTGAAAATTGTAGAAGTATATTGTAAGCTTTTGTTAGTACAATCACCTAGCGTTATTCTGTACTAATATATTGAAACCACGATCCGCGGACCAGATTCGTGAAGACGTCCAATTATGAGTACATTAAAGTTCTTATAGAAAACTCTTATTACAACATGAAGAACTTTCTAGAGAAATAAATGTAAGTACCCTGCAATTGTATTTCACATGTCATGCAATTGCGGTTGTCCTGTGATGAGAAAGTCGTAGGCAAGGAGGCAGAGAAAAATCTGAAATATAAGAGTTTGGAAATCGAGATCAGTCACGTGTAAAGTATAAAAACACAAGTCGTGCAGACAGTTACCATAGCTCTTAGATTTGTTCCGCAAAATATATTCAAGAATAGTATGTAATTTTTTTGAGTTAGGTCAGTAAAAAAAACTTCATTTAAATTACTAACGTTTCGGCTTTTGTTAAGTCTTCATCGGGGCTAAAACAAAGGGACGTTTCTTATATACAATGTACAATAAATTGATTACTCATGTAATACTAGCCTCAAACACAACTTTGAATAATTATGTATAAATATTTTGTATAATTACGTACCATTTTTACACCGCTGATTTTATTCCGCCACTTTTTGCTCGGTCCGAGAGATCCAGGCAAAAAATCAGTCTTCGGAGTTAGAGCGAATGTGGCGAACGTGACGTATTCCCTTCATCATAACTGACAAACTCTGCCTGACTGACCTTTCTTTCGTCACACAGCTACAGAAACTGAGACGATTTTCGAGGAAAGCTACAACTCGGGAAATTAGCACCACGGGAAATTAGTACACTGCTCATCACTAAACCATCCCAATGAGCCATCCATTTCAATAGTACTCGAAGCAAATGCGGTGCCCGCGCGTGTGGCGAAAAGAAAAGGGTCGTCCGAGAAACGCCGCGGGTCGCGTGGCGCGTGCAGTGAGCGCCGCCGGCGCGTGGGCCGCGTCCGCCGCGCCCTGCTCTGCAACGGACGTGCGCCGTGTCCTCTCAGCGTATCGCTCGCACGATCCCCTCCCCCGTCCCCCCTCTCCCCACTCCGCCTGGCGCTGCATCGAAAACCCGCAACGAACAGGGCCTCGCTTTGCATAAAGGCCTCCTCACAATGCAAGGCGACCGCTTACGGAAAGCGAGAAGACTGCTGCGCGGGCTCGGGGCGGCCCGCCCGCCCGCCCGTCCGTCCGTCCGTCCGTCCGTCCGCCACCCCCGCCCATCCGCCCGCCCGCCCGCCCATCCGCCCTCCCGCCCGCCCATCCTCCTGCCAGCCCGCCCATCCGCCCGCCCATCCACCCGCCAGCCCGCCCGCCCGTCCGCCCGCCCGTCCGCCCGTCCGTCCTCCCAGTTGCACGGAGGCGCGCGGGCGTTCGGCTCGGATTTCTTGGGACGTGTCGCGGCCGCTGCTCCCGCTCCGCTTTCCCGCTCTGATCCCGCGTCGCCCGCCGCTGTCGCCTCGCGGGCTGCTTCGTAATTGCTGGTCCAACCCGGGCCGACCAGTTGTGAACTCGAGACTCGCGGCCTTTCGGATGCCTTGCAAATGAGATGTGTATCGGACAAGCTGATTTCGTACGCGGTCGTGGCTCACGTTGTTCGGTTCCTGAGTCTCCTGATGCTAACTTCAGGCGTTCCCACTCGGTAGTCTATAAACTGGGATTCTCCAATTTAATGATGGGCTTAGATGTTCTCATATTCTATGCAGGATATTAGAAATATCCCAGTAAAATATGAGGATCTCAAAAGAGCAATTACTTGATGAAAAAAGAAATTAAAAATGTTTTAAAGTATTGGATATCTATGATGGTTCATAAGAAGTCGATGCATAATTTGAATCATTATTCTCTGTAACGTGTGCAAAATACAGACGAGATGAGTCTGAAAATTACTAGGAAATTTTTCGTTTAAAAGGAAGGATACAAAAAGAATAAAATAAGAAAATTAATTAACAATTTCGTCTCAATGGACGAACTTCTTTCGCCATTAACAACATTATATTTATAATGTGTTGTTCCTCTTAAATAATAACACACACTTTGGAGGTATTATTCTTGAAATTACAAGTTAAGAAAATATTAGAATGGTAACTGAGGTTAAAATTAATTCTTTTCTTTCTAAAGCAATTTATTTGGTAATATCATTTAATGCACTATTTGAATGCTCATTACGTGACAATGACTTGGAAATATTTTTTCAATGAATTATTGTTTTAGCGAAATTTCTATTTTCATGTTTAGGGAAGTTGAGAATATTATAATTCATCTGTACACATAAATTATATCTCTGAATTGTTTAAATTGTGTTAAATTATATTGACATAAGTTTCAGAACATATATCAATCAAATTCAGGGAAAAGTTGTAATGGAACACTGAGTACAGTAGGTCCGCTGCGGACCAGTAATTCCAATGCACTTGATACTCATCGCAAACACATTTACACTGCTCGTTGCCACCAGCCAGTGCTGAAGCCAGAGGGACCTGGGTGTTAATTATGGGGTGCCGAGCGCTAAGTACAACGTACTGGTCCCATTGCGAGCAATGGAGAACGCAATGCATGGAGGCGTCGGGTTGCAACACGCGGTCGGAGCGGCCGGCAGGCGTGGGTCCAAACGGATACCAGGTGTTCACTACGCTGTACAAACTCATGGACGTCACGTTTGCTCCAGGGAACTTTACGTTAAAAAGAAATCGTGTACTAAGTTGCACATGTGTACGCTTGTGTTTAAGCCTCCGATTTTCAAATTAGAGTTTCTACAAGTGTAATGAGGCTTCTGCTCGTCCATTTCAAAAGAATTGTGCAATTCACAGGAAAGGAATTCTCCATTAAGAAAGAAATCGTGAACGAAAATGTACATCAATACCCGTGCGTTCAAGCTGACAATTTCCAAATTGGAGATTCTACAGGCGCAATGTTAATTTTGCTTATGAATTTTTAAAGAACTGTCCATATCACTTCCCAATCGTCCCAGAACCAATACTCTTATAAGGTTACCCACTGTAAGGTAAATAAAATGAAAAAAATCATTCAAGTGAGAAAATCTTTATTACTAATTTCCAATGCGCGGATAAATTGAATGGAATATATACAGCATCAAGCCATGTCAGATGAGCCTATGGTTTCTTTAGGTGCGCATGAACATTAATATTACTCATTTCCAATATGCGGAGAAATTGAAAGAAAAATATGCAGCCTCCAGGCACGTGAGAGGTGTCTATGGTTTTGCTAAAAGGTAAAGTCATGTCAAGTGGGTAAAACATTAATCCGTTTCTTTTTGACGAAACAATTTGCAAATATTTTATTGTTTTATTCCGTTTATTCTCAAACTGCGCATACTTACATAGCTGATGGCTTTGCTTACGACTGAGCTAACGTCGTTCGTCAGCATGGCTCCAACGAAGAGGCCGTCAACCATTGAATATTATCTATTCATTAGCTGCGTACTGGAACAGTACCTTTTTTTTTTAATTCTCGGTATGTTAAATTCTTGTACTGAATAAAGTGTTAGCTTTAGATACTGTTGGTCCTACATCACATTTCCGTCAAAATTAAAATAATCGTAATATTTCTCGCCATATCGATTATTACATTTTATATAATTATTTTGACGCTGGTGTAACAATTGACGCTGACCTACAAAAATATTTGTCCTTTACTCTGTAGCACATCGAAAATCTATAGTTTTATTTCGCCTAATGGACTCAAATATGACTAGCTACAGTTCATATATACAATTCTACGTTATTGTTGATTACTTTAAGACCAAGGAAACTCTTTTTCTTTAAAATATAATTTATTGCAATGTAATTGGTGTAAAATTTACAGAATCTATTTAATTTGCGAGTGAGTTCCTAGTCTTGTAGAGAAAAAAAAGCGTGAATATACGTGATCCTTTGCGAATATAGACTAATACGTGACAGGTTTGATTTGGTTTTCGTTTGATTAATTTTGCCAAAAAACAGTAAAAAATGTGACGTATGGGGTAAAAGCACAACATGCGCACGCTTTCTTGAGCTCCAGAAGCTCTTCCTCACCTTTTAACCATAAATAGATTAATGATGAACAAAAGTTCCAGCAGAGCGAGGTGATCAACATTTGAAAACTAAATATTCGCGCAGCCTAGTGTTACACTTCATATTCTGCACAATGTTTTTATCATAGAACATTGAAGACAGAACTGGCAGCATTACTTAGCGAGTTGGAAATTCTCAGTTTATATTCTGAAAGCGCATGTTGATGTTTCCAGCCTTGGATAATTAAATTGCTTGGGCACGTAGGCACAGAAGGAATGTGGAGGACAACTTCTTTGAATCAGGATTTGTATGGATTTCTCTGTTTCACGAGTTGAGTACTATAGCAGCTTCTTCACAGCGTGGCATGTATAAGTTAACACTCCAGCACTAACACCTTCATCAGTTCTCTGAACTTTCCATCCTTTTATTAACATAATAGACTATACTTTAAGTTTTATTACTTTGTTCATTTCACGTAAATGAATAGTGCCACGTATATATTTGAACTTTTGGACATTATTCATAAAAAATGTTTTACCGTTTCCACACTTGTGTTAGAATACTATTTTTCTTAACGTCCTTGATATTACAATAGTAATAATAATAAATAATACTATTTTTTATTTGCTTACCTTTGATATGTCGAATTCCGTAGTTTGTATTATGCTACCAGAAAGGAACTTTGTTGTTGGGGGATTTTTTTGGGGGTGACGATTGTATGCGTGCTAATAAGTATTTGCTCAGCATTTCATTTTTGTTCCAGTGGTATATTTCTTGTCTACGACTGAAGCAATAATGCAAAAATCTTACCAATTTTTAATCATTGAGGGAAAATGAAATACTATCATAATAATAAATTTGATGAAAATAGTAATTGTAATAATACTTATTAATTGTGAATTCCAAATTTGACAACATAAGCAGTAACTACAAAACACTTAACGTGGATAATATTTGTTTATAGTTCTTCTTCAATGATGTTACTTTAGAAAGGTATATATTTTGATAGGTTTCCTGCTGCAATAATATTTGTATTGTTGAAGGGTTTTTCTTCAGGGCCTTGGCAATAACGTGGAAAAATAATTATTTAGTACATATGTTACTAGATAATTCAACCAACTTTTAAAGTGACTTCAAAATATTTTGTCTACTTTTGCCAATCATTTTTGTTCTCTTTTGTTTATTAATTCGATATCCATATTATACGAGCGCTTATTCAATTTATTCTGAATATATTTGTAGTTTTCTTTAGCCCCTCCGCAACACAGATCTGGAATGCATCGTGTGGTTTTGCTGCTTACCAGGGTCATTCACCAAGCAATGCCATCTCCGGCGTGCATTCTACGCGCCCACACTCGTATCGCTCCCCATTAGTCGCAACGCCACGTGCACTAATCGCGTTGTTTCCGGATGTAGCCTCCATTCGTAATTCGCAATAGATGTTCAGATTTGTCCCCACTCATTTCGTTGAAGTGTTGGGGAAATACATTAGGCAAGAATATCCATGATCTTCAAAAACTTCATCCAATGAAATATTTTTATTTCACTGTAGTGCATTCACAAATAAAACTTATGAATGTTGAAGGAATAGCAATAATTTTAGAACTACCGAAATTTTAACATTTTAAAACGTTTATAGTGATAGAGTTACAATTCGCAAAATAAATGTCCGTGGTATTTTAGAGTCGATACTATCTTAGCTCTCCGGTTGGTGAAGGTCCCGGGAAGACCGGCAAACCTTGTGACTAATGAAACTTGGCACTAATGTTCTAGATATGACTGCATGAAAACAGCATAACTTAAAATAACCTTGTTTGCTTGTACTAACAAACTGTTGCTTTTTAAATGTTTAGCACTGCTTTACAAACAAACACAAAAACTTGAGTGTCCGTTATACCGCACTTCAACAAATCAATAGTAGCCGCTGGAGGCAAGTGCCTGATGTTTTTTTTCTTTAGAACAGTGAAACCAGTCTGAATTCAAATCTTCTTTATCCCTCCCTAAAGCGATGCCCTGTTTCTGAAACCACCTGCGTGAGGAAGCATGCAAACTATCTCAGACTTTGCAAACCCTTGATACGCCAGAAACATGGAGCAGCGTGACGATTAATGCTAATGTATTCCGGACTTAATTATTCTTAAACCAGTCGTCTTCGAAAAGCAACATTGAAATAACATCCCTATCGAATGCGTGCACAAAAACTTAATTGAGAGTAGTCGTCCCGTTTGTATGTTGATACATAGCGTAGAGAAGACAAGTTACAGACCTGTCGACTTGGTTTCCTAAAATATTCCCAATATTTAAAACTCGTTCTCAGAACACAAATATTTACAATGTTTCATACCTATGAGTGAAATACTTCTCAGAATCTGGCAGTATCACTACGTCAAGACTCACGTGTAGTAATTCCTTCAGAATAGATGTTGGGGCAGAAAATTATGAGCGCGAACTATAAATCTTTCTGAAATTTCAAGTTTACATGACCAAGATACAAGATTGTTTGGCGGCGAAAATGTTAAGCGAGATCAAACCACTGTATTCTGGAACATTAGCGATGTATAAAAAGGAGATTCTGTTAGAAATGTGGTGTAGAATGTGGACAAAAAATCGTGAGTAGGAAGTGATATAAAAGTGAAATATATTTTCTGCATTTTCTGTAAATTCTTTTCTCACATTTTTAGAAACGGACCAGACCAACACAAGGAAACATTGAAAAAAATAAAGCGTATAAATTTCCTTTAGTTTGGGGTCGTGAAAAACAATCGCAAAATCTTTTATGAATGTATCGTTTTACAAAAACGATATTCAGAAAAATCTATAAAATGTACGGAAGAGAAGAAATAAACCATCAATTTCATGCAATATTTGTAAACATACCAAAGGAAAATCTAAGTATAGAGTACAATATTGATACGAGCTCGTTTGAATCTTACTTTGAAAAACGTGACACCCGATGTGTCCAAAAAATGATTTGATAATTTTATTTGATGTCACGTGCATTCCTTTTTACATTTTATTTAGCCTCTACATATGCAACTCTTAGTTATGTTATCAAAGCATCGTAGAAGATAAATCATCAGGACATAAATATTAATTTGGAATAAAGTACAATTAGTTATTAAAATTTGCATCACTATGTGCAAACCACACGTACCCCTTAACCCTTGGCCGCAAGGCAGGGAAGCTGCTGGTAGGCCTTAGGTCGTAAAGAACCAAAGTACACACACACATATTAATATGAGAAGGTAATAGGTACTGATTTCCAAATGATTGCTTAACTGTACGTCCATGTTAGCAAATTCCCCAAATATTTCGTAATATACTTTTTTTGTATTAGGCATGTGTTATCTGTTAACATATATTAACTTACATTAATTCTTACATTAATAAGACATATTTTTTCTATTATGAAAACAAAGAGCAAAGAAATTTCCCTTCAAGGACGTGCAATAAACTAAAAATAACCAGACATATCTTTCTTCCAAACATGATACACAGCACAGTACGAGCATGTGGTAAAACGACGTGCAGAATCGTGATGTAATAAACAAGAATGGCAGGATGAAGAAACCAAACGATATTACTTGCACCTAAGACCTACGTCATTGCACGAGCATTCCCCGAGATAATATTGAAACCTATGATTCGACTCGCAATATTGTACGCAAAAGGCCGAAACCCTTCGAAAACCAAGGTAAAAACCCATACCATTACCGCGGTAATCTAGCGGCTGGCGCGGCGTTTCGCGCGAAAGGCGAAAGCGCGGCGCGGGAGGCCCATATACGAAGTGGCAGCGGCAGTAATACGGACGCGGCGGGGGGCGGGGCGCGGAGCGTGAGGCACGGAGCGTGGGACATGAGGCGCGCGCGCAGGCGGAGGTGGGGGAGGAGGCCGCGGGAGACGGAGGCGGAGGTGGGGCAGAGTCGAAGACGAAGGCGAATACGAAAGAGGGGGCGGTGGTGGGGAGGGAGGCAGGGGGAGGCGGGGGCGAGGGAGGAGGCGGAAGCGCGCTTGGAGGCAGGGGGAGGTGGTGGTGGTGGAACAGGGTGGAGGCGGGGGCGGGGTCAGAAGCGGGGGCGGGGGCGAAGTCGAAGACGGAGGCGGTATAGGCGGAAGAGGAAGAGGCGGAGGTGAAGACGGAAGCGGGGGCGGAGGCAAGGGGAGGCAGGGATGGAGTCAGGGTGGAGGCGGGGGCGGGGGCATAGGCGTGGGCGGAGACGTGGGCGTAGTTGTAGGCGTGGGCGTAGGCGTGGGCGTAGGCGTGGGCGTAGGCGTGGGCGTAGGCGTGGGCGTAGGCGTGGGCGTAGGCGTGGGCGTGGGCGTGGGCGTGGGCGTAGGCGTGCCCGTAGGCGGGGGCGAAGGCGTGGGGGAAGTCGAAGACGGAGGCGGAATAGGAGGAAGAGGCGGAGGTGAAGGCGGAAGCGGGGGTGGAGAAAGGGGAGGTGGAGGCGGGGGCGGGGGCGTAGGTGAGGGCGTAGGGGGGGGGCGGAGTGGAGACGTAGGTGGGGGCGAAGTCGAAGACGGAGGCGCAGGCGCAGGCGCAGGCGGAGGCGGAGCTTCGCGATCCGCACGATTGATCCCGCTGGGCGCCACTTGAACCGCTGCTCCCGGCGCGATTCGTTGTGCCGCGCGCCGTGTCAATCCGGCGCCCCGCGCACACTCTCCGCCGCTACTCCCACACACCGGCAGGCAGGGCTGCCGCCGCTTGACGTAGCGCTCGTTGCAGCTGCCGCGTGGACATAGAACGTGCTGGTAGTGGTAGAAATTTTGTTTTTATTAATGATAAGAATAAATTCAACGAATCATCATATGCATCACATGTAATGACTATTTTCTTCTTCTTCCCCTTCATCTTCCCATCCTCACCTTCTTCCCCTATTCCTTTCACTTCTTCCTTTATCTTTTCAGCCATCGTCTACTTCTTCTTTCCCATGTTTTTCTTCCCCTTCTTCCCCTTCCCCTTCCCTTTTCTCCCCTTCCCCTTCCTCCCCATCCCCTTCCTCCCCTTGCTCTCCTTCCTTCCCTTCCCCTTCCTTCCCTTCCCCTTCCTTCCCTTTTCCTTCCTCGTCTTTCTCTTCGTCTTATTTCCTTTCCTCTTCTTTCACAGTATTTTTTTATCTTTCTCTGCCTCTTTCTTTTTCCCCCTTCTCTTCTCTCTCCTCTTTTTCTGCTTCACTTCTTCGTATTCTTTATCTTCTGTAGGTGCAACGATGATCTTGGTGAATTGATGGAGAAGGTATAAAGTACCAAACTTTAATTTACCGGACTGTTGGAAATGATTGATTCGTGAATGTAATTCTAAATAATTTACATAATATTATGCGACAAATGACCGTTGACTTCCTCTTATTTAGAAATTAAAAAAAACATGCTGTATGGGGAAATTGAAAAAAACAAACAATTCGATTGAAAAACCCTACACCGAACGCTTGTCGTCGCAATCTCTCCACCAACAGGGGGCGGATCGTTGCTTCAGATATTGCGGGAAATTTGGGACGAAACTTGTGTTTGCGCTAATGAAGCGAATTTTTGAAATAGCTCTTTTTAAGCATACAGGAAAAATTCTTCTATTTGCTTTTTAACTGGAACTTCTATAGCCACTATTTTCACTCTTCTTCGTGCCTCCGATTCCGGTCCTAATCATCCCTATACTACATCATTTTCTCTTTTCAACCTGGCCATTTTATATCTTCCTCGTCTCGGTACCTACATCTGGCATCCATAGCTGGTACCTGTATGTCCCTACGTCTTCCGAGCCTTTTATTCGAATATATTCGCGACCAAAGTGCTGCCCGTCAGCTTTACAATCTTAAATCTTGTCATTCAATACAACATCCGCCCTTCCGCTGGTCTCTGCGTTGCCTGTTTCATTGCTTGGGAAGTAAACCGTGTTCTGCCTTTTTCTTACAATCGCAATTCCTTTAAATAAATATATCTAAAATGTATCTAAAAATAAATCGAATTAAATATTAGTATTTAAAATAAAGTATGCCAATGATTATTATAAACCAATCCTAGGAAAATGCCTCATTCGAAACCACGACCGACCTTCTACAACATCACAACCTCCACATTTCCACACAGCAATCTCAGCCTCTCGTGAATTATAAAGAAATCAGAGAAGGGGTCGCAATTTTGAAGAGGGTTCTCGCGTTGCGCTCACAGGTTAAGGGGCACAGGGCGCCCCCTCTTGCGCTCCCCGGAGTCGCCTGGGATTTCTCCCACCATGCACGGCCGTAGGTTCGATACCCGCCCCCTTCTGGCACTGGAGACTTCTTCCTGTGTTCCTTTTGTCTTTGCGCAACGCCCCCACACGGTCGCCTCCGCCGCGGGCGGCTCGCGAGTAAGGTATACGAGTACTCGCCGTTTAGGCGCCTAATTGGCTCTGGGCGCGCGGCCAGCTGGCGTGGCACTGAGACTTTCGTACTGATGAGCCCCTGGAGCAATGGCCGGGTACTCGCGCGTGCAGGGTCCCCCCGGTTGCGAAGATTAATTAAATTTTATGGACGCGTCTTCGCGGATGAAGCAAGCAATCGTTACCGCTGCCGACTTGCGGAGGGCGCGACACTCAAACATGGCGCCGACAACAACAACAAAAAAAGTTGAATTTTCTGCAAAACCCACAGCGAGTTGTCCGAAACATTTGTTTTCCTCCTTTCACCGGCCGGTTAGACAATGCCCGCTTACAGAACGACAGCCAATTACAGTTCCATTAACACCTGTTGCCCCATCCTCCTGGCGAGAGGGACCCGGGGTCGGAGGTCGGCGGGAACGTGTAGTTTGCGCGAGTTGTACCTCGGCGATGGCGCGGGCCTACGCACCGCCGACGCGTTGACCGAACGAAGAATACGCGGTTCTGGGAAGCAATTTGCGGCGTACGCATTAGGGGATGAAATAACTGTTCTCAATGCGCTGAAGTGGTGTGCACAAATAATGCTCTTACGTGTTGAAAAAAAAAAACATCAATTTTTTTATTGAATTACAAACTATTTGTATAAGATGATTATCACACAAAAATTGTATTGTATACTTTTTGTACTTAAACATTAATATAGTCGAAATATAGAATGAACCAAAATTACTGAGATGGCGAGAGAAGATAGATGGACTCAACTCTTCCCATGCTGTCGGTTGTTGGTTTGAATTCCAATTTGAATGTTTTACCTTTGACCTCTGAACCCAGGAGTCGTCGAGAGTGTTAGTGAAAGTACAGTTCCAAAAGGAAACCGGCTTCGACTAGAAAAAGCTGGTACAAAAAATAAACTCATACAATATCTGTGATATTAATGCGTTTACATTCTAACAAAATATGTAAAATAACATCTACGATCTAAGATTTTTTAAGTAATTTAACACATTTTTAGATCATGTGTTGAGTTGACCAAACTCCCAATTCCAGTGACTCTTAGCTTGACGACCTGTTTGTCCCACGCTGGAGCCAACTCGGAATAGGCAAATGTTTCCTGTTTTCCCCGCCGCACGCGTCGCTGTCGCCTCACAACCTGAGCTCCCCACGCACCGGCGAGGCATGGGAGGGGGGGGGTGCCGCCCACGCACTTTGGGTGGATGCGGCTCGGAGCCCCGCCCCCGGGCCACGCCGCGATCGCGGCTCGTGGGCGGCGGGTAATAATTTTAAATAGCGGGGTCGCACCGCGGTCAACCCTGTGGTTACGATGCTCTAAATGACAGGTCCGGCCCCGGCGCCCCGCTGACGGCTTGACGCCGCCACCCGCCGGGAAATCGCTAAGTGAACGCGCCCGCCCGCCCTCGCCCCGGGATTCAGAAGGCGGTGGCTGCACAGCCGTCAGACGTCGGTTTCCGGCGGAGGTTTGCTTTGGGCTGAGACAATGGAGTTGGAGACGCTACCTGACGACATTGTACGTGACTGATTTGAATTCGGAAAGTACTTTTTCTGGAGGCCTTACGGGTTGGGTTACTTATATTGTCGTGTCAAATGATGCAATACTTTTACGACTTTGTGTAAATTATTTAAATTTTAGAATATTTTATCTAGGATATTGACGTATTCAGCTAATGCATATTGCGTGTTAGTTAGGGATCATATAATCCAATTAACCAGGGAAAATGTTATCGTATCATTCAAGAAATAGGCATTTGCGTCTGTAGTAGTATCAGTCTTGTGAAGAACTGATAAAGTAATTATGAAAATCAAATTATGTCTTCGACTTTTCTTCGGTGTGCACGAAAGTGGCGTATCTCAAACATCTTTATTTTTTATTTAAGCGAAGTACTAAAATGTTTATACAACTTCCAATTTCTGTTAGCAAAACTGTCATAGTTATGAAGAGAGTTAAGACGAAAAATAAAGCATTTTTCTTTGGTCGCGAAATAAATAGTTCCGGCGAGGTTAAAATCAGTCTCATGCCAATTGTACTACATTTTTATATGAGTCACTTTCCTCCTGAATTGACGATATAATAAATATTTCATGAAACGTAACTGTTGACACATATTAGAATACTATAAATTCCGTACATTAAATTAAATTAAATTTGTAAAACATCGGATTTTGTATCTACGTTTGAAAGTAAATTGTTACATCAATAGTGTAGTCTAATTTTTAATATTTAAAATACTAAAAATTAGACGAATTTAAAATTAAATTACGAAAACGAAATTAAAAATTAAACGAGACTGTTAGGATTTATTTGTGTAGGAAAATGAGAGATCCTAATGGTTTCTTAGGGACCATTAGGGTTTTAAGTGTTTCCACACAAAGTAAGAAGTTTTGAAAAGTATTCTGGCAATTATATGTCAATTACTGATTGATCTGTGCAGTACACGCTAGCGTCATTCCACAATGAACTATATCCAGGAAAAAATTCCCTAATCTGATTCTCTATGCGTAAAACCTCCTTTCAGTCACCCTGCAAATAATTCAAATGATGTGTATTCTCATTTTTCCTTTTAACTCAAACTTCGTGATCATAACTCGTGGCTAAAACTGATGACATTGTGGTATTTGAAGAAATCGTTTGTAAAAATGTTATCATAGAATGAAAAGATTCCATTTTGAGTCATTAAATAAGATTAGAAACATTCGTTAATGATTGTTTCGTGCCGTGATTAAGCAGATTATTGATTTGGTGTTTCCTTGGGAATGTTACCATCGATACATCCTGTTAACATAAATTAAACAATTGAAGACATCAACTTTTCCAGCAATATTATATGATCTTTCTGAAATGCCTGACATCGTACAAACTGTTCGAGAGGTTAAATCCTGAGAAAAAACATCGTTTTTAGAGCATTGTCAGATAGAATAAGTTTCCTTGGGGGGGGGGAGTTTATGTGAATTCCTGCATTAACACAGCCTTGGAGGAGACTAGCGGAACACTTGAGCAATGCAACTTGTTGCCTTATAAGGTTCGAAGTACTGCAATCTCATTACACGATAAAATGTGTGAAGAGGAAACGCTACTGTTTCTTACACGAATAGGATTATTGTAATGTAGTGCAGCAGTGAGGAGTCTGCAACACGTGAATGATATGTCTTAGCAAGAAAGTTCTTAGTAAGAATGAAACGCTTAAATGAAGACTTGAAATGGTTAAATTTTTGGAAGTTATTTGCATTGATTTTTACCAGTATTCAGCGATATCATTCTGCATATTCCGCAGGCTGCATATTTTTCCTGACGAGGGTAATTACTGACTGTCGTGAATACAACATTCTAAAACAATCAAATTTGAAACAGAAATTAGAACAGGAAACTATTGTATTTCATTTGCTATAGCCCTTTAGTTCATATGTGTATACTGTTGATTATTTTCTTTTCCTCCCTATGCAACAGAGTTGGGGTAATTGTAGTAGAATAACTTCAACAATACGATCGCAAACTTTCAGACCTAAAATCCTTGATAAAGATTCTTTTGAGCTGGAACTTTGCACACATGTCAGGATTAAGGTTTATTAGTGCTGACACAAAGATTTTAAAGATAAGTGAAGGTGGCAAGGAGATTCAGGACAACTTTGTTTCCGGAAAACAGGATATCTGTATGTCTGAATGCGTGGGCTTCTGTGTGTGTGTATGCTTGAATGTATGTAAGGATGGACAGAAAAATGGATGACAGTGTGTGTTAGGCATAACTGGGCCAAATAACAATTGAGCTGAAACTTGTTAAACCCATCAAGAGTACGATCTAGTTGTGCCGTTCCGAAAACATTACGATATTTTAATTTTGGGGGTACTTCACTTGAAACCCCTGTGACATTTTCAAATTTCTAGGAAAAAAACAGCGGTTTTTTTCTTTTCTCTGGAAATGAGGGACGTATGTTTATATATATGGCATATTTCCGATATTAGTTGAAGCGTCCAATATTAAAGCCAAGTATTTCATTCCCAACTGTTTATCTTTCAATGTTTTTGCACATTAAAAAAATAATTTTAATAGTTGTTGATTAGTAACACTCAGAGGAGGAAACGTTTCTGTATGCCGTGCATTCCCACTAGATTACAGCCACCATCATTACTGACTAGTGTAAGGTTTGTCTTCTGCTTTAGCCAGGATGTTATTGCATCTGAAGAACTACTTAAGATAAATAAAGACATGATATTGATGTCAAAATTGTATGTAAAATAAAAAATCTTCTTCGTGGATGAGAAAATTAAGTCTAAGAATTATTTTTTGCATTATATTTCCGATTGTTAGGATTTAAAATTACTGAGTAGGAAGAAAAGCAGAATTTAACAATGTAAATAAGTAATGTGTGACGCATTTGCAATTAGTCATTCTGGTCCTTTAAATGTTATTGAGAAATCTGACCACAGTTTTCATGGGCTGTATTGGATGTAGAAGTACTGGTAGAGAGGCATTAAGAATATTCTACCTATTTGGAAAAAACGTATCCTCGTGGCCGATATGAAACTAGTGGTACTAAAACAGAACGCACTTTACTGCTCGAATTTTCGCGCAAAATTAAGCGAAAAGTAGTGAAATTCTCGAAAAATTGTACGTGAATTTATTTAAAAATCTATCTTAAAGGAACAGATTTCATTGGGGGGGGGAATCTCCATCTTCGTAAAATAGTTGTAGGAAGACGCCGAAAAAGTTTGAATTTTGCAAATATCAAAAAAATCTGTTCTTAACGAAAATGAGACCTGCAATATTATCTTTAAAGTCCTTAACACTATCCAACAACAAAATGTATTCAAAACACGATGGAGCTATTTTTTTTTAAATCTAGAAAATGTCCTAGGGGCTTCATGTAAAGTAACCTCGAAATTAAAATATCGACTTTAAATTCAAGGAGCTATGACATCAGCCAGATCGATTGGGGAATATCAATATTGAAGAAAATCGGCTGAACGCTTTAGCCGATAGCATTGTTCACGGACGGACGGAGAGACAGATAGACGTTTTGCCGTCATTCGATTTTTCGGTATGAAGGATCCATAAAACATAGATTATGACTACAACACGTGATACAGGATTTTTTCCTTAAATTTAGTAACTGGACTTATCCATTTTTCGTTACAAGGGCCCTGTTATACGAGTTTTTCTGCCGAAAATTCAGTTTCTCCGCGCAGCATTACATAAATATCTCTCTACTCCGTAGCGAGAAAGTAAAATATTTACTTTCGGAATCTAGGGATAATTTTAAGAAAGCTTATAACAAACAAATGCAAGAACAAGCGAAACTGTTATTACAATTTTGATTTCTTCAAGAAAACCACACAAGTTTAATAATGGCCTTCTGTAAAGAAATATGTTATTCTTAAAATTATTAAATTAAAAATTGTGCCAATGCCATTTAATTTCGTAATTTATTTCACACATTCGAAATCAAATCATCATCTGGGTGGTTCAAATTCAAATCAAATTGTTAATTTTCATGAAACATTAGAGTTGTAATTATTAGTCAATTAGAAGGTAGAGTACGAAACAATGCACAGCCGACAATGAGAAACGTAAACAAATAAACTGTAAAGTATTTCAATCCACGTGTGGAACAGATGCCACAGTAATTTCCTCAATTGGCATCAGCGGGCGTCATTTTCCCCTCGTGACGGACGGCGCGAATAAGAACGCAGTGTCACATCAATACCGCAAAGGCTTTTCTCTTCCGGCCGTACTTCTCCCTTTATTGTGGCCGCTTCGACGTACTGCCTCACGGCGCCGCGATGGACGGCGCGGGAGAGCAATTTTCTAACACACTTTGTTCAGGGGTCAGCGTACGTCATTCAGCGGAGCTATTCCTTCCCTCCCACCCCCACCCGCTTGTGCGAGGTGAAGGCGCAAACCGCGCGCCCCGCCCCGCCCCGCCGAGGCGCCTAGTGAAATGCGCCGGCGAAAGCAAGTCGCCGGGAAGAATGGGCTCGCGCAGTCATAACATTCGTCAGGTGGCCGCGAGAGGCGTGGGTGCCGATCATGCCACGAGTCGAATTCAAAGCGACCGCTGCTCCATCACTCGGAAACGCGGCGGTGTCCCACTTTGACGGCCGGGTCCTTGAGTGGGTCGGGAAGATGAAAACGTCTCGAACTGGCTGCCTAGAAAGTCGTAAATCATTGTCTGTGTTTTGATAACTAAATCGCTTTCGAAAGTACTTACGACATATTGTTTTGATTCTGTACCCAATTTGTTCGTAATAAATGTCATCATTTTGAATTTCCTATTAATAAATTATTTATTGAATGGCTTTATCTTCTCGAGAAAAATTAAATAATACTAATTGGTTTTTCCTTTAGGAGCATTTTCTTAAATTTGTCTGGTTGCCCTTTTTCATTCTTTATGAAAATATTATTCATTATTGCTCACTATCAAATAAATACACTGTAATCGAGTATTTATTAACAACTAAGACTGTAAGCGATCCTAATAATCTGTATAATAAGGAACGGGAATACAAAAAGAGAGATATTACTATTGTTTATGAAATTTGAGACATTCGATCATTGATCTTATACACGGGATTGCATGAAAAGTGTTTTAAAAAAGCATAAGTATATTTCGTTTATTATCTTATTATGACTTATTCTGGAATGCAATTATGTTAGCTATAAGAGTGAATATTTTCTGAAAATGAATATTTTTGACATTTATCAGAATGATTCATCGTACTTAATGTGCGAGGGATGATCAAAATGATCGCGCAATGATTCTTATTTAACTCGAGTGCATGTAAGAAAGAGTGATAAATGAGTATTATGAAAGATAGAAAAAAGGATTAAATGAAGATGGTGATAAATGAATGATGATGGCTGATTATCATGAAGCGTTGGTAGAGCTTACGGGAGGTGAAACAGATGACCGCGAAACAACCATATAGCTATAATCTTCTTCTCCCAGAATTGAGAGAGTACGAGAGAGTGATTGATTTGAACCATAGATTTATTTGAACTTAGATCCCCTAGATAAACGGATTGTAGTGCAGCCAGCATTGTAAGTGCAGGTAGTGTCAATCACAATACGTTTACACTAACTGCCCAAACTGGGAAGATTGTGTGTTAATATGAAAAATAAGTAATACTGAAACAATATTTTAAAAAGGTTTTATGTAATTGTCAGCTTTGAATGTAACTTTTTCGTAAAGATTTATGTGCTCCAGATTACACTCCGTTCTCTTGTACTCAAATACGAAATATCGAAAATATATTAAGTAAGAGGCAAGTAATTAGGAAAGAAGAAATTCTCAAACGTCTAAAATCAAACAGACTGTGACGGGCTACTAAATTACGCTGGCAACTCATTTCTTTTTTAACGAAAAATATCCCGAACCCAGCTCCCATTGCCTCAAACATTCTGGGCTCCTTTCTTTTCCTCATTGATAAATCCTCGTACCCCAAATACCCGGCATTCTAATTTGCCGAAATGCACGTTCTCCGTGTAGCGTTACTTAACCTGGCCGAGAGTTCTTTCACATGGATTATACGTTATGTTTGCGTAAATTGTTTTCGCGAGGGCCGAGACTAAAAGGTAATAATCGTTTGAAAGTGTTATTATTCTTCACCACATTGTTGAAACACCAACAACTTTTACCGATCACAGGCGTCGGCGGCGTAGGTGAATTTATGCAGGCATTTAACAAAACGGACGTTGCAGGCGGGGGGAGGATGATGGTAACGGCGACTGCAGGGATGCGAATGCGGAAATGGAGTTCGCAGATAAGGAAACGCTCACTTGCAAACAGGGCGTTCCCCTCCCGGCGTTACGTGACCCTATTAAACGCAGACGCTTACGTAAAAGGGAAACGTTAAGGCGTTCATAATAGTGACTAGGGAGAATTTATTCCTCGGACCGTGTGTTTCTCCCGGAAGCCTCCGCAGCGCGGTTGGGGGTGGTGGAAGAGGCGGGGGCAGTGGAGGTTGCGAGGTGGAGGTGGCGAGAGCAGTGAAGTGTCGGAGGCGGTGACGAAGGCAGAGGCGGAGGTGGTAAGGATGGAGGAGGTGGGGCGGTGGCTGTTGCGGAGGCGGTGACGTTGGCGGTGACGGGAGCGGAGGGGGAGGCCGTATCGGAGGCCGTATCGGAGGTGGATGCGGAAGCGGGGACGGAGGCGGCGACGGAGGCGGCGACGGAGGCGGCGAAGCATGCGCGAATGTGGCGGTGGAGCTGTGGCGGAGGCGGTGGGAATGGGTAGGTTCCGTGGCGTGGGTTGACGCCGGAGGGATGGGGCGGTCCGGACCGCAGCGGGAATGATAGTGTCGGTGAAAATGGTACGAGTGTTGCGGTGGCGGTGGACGTGGCAGTAGCAACGCTTGTAGTGATGTTGGGGTGAAGAATCACTGTGAGAGAAAGGGCGCCCGACCTCACGACGAAGTGCTGGCACCTGCACGCCGCATTCTCGGCTTTTGTCATCTTCCACCGCCGCAACTGCCTTCACCATTCTTCACTGTAAGCTCATTTGGTTCGTCTGATTCACAGTAGTTATTCCTTCTTCGAATAGTGAAAGGGTGCAGTACGAAGAGTGATTGCATAATGTCATTCTGGTTCATGTTTTATTTTGTACCAATTGCCTAAAATCTACCGATTTATTGGTTTCAAAACGGTAATTTATATTTGATTAATAATTAAAATCTGCCAAATATATCACCAGTTTTAAATTGCCGTGAAGTTCATTGTATTCTGACTCTCTAATCTAACAATTTAGCTGTTTATTACTCTTTTTGTTCAATCCATTCCCTCATGAAAAACGGAATACAATTAAAAATACGAGACGATGTAAATAATATTCGTTTATCAATGGTAGCAAGCTTGTGTGTCCAACGATGCCAAACAATGCATTGACCCTTTCGGCTAGAGCATTTCAAAAATTTTAATTTTACATATATGGTACATACGTTATTGGGACAATCTCTGGCGAATATGACCCCTGAGGGTAAAATCAATGTGATATTAGAATGAAGTACTTAAGGATAAGGTGGGAGAGGGGATTAGAGTGGATGATGATTGAAGAGGATGGAGGTCCACATCTTCTTTGGTGGTCGGAAGAGGTCCTTCGGAAAGCGTGATCATATGCGAGGAGCGCTAAGATTGCTTTTCGGTCTAGATGGAGGGTAGTGATGCTAGTGCATGAATGATGAAGATAATCGAATTTTTAGATGTATTTGAAGCTCCTGATGGATTTGGGAGTTTGGTATGAACATGGGCCTTTAACCATCTGCCTTAAAAATATTTTATTTCGTCTGAAGGTTTTGCAAATTGATTGGTATTATATTGCGTCGAGTCAAGAAGGCATTGGCTATGATAGGTCTTATTATATTAATAGCGCTTGATGAGTTCGGAGAGAAGACTTTTTTTTAATGATAGGGAAGAGTTTGGAAAATAGATTGTGCCTACTAATTGATACTTTTGATTGTTGAACTTCAATTGAACACTTAAAATTTCCTTTTATTATATAAGCATATGTGCATAGAAGCGTAAAAAATAATAGATAGAGAGAGCCTTTCAGCAAGAATGTTCCACAGAAAATAGCACGTGGATGGAGAGATTTCGACTTCCGAATAGCAGTTAGTCATTGCCAGCAAGGCCTCTGCTCCTCCTCTGACATCGTGGGGAAGAACCGCGAACGGGGCCGATGGCATGGCGGAGGCGAAGGTGTACACGAAGGTGGTGGCGAAGGCGTGGGAGAAACTGGAAGCGAGGGCGGAGGAGGCGAAGGCGGAGACGGAGGCGAAGGTGGAGACGGAGGCAAACGAGAAGGTGGAGACGGAGGCGAAGGCGGAGACGTAGGCGAACGAGAAGGTGGAGGAGGTGGCGAAGGAGAAGGCGATGATGGAGGTGGAGGCGAAGGTAGAGGCGGAAATTGATGAGGTGGCGGAGGCGGAGGCGAAAGGGGAAAGTGGAGGCGAAGGCGGAAGAGGAAGTTAACGCAGAAGCGAAGACGGAAGTGAAGGCGAAGGTAGAAGAAGAGGCGAAGATGGAAACAGACGCGAAGGCGAAGGCGAAGGCGGAAGCAGAGCGCGAAGGCGAACGTGGCAGCGGCGGCGGCATAGAACCCCGTGCGCAATTCCTTCGTCCGTGCTCACGCGTTCTCCGCTGGTTTCGGAAACGTCTTGATTACAGAGTGACCACCTCTGGAGAACGGCTGACCTCCGCGCTGGGGTCAGGCTCAGCTCCAAAGTGGGCCAGCCGAGCAGCGATTCTCATGAGACATGGTCTGCAGCCGCCACATTAGGAATTTAAGCACAATCCTGCGAGTTGGCTTCCTTTTTAATACAGAACCCCCAGCTGATGAGACTCTTTAGTGTAAAGAAGATATTTTTACTTTTCCTTCTCTTTTATTATTATATTTTATTTCACATTCAGAGCCAGCATTGCTTCGGTCTCAGAAGCGATTCAGATCGGGAGGTCCTAAGGTTCGAGCCCTGTCGGCGGATTTTCGATACTAGCTATATAGCTGGACCTGGAGAAGAATCCTAGACGACGGTTGCTCTGATAATTTTCCTTGATTTCTCCGATCAATATCAGGAGAATAATGGAGCAGTACCATGAACTGTGCGCAATCTTACCTTCATCTTTCTTGTGCCCTATTCTCTCCTTACACACGCGCACATACATTCAAATTCACTTCACTACCACGCATGTCGGCAGACAAGTAGGAATCTTAGAGCATGTCTCGGCTGACTTCTTAATAATCAAACAAATCGACATATTTCTTAACGTGGAATTTTTGTTACTCTTTATTTCAAAACGAACATTTATAGTATTTCAGTAAAGTATTAATTTATATTCACATTAAAAAAATTCACTCTTCACCACCATTACAGATTGAAAATGCTTCTATTGAATGGTTAACTAGCAATGCACTAGTTCAATGCATAGAAATAACTTTTGATAATAAATTAACGTGAAAAAACACATAAAAGAATTACACAAAAACTTTTATTAAAATGTGGAAACCACATCTGCTGAGTTGCGAACCACCGCCGTTGCCACATCCTCCGGCAGCCGGTGCAGCAGCTAAAACGCTGAGTTGCGTCTTCACCGCCGTTGCCACATCCTCCGGCAGCCGGTGCAGCAGCTAAAACGCTGAGTACAGCTGGAAACTATGTATTTTCCGCGAGAAGAATTTACTCAGCCCATCGAAGAAAAATTATTATGCCGTAGCGATCCCGAACGGAAGGATCGCGAGTTTGAGTCCAGCCTCGGGCATGCTTGCGGCATCGTGTGCTAATTAAGCGTGTGGGCTGCTTACGTAAGCCACACTGACACCTCCCGTGTCCTCCTCCGGGCGCTGCAGGGGTATCTCCTTGCAACGCCCCCGCGATGCCCATAAGGAAACAGTAACCAAAAAGAAATTCTAACGAAAAATAATCAAAGCCCCCTGGTCTAGCAGCAACAACCAGCTTCATTGAGAATTAAAACTAGAACCGATTCGAAATACTGTTACAAGAATTTCTCAATCATTCATTAAATCACTTGAGTATCCCTCTCTGCCGACTTACTTTCATTGCGAAAAACGTCATTATAAAAAACCAAACTCCAAAAGAATTATATCACGCTAACCAAAAGATGTATTCAAATCCTCGGAATCAAGTAAAACCAAAACACTTAAAAGTTTCGTGAATTTGGTATTAAAGAAAGAAACAAACAACTAGCAAATGGTTATCAACTATGATTATGCAGAAGTAGGTACATAGCAACAATAGTTAGGAATGTTCAAGCGTAAACGCGTAAAACAAGTATTTATTAATACCCCTAAAATGCAGCAATGCCGAAGAGGTGAACAACATTTTGAAAAAGTAATAATTTCATAGCAACAATAGTTAGGAATGTTCAAGCGTAAACGCGTAAAACAAGTATTTATTAATACCCCTGAAATGCAGGGGTAATATTACTGCCATTTTTTGGTTGTTAGTACTCGCCTGACCGCTGTGGTGTGCGGATCGTTCCCGCAGCTCCGTAGTGTCTTACCTTGCTCGCCCGCGAGGGCGCCAAGATAAGGAAAAGTCTAGCGATAACAACCAGTGCGCACTAGCTCTAAGTGAACAGTTACAGTTGTGAAGCATAACGGTGTTTCATCCTATTCATATTCAAATCAACGTAACAAAAGATAACATATACTAAAACTCAGTTGATTACCGAAGTATTTTCGGGTAGGATCAGTAGCATGTAGTGCGATTGCATGCTACTGACACCCGGGAAGCTGTTTACTTCAAGAAATGTCATCCGAAGAATCAACAGGCAGCGACAGCAACGCCATGGATCATGATTCATCTGCTCCCGTCAACCTGACGCAGAATGTATGGCAAATATACACACCAGCTCGGTCAAAAAGGCCGAACCCTGACGTCCTCGACCCTGATGCTAATAGAAGGGTAAGGCAAAAGACAGCGTCTTGCGATAGTAATACTAGTGTATATACAGTTCCCACCAAGAATCAATTCAGTGCTCTTGATATGGAAGGTACAACAGAAAACAATGAGGAAACCTTTTCAAAAACCACTGTACCTCCAATATTCGTGCCAAATGTGAATAATGTTCCAGCTATGATAAAGTTTTTAAAGGAAGCCTTAAAAACAGAAGATTTCGAAATAAAATCTCTAGCAAACGACAAAATTAAAATAGCGCCGAAAACTCCTAATACCTACAGGGAAATAATAAAACATTTATCAGCCAACAGTCACGTATACTATACATACCAGTTGAAACAAGAACGTGCGTATAGAGTTGTCTTGCGACATATACATCATACGGTAGATGTAAAAGATATCAAGGCTGCGCTTCTGGAAAAAGACCACAAAGTTAGAAACATTATAAATGTTCGCCACAGACTAACTAAAACACCTCTGCCTCTATTTTTTGTAGACCTTGAGCCCAAACCTAACAACAAAAAAGTGTTCAAAATTAACCGACTGTTAAATTGTGTTGTTGCTTTCGAACCACCACGTCTGAAACGCGAGATAGTACAATGCAAAAACTGTCAGAGATATGAACATACCAGATCGTACTGTGCATACCCGTATAGGTGTGTTAAATGTGGAAAAGAACACGACCCAGATAAGTGTTTAAAAGAAAAGCAAAGTCAACCAACTTGTGCTCTGTGTGAAGGCAATCATCCCGCCAACTACAAAGGTTGCAAAGTATACCAAGAAATACTAAAAAGGAAAGGGTACAGCAACTCAAGTAAACACAGAATGTTTCAACAAGAGACGCATGTGCAGACACAAAACAGCAACATTGAAACTACTTATTCTCACGAAAACTCAAGAAGCAGACATGTAAATGCAGGAACATGGGCCGATGTTGCGCGATCAAAGCCTGTAGAAAGACATGAACACAACGACAATAGCCATTCCATTATGAATATTATACAGCACTCCTTTGAGAGATTTGAAAACATACTAATGCAGCAAAGTCAACAAATAAACTCTCTCATCAACCTCATAACGTCGCTTGTCTCCAAACTATCTAATGCCTAAATTCCTTCGCATTGCAGCTTGGAACGCCAACGGCTTGGCAAATCATCGCCAAGAAATCGAAATATTTCTCAACGAAAACAAAATAGACATGCTACTCATCTCTGAATCTCACTTCACAGAAAGAAGCTACTTTAAACTGAAGAACTACACTTTATACGATACTAAACACCCCAGTGGCAATGCTCATGGTGGCACAGCAATATTAATAAAAAGCACTATAAAACATCAAGAACAGGAAGCTGTACAGGAACAGGATATTCAAGCAACAACTGTACAAATTATGGACTGGAGTGGACCAATTACCATCAGTGCCATTTACTGCCCTCCAAGATTCAAAATAGACAAACAACGATTTGAAACCTATTTTAAGTCTCTAGGAAATAGGTACATGGTGGGAGGAGACTACAATGCCAAACACACGCAATGGGGATCCAGGCTCATCACCCCAAGAGGGAGAGAACTGCTGAAAGCAGTTACCTCACTTCAGCTAGAAACCATTTCTACAGGAGAACCTACCTACTGGCCTACCGACCTAACCAAAACCCCAGATGTAATTGATATATTCATAACAAAAGGAATTCCATCCACTAACTGTATCATAGAATCTTCCCACGAACTGTCCTCTGACCACACTCCAATAATTATCACAGTCGGCAACAAAATTATTCTACAATCCCCTCCCGCGTCACTAACGAACAGAAAGACAAACTGGAACTTGTATAGAAAACAGATATCTATGAAAACAAACATCCGATTCCCACTAAAATCAGCTGACCACATAGACGAAGCGACTGAGTATTTAATACAAAATATTCAAGAAGCAGCTTGGACCGCTACACCGCAACTTCACTACACCCAAGGCTGCGTGAAATATCCAAAAGTTCTTTTGAACAAAATAGCCGAGAAAAGAAGACTAAGAAGAATCTGGCATACTTCAAAATATCCTGAAGACCGTACCAACTACAACAGAGCAACTAGGCAACTAAAACGCCTCCTAAACGAATTCAACAACAACAGGTTTCAAGACTTCATAACCAACCTTACCCCAACAGAAGATACCAATTACTCCTTATTTAAAGCCACAGGGAAGCTAAAAAAACCGACCAAATCAAATCCCCCAATCAGGGACGAAAACAAGTGTTGGGCAAGAAACCCCACAGAAAAAGTGTCTACCTTTGCCAAATTCTTTGCTAATGTATTCCAGACTCATCCCATTATAAATACTAACCAAGAGCAACAAATCAGAGATTATCTTAACTCCCCAAACCAAATGACTCTTCCAATCCCGCACTTCACTCCCAGAGAAATTACCAAAACCATAAACGCCTTATCAAACAAAAAAGCTCCTGGCTATGACTTAATTACAACACCTCTTCTCAAAGAACTACCACGAAAAGGCAAGACTATAATTACTGCATTGTTCAACAGCATTATAAGAACAGGGCACTACCCGGAGCAATGGAAAGTAGCCCAAATTCAAGTTTTTCTCAAGCCTGGGAAACCTCCACATGAACCCTCATCCTACCGTCCCATCAGTATACTTCCCATTCTATCTAAAGTATTTGAGAAACTTCTTCTATCAAGATTACGTCCTCACATTGCAACCAATAACCTAGTCCCTGATCATCAATTTGGTTTTAGACAACAGCATTCTACCGTCGAACAAGTTAATAGAATCACCAACTACATTGAGAATTGCTTCCAAGAAAAGAAATACTGTTCAGCCGCCTTTCTAGACATTGCCCAAGCATTTGATAAAGTCTGGCACGATGGACTCTTATTTAAACTCAAGAATTTTCTACCGTATCCCTTCTTCAACATTATCAGATCTTTTCTATCCCACCGCACCTTCCAAATCAAATATCAAAATGAATTATCTGAATTCCATCCAATCAAGGCCGGAGTACCACAAGGTAGTGTACTCGGCCCTATCCTATACCAGCTCTATACTACTGATATACCAAAATCAGATAAAACAACCATAGCCACTTTTGCAGATGATACGGCCATATTAGCTTCGGATGACGACCCTAATGACGCATCAAGACATTTACAAGAACATCTCACAATGATTGAAGATTGGGCCAAAAAGTGGAAAATAAAAATCAACGAAAATAAATCAGTCCATATAACCTTTACCCTGAGAAAAAACAAATGTCCTATTGTCCACATCAACAACAATCCAATAGTACAGGTGGAAAGTGTAAAATACTTGGGAATACATCTAGACAAACGGCTAACGTGGAAGCATCACATCTTAGCCAAAAAAAAGCACCTTCAACTTCAAACAAGAAAACTATACTGGTTACTAGGATACCACTCAAAACTATCACTGGAAAATAAACTGTTGATTTATAAAGCTATCATAATTCCAATATGGACCTACGGCATCCAAATCTGGGGCACAGCAAGCAAGAGTAATCTCTCGATCATACAGAGATTTCAATCCAAGACCCTAAGAATGATCGCGGCAGCACCATGGTTCATCACAAATGCAGCACTGCACAAGGACTTAAAAATGCCCACTGTCTTGGAAAGAATAGAATTTATCAGCTCAAACTATCTCCAGCGCCTTGAAAACCATCCAAACCACTTAGCCCTCAACATCCTAGACAATAGTGCAGATATCCATCGACTAACCAGAACCTCACCCCTACAACTCCCATATAGATTTTCAACAAATAACTGAAACATTACCCTCAGCTAATAAACTATCCCACTTGCAGCCAACCCAAAATAATACTTGCTTTTTGTTATAGTATGAAGAAATAGATGAAGAGTACCGATGGGATACCTTCACTGGAAATCAATCATTGTCATAACAAGTCTACAACAACATATTTACTTATTATTTTGTAAAAAATAGATTGTAAATTTTTTGTAATAATAAAAAAAAAAAAAAAATTTTGGAGGTTGGTATATTTTTTTAAAAAATATTTATTATTTAAGGTCGCATTAACAGCTAGGTCATTAGCGACCACTATAGATTAACGATAGGGTTAACAGTACGATGTGATAGGGGGATGATGAGGGGTGAACTGACGAACACTAATACAAGCATGCCCGAGGCTGGACTCAAACTCGCGATCCTTCCGTTCGGGATCGCTACGGCATAATAATTTTTCTTCGATGGGCTGAGTAAATTCTTCTCGCGGAAAATACATAGTTTCCAGCTGTACTCAGCGTTTTAGCTGCTGCACCGGCTGCCGGAGGATGTGGCAACGGCGGTGAAGACGCTCCGCCTCAGGGCTCGTGGCGCGTCCTCCTCCCTCCGCGCGCCCGTGCAGCTCCTTTAACCCCCGACCTGGCGGCGGCGGCGGCGGCGGCCGCGCGGGAAGATGAAAGACGACGAGGCGCGCGGCGCGGCGCAGCGTGAGGTGTGGGCTGCTTACGTAAGCCACACTGACACCTCCCGTGTCCTCCTCCGGGCGCTGCAGGGGTATCTCCTTGCAACGCCCCCGCGATGCCCATAGCTACGCTCGTATTATGCTTCCTGCTTCGCCCCCCCTCCCGCTACGCCCCATGCTAAGCCCACCACTATGCTCACCGCTATGCCCCCTATTACGCTTCGCGCTACGCCTCCCGCTACGCCTCCCGCTACACCCACCGCTACACCCACCGCTACTCCCCCTGCTGCGCCCACCTCTACGCCCACAGCTACGACCACGGCAATGCTCACCACTACGCCCATCGCTACGCTCACTGTAATGCCCACTACTACGCCCACCGCTACGCCCTCCCGCCACCACCCTGCTACACCCCTGCTAGGTTCCACTTGCTGCGTCCCACCGCGGTGCCCACCAGGTTCGCCCCTCTACGTCACTCGTAGCTACGTCCCCGCTAAGTCCTCTTGCTACGCCTCTTCGCTAGGTCCCCTTCTACATCCCCCGCTGTGACCATCGCCCCGCTACGTCTTCCCGCTGCTGACCCTCCGTTACCCGGCCCCCTCCTCCGCTACGCTCACCAAGCTACGACTGCCCCCGCTAAGCCCGCCACGGCTGCGCGGCTCGCCACTACACCCTTCTCCGCTACGCTTCCCGGTATGCCCCCACCCCTACCCCACTTTGCAGTTTCTCCAGGTACAGCTACGATAGCATCTGTCACAATATAAAACATTATCAATAACGCACGTGATTGCGATATTTGAATTAACTGACAATAACTTTGATTTAGCTATATTTCTATGCTTGCCATATCTAAAACAATGAGCTGGCATTCATAAATCATGGGATACTTCACTGTTTGAAAATATCATTGTTAAGTCTTTGTTCAGCGTATTCTCGATTAGGTGGTGTAGGGGCCCTGCAAGGGCACCAAGTCGTAAGGAGTCAACCAGAGACTTTGTGTACACTGCATCGTATGCTAATTAAGATACCTGGACGCCTCTGTCGACGGGCTTTTTATCAACCTCTGCGCTGCATGTGGATGCTTCGGATTAGGTGCTTCTGAGGCAGTGTCAAGGATGTGCCATTGGTACAGTTGTCTTCAGAACATACTTTGAGTTGTAGAGAATGTACTGTCCCGAAAAAGTGTTTTAAATTGTCAATTCTCTAAACCTTCGAGTGACAGAGTTCTGAAACGGTAGAGGAAGAATTTATGCTGTTAGCAATAGGGAAGAGCGATTATAAAAAAAATAATTAATATCTAATCGGTTAATTTTATTGTTGGAGTATTACGCGTGAATTAATCGTTCTGAATTCATTGATTACCTATTATTATTTGAACTTGTGAAAATATTGCACTCTTTCCATCTTTTTTTAAGTAAAAATGGCTTCTAAATTCAAACGGCCAGCCCCTAAATTGTGTGTTACAGCGTTTTACCCGTATTGTGAGTGAGAAAAGATTCTTATAATTATGTGTTGAGATCAACTTTCACATCAAATAAAATAGTATCTTCGATTTTTGCCGAATATTATATCTGCGTCCTTACCCTCAATTTTATTTTATATAGATTTAACGCTACTCTTCATATCTGGTTACACATTCTACTAAATAGAGGTCTCTAGAAGACCGAAAAAAGTAATAACACGTTCAAAGAAGTATCACTTTGTAGAATATACCATAAGAATTATAACTCTGGCCCCAAATGTTCCTCAAACTATCTCCCTCGCATATCTCTAAAATACCATAAAATTCACCGGTCCTTATCAACTGTCTGAAATCCCATGGCACAGGTAATAACTATTTTACATGATACATCTTAAATCATAATCAACACTACTACTATACTCGTAATAAGTAACATAACCCACTTAACAAAATTATTACGAACTTCCCTGAGCATCTCTTTCTCGTGGAACTGTATACAATTTCTTCATAAATAATACAAATTTTGTATGTACGTAAACAAAAAAAAATGTACGTAACCTTCACAGTAATGCTGTCCCTCTAGCTTGCAAGGTCAATGTTTACAAAAATCACTCTGACGACTAACGAGAAAAACCTTATCTGACAGAGAACATGTATAGGCTCATTTATCTGAGTCGGAATTCTCTGCAGCCTGCACACAAACACGCACACAAACACGCACGCACACAAACACGCACGCACACACACACACACAAACATAAACATGCTGAAACCCACTACAGCCCGTCGCACGGGGCTTACAAAACGGAAAGTGCGTCATGCGTATCCGGGACCTGAAGCCGGGCTCTTGGAATCCGCGTCCACCGTCGCCCCCGAGACGAAGTGCCTGCACCCGCTGAGGGCCCATTGTATCCGTGGCGTGACTTCAGGAGACAGAAATTAATGCCAGCCGAGTAATGTTGTGTGTCAAAACTCATCTGGGCTGTTTTTCATCTTAATTCGTAAAACATTCTTATGCATTTGCGCGTTTGTGTTTCCCACCTTTTTCTTGCAACATTAAACTGAGGGAGAAAAAAAGAACTTCATGGGAAACGCAAATCCTGTAAAGATATTCGTGATTAATACATTCATTTAAGAGTACGCCATCGTAAAAAAATAATTCTCAGTTCTTACTGACTGAATAAGCAAAAAACGTGGGCGTAATATAATTATTTGGTCATAGTGTTTTGAGCTACGAGACTGTATTCACATAATGTTTTCTCTGAGATTCTATGCAAAACACTGAATACTGACATAAAAAATGTTTGTTTACTTTCTTCTTCGCAATATATAATACAAATTAACTACAGCCACGATATTAGCCAACAGTGTAGCCAGACAAGATACTTGATAATGTGCAATCTGCGGGTAGTCTACACGTGACTACACTCATTCAGTAACTAGCAGTAAGTACTACAATATCTTAAAAGTCTAGCTTTCATAAATTCCCATTTTTACTGATTTCATTTATTACCTAAGTTAATCTCATTGCTGCTTTCTGTCAAATTTAATTATTTAATCTATTTAATTGCAATTTTGTTTTCATGTTTCTTGCAATAGATTTGCAATGCATTTGCACTTCGTATTTTGTAATCTGTTAAAATGGCCATTTAAGGAAATAACCATTTTAATAACTGTTGACAGTTATACTGCTATATAATCGGATTACTTTTACGGGTAAATGTTAGTTTAAAAGTGCGCGCGTCAAAAAATTGTGCACATGAGATTAAACTCAATCCATCATTCGACGAAAATACACTTTATTTATTTATTTATTTATTTATTTATTTATTTATTTATTTATTTATTTATTTATTTATTTATTTATTTATTTATTTATTTATTTATTTATTTATTTATTTATTTATTTATTTATTTATTTATTTATTTATTTATTTATTTATTTATTTATTTATTTATTTATTTATTTATTTATTTATTTATTTATTTATTTATTTATTTATTTATTTATTTAATTTGTTTATTACACTACTTTTTCAACTTAACACTATATCGTCTTCGGAGTGCGCGTTGTGTGTGGAGTGGCGTGTAATTCGTTTGCGGCGCTCTTGAGACCGTGCCCTTCGCTGCGCGGCGTGTGCGGGCGTGCACTGAATTCCCAGCGCGGCCGCGGTGTGGTCGCCGCCCACGCCGCCCGCAGCCTTCCCACGCCGACGCACCGCGTGGGCGCCGCCGCGCCGCTGCGCGCCCGCGCTCTCGGGGGCGCGCCGAACCGGCCCACGGCGCTCGCCCGCCCGCCCGCCCGCCCGCCCGCCCGCCCGCCCGCATGGCACGCGGCCAGCGCCCGCTGCCCCCGGCTCCGACCACTCGCCCGCCGCCGCTACAGCTGTTCGTCCTGGGGAATTTACAACGATGGGGGTCTGGATCTGCCTTGCTGCCGTTGCCTGCGCGGCTGCTGCCGCCGCCACTCAGTCCCTCCTCATCCAGCCTCACCACTTCCTACTGACACCACTTCCTCCATCACCACCTCTACCATCACCAACTCTACCATCCCCATCAGCACCACAATCACCTTCATCGCCTCCACAACTCCTACCACATTGACGACTTCCATCACCACTATATTGCGCTCCACCACCACTCCCACCCTCTCTACCACTACATTTAACGTCCCTGCCTTCGATTTCGCCACTATTTCCTGCATCATCTTACCGTTGTTACGATTATCTCTGTTGCCTCCAACGTCACTTCCATCATTTACATACACACCAGGAACAACTACAATGAGAACGAAAACCACGCCAACCACAACGGCAGCTACCACCACAATCACATCAACAACAACCTCAACAGCAACAATCATAACTGCAACAACCATCACCGCCGCATCTCTCTTCCTCTCTTCCTCTCTTTTTCTCTCCCTCTCTCCCTCTCTTCCTCTCTCCCTCTCTCCCTCTCTCTCTCTCTCTCTCTCTCTCTCTCTCTCTCTCTCTCCCTACCTCCCCCTCCCTCCCTCTTTAATATTTATTTTCGCTTATACTTTCACTTTTCAGTTGTATGAGTGAGAGAAACAGCAAGAAGATTGTCTTGCTGCCTCCCAACCAAGCTTCATCTAGTGGAATGTTTGGTTCTGCAAGTAACACTGCGTTTATTTATTTTAAAATTTCCATTTACAGGACTTTTTGCTCCCAATCAAATATTATTTTGCTGAATTTGCTCCCAAGTATTCTGTTGATGTTTTGAAGTTAACACTTTTTATCCTTCTACTGTTCTGAATGTCAATCTGTGTGTGAAACTACTTGTGATGTCTCAACGCTTATTCACGATGAGAAAGTAACTAGACATCGTGTCTATATTTCTTGTGCAGAAGAAAGTTTAACTTTTGATCTGCCCTCTTCCTTTTTACACTGCCCCTATTAAACATTCATCGTACAGTAAGTAACACGACTACCTGAAATGTCGCTTGACTTGACTTCTCTGTAATCACTTCCTGTGCTATGATACCCTTTTTTTATTTCCATTGTTCGAAGTAAATGAATTTTAATGTTTTGGGGAAAATGTTTACATACATTACGTGCAATATTTTTTTAACATAAAACAAACTTAAAATTAAATTTTAGAAGGAGTCTAGGAAGTTGCCTCTGAGTAGATGAATATTTTTAATATAATAGACTATAATTATTACTAAAGTAATACTATCGAATTAAAAACAATATTATTAATCTTTGGTGAGTCGAGATTTAATTCTGGGGAAAGGGCTTGCTGATTGGCGTAATACAAACGTTTTATGTCACAGAAGAGAGTAAGTCTACACTGTAGTGAAAATTAAGGGGATAATTTATTTGTCCATGCTTTGAGGGGATCAATGGAAAGTTATTTCTCGATTTTATCATTTCTAACAAACCATGAAATATTGCAACAGCATTTAAAAATGGATTTTATGTGACTTGGTAATGGTATCCATCATCATCGTTTGTGTTAACGTTCCAAGCATCGCGACCTACTCCCCACCGTTAGTTCCCACTGCCGCCGCCGCCTGCATCGCCGCGTGGGACGATCTGGTCTGGAGCCAGGCCGCTCAGATGCACCGCGGTTCTTACCGGCTTCGCAGAATAACTTACTCTGCTTCTTAACGTCGTGGGTTTAATCAGATGCTTGTTCTCGGCGGACGCGCCATGCAAAGAGAAGCACAAGAAAACGGTTGTGGGAGTTGTTCTCTCCGTGTTGGGAGCTTTGTCTTCTAGCCCGTGTACTTTCCCGCCTTCCTTTAAACATCTTCGTTCCATTCTCAGAAAAAGATGATTGGGGAAGCAGCTTCCTATTTCTTCGAAATGCATTTGACACTACTTACTTTTTTTGTTTTGTTTTTTGTTGTTGTTTTTTTGTCATTCAGCAATTGTCGTCTTCGACTACAAACAAGCAACTAATGCAACGACTTGAAATTCTCCATCTCATGCAATGAAATTTTGGTATCCTGTTTTGTCTTTTGTATTTCCTTGAACTGCAGACGACAACCATTTGTGTACACTTTTTCAAAGTAACTGCAAACCCAATTGACAGTAATGACAAAACTACTTCATAAATTAGTTTTATTAAACATTCCTTTACACAGAAAATACTCGAAAAAGTTTTTGATGAAAAATGATTTCAATATTTCACGTCCATTCAGTATTGTTACTTGTTGTTGGTCAGAATTCATTACATAATAAATTAATAAACAGAATTACAAAACAATTACTAATTTTATTAATACAGACTTATACTCACTATTTTTTACACATGTATTTATAATCTTATTTAATAAACAACTTTCTCCGTTTCGCCGTTTTTTTTTTCAAGTGTTAAATTTTGTTGTGTGTTTTTAAACTTTCGCAGGATTTTACAACTTTTTAACAAATTTCTCCCCACGAGTGTGAAAGTGGAATACGTCATATTTTTACTCTGCGTGAGAATTTAATGAACTTATTCAGAAAATGAGATACTTTCTCTTTATGTCCAAGCTGCAAATATTATCAACTTTTTAGCACTGGTGAGAGCGTGGGCATGTATGCGGTATGTTTGTGTGAGCAGAGGGAGAACAGAGGGAGTAGAGCAGAGGGAGAACGAGAAAAATGAAAAGAAGGAAAGAAAAGGGATCGTAGAATTTACAGATTAAAAAGAAATGAATGAATTTTTTGATGTGTCTAATTTATAAATAGTATTAATCGTTCATTTGAACTTATTTTCAGTGTGTTTGCTCTGTAGTAATGACCATAAGTCTTGAAAAGAGTAAAGAAAATATTAACTTATATTGCGATGGAGGTCTGGCAATGGGAAGAGATTTGGTAGAATGATAAAATTTTTTTCTGTTCATCCCGGAGGTTCAGGCTTCCGTTGCGCTCGCTAATCACAAAGAGAAAGGAAACGCACTTAGTAAGCGGGATCCATCGCAGCAGAAAGGCTGAAAACGAGTGCAAGTGTAGCGTCAGAGGAACTGCGAATGGGCATCATAGTGTCTTCTCCGGGCGGCGTCCATCCCCATGTGGGTCACGCGCTCGGCGGCGCGGGGAAGAGTAGCAGGCGCCGACCTGTTGCTTGATCGCCCGCCGTTTGGGCACAATGGTTCGGCTTGAGGGAACAGCGGTCAAAATTACCTTCCTTCAAGGAAATTAAATTCGCATACTAGCATTCGATGAGATGGCTCATTGATATCACCGTTTTCGCTGGAGCGTCTCTGACCGGTGAGTTGTAGATTTCGAGACCTGATAGTGGCGGGATTTCAACTCTAGCTAGGTCGAATTCAGCAACTGACTGGAGGAGAAATCTAGCGGCTGGTTGCTCTGATCGGAAGTTTTCCATGGTTTCTCCGATCAACACATGACGAATGCTTCAAAAATACCCTCGGAAACGGACTACGAACTGTGCGCGATCTCGGGGGGGATCGTGTCTGCGTAGATAAACACTGTCTCTGGTGGAGAGTTGTAGATATCCGCCCGGCCCCTCAGTTTCACGGTGCAACTGACACCGTTAGCTTCAAGGTTGGAGGCAGTGACTAGGCAATGATCAAGCTCCTGGTTGCCGGTTGAACCCGGTAACCCACTAGTTGGGCTTCTGGCGGGCCGAATTTGGTGAAGGAGGTTCTTAGGATCGCTCTGGAATCAACGCATAAAAGTCCAGCGGGAAATTACCTACCGTCAGGTTGTCTAGGTTCTCGGCGATACGTCTCGGCCATACGTTCACGTCGTTAGCCTCACGGTGTAGGCAGTGAGGAGACGTGATGTGGGTTCCGAGCCGCCCGGACCTTAGATGGGCTCTCGGCTTTGTCATGGCAGTGGCCCAATATTCTGAACATAAAGGAGGGTCTTGGCGTCCCGGCGCATGTGAGTGGCTCTTCGTCATACGACGATATTGACTCCGGTACTAGTCTGGATAGCTAGGAGCTCTGAGCTGGCAGGACGATCTGATCCAGGCATTGCATGGATAGGTTACCGGGACGGAAAACTGGGTTCCATCCGGATCCAGATATCGGCCTGTTGTTGCATACCCGCGGCAGCGAGGGGTGAGGATAAGAGCTAAAGCTCAGGAGCCCACCTTGGGGACTTGTTTCCCCCCATAGAACATGTGTTTGTGTGGAGTTGTGACCACACTAGGTGTCTACTGTGCACGATCTTTCCTTCATCTTTGTCCCCTCCTCTACCCTTCACCGACATGGAAATACTTGTTCGCACTATGAAAATACAGTCCAGAACAAGCAATGTAGGATAATTTCTTTCATATATTTAACCACACACACATTCATATCTACACGTGCTTGAGACCGTGTCTTCAGCCCATTTTAGGCCGTCATTTTTTCATAATTTTTCGTCGGTACACACAAGTAGCAGACCAGACTGGATGTAATTTGTACGAAAAAATGACACATGCTTCATATTTTAATAAAAATTTTGCTGAGTTTTGCTACGGAGCTCCTGGCGTCACTTTTTGAAACTTTCTCTGGTTTGGTATGCGTGTGTTGTTATAGTGCTAAGAGTACGATTTGTTCCTTTCGTACAGTTTCAAGAGCGTTCAATTGTGTTAAATTGTAATGTGAAGCGATTATGTATTGAGAAATAAAACATATGCTGTATTCTAATGTCTCTGTTCGTGCTCAGACCTAATATAATATAACTTTATTTGTTGCTATAAATGCATTGTTTAACTGTTTGACCTTCTGCGCTTTTTGCGCCGTCCAGAGGAAATATTTTCATCACGATTGCGTTCGAAAACGAAATAATTGGGTAAAATGCTCGTTCTTGTTCATTCAGTTTCGACACCGAAACAGTACCGCAGCATAGAAATGAAGGTTCCTTTTCCAACCATTTTCTGTACAGACAAATGATGTAAAACTTACTGTGTAAAACGGGCTTTAGAGAGTTATGAAAAGGGAAATTTTGCCCGTCTTCTAGCGCGCTTAACACCACAGTGCAGCGCGGCGGTGGCCACGCCAAGACACCGCCGCGCCACAGACGCGCCTGGCAAAAACTGCAACAGACAAGCGCACAAGCGCACAAGCGGACTGCGTGGCGTCCACAAACGACGCCGCCACCGCCGCCTTCGCCACCCTTCCAAGTGGCCGAGGTGCCTCTACACTGCACGGCTCTCGAGGGCAGTGGGGCTTTCAACTTGCATCAAGCTGCAGTCTCATTGGTTCGTTTTGGCTGCCAGAATTTGCCATGAAATATTAAGAAACATAACTTTTCTTGTGATACAATACAAGCACAACAAAATTATTTTAAATATTAACATTTCAAGATATTACCGTCCTGGATGGCCGAGGTGGCAGGGCGTGTGCCGACTCAGAGCCTCGGTCTGAAGGATCGCGGCTTCGAGACCTGCCTCGGGCATGTTTGTTTGTCCCTAGTCTTTTATGCATGTGTGTTGTCGCGGACGGTCTTGCGAGTCTGCTAACCACAGACAGAGGAGCTCGCAAGTGTGTCAGTGTCTAGTGTACGGGTTAATATGTGTCCCCGTGAGAGACATAGTGGATAGCCTGCGCGGTTAGTCGAAATTGGCATCCCCTGAAGTAGGAAAAAGCCCCAGGAAGATGTGTCCAACATTTCGGTGTTTTCCAATATTAGTATAAACTTTTTTTTCATTAATGAGTTCTTGTAGGCCAAATATTTCTTGAGAGTAACGGCAATGTTTTAGAAAATTGTAGGTTAACGTATTAAATAATTTAATGTCAGATGTACCAAATTCTTATTAGTAGGATTGTCGTATTTCCGCTTTCATCGCATTATTTATTTATGCATTAATAACAACAGAAAACAAACAACAAATAAGAAAGGATATGAAGTGTATTACTCATAAATATTTTTGAACATATCTACATTTATTTAGTTTATATTTATTTAAAAGTTGATACTAAAACACAAAGGACACGAGTTTGAGAACAAGTAAGTTATACAAAATCATGTATAATATTTACTGAAATTAGAAAACAATTTTCACATTAAAGCTATCTCATCGTTTAAAATTTCCCTCTATAGCATTCACTTGAATTTTATAAGTATTAATGATCTGAACTTTTCATGTGCACGAAAGAGGTCACAAAAATGCATGCATTAAAGTTATTAATGATTAATTACTTTATTAAATAGAAAGTTTTGGAGAAACCACCTCGTGTTAAAGACGCTAAGAAAACCAGAAAGTGCGATTTCGTTTGTCGGAGTTTTATACATTCACCATTGTTATTATTTCGCCCTCGTTATGTCCACTGAAACTTGCACAGTCACTGCCAACACGAACTCTTCATGACAGACTCTGATCTCGATGTTGCAATTTCTTAAAGCTTAAGCAGCCTCTTTGCTCTCTCCGTCCTCGTTTACGAGTAGAATTAAATTGATTGTGTATTGCCTCAAACTCTTCTTTCTTCTTTACCCTGTCGTTCTTCTGTAGTTCATCTACCTTGTACGCACTTTTCCAGTTATTAATTTCATTGCTTCGTCTGTTATATCAGAATTTCCAGTACTTTCCAATTTCAACATGAAGCATATTGCATTTTATGGTTTATAAAGTATATTAAATAAACGTCTACTTCATTTTCTGTACATTCTTTAAAACTATTATGCTTTTCTTTTTTCCTTCCTTTCATTTCGCTGTTTTCTGTTACAGACAAGCAAAATTATCGTGAAAACAACTCACTGCTGAATCACTTTTGTATTTCTTTTCATCCTTTCACCTTTCTTTACATCTTCTAATCGTTAACTGGCCCAAAAATCACAAGACGACTGCAGAGGTAACCATTCTGCGCTTAAGTCGTGGGTTCGAGTCCGGGTAAATTATTAAAGCTTGTGATTGCGACATGGGACGTGTGATGAGACAGGTGAATTCATGAAACATGTGATTGCGACCCTACTTTTTGTTAATTGTTTACAGTTGAGGCACTGTATAAATTATGGCAACTGACATTTGTTCGAAATCAGGATAATTTAATTAAAAAGTAATGAGTAGTAGCTCTAATTCCTCTCAATATTAACAATATTCCTTGCATCATAGCTCTTTCTATTTTGTAAGATTTTCAAGAATAAACAACAAATGGCAATAAAATTCAGTTGTAAGTTATGATTGGCACAGTTAATTTCATGTAGATGGTAATCTTAGATTGAATTTCCTTCTGTAACATGGAATTTCAGTTAATACTACTTACTTCCGGAAGCCTCAACGAAAATTCTTATAATTGCAAATTCATTGAAATGCTTAGGCGGAAGAGGAGGCCTTATGGCCTGAGCTTCGCCACAAATAAAGATAATTATATTTTACTTATTATTAATTAATTATAATTAAATTTTTATTATGGATAACGAAGAAAACTTCTCCTGAGCAATGTAAATCATCATTTACTTTAATTACTAGATAAAGTTTTGTGTGAAATCTCTGATATGAGGTCGCACAGAATCTCTTGTGAATATAACACTAGAACAACGATCCATCTTTCTCTCGCTGGCTAGCGATTATCTCGAGCCCACCGCCACTGACTAGTTCAACTGCCAAAGCACCAGGTCTTTGTGTGACACTTCACCAGTCGACATGTGGCATCTGAATCGCGCGTCGTCACCATACGTGATGCAGCAAAGCACAGGTGCCTGCACTGACCCCACGCGTTGATCTGATGACAGTGGTGTTGCATATCTGTAGTTCTCTCTAGGATGCCACAATCTCTGACAAAAGCAGTGGTTTACACGTGTTCGCATATGAAAGAAGGTAAAGCTCAGAACTGATACTGTCAATTACAGAATTGAAGATAAAGAATATCAATGTGTTTTCCACGCATATTTTTGTTCGTACTCTCTATTTCTCAAATATATACCCGCAATTCTCAAGTTGACTCGCGAATAATTTCCAGCAATCAAGATGATACTTGCATAAATGATACTTGATGTTCGTGTCTGAAAAGTGTGTGTACACAGCAAATGAGAAGATTAGTAACTTTTCAAAATAAATGTAGATGGAGTTGCAATGTCGGATAATCTTTACCAGATAAAAGAAAATTATTGGCGTCACTCTCTTCAAATTTGATCGCAGACATTGGGTCTTCACAAAAACATGACAGAACGTTCTTTTGCAGCCTTTTCTGTTTCAAAGAAAGTACCAATAATATGTTTATCTCCGATAAATAATAAATAATTCGTTTGGTTCGAACTGGAAGCATACAGTACATGCGAAATACCGTTTTTAAAACTGAAGTGTAAGATTACCAAAATAATTACAAAATTCATACTATTATGTAAATGTCATCGATGTTTAACTTGGTTGTGTATGGAAGATCTTACTTGTTGTGACAAAGGTGGCAGCATACAAAACCCCGATTTAACACACCCGAAATTTCAAAGAGACGAGGTGCCACAGGACCCCCGAGTTACTTCTCGAAATTATGGGAAAGTAAACAACATTAAGTTTGCTGTCAGGGGTCGAAAGCGAAAGCTGACCTCAGCACTGAACATCTTAAGTTTAAGACTACATCGTAGAGTAGAATTACCGTTGAGAGGAAACTCAAAAATGAATGAGGTGGGACGGTAAATGCGTAGGTGATAATGTCCCGTCAGAGGCGGAAGTTGACAGCGACGACAGCAGATACGGGAAATAAGAGAAATTGTGGAAGTAGCTGTGGATAAGAAGAAGTTGGAGAGAGAATATTACTGCAAAGGCGCCGTTTTCGAATCGTTGTACTATGTTGGAACCGAGCCGGCTGGAGGGTGCTGTGGAAACGATAACCGGGAGCAAAGGTCGGCGAAGACGAAGACGAAAGCAAAGGCACAGAGACCAAATGTCCCCCGGAAGAAATCAAAAAATTATGAAGGCGATTAGGTACTATGCATTGGGAGGGCGTTAGAGAAACTGTGTAGGGATATGGCGATGGAGCCAGCAGGACACGGAAGATTGTGACAGTGGTAAAGTCGACGGTAAAAATTTCAAAGGAGAACAAACATTTCTGGTGAGATGACTGAAATCGAATCGGTAAACTACGGGAATGGATATCCTGCCGAAGAATAGTGTTCGTGCCTGCAGTTATGCTGATGAAAATGATGACGTCGATTATTTTCCCGGCGTCCATGATAGTTGTCTGCGAGGAGGAAGACACAGCGGATAGTAGATATAAAGATAAAAATAGTGGTCCCTACATTAAATACCATGACGAGGAGAAGCGGGGGGAAAATATGGCAGGGCTGGTGACGCAGGCAACTCAACCTCAGACGTTACACGCAAAGGCAGAAGCAGTGCGAATCGCCTGATTGCATCCCTCGGACAGGTTTCCTCACACCCACTGCTCAGTTAATCGAACTTTACTTTGACTTCCGTAGACGGCATAACGCGGATGCATCTTGGTCGGTGTTCAGAGACGGGGAAAGAGGAAACAATTCAGTTTGCATTCATGAACAACGCAAATAGAAGTACTCGCGCCAATCGAAAGAAAATCTCATACACAGTTGAACGTGACACGTTGAGTGGCATTAACTGGACATGTTATTAATTCAAAGATGATTTTAATTCTGCATATTTTAAGGGAATACAATGACCCCCTTTTCTATTCTCCTTGGAGAAGACCACGGCTTACCTAGAAATGAGCTTCACTAAATCAATGCCACACGATACAATTTAATTTCAGAAGAACACGAATCCTCACTGATCTGACCACATCAAATGAAGACCGTAAGAAAATAAACACCAGTTAAACCTTAATAATTAAACAGAGAATTTGTTTACTTTCAAGTCCTACTGTCAATAAGAAAGCGAAAGAGCGATTTTGAAGGTACTAATACCTCGAATTGTACTCACGAGAAAAACTGAACATCATGCAATCCGGCTACGTCTTTTCGGTGAGGTACGTAAAAGGCTTAGGAAAAGTTCACCTCGGGATGCAATAGGGATAGGTACTAGATCTCGAGGGCAAAGTGAGTGGCACTGACTGAGGCAGAGGAGCTGAGATGGCGGAGGTGGAGGCTGAACGGTTCGGAGACTGGGGAATGGCGTCGAATGCGGCGGCGAGGGGACCGGAAGTGGAGGCAGCGGTGGTGGCGACGGCGGCGACGGTGGCGGCGGTTGTGGTGGCGGTAGTGGCGGTGGCGGCGGAGAGGCTGGCGAGGGTGGCGGTAAGGGTGGCGACAGGGCAGCGGTGGCTGTGGCGGTGGCGGTGGTGGCGGTGGGACCGAGGGCGGTGGCGGCGGCAGCCGTGAAGGCGGCGGCAGCCGTGAAGGCGACGGCGTGTGTCCTCGCTAACGAACGCACGTGTAGTCGGCCGTCGACGTGCGTTACGGCGGATCGAATCGGCCGCTTGTCGGCGGCAGCCGTCCACGTCGTCCCCGCGCGTATATCTCGGCGCGACGGCCGGGCGTCCTCAGCCCGTCGCCCATGACGCACGCGCTAATGTCGGGCGAATAGCCTTTGCGGCGGCGGGCGCGGTGCACTGTCGCCACGGAGAAGGGCTGGGGCAGCGCGGATCGATTCAATTACACGGTGACCTTGTGGAACGCTGCAGCTGGGAAATGTAACAAATGTGAAGGCGCTCTTTTTTCTGCTCGTCGAGTTTTAGTTTATATTTTTCGTCATCAGCCTCAAGAATTGTGCCTTCTGAACCTCTTAATTTTGTTATTGAAAGTCGAAAAAATCTGTTAAAAAAACTAACGTCAAATGTGTTTAACAAGTAAAATTTTGCACTGTCCTTGCGCTCCTGAATCCCTCTTGTACTATTCTATGTTCTATAATGGATTAAGTTAGTAAACTTTTTTTTGACACAGTTCCACAAACCTGCTACAAATTTTGGTGCCTTTCTCTGCGGAGATGTTGGTGTAAAAAATCTCTCCATCCCATAGTTTGGCGCCTCTTCTTCTTTCTTGATGTCCTTACTTCATACATTATGGGATTATAAAGACTGGCATTCTTAAAGATGGGCGTAATGATTTCTTTCTTTTTTTTTGTTCTTGTTTTTTACACTTGAATGTTTTAAATTATTATCTTAAGCCTATTTTATTTTGTTTTTGACCATTTGCATCCAGTTACGCCTTTTGAAAGCTCGTCTCTGGTGATACTGTTTGTAATGTACGGTTTTCGTTAGTAAATTTATCACCTCTCCGTCATCCGTACTTACCTGTAGTTTTGCAGTTATTAGATTTAATTAGTTCTATAACTCTGTGGTACTTGTTTCAAAACCTCTCTGTTTATATTTCTAACGTTTAATATTGCAGAGGTTGCAGGAGCAACAATTTTGCAGAACAAACCACTCAAAATCGTTTTCCTAAACGTAATGCGCAAACTGGTCAAGAACAAATACAAGGCTTGTTTAACACTGTAATAAATTAAATATTTTAACAAGAACAATCTTCATGAACACCTCTATATGATAGTATAGAGCATATTCAAAAACGTTTTTTACATACCAAGAATATAAAAAATGTTTCTGTTCCGTAATTTGACACATAGCTAGCAAATATTTATTGGCAGAGGGCCTCTTCCAAGGATCCTTGGTGTCACTCTGCCATAAGCGTGGAACGATGAGTTTCAGAATTCAGTCGGTACACACAGCAAGAAAATATGCATATCACAATCAAAAATGTGCATTTTTTAGGCAAAATTGAAACAGTTTAATTGGTTCTGAAGTTTTACAGAGTTCTTGGGTACCAAACGACACCATAAAGTACCCGTCACAAGGCCGACAACTGTATAGTTTTCTTTCAAGTTCTGCGCGCATTTAATTTTAGTAATACAGATTTTAATAATCTGGTATGCTAATTTGCTTGCTAAGTCCGTTTGACTACTAGATTTTAATTCTTTAATTAAGTAATTTTTCATACAACAAATATATTTTATAAAGCAAGGAGACGTTTCTAACGACATCCATTGCTCGGGAATAGAGTTTAACCTGAAAGAGGTTATACTATATTTTTTCTTCGTAAATATTTAGAATGAAAATGGAGACTACTTTTTTTATTCTACAGACATCAATTCAATTAATTACACTGTAATAGAGATATTTTCTTTGAAACCAGTACATATTATAATATGATATCTTTAACACGGTTAAATTACCATTTATACAAGGAAATATGTGCAATCTCAAGAACAGTGAAAATAGCGAAAAAATATGAAATTTCAATATTATTTTCGAAATACTTTTAAAAAAAGAGAATGCTGTGAATCAAATGTCTCTGCAGACAGAAAACATTTCCACACCCATAAACATCACGTATGCTTCCACGGCCTCCGCCGCACCGCGCTGTGATCGCCCGCTCGGCCTCTTGTGTAGATGAGTGTCGAGTCGGCCTCGCGTCTGCTGACCACGCCCCAGATGTCAATCAAGCGGCCCCTTCCTTCCAAATATGACCGCTAGGTGGCGCGCGAGGCGTGAAACGAATCGCTCGGCGGAGCGATGTGGCGTCCCCTTACGCTGGGATTGCGTCCTCGCAAGACACTACACTCCGGGCAGAAACAACAATTTTATACCGGAAAGACGTGTAGTACAAAGGGCAAAATATGTGCATGTGATTAATACGGTAATATAATATAATATAATATAATATTATATTATATATATAATATAATAATATATAATATAATATAATATAATATAATATAATATAATATAATATAATGTAATATAATGTAATATAATGTAATATAATGTAATATAATGTAATATAATGTAATATAATGTAATATAATATAATATAATGTAATATAATAGCATAAGTAGGCCTACCTTATTTTTAAGCATACATTTTAATCTTGAGTAGCAATGAGGGCAAACTCGTGAAAACTCTATGACCTGCAAAGAATCACTTCGTATGATTCTCTTCCAGATGCAGCAAGTCTGCACAAACGTTATTTCTCAGATCTCGCAATCTAAGTGCAAAAAATAAGACGTCACTGATACTTTTCACACATCAAGATAATATTATCAGCGCTGTTGCTTGCTTAACCCGGTAGATAACTAGAACATTGCAGACGGAAGTTAACCCAAGTGGAATAAGGCACCTCGGGACGTCAGACCCTTGTTAATCAGTGTAAGAAAAAAATATTTTAAAAAAACTATTTTTGATAATTTATCAAATATTTTTGGAGAAATAATTTCAAGAACATCGTATAGTAAATTATATAATACAGAAAAATATGAAAATAACTAACAAAAAACGTGAATATTGGGTTATTTTGCAACGAGGCGCCAAAATCACAATTTCGAGAACATTACGTAAACAGGCAACTATTATGTAATTACAATATAATCCAGACTCTGTTCATAATTAATATACCCAGTCGTAAAGTCTATGAGATTGGGTCTTTTTAAGATTATTACCACTAAATTGAAGTCGGTAAACCTGCTTAATAATTAAAAAATAATTAATGGCGAGCAGTCGAGAATGTTTGTTCTATTGTATTGTTTCACTATGGGTGCGATGAAGGCCACAAAACTTACTGAAGGAAAGCCTTTCTTGAGCAGGTAATCATAGGAGTGATTTGCCTTTACCATCAACCGCGTAGAGAATTGTAGGATGGTTATGAGGGGTGAAAGGTGTTCATGGATAAATGTGGATGGGATTATGATGTTCAATTGGAATACTTTCAGATAAGATTCGATGTTCTAAGCTCGAAACACCAAAACAGAAAAATATCCATAGCTTTCGTGGGACGCTATCTCGTAGCTTTCAACACTAAAAAATAATAACATTTTTTCATGATAAAATTAGATTTTTCCTTGATCAAAAATGGTTTAGATTTTTGCACTGAATACATGGTTGTTTGACCGGGCCCACTGCTCCACAATCCCATACGCGGGATAATGCAGATAGCTGGTTTCGTATCCAACTCCGTGATCCAACCGCCCCTGCCAGTTGCGCTACTTAGGCGTGTGTTAAATGTTCTTGACGTTGATGATCTTTGCTGTTCACTATTCATTAATATGTATCATCTACAGTACGGATATATTTTTATTTTTTATTCATCAATAGTTACTTAATATGATAGTAATTACATGTAACCTGACAAATTACATTAGAATTTAGCGATATTTTAGAAATATACAATGCATAACTTAGTGTTCTAATTCTAAAATTAATTAGTTATTCCATTGGATCGTGTCTCATTGAATTATTATCAGAATTCGTTATAAAACATTCATTAAATTTTTAAAAAGTTACATCAATATCACAAAATGCAGAAATCGGAAATGTATCAAAAATTACAATTTAATTGTCTACTTTGTCAGTAAAGAGACATCGTTATCCTTTTAAAATATCTTTTATTCAAATGCCGCCGCTGAGGCCCAAGCAGTAGATGCAACCACGTTGCGCGCTCTCGTATAGGCCGAGCATGGGTGTGCCAAGGACCGACCGCCTGAGAACCAAGGAATTTGCTAAGGTCGTCCTTCGTTCAAAGAACGAGGCTAGGCACAGTGTAAAACTGTAACACGCTCGCTTTCCGACGGCATTGATGCAAGGAGGAAAAACGTTAAACAAGAACTATTTTTTAAAGATTCTCGTTCTGATTCTGACATTTCGTAACAGAACAGCATTGTCTTCTAAGCCCTAACAAAGATTGGCCTTTTCGCTCATAAGATACGAAGATGATTTTTAATAACGTGTAGTGTAAATTTTTGTTCGCACACAAAACCTTGAAGCGATCGTCTTTCTAGAATTGACGTGAATTACTGACAAATAATGTTATCAGTTTGTAGACAGAATATGAAAAGAAATAAAGAAACAGAGAACTAAAATATTGACTTTTTTTAAAATGTCGAATGACATTTTTAAATGTATTAATTTAGTTTATATTTAGTACTGTGCCGTTGTCCAGATAATGAGAATGGAAATACTAATAAGATTTTTTTTATTTCGTGGGTGCACAAGAAAAGTAACGCATTTAACAAAGAATCATTTTTAATAAATTTAATTGTTTGGAAAAGAGTGTACATCGTTTTGAAATATTTCGTAAAAAGAGTTCACAAAAGAGATAGTGTTGTGAAGAACTCTTTTTCTTTGGATGCGAAATAAATGACTGTATTCAGAATAAAACCATTTTACTGCAAAATGACAGGTTTTGATATGTGTCACTTTTCTTGTACCTTTCTTGATATTATTGATGTCAATAACTACTGACACCTCTGAGACCGCCACAACACACACATGTCTCACGAAAGGCTAATGTGCCAAGCAGTAGTTACGGAAAGGCAAATCTAGTCCAATCTTCAGACCGGCTGCATTAGATCAGCGGCAACATTATTGCCTCTGAAGTACTGTTTAGCGTTAAGTCCTAGGGTTCGAGTCGCGGTGGGAGCGGGTTTTCGACACAAGATACAGTAGTGCTAGAAACACGCATCACCAAAAGAAAATGGGCATTCTGTATTTTCCTAATCCAATCTGGTCTCCAAAATTTAAAACGAATATTGGTAGAAATTGGTAATTGTATATTCAATGTGGATTATATGATGTTTCTGATTCCATTACCTTCATAACTTGCTCGATTTTTGCAAAATCAAGAGGTGCATTTTCCGAATTATATTATAGCAGATTACAACTGTGAGAAAGGTGATGCTGTTTTTTTAGCTCTGTAGTTTTTTTAGCACTGTAGTTTTTTCAAGCACTGTCTGGATATTTTTTACGCTTGCGGCCTGCTGCTCCGATCGGTAGTTTTCCATGGTTTTTCCAATCGATACCAGGCGAATGCCGGCGCAGTACTCTAACAAACTCTCCACGGATCGTGCAGGGTCTTTCTTCCTCTACTTTTCACTTTCTGGTACGAAGATGTTTTATTAATGTTAATAACCACAAGTCTTTTGAAACCGCCACAGAGCATACACACGTCTCTAACAGAAGGTTAACATCCCGCGGAAAGGTTAGGGGAAGACAGAGCTAGTTCAATCTTCGGACCGGTCAGCGGCCTTGCTCACTGACGATATTATTGGCAATAGGATTAAATACCAAGGTTTCAGATACCGCCACAGATTTACACCTTGATTTAAATAGAGTGACTTCTAACAGATCATCAGCCTCGACGGAGTTAACCAATCGGGATCTTCAATATCAAAACTTAAGGAAGCAGAGTGAAACAGCGTACAGCGGATGATCTATCAAAAATCACTCTATTTATATCAAATATTTTGTACGCCCACGTTTTCGTATGCTTCAGAAAAGTACCCCCACTCCTTTACTAATATTAGTTGAATGGAGAATAAACGATACCAACGAGCCATGTTTCACAAAATCGGATGTCCTGAAATGTTGACCCTCGTGTAATAGAAACTATTTTCCATCGAAAAACGAGCTACATTTTTGACAATTGTCCTGCCGTTGAAATAAACAATCCTTCCACTCGCATCTAGCAAAATAGGGCCTCAAGAAAACATGTATTTGGCTCTCCAACTTTGTCGGCTACTCAACGGTGACCCCATGCCTGGTTTAATTCCCTAGTTTAATTCCCAAACTTGGGGGTAAGAAATTCATGTGGTGGACAGGTATTTCCCTTTATCGTATCTAGCAAACTCCGCCTGCTAGCCTCTTCGTCACAAAGCCACAGAAACGGCGGCGATTTTATTGAAAAAAAAACTACAACTCTATTTTCGCTCAATAAAACGTGCACAGATAATACACAAGTCTCGCTGAACAGTTAGAGAAACACAGGTCCAGTCCAATCTTTGGAGGCGCTGCGCAGGCGTGGAGGAAATAAATCGCTCGGCGAAAGAGGGCGGCCGCCGCTCGAGTGCGTCGCCGCGCCTCCGTCGCGCCGAGAGACACGCCCCGCCATTACACGGCCTCGGGAGGGGCGGAGTCGGATTTCAACGCCCGCGATAATTTCCCGTTCGACGCGCGCCGCGCAGCGCCGCCAAACGGGCGAGCGCGAACTGCAATCGACCGTCGCCGGAACGATTTGTTTACGTCACTTTCTTTCTTTTATTTTTTTGTTCGTGTTGCTTTCCTTGCTTCGTATGTCTACAGTTTTATCGTGTTATTAATGCGTGTTATTGGCGGTTGTGGGCTGAACGGAGGAGTGTACTTAAGTTCAGAGTTGGCATTCGTTTGTGGTATTAATTAGATGGAATAATTCATATGTTTCAATTAGAATTATCATCAGTATTAAGTATGGAAGTTAAATGTTTTAAGGTGTTGAGAAAGTATTTTTCATCAGAAATAAACAGAGCTAGAGTTTTTTTTAAATTCCAACTTCTTAAATTATTACCTTTTACATAATGCATTTGCTTATGTTGGAGTAAAGATGAATTGCCTGTACCATGTATATCTAAGAATAGCATATTTATATTTCCTTGATGTGGTTTTATCTGGCCCGCTGCCCACGATTGCATTTTTCATGATTACGAGATTAGGCTTCCCCATAAAACCATACAAAATATTGCTTGCCGGTCTAACAGAAATATATGAAATTAATCTTCAACCCAGGGAAGTGAGATAATACTCCTATTGAAGATTTCAGTGTTTGAAGGATTCACTGGCATGCTTCATTCATTAAATATTAAAAGCCTTTTATCTATCCAGCTAACTGCTATCCAAGGCATTTTTTGCAGGAACAGTTGAAGATATTGCGGCAAACATCACTCAAACGCTCTGTGCGGTGTCATGTCATTTCTCCTTACATAATTTAACACCATACCCGAACGTCTTATTAAGTTGTACATCCTGCTGAGAATCTATCACTGTCTCCAGGCGACAACTAATGAAGAACGCAGCAACTTCTTCCAGCAGTGTAAGGAAGTCGCCGGCGTGTCTGTGAATAATGAATGTAAATGTGTCTCCGAAATTATGTAGAACACCGGTGGGCGGCAATCACGCCATTATGATTGTCTAAATAAGGACCACGTGGACGAACAATGTCGAAGCATGTATTCCAAAGATAAATAATTACCATGATACACACCACCGAGTAACTTTGGTTGCGGGTCATCAGCGATGCTACTGGACGCAAACTTAATTTCTAGTTATACCAATGATGTCGCAAGTATTCATAGATTATACAAAACTTATTGAATCCGCGAAAAATTTGGTAAAAAGGATTATAAGTCGTGAATATCTAAACCAATTTGTGAAGCTGGATAAAGCCGACGCCTTTCTTAATGTTTCTTTTCAATTATATGAAACTTTTTGTTCTGAGTATCTGAAAAATTTTTAAGAAATATATACAGTTAATTGTTGTTTTGTTGCACTCTGTAAAATACATTGGTTTAGTTCTCTTGCACAATACTTATAATGTTTCAAAGGAGTCTGCTACTCTAATTCATAAGAAGTTTGCTAAATCGCAGTATACGCGATGGAAAGCACAAACTACTGTCAATATTTAGCCACGTACAAAAGTTAGGCCATAATAATGGAACAATGAAGTAAACAACAGGAAGTAGAAAGATTTTGTACTGATTTAAATCAGCCCGCAGAAATATATTTTATGTTTTATACGTGTTTTACATTCCAAATCCGTTTTATTGTGCGCTTTGAAAGTATTTTAAGGTAAAACTATAAAGAGGCAATCAGTATATGGAAAAGACTGTTCACGCTTTAGAAAGGATTATCTGAAACGGCTTTGAAATTGTGCATCACGTGTCGCGGCGTTCGTTTGGAATTGATTGTGAGGTTGGTCTTTCTGAGTGGGAGTTGGCGTAAATGTGCTTTGGAGTTGGGAGGTGAATGAAAATGGGTTACAAAGAGCCACGTTTGCTTTGATCTCACCGCTGTGGCATTTCTCTTGAGTGCACGAGAGGAATACTAAAACAGAGAGCTCTTAGAACAGTCAACGGGCGCTTTAAGAAAAACAATCAGGATTAGTTACTTTTTATAAGATTTTTGAACTTGCCTGCTGTTGAAAGTGGGGACTTAGCTGTAGACTCTGGGTGGAAACTGTATGTCCACGGCAAGATATGATAATATATTGTCAAAGTATGTTTTACCACGGATTATAGACTATAAATTTGTTTACTTCTGTAAATATAACTTAAAAGATATTCAAACGATAAAATCTCGCCTCGTGGCAATTCATTTTTAATAATACGCAACAATAATACTTCTAACACTCGATTTCAGAACTTGTAAAGTAGAAAGAGTATCTATGTGAGTTTGTTACATTGCTTTTGAAGAGTTATTTTTACAATTATTTTCTTTCGATATAGCGAAGTAGAGTACTTTATGTAAGTATTTACAAATAAATTACATTGATTTCAAACATACTACTCCATATTCCGTCTGTATTCCCAAGATGTTTTGCATTCCAGTCTCGACATCATTTCTTCTTCACCGTTTGTTTTGAATTTTTTTAAGCCCTTTTAACTATCTCGGAGGCAGAATTGAAGATTTCTTCGTATAAAAAAATATTTTTCATTCCATAATCTTTTGCAGAAGATGTATATTACGTAATATAACTTGTATATAGTGTTAAATATTGCACTACTCCTTTTATTCAAAATGTTATGGAATTTTTGTGTAGTACTTTTACCAAACAATACAACTTTCGATTCAAAAATAAAAGATCAGTTTTCTGTTCCATCATCAATCAGCTTGATTCAAATATGTATTCTTGTTAAATGCCGTAATATAATACGTAGGGCGTTACCTAAAACTTCCTCTTACTATACACTTCTACATTATGTTTCGATTTTGATATCAATACATCTGAATGTCGTCTTTGCTTCGTAAGGAACTCGTTTGTGCTACGAGCTTCCGGTTACGAATTTTCTTGTAAGGAAAACGTCTTCGGTATGAGAAAGGTTACGTCCCCGGGACCTGTTGGGGCGAGCGTCTGAATGACGCCTGTCTGAGTCCATTCACAACTCTGGAGTAGGAGTGAGGATGTAACTGATGATGGTGTTGCCTGCGCTTTCTGCCTAGCGAAGTCGACGAACCTCACCTTAAAAACCGGACTCCAGAAAACCACTAGTCTGCCACTCTCCCAGTCACAAAGTTTACATCAGCAGAGCTAACCAAGTAACTAAAATCGTTGTCGTTCTTTCTAGCATTTTTGTCTTTAATTTTTAATTAACCTGTCTCCAATGTTGTTGGTTTTTTTTGAGGTCGACATCGGTGCATCCTGGAAGTCAAACTCTCACCACAAATCTAAGCTATAGAAAGATGTTCCAAAAATTAAAATTAAAATGTTGGGGCAGACAACAACTTTAGTTATTCATACAAAGCCAAAAACCTTCTCTCCTGTATGCATATCAACGGTTGTCCTGTTTATAATATTACAATGCGAATAAAGGTGGTGGATGTTTTATTATTTAGAGGGTTTTAACATTTAGAAAAGTGGGAAAATTCTGAAAGTACACAAAAGTCGCACAGAAATCCACTCTTAGTGCCAATGAATTCGAGTAAATTTCATTACTACAGTTAGAGAGAAATTTTAAGTTCTTTGAAAGAATTCAAATAAATACTTGTTCAATAGTGTAAGAATAGGTGAAACCATAAAAGTTTTAACCTACCTACTTTATCACATTTTATTGCTGATATATTGTTGTGCACGTCTTTCGAAAATATTGTGCTGATTCCTTCGAATAATTTCAAATTTCATTTCATTTTTTTCAATTCCATACACAATGCCCTGGCCTGTGGCTCGACCGCCCGATATGGGCTTTCGCCGACCACCGGTGATCCAGCAAGACATTCCTGCATTGTATATACTGATCTTCTGAACCTGAGGGTGGGCGTTCGCATCGTAACACAGCAATAGACACTGCAACATTTGTAAGTAAAGCAAGCGCACAGTTATAATTTTGCCTCAGCCGGGAATTGAACCCTGGATTATGTCGAGGAAAACGAGTACGCTAACCAACGAGCCACCGAGGGCCCATACACAATGTACGACTATATCTCCAAAATAAAAAAAAAATGAAAATAATTCCAGGAAACATAATATGTATATTTTGGGAATAATTCATTTTCTAGTTTTTTGAATTAATTAATCTAATGACTTTGATATAGTTCACATTAACAGAATTACACACAAGCTGAGTAAAACACTTTCTATGTAATTTCTATTTTACTGTCGCCGGTCGCAAATGTGTCACAGAGTAAGTTTCATAACCAGTATAATTTCCATCCATTCATCCTCACGAAGCAGCGTCGACGCGTATCGCACCAGGAAGTGTGCCCCTTCACCTGGTCGCAGCGGGAAGTCGCGCTCCATCGCAAGCGAGTCGCCCGCGTCGTCTCCATCACACCGGTCGCAGCCACCGCCTGAGCGCCCGCGCCCGCGCGCTTACGCAACAGAAAATCACCATCAGCGCGGGTGACGCGGCTGGATCCTCACGCGACGGTGGCGGTGGTGGAGGCGGTGGGGCGCTGTCGTTGGCGCTGCGTTATTGGCGTTGGCATTGCCGTTAGTGTTGGTGTTAGCACTGGAGTTGGCGTTGGTGTTGGTGGTAGTGTAGGTATTGGTGTTGGTGTTGGAATTAGTGTTGCTGTTGGTGTTGGTGTTGGAATTAGTGTTGCTGTTGGTGTTGGTGTTGGAATTAGTGTTGCTGTTGGTGTTGGAATTAGTGTTGCTGTTGGTGTTGGAATTAGTGTTGCTGATGGTGTTTGAATTAGTGTTGCTGATGGTGTTGGAATTAGTGTTGCTGATGGTGTTGGAATTAGTGTTGCTGATGGTGTTGGAATTAGTGTTGCTGATGGTGTTGGAATTAGTGTTGCTGTTGGTGTTGGAATTAGTGTTGGTGTTGGTTTTGGAATTAGTGTTGGTGTTGGAATTGGTGATGGTGTTGGAATTGGTGATGGTGTTGGAATTAGTGTTGCTGTTGGTGTTGGGATTAGTGTTGCTGTTGGTGTTGGAATTAGTGTTGCTGTTGGTGTTGGAATTAGTGTTGCTGTTGGTGTTGGAATTAGTGTTGCTGATGGTGTTTGAATTAGTGTTGCTGATGGTGTTGGAATTAGTGTTGCTGATGGTGTTGGAATTAGTGTTGCTGATGGTGTTGGAATTAGTGTTGCTGTTGGTGTTGGAATTAGTGTTGGTGTTGGTTTTGGAATTAGTGTTGGTGTTGGTGTTAGAATTGGTGATGGTGTTGGAATTGGTGATGGTGTTGGAATTGGTGTTGGTGTTGGAATTGGTGTTGGTGTTGGAATTGGTGTTGGTGTTGGAATTGGTGTTGGTGTTGGTGTTGGAATTGGTGTTGGTGTTGGTGTTGGTGTTGGTGGTGTTCGTGTTGATGGTGATGGAGATAATTTGGAGTTTATCTTGGCGTTGGAGGTGGTGTTGGTGCTGGCGTTGGCGTTTTTTGTGTTGTCGTTGGCAGTGGCGGTGGCGGTGGCGATAGTTGTGGCGTAGGAACTGGCAGTGGCTGTGACAGTTGCGAGGGCGGGTGTGGTGACTGCGCCAGCGGTCGGCGACGGCAGAGGCGGCGGCAGCGCGGTGCGCTGCGCTGCGGTGTGGCGCGTCAGGTGGCGCGGGCGCGGAGAAAGCTCGCTGGCGTGCGCGCATCGCGGGCTCGTTTCCGCGGCCTCCTGCGAATTTGCCAGACGGTCGGCTGGCGCACGGGTGACGGAGGTGGCGTTGCTAATGAACTCCGCCAGATGCTGCCGGGGCCGCTGCTGATTTTACCGGAAGATTTCGGGAAGTGGGCGTAGAGACGCGAATTATGGCGATTCGGAAATAAATTTCTTGATGTGAGAAGGCAGAAATATTGGCCTCCTTCCACAGAATGTAAAAGTTTTATAACTGAAAGGAACATTAAAGAAATATAAAAAGTAAACAGTCAACATTTCAAATCTACAAATTTGATATATAAAAAACATTAGCGGTAATGGAATGATAATTAAAAGTTCTCGATCTGTTTCGTGATTACCTTGAATCTCACTTGTTTTATTTTGAGCAAAAAAAGTTCATATTCTAGCCGTAGGTATATATTGTCAAAAACTAATTATCGATTGGGGAGCACTTCGATAACTTTAACAATTTTGAACTCTAATGTATTTACTAGTAATACTTTGCTAAAAACTAAGGTTTTTTATCTAATTGAGGAACTTATTGCCAAGAGTATTTAGTCAAATACTATCTGAATGTTCTACACGTCTTCAGACAGCAAACCTTATTCATGTCCTCAGCGATTGCCTTCTTATGATACCGATACCGTTTACTGATGTGCAACATCTTCCGATCTATAGAGAAACCGAAAACGAATGTTGTATTTGACATTGTAAACAAAGCTGAAAATCTTGCATTAATGGACTTCTCAATTCTAACAATAATGTGAATGTTACAAGATGTTTATAAACGAGTTGAAAACGAATTCTATTGTTTCAGTTACGAGGTCGTAGGGAATCTGATAAATAACATTATATTGTCGTTCAACTACCGAACTTATGGACTTGATGAGCTGTACGTTTCTTGCAAATTAGTTACCAAATTAATTTGAGAAAATTTCATGGTTTATTTTACAAGTAGGGAATCATACATTTTTCGATATTCGCCTAAAATCACTATAGTAGCCCCAAACGAGACTTCAAAACGCTCACTTACCAAGGATAACTTTGAATGTAAGTATCATTAAAAAGCCTAGATAATGTAATGTGTTTTATTTACTTCTATTATATTTAAAGAATGGTCAACGTACCGACGAAGGGTATAATTCCCCAATAAACTTCCTCGGCAACATTCCGTTCTGAAATACGCGAAAAAAGAAGATAGAAGAAAAAAACAGTTCTTGAAAGGGTTTGGCGCGGGGCGTACGCTTTCGCCCGGGAGGCCGCACCCGCGCTGCGCCCAACGCCCAGCGCCGCCGCCCCGTAATCGCGTTTTAATCGGCCCTCGGCCCACCGCCCACGCAACCACGGCGATGGACGCCGCCATCACTGCCATTACCACACTCGCCACCGCCTTTTCTGCGACACCCATTTCACCGACCCCATCGTTATCGGCACAACTAAAGTCATCGGAGCCATCGCTTCAATCATCACCATCACAGACATTATCGTCATTACTGTCATCCCCGTCATTACTGCCGTCACCGACACCGCTCCCGTCACCGTATGCGTTCGTGCATTCGCTTCTTCCACCGCCCCCGCCCTCGCCACCCTCACTGTCTCTGCCACTGCCCCCGCCCCCGCCACCGTCACCGTCACTGCCACTGCCCCCGCCACCGCCACCGCCACCGCCACCGCCACCGCCACCGCCTCCGCGCCACCGCCACCGCCACCACCACCGCACAGCAACCGCTAACGCCACAACCACCGCCGCCGCCACCGCCGGTAGTCCCACGCTCTGCTCGAAATTGCCCGCGAGTAGGCGAGAGCTGCAGCGAGCCTCGAAACGATCTTTTAATTCCCCGCTTGTTCCCGTAATGCACACCGCTTACTCAAGGATACGGAAAACGGCTCTCAGATATTGAGTAATGAGGTGTAATGACGTGGTAGTATTACACCTGGCAATTTGAACAAAATGACTTATTTTTGCTCGTTGGTTGGAGCAGATTGGACAGAACGAAAATGTTAAGCAAACTTCCGCTTTTAGAAACAACACACCTTTTATTTTTCTTCGTTTTTGTTTGAAATACTATAATTTGAACTTATCCCAATAGTAGATTAAGTTTCATTTTTGTTAAGCTAAATAATTCGATTCTAAAACACACAAACACTGAATTACAGGATACTTTGAATGGATAATAATAATGTAAAAGGAAAATATTAAATGTTATGTTACAATTTCATGATATAGGTTTCCGGATCATTCTTACTACGATCAGATTATTTCTATTTCTGAAAAACTCTGATCTCTGATTTATATTTTATTATTTATTTATATTTTTTTATTATTTATTTAATCAAAATAAAATATTTACGTTCACTTCTTTCTTGTTTCGTTTTATTCGCCTAAATCAGAATGAAGTTTTGGAGTGTACAATTAATCCATTACAATTTCTGGTTACAAACGTCAATAAATCTTGCAAGGTAAAAGTTTTTTGTTATATCATTTAGAAAACTATTTTACGAAAGTTTTCAAGAACAGAATCGCATGATTTATAATTTTTAATTGATATTACCATCTTGGTACCACATTGACTACTTTCTTATTTGCTCTTTTCAGTGGGATCCTCAGAAACTCTACCATTTATATTCGCATTGCCATTGGACTCAGATTAGCGAAAAAATAAGGGAAAAGTGTATCTATTACTTATTGATTATGCAAGGTAAATATTCTTCGCAAATCTCTGAAGATTACATGAATGAAAGAAGCGAAATGAATTCAGTTTCTTGAATTCCCTGCATCCTCTCCGATTAAATATTTTGAATAGATGAACATGGAATCAAGAATATTTATAAGAAAATACAGAAATACTGAAGAATTTTGAAAATTTCACGTAAATTTTGTGATCCCAGTGAAGTAACTATCTTAGTCTGACTTGTGTTTAGTCATTCCACATCCACTCCTATTAAATTATATATTATAATTTTATTTGTTGAAATTGATACGTAAGATATAAAAACTTGAACTTTTAACACTTGTTGTTTAACACTTTTCCAATCTTCGTATAATTCGGTTAATATAACTAACAATACCTTGAAAAAGCTACATAATTGAAATAAGCTCTCTCATTATTCCATGACAAATCTGCATGTTCGCAGATTCCCATTACAAAGAAAATAATTAACTTCTCATCAAGTGTAACGGAACTCTTCATTCCATCTTTAAGGATGGAGATTTTGCGAATTATGCCTCTTCATGCACTGTTTAATGGCGCTCCCTCTCTCTCTCTCTCTCTCTCTCTCTCTCTCTCTCTCTCTCTCTCTCTCTCTCTCTCTCTCTCTCTCTCTCCGTGCAGTACACCTGGTCTTACGCTTAGAATTAAGTGCGCCATTCACATAACGTACGACGCCGGGCGTTTTCTCAGTTCTCTACCGGATCGCGAGCTACACGTTTCAGGAAGCTAATTCCGCAATATCTCTTTCCTTCTCGCGGGGCGGAGGGCGCCCCCATCGCTCATGGCGCGCTGCTGCTGCTGCTGCTGCTGCTACCTGCCGCGTTCACTTGCCGGAGATACCGCTTCCCGGTAGCGTCTCAACTGCGCGGGAGAAGAGGCGATAAAGGACCGTAGCGTCCACCGCTTTAAGAAGCTATTTTACTAATTTGCATTGTACGAAGGAGTCTGGTCACGTGAAATCAGACTGTGATTCGTTAGGCACAGAGGAAAAACTCGGAAAAATTCAAAACCATCTCCATTACTAACGCAGAATGCGCGCAGAAATTGAAAAAATACTATGACTCCTAACTCAAGCCACGTGTGAGGTGACTATGATTTCCTTAGGTACCCAGGTATGCAGGAAAATGCAAAATCATTTATTTTGCTTCTTTCCAATGCAAGTAGAAAATGAAATCTATGCAGCCTTCCTCAATGCGAGAGATGTGTCTATGGCTTCATTGCATATCCAGGGCCCAGGGAAAACCCAAAAATATGTAACTGACTTGTCTGAAAAATGCAAATTTTTTATGTTATTGCACCATTTCTCGAACTGCGTGTATCGTACTCAATGCGGCACTGCCCACAATACAGCTGTCATACGACAGCCACATTCCAAGGAAGATACATCTCATCACAAAATATTGATATGAATGTTGTTTTTCTCAACTTACGATCTCTGAAGGAATATCCTAGATAAAGTCTGGTCAAAATAGCGGGCCTGGGCCCACGCCCATGGCCACCGTGGCCACGCAAGTTGCTACGGGAACTACGCGTAGTTCAGGTCAGGGAAGATCAGGGTCGAAGAGAGGGGTGCAATGGCCAGCCCATGGGCGTATCCCAATTGCATCCCGCGGTTCAATACTTGAAGTTCAGATCTAGGACGACTTGGTTCGATCGCATCCCGCGGTCCCACTGTTTCCTAAGCCTTGACCCACCTTCCCAAAACTGCATAGCTGGATTGCATCACGTTCGCTTTTCTTCAAGAGTTCAAGGTAGAGCTCGTCTAAGTAATAATGTTTGGAAGACACAAACAGCAGATGCTCCTTTTAACGTTGTTCGTTTTATGTAACTCTAGTATTGTGATGTGCAGCTAGAGTAAGGAAAGATTATTGGAATTATACTGTATCTGGTGTTTTTAATTCGATGAAACTGATTTCTACTTATATCGTAGGCTGCTCCAAGCAGTAAAAAAGAGGGACATGGACGTACCTTAATATACTACGCAGCAATAAATTAAGATTTTTTTAGTTAGATCACGCACATGAAATCGGGCTAAGCATTCTAAGGTACTCCAAAGTCAAAGACTGGATGGGGGGGGAACCTGATCGTGGGATGCAATTGGATAATTCCCCCGTACACAAAGAGGAAAGATGTGTTCATAAGGGACGAATAGAGAGAGAGAGGAAGAGTTCCCAGTGATGCTCCAAAGATTTTTCTGAACACAATGCCCTTAAAAAAAAGATCGTTGGTCATGTCTGTCCTACATAATGTTTATAATGGGCAAAGATCGATGGGTGACTTGTGGACATGGAATTTAGGAAGACGTACGACGGTAGGGAGTCTTAGAATAAACAAGGTTTGGAGACGATTGACAAGAACAAGCAAGCAATGAAGATGCTTGCTGCATAGAACCACGCTGGGTCTGAGTCACAGAAGGGCTGATTCGCGTTTCTGATTTCTGAGCACTAAGAAACGATTCTTTGAAATCACCGTGTAACCATTCAGACAGGGTTTAATTTTTTCGAATTATGTGTCTATGGAATAGATGGGACGTTACAAGCAGATATTTGTGTTTTGTATCTGTAATGTCGACCAAGTATGAAGCCTTTTAGAAAAGTGTCACTTCATTGCACTAATTAATTAAAATATTTTCAAATATTTTTAAGAGGAATGATACGTTTAATTTAGTTTTGTAGGATATGTTATATTATGAAGATTCTTTCAGTGCCATTTTTGTTCTTGCCCTTTTGTTCTTTCATGCCATCATAATTTACATATAATTTTCCACTATATTGTTCGAATTATTGGGATTTTTAGTATTTTTCTCGGAAATATAAGTGTCAATGGAGTTAAATATAATTTTTGAACCTTTTAACTTCTTTGCTATCTTTATCATTATTTATTATTAAAAATTAAATAAAAAGTTACATTTGGGTGGCGTTCGAAAAGGCAAGTTCTCCTTCAACGTACTAGTGATACTTCTGAAGCTACAAGAAGATTAAGCAACAGTCAGCTTCATTTGCTTGTGCAATTATTCTTGGATGCGGTAGAAGAGCGTGTTCGCTGGCGTGTGGCTTTTAAGCAGATGCAACTTCTCTCGTAGTCCAAGTGTATATTCGAATAAAAATTGTGAGTTATTTTTTAAACGCCTGCTGCTTGGCTGGCAAAATATCTGACTACATGGATTTGTCTAGAGAACTGTTGACTAAGAGACGAACTAAAAAAACGTGACAAATTCTGCATATGCTTCACTTTCTTTCCATGGGAAGCATATGGAGTCTCCGCCTAAAATTTAATTGATAAAAGTCGTGTAATTATAGTAATGTTTCCAATATTACGGTGTTACTATAAACATTATATTACCATTATTCTAAATGTTTCACAGGCATCTGGAGCCAACTACTTTATTTTATTAACAAGGTAATTACTTATCAACAATAATACACGACCTCATACACCATACATTTGCCGTTTACACAAATTTTGCAGTATCCTCACTTTGCGCAAAGGCCGTGCCGCTTTGCAAAGGTACCGGATCTTCATTGGTGAATCTCCCAATCAGTCCTCTCCGACAACACCAAAGCAACGCGTCTTGTCCGCTTGTTCGCGGACAGCTTCTGCGGTAGAGCAGGAGCTGCGGCGCAGAGCAAAGCGGTCGGGCCCTGCGTAATTGGCGGTGACGGCGGTGCGGGCGTCGCGCGCCGACCGTCATTTGTTGCTTGTCCGCGCAGATAGCCATCACCGGGGCTCGAAGGCGACCGCCGTAATGCCAGGGACGCGGGGGACGCCGCGACCGCCCGCCGACGTGCGACATTGGCTGCCGGCGTTCCGGCGGTTCTGCCGGGTTGGGCTCCCGATAATGCCCTGAGATTTGCGCATTATTGTCCATATTAGAGGCGGAAATAAAAAAAAAAAGGGTGTGGAATTAGAAGTAGAAAAATCCGCCGTAGTGTCGTCATAATGTATTGTTCGAAAGTAGACTCTCGTTAGCACATATTCGCTTTTCATGAACAAAGTGTTGAACCCAGTTAGCAATCATAAATATAATATATGGGGAAATCCCTCATATTTGTTACATGATTGTTTCCAGCCCTTGAAATTATTATTATTATTATTATTATTATTATTATTATTATTATTATTATTATTATTATTATTATTATTATTATTATTATTATTATTATTATTATTATTATTATTGTTATTGTTATTATTATTGTTATTACTATTATTATTACTACTTTTATTTTTATTTATTATTATTGTTATTGATTAGGAATAAAGATGATGATGCGGACAATCACAAACATACAATAACACGCACAAGCGCAATGACAAGTACAAAGATACACCATGCCCGAGGCGGGTCTCGAACCCGTTATCTTCTGGTCCGAAACCACCACAGCTCTACTGCCTTTGCGATATCGACCATCATCATCATCATTATTACTATTATTATTATTATTATTATTATTATTATTATTATTATTATTATTTTCGTTAATCGGCCGACTAGGACCACGCATGCATCCTGCAAGCATCCTGCCTTTACCGTGGCTCAGTTTTTATTTATTATCGCGGTGGCAGGTGCTTGCAACAACTTTTTTGGGGGACCAGCATTTTAGCTGGATCCGATTTTTATCCCCCAGGGTTGTTAGCGCTGGGGGTATGGAAGATGAAATGATGATATGATGATAATGGGGGTGAAAGGACAACACATACAGACATACACAAATACGCCCATGCCCGAGGCGGGACTCGAACCCGCGATCTTCTGGTTCGAAACCACTCCGGCACTACTGCCTTAGCGATCTCGGCCATCTGATCGGCATTATTATTATTATTATTATTATTATTATTATTATTATTATTATTATTATTATTATTATTATTATTATTATTATTATTATTATTATTATTGTTATTGTTATTGTTATTGTTATTGTTATTGTTATTGTTATTGTTATTGTTATTGTTATTGTTATTATTATTATTATTGACATTTTAAAGAATTTTTTATTTCGGTTAAATTCAACTGTTGCAAATTGGGGTCAATCATATCGTGTATGATTCACAAATCAGTTCATTGTCACTGATTTATGTATGCCAATTCCATTCGCACTTAATTTGCGTGAAGTTTGAAGTGCAATAAAGATCTGCAACTAGATGACTATTTTGCTTTTACTTGCTGTTTTGCATTTACAAGAGATATGCTAATCAACGTATTTGACATTTGCGTTCTGTATTGAATGTAATTTTTGAATGACTTTATTTGCACGTAATTTAATGGCGAAATATCAAAATATTTTATTAAATTTTATATTTATTTTATAATTTCCCCCTTGCAGTTGCCTTCGTTTAACATGTCTTCATTGTTCGCCATTCTTCTTAACATGATGAATTGAGTATTATTATCTACTTATTACTTATATTCATTGGCGTGCACTCGAAGGCGGGGCCAGGGGCCCGTGGTTCTCATGCAAATTTCGAAAGGGGCCCCGCGGTCCTCAATAATAAAAACATTTCATTTCCGAAAATATCGGTACCAATTCCTAATCTCCTACTTTTTTTTAAATTGAGTATGTGGGGAATTGATAGACGACATTTGTGGGAAAGGCTAACCTAGAACTCTGGCAACCCTGTTAATAGTTCAAAATCAAACCAATTGAATTTATTAATTAAATCATTAAAGTTATTTCATTTTCCTTGTATTAAGATTTATTTATTTACTAGTAAAATATGCCTTTCGTAATTAAAAAGTTTTAAGGAGGCCCAAAAAAAGTAGTTGGTTCGCTCTTGTTTTAGACTGTGCCCGCCTATCCTTGTATGTGTTACTAAATATTAATTATTAATTAACATGTATTGGAACGTCGCTAACCAGTTTCATTCCAGATTTCTGTATTTCTGTCTCTTTGGCTGCCATTAATTCATTAAATAACCTCCAGAAGCATGCTCCGAAGGGCGAATTCCTTGGTCTGTCGAAGGCCACGATTCAAAATTCACAATTTCAAATTGATCACTGAATCTAACTGCCTATTAACATTTTGCAGTGGCAACACAGTTGAGATTTAATGAAGCAAAACATTCACACAACATGCTTCTTCTGTGTATTAACACGCTTGAAAGATTATGTTGTTGGAACACCTAGCAATGTTTTCAGCGTCCTGCCTTTTTCTTTATGAGGATTAACTTATTCCGGTCCACTTGCTCGGTTCGGTTCGCAATCCAGTGGCCACTATTATGGTACATAAACGTTCATTACAGACCACGAATGCGGTCGCACTGTGGTGGCACTTCATTTTATACGTTATGATTCGCTTGCCGACCGTAGAGATATTTATTTGACAAATTTCGAGGACTTGCTCAAGGAACGCATCAGGGAAAACAAATATATCGCGCTAATGTTTTTGCGGCGACACTTTCATTTCCTCTAACGCGCATTTAAAGTACCGAATTCCATCAAGCGCCGCAACTCTTCCCGGCGCCTCCCAGCGCGCCGCGCGGCCGACGGCGACAACTCCCGGCTGTCGCCGCGTCTCGTTAGCGCACGCGGCCGAGCGCGTTCACAAACGCCGAACGGCTGTGTCGCGCGGCGCCGGGCGGGGCGCGTTCTATTATACTTTTAAATATCGCTCTATCGCCCGTGATCCAGTTTATGAGGCGCCGCGCGGTCGACGCGCCGAGGTTCACACTGGGCCGGAACGGGACTCATGGTGCCTAGAAGAACGAGAGAGATATCCTCACCATCAATTTTAGTCAATCGGTTTTCAACCACTTATATTTTGTAATTGAATTTTATAAAATTTATCATTTTCATTTCCTTAAAAAATTTGAAAGATTAAAATACATTCACGATTATCTTATCTCAACACAAAATTAACAACGAAATATGAGGTTGAATTCGTAACCACGTAAATGTCTGGTACAATGTTTCTTCGCTTCTACTGCCAGTTTTCTGGTAGTTAAAATGGGTGGTCCAATAGCTCTCCCACTTTAACTACCTGTGAACACATTTATTTATTTATTTATTTATTTATTTATTTATTTATTTATTTATTTATTTATTTATTTATTTATTTATTTATTTATTTATTTATTTATTTATTTATTTATTTATTTATTTATTTATTTATTTATTTATTTATTTATTTATTTATTTATTTATTTATTTATTTATTTATTTATTTATTTATTTATTTATTTATTTATTTATTTATTTATTTATTTATTTATTTATTTATTTATTTATTTATTTATTTATTTATTTATTTATTTATTTATTTATTTATTTATTTATTTATTTATTTATTTATTTATTTATTTATTTATTTATTTATTTATTTATTTATTTATTTATTTATTTATTTATTTATTTATTTATTTAAATTCGAGCATCCGCAGCTCCTCTGGCCACTGTGCCGTGGCCTCGGGGGGGGCGGGGGCAGCGGTGCGGCCGCCCCGTCGCGCCGCCCGGACCGCGCTGCGGGCGCTCCGCCGCTCGGGGATCCACATCGTTATTTAGCCCGCACAAATGACCGAACCAGTTTCCACCTAATTCCCGGCGGCCCCGTAAACTCGGCCGTCGCCTCCGCGCGGCTCCCCATGGCGCGCCCGCGGCGCCCCCTCCGCCTCCTCCGCCCCCTCCGCCCCCTCCGCCCCCTCCGCCGCCCTCTCCGCCACCCTCGCCCCTCCGCCCGCCCGCAACGGCGCCCTCTCCTGAGATCCGCTGATGGATTGGAGACTCTTCGTCACTTCGGGGCTAATTAATTTGGTTTACGTGCGCTTTTTATTGATGGTTGAGCTTCTCATTTATGCAGTCATGTTTCATAATTTGTTCTTTCGTTTATTCGTAATTGACTAGATAGTTTTACCCTTTATTCATTCTGTACTTCTGAGTAATGAATTAATATAAGTATTCCTTGCATCTTCGTGCATACTTCAATTTTTGCCAAAATTTAATATTAGTAACTGTAATATATTTTCATACTATATTAGCCATATATTGGACTTAATGATGAATCAATGAATTTTCTAGAAATATTTCAATAAATTAATGTTCGTAAACAGTATTAATATCGTTTATTTTGGTATAATTCATATTATTCATTGCTTACTTCAAATACCCACAAACATGATAAGTCTAATAACATATTTTCATAAACTGTTTAGGAACGAGTCGTATATATTCCATATGGTAATTACATCCATTTTCCAAAAAACAAATAGTTGCTCTCAAATTGAACATTTCAAATAAGATATCGTCTGCAATATATGCTCAGTAGACATCTTTATTATTATTATGGATGTATGAATCATATTTTTCTCATCATCTTATTGTTTCATGAGCGTTTACCGTGTATATATCTTCCGATTTCTGTCAGAATAAAAAAAATATTTAGAACAGCGTTTACTTTTTGTAATAATAGTAATATAATTAAGAGAAAATTGAGCAGTCTAATTTTTCCATTATGTAAATAATTAAGCATCAAAGAAATTTAACCTTTAAAGTTTTAAAGATATGCAATACTTTTATCCAGGCATGATGTGTTTCGGGACTTTTATTCCATCTTCAGTGGTACTAAAGAGAGGAATCTACTTGCAAATCAAATGTAATTATCATATTATTTAAAAACAAAAATAATTAAGTATATAAGTAGAGACAATTAACCCCATAATTTGGATGATTTGAAAACTGATGCAATTGGAGTATTTTTCCCGAAACCTGTCATGTAAGAAAATTATTACAAAATATTAAATATCTTTAAAGCTCTGTAGTTGATATTTCTCTGATCGTTAATCGTTGTGGAAAACAACAAGATCTCCGCTGCCACGGAATGTTATCATAATGTAAATATTTTCCCCTTTCCTCTTCCTTGTATCGACAGTCGGCCGTTTTCCCCGCCCACCGTCAGGGGAGCAAGGTGACCTGCGATCGGTCGCGCCGATATCGCCGCCTAATCCGCGATTTGTGGCTCCCACCCCTCCCCTCCACACCGCCCGCAGCCGGGCGACCCCACCGCAGAGTTGAGCTTACGCACCGCCACCCACTGGGGCCGTTTGACAGCCCGGGCGACACAACGGGAACGGGCCTGGGTGATTTGAGACTAAGGCATTTCTATAGTTATTTATGCACCAGTTAATGCCTGTGGTACATACATAATTTTATTTTTTTCCCTAATTTTATCGATTCATATTTATTAAATTACGAATTCACTAGATGGTTACTTGGCTCGGATTGTCTTTTCATATTTCCTTCCCATAACTCCCTTTCATAATTTCTTCTCATAATTCCCTCCATAAGAACGTGTACTATCATTCAACTATTTTCATATTTTCCTCCCGACCATGATCCTTTTGATCCAAGTAAGTTATGCACTTGGAAATATGTATTTCCATCACGGTTATGCTGTGTATATCGAGCTCCGTATCGCAGGCAATAAAAAGATAGAAGTATCAGTAAAAGATAAAATACATTTCGCGTTTCAAAAATGATTTCACGAAAATTCTTTTCGACCTTTTTAGATTGTTGTTAACTGGAAGTTATAAACAAGCGCTCTTAGAAATTGCTTGGTAGTGTAATTACATGTAATTAGAAATACAGAATCACATGTATTTGGCTATTCGAAAAGGTGGTAAATTAAAATACTATTGACATTTCATTTTTTAAATTATAAATTATTTTCAATAAAGAGAATTAAAGGCTAACCGAATGCGCGAAAAGTACGTTAAGAATCAAAAATATTTGTCTTCCCTCTTTTCTATTTACTGTAATCATTACCAAAGTTTTGTGTGTCACTCCTTTTCTTTGTTAAAGGTGAACAAAAATCTGCTAATACGTGAAGAGCAGATTTACAGCCAAGGTGTAACTATGCAGAACACCTTGCCCTAATTCCTTTTATAAAGATCAATGTCATAGAGCTTGTAAATCCAATGCCAAAGTATAATGAACTAGAAATGTCTTTCTAAGAACACACTTGAGCTTAGTCTTGTCGTTTATTTTCCTACCAAACCAATAAAATAATTAATAAATCGAAATATATGACAAAAATTAATAAGTTTTATGACAAACAATTTCTCTTCCGTAATCTAAAGGATGATCGTTTTAGATAAAAACACGTCAAAATACTCCAAAATGTCTACAGTAGTTTGTACGTTTTTACTCTTATTGGAAGATGCTCATAGTTCTTCTTGAAACAATTACTAACAACAGTTAAATGCGAAACATAATTTTGTACTAATTTTGTATTATTTAATGTTACTTAATCAGAGGATTATCATCACTTCATAATATACTCGTCACTTCGTAAAATACATCGACGTAAACTATGAACATTTGCACTGATAGTGGTTCCAAATGACTGAGCCTAATGCAGTTTCTTGATATACCAAAAATTTTTAAGCATGTGTTGGGGTCATTGTTGCCAAATAAACACTGTAGAATCTACATTGCAAATTAGGTTCTACGAAACATCTACAAAAACGAGAAGTCTTTTTTTGAGAATGTGAAAGAAAATGAAACTGATGGCATTAAGACATTTTTCCAGTTTATAATTAATGACAGATTGTGATATTATTTTTAAAAGTGTAATATAATGTGTAAAAAGTGCACGTTGTGTGGAAAGTATAATGAACTATAATACAAACAAAAGTAAATGCATTGTAGGTGCACGATATAAATAAATTCATTTTTCAAATTTTTAAATACACAAAAATTGTATTCGCTTCATACACATACATACTGTAAACAATACAAGTAGTGTACAAAAATTGGCTACATACTATGCATTATTCTGTATCTCTCAACCATAATAATCTTATCACATTTAATCTCTAATATCTACTTCACCTTATCGTGAATATTCCACCTTTCCCACACTCTTCCTGCCTCAAATACCCGACATCCTTTTAATATAAGTTCCCAGTCTTGCTCTTCCATTTGACAGATCCTACATGTTTCTCACTCATTATTTACCCTATACCTACTCGCTCTAGTTTCATTTCCTAACCTATATCTTGCTATGGTTCCTCTGTCACTTTCGTCACATTTCCCTTTTAAATACTTTGAAATACCATTCAACTGAAACATTTTATACCCTCTGTTATGTGTTTCTAATCTTTTCGTGATCTTCCTGAAATAACTGATCTTTATCCCTTTGTATCAATTCCTTACTGAAATCATTCCTTTCATATCTTAACCTTGTCACTTCATCCAACAAATAACCTTTATAATTCCAAAAACTCTCCCTTTCCCTTTCCCAATCAGATTTCTCAGCCTCTTTGTTCTTACCTAATTACCTCCAAACTTGCTTTAATAACTTATTCCTCCTCTCTTTCCTAATCCTTTTCTTATACTTACATTAAATGCGGCTGCTCTGATCGGTAGTCTTCTGCAGTTCCTCCGATCAACACCAGGCGAATGGTGGTGTAGTACTCTGACAAACGGGCCATCGACTACGCGCGATCTTTCCTTTATATTCCGTGTATTATCCTCACCCCTTACTTGTAACACACACTTTTACATATGTGCACTACACTACCACAAAAGTCGGAGGGCCAGTCAGGCGCTTAGAGCTTTTACGGATGGGGAGGGGGTGTTCTATTGGGGGTATATCTTGAGGAGGGAAACTCCCCGAAAGCCGAATGTACGTACTTCGGCACCGGATCTCATCATCAAGCAGGAGTAGTACTCAGGGGGGGGGGGGAATCACTACACTAGCGAAACGAATGTCCCAGCAGATGATGGAAGAAGTCCCCGGTGAAAAGATCAAATACACTCTCACTCAGAAACTCTCAGGTGAAAGGTGAGGGTTTTGTTTTCTAGTACATCGCCACCTCAGGAGGGGAAATCACTATAATAACGGGATGAATGTCCTAGCAGATGATGGGAAAAGCCCGCGGTGAAAAAATTAAACACTCTCTTGCTTAGTAAACATCAGGTGAAAGGTGAGGGCTTTGTTTGATTGTTAAATGTTGGACTTTTACATACGTCAATGCAATTATACTTTGCGATTGGCCCAGCCACACACTGAGGTTCGCCCTAAACGTGGGTGGCAGCCAACCTGCAGTTCCCGCGCCTGCCCCACTGTGCGCGGCGCGAGGGGCGGGGCGAATTCGGCGCACGCGCGTGGGCGAGTGCGGTGTTCGCGCCCCGCGTGGCGCGGGCGAGCAAGGCGCGCCCAAGGCGACCCGCCAATCACACACGAGTTTGCTTCTGGAGATGGAAGTAACATCTTCGTCAAAGAAGTTAAGGGGCCGATCAAAAAGGTACACAATATATAACTTTTTTTAAAAAAACTTTCTCTCCCCTGCGTAAATGTGATTTTTCTAGTCGAAATAAGCTTCCAAATGATTGCTGCATTGTTGGTCTAAGGAATAGCTCTAAGCTTTACTCTATGACTACTACACTTCCTGAAGTCGTAGGCTTCCGCGGCCGGAGTCATGTAAATGATCTTAGCTGTCCGGGTCCGACGATTCGACCATCGGTAACACAGCCTTCGACACGGCTCCACCTGGACACCCAGGATCATTTAATACACTTCCTGTTTATTTATCGTGTTTCAGTACTTGTTTTTGCCGATTCAGTCTTCTTAGCTTTAATTTGTTTCTTGTTGTCGTTCTTTCAATTTTCGCGTTTTCAATTTGTCTCTCTTCAGTTTTCGTCGCTTCATTTTCCGGCGGTTCATTTTCCTGCGCTTATTTTTTCGACTCTACATGTTTGGTCAATTTATTTTCCGATGTATCATTTTCCGGCGCTTCAGTTTCCATTGTTACAGTACTCGTCATTTCAGTTACTACCACTTTGTGTTCGCCGCTTGAGATTTCACCGCTGCAGTAAGTATTCCATTCCGTGTATCTCGCGCCATCATGCCGCGGTGTCACGTGCTATGAGGCAAGACGGGCGCGGGTGCGGGCACGGGCGCGTTCTCGGTGCGTGGGCGGGTGGGCGGGCGACTTATGCGCCCGGCGCTAGGCGCACGCTGGGCTGGAGCCGCCCAAGGCGCCCCTCGCCCGCCTTCGCCCTACGACGCCGTCCCAAATGGTCGCGGTGCTCTCGTTTGTCTCCTTTATGGCCCCCGCCTGAAATCAATGAGCACTCCCTACAAGGAATGCGGACTGCGTTATTTAGAACTTTGGGACCGGCCGAGCAGTGTACACCTAGTGTCGTACAGGTAAATTACAAACGGGTCAGGGTTGGCGACCTAATTTGTGTTCTCGAAGCCATTTTTCTGACGCCCAATCTTATTGCTTATTCTGATTCCTACCACATATTTCTTGTCACTGTCACCCAATGGAACTAAATAAAGTGGATGTCTTAAACGATAATTGAAAGAAAAAAAATAAATTTATTATTAGTAACAATTTCGTCACAATATTATTTAAACCATTTCATTTCTTCGGTAGTAGTTACTGTTTTTCGTCCTAAATAATTCTAAACACTAAATTTTCTTTTCAAGTTTCACTACATTATAAAAATTATTCGATTGTAATCCGGAATTATTTATTACACTTTCAGTGATTAGCTAAAACTGACAAGCATTGATGCAACGTTTCCATTATTTTATCAACGACTTGATATATAACTTTCTTATTATTGCAAATTAAATTTGAACTTGCATGAAAGTGAGATCAAAGTAATAAAAACATTTCACAGTGTAGTCACATTTCTTACCTATTGGTTATACACCTTTTAATTCGCAAATTTGTATTTTCATTATCGAATGTTCATTTTTATGAGAATAAGAGGGTGTGAAATAGATTGCCTTCATAGATGTGCATTGTAGTTAAGCTCCCTGTATCCATCGCTTATCATAAAGCTGCGACTCGTAAGCCGGACGTAGTGGCAACGACGCCCTCATTTGTTTCTTTTATTTGTTATGTGCGCCACGCTCATAAGAAATATTGAAGGATTTATCGAGAAACTCGACAGACGAAAACTACATCGCACTTATAATTTAAGAAATTTTAATCACTTCTTCTTACGCGATTAGCTATGGAACGTAAATTAATGGTTAGAACAAAGGACCATGTAAAATAATGATCCATGGGTTTCTTTGAAATGATAGGAATGAAACGCACGAAGATATCTTCGAAGATCCTTGAAATAATTCTACTGGTAGTTCACCTTTACTGTAATTGATTTGGGTATTTTATGACTAGTTACATATTCCAGTAACTATCAAATTGAAATTCTAATATAGAACAACTGATGTTCGAACTTACGCAGTTTTGTACTAATACTTGAAAACTAGTAGAGAGGTATTACTACTTTCGTAACAATACAGGGAATTTATCGTTATTCGTAGTTTAATTCAGTCCACGTCTCGCACCAATAACCTGACTCATACTTGTGCCAATTTTAATCGCATATCTGAAATAATTTATGATTATTTCTTAATATGTATCCCATTATTTAATGTATGCTGTTATATATTTCACGTTAACATGTCGAGTAACTAATAGGAAACGGAGAAACTAATACGTTTACATCCTTTCGATCTCTAATATAAGCATATTATTCTCCATATGTAAGAACTACTTGAGAACAAATAAAAATTAATTGAGGATGATTATTAGAAATAAAAGCATTTCAATTTCTTTTTGTGTCAATTTCGTGCAATTGCTCTGCCATTTACCATTGTGACAATAGAAACCAAAGACAATGCAGCGCCCTTCAGGGTAGTCTTGCGCCAGACGCGCAGGAGCAAAGAGACGGCGACAGAGACAGATGAGCGCGCTCCGCCCTGAGGAAGTACAGCAGCCGGCGCCTCGTGGAGGTGGCCCCTGAAGCATCTTCACTTTCAGAGGGGGAGGACTCCAGGGGGGAGTGTCTACTACGTCCTCCGGCGTTTTCCTGCTGAAGATACGTGAGTTGCGGAGCTGGAAGAACGTTTGGCTTTGCAAGGAAGGAATCACATTTGCAATCACGTTTCCTTTCACACATTTTGTTTCTAAAATAACCTCAAGGGCGAACGAAAATTATTTACGTTAGCAATTATAAGAAATATTTACATACCATGGAAATAATTTGCAGTGAGCCAAGGGAAGAAAATAATTGTTTTCTGTTAGAACGGATTTAAATATTCCACCTTGCTCACCAATCTCAGGAGACCCATTTCCTTCTATTCCCTCTCTGCTTCACTCTCCCACCCGGACACAATTGACCCCCACGACATTGCCACAAGGGCTAATATAACCCAGCTCCAATCTCGCATCTCCGTTTCCACCACCTCTACCGGATCGATTACCTCCCTCCTCTCCGCCCTTATCTATCCCCTCGCCCCTGGATCAGTTCCCAGTTCCACGTTACCATTCCCCTTCGGTAGACGTCTCGTCCCCGTCTCGGTATTCAACCTCATTCTTGTCTTTGTCCCTGTCGGCCCCGTCTCCTCAAAGTCTCTACCACTGACGTCATTATTATCACCACCGCTTCCGGCTGATCTCTATTATCTGGGTCACCGCGTCCCCAATCTCCACCGCCATCACCTCCATCCGTATATCGACAGTTCCCGAAACTTTCGAAACCGCCCTCACAGCCCCTGTTCCTGCCCTCCAATCTCATTCCCGCTTCCCCGAGCCCCGTCATTACCTGCTGACCCTTCCCCAACCCTTGGCACCGCCCCCACTTCCGTCACCGATCCTGATACTACCCTCGTCACCGATCCTTATATCCACCGCCATCCCTGACACCGATCCCGTCCCCGCCCCCGATTCCGCACTCTGCGACCGTGGCACAGCTTCTGCCACCGCTTTCGTCACCGACCCCGTCACCGATCCCGTCACCGCTTTCGTCACCGACTCCGTCACCGACTCCGTCACCGACTCCGTCACCGAAACCGTCACCGACCCCGTCACCGACCCCGTCACCGACCCCGTCACCGACCCCGTCACCGACCCCGTCACCGACCCCGTCACCGACCCCGTCACCGACCCCGTCACCGACCCCGTCACCGACCCCGTCACCGACCCCGTCACCGACCCCGTCACCGACCCCGTCACCGACCCCGTCACCGACCCCGTCACCGACCCCGTCACCGACCCCTCACAAAGATCACCTCTCACGCCGCCCTCTCGACATCTCACTACCATCCTCTCCGGTGACGCCCCCGCCGGCTCCGCCGCCACCGCCGAGAGTGGCGAGATGCAAATGACAAGCGCTGCGGCTCCTAATTGGTCCACATGGCAGCGCGCCGCCACCACCACCGCCACCCGGCCACTCTGCGCGACGAGGCGCGGCGCGGGCCGACAGCGTTATTTATCGCGCGATTGTGAGGGACGAGCGCCGATTATGATAATGGGCTGCGTTAATTGCGAGCGCGCCTGCGGGATTTTGGTTAATGAACGCGCCGCCGATGCTGCAGCTGCCACCGGGCGAACGGTATCGCTGATTCTCGATTCATGCTGCTGTTTAACAGGGCTACGGGTTATCGAAGAGCCGTATTAAATGTATAAAAGTTGTTTTCTGTATTTTTTTATTACATACTGATGTAATATTATACAGTAATTGTTACTTTTCGTCAATATATTTTAATGAATTTTGGGTTAGAAGAAATGAAAGTCAAAGGTAATGGAAAAGTTGTGTTGATCGTCGCGATTGATTTAGATGCCAAATCGTGTTGTACGCGTTGTAAACGGAAACGAGACATATTTCAAATTAATTTAAAAATATGTGGAAACCTGGTCTAACAGCTATGTCGATGAACATACCTAATTAAATATTTTTCATAAATTAAAATTTTTGATTTGCAAAAAATGACGAAGATAGGAACTTTTGCAAGCAATTGACACTTTGCAAGCTGTAAATAAAGTGCTTTTTATCGTTCTTGATTGAAAAGTCTAGCTGAAATACAAAAGATTTAATTTTGATAAATTTAAAAAGAATCTAAAAAAGTTTCGACACACATTTAAAAATAATGTGGAAATTAATTTAAATTTTTATTTTATATTGGTGTATTGCGTCCATGGAGATCGGAATATGTAAATCCCTTGTCATGTGTAGACATGTTCATTTTAATTTGACCCAAAACAGGTTCCCGTATTTTATAATGTCTTTACAGTCATCCATCATCCAGAAATCAACCAAATTAATGCATTAATTGGAATCCTGGAGAGTGATTTCAGTAATTTTCTTAGCAAAGTTGCGATTGAGAAGTGGGGTCAAGTATTGTTTCTTTAGATTATTATACAACGTAGGATTCACAAATTTACATTGGCGAGTTTTCGTGGAATATTGGGAAGTGATCGTAGATCTGGGCACGCAAAGATTTTTACTTAATTATTTGCAAAGGCAGAAACTTGGCATTGTCTTTGAAATTATGAAACCGTTGATATCTGGAAGGGATGGAGAGACGTTTTTTTAAATTTTTTATTTCGTTTTGAATGTCCATCAGCACAAACAGAATTTCCATGGTTCCATGGTTTCACGTAATCAGACAGAGTTCTTAAAAATTGACTCTCGAAGGATACAGTTTTCATAGTTTATATTCTTATATCTTCTATCTATATCTTGTTTATCTATGCAATTTTGTTTGGGCGTGTTCTTCTGTGTTTTTAAAGTTCAGTGTTATTTTCTCTCTTGGGGTAAGTGGTGGGATAGCCTAGCGTTTGAATGAAATGTCAACTAGTTCGACTCAAATGTAAAACCCGAAAGGTGTTTTAAGTAGCTTGGGATCAAAGGATAAAATTTCAATTGTAAAGACATTGTCGTTAATAATGTATGTAATGCGAAAAATACGTTTAGTAATGAAAATTTTAACTTCAGAATTGATCTAGGAAAGCCCCCCCCCCCCTCCCTGCAGAAATCTCAGCTGAGAAAATGACCAAAAAAGAGAGAGAAGCAAGAGAAAACAGCTTCTCGATATCAGAAATATCCGGCATAGAATTAAGCTCGATATTACTGATATCTAGTAGCTGTTTTCTATTATTTTTCTGCCTTTCTTTTGGGTCATTTTTTGTGGACTATATTGTGAACACAATATGGAGAAAGATATTTTTATGTAAAATAATACAACGAATATGCTCGGTAATTTCTAGTAAAAAACTTCAGGAGCATTTTTTTCAAAACATGGATGCCCCGTTTTCTCAATGTTCCGTTTTCTCATAAACTATTAAACCCATATTATTGTTCCTTTACAGGTTACTCAACTATATAATGTGAAGCTGTGAATCTACATTTGTAAAATTATCATTATTTGTTTCAATTTTATAAATAATATTCTCATTCAATTTTAGAAAAAAATGGAGGTCCGTAAAAAATTATATTTCAGTTTGCTGCCAAGCAATTCTTTTCAATGTAAATCAGTACAATACCAATGGTACAGATAATGTACAGTAAAAATTTCAAATCGATATCTTTAATAGTTTTTGAGATAATAGGTCATCAATATTTAAATTTTAACGTTGGTAACATAGGAGGGAGAATCTCACCTTAAGTGAATTCCTATATTTGTTCTACGTCATAAAATAGTCATGATCATTTGATTATTGTAGCTTAAGGTAGCAACCAGGATTCATATTTTAACAAGTTTGTTTTGTAACAATAATCGTACGAATTTCAGAAGTTCCATGTTTAAAAGTTTATTGATTCTATTACAATACAGTAAATCTCCTTCGAAAATGCAAAAGATATTTTGAGTTGCGAAATGCGAAAATTATTACATCAATGAAATACAAGTATTTCAACTACTTTGAGAAAATGTATTAAGCAACAAGCCATATATTGAATACCGAGTCTCTTCTATACATTATAATAAACTGATCCCACATCATGATTGGGTGACTTACAAGTCGACCTACATTCGTGCGCTTGTTTAGTCGCTTTTCATTCAGCAGTCATGCTTAGAAACCTTGCTCTACATTCACAGAGTGGTGCCAACTCATGCCATTAATATGCCACTCATTGCATCAGAGGATAGCAACAAAAGGTCTCTTCATCTTGTAATTAACACTCTAGATGCCCTTATAATATAATTAAGGATGTACTTCAAAAGTCACGAGGGATGTGACCATGCACGAGTGCTATGAATGAGACGAAAATGAGCGCCATGACACAACACTCCATTAGTCATTGTCAATCAAACAGGCAACGACTGCCGATCATCATTACGAGCTCCGTGTCAAATCGTATGCCTATGATACTCTCTCATTTCTCTAAGTTTATAAGCGGCTCAAATTCTTTGGAAATTTCATTTTATTCATAAGACGTGAGGTTCGGATTTAAATCAGACATCTATTCATTAGAATGAAATCTATTGGAAGAAAATATGAATACATAATCTTAAAAGTTAAAAGATTTCCGCCTGCGTTTTTGGTATATTTGTGCTTATTTTCATTAAAATTAAAATGTTTATTTTTATGTGAGTTGAGCTTTGTAAGGTGTAATATTCTTAAAAATCCATCAGAATATACATTTATTTTAGGCTCCCATTACTCTGAGGTATAAACTCTTAAAATATAGGTGTATTCATATGCAAAATAATCAGCATCCCTATCCAAACAACACACCCTTCAATTCAGTTTAAATAAATTTCTAATTAGTAGAAAATTGGTGTGAGCAATATTCTAAAAATAATACACACCCACTCTTCTGTTTTAAATATTTTAATGACAAATGGGCAGTACTCTTATGTGTCGGCGTTTAAGTAACATATAAGACACTTTTGACAAGTGTGCGGTGTTCCTTCAATTCTCCCATTAAGAGATTTTTATTGCATTGAATAATGAGAAGTTTCCCCATTAAATTAATAAATCAATAATTGTATCCGGATCTGGGGTCAGTAATACTTAGGATATCTCCTTCGTAAAGCGTGGTTTTCTTAACTTTCATGCATTGATTGATTGGTCTTTCCGAGCACGTCAACTGCTAAGGTCATTAGTCCCGTACGTAGTGCGCATGTTTTTCATTGCGTGAGGTGGAGGTGATCTTCCCCCGCTTGATGGCGAGTGTTGGCGCCGACCTACACGTCGAATTGCTGGGTTTTCCCAACTAGGTATCTCCCAGCAGCGCGGAACCGTCCCAACCGAAATACACTCTAAGCTCCCGACAGCTCTCCCGACATGTGTGGTAGTGTAGTGCATGAATGTTTGTGTGTAAGTATGCATTGAGGATAGGACAAGGAAAAAGAAGGAAAGATCGCGCGCGGCCAGTCGCCTGTTTGTTACGGTACTGCTCTGGCATTCGTCTGGAGAAACCATGGAAAACTACTAATCAGAGCAGCCGGCCTCTACAATTCCGCTCCAGACACCAGTTGACTGTCTGTCTGTACTTGGCGTGACAGCCCGCGAACGAGATAGGGTCTACTAGCAGAGTCCCGGCCCCGCGACCATGGGTTTAAGGGGTACGTGTGGTTACTACGAAGACATCCCTATGGTCGTTTTCTGGCCTTTTCAACCCGAGATCCTTTTCTCATCGTCACACAGTAACATATACTGGGACATTGGAAGGACAACGCACACCATAATCTTGCCTGACTGGGAATCAAACTCGAGGTTGCGTCATGGAAAGCGAACACGCTACCCAAGAAGCTAAAGCGCGAGGAGTCACCTTTCTACGAAGTGTCGAGAATCCTGCCACCCCTTTCATCGAAGAAATCCGCAATTGTCCATTGTCTGCGGACCATGCCCTTCTGTCCCTGGTGTGTCGTAAAACCGCGCCCCGGCGAAGGCTGCCACGCAAACTTCACCACATACCGACCGATAGCGGCGGTGGGCGTCCGACCCTCGCAGCCGCCCACGCCAGGTCGCAGACATCGTACCACGGCACCTCGCTCTGCAGGACAGACTTGTACAGAACTTCAAGCTGGGAACGACAACCAGCAGTCCAGATCGGCAGAGGGTACACAAAATACAATTCGAAATTGCATTCGAACCTTTCAGCTGCGTCACAATATGGCACGTCGAGTGAGACGTTCTCTTCTTGCTAAATCGTTGGCGTCTTCCAATCAGTGTGGAAAAATGACACACTGCATTGCGATTAAATATTCGATGCACTCGTCCAGAAGTCGCGAGTTGGGCGTTACCAAGGGGAAACCTCCACACTAAAGCAATGACCCAGACGAAACAGAGAAAGTGACATTAGCAGTGTTGACTTCGAAACTCACCGTTTCATAATTCCGTTCCATTATCATCTCACGCTTGGCACCTTGAGTGGTACGCATCTTCCCTTATGCTTACATTACCAAGCGGAAAATAGTCAGCATTTAATTTGTACAATGCAGCATGTTGTAAGGTAGTGTTTCAAAATCTCTGACTCTTCGTATTGTCGGTATAATCTATCTCCGATATACAAGAATTTTACTTGTACATGAAATACTTGTACATGAATACTACCATTTATGAAATTATCGCCAGTAGATAAATTCAAAACAAAGGCGATTTTTTAACTTATGTTTGCATAAATGTATCATAATAGTTAACAAAAGTCCCGCCTGCCGTATCCGAAGAGAATTTTGAATTTCTCAGTCTAGTGAACAATGTCACTCGCTCCGAGTCCTGTAAATTGTATCTATTCGCTTCTTTCTATAGAGTGTGAATATCAACAATGTGTCATGCGCTCTTAACACCTAGTCACGCAACATCACATTCCCATTGCTTCGTACGACGCGAAACGGGAAATGGAGGTGCGTGCACACCGAATGGAGCTTCACATGCACACTGCGCTCTTCTCCCTCACCCCACATGGTGCTGTATCACTCCGTCCCCCCCCCCCCCATTCACAAGCGGATCCAAACCATTCCCAAAAGTAGCGAGATACAGATTCTCAATTCCGAGCAGCTGATGTGCTTGGCGAATTTGCGCCTTTACACCAGGAGAGCTGGCTCAGGGCATCAGCATATAACTGCAATGCCTCTGATCGGAAGGGCCTAGGCTCGAGTCCTGAGGGTGGCAGGATTTTCGACACACTAGCTTGTTAGCTAGATCGAATTCTGTCACGGTCTGGAGAATTCCGACGTTCGGCTTCTCTGATCGGTAGGTTTCCGTGGTTTCTCCTATCAGAACCAGGCGAATGCCGGAGCAGTACCCTAACGAACGGGCTACAGACCGCGCCACCGGGCCACAGACGTCTTTCCTTCCTCTTTTTTGTCACATCCCCACTCCACTGTTACACACACTTAGACTTACGTGCACAACAGTACCGTACATGCCAAGAGCTTAGCGCTTGTTCCGTGTGAGGCGGAGACACCTGGTTGGTAAGCCGACGGTCGGTCGGCGCCGAATCTCGCCATTGAAAGGGGGAAAATCAGAGGCACCTCCCTCGATAAAAACATGCACTACACTTAAGAGACCAATTACGAGACTAAACTTAGCAGTTGACGCTCCCGGTATCACTAATCAATCATTCACAAAAATCCAAACGACCCAGCCACACTACTCGAAGTTCGACTAACGGTCACTCACTATCGGCCGAACATCGTATGCGTGGTGCCACCTGAAACCAATGTGGAGTGCCAGAAGCTGACACGCGCCGTGACTATCTCACAATATCTCAAAGATACGCCCAAATGATTATAAATTAACATACAGGTTCATTTCGACTCATCTCTTCACTACGTGAGAAGTCGCAAACTGTGCATTGTAACGAGATATCTTCCCTAATTCTATTGAAATTCAGATAATCAAGCACATTTGTCGTAATGGTTTCCCATCGCCTTGCATCACTGTACATTTTTAAACATAACCGCGAGTCATCACTTACCATTTATAATTCCTACTTTTCAATTCGAATTATTTCCTGCCACTTTAACTTTCTATCGTGTTTCCTCTTTCTTTCTCTTTACCTTACACTCTTTACGATCACACTCCCTCCCTCCCTATTCCTGTTCCACATTTCAATCTCAGAAGGCGCTGCAATCCGGATGGGCATAGACATATTGTTCAAATACCGTCAGTTTAGAGTTCAATTCGCTCCTAGGGATGGAAGTGAGCACAAATTCAGAAGGAAGGATCTCGAGAGCACCGAGTCCCCTAAGTGATTGTTCTAGCTGTGTAATTGCAGAAAGAAACTGGCATTATCGATCAGAGTGGCCGGCCTCTAAAAATAATCATTCAGACATCGTCAGACATAGATCATTTTCGACTTCGGTGAAAAAGCTATCGTTGAGGAGGGTGCGAATTGCCATTTTTTCCAGTGCGTGATGTTAAAAGCTCCGGGACGCGCGGCCGAATCGACGATTTGATGAGGAAAACAAAGAAATTCCTCGCATCCGCAGCGCAATCTGAATAAATTCTAGAATGCTCTTGGGTATGATCCGTTTTCCAAATCCTTTCATTCCATTCGAAGTGTGGAAATCATACACGAAGCACTTAGATGTGGATTACTTGTGTCCATGGCAAGGAATGTGCCCATTATGGGTCATTTAAACTCCAGGGCAAACGGACCTGGCATCCCCCCTCATCAATTTTTACCCTGTCGTCGGGTCTCGAATCTACGACCTACCGGTCCAGAAGTCCTGTTGCGGGCTTCCAAATACACACACTATCGCACCCGGTCTACCTTGAATCATCTCGCGCTATCTGGCATCGCCCGGGCGAAGGCCGCCGCGCAAATCCACTGCATTCCGGGCGGCGCGCGACGCGGCGGGTGGGTGTCCTCCCGTCACGGCCGGACGCAGAGTGCGGAACCCGGATGCTGGGCGGGCGGGCCGGCGCGGCGGCCCGGCGGGCAGCTGGTCGTCCGCCCAGACAATGAAGCCATTACCGTCCTTTGTATTCTAATCCGGCGGGTCGCCGCGTCGAGTCCGGGACCGCCAATTAATCCGGGCCTTGCGCTTCGCCAGCACGCGCGCGCGCGGTCGCGTGCGATTCGTCCGGAGCGCGACCCCGGAGCCGCCCCCGCCCCCACCCCGCCCGCGCCGTCGCGAGGCTCTCGTCACCGCGCCAGAAGCCGGGCGCCGCCCCTGCTCGCGCCCGGTCGCGTGGCTGCCGCCGCGCTTTGACGGCGAGGGCGTGGCTCCGGTGCATTCGGGGCCTGCCAAACACGGGCGAAGAGGTTGACTATTTCGTGACCCCGGGTGGCTCCACTTATTGGCATTAGACACACAAGTGCCAAATCTCGGGAGGTGGCGGTGTTCCTCTAGAACCGCTAGAACATGCGACCCGGTGCCAATCTACACATACCTTTGTGGGGTATTTTTTAAAATTATTTATTATAGATCGCTTTAGAAACAGCTAAGGTCATTAGCGATGACTGTTAATTCACATCAGAGATACATTTTATAAATTGTAACAAACAAATATTAAATACAATAGTTTTACAGTAATTCAGATCATTTTATCCAGACCAGTAATATTAAGATTTTTTAAAATTGATTTGCAATCTTCAATTTAATTAAATATTTTATTTATATCGTTATTGATCCCAAAAGAGTTTCTTAGATTTTGGAAGTTTAAGCATTCACGGATAATGTGAGAGGTTGATAACATTCCTCCACATTTTGGACTGTTGGTTGGGTCCGGTTGTTTTTATTAGATGGGATAGGTGAGTGAAGAATGGCCATTTCTTAATCATGTAATAATAATTTGTTCTTTTCTTCTTAATGTGTTAATGATATTTGTCTGTTACCGATTTTCGAGTTTGTGGGAGATTTCATTTACAGATATTTCCGCAAACGGTACACCGCCCCTGCCGAGGCCAGCGCTAAGTTTTGTGATCTCCTGACGTGCGTAGTAAATTTAAATGTGTGCGACGGATAAAGGAAGAGGAAGAGACAAGGATGAGGAAGGAAATATCGCGCTCTTCATGGGTCATTTTATAAGGTACTGTTCCAGCATTCGCCTGGTTAAGGTAAGGGAAACCGCGGTTAACTAACGTTTAGAGCCACCAGTCGCTAGAAATATATTTGAGGCAGCGGTTGAATCCAACCTAGCTAACTAGTACTGAAATTCTGACTTGAACCCTATGACCTTCCAGCTGGGCAAGGGAGAAACTTCTCTATCAATGAAGAAGTTTAATTTAGATTTATTGTGAAATTGAAAGTGAATTCAGTTTTCATAGGATACGTTTTCACTGGAAAATTAAATGGCCTATTCATTAGTAATTCCGGATGTTATCCTTTAACATCCGTCACTAATGAATTCACTCCGTACACCACGTGATCGTACAAACACAGGGAGCCCCGCGAACCGAAGTGAGATGATGGAAAAAGTATTTTGGCAAGTGAAAAAATGTGTGTTGTTTCACGTTCATCGCGGGAGCCGAAAGACGTAGCCTCGTCACCGAATTAGAAATGCGTCATCTGAGTCCTGAAAGAATGCGCATGTCCTGAAAGAAGTGTAGAAGAACGTTCTAGTAGTAGCTTAGAAGACATTTCCATTCGATGAAGTGAGTTGATTCCTTGAAGTCAGGTACTCGAAAGGATGAAATCCGTAATTTCAAAAGCCAACGAAATATTTAGTCTCTCTTGTACTCCTTAGAGACTTGTGTATTGTTGCTGTAAAACGTTATCGGTATTTTGACCGAAGAAACATTTTTCTGGGTACCTAATACCAAAAAAGAAGCAATTTCCTAGCTTCTTTATATTTTCTTTGAAATATAGTTTCTTTCTTTGCATTGGATCTTGTATATTGGTTTCTCGTGTACGTGACTTGGTCAAAATACTCGTTGTGGGAGAAGGGGGCTCATTGATACCGGGAAGGTCATTTTTATCAAAATATCTATCCGGCCGCTGGCGGTCTGTGAATGTTTCTAGTGCCTACACCTCCAAAAGGTTTTTCTCCAAAATGGATGCTCTTCAATCAATCTAATCTCACTCCCTCGAATCTGAAACTGATCTTTGGATTTTCGGGGAACTTTACATAAGGCCTCTACGAAATTTTCAAAATTTTCTGTGAGTGTAAATATAAATTTTTAATGTAATATTTTTTTCATAAGAGAGCAAATTAATCTTATGAAAATTATGCCGGTTCGCGTTTAGGTCTTCTATTGGCTGTGCGTTGATCGCTTTAGAGCGTCGATAATAAACTATTCGAACCCGCGCCCTGGAAGAGGTTTTTGTTGCAGTCCCGCCTTCACATTTTCCGATAGTTTTCGGCATTCAGTACTATTATTATTATTGCTTTCATTGTATTTATCTTTATGCAAGGAATCGTAGAAATCATTCAGGTTTTTCCATTAAATCGTGATATCCTATGTATTCGTACCTATGGAAATTCATTAAATATTTCGAAACTTAAATCAGTTACTTCAAAAAAAAAATTAATTTCAAGAAACGTCTTTATCAATGAACATGTAATGAAAATTAGTTTCTTCAGGAGACTGATAATGTCAACGATTTTTTTATTTTTTCCTCTAGTAGGGAGAAATTCAAAACTTATAGGAATTACACTCACTGCTGAGAAGACAATAGGTCTGTCCTTACCGTCAACATGCTCCATTGCTCTTTCACAACTTTCTCTGTTGTCGGTATTTATGGACCTTCATTTGGTACCTACCCAGTCGTGACGTTATTGGTTTTAACGACACCTATGTCAATAAACACACTTTCTTTTCACGTTTATCCCTGGTCATTGTAGTAGACTTTTCCATCGTTTGAATAGCCGCGATCTAAACTTCACTCAGGAAAAACGACTATTGAAAATAATTTTCTACAAATTACAAAATTACCATTTCAATAATATAATTATGTAACTCGCATTTTCAGAGCTTTTAAGGCTCTCCAATTGAAGAGTCAATGCTATAAAAATTATTTCTCCGCACTTAGTCTGCCTTCTTTTCTTCTGTCGAGAATGTAGTTGTGCCGCCATGTCTACACCAACACTCGCGTCACCGCTCCCGTCGACCTCAGTGCCAGATCGCAGCAGATATTATGCAAATTCCTAGCAGTATAATATAATAGTATAATATATGCGGCGATATGATAGAGAGAAAATGGCATCACTAATATGATAACGGTGTGCGAGTTTAGCCGTTATATAGCATCTAATTATTTATCATCTCATTATTATATATTTATGTTACGTTACGAAGGAAACTAAGCGACGTTTTCGGTGTCATATTTCATGTTTTAATTTTCTTGAGGTTTTCCACCTTATTTAATGCGCCTTTGTTGGTCGTTTCATTGTCAGTAAGAGGTAGTTGTTTCAGAATTATAGGGCTCTGCAGGATGGGTGGAGTAGAGTGTGGGTTTTCTGAAAGAATTTTCGCCGTAATCTCCGCCCCGCGAACGTGAGTTGTGACGAGAAACATCCGTTAACTGGCTCCGACGCTTCCTAGTAGAGTAAAAGATCTCGTTCAATCCATTACGCCCATTTGGCCCGATATACAATAATGAGGACAGGGCTCCATAATTATAGTAGGCCGCTAGTGGCAGCGGACAGCTTTCTATCACGTTCCACCGACAGCACCTCGGAGGGGCCAACGATCTGGGTGTGGGATACATGCACACAGGCTGGTACTTTATTCAGAAAGCGATTCCGATTTTGGATGTGACTTAGAAATGTCAGTTGTGCATGAATTTGACCCATACATTTTAACTGAAAGATACGTCGACTCAGTTGCAGAGCTAATTTACACAATATAGTAATCAAATATGACGCATTTCTTCTGATGTTTATTTTTTCCATTCCAATCTTATTATAGTTTTTCATTCATTGTTAAAAGAAATCTTACTGTTAAAAACTTTCTTCTAAATTTTCTTTTCAAAAACGAACGGTTTAATAATTTACATAGTATAACTTCCTTTACTTTAACCGAATTTTGTGCAATTTTAAGAGTTAGGATTTCGCGAAGAATGGAATTGTTGTTGTTTTTGCTGTACTTTCTTAACTGTACCTCTCCTTCATCGCTTCACTCTCTTGGTCCCTAGTTCGAGTGTTTTAAAATTATTGTTATAAGCGAGAAGTATAAATCAAACAACGTACACTTCTAATTTTAGCCGTGAAGTATTTAGATCTAGAAACCAAAAAGAGTTTAACAACATCGTAGTTTTATCGAATTAGCGAAAACAATGACAACGACTAACAGTTTGATTCATTCTCGTCACATGGCTTTGCGCTGATAGGTCCGGCTTCGTGCTTGATGTAGCGTCCGCCAGAGTGCTCCGGAGGTGGCGTGCGACTCCCGGAAGCAGCTTCACATTCGCAGCTTCCCTCTCTGCTTCACCTTTTCCACTTTCCCTTCCACTCTTTCCTTTCTGCTCCGCCCTCGCCATTCGCCATCGGAACTTCAATTTCTCCACTCCACCTTTTGCACTCTGCCCCTCCGTTCCAATCTCATCGCTCCGTCCCCTCTGCTTTTTTTCGCTTTGTCTCCTTCCATTCACCGCTCCAATCCTCTCTTTTCCCTCGTTCGTTTCCCCAAGCAAACCTTGTCTCCTTATTCTTATTTCGTTTTATTCTTAGTCACTGTCAATATAACCATTCTGCTCTGTCCGTCCTGTACCACCTCTCCTGTCTTTTTTATCCTCCCAATATACTTTAATATAGTGGGGTCAATAATAAAAATTTAGATCAAAAAATTGAAATTTAGATCTTTTGAGCTGTAACTTCGCACACACGTCAGTATTAAGTACTGTTAGTGCTGTTCCAAAGATGATTAGGATTGATTCAGGTGAAGAGGAAATACACTCAATATTGGACCCGAAAATTTGATGTCTGTATGAATGATTATCGAAATGTCTGGATGTAAGGATATCTGAGTGCCTGGAGTCACGCATAACTGTTATATTAGAAAAAATTCAGCTGAAACTTGGTAAATACAGTTGGAGTAAGATCTAATTGTGCCGTTCCGGAGATTATGAAAATATTTTAATTTTTGAGAGTTCTTTGCATGAAACCCCTGAGATAATTTCAACATTTTTCTGGAAAATGACTGCAATTTGTTTCTTTGAATTTTTTGCTGGAATATAAGAAAATACATTAAAAAAATGTTCTTGTTCCGATATTTATTAATGCCTCTGAAATGTGGAAAAGCTAATTTCCGAAAAGAAAATGTTCGAACCTCATCTACACCTCCAGTATTAAAATCAGATATTTCTTTCTCAGCACATTCTTGCTCAGTGTTAGATATTTAAATAATGTGCGCTATTTTATGAAAAATAGTATTAGTTGTTGAGAATTAACACTAAAAAGAAGAAGTTTTCGTATGCCGCCCCATCCCACCAGTTTAATAGTACGAGTACAATAATGTGCGATGTTTCCTGTGTTCTTGCCAAAGTACATTTTAGCAGAAACGAAACCCAATTTTACATCATTATTAATAAATACTCTCCTTCTTATTGAGTTAATACGATGATTAATGTGAGTTAGGTGGCCTCAGTGGAATGGGCGTTAGTACAAGGGGCGTGGAATGGGCGTTAGCACAAATGCGAGTCCTTCGGTTCAAATTTGACTGTAGGGCTTAGATTTTCGAAGAAAGGAAGGTTCTCGGTGTGTGGTTTCACGCTTGTGCTATATTATCCGCCCTAATCAGGTCCTCTAATCGCATAACTTCGACGTAGGTGAGTTGTGCCTTGTTAAGCTCGGTGAAGTGACCGTTCCTGACACTGGATATAGGAGATATAGGTGTGGCTGTATTCGTTCGCTCGTGTGGCCGATGCTCGTATGGCTCGTGTGGCCGTGTTCGAAAATGCCCAATAACATAGGACAGTCGAATGTATACGTTTTCAGGCTCCTGAAGTTACACAATAACAGCTTTAATGAATAAAAATAATTTTACGTAACAATTTCGTAACGATAAAATACCGACTTAGTGAAAAGTTCATTTTCTCTATGTTTTCGATCGCTCTTCCCAAAAAACCTAATGTATTAAAATGTGTTGTAAGGTGGTGTTGAATGGGTTTTTTGTCCAAATATTAGGATATATTGAGAATATTAATCTCAGATGACTACACTCATATTCCTGCAATGTATACCTGACTATTTGTCATCATGCAACGATTTTGTATTCACGTTTGTAATTCTTTATTATACATGGACTGTGTTACTTGCAGAGGCAACGAACCCTATTTATCATCGACCGAGTCATGTAAACAATGCATCCTTGTACTCGTACCTACTTTGTTCCTCTTGGCATGAATATTTATCATCACCAATCAACCGTAAAAATCCAAGGGACTGAAGAGATCCTGTAAACAGTTATATTTCAAACTTTCGAAAGGGCCATCCGTCGAGAACTTTCTACTCGCAGCAATTACGTAAATTATATTTTATTGCGAAATATTTAACCGTTTCACAATTTCTCGAAAACGAATGCCCTACTTCCTTACTCTTCTTTCCCAGAATTTGTACATTGTTCACGATAAATGACATTAAATGAATAATAAGGCTAGGCATTTAATGAAGGCACTAAGTTATCTTCTCAAATGATGGATTTTATGTCATCTGGCTGTCAACTACGAAGATATAAAATAAGAAATCGCAGTTAATTCATCAGCTCTTAATCATAAGCAAACAACATCGTTGTGCAACAACGTAGAACATTAAACTCTTCCAAAGACTTGCTTGAATTGCTCTTACTCGTTTAGTAACAGAAATATGCAGTATAAGATAATTTAAATATGTTCTTACAGGTTTGTCCTGTTCTGTAGGATTAACTCCGCCATTTCGAAACGATAGCCGTAATATATTGTAAATGCTGACATCGTTAACGATTAGACTTTGATGTGTACATGATACGTGGCAAAAATTACTTACTCAACATTTTTCTATTATATGTCCGAAATCGAAACGGGAAATACGTTTTCCATCAGCTGTGACAATCACATGCGAGCTCCATACTTAAAAATATTTTAAGTTCAGATATTTGAACAGTGTTTTTCTGTGTGAGAATCATTCCTTAGAAAGTCATCAGTGTTTTAAACACGTAATAACATACAGAATAATAACTCTTATGCCTAGTGTGAATAAATTGAAAATTCTAAAGAATTCGAAAGAATAAAAATGGCCTTTTGAATGAAATGTATAATTGTATACCAGAAAGTGTGTAGAAGCCGTTTTTTTCAATGATCATTATGATAGTAGTAAGAACTAAGTTTATTATCTTAGAAACGCTGTTTGTTATTAACTTAGTTTATTATTAATTACAAACGCTGTCCACATACATTCGCAGTTTCCTAATGTAGTTCGTCTCCACTTAAATTCTTCGTAATAGACTACTTTGCAGGGACGTGAATTAGATCGGCTCTATTCATTTAGCTTATAATTTTAATGATTATAAGTTGATTTACAAAATCCTTATATTTCCGATTTTGTAATGAGAAATTATTAATTATGTTTTACACTGTCATTTTGAACTCTCAGAAAATAGTAATATGTTACTTTTTCTTTTCCTTTTGAAACGCAGCTACGTACGCAGCTATGTACAGCAGAACTGTTTTTTAAAGTATTATACATAGATCATCTCTTATGTAAATAAATTTTAATTTACAACCAAGCTCAATGAACCAAATAGTCAACGGAGCTCCACTGTCGTTTTTTTCGGCAGACTCGTTGTAGGGACGGCTGTGGCGGCGGTGGTGGCGACCACAAAAAGTAGGCTAGCTGCCGGCCCAGACCCGACCTCTGCCGCCTCCATTGCCGGCCAATCATGTTGCGCTGTGCATCGCCACCGACGCCAAATTTGCCACAAGTGGTCATGCCGTCGCCACCACCTCCACTAGACCTTTCGCCACCATCACCATCGCTCTCCTATCCAGTCGGCAGTAATACTGACCGCCACTGCCATCGCCATAACACCGGCAGCCAATGCCTTGATGACCAGTACCACCACCACTGCTATCAGCACTGCTACCATCACCACCACCACCACCAGCGCTACCAACACCATCACCACCACCACCACCACCACCACCACCACCAGCGCTACCAACACCATCACACAATCACCACCATCACCACCACCATCACCACCACCACCACCACCACCACCACCAGGCTATCACAATCGTCACCAAAACTCTTACGACCAACGTATCACCAACATCGCAACTATCACCCGCACCGCCACCATATGAAACTCCGCCATCTCCACCACCACTACCTCCGGCATCTCATTCACCGTCACCACTCTACTCCACCTATCCTCCCCTCTTTCCAGGCCACCGCCTCCGCCGCCGTCACCGCAGAGGGCCGCCGCGCCGCGACAGGCAATTTATAGCAAGTAGCCCAGTTGACACGCGGCCAACGAAAAATTGAAAGTGAATTAATTACTGTTGGTGCAGTTCTTTGTCGCGCTCGCCGAGCCGGTGTGCGGGGCGGGGCGGGGCGGGGCGGGGAGGGCGGAGTGAGGGCCAGGGGCAGTGTCCAGTAAAGGGGGCATGCGCGTCGCGTGAAGCAACCGACACACCGCGCCACGCCGCCCACATCCCACCGCCGCCGCCGCCGCCGCGCCGCGACGCCCCATTGCGAAAGGCCCAGCGCCGTGTGATGTGCGGTCGCGATGGTCCTTTTCGGTGGACAAGTCGTCAAAAAGTGATCCTTACTAGCACCTTAGAAATTTCACGTGCCAAGGCAAAATTTGTTCTGAAATTACATTTCCATTTTAATATGAAGTTTGCTATTTTAATTATTGGAGAAATATTCAATATATATTTTTCGAGGAGTGTACATTATTGTAGTGTGAGTGTAACAAAAAAATTAGTGATAAAAAAGTATAAGACTCTTTCGAAAGTTATATTTTTTCAATGTATTAGCATATTAGTAATTACGGTATTATTAGTATATTACTATCTTGCCCTTGTCTCTCTTTCTAGGATACACCAATATAATTAAACCTGCTTCAAAGAAATAATAGGAGTTGTAATCAATTAATGGTATTTTTGTTGTTAGTTATGTGACCCATAAGATAACAGTATTATGAAATACTGGTTGAAATCGCTGTAAAATATAAGAAGGTTCCCAAAAATATAAAAGTGCTAATCACATCGAATGAAAGCTATTATTGCTCTAGTCATACGACAAATTGCAAAAATTGAATTACAGAATACGGAAACAGAATATTTTCTTCGTTATAAATTACCGGAAAAATATTAATTTGTGTTTGATCATATCGTAATGAATTATGTCGTTTGAAATGAGAGTACCATAAAATATGAGTTTAGTCATGGACATTTGTTATATAGGTTAATATTGGCATATACCCTTGGCCGTGCGCATGTAATATTGTGATTCTTCTGCATTCAAATTTTGATGGAAACGCAGGTGCCAATGGCTACTTTGATCTCTGGTTCGTCCTTACCTAACAGAGAGAACCAGACGCCTGCCACCCCAGCTCGGCCTCCGGTGACCCGGGCGGCGACCTCTCGTCTGCGGCGGCAGGTTTGTTTTTGTTTTTCGTGAATTTCTCCTTGCCGCCGCCGCCGCGGCTGCAACAGGTGTCACTGCGTGGGCCGCGGGTAGACACTGGCGGCGGCAGCGGAGGCGACGGCGGCGGCGGCGGCGGTGGCGGCGGTGGCGGCGGCGGCGGCGGCGGCGGCGGCGGCGGTGGCGGTGGCGGTGAAGCGGAGGCAAGGAAGCGGGACAAGGAAGCGGAGATATAGGCGGAGGCGGGGGTGGTGAAGGCGGAGACGGAGCTGGTGGTGGTGACGGGGGCGGCTTGTAGTGGTGGTGCAGGTGAGATGCCGTCGCGCTGTAATGACGTGTTGACTCTCAATGGACCCTGTGAACGTATGATTTTTTTTTCTGGTGCGTCTCCTCGAACAAATGGGCGTAAAATAGGATTTAAAACTAATTTCAAGGTCCAATCTATCTCAAATCACAAATTACCGATCATCATTAATTTCCAATGAGTACAGAAATGGAAGGAAATTTATGCAACTTCCGGTAGTGTAAGAGGTCCCTGCGTTTTGTTAGGTACCCAACAACACGGGAAAATACAAAAACACTGAAACAATTTCGATTTAGACATTTTCATACTGCTCGTACCGACTTCATTCTCACACCCATTGACTCACTTCCTAAGACACAACTGACGTCAGGACAGCAAGACTCAAAGGAAGAGGGCCGCCACTATTAAATACTATTGCTAACCACGTGTTGTGTTTTTGCAATATTTTCAATATTATTTCTATATGAAGACCTGCTGTTCTGAGTATATTGATTATGTTATTACTGTTTTTATTCAAATGTTTAATTTGTTGCAGTGGTGTAAGGGAGTATTTTATTTCTTGTTCTTGAGCAATGTGAATGTTTCTTTTTGGATGAACACTTTGAGTTGTTTTTGATTAGCATTTTTTTTTTGCTGTTGTAGGCGACGTTTTTTCCAGTATGCCTTTTGATTGTTTCAAAGCAACATTATTTTTAATATTTGTCTACGCTTATGAATCAATATTGCATTTGCTATATTTTATTTATCATATCGGTTAAAGGGTCTTAGGTGCGAATCCCTTCCCGGGCATGATGTCTGACACGTGCCTTTCTCAAGCGTGCGTGTGTTGCGTGACGCTGTGAGCCTCGTTCTGCTCACTCATGAACCTTCGGTATTAAAGTTTAGTGTATGATTCGAGACAGTATCCTTCAGAGTATATTGTATAGTTGTTTATACCACTCACTGAAACATAAATGTGCTTTGCGCTCTTGTGTGTGTGTTTATTAATTGTTATTGGGAAATAGGTAACGCACACCACATTTGCAACTGTTGCTCTTCCTTCTTCGTTATCACGAGCATTTTCAAATTTTGCTGGATGCTATGACACTTGTAGGTGAACTGGTTATTTCTTCTACATCTTTTTTGTGTTTTAGTTACTCGCGTTTAAGTCATTTTCAATTTTGAGATTCAAATTGAAAATTTTCGCTGCAAGACCATTTGAGTGTATTCTTTTAAGGTGCCCAAAGGAAGCTATTCTCCTTCTTGTAAAATTATCTGCTCACACATAATCAAATAATACCATTATTTTTCTATTTTTTAATAATGGTGCGTAATTATAACTTTAAAAACCTAATTTGTGGGTTGCTGATAATTTAGTGTCACCTTTGGAAACACTTATTAGGCAACATTGCACACTTTATCCATAAGCAATTACCTAAATATATAAATAAATAAATAAATAAATAAGTAAATAAATAAATAAATAAATAAATAAATAAATAAATAAATAAATAAATAAATAAATAAATAAATAAATAAATAAATAAATAAATAAATAAATAAATAAATAAATAAATAAATAGGATATCAACTAGTTTGTTGTACTCGTATATTGTAGTACTTTTTTCGGTATTCAATTAGTTCCAATACTCTCTCCATATTTTATGCCCTCATTGTGGTTATTTAAACATACTGAAATCGCGTGTGATTAGTTAGCTTAATTTAGTGTTAGTTAATATTAGGTAGGTTAATTAGATTAGCAGTTCTCCGACACAATGAATGCGTTCTATTTTAAACACATTAACGCATACAACCGATTTTCTTTTCGTGGAAGGAAGGTAGTCTAGTTGTTTAAAAGTACTGTAAAGTGCAGAAGAGTAGGACAATGCTATTTAATTTGGCAGATATCACAAATGGTCTGAAGAAGCTTCCAGTCTCCAGGCGACTACTGAAAGGTGAATCAACCTGGAGGCCCTGTGTGCGTTCCGCCGACATCGCGACGTCGTCTGGCGGGCTACGCGCCGTCTGCGCCGAACTTTCCAGGAAAAGCAGAAGCGATTCACAGAAGCACATGTGGCGAGCGGTCACGCCGCCCGTTCCAGCGGTTCTTCACCTGAGGTGATGCTACTGCACTTCTCCGGTCCAGGGGAACGGAAGGCGGCGCGCTATGCGTCTCCCACACGACAAGTTCTACCCGCCGCTACCACGGTCGCCAAGTCATAAACATGAGACGGAACCGTTTACAAGAAAGGGAATCTGGGACTGGTAGGACGACAGATGTGACACTTTAATAAACTATAGTTTAATATCGTACTGGTGGGTCTATCTCAATATATATATATATATATATATATATATATATATATATATATATATATATATATAAGAATATCATCTTATATCATAAATGGCCAGTCCGGGTAACCGAGATCGCTAAGGCAGTAGTGTCGTGCCGATCGCGGATCCAAAGATTGCGGGTCCGAGTCCCGCCTCGGGCATGGACGGAGACCTTTCACCCCTCATTATCATCAATCTATCACTTAATTACATAAGTATTAATAATTTCCTGCTCAAGCAGCGGAGGCCTCGCACATAATGGGAAGTGCCAATAAAATATCATGAATACGAAATTCATGTTTTGAGTTATTACAATGTTTTTTTTACCAAAAGAACAGTGTAAGGACCTGAAATGAAAGGGAAAATTAATTCTCTATGTCTCTCATATTACTCAAGAAATTAGTATGTGAGATGTGCATTATGTTAGATAGTTCTAATTCAAAAGTCATTTTCTTTTAAGATCTCTTCTTTGCTCCTGCTTTCAAAAGATAAATTCAAAATTGTTACCGCTCTCCAAAAATTTTGACTGATTTGATTCAATTTAAAAAATAAAATACACTATAGTAAATTCGAATGAAGATGGTAAATCATGCTTGTTTTGAAACAAAACACTTGTCCATTCAAACTCCCAATGCTTTTTAAAGTAATGCAATATATCACACAAAATTGATCATTTGTGTGCAATTTAAATTTTCTGTAAACGTATTAGATCTTATGAATCACAGAGGTTGCTTTTCTTTCTAGTCTCAATCTATTAAAACTGCAAGAGAACACTACTGATTTGATCGATTAACTCGAGAAATTTAGTCTGTGTTGGCTCAAAGACCACGTACTTCACATTGAAAGGAATTATTTAAAATCGTGTTCCAACTGACAAACAAAAATAAACTTTGGAGATGTGTATGTCTTGAAAGGCCCAAAGCCTGTATTTTTACTAAATGTTGTTTATTTCATCAATTGTATACACACTTTCAAGATTTGAAGCTCAAACCTGTTGCAGGTAGGTCGCTTGTTCCCTGTTTCCCTTGTTGAAGAAGAGGTAGTCATGGAATGTAATACCTCCAAAGCATCCATTGAAGAATAAGTACTCACGATGTTGCTCGATTCTCGTCTGTAAACGGCCCAGCACAGAGGTAAAAGAACAGCGTTGCCTTTCCAAGAAATGTCTTTGCCATCAACAGTTGCATGTACTCAGTCTTTTGTTTCTCGCTTGGAGTGTTGGCAATCATTCTGGGCAGTAGTAAACCACCCACACAGACGGTAGCCGGTGTTTCTATACCGAAGTTACAGAGGACTCTTTGGGAGTTGAGTAAGTTTTGCGCATGCGAGTTCAGCTGCAAAGGAGAAGCTTACAGATGAGGGAGATTCGCAATTCACGTTTTGGAGCCAGCAGGAAATAAATTAAAATAGTATTATAAAGTAATGTCATTGTACAATATTTCAATGAATCCATTTTTTTCCATGAATCCATTTTTATCCAATGAATCCATCAATAACAATATTAGATACGCAATATGCATATGTAACAAAATAAATTTTGTATAAAAATCAAAATTTTAAAACGTGTTTTCATCACAGATACGTAAATTTTGGATCTTGGCAACATAAAAAAGATTGTAATCTCTAGTAAACTTAAAAAAAAGTATTCCTCTCTGAGATTTCATTTCACTGACAATTTATTTTACCTAAGGTTTACGTTTCCTTGGTAACAACCTTATTAAAACAACACAAGACAAGGAAAAATATCAGTTTCGTTGGAATATATATATATATATATATATATATATATATATATATATATATATATATATATATATGTATATGTATATATATGTATGTATATGTATGTATATGTATGTATATGTATATATATGTATATATATGTATATATATGTATATATATGTATATATATGTATATATATGTATATATATAGAGAGAGAGAGAGAGAAAAAATTCGAAAACATTACATGAAATAAACTTGAAACCGAAAAGCTGAACATGCTATCCATGTTGCATTAACTAGCATTACTAGTAATATTTTAACTGGATCTTAACACAGTATTATACGACATATTTCTGTGTTTCAACTGAATTGCCTAACACTTTTAATTATTTTTAGTTTCAGTGAAAATCATCTAATTAATGTCCATGTAACATTTGTTAAAGAACTGGATTATTAAAAACAAAAACGTCAATATAGAGAATTTACGTAATGAAATCTGATGGAGAGAAAAATTCAAAATCTTCAGTTTCTGAGTAGATGGCATTTTCTGAATAACTGAATAGGTTTTGAAGAATAAATGAAACATTTAAATTATCTACATTACTTTCTTTTTACTTTCTCGTATTACACGGTAAATATACGTAAAAGGTTCATTAGTTCATTGTAGGACGAATGAATCTTTGATGAATGAAATAAATTCCATAATGTAGCAACCCTAGTTTCCACTTTACCTGTACAGCGGTCGAGCATGATTAACAGAGCTTTATCTACGGCTATAAAGTATTCCGCTTGCATCTACTCGAACATTAATCTAGACCATTCGGCTAATGGTGGGTGCATCCAAAGCTGCAACGATCTCACGATCTCAGATGTGCTTGAGTAATCCCGCGCATATGTTCAAGGTACAACTAAAAGGAGAGGGGCTTACAAACTGCATGCCATTGTGGTTCATGATCGGAGGTGTACACCCTCATGAATAGAGGGAACTGACATGGTTTTCCAAACATTCGCCAAATTTTAAAATATTAAAAGGTAATAAAATATATCTCGGATATAGTAAAACTGCTTTTCTGAACAAAATGTGTTCCGTCGCCTACTTCAAGTTCCCTAACCCCTTTTTAATACCGTGTCAACCTTCAAATACTCTCAACTGAACCGTCTTTCGTCAGTGAATCGTAGGTTTCCAGGCATGTAAATGCCCTCGAACGACGGGTGACGCTGCAACGCCATCACAACTTTGATGCGGCGTCACCCGGACGGAAAAGTACATTTGGTGATCCGCATGGTCTGCGTTTAGCCTCCATGAATCAATCACAATTTAAAATTATTTCTACCTAACACGTGGTTTAAATCCAGGATCTAAGGGCTGATCAGTTAATGCTGCATTCACCTGAGCTGTTTAGTTAGGTACGTCTTCTTCTTCTTCTTCTTATCTCCTTTTTCTTCTTCTTCTTCTTCTTCTATCTCCTTTTTCTTCTTCTTCTATCTCCTTTTTCTTCTTCTTCTTCTTCTTCTATCTCCTTTTTCTTCTTCTTCTTCTTCTATCTCATTTTTCTTCTTCTTCTTCTTCTTCTTCTATCTCATTTTTCTTCTTCTTCTTCTTCTTCTTCTATCTCCTTTTTCTTCTTCTTCTTCTTCTTCTTCTTCTTCTTCTTCTAACTCCTTTTTCTTCTTCTTCTTCTTCTTCTAACTCCTTTTTCTTCTTCTTCTTCTTCTATCTCCTTTTTCTTCTTCTTCTATCTCCTTTTTCTTCTTCTTCTTATCTATCAGGTTTACGTCTAAGGCGGCGGTCACAATGGAGTAGATTTTGGTCGGTCGCTCGACGTCGGACAAAACCAAACGAAACAATCTTCGTTTGACATCCCATGCTTTCGGTCGCCGTCGGAAGAGGTCATTCTGTTCCACGTTGACCACTTCTGTTTACCATCACGTGATTGAAGGAACCCGGAACGTCGTACAAAAACTTCCGACCAGACTTTCGGCCAAAATCGACTCCCCTCTGACCGCGGCGGGGACGCTGGAGGCGCACGCGGAAGAGCAGGCGCTTTCGAAACCTCGCTTTCGTCCCCTGGCGGCGCGCGCGCATCTCAAGGCGACGGGAGAGCGCTGTCCCCGCGCTGCAGCGCGAATGCGCGAGCAAAATTGATTACGCAACGCCAGACACTTACGAGCAGAAGCTGCTCCTTGGAGTCTCTCGCTTCGAATTGGTAGCTGCTTTTTCTTCTTGATATTTTGGCCGTAAGTGTTTGGATGAATGTGCATTATTTTCTGCCCTTAGGTCCTCTTTGGCGTGTCAGTATCTGCGATTGAATCGCTTACTTTTTTTCTTATTTATTTGTTTATGTATTTATTTATTTATATATCCCTCCCTTTCACTCTCATAATCTATAAGTATGTGTAAATTATGCTATGTGCTTGTATGCTTCAAATATATTTTTTTTCAGTTTTCCCCTACGTGTTTTAAATCTATTTTTAAACTCTTCTTTCCCTGTTTTTGTTTGTGTGTTTGTCTGTTTGATTGCGGTGGTGTCTTATGTAACAATTTTCACACACCACATCACACCCCCAAGGCGTATATTAGTCTGCGCAATTACCTTGGGCTCGGTCTTATTGTTGCCACTTCATCTCTTCTCCTCTCTACGCTCGCTGCTCCTTTCGATCACTTAATACCACTTCGCGTGTGCGCCATTACACTCCGCCGACGCTCTGCTGAAGCAGGTCACCACCTTAAACTCTTGCACCCTCAGGCTATTGCAATGGCAGTTCAACGCCTACTCTTACCTTTGCCGTTTCTTCTGCCTCTTTCATATTCTCTCGTGAGTGACTGACACAATCAGAGGTTTCATCATATCCACAAACCTTGCAGCGTATATTCTATTTACAACCACGTGAAATTATCAATGAAACTTCCAATATTTCCACTGACTCCACATTCACATATTATTAAATACATGGAACGCTTTATTAACCTCCATTTCTAGAGGCCAGGAGAGATGGTTCAGTGGCATCAACTGATGTCACGGCAGTCCTTCTGACCGGGGGGAGGGTCGTAGGTTCGAGTCCCGATGGTAGCAGAATTTTCAACACTAGCGTGTCAGCTAAGTCCAATTCATTCGTTGTCTGGATGAGAGGCGTAGCGGCCGGCTGCTCTGATCGTTAGGTTCCCGTTGGTTCGCCGATCAACACTGGGCGAACGCCGGAGGTTAGAGCACAACCCTACCACGGCCGGAGCAGTACTCTCAACGCGCCACGGATCGCGCGCGATCTTTCCAACCTCTTCCTTGTCCTATCGTCTTCACTTACACTAACACGCAGTACACAAGCACATATACCGAGATACCGGTCGGAAGCTTAGAACTTGTCCCCGGCTGGGGCGTTGCCCCACTGGTGGGAGATACCTGGTTAGGGAAAACCCCGCTAGCCGACGGTAGGTCGACGGAGGATCTCGCCAGGAAAAGATCACCGCCATCGCACAAGCGAAAACATACACTACACTTACGGGACTACTGACCCTGTTAGTTGACGAGCATAGAGTCACTAAAACAATCAATCAATATATTCCTAGATTTATCTTTGTCTCCGCCAGCATAGCCATTACCTCTACTCACCATCAACACCATCACTAGCATCCCCACCACCGATACAAACCACCTTTAATACTACCATTTTTATATCAAAATGTTTGTTATTATCTCCATGAGAAAAAAATAGAAGAGCAAACCTCGCTTCCATCATCATCCACATCAATATCAGCGCCGTCTACACCACCACCATCAATATAGCCGACACTATCAACACCGCTGACATCATCGATGCCACTGACACCAACCAGACCTCCGACACCAACCATTACCGGAACCCCTACGACCCCACTACTCTGACCACTACCTTCACAACCATCGCCATCACATAGCACCACATCCACCCGCACGTCCTCTGCATCGTCGCCACTTGGCGGGCGAAAGCTGGCGCCCGGCGTTGCGCGAATTAACCCCGAGACCCCTCGACCCCGCGCCGCTCGTCTCGCGGCTCGCGGGCGCGCCCACTCCCAGTCCTCGCGTCACGTTTGGAAACGCGCGCCTGCGGATTATTTGCACCGGCCGGCCTAATGAACGTTTTATACGACGAATTGCCCAGCGGCGCTGTAAATCTGGGTGCTCTTAGAAGCTCGGAACCCAGTGCTGACGATTTTTAACGAATTGGCCGTTGACATTAGTGACAAAATGAATTAAAATTTAGACCTGGGAAAATAATGAATAAACGATGTTTCTCTTCGTTTTTCTCATGATTCTTTCTCGAACGTCATTCTTGTAATTATTACAATTAAAGAAAAATGACTAAAAGAGCATTAATGAATTACCAGATTGGAAAATTTTAGACTTATTAATAAGAAATACGTAACTGCAGTAATAATTTATTCTTTGATATGCCTTTGAGAAAAAAAGTTGTATAACAAAATATATGCTATATAGTTTTTCCTTACTCCTATCACAAAATGTTCTAAATGTGTTAAGAAAATAGAAGATTTAAGAAAATACACTAGGAAAATTTAAATTAAGAAACATCGCCAACGCCTATTCGTTAAACACAATATTACTAACGAAGTAATTATAAAAGTACATGTTTGTAAACACGCATTCTATCAATTAAAAACTGAACTCAATATTAGATATTGACTTGATGGGATGAACTTAAAGTATACTTATTCTAAAATCTAAACCAGATACAATAATATCTGGTTTCAGATATTTCTCATTCGAAACCATATTCTGGTGCGTCCGACTTGGCGAAGTAGAATGGCTTGTCCACTTTTTGAATCAGTTCACTTGGAAGACACATGAACCGCTTTGAATTGAATATGAGCTTTAAAAATTGAAATAATTTTTTAAAATTAAATTAAAGTGATTTTTTTCAATATTTGTGAAAATATTCCGTTTTAGTTCTTTATCAATGCTAGTGGTCTTGAAAGCACGTATAAGATACTCGTGCCGTATGCTTCCGGAGTCGCTACTATAGCTTACCTCAGCAGCCATACCACCTCATCCTTGTATACCGAATATTTCTTGTATCTCGACAAACATAACTAATAATAATAATAATAATAATAATAATAATAATAATAATAATAATATTAAAACACGGTTGGATGTAATTCCGGTTTTTAGTTACATTAACTTATATTACAAATGTTTGGTTGGCGAAATATAGAAGGCTACAATAATTAAAAGTCTACGAAATTTCCTTCCGCATCTTTTACATAATTATATTCACACAAACCTTTGCAAATGGCCATAATATCAATAACCTTCCCCAAGACGATAACTGCTGGTGTAATCAGATTTCTTGGCCTAGATTTTCTATTGCAGTTTACTTATACAGGTAACGATATAATTAATAAGAGAAAGAATTGGATAATGAATATATAAACAACTTTTCTAGTGTAAACAAATTCACCACATGTTAAAAAAATTGGAGGGTGATGGCGCAATTCTGGCTTCAGATTCGGATTCAGTGCGTTGAAATACATAGAGAAAAATGTCTCAAGTTTTTGTGTCTGACAACTTTTTTTCTTTTGTGCGCCTGTGTAATCTGCGCGGGAAATGTGAAGACAAAATTTTGAAATACTCCCTCACCTACTCTCGGAGATCGACTACAACACTCGCCATCACCATGATTTTGGATGAGACACCCGATCTGGATGAAGATCAATTCTCCGTTTTGCTCGATGTTTAGAAACACGGCTAAGAAGATCTCCTCCTCTGCATATGGAATATGGTTTATTGATATAACATCTGTATTACGAAGTCGTAGGCTTCCGCGGCCAGAGTCATGTGCATGATCTTGACCAGCCCTGAGGAAGGCCATGACAAGATGGTCGAAACGTCGGCAATACAGCCTTCGTCGCGGCGTCACCCGGACAGCCAAGATCATGCATCTGCACTGATCATGCATTACTAGCTGTAATCTTAATGTCTGTATCCGGATAGTGACCTGCGCGAACCGCCGCAAGCCACACAGAAATCCGCCTTCGCAACAGCGGTCACGTGACCGTCGCGTGGCGCGGCCATACCCCGTTTCGGAAAACGCTTTACTACCGGCGCGTGTCTATTCTCGCTTCTACGCGACCGCCTACGTCAGAGGAAGCCCCCCAGATGCGCAGTGTTCGCCCGCGCGTTTGGCTTGGCAGGTTTCGAGGTGAGGTGCGAGAGCGTGGCCGCGCTATTTAGGAAACGCCGACAGGTAGCGCGCGCATCTCGTTTGCGGCCGCTGCTCGGCCCCCGCTCCGCTCCGCCCCCGCGTGATTCTTTTCCTCCTCCTTTCCAGTGGCGGATCCAAGAGGAAGGCACTTGGAACCATGCCTCCCCCCTCCCAATAAAAACAAGGCCGAGAGTTTTCGTTTGTAACATTCCATTATTTAGCAGTATTGATTTAAATATTAGAATTATCTAATTATTTAAATATAATATTGTATACTACCATACATGCACTACAAAATAATATACAATATTATAAAAAAATGTTTATTATCTAATAAAATGAAGGCTCCCTCCAAAATGATCGACTGAATCCGTCCCTGCTCCTTACCACCGTCTGCGCCTCGCATCGTCAACTGTCGCTAGGAATATGTTGTCATTGCCTTCTAGCGTTCCCACCGGCTGATGTGCTTTAAGGTATCGACGGATGTCATTGCAGAGCCTCTGACCGGATGCCCTCATTGTCGCGTCGCATAGTGGCAGGGTTTTCGACACTAAGAAGGTATAGTTAGGTCGAATGCGTAAAGTGTTTGTAGAAGAATCCTAGCGGTCAGTTGCTCTGATCGGTAGTTGTCCATGATTTCACCGATTAACTTTAGAAGAATGATGTAGCAGAATTTTAAACAAAGAATTCATCGTGATCTTTCCTTTCCCTTCCTTGTCCTATCGTTACTCCATACCTACCCTTACATGCACTACTGTAAAACATGCAGATTGAGAGACCAGTTGGAGTTTGGAGCTTGTTCCTGCTGGGTTGATGCCCTGCTTTTGGGGACGGAGATACCTAGATGGAGAAAACGTCGCAAGCTGACGGCTCTCGTTATACATGTTACTACAATTGCGATATTACGTTAAATATTTACTACAATTGCGAAACGAAATGCGATCCCCACTATTTCAACTGTCACTTTCTTTATGCCCTTCCTTCCTGTGAAACCGTATCACCCAGCTGGGACACATAGTCCTCGTCACCTGCTTCGACCCCTTTTCATCCGCCGTTTCAATCGCTTCACCGTTTCGATAGCCGCTCATTTTGCTGTCCCTGACTCACCACTACTTTCAGCTTCATCTACCTCCTCGTTCCTACCTTCGTCTCCGCCAGCCGAGGGTGAACGACCTTGCAAAGCCAGCCGCGGCAGACGTCGAGAGCGTTTGCATACGTCACCCGAGACCCGCCCCCGCGCGCAGCGCGAGCCAAAACCGCTCGGGTTGGGGGACGGGCGCGACGCACACGCCCGCGTGCGCACTTGACAGTGCATGCGCGCGGCGTCGCTGGCGTCCCCGCCCTCTCGCCACCCTGCTATTCTCTCTACCATCGTCTCCCCAACGCTACAGCTTTGTCACAACCGTTTCTGTCGCCGCCATTGCCGTCATCAGTGCCTCTGTCCCCGCCACTGCCAGCGCTACCCCCGCCAAACCCCCCTCCACCGATTCCATCGTTGGCCATGTTCCCCACAACCGTCCCCGCCACCGTCCCGCCACTGTCCCCGACACCATCGTCTCAACTCACCCCCCCCTCGCAGTTCTCGTCACCCTCACCATCATCGTCACCGACACTGCCGCCACCGCCGTCACCGCCGATGTCATCGCCGACAGCGCGTGCCATAGGAGCGGCAGTCGCAGCAATCGCCATCACCACCGCCTGTCACCGCTCCCATCGCTGTCGCACGGCGAGTACGAGCTGGCCGCCGCTGACGACCCCGCCCTCTCGCCACCCTGCTATTCTCTCTACCAATGGCTCCCCATCGCCACCGCTTCTACCGCCATTGTCACAACCGTTTCTGTCGCCATCAGTGCCCCGCTACTGCCATCGCTACCCCCGCTGAGCCCCTCTCCGCGGATTCCGCCATTATACGCCAAATACCCCACAATCATCCCCGCCACCATCCTCTCAACTCACCTCCCCCCCTCCGCCGTTCTCGGCATCTTCCCCATCACCGACACCGTCGACGCTGTCACCGCCGATGTCATCGCCGACGCCACCGTCACAGCGCGTGCCACAGTAACCGCAGTCACAGCAATCGCCATGACCATCGCCTGTCACCGCTCCCACCGCTGTCGCACGGCGAGTACGAGCCGCCGCGTGCGTCGTGTGCTAGCCCGTGACGAGGGATGCTCTTTCGTTGCCAAATTGCTTCCCGCGCGTTAACGCGTCTCGCCTCTGCTGTGTCTGCGACGTGTGCGCCTCACTTGCTTTCGGCCGTGCGTCGTTTGCTTGTAGGTGATCCCTGCTTTTGGTGGTCTGGGTCTTTAGCCAATTCGAGTCTGCGCCGCGTGTCACGTTGCCAACCCGGTCACACGCTCATGTGTTATGAGCGTGTACTATGTGACAAAAGTAATATTGATGCTTCAACTAACTGCATTAACTAGCTGTTGAATGAAGTGCTGTACTCGTACCTTTGTCTCTAATTTCTGTACACACACTCATGGTTTTAGTGGACTGCCAACTATAAACAAACAGAATATTTACCACGCACATTCATGAATACATTAACAAAACATTGTCATTGCGAAAGTTGGTTTTGTTAATTGCTCATAATTTATATGTATTTAATTTTTTTAAATTGATGCAGTGGTCTGACAGCGAAATTTTCAAATATGTAAAAACAATTGGAATCTTTTGATGCATACTCTTAGACACCCTGTTTATGTTCTCTTGTTAAATGAAAATTTACATCATACGGAAGAACCTGGACAATATAAATTCGTGACTTAAAAATTGAACAGTTTCTTGTAATTGTACAATGGATATACGAAAAGTAATTAACAAAATGTATAAGTAAAGTATTTCACACATTTTGTAAATTATTTTTTTAATAATTCACAAAATTTAAATGTAAAATAATTAAGAAATTTTATAAATTACTTTTAGGAATAAAATTATAAATTAAACATTCAATCTTATTTTCGCACACGTTTGCAAATTCAGACCCATCGAAGCGACCAGTAGGAGAGTGGCTAGTTGAACAGCACCAACACAACAATTGTTCAAATCCTTTTCATCTAGCACCTTACGTATTAAACAACAAAAGTTTGCGGTTGATAATTATTGAGACTTTGGTGTTCTTCCGCGATTAGAGACAAAATGGCTTTGAATTACATGCCCGAATTACATGCTTCCTTTTCATGAACGATTCCAGTGTTTTAGCGAACACGCACATGATCAGTGTGGCCAGAACTTCACCAGCAACAAACACCGCATGCGCGCGTTTTCAAAAACCTTCGCAATTTCTTGTCAAAAGGAAGCAAGGAAATCAGGTATTTTCCTTTCCAAACGATATAATTTTTTTCAGTATGTAAAACTGCATTCGTGTTTTGGTCAGTGTTTTAGGATCTGTTGAATGAAAGTTTTAATCCCCTACATTAATTTATGGAATCACTTATCGTAATACGAAAGACATTGTTACTCGTGGGTGCCAGAAATTTGCGTAATCCTTTGAAATTCAAAGGGTTGAAGTTCTATTGCTCTGATCCGTGGTGTATGTTGTTTTCCCGATGGCTTTCAAGAGAATTTTGCAACAGCTGTGTGGAAAAGGGCCATTGCGGTCTTCGACCTTCCCTTCCCATCGAATGCATCTTCTACATCACTGCATTTTAGAAGTCATGGAGAAATACGTCAGAACCTTCACTTGTCCCAACCCAAATACACTATGTGATCAAAAGTATCCGGGCACGTCCGAAATGGTGTGTTATGGTGTGGTCGTGTTTTTCATGGAGGGGGCTAGCACCCCTTGTTGTTTTGTGTGGCACTATCACGTCACAGGCCTACGTTGATGTTTTAAACATCTTCTTGCTTCCCACTGTTGAAGAGCAATTCGGGGATGGCGATTGCATCTTTCAACAAGGTCGAGCATACTGCAGGCCTATGGCAAAGTGGTTACACTACATCACTGTCATAGACTGATCTGCACAGTCTGAATTGAATCCTATCGAACACTTTTGGGATGACTTGAATCCTATCGAACCCTTTTGGGATGTTTTGGAGCGTCGACTTCGTGCCAGACTTAGCGAAGTGAAAGTGCCATCCTGGAATTGCCTTTATCTTGATACCTCATTTGTTTATCTTGGTTCGGTTTCAGAGTCGCACAGAGAATGTTTACTACAAAAATAATATAATTTTATATTGAGAGGCCAATATCCGAAACACCATCATTCGAAAAGGAGAACATGAAGGAGATAACTAAACAATTGAAAAAACTAATTCAGTTCTTGCTCCTCCCTGACTTAACCGAGACAATCCAATCCAACGACACGTTCTGAGGGGTGAGATCTCCGATCAACACCAGGCGACTGCCGGAGCAATTTCCTAACAAACGGGTCACGTACCGCACGCGATCTTTCTTACCTCGTCCTTCCCCTATCCTCACCCTTATCCACACACCCACACACACACACGCAGTAGTGTAGTGCACTTACTACCACACTTGGCGAGAGACCAGACGGGAGCCTAGAACTTGTCCCGACTGGGGCGGTGTCCTGCTGGTGGGAGATACCTGAATAGGGAAAAACCCGCAAGCCGACGGTAGTTCGTCGCTGGATTTCGCCATCCAACGGGGAAAGAACATCGCCGCCTTCACCGATAAAACATTCACTACGCTAACGGGACCAATAATCGCAACAATTGACACACTCGGACACACGAAATAATCAATGAATCCAATAACAACTGAATCCCTAGTTACCGCGCATGTCGCACCGCGCTACCGCCGAGGGGCGGGCGCCGTGCGTGGGCGGCGAGGGCGGAGGGGCAAGCGGCGCGCCAGACGAGCTATTTCGGCGCGGGCGCCGGTCACGGGACGGACTGACGGGCGGCGGCGGCGGCGGGCGGTTTAGTCAGCGCGCGCGTGACCGCCCGCAGGTGTCGACGCCCGCCCGCGCTTTGTCGCCCGCGGCGCCGGCGGCGACTCATTCATCGGACGGGCGGCTAGGGCGGCGAGGGCGGCGCGCCGTCGCCCACCTCTTGGCACTTGCCAAGCGCCCTCTCTGGACGACAGGAGGCGGTTCAACTGTTGCGAACGAACTCACTTTTTTCGCGCGTATCCAAGAAGAAATCTCTTCCATCCGGATAATACTCCTTTAATTGAGTTGAAACGAATTTTAAGTAATGATTTTGTTCTGTAAGTCTGTTTTAAATTCTGTGAGTAGTGAATGCTTACAAACTATTATTGGGTACGTATGTGGCAGCATCCAAATTCTTGATACCTGAAGATATACAATTATAATAATAGTAATTATATTATTAATAATGCCGTAATACCTCATCAGAAACTGATTCAGTTGTTGGATAAATCATATGTAAATTCGTGCCCAATGCCAAATTACCCAACAAGCTGACTAGACAGCCTGGATTTGCAATTTTTGGGGGGCGGACGAATTTCAGCGGATTCAAAATTTCATGACGCAAACTTTCGAATGTTTTAATAGAAATATTTCTTTCCATATTTGTAACAAAATAAAGTGCTAATTAATCAAATATATGTATTGTAATATACAGATAAATTGGAAACAAAAAATGTCTTATATTTATTAAATAACAATCGTGGTGAGAATTATTTATACGTATAGGTATAATCAATTATTTATACGTACACAATATTTGCGTCGGTTACAAACATTTCTTGATTAAACAATTTCAACAACAATTTCTTGATTAAAAATATTGTAAATAGCTGTAATGTTAAAAAACCAAATTAAAACCAACACTAAAACATTTGACTACCTAGGGAGCACACAAATCAAATCAATCTCTGTAAGTGCCATATCTCGAGCAAGAAATTTTGGCATCTGATGGTTTACATCCAGGTGAGCTCTACTAAGGTGGCTGGGGAATTATGGCATGGCTCTTAATATGAATACACAATGAATATACCAGCGAAACCCGGCGGATATTGTTCTGCCCTTCTTTTCCTTTCTCCTTCTCTACTCTCTCTCTCTCTCTCCGTCTCTCTCTCCCTCTCCCTCTCTCTTCGCCTCTCCCTCTCTCTCTCCAACTCAAACTCTCTCTCCGCTTCTCCCTCTCTCTCCGCTTCTCCCTCTCTCTCAATCTCTATCTCAGTCTCTCCGCATCTCTCTCTCCGTCTCTCTCTCCGTCTCTCTCTCTCCGTCTCTCTCTCTCCGTCTCTCTCTCCGTCTCTCTCTCCGTCTCTCTCTCCGTCTCTCTCTCCGTCTCTCTCTCCGTTTCTCTCTCCGTCTCTCTCTCCGTCTCTCTCTCCGTCTCTCTCTCCGTCTCTCTCTCCGTCTCTCTCTCCGTCTCTCTCTCCGTCTCTCTCTCCGTCTCTCTCTCTCCGTCTCTCTCTCCGTCTCTCTCTCCGTTTCTCTCTCCGTTTCTCTCTCCGTCTCTCTCTCCGTCTCTCTCTCCGTCTCTCTCTCCGTCTCTCTCTCCGTCTCTCTCTCCGTCTCTCTCTCCGTATCTCTCTCTCCGTCTCTCTCTCCGTCTCTCTCTCCGTCTCTCTCTCCGTCTCTCTCTCCGTCTCTCTCTCCGTCTCTCTCCGTCTCTCTCTCCGTCTCTCTCTCCGTCTCTCTCTCCGTCTCTCTCTCCGTCTCTCTCTCCGTCTCTCTCTCCGTCTCTCTCTCCGTCTCTCTCTCCGTCTCTCTCTCCGTCTCTCTCTCCGTCTCTCTCTCCGTCTCTCTCTCCGTCTTTCTCTCTCCGTCTTTCTCTCTCCGTCTCTCTCTCCGTCTCTCTCTCCGTCTCTCTCTCCGTCTCTCTCTCCGTCTCTCTCTCCGTCTCTCTCTCCGTCTCTCTCTCCGTCTCTCTCTCCGTCTCTCTCTCCGTCTCTCTCTCCGTCTCTCTCTCTCCGTCTCTCTCTCCGTCTCTCTCTCTCCGTCTCTCTCTCCGTCTCTCTCTCTCCGTCTCTCTCTCTCCGTCTCTCTCTCTCCGTCTCTCTCTCTCCGTCTCTCTCTCTCCGTCTCTCTCTCTCCGTCTCTCTCTCTCCGTCTCTCTCTCTCCGTCTCTCTCTCTCCGTCTCTCTCTCTCCGTCTCTCTCTCCGTCTCTCTCTCTCCGTCTCTCTCTCTCCGTCTCTCTCTCTCCGTCTCTCTCTCTCCGTCTCTCTCTCTCCGTCTCTCTCTCTCCGTCTCTCTCTCTCCGTCTCTCTCTCTCCGTCTCTCTCTCTCCGTCTCTCTCTCTCCGTCTCTCTCTCCGTCTCTCTCTCTCCGTCTCTCTCTCTCCGTCTCTCTCTCCGTCTCTCTCTCTCCGTCTCTCTCTCTCCGTCTCTCTCTCTCCGTCTCTCTCTCCGTCTCTCTCTCTCCGTCTCTCTCTCTCCGTCTCTCTCTCTCCGTCTCTCTCTCTCCGTCTCTCTCTCCGTCTCTCTCTCTCCGTCTCTCTCTCTCCGTCTCTCTCTCTCCGTCTCTCTCTCTCCGTCTCTCTCTCTCCGTCTCTCTCTCCGTCTCTCTCTCTCCGTCTTTCTCCGTCTGTTTGACTGTCTCTGTGTGTCTCATATACATTTAGTTGCAGATTCTGCACGACTGTGAATAGGTGTGGTAATATCGAGAAGCGCAGACCCAGCAAAAATGTAATAGGATCAATATCATCTTGTGGATAACGGTGTGAGAAACGTTTCTTTTAGTATATAATGTCTTAAAACACTTCGTTTTGGAGTTACTTAACTACACAGATTTTAAAAAATCGGCCGAGTGTGTTGCGGGTTGCTTTTAACAGGAATATTTTGTTTCGTTCTACGGAGCGAATTGGTGAATTTTTCCGATATTTTAGTAGTTATTCTGCTTTCACGGCAGAGATGAATTCAACAAATCCGAGATAAGGACGGCTGGACTAATTTTAATTAACTAACAAATGGTGTAACTACCCCGAATTTGTTTCATATATATTACCAAAAATTAATATAGTTCGCCCTCAGAACGTCAGATGTTGCTCATCAGTCAGTAGTGAGTGTATTTTTCTCATCGCACACTCCATTAATCCCTCATCACAATGAGCTCGAGTGTTTTGAATGTTTTTTCTGTTGTTGCTAGATTCAATCTCTTAAGGTCATTAACTACATAAGTAACCATTTATATGATTCAAACAAATTGTTTTCAGTCTTACATTATTACTACTTCAGTGTTTAAAGAAGAATCAAGAAGAAACAGATCCATCCCTAGGAATTACTTTTAGATTGTTGCTTAGGCTTTTTTTTACTACACCCCTGTAATTAGCCTTGGTCATGTTACGAGCAGTCCATCTATATCGATTTATGATTACAAAACCAAGGTCCTATTTCCTCCTTTTGTACTAGTTAAAAAAATATTACATCTACTATTCTGTGACTGGCTTTTCATTTGAACATTTTTAAACTCATTTTTGTCATTTTTTTAATAAATTTTATCTCTGCAATTTTGGCCAGATAATTAATGTAATGGAATAAACCCAATCTTTATTTTTGAGCAAAAGTGTAAGATGATCCCATTTTACCAACACATTCAGATAAAAGATTTTTTATCGAAATATAATCATCCTTAAAAGATTTGTTATTTCTCCAGAATCAATCTTCATTTAGGATAAAATGTTTTAAAAAATTGTTACTTTTTAATGACATCTGGAGAAATAGTCAATCCTTTGGGAGCTATAGTACCCACAGGCAACGTATGTTGACACTTTCCAAATATCCCATGTTTTGATGATAATTTTATTTCCAGATTTAGTATATCGTTTTAGATACGTTAAAACGTATGTTCAACAAAGTTATTAACATCACGTTCCTTAGTGTAGCATTTTAGAATGCACTGTATTTTGGAATGCACGGTGTTTTCTTGTGCAGTCAATTTGTCTTCTTGCTAGCGATGACTTCATTTCCAACTGAAAAGTCTGTTTACTTTTCATCAGAATTCGTTTCCATCAAATTTACGTGTAAGGTTACACCATACAATTAACAAGCAAATGTTATTAATGTCAACGTAAAGCATTCCTGCGACTGTCGTTGTGATTGTCATTTTTCAATCGTTATTCCTGAAAGAAAAAGAAACAATAACGGTATAATCACTAGAAACTTTCATCTTAAATTCAACCTTTAAAGCAGGTATTAAAATAAACTCTCAAATAAAGTAATTCATATTGCGTCCAGGTGGAATTTCACTTTCAAATTTATACGTACGAGAGGTTCAAAGCGACTGCGAGAGTGCGGCTCTTGCGCGATATGATCAACTTCACTTTTGAAAAGCACTTTCACGAGACACTTGGATTGTTTGCAGAACTCGCTATTAGGGACCTGCTCGGGAAATCCCAAAGTCTCTTCCTAACCAGACCGCTTCTCGTCTGCCCAAAAGGAGTCGACGTAATCAACGAACGCCATTGCCCTTTTCAACTCACCTCTAACCACACTCTTTCATCACTCTTCATCCTTAGCCATACACGCCATTCCACCGATCCGATGCCGCATGCCAGATATCCGATGCCTGCGCATTCTCTATTACCGTCCTTCCTTCTTCTTTGGTGCGCAGGCTCCTGTACCTCAGAGTTCTGTTCGTTTCGTAGTTCTTTCTCAGATAGCATTATTAAGTAGAAGAGTTTATCTAACTAGAAGCCGCTAGGAGCTGAAGTTTTAACGTCATTTTGAAAATTCATATAAACAATTAGGTTAAAGAAATCTAATGAACAGGATTGATATATACTTTTACGTAAGACAGCTTTCAATAGACATCACAGCAATCAAAATCAGAGCACTGCATATCATACTGTTGGAAATGTAAATAATAGTGTTGCCAAAGCTATTAGATTGAAGTGCTCAATTTTCTTGTTTATGTAAACCCTTTGAAAGTGCTCGGTCTCTTACATTAGTATTTGTATCAACTGAAAAGTACTAGAAAATTTCTAATTTTATACTAAAATATCAAAATTTATGTTTTGAATACAGAATTCCGTTATACAGACTTCGGTTTTCGAAGTGACATGTGATTTAAATCCCCATCAAAAATTATTATTTTTCATCTCACTGGACCATGAAATGAATGTATGTATGTATTTCAAATTTTATACTACAAAAATCTGTGTGTATGTATATATGTACTTGGCGCGACAGCTCATGTACGGGCTCAGGCCTACCGGTGACGTCCCTGCCTCCCGGCCGGTTAAGGTAGTACGTGTGGTTAGCACGTGGACATCCCCACGTCGAATTCCGCTCTTCTGAACTTGAGAAGTGAATTTTCTCATCGTCACACAAAGACATATACTGGGACATTGCAAGGAACGCACACTATAATCTTGTCTGGCCGAGAATGGATCCCGGGGACGCGTAGTGGAAGGCGAACACGCTGACTAACAGCTAGCCACGAGGCTGGATCTTGAGATAAATCTTGATATTTACCTTTCATAATATCTCTCAATAAATTGAGTCGGGAAACTGTTGGCGGGATCATTGATTCTTCTTCAAAAACAACTTTTTCATTAGAACAATACCTAGCTCTTGCAATCTCGCCTGTAAGAAACCATTCACACTATTCTAAATGAAATATTAAGACAAATTTTTTCTCGGGATATTTATTCGTTATTCGGAATATTTCTTACGAACTTTTACCACCAACGACTCTTCTATTTCTCTATTTCTTATTTCGTCAATGTCACTCTATTTCTCAATATCCATATTGCGGTTAATGACTCTTACCAGCCTTTTTTACTTTCGCTCAGTTACTTATGTCAACATACTTGCTGCTTCGGACGAGCTGCACGAAGTGAATTCACTGGCTAACGAGTCTAGTTAGTACGCATTATTTGTAAGCAACTATTATTTTCCCCAAAGCTTTTTTAGATTTCATTTTACAAGTTGTGCATACTCTCTATCTCTATCTCCATCTCTGTCTGTCTGTCTGTCTGTCTGTCTCTCTCTCTCTCTCTCTCTCTCTCTCTTTTGTCACTTTGCGAATTAGTACCCGTACCTCCACTATTTTATTTCCATCCAGCCATTCGGGTCGGCATCTCTGCTTCTTCCCTCGAGCTTCACCCACAGAACTCCCCGACTAACGAGTCTAGTAAGTGATGCGGTCCGCGAAAACTTTATGAGCTGCGCGGCTGAAGCAGACTGAATTCTGCAACGCATCGCACCCGGATCGGAACCGATCGTATTTCAGCGTGCATGTGCCTTGTTCCCTCAGCTGCTTTACGAGCTGTTTCGTGAAAGAAAACCAGTTTCGGGAGAGGATATCGAATTCATAAACTGATTTGAAGGCTTGTTATTAGAATTTGGATGGCCTTAGTGTATACCTACATCCCCCATGAATTTGCATTTGTTATTACCGCTTATTTGCAAGAGAACAGGCTTATTCGAATTCTGCGTTTTAAAATGTTGGCTACATAGCATGTTTGTGAATATACACCATTAAATATGTTCCCTTCGAAGAATAATTGTTAATTTCAGTTAGTCTTCCGTGTTTTTATATATGATTATAGTCGATAAATGTGTTCGGATTCGGTTAAGAATTTTTATCGTGATTTTTAAGTTTAAGTATTATTGAGATGTATTTCAAATACGAGGAACAAGTTATGTTTTCTGAAATTCACTTTGGGAAATGTCATTACTGGACTTGGGTCATGTTATTCAACAATTATTTCTATTTTAATTTTTCAATGATGAAGATTTTAGAAGTACTCGTTTGTGTAAATTATTACGACTTCCAGTAATAAAATCGGCGCAACTGACAATTCTGAAATTGTGTCCAGTGATATGTGCTGTCCCAGATCTGACAAGTAGAATGAATCACATTCGTTATGGATTCCGTCTTTTCTGTGGTAACGAGCATCTCGCTAGAGATATAAGTACTCGTTACAGGAATTATTTAAATATTTATCCAGATTAGATTTTATTAGTCCCCGCCAACCTTTTTTATTATCATACAATTTTTAGTATCTTACGTTTTTCAATATTCTATACCTCGCATTTTTCATTCCATTTCATAATAGCCGTAACATCTACTCTTGCATGCATAATTATTCATCAGTCGAAGCTCTCACTATCTAAGCTATCAGTTACATTTCTTTCAGTTGGAGAAAATCAAAATTCCTAATTTGAATTTTCACATCGCTTGAAATTCACATATCGCTCGGGTGAAGTTACACAACTCAAACATTTTAAATTTTACTGGAGAAGCAAAAGAAACTAAACGGTTTCTTTCTGCTCTATAAACGCAGCGCTACTCTCTAAAAGCTGCACTTACGAAACTTGTCCAGTACGAAGTCACATTCAGGAAGACCTATTTTTGAAATAAAGCGCAAAACGTTCTTTTTAGTTTTGTCACTTTTCTTTCGGGTAAGCGATATTTATTTGAAAAACTTAACCTTCGTCAAAGAATCTTAATTTTATAATTCCAGCACCTAACAGGCAATTAGAGACAGACTAACTTTTAAAAAATATGATATATTTTTCTCTCTTTCGTTTCAACTGGTATGGCACGTATCCAACAAACATCATATATGCCCCGTATCGAGTTCTGTGCCGACAAAATAAAAATCAATGTGATTTAAAAAATAAAGCGTGTAGTTTCTAAAATTGTAGAAAATATGTATGGTGGTAAAGCCATGTACTTTCGTGCCAAAAAATATTATATTGAGTTAGAAGCGTACAAATGAAGAAGAAAAGACAGATCCTTATCCTTCTTCAATTCTCAGAAAAGAAAGAGTACTTCGAAAGGACTTCGAGTTGGAAAAGTTGATTGTGAATTACATAATATGCAGAGAAATTGTAGGAGTAAAAGCAATTTGGAAAAAAGCCAGAAAAACCAACTTTAAATAACGAGGTTAGAAATATGGAAAAGAAGGGTGTGACTTGCGATAAAGATACGTGATCAAAAGAACAAAATTCTCTTGTTTTGAATCTCAGGTGAAAATATAAAAACTGTAAAATGTTGATTCTGGTTAAATTACTAGATTTGTATTTTTGAGGCGTTCACCTCACATACTTTGGGTTAGTAATATTCAGAAGGGCAGCACGTACTAATTAAACGTAACAGCCATCAATCAGGGCAAATTATAGTTAAGCAAAGCAAATAACATTTTTTTTATCAGTTTAGTTTCCGAGCTTTCAATGAGTTGGTTGCAATCTGTAAGCAAACTATCTCTTCTGTTTTATACCAGATTTTTTCTACTAGGTTAAACAAAAATAAATTGTTGTTTAGTTTTGAAAGATAAACGTTCTGTTTAATTAATTAATCTTATATGTATACTCCAAGAACCATTTGAGTCGGAGAAATCAAAAACCTTCAATGTCCAGAAGCTTTAAATTTTGAAGAGCAAGCAAAAAGGTTTTAAGTATCGGACATCGAACATTGAACATTTTTTCTTAACATTAACAGTAGAAGGACACTCTACTGATCACAGACAACGGACTTTTATGCATGGAAAGTTTAATTTATATTGTAAGAATAGTTTTCTTCTGCTGATTCAAAATCGGCAAAATGTGACATCAAACCTTTTTGTTTCCTTCAAATCATTTGTAGTTCGATTTTCTGGGAAAAAAAGTTTTTGAAAATATTAGTTTTCTAATAGAAATGAAGATTCTTTATGAACGCAATTTGATCTAATGTTCACCGAACAACGTATGTGCAAGTAATTTAAGTGCACACGTATGTGACATTAATCCAAGATTAAGCAAATGAAACGACGTTAAAATCAATCACCTTCGTTACATTTGAGTGGTAATGCAATAAATGCATTAAATTCGAATGGTAACGCATTTCATAGATCATATTTTGGTATACTTAGGAAGTAGTTTCTTGAAATATATCAAATTCATAAGGTATTTATGGTACGTAATTTAGTCCTTTTTCTGCCAAGAAGATAATTATTATTATTGATTGGGGTTGTTCAGGTTAGAAGCAAACCAATTTCTGCACGCAAACTCAATTTACACAGAGATTTAATGATTCTTCCTGTCACATCTATTTATTTCCGATTCGAATCATAAAGAAGAGAATGTCTCGAACCAGTCATTCGCTTCACATTTCTGCCTGTCAACGTCACATCTGGATGACATCTGCAGGTGACGTCGTGGCGACGTGTATGAGTCTGCAGAAGCCACGTAATTGCTTCGCCGAGGGAGGGACGCAATGCAATGTTGAAACGCTTTTCACGGCATAATGAGGCTGCTTGCCTGTGTACCACGAAAGTTCGATTCCGCGAACGCGCCGTTGAGATGCATTATGATGCAGATCTACGCGTCACACAGAAGTCGCGACGGCAAACACTTGAAGAATTCACGTAGACCCGTCCACCTCTTCCACCCAGACTTTTCTTTCTTTTTGCTGGGCGATGTCCCTTCTCCATGTGTTACTCAACAAGCTTGCGCGAGGAACTCTAGCGGGCGAATGTATGGGTGAGGAGAGGGTGGGGCAACGTCAGGCAGCTGGAGCCAGAGGTAGGTAAACAATGGATAAGCGGCGGGAGTATTTCGGTCTCGCGAATACGAGATGATGACACACTACGGTTCATTTCGGCGTATGTGCGGGACAATACCGTGAATTGAAGAGAAAAGCGTGGTCATGGTTATGAATTTAAAAAAAAGCTTTTCTATGATCAATATTCTCTACAGTACAAAATTAAGAAATAAAATAGAAATTGAGAAAAAAACGCGTTCAGGATAATAATGTTTACAGTAACGAGAAAGATTGTAGTGCTATACAAAAAAAATGTGTGCTTCTAAGGCGTATGCCGGGATGGTCCCTGGATTTGTACTCCCAGACGTAAATGTACAGCTGTCCTCCCCTCTTAAAATGTTACTACTCTGTATGTATGTAAATTCAGTGGTTAGGCAAAAGAGCAGACCCTATGACCTGAGACTCGCCATTAATAAAGATATTATTATTATTATTATTATTATTATTATTATTATTATTATTATTATTATTATTACCTGTTTAATCTCACTACAATAACGTCACTTCTACTTATTTTCTTCGGATCTTGCTTCTGTAATAGATTCAAACGTATGGGCTAGATCTGAGTACATTGTCGTTTCAATTATTGTTGTAACCTAACTATTATATTCTTTATTCTAGATAAATATTTCTTTGTTTTGCACTACTGCTAAGAAATGTTTAGTTCAGTGATCTTAAAAAATCAGTATTTTTTAAGGCTTTCACATGTGAATTTTCCTAGTTTCAAGGCTTTTTTGGAAGGCATTTACAGATTCAAACATTTTTTGCATTAAACATTATTGCAATAATAATGGATGCTGGTCATGAGAACCCCTGCCAATTACGTCACATTCGCAAGATTTTATAAAACCTGATATTGCATCAAAAGCTCTCAATTGGTTGTGAAGCTTTAGAAGAGTTCTCATGTACACCTTCTAGAATCTGACAAACTTTGCAAAGAGCAGTTCAAGTCCGAACTGCCAGTCATTAAAATATGCGAATATATGCGATGTTTCGTAACTGGTGTTCCGCAAGATGGCTTGTTGAGCCAAATGAGGCGGCGCACGTCGGGGAAACCCGATCCCTGGGGGCTGAGAGGCACAGTGGGTCAAAATATCTTCAAACCCCGATGTCCTTTCGTGTAATTTTTAAGCATATTTTAGAAAGCACATTCGACAAAAATTAAATAATATTTTGTTTTTTATCATTTTGTAAAATGTCAGTGTATTAAATGATTTGGTTTAATTTTATTCTAAGAGGTTTCCATTACATTTGAAGCATTGTTTTCTTAATATAACATAAACATTACATAAATGTTCATTTGTTTATATTTTCTAAACATGAGAAATTTTGTTTTTATTTTCTACGAAAAAAAGTACTTTGGTTGACAATTGAACAATTGTATCAATTATATTGAGCACCTCAATGCCTGAAATGCTCATATCTCTCTAGTGCTGCGTTAAATGCTCTCTCCTTCTTTTATAATTTATTTTTTCAGCAACTTCGAGCCTTTTAAACTTATTGTGAACGCCCAAAATTTATTAGTTTCTTCTCCGATTTTACAATAGTTCGTCCCTTTACAATATGGTGTGACTTTGTTTCATGATTCTGATTCATTTTCTCGTTTTACATTTTCTACAATCCACTATAACATACGTAGGGTGTTTTAAAGCCATAAGTAAGAACAAATACATTCATTTATGAAGCAACTGTTTTTTTTGCACAAATGTCGTTTATTACAAAAGAAATATTTCAATCGTAGAGCAAATAAGTTGCACTGTATTTTAAAAGATGTTACATTATGTACTAAAAAGGAGAAATTTGAACCTATAATAAAGGTGTGAATGAATGATAAGAAAATCTATCACACAAGCGTTCGATACTATTCTTGCTTTATACAAGTATATATACTTCCTCAGGTTTTGAATTTGCTTTATTTGACCATTTGATGTCAGCGGTCTCTTAATCAAATTTCCACATGCCACCTTTCCTACATTTTCCGTTTAGATTTGTCAGCGTTAATTAGAGTAGATTAATGAACTACCACCACCACACGACGGATAATCAGCACATTCGCGTTATACAACCGCAACCGCAAATGATTTCCGGTAGCTATTTTGCTATTTGTTAGGTTACAGATTTCTAGAGGTATGCACTATTTACGAGGGTTGTTGTAGAAGTCACGGCTACTATTTTTTTCCAAAAAAAATATCTGATCACATAATTTTATGTAATATGTCCATAGCAGTTGTCGTGCCTGGAAACAAACCAACCTAAGCGTCCGTCTGGTCTCCCGATGACTGTATTCGGCGCAACAATATCTACTTTAGGTAATGCGATATCGTCGAGACTCAAACCCTCAAACCTCCCAGTCAATCAAGCTAAAGAGTCAACGGGTGCTATTTTATCGCTGTAGGTGCTATCCACCAAGGCGATTGCAAATGAGAGCCCCCCCCCCCCATTTTCATTGAACGTGTCCGTCACGATATTATGTGTTATAAGGGTATGCAATTTTAATTTATATTAACAAATCTTTGAATAACTTGATGCAAGATTTTCTTTTATTATATTTTTGAAATTGCGGAAAATGTGTAAAAAAGGAAGTGACTGTTTAATAATACAAAATATGGTTTTCCCGCTTTAAAATATAATCACGTTTCGCATTCCTTATATGTTGACATTGAATTTGATAGTTGCATTTATGAGCACAAAACGTCTCAAAAATAAATACATGGTTACAAAAATTGTAATAGTGTCGTTTAGTTATTAAAACAGTTGTTTAAAAAAGGATTCATGTCGTCATGGCCCTGGTCCGTCACGCCTACAAGTTAATCCATCATTGCATCTGTGTCTTAAATTTTGAAGTCACTGACTAATGTTTTATGCACCTTCTGTCCCGATTCCGCCCAGTGTGTGGCGTGTGGCAGAGCGGTGCGTCTCGCGTCCATTCCTCAGCTGTCGGTCCGTCACGTGAGGGCGGCGGCGTAGGAAGAGGGGGTGGCGACGGTGGGGGCGGTGGCGGGGTGCGTTCCTTTCATCTTTGTTGTTTGCTCAGCGGGTGGTGACGGCTGAAATGGTGACGGTGGCAATACGAGTAACGGGGGCCTCACCCTGCTTCCTGATTGGTTGACGTTGCCTCGGCCGGGTCTTCTTTGCTGTATCCTGCCAGATAATGTATCCACTTATTATTTCGACGACATACTGCTTCGGCATTGTCAGAAGAGGGGGAAATATCTAATGTATTAGAAAGAGTGCTGGAAGATTGGTTGAACCTTATTATCTCACTCATTGTTGGATGGGTATTTCAATTTATATATATATATATATATATATATATATATATATATATATATATATATATATATATATAAGGGTGAGTCACGTAACTCAAGCACATCCTATAACTTTTAAACGGTTGATATTATTGCAATGCAGTTTTCACGGAAATGCATGAAGAAATGGGGCTAACTGATACGTGTATTCATTTCTATTTAATCACTTGCGTTTTACGAGATATTTGAGGTAACTTTGTTTTTTTTTTTCAAATGGAACTATACATATTCTTTCAGTCTAGCATGACGTGCGTAATAAGACAAATCCAATCATATCAAACATATTGTACTGTTTATTAAGTAAATAAACTGTGTAAAGAGCGGAGAAAACGAACTTTTCCAATTCTTCCCTGTGAATAAGGGGTTAAAACAGAGATGCTGCTTGTCACCCACTTTGTTTAAAATATATTGAAATACAGCTTTAAGAAATTGGTCAAGAAAGTGTAGAAAAAATGGGAGTCCAAATCTGATTAGAACATATTTTTAATTTACTGTTTTCTGACGACCAAGTAGTGCTTGCTGAAGATGAAGATATTAGCTATATGACTAGAAAGCTTGTGGAAGAATATCAAGAATGGGGTGTAGAAATATATTTCTATGTAAGAATCATAAATACTCTTCTTTATAAATGTAAAACGTTCATATGCATTAAAAATTATTTTCAACGCTTTCAATTTGTTGATTTAAAAAAAACTTTATGCTTGGAAATATATTTATTTGTGATGATCTGACCTGAATATTATATCACGCACATCAAAACACACATTAGATACAAATTTTAAATGCAATTTCTTTGTAGGATATAAAAAGCTGTTCAAAGCGATTATAAGAAACAAGAATCTAATGAAAAAGGTTGCACCGACATGGACCGGTGGTTGGTGTGCAAATCATTTGTCTGTTGTTATGCAGCTGGGTTCGTTAACGAACCGCAAAGGGACAACGTACCTATCCTTTCAAGAAATACAAGCAAACGAGAGGCAGCATTGCTAAGCAAAGAAATTTCCACAATAATGCCGACGAAAAAAAATCGATTCACGTTTCAGCTTACTACTGTGCATCGCTTTGTGTGTACGTAATCAAGAGGACGATAACACGATTTTGTTGTGCCAACTGCCAAAGCTTCTGATGAAAAACAGTTTTCTGTTTTGTTATTTACACTTACAGACATTTTTACCCCGACATTACACTGGAGCCAATGACCGAGACTCATTATATACAATCCTCACAAAACGTGTTGACAATGAAAGCCTTTAGATTTAACACGGTTTGTACGTTTACTAAATTGTCTATTTCCTGGAACACTAAATGGAAAGAGCCTTTGCCGTAAAAAATTAAACTTGTTTCTAGCTATTTCAAACGTTTTTCAAGCTTACAAAGAAAAATTTTCTTGAAATTATCATCTGTAGCCATAAAACTTTTACAAATTTCCAGCTTATTTAGCTCGGCACCATTTTCTCTCCGCACCTTCTAAGGAGACAGCGACCGTACACGAATACACTTGTTCCTGGAGAAATTTATAAGGCGTAAAATTGGATACGACGAGGAGGCGGCGGCGGACGCGAGTGGGCGCTGGTGGATCCGTTTACCGCATGCCTGTCGCCGCGCAGATGAGCAGTTTTCGAGTTACGGACCGCGACTGGTCGGAAAGAACTTTAGTGTACTGTTAGGCAACTTTAAGAAGATGACAACAAAAACTAAGAGGCTAAGAGATTAGGTGCGACGTTTCGAAGCGTTCGTTTCTGCGTTAGGGACATTTTACTAACGTTTGGCAGTTTAAATATGGTAAATAAAAGATGTCCGGTATTAAAAATATGTTGTGATAAGGATCCTTTTGATTGCGTAGCGATCATCTTCAGAGATAAATATGCAATTACAAAAATAAAATTACATGAGTACATGAGATATAAAAATGAAGTATAAATTCTACAAATTAATTAGAAAATGTTATAAAGAAAATATTGACATTGCCAGATGTCATTGTTGTATGCCGTTGTTGTATGCCATTGTTGCATGTCAGATGCGTAAGCAGACTGGGTCGTACATACCTTGCAGCATCCGGGCCGAAAACAAAGTTCTGCGGTTTTTTGAGATTATGTCTGATTTAAGAACACACGTAGTTGGTATATTAAGAACACAGTCGGGGCGGGGTAGAGGGGTGGGGGCCCGTGAGGGCGAATGGACGCGGGGGTGCTGGTGGACGCGTGTGGAGGGGCGGGCGAGCGAAGGCGAGTGGAGTTAGGGGTGTTCACAATGGACTAATTGTAGCAGATTTGACGAGAGTTCAGGGATTTGCTGGTTAACACAAGTCATGTTCTATTTTTTCAGGTTGTTGTGTATATGAAGGGATTCTAATTTTATTCTGTGCCATTACCTGTTTTCAGACAAATTATTAGAAGGTATCTACCTCACCAGCGATCTAATTAATAATTTGTCAGTTTATTTATGTTTTTTGGAAAAATATTTGAATAAAATTTCATTTGTATCTGGTACTATTTTTGACACTTTTAGTTGTACGCATTGTTTGATGTTAAAAATCTCTTTTAAATGTGCTATGATTTAGAACGGCAAAACACAACCGGGAAGTAACTTGCACTGCATTCATCGTAGCTTATGAAAATTGAGAATACAGGTTAAGAAGTCTCTCCTTTGCTTTGACTACAAATCACTCCTCCCCTCAACAGCGAAGATAATCGTTTGGTTGAGCTATGCCCCGTTTAGGGTTGGGGTTTAGGGTTGTTGAGTTTGTGATAATCATCTATTCGTCAACATTTCCTATTTTGTTTGAGATTCTTATCAGATTCAACACATCTTTGGCAATAGTTTTATTATGATGTTTCTGTGGGAATACTTTAAAAAAATATTGTGGTACTTAAAGAAGTATTGAAGTGGATTATCAATTGTGTGGTTTAAAGCAACGGAAAATGGTAAGGATTTAAAACTTTCTAATCTCCCTCGCGAATCATTATAGTGTTGCCAGACTCTACCTCGTGCGGTGTCCGCGTTCGAGCTGTTTTCGGGTCCCGGTCTGCGGCCGCCGAGGGAAATAAAACGTGGCGAGGTGCCCCGTGGGCTGGAAACGATACCCGCGCTGCCACAACCGCATGAACACGCACTTACCCTCTTCCTCGCATTAGCGGTGGGGCCGGACCACCAACCCGCCCGAAGAACCAAACGCCGTCGGCATCTTGCCAGAACTGTACAGTATGTCCCATAATTTACGTTGTGTTTCGAACTGTTTCATTCAGCACCCTTGTTCGTTTCATGCCATTCAAATCTATGTTTGAGAGGTTTGGCACGAGAGTTTTACATGTCTCAGCTATTTCTTTTTGAATATTTATTCTTCCTGTTCCACGCCAATGTTTCACAGGGGTTTTCAAATACATTTTTTTATAAAACATCTTGGGGCAACCCTATAGTTGTCAGGCTAGTAACACGTTTCACGTGATATTAATAATGAAATAAAATAATGTAATTTTGATTTTTACCTTTCAGAGTTGAATTCAATATTATAAATATTATTTTTTATTAAAAAATGTACTGAATGTTCATGGTGGACGCTAAACACTTACCTCAATGGCACGACATAAAATTTCGTGTAGTTAAGACAGTGGGTTAGCTATTTAAGTTTTAGGGAAAATCGTAATGAATATGTGATTGAAGTACGAAACAATTTTTACAGTCCTACTTACATTTTCTTATGAAATATTGTTCAATTATCTCTCTTTGGTTATATGCTTTCTAAACATTCTGTAGTCATTATTATTCAGCGCTAGTGGTATATTTTTTGCAAGTTCCTATACTTTAATGTTCAAAGTATACAAGATAGTAGGCGGCATGCGGTAGTAGATAATGACCGCATTATAGCATGTAATTTGAATGTAATAAACACAATGATAGTGTACAACATGCATTGGTGTATCTTCCGCAGCAGATTTTTCCGAAGCAATAGTGCGTGAATCTATAAAAAACGCCTCATTTACTTGAAATCAAATGTTCTCGTTATATTTTGCAGGAAATATAAATTACTATTATTATGAATGACAATATCGTCAATATTTATCTAAATTTCAGGCTAGACGATATCATCATAAAAAATGAAAGGCAGAAGAAGCCAAACAGAGGTTTATGGGTACTGTCATTTAAATATCAACAGGTTTTTCGTAAACTTTCTTCCGCGTATCTGTAATTTTAAATCATTTTCTCAAACTCGTTCAACAGGTACTCTCTACGAGCGAATATCATAATTCCCTTTAACCGACTGGGCCTTCGTCCGAGCACATCATCACGTTGAAAGGAAGTGAGGAACGAGAATCTCGCCAGCCGCGTTTTCGGGCGGAGAGCTCTTTGAGTTGCCGCCGCGGGCAACGCAGCTCCCACTCGTTCCCAGCCCGCTACCTGCCAGCGAGCGTACGTGCGTCCCCGCTTCGTTGGGAGGCCCCGCGCCGCGGGCCCCTGGGGTAAGTGGAGACGTCGACGCGCTCTCCGCGGCTCTGCGGGTCGTGACCGGCAGGCACTGGCCGCTGTCGCCTCCACAGCTCCAGTGCTTCCTCTATTGCTTTTACTGGATCAATCCTTCAATGAGATTTTTTTAGCAGGTTTATATATTTCAATTTTTAAACTTGTCATTCGAATGAATATCATTCTTCATATAAATGTGTTAAGTTTAAATTGTTAGTTATGTTATACCCTTTCACTGTAAATATCTACAGCATGAAGTATTGCGATGATTAATGTTTAACTTATTATAGACTGTATATTAATTATTCATAGAATGTGTAATAAAATTAGTATTTATTTGATGAGTGTACATACAGTGGGCACCTAGGTAGGGTCGTCCACGAATGAGAATGCTATTCTGAAGTGAAGCCACCCTCAGTTGAACTGTACAGAAGTGTGATCATGATCATTTTATTTATTTTTTTTCAATTTAGTATTAATATTAAAAAAGGTAGGTATAGCGTCGATAATAGTCATTAGCGCATGTCCAACCCATAAAAGGAAAAAGAACTCGCGTTTCCACGGAGATAATTCCAGTTTCAATCGGTGATACTTTCGGTAATTTGTTTTTATACAACTTTTTATAAAATTTAATTTCTTAAAATCTAGCGTTTACACAATAAAATGTCGAAGTTACAAAAATTTTTATAAAATCCTGTGTAAAATAATGTCCTGTTTTCATCAAATAACTTTACGCATCAATCAATCAGCATTCTCAAACGTCGGCGAGAGCAACGTAAGTGGAGAGAGAATAGCGAAACTCAAAGATAACATACTACGCCTGTTTTTAAATTCTACTCTGCAACAAGCGTCCAGATGGACGTAGGTTAGGTTAGACTGGGCTAGTGGCCTGCAGAAACAAAAATACACCCGTCAAACAAAACCATCCAAATTGGTTTTCAATTAAGTAGCCCACACACTGCTCAAGTACAAAAAAATCTTGTTTTACAATGCAAGAACTTAAATATTTTAAAAGAGTGTTCGCAAATGCTAAAGATTATTCCGTTGCTATTTGATTAATATTAGAGGAATTATTAAACAAAATTCCTTCATATTGTAATGACCGGTATTTTGAACTTACCTTTAGGTGCTCAAAACCAGCGCACTTAATCTGTAATTTACGACCTGTACGAAATTTTGACGTTCGTGTATGTTGTAATACGATCTATTTCATACAGCATATTTCAGGTGCAACGCTTCAGCAACATCGTTTACCGGGATACCCTGGGGTTTGATTTTTGACTGGTCGTTTTTTTGACAATATCTATATCGAAGGATCGAATTCATCTACTGTCGGGAGGAGAATTTTAGTTGTCGTCTGCTCTGATTGGTAGCTTTTCCAGGTTTCCCCAATCAATACCATGTGAATTTCGGAGCAGTACTCTCACAAATAAGCCAATGATCAAAAGCCGCCCTTTCTTCCTTATTTTCTCTGCGTCCTCTTTACACACACACACACACACACATGCATTACTCTAACACACGTCAGAAGCCCTGTCAGAAGCGTCGAGCTTACCCCGATTGCGGCGGTATCTCGCCTGGGGACAAATCTCGGAAGGTGAGATGTAAATCAGCGCCAGACCTCCTCCCCACTGAGAGAGTCACCCCTACAGTACTATATCCACAACACTTACTGTACTGTATCCACAACACTTACTTACTGTACAACACTGAATAGTTGATGTACCCTGACCCAATAAATAGTCACTCAGGGATTCAACGCAGGAATTCACGCAGGAATACAAATTGCACTACACTTTGGTATTTTGAGAAGTTGTGGTGGTTTGAATCAAAACTCATTCACGAAGTTCGTCTTCGCAGTCGTCCCTTCCCGTCGCCCACCGCGGGGAACCGTCGGGTGTCGCGCTGCCCGTTCTGTTGCCGCGCGCTCGCCGCCCCCGCGGGCGTCGTGACGGCGCGATGCGGGCGTCGCAGCGCCGCTGTTTAGCGCGGCGGATCCTGCGATCGATAACGAGCTCTGCAATTAAGCAGAGGGAGAAACCCGGAACGAACGGGGACACGGCGTTTTAGGACGAGGCGATCTAATGTATTGTTCGTGATCGAATCGAAACGTCATTATATAATTTGAATTGACTAACGGGCTTATGGTGGTGAACGTACTAGTGAAACGCGTTATTGAAGGGATTTTTTTCCGTTGTGAAGGAAATGGTTTGGTTGTTTTGGAAAATAACTTTTGATCCTCATGCACTAAAGAAAGTAACGAGAATGACTTATTAAATTTGAAATGAGGTTTAACAACAAATTTATTTCGCTTAATATACGTGAGTATTATGTTTCCCATTTAATTATAGACGCCAATAATTTTGTGTTTTGTTTTAAAAGACCTAATAGAGAAGTTGGCACACACACTTCGATATATATTACAGAATCCATTCAAATAGAAACTCTGAAGATTGAAACCCCATTAGGAACCACGGTATATTTTCCAAGTTGTATTATTGTTGTTGATATGCTAACAGATCGTATAATATCGAATGAATACGAATAGTCTTGTAAAATCCATGAAAACGTGCTCATAAACTTTTAGAGAACTCAATAATACAATACAAAGAGGAGAATGTAATAAAATATAAAGTAGCATAATAGTGTAGAAGAACGCGTATTTTATTAGATATTAGAAAACAAAATTCTAAACGCTTCTTACTTGAGACAGATAACAGAATTATGTGATTTAAGTACAATTATCTTCTTAATGCCGATCCGGTGCCGAGGCAGTAGTGCCGAAGCGATCTTGCATCGAAAGATCGCGGGTTCGAGTCCCGCCTTGAGCATGGTTGTATTATGTTCGTCCTTTCACCCCCTATCATCATCATCATATCAGGGAAGGCAACGGGAAACCACCCTGAATAATTATCCCAAGAAAACCCGTTATGGATCACCTAACTTCCTTATATGGAAGATAGGACCAAAGAAGAAGATCTTCTTAATACGTTCAGATTTACGGAAGAAAAAATATTATTCTAAATGAATTACACGTTTTTTTTCAATTTTGCGTAACATTTACCATAGCATAGATTTCTGGACGATTTTACAATTCATTCAGTATTACAATACCGCTCACATACTACTACACAATGATTTAAAGTCTGAAACGCCATGAACTGGAAGGGGACCAGATACGACTGACATGCTGAAAGTAGATCAGATTCGTTCCCCGGAAAAGCCACCGCCACAGAATCGAAATCTCCGCCTTCTCACGAGGAGGCTTCCGTCGGCGCGAGCCAACGCCGCCGAGATGAAAATGGTAATTATCCAGGAACCTCTCCCAGCGGCCGCGCGCCGCCTTCTGCCCGACGCGTTGGTATCGTTCCTGAAATTCTGCGTCGTGACCCTTCGCCCGTGCGTCCGCCCGGATTCGTCGTGGCCCCCGAGACTAAACGCGGTGTCGGCGGTGGGTTCGTGTCTCGCCCCCTCGCCTTCACCGCCCACGCCCGCGCTGCTCCGATGCCACCGCACTCCCTTTAACGCCCTCCTCAAAGCCCCTACCCCGCCACCCCCTTTGCTTCCCCCACGCCACCACGGCGTCTGCAGGCCGCCTCGCCACTCTCACCACCTCCAAGTCTTCGCCGTCATTCTCCTTCCCACCAAGCCACCCCGCCTCCCTCGCCACCCCCGAACCTCCCGCCACCGCCGCCGCCCTCGCCGCTCTCGCTGCCCTCGCCGCCCTCGCCGCCCTCGCCGCCCTCGTCGCCCTCGCCGCCCCCGCCGCCCCCGCCGCCCCGCCGCCCCGCCGCCCCGCCGCCCCCGCCGCCCCCGCCGCCCCCGCCGCCCCCGCCGCCCCCGCCGCCCCGCCGCCCCCGCCGCCCCCGCCGCCCCCGCCGCCCCCGCCGCCCCGCCGCCCCCGCCGCCCCCGCCGCCCCGTCGCCCCGCCGCCCCGCCGCCCCGCCGCCCCGCCTCCCCCGCCGCCCCCGCCGCCCCCGCCACCCCCGCCGCCACAGAAGCTCCCACCTTCCCGCCCACGCCCACAAATGCTGCCGCAACCTCTGTTGTCGCCTTCTTCTCCATCCCCTTTTGCTCCCTCACCGTCTGTAATGCCGTCATCTCTACCAACTCCATCGTCGCTCCTGTTCCCGATGCTTATTCGTACCCTTTGCCACGCCAACCTATTGTCCCCCTCGCCGGTTCCGATGCCACCACCGATGCCCGGCGGCCAACCCCATCTCCACTACCTGCCACCTCTGCCCTTGTCCACCCCAACTCTTCCAGCTGCCCCAATATTTCCACCGCCCCCGCTGCCCCAGCCACCGCCCTCGCCACACAACCGCCACCTCCAAAACCTCCGCTACCATAACCTCCAGCAGCGTCTTCGTCACTTCGCATCGCCGCCACCGCCGCCGCTTCCCTCGCCACCACCGTCGTCCCCGCTACTCTCTCGCCGCCTCCGATGTCGCTGCCTCTGCCACTTCCATCGCCACCCGCCCCCGCCCCCGCCGCGAGCTTTCTCCGCGGCGCACGCGCCGAGGCCCGAGGCACGACCTGGAGGCATGAGGATTTCGCTGGCGGCCCGTCTTCCTGGCAGGGGATTCTCCGAAGCGCTGGGCAGCTTAAGTGCATTGACACGACGTCTGAATCAGAGTTCTTAAACTGGATGTAACGTAATCCGTAATGGGAAAAAGAAATAGGTATTTCCTAGTAGACCTATGTGGAGCGTGGTGCTTCTACAAGACCTACATGACCTTCAAGACTTTGCTATGATACATCAATTAAAACAAAAAGATTTTCCAGAGCATTGTATCTCAAAACAGTAAACACCCACTTTGATTGTTGTTGTTATTGTTAGGAATTGGATTTCACCTTCAGACAACCAACTTATTTACTGTTGTATCTGTATATTCTTCGAAGTGTTTCATAACCTTAAGTTACATTACATTCAACATTTTCGCGTGGCTGAAATTCCCATCCATAACATAGAACTACACAAACAAATTATAAAAATTTTGAAGTCCTCGAAATACATTCGAGAAAAATGTGAATTCTCGGTCCCATGAGTTTAAAACCTATTGTGATGACTGAAGTAGTATTTGTACGATAATAGGTAAATATATGTTGTGATAGTTCTACAACATTGGCTTGTCATTCTCTCAGAGTTGATGGTTCGATCTTGGGCGGGTGCCAAAAATTTGCAATCTCAAGGCCTCTGCCAGGATTGATTTCGTAGGTCACTGCTCTGATTGGTGGTTTCCGGGATCTTTCCCAGGCGATTTTCGGATACAACTAGCCATTGACAGAGCGCGACCTTCCCATCTCATCCTTCTATCGCATTCCAGGGAAAGGCACCGTGGACATGTTTTGCCTTTTCATCCGTGTTCACAGTCGATGTCTTTCGCCGAAATACCCGTCGAATTTGTATATACATCTTCACTCCAAATAATGATTGAATATGTTGCAAAAAAAGATAAAGAAAATTTAAGAATATTTCAAACACTAAGTTGAAACATTTACGTTCTTGATTTTTTTTGAGGTCACCCTTTTTTGCGCTTGAAACGGCGTCTTTTCAAGATGTCCCCAATGGCCAGAAGCCCGCGCCAGCGTGCAATATCTTGAATCATTCAGCTCAGCAAAAATAGAATACACCCCGCAAACATGGCAAAAATGTAATACAGTGGAACACCAATGTCTCGATAATCAAGGTCAAAATAACAAGATGGATCAAATAATTCGACTTGGGACATACACTGAGCGTGTAAATTGAAAGAAGAACAAAGAAACTCCAAATAAGGAGGAATTCATGTTACTGCAGTTCACGTTAGTTCCACTGTAGTGACTTTATACATTTCGGTATTTAATTCATGAGACCACTTGATACTGGGTGCCGAACTCTCCGGTTTGAAGAGAGGGGGGAATATAAAGCACTCTCCTTGAGAATATTTATTTTTTGGTGTATTCCAAATAGGCAAAGTTAAGTAATACTGCTGATTAGGGTGAGAAACTTTCGACAGGAAAATATGTTTTGTGGGTCCCTGACACCGAAATAGTTATTTTCGTATTACGTATGCTAAGTGGAAGTTTCTTTCGTGGTCGAGATTGATGTTTTTGCCGATATGTTAGGTCGCGGCAGAAAAGTCAATCGAGTGTAATAACTATCGAAATGTCGTCACCGTCGGAATTCGAACTCTACTACCTCCGTCCGTGGCCCATTTTTTAGGATATTACTCCGGTATTCTCCTGATATTGATAGGAGAAACAAAGGAAAACTACCGATCAGAGCAGCCATCCGCTACGATTCACCCTCAGAAAACGGTTGAATTAGATCTACCTAGCCTACAGACAATCTATTCTAGTTACTATCGAGACCGTCGAGACGCGAACTCTCGGACCCTCCCGACCAGAGTCGCCAAGGTCCCGACCAGTGCACAGACAGAAGCGATGCTGGCTCTGAGCTAAAATTAAGAAATAATGAATGTCATCTCCGTCAACTTAATATAAGTTGACGGAGATGATTTCCATTATTTCTTCATGTAATTACTCCAACAATGTTATTATAAAAATATATAGTGAATATTACTATAAAAAACAAGACCTGAATATTTCAGACTCTCATGAAATATTACAAATATGTTATTCATTTACCTCTAAATTAAAATTATATAAAAACTAGTTGCCATAAACAAAGAACAAATTGAAAAAGAACCAGAAGATGAAGGCCAATGTCCTTCGAAACGTAGGTCCAAAGGTTGTATCATGTTAAATAAAAATGCATTACGTGATTGAATGTCTGCCTAAAAAAAGGATCTTCAAACCAATTCTAAACAGAAAATAGATGAACAATACCACATGAAAATTTCCGAAATTCTGAGCTGAAAGCTCAGGCGGCCTCTGCCCCGCAGTGCACCTTGCGCGGGCGGCGCGGGGCGGGCGACAGAGGGCCGCGTGGGCGGGCGGGGCGGGGCGGGGCGGGGCGGGGCGGGGCGAATCCGCCGCGCGAAGCAGCTCCTATTCCCGCCCGGCGCCTCGAGCGGCGGTCCAAGGCCCCGGCCGTGCTTAATGGAGCACGAAGCAACGGCCCCGGCCCGCCGGATTTCAGGCGCGAGAAGTGGGGCTGTTTCTTTTTGTTCCTCTCCGCTTCCCGCCCAGACTTCTTCCGCGGAGTCCATTTAAAATTTAATAATCGAGAACGTTTCTGAGGTTTTTTGTCATGCAGAATGTGGAGATCTTAGATAATGTCAGATTTATGAATATGGGCTTAGGTTTCAAGTTGACTAATATCAATATTCCATCATTTAAATACACTTTAAATTGACACGGTATTAAATTAAAATAAGTTATGACATTGGATCATTTCACGTGAAAATCCTTCAATAAACAAACTTACTAAAAATGTACGCCGTACCATAAGAAATAAATTATATTTTGGCATGCTAGCCCCTACATAGTATATTTAAAATAACAAACAGTTGTTGCAGTTGTAATTTAATAATTTTCCAAGATTGTTATCACATATCCTGTCTAATTTACTTTCACCAGTCGGTATTTTAAAGTAATTTTCTTCTAGACATGAAAAACAAAAGCACATATGAGTATAATCTTTATTTAAATGTTCTCAATCACATGACATCTATTAGTAAATAGAAAAACCTACAACGTGCGCCATGCGACCAAAACAATATCACACAGATTGATCCATTTTCTACCTTGCATTATTTTGCTACAATTATTTAGAACTTCTGTTTCGATTGCATCTTCGCTTGTTTGGGCTTCAAGTGAGAAAAAAGTAAACCGCTTTTCTCTAGTCTAGAAAACTACGCTATTACTAATCTATGTGTCATTCAATGTTGTCCTGAAATATAATTTTAAACTACTTTGTTTTGTAGGTTGGGAACCAAATTAGATCAAAGTACTGAACGTATTATTACATTGTCTTGTAGATATAGTAAGTTTGCAATGTAAAATGTAAAACAAGTTAATTATTTTGTCAGATAACTTAACTGTACCTTTTTTTCTACTCGTTAACCTTACTATCCTTGTTTTCATTTGGCTAATTTTTAATACAAAGCTATCAATACCAGGCTGCATGCCTTGCAGAGACTGTGCTCCACATACATAACAACCCATGACACGTCTCTCAACTCCCATTCGTCTTTGCTTGTGTTCGCGTGACCACCTCCAGTTGTCAATGTCAGGCACCAACTGACACGCAAGAATGTGGCACTGTGGCTACTGAATAGAAAAGCCGGCAGAGTACCAGCTCAGACTTCGCCTGAGGCATGCGACAGTCGACTGCGGATATGTCAACACCATCACAACTGCTTCAATTTCTGTCGCCACCTGCACCAGAGATAGAGGCGATGAGTACTTGGGAATAGGAAAATATCTGGAATTCTAAACAAAGACTGGAACTTGGAAACAATGAGGTAGAACAGAAAAAAATTGAAAACATTAATCTTGGCTATCATTCCGCCACCATCGCCTGTTTCCAATGCTTCCAAAACACACCATCTTCGCTAAAACTATCTAATGGTAGTTGCACTGTCCAAAATTGTAACCGTTAACATTCCCGATAAAAACTGAAGATATCATTTTAATTTTTGTAATATTAATTTTTATTTTGCAAATAAATAAAGTCTTTACTCAAAATTTACAATCAGAAAGCGAAGAAGTCACAAGCACCCGCTTTATTACGTTCCTACCTGCTAATCGTCACACATTAACAATGAAACTACTCCACAAAACTGTAACTTCTGTTCATTAATGCATTATTATGCGAACTGTATAACTTTTTTTTAAATCTGTAATGATAAGGCAAATCAATAATTCAATACAACATAGCAACTTAGAGCCAATACTCTAGAACAGTGCTAGAGCGATAGAATTCTCTAATTATGAGAGAACTAGATAACGCCATGCTTCCAGATAAATTTCACGTTTTCCTTAAATAATTTTATACTTGTCTCCGACATACAGTTAACACGGAATAAGCAGAAGAACTGGGAGGGCTTGACTAGAAATGGTAGATATATAAGTGAAACCGAGACTATAATAAAACCTTCGAAAATATCGGGAACCAAGACCGTAAATCGATCTATTGCGTCCTATTGTCGCCGCCATCCACAGACAATAAACTTGGCCGCGCCACCTCCGGAGCTAAAACCACCACCACCACCACCACAGCTGCTCCTGAGCTGCCGCTGCGGTGGCGGCCTCTGTTGCGTAAGCGCCGGCGAAAGTGTCGGCGTGTGACGGCGGCGGTGGTGAAGCGGTGGCAGGGGGCGGGGGGGGGCGGGAGCGGAGACGCGGCCGCCGTTAATGGCACGCGTATCAGACGATGCACGCCGCGTGCCGCCTGCCACTAGATGCTCCACGGCCTCTCAGGGCACGTGTCCTCTCTAAGTCGTAGTGAGCGTTACCTTCGTCGCCACCACCATTACCATTGTCTTAGGAAGTCGAATCAGGGCTCTGACAGGTAGGTTCTGGGTTCGAGTCCCGACGTGGCAGGATTTTTATACTCGCTTGTCAGCTACGTTGACGTCAGTCGCTGTCTGGAGGAGAATTCTAGCGGCCGACTGCTCTGATCCGCAGTTTTCCGTGGTTTCTCCGATCAACACACCAGGAGAATGCCTGAGCAGCACCCTAACAAATGGGCCCACGGACCGCGCCCGATCTTTCCTATCTCTTCCTTGTCATATCCTTCACCCTTACACATACATTAGTATGCACTTCACTACCACACATGCCGGAAGACCGGGATCTTAGAGCTTGTCCTGTGGGGGGCGGTGACCCACTAGTGGGAGATACCTGGTTGGGAAATTTCCATTAGCCGAAGATAGGTCGGTGCCGGATATCGCTATCCAACGGGGGAAGATCACCGCCACCTCCTGAGCAAACTCATGACCTCCACTTACGGGACTAATGAAACTAGTATTTCACAATCAATAACGGAATCAATAACAATCAATCGAATCAAAGAATCTGGTCAGACTCCCTGCAGAGAAAGCGGCAACGCGGTCTGAGCTCGGTCACTGAGATTACTAAAACGGTTACCGCAGATGGCGTAACACTCTTTTCTACATCAAAACACACAATAATGTCCTTACTATGTCTCTGATAGAATTCTCCTCCAGACAGCAGGTGAATTATACCTACAGATCTCTAGCTGGCGGTGTCTACATTACCATCCTGCCCTCCTGGACATTAGTGAACGCGATTTTCACCATTAAAATTAATATCTTCTTCATGCAATAAGTACCATCGTCACTATATGAATGTTTATCATGATCCCCAACGCGTGTGTTCGATCATTTCTGGCATGAAAGGATGAAGGGCGGTGATGTTGAAATGATTTGAATGATGGAGAAATGGTGAAATAAGAGACACGGGAAATGGGAGAATCTTTGAGTAAACTCACTGCGAACAGGCTTCATCCACCAGAAATTCCACATAGTTCGACTGAGATTTAAACTATAGTTCCAAAGCGTGCAAATTAAGATCGCCGACCCCTACACTCTGGGTGATCTCTAATAATCTACATCATCACTACTGCCATAATCGCTATAAAAATAACTAATCAATAATCCAATTACCAACACTACTTATTACTAGTACCCCAAAAAATTTTTTGTAAGCACACTGACTCTCACTTATCATCGAAATCATCGCAAAACGTATCAGTAACGCACATATTCCGACGCGCAGATCCGCCGCTTTAGTATCTCCATTGTCAACACACCAATAGCCCGACAATTCGCATTGCCGCTGCTGCTCCAGCCTGAGTTGCCAAGAATATTACAGAATCGTCGCCCCAACAAAACAAAGTGAAATATTTCTCACATGACGACAAACAACACAATCGTTACCGGCATCTACTGTGCTGCCTGTCCCACCGCCCACACCATTCCGCGCCACCGCCGCGCCGTCACGAACACTGTCAACGCCACGTCAAGTCACTATAACAACACACCTCGATACTATAATTTACACTGGTGTTTGCTGTGCCATATAACGGAGCACGATCAAGTTGATAGTTCACGAAAGTTTGGTGTCGAAACTCATTATTTTTGTTAAAGTACATTTGTTTATCTAAATGTGTATTTGATTTGTAACAAACCTCGCAAGCTGACGGACAGGTCGGCGCCGAATCTCACCATCCAGTGGGGGAAGATCATTGCCACCTCCCGCGATAAAAACACGTACTACACTTACGGAACTATGGTTTGGTTGTTATCACTATCACACTTCCGGGCGAGTCAACGACTGAGGTCGTTAGTCCCGTAAGTTTAGTACATGTTTAGTATATATTTCCCCTCGGGAGGTGCCGGTGGTCTTCCCGCTAGATGGCGAGATACGGCGCCGACCTACCGTCGGCTAATGGAGTTTTTCCTCAACCAGGTTTTTCCCACCACCAGACAAAATCAAATTTTTGGGGCTGAATTCAACTTCCATATTTAACAATTATGTTAACAACCTTAACATTTGGAGCTAGCGAGTTTGAGCATCGTGTGGATGAAAGCAAGTTGAAATCAAAAAATTCGGGATTTAATGAGATATGACAGAATTATATCCCGTACAGACCAAACATCACAAACTAGCGAGAATGCAAGATCGAATTCAGCCGCTTTCTGGAAAAAAATTCTAACATCAAGGAACATTAAAGATATTCCAGTGTGATTTGCCGTAGAAACGATTGTTATGCTGTATGTAGTAACCGTCTGTGTTACCTCAAGGACCGACTGATTTAACTCAGTGCAAAACATTGTCACTTTCTTTATAGGTACTTTAGCCGGGAAGTCACAAATTTTGAGTCCTGACGGTGGCGAATTTTCGATACTAGCTAGGGACGAATTCAGCGGACTGTATGCAAGAGAATTCTATCGTCTGGTTACTCGTATCGTTAGTTTCCGTGATTTCTCTGATCAATTGCAGGCGAATGAGCATGAACCGCACGCGGACTTTCTTTCTTCATCCTTGTCCCCTCCCTCCTCTCTCTTTACACACACACACATACACACTTAACCACCAAACTATTGCACATGCCGGAAACGAGTCAGCAGCTTAGAGCTTCTGCGGGTGGAGCGGTGCCCCGCTGGCAGAGATACCTGAAAAGGGAAACCCTCACAAGCCTATATGCATGTCAGCGCCAAAGTTTGCGTGCTGATGAAAGAGGTTCACAACGATCTTGCGATAAGCAGCATGCACTTCACTCCACGGGATGAATTACCATAGCAGGTCTTACCATCGCAAGGGCCATACCGTTGATCTGCCCTTCTTCCTTTTGTGACTCTACAGCCCCTACAATTTAGACCTGGCCAATCTCTAGTTGAAGATATTTTTACTAGATCAGGGGGGAGGGTCCATTCGTGGAGTGGTAACCAGCTTATCAATCAACCCTGAGGATTGGGAATGAGGATAGGATAGGGAACAGGGGATCGCGTGTGTACCGATTTTAGGATATTCCACTGGCATTCGCCTGGCCATTTTTACTAGATCAGGGAGGTCCATTCGAGGATGGGTAATCAGCTTATCAATCAGCCTTAAGGATGGGGCAATGGGGATAGGATAGGGAATAGGGAATCGCCGAGTGGTCCGATTCTAGGATATCCCCCTGGCATTCGTCTGAAAGTTATCACGAAAATCACGAAAAGAACTGCGCGCTGTTAACCAGCTTATCAATCAGCCTTAAGGATGGGCATGTGGATAGGATAGGGAATAGGGAATCGCGAGTGGTCCGATTCTAGGATATCCCCCTGGCATTTGTCTGGAAGTTATCACGAAAATCACGAAAAGTCCTTATCAAATCAGAAGAAATTCGAAAAGACCACGAATTCATCACGCAAATGTTCGGCACTTGGCGGGCATCGTACCCCCTGTCTCCCGATTACCAGTCCGCCCGCCGCACAAAGCGTCGCCTTCACGCTCGTGTTGACGCGCCCGGAAACACAAAATAAAACGGATCAAACCGAAACCCCGCCATCGGACCTCGAGTGGTCGGCTGGGCGTGTGTGCCTTGGGCATTCGCCTGGCAGCTGCTCCCGCGGCGCGGCGCGGCGCGGCGGCGGTGGCGTCGAGGCGAGGGCGCGGGTGGCGCGGCAGCAGGATATCCGTCAGAGTGGGCGGCGAGGCGTGGCGCCCTCCGCGGTGCGGACAGCGAATGCGCGAGGGCGGCGCCGTTTCTCTTCTTCTTCTTTTTTCTTTGCCGTTCGCGCGCGCGCCGGCGCAGGGGTCGCCAACGGGCGGGACTTGGTCGGAATGAAGGATGTGATCAAAATGTGGGAACTGCGCGCTGTTTTACAGAAATTGTAGAAATCGAATACAAAATATTCAAATATAGAAAAATTCTATAATTTATGTCAATCCCTGCTGTTTATAGAAAATTAAAGATAGTTTTGGTTATTATAATACAACATCGTATCATCTTTCTTGACTCATAGTTGGACGTCGATACGATTTAAAAATATTGAGCTTACTGAATGATCATTTGAACAGGATTCCAAGGACGATGGGAAATTAAAAAGAATTAGAAACAATAGTGTTATACTCTTAGGCATGAAATTTCACTTGCTGATTTTTCTTTCTTTCTTTTCTTTCTTTCTCTCTCTCTCTCTCTCTCTCTCTCTCCTCTCTCCCTCTCTCTCTCCCTCTCTCTCTCCCTCTCTCTCTCCCTCTCTCTCCCTCTCTCTCTCCCTCTCTCTCTCCCTCTCTCTCCCTCTCTCTCCCTCTCTCTCTCCCTCTCTCTCCCTCTCTCTCTCCCTCTCTCTCTCCCTCTCTCTCCCTCTCTCTCTCCCTCTCCCTCTCTCTCCCTCTCTCTCCCTCTCTCTCCCTCTCTCTCCCTCTCTCTCCCTCTCCCTCTCTCTCCCTCTCTCTCCCTCCCTCTCTCCCTCTCTCTCTCCCTCTCTCTCCCTCTCTCTCTCTCCCTCTCTCTCTCTTTCTTTCTTTCTCTCCTTCTCTCCTCTCCTCTCTTTCTCTCCTCTCTTTCTCTCTTTCTCTCTCTTTCTCCTCTCTCTTTCTCTCTCTTACTCTCTCTCACTCTCTCTCACTCTCTCTCTTTCTCTCTCTCTCTCACTCTCTCTCTCTCTCTCTTCCTGAGTTCATTAAAGTTAACGTATTCTTGAACATTAAACGTTTCATCCCCCAGTAAAAGTGTGTGGATAAATTTGAACGTTCTACTGATTTCTAAAAGATTTTATTCCTGAAGTTAGTCATTATTCACGTTGTTTGCCAATGTGTATAAAAAGCCCAAACGTTTTCTCAATTTCATAAAGGTTAAAAAATTTCAAATATTCTTTTCTTCACGATTCCTATCCAGCATCGCCGTATTTCTTGTGAGGTACTTAATATATAGCTAATCACAGCTTAATATATAGCTAATCATATAGCTTTGAAAGAATTCTCAATACAGCAATAGCGACTATAACATCTATCTTCAATCCCTCCCTTCTCCCAACTCCAAATCCACCAGGAACTCCAAATCCCTTCAATATCCGAATGTATATGCAAAACATCTGAAAAATTATTCTTTCTTCTCCGTCAGGCCCTGGCGCCATTATATTCCACCTGGGAAAAAATGCAAACTTCCCAATTCGCATCCGATCTTGCTTCCCGAAAGACCTCTTCCGCCATCCACAGTAATGCAGACTTCCACTCGCATCGACCATCACCCACACTGATTCAGTACCTCACATCTTGACGCACGGCTTTAAATTCCAAAAATTATGAATATTGAATATACAACTGATGGGTACGTCTTACGTACTACATTCGCATGAGGATACCCTATCAAATTAGTCATTTTTATGCGTGTTAACTTAAACTCCCCGAAAGACTTAAAAGAAACCGGTAGCTAAGAAAGAAATAAAAGGCTAATCTACGATGATTTGTTGCAGAATTTCAATTCATGTCTCATTTTCTTCATTTGTTATTGAAGAAATCGTTGATAAGCCATTCTTTGTTTATAGCAATAATGATTGTAATCATTTTTTCCTTTCTGAAAATGCAGAGAGGTAAGTGTGGGCGGTTTTCATAATCCTAAATTCGCAGTTTTGAGGTGGAGGGATTAAAATAGTAGGCGTGCATTGTGATCAAATTCAGAGGACGTTACTCACACACATGTTGAGAAGTGGTAGATGTAGCAGTAAAATACACATACATACGCTGAAGTATAAGTTGCCCTTGAACACTATAATTATATTTGGCTCATAAGCCTCCCGTGTCCAATTTGGCCGCCCTTCAACTATGCCGGACTAGGCACCTGCCAGTTCGCTCCCCTAGCTCCGCTATTGATTTTGACTCAACACAAAACAGTCTCATAGTTTCTCGCGATGCCACCTGCTTACGTAGAAAGAGAAAGTATTTCAAACCACAGGAAAACTCCTGTTGTTGGGCTCTGATATCGAAAAAGTGAATAAATATTGTTCTGATAATGAATGGGTGAAAAACCAGAACGGTATAAGTGTTATTTTATAAATTCTGAGAAAATGTGTTTATTTTAGATTATGTGTCAGTGGCAATAAATTTTTGTGGTTTTAATGAACAATTGAAATGCCATAGTTGAATGATGAAACAAAGAACCACGACTTTACAGTGATATTGACTTAAATAAACAGATTCCTCAGAATTTATAAAATGTCTCTAATACCGTTCTGGTTTTCACCCATTTATAGGCAGTTAATTACTTTCTCTAACACGTTTTGTACTCATGTTTCACGTTTTTGTGAGGTCCTGAAAACCGAAAACTTGATTAACGACAACACATCTTCCTGTCCGTCTGCCTGTAATTAACGCCAGTGCCTAAACTAATCAGAGGATATTTTCCAAAATTAGTATTCCTCGACCAATCTGGCCGAACTCGAAGGTCTGCGGATTTGAAGTGGATATTTTGATTCTAAGGAAGCTATAAGATTTTCATAATTTTTGCTATAAAGCTTCCAATAATTTAATTAATTTTTCCTCAATTACAGCAAAGGACTATAAAAATTGCGCAGATATCATGATGCGCAGATATCATTGGAAATTTATGAATTTTCAAAAATTGCAAACGTTAGAAATAATGCAAAAAAGTACGCATTGTTGTAGAACCACTAGTTTCTTTTTAGCTCTTTTCTTTGGGTCAATGTCAGTTACCCTCAACCCCTCAATCTGTATACATCATGAACTACATCCTAGATACAAAGTTGTGGTTTCTTAATATCTGCAGAACGTAAGGTCCTTGGAAGGCAAGAGACAAACTTCCATTACCTAGGCTAGCTAGGTCTGCTGTAAAGGGCGGCTCACTTACCGTTCCCTGGGCCAGCGCTTATCTGGGAGCAGCGATGTGGCGGGCTTCTTGTCGAGTTTGCCCGAGGGCATGGAGGAGAAGAGGAAGTCCAGTTCGCATTGCTGTTGGAGGGGGAAGGAGGGGCAAAGGAGTCAAATTTAGTGCAAGGAGTGCGGCACGCGGGTCATTGCGGCGTGGGCCCATGAGAAGTTTGAACCGAAATCTTTCATATGCTTCTTTCGCTCTAGGCGCAATAGAATTCACTGAATCCGTCCAACCGAACCGAGTTGATACGTCCGGAGTGCTCTAAACATGTTGCTCAAACACGTTCACATACAGTATACTGTGGCCTCAAAAATACACTTATTTTTGTTTCGGTCTGTAATGGAGTAAAGTACTTTTAAAACTACATTCCGGATGGCAACCTCAAATTATATTTTTTAGGTTTCATCCTGTACAGAGGCTGCTTACAAATAACTGACGCTATATTAGCGTAATACGACCTTTCAACAATAATTAATGTAAAATACGGTCACCTTTATACTAACTCTGAATTGTTCTCACTTTAAATTATTCTCACTTCACACTAAAGGAAGAGGTTCTTTACGAGCTACAGCATTTCATGAAGAAACAAAATGACATAAGACAACACTGTTATACCAACTTATAGAATAATAACTTACGATACTGGAGCTCTTTTCAAATTATTTAGATGTTTTTACAATCATGTTGAGTTCAGTGTACCTAATTTTAAGGCCAGTAAATTTTAGAAAAAGCATATATGAATCTTATAAAATAAAATACATTTATTTTATGTTAAATTTGCAAATATCTTAATAATCAATTAAAACCTTGTGTACATTAAAACGAAGAAAGGAAATGTAAGCGTTACAACTTTTTTTGGACCGCAGTGTGCATGTCTGTACTATAAAATATTTTAATAGCTAACCTGTTTTTTGTCTCCTTTTTATGGGTCCTTATCCTTAAAGGCGATTCGTTTCTGTTGTTTCAGGATCTGTCTTATGTCAGTATCGGCACTTGTTTGTGTGCGCGTTGCGGTATTTTGAAGACCCCTGACCTAGCCGGAATAGATTGACAAACTCCTTCTCTAATGGCCGGATCGGCATTCTTTTACAGGAACGTGAGCACCCAAGGCGGACATCTCTTCTCACCTGGCGCTGGACATGTCCGGGTTTTTATTCCCTCTTCGCTTTCGTTCGTGACACGACGTAGATAAACCGAACGGGTGCCGCTGTCGTAGATTCCAATTGGACATAGCTTTGAAGTCACATACGAAGTTGAGACCTGACAAATCGTTGAGCAACTGAGCGGTTCGTATTCTGCTCTAGAAATTTGAAGATAGTACGAAGATGTAGATTTGTTTTGTTGGATCTCAGCCTTATTTAAATTTTTACTCAGTTACAAGTTCTGTTCTCGGTGCAAAGAAAACAAAATGTATATTTTTTACCAAATTTGGAAGGGAACCAGAGAATTAATTGGCATCGTTAACATTTTTCTGAAATTCCTTTCTAATTCATACGCAATTCTCACGTTTTTGGTGTCCTCACCGTTCTCTAAATGGACGCAGAAGAAATTTTTCGAGTTCTTCTGCCCTGTGATCGTTCACCAGTTTTACAAAGATATTTGAAATGATAGCATTTCTTATGTGTCGGTTGAGTGTTACTCTCAGTTGAGAGTAGATATATTTAAGTTTCATTTGCATTTTATTCCATTCCTTTGATTAATTCTTGTGTATGCAAACTCCCACTCGCTAATTGCAAAACAGTCCACCTACTTATCGAAGCACGAGAATGTCATTAATGAAACATGACAGTAAGTACTGGAAAAAATCAAAGTCATTTACGAGTATCCATGAGGGTCGAGAAATTTATGAACAACCAAAGGTAAAGTTGAACAAACAAGTGTAAACGTTTTTCAGATAATTACTTGTGTGTTTCACGACCAGAAGAAGAAAATCTTTTTTTTTCTCTTGTGCATTATTTCATAACGCAGAATTCCACCGCTGTTTTTGCTTCTCCGTTAAGCGTCTGTATTACCAGCTGATCATTACTACGCTGCACTTGCTATTTATTACTATCTTGGCATTTGTTCAAATACCGAAGCAAAGCAGGTTGACCTCGGCACATTATCCGCAGAGACTGGCCTGGTGTTCGCGTTAAGTGATCGGCATGTACGCGGTCCGATGTCAATTACTTCCATTGTGCAGCCTTTTTTCTTCTCAATCCGAGCAGAAAATTACTCGTTGCAGGACGCAAGTAATTTTCAAACTGGTCGAACACTCTGCTTTAGTTGAGGCGCGTCTCGATTAACGTTGCCAACTTTCCTTGTTCAAAAATAGGAAAAACACTGTTCTAATTTCGGAATAACGCAAGGTTATATTTTTTTGAAAAGAAAGATAATCTTTTAGGTAAACTACCGGGTACATGTTGTCTAGAATTTCTTGTAAAAAGTTCGAACGGGAATGCGAGAATCAGCGAATTATATTCTAGCCATGAAGCATAACCTTTTCCAGATATTCTTCCTTACATGAAAGTAATAACGTTACATAAAGGGCTTAAAGAACATTTTTTACGACAGCAAACACTTTCAAATGTTGATTTATAAATTTCACAACTGAAATAAATTATTTAGAGGGATTTACTTCTTCAATATTGGTAGCCAAGTTTCAATCCGTTCTATTATACTCGTAAGAGGTTCTTTTTTTAAATCTCCAAAGTGATTCATTCTATACTGCCTGAAAATATGAATGGTAATCTAAAAAGTGTGAATTTGAATGAGAACATGATAATACACTATCTTGCGAATTGCTCCCACACGAAACGCATTCTCAATTTTACCACTTCACAAAAGGAAATAGAAAATAAAACCAAGTTATCTAATCTCGAAGCTAAAATGTTTCCTACATTAAATTTAATTCCAATGTGCTTAGTATTTACGTAGGTCACTCGTTGATAGAAGCAAATGTTTAAAAAAGCAAGAAATAGTTCTAAATAAATAATTTGGTCGCTGTAACTGTTCTTTTCTTACGTTCTCAAGAAAATAAAAGCAACACTTACATTCACACACTCAGAATTTCGAACTAAAAGCTGAAACTACGTACTTAAAATGCACAGTAGTAGGACGGAGTACATGAATTTATATATTTGCTGTCTGAGACATTCATGGAATGTGTACGAATACTTCACGCGTGTGCATCTAGTGCCGTTGCACTAGTTGGAACCAGCACATCTCTCGCATTGCACCATCTCACACACATCACCGTCCGTCCACGCAGGCACCCCCCTCCCCCCAATCCTACTCAAACGGCGTAGCGTCGGAGCATTTGCCTTTTTTGTCGCGATTAAAATTATCCCGGCGGCGTAATGAGGGTATGAGGCAGCGATTACTGCCGTCGCTCAGGGGTCTAACGAGCAGAAACGAGTCCTGCGGAACGCCAGGGCGTGGGGCGGCGGCGGGGCTCCCGGCGTCACGGGCGCCCGACGGGTCAAGGACCGCGGTGTGGGAGGTCGCGGGCGCCGCCCCGCCCCTCCTGCCACGCCCCGGCCCAGCTGGACGGATCGGAGCCATTGTCTGCGCCCAGACGTGCGCAACATGCAATCCGTGCACCTCACTCGGCGCTCCGCTCGCGGTCGGCGGAATTTTGCGCGCCTCTAGGAGATTCTCTTCTTTTGGCTGCAGGCTCGTTTATTTCATATTTTCCCAACAGGTTTTTAGTTTTTTTTTACATTGCATCGGTAACCGTTTTTCTTCTTCTACTTCTTAGATAACTGTGTCGTTCTTGACCATTTAATCAATCATTCGATGAAGTTTTTTCCCAGATTCTTTTTTTAAATAAGATTTTTCTAGTAAAATCACTCGCGTTTCAGCCATTCAGATGTCCGTATTCGATTTGTTTCTTCCCTACTGTTTAATGATATTTGTAGCTAGTTGTTCTCTTGTATTCCTGTTCTGCGTTAGCTCGTGGATGACTTCTTCCCTGTAATCATGATGGTTTCATTTCCGCCAGGTTAACAGAATCTTTGTTTTAACCTAGATGCCAGTTCATTACCTTCAGACTACATCATAGGATGACTGGAAATATTACTTTCTCTACTTCATTTCATTTATATCAGGCTATCCTATCGGTTATCCTGACACACCTCAAGGATATTCCGAAGACAAGATCTGAATATTAACATATTTACAACTTCTTAGTAATAATCTGCGCAGAATTAACACGAAACACACATTTAACCGCAATAATGCTTCCGGGACAAATATTCACATTCAGATATTAGAATCATAATATTTCATGGAAGTGTTAAGCTGTCTTCTGGATATCAAGCCATACAGAGCACACCTTATTTTGTCGTTCCTCCTTTAATTTTCCTCATCGTATTCGCAATTTTGCGGATACTTAATTTATTGCAAACTCGGCATTTTCTTCTGAAAATGGTAACTTTCAAAAATTGCACAAGTTTAAACATTTTTGGCGTCTTCCTACAACTATAATATTAACCATAGAAAAATTATCTTAAAAAACCATTCTTAATAATTTATTTTTAAATAAGGTAATTTAGAATTTTTCAAAAAATCTGGCAATTTTCGCAGAATTTTGAGAGAAATACACGTAATATTAAAATATTAATGAATTTCATTTCTCCCTTCACAGCATTCATTTCACGGCTTTTTAAATCAAAATGTGTATGACGAACCATTTTATTTTATCCATAATATTCTTACATTCACATTTCAAATCTATTATTAGATAAGCGGAAAATTGAAAAGATGTGAAAAAGAAACACTTTAGGCGCCGGTAGATGGCAGCCGTGAAGTGACCTAACCAAAAGCTATCCCAGACTAAATAGGAAACGAACTAGTACGAGAAAGTCTGGGCCATTCTGTTGCTGCACTAGTTTATATTATCCTTTTCCTAATTTATGACTCCTTGTTCTCAGGTTAATTTTACTTTTCTTACACATATCCCACTTGCACACTCTATTTGCTTCTTCCAATTCAATACATACAAGTTCTTATTTGTCTTCTTTCGCTTATTACAGTTCAGTATTCCTTTCCAACATTCATCCATTTGGTCTACCTACTAGAAATATCTACGTAGGTACGTATTTCTACACAAACAAGGCTCTATCCTTTTGCTTTTTCTTACTCTTTTAGTGCAGTCTTTCCGTACTAATTCGACTCGTTTATTAACGCTCATTGATATCTGTGTATGGATAATTTGGCACCAACATTATCTCATTTCATCTACCCTATATCTAGCCTGTATATTATGAAAACGATCGCAAGTTTCAAAGCAGTGTGCTTTAGAAAATTTGTTACGTCCATTTTTGTAGGCATATTACAGATGATGCCTGGTTATCAACTACTGGCGACATCGAAGTAGAGGAAAATGCGTCGAACACCCAGAATGACATGTGCCACAAAAATCTCGAGTAAATAACCTTCAAAGAAGATATTTCCGTATTTCTTGCGTCGCCTCTCATTGAAACTCGAAACATACACTTTGAGTCAATGACATCGTAGGTGACACACATGCTTCACAACAGCGTCATTTAGAACAACCTATTTGATTCGAGAGGCTCTCGCGTTCTTTCGGCCCTAAAGCTCATAACGTTGAGATAAGTCAAATGCCCCCTTTTCACGATTGACTTGTGACACCTACACTTAAACAGATTTCACGACTTCATTCCATAGGATGCGCTTTAACATTAAAAGTTTAGGAGAGTGGACCGAGCTGCTAATTATAATCGGCTGCTTTGCATAGGCGGATTTGGATATGCGGGGGCTCCGCGAGGGCCCGTTTTAAGATGGCGATAGGCCTGCGAGCGGAGGTGGGCGGGGCAGCCAGGGGCTCCATTAGACCTCAGCGCTCCAGGCCCTGGCAGCGGAACAGCTCCGACCTAAGAGGCCAAGAGAGAAACCCTTACGTTGCCCAATCGGATTATTCTTTTACAGGCTTATTAAAAACTAGAGGGGTAGCCAGAATCCTCACACAACTAACGATGAAAATATTTTAGCGCGACTAACAGAAAGAACCTTTTAGTCACACATGTCTGGGAGATATTTTCTCTAACAGTTTCTCATTGCGCTGATGTAAATTAGTTTGTGAAATGATATGTGATTTAAAAGTACATGTAATATGTAATATTAAAATTAGAGAAGTTTTATTCTCTAGAAACAATGAATTAACTCTAACAGTTAGCTAATTAGCTACAAACAGTTAGACCATTGTTCTCACAGATAAAAAACGTCAATTTAAAAGTTATTGGGAGGTAATATTCACCACTTCGGTGAAAATGTGAGAGGATGCTTCACGGACAACATCGAACAGGCTCACGTTTGCGCGCAAGTAGAAAGATTTGCAGCCCGTCAGTAGTCAAAGGCATCTGCTGAGCGGAAATGATGGGAAAGAAAAGTCGCACGAAGCCTATGGTCCGTTGCACAGGGCGCTGCTCTGACATTCACCTGGTGGTGATTGGAGAAATGAAGCAAACTACCGATCATAACAGACGAACTCAAATCCGTCGGGAGGCAATAACTTACTGATAGCAAGAGACGAACTTTATAACAAACCTAGTCCGTTATTTGCGATATCGGCTGTTTGTCGCCTGATATTTTTACGTAACATCATCTTATTAGAAAAACAATAAAAATCAGAAATATCCATTTAGAGAGTATAAGTACCCACTTCCCATCTTTAGGTACAACACATTTTTTCGATTGTTCTTGATCTTAACGGACGGTGAATTGAAGAATCCTCAACGGAACTTGTAAAGAAATCCTTTAATTCCTCTGTTTCGTTGTGTTAAGTCAATAACAACATGACAGTATTATGAGAAGTATTTAAAACAAAATATCATATTATGTACCATTAATTTACAAAATAAGTATCTTACGACATTTTAATACTACACGAAATCCGAAAATTGGATAACCAATCCAGAAATGCAATATGATGTTTCGATACGAATTTCAAACATCTTTTTATTCACTTTGTGAATAATATAAATATATCACATTTAATGGGGTAATGTGACAGATTGATATTGTTGGTAGACCATGGATTATTAGAACACAGGTGTATACAATTCAAATGTGGATAATATTTATTATGGAATTGATATCAATTTGCAATATTTTCACTTTATAGATAACCTAAGTAATTAGTTTGCCTCTTTTATAGTATCACATTCACTAGAAAAATATTTCCAAACTTATACAGGAGAAACAATCCACATTAAATATCATAATCTCTATTTTTAGTTCACAAAAGAATGTGCACTGAAAATTAACAAAGTGTGTGCATTAGTGTATTTTTTATTTAATTTATGCTATTCGTAACTGAGTTCTTGCAAACATTTAGAAATGAATGCGTTTACGGAAATCGAGGAAATTTTACATTATGCTCGCCTCAAAAACTAGCCTATACTTGACCGGGATCATTCAGTTGCTGTCCTTGCCATGTGTTTAGAGTGGAAACACTCTGGGGAAGAACAATTCTTCTACAGTTATATGAGCCAAAAAGCAACAAAAGAAAAGACTGAAGGCTCGGAGACCCCGTGCGAGTAATTGAGGGTTAATTTGAAGGTCTGCCAATTAATACGAAGGTTGTTGTAAACTCGACGTTAATACTCGTAGGTTGCAGGTACAGACGACTATAATGGAAAATGAATTTTATGAGACTATTGTATGATCGGTCGGAATCTTCCTTGAATTTTTAAGTTATTTTATAGGGATGTTCTGAATTAATTTGTTGAATGTGAGGGTAATTAAATATTTATAAAACTGTGTAATTTATGACTGTTGTAATTGAAAGTAAATGCCTGTCCGTGCTTTTACGTTTTCTTTATAGTAAAATCCGTGCGAGTGATCTTCACAATACAATGAATCTAAAACATATCGTGGGAATATTTAGTTAACGATGGGGTAAATTACGTTTTGTTTTAAAAGTATAGCATAAAACTATTATTACGCACCACACTCTTGTTGATTGTTTGTTCGTTAAGATGTGAAGTTATACGATGTTCCGTACATTAACAAAGAAACCAGCATTAAATACAAGCAACAGTTTTGTAGATGCACAATAGAAGGAAAACTTATTATTTCTAGTGTAATACGTACTTTATACATACGTTGCTTAGAGAACTTTGTGTAATGATAAAAGATTATTCTCGATATTTTAAAGAAAATACACGTTGTGGGAGCAGATCAATAAAGAGATAGGGAGAACTAAAGTGATAAAGAGGAAAGAAGAGAGATTACATCTAGTACTTAGAATTTAACACTTTGTGTACTTTATTTACAATAAAACCCTTAGGTCGTTTTTAAAATTGTCTCCACATTTTTTCCTTCAATGATTTGATCGAGTAGAGCTAGAATATAACAATGGAGCTGGTTTATTAAAAAATTTTATGTTTCTAAAATAGCAAAAGTTCATTTGCTTTATACTCTCTCCTACGTTGTTGCTGCTAGAGATTTTTCTCTCATGAAAGAGAAAACAACGCATGTGCTATAAACTGACGTACACGTCAAATATTGTTGATACAAATCTCATTTAGATTGCGTCGCCTGGAAATGAGATTGCGTCTTTACACTTAATCTCGTCTTACAAATGCAGCGAGGTCTTTGGTTCGTCACGGTCACCTACTCTCACTGGAATTCCTCGTCTCAAGAAGGGTCAAGTATATACGAATCACGATTAATATCGACTCCAAGCATTCGACTTCAAGCATACAAACTTTTTCAAAATATATTTTAGCAATAAAATGTCTAATTCGGTAGCAAAAGAACATATGCCTTCATGTTCTTCATTAATATGATGTATTGAGTGAATTAATGACTTATTTCAATCGTTCTATGAGTTTCTCGGAAAGTCGAATTCGTTTCCCAGACATTGAATTTCAAAGTAGTAAATTCAAAAGCCTACTCTTTTTGCTCGAGAGCAACACTAAAGTCTAAGCATCTCGTCATTCCAACCATTATCATCGCCAGCAGTATTTTAGCGATCACAACGTCATCAACATATGCCGTTTCTTTTCCTCTTGATTACCTGGCTTAACGATTAAATCTAGTGTCAGCATTTTTAACTTCTTACTTGGTGACCATTCAAATGAGTCCACACATGTTTTCAAATCAGAAACTTTTCCAACAGGGAACTACCAAGAGGAATTGTATTTAAGTGAATTTTATTTACTCTGTGTAAACAATAATACGGAACATAAAGTCCATTGATTGACAAACATTCATAAATTTTGAAAATGCAATAAAATTGAAATACTATACTTTGACTACGTTGTATATGAGTACATTTTTGTTGGTATTTTTAAAACTGCATTGGTGAAGAGTACAACCAGATGTACTTTCTTCAAAAATGTTCATCATCCTATTCCCAGTTGGGTTAGAGCCAGCTGAATATTCAGCAGTCATCTCCTTTCGGCTAGTGATACATCCACAATGAAAGCACCGAGGCCAATCTCACGTCGATCAAGACAGGAATCCGGCCGACAGTTCCTACATGCCCACTCCAGGAAGCCATCTCGAGGGTCGCCGAGTGGCCGTCGGTCCTTGCCTGAGCACGAGGCAGCTCAGCAGCTCAGTGCGAGGCCACTGCTCATTGCCACCACCATCGCCACCACTATTACCCCAGTAATCGCTGCACCCACCCTCGCCACTCACCGCCTCTACGACCAACATCACCACATCAACACCATCTCCACGACCATCACCGCCACGTCATCATCACCAGTGGTGATTAACCATTATCCCCAATTTCATAATCTCATCAAACATCCATATCACGTTCAATTTACACTTTCTGAGATCGCCTAATTCCGAGCAGCGGACGTGCTCAGTGAATGTTTGTTTCCTTTGGTGTGTCCTACGACCGACATGCGGTGGGCAGGGGGAGCACTTAGTGTTCGTCGTTCGGCAAATAGCAAGCAGCTCATCCACACCACTCCGCATTCGGCGAGCAGTCGCTCGCGACTCAGTGAACGCCGAATGTGTGGAAGTGCCTTGATAACTACCAATAATGATGGTAAGAAAGGAAGGACTACAGCAAATTGAGAAAACTGTGTCCTTTGTAATAGGAGTTGAATAAATGATTGTTAATAATTTTATTTATCCAGAAATTATATGACTGTTTTTATCATTTAATGTTCTCTTTTTGCTTCCTTTAAAAATAAAACATCCCAATTATAAAAATTATGGGTCTCGGCGATCGCGAATGGTGCCAGTTGCAAAAGGATATTTTTTAAACTTCACATTTTACTCTTTAAATACTGCAAAATATTCTATATTTTATTTAGAACCACTTTATCATGACTTTTTTGAATTCAACTGTATCTCCACTGAATGCCAATAAGCTGTTCAAAAGGTCACTGTACATCTACTGATTACCTTTCCATATCCACTTTGTTATAAATGAGATTACCAGCGCTTTCTGTATCACCTCCATCGTCTTCACCTTCCACGAACTATTCATACACCGATATCTTTCACTCATCGCCAGCCTCTTCTCAAAGTACCACTATCACTAACATCATCATTGCAGTCCTTTCTATCATAATTATCTCCTCACTACCACTATTTCCCTGCACCTTCCGCACACTTAACACCACCACTTAACGAATCGCCCACCTTCACCGGCTCCGCTGCCACGTTCTGCCAATGCCGCCCCAGTCATCCGCATGGCCGGTATCTTTGGCCGCTGCCGGCCGGCGCCTGCGCTAGCGCCGCCCCCGATGCTATCGGCGCAAGGCCGCGACTCGGGGTCCGCGCCGCTGACTCACGCGCGTCGTGATTCATTTGGTGGCGGGCGCGGCGCGGCCGTCCGCACAGGTGCGTGGCGCTTCCTGCTCCTTCGACCCCTCTCGCACTCCCTCGCGGGGAGATCTTGAAGTGTCTGTGTCCCTTCTTGGTGGTGAGAAATTCAATTGATTGTTTGATTGGTTTGTGAATCCGGGCAGGCCAACAGTTAAGGTCGTTATTCCCGTAAGTGTAGTGCATGTTTTCATTGCGCCAGGTGGCGATGATCTTCCCCCCTAGATGGTGAGATACGGCGCCGACCTACCGTCGGCTAGCCGGTTTTTCCTCAACCAGATATCTCCCACGGCTGAGGCAACGCTTCTGCCCGAACAAGCTCTTAATTTCCCGACTGGTCTTCCGGCATGTGTGGTAGCGTAGTGCTTGTAAGTGTAAAGTGTGTGTAAGTAAGGGGTAGGATAGAACAAGGGATGGGAAGGAAAGATCGCGTGTGGTCCCTGGTACGTTGATTAGGGTTGTGCTCCGGCATCGTCCGGTGTTGATCGAAACAACCACGGAAAACTGCCGACCAGAGCAGCCTAGAATTCGCGCGTTTGACAAGAATTCTCCTCCAGGCAGCGACACAACTCGACCTAGCTATCTAGCGAATGTCAAGCATCCTTCTTCCGTCGGGAATCGAACCTAGGATCTTCCGGTCAGAGGCACTGCAGTGATATTAGTTGATGCCCTGAGCTATCTCTCCCGATTTGAGAAATACAAAATGAGAATAATAAAAGAATGTATTTTTTTAAACGGCTGAGACAGAAGCAGGAAGTGAGTGAATCGCATCAAGGTTCAGCAGATCGGTCGGTGACAGGATGATTTGTGTGGGGTGCGAGCGGGTTATTTTAATTCACGTGCATCGTCATTTAACGTTCGCACGAAACATCTGGGAATTTTAACGTTGCCTAGTAACAGATATACGAACTATATATTCGCTTCCTTTGATGCGCTTAAGGTCGGCTTCACGGCATTCGGCATTTGGCGAGTAGTGAGCGACTGCTCGCCCATTCCCGAGCAGCTGATGTGCTCAGTGAATGTTCGTTTCCTTTGAGGTGTTCTAAAGACCGACACTCCGTGAGTAGGGCGAATACTGAATGTTCGTTGCTCGAGTAAATAAGCAAGCAATCCGTTCACTCTTCTCGAGATACGGCGAGCGCACACTCACAACTCGCTGAATACCGAATGTGTGGAGCCACCTTCAGACACAAACGCGCTGATAGGTGCTTACCCTAAAAAAACAGTTTTCAATGGAGTCGCTTTGAGTGTATTAAATTATGTGTTATTCATTCTCCGTTGGACATGCAAACAGACTTTTTTTCCATTTTTACTCAAAAGAAGTTTTTGAATTCACTTGCCGTTTTCTTAGAAAACAGCAAATTAGGAACTAACGTTACATTTCGTAACACGAAAGAGGATTTAACAAAGTTAATGCAAAAATTTGAATGTTTTTTTAAGCAGCACCTCCTCACAGCTATGTAGGAATGTTATTTTGATTAAACAAAAAACACCAACGTGTTCTGCACGATGAGAAGGACAAAAGTTTCTTGAGTCATTTTGCTGATAATTGCTTCGTTACCACACAGCAGTTTGTTATGTTCTTTCGTAACACCCAGCAGTTTGTTACGGAGAGTCGAGAATAAGTGCATAATATCGGCAAGAATAAGTGCATAATATTGCTGAAGGAAAAAATCAACATTTTTTCGGACGATTAAAAATGCAAATTTATGAATTGATGTAATTGGAGAACAGATGTCCATAGTTCTGAATAGAATCAAGCGCTAAAAACGTATGTCACCGTATTCTGGGAAACAGGTTTAGAAAAGTGATAAGTTTGTTTTCAGGTAAGCAAATTACCTCTCAAGTATTTCAGTGGTTCTTCGAGCTTCCGAATTGTGTTAAATTTTCCAAGTGATTTTCTGATGAGAAAAAAGGTAAATATATCAATAGTGGCCACTTCAAGATCAAAATTTTAAAACAAGAATTCGAGTCTACTCTTGCTTCAAACTTGCAGAATGTAAAACGAATACCTTCTGGTGTTGGGGTGTAGGCCACAAAGCTCATTATCAAATTCTCTTTTGTATAAATCGTGTTAAAGGAAGACTATTTGCCAGCTACTTACTCGTTACAAACAGTTTAAGGAAAAACTGACATTTCCAACAGCAACCGAGCAAAATGTATTAACTGACAAGCCAATTTTCATTATTTTAATGGAAATCATATTTGAAAATTATTTTGATTAGATTTAATACCATTTAATTTTTATAATTAAGAAAACAATTAAATTATTATCAATCAAAATGATGAACTGCAATTTCCAGAAGACTAACCAAAACGAGAAGAGAAATTTTGACTCGAGGAGAATGACAGCCCAGATTTAAACTTGTTTCTTTTGCCTTATACTTGCGAACCTGTAGTCATTTCCAGAAGAATCCTATTTACATGCTAATATTGAGTGGCAAGATGCCACGAGTCGTTGGCCTGAAGTACCAAGAGCATTCTTGGGTAGTACGGTGTTCGCATAGCGGGTCCCTTATTTGAGCCAAATTAATGTCGGCGTAATACCAGAAGCCAGAATGAACATCGTATTCATACATTTCAGTTCACTGGCCCGTCTTCATATCTCTTCACACCCCTGGAAAATTTTAAGTTCATTGAAATGCATTGCATTATTGTATCATCAAATAATTAACTACATTACATATCTCTACCTTGCGCCCTTTGAAGACGAAAATCTAATTAACATTTAAGTTCTTACAGTAATGTTATTATACACAGGACGTTGTCCTCTTGCACACCCTTAGTTAAAACATAGATTCTGGGTACATCACGAGTTAGTGGAATTTTTTCTCTAAATTTAACAACAGGATTTTTCCACTTTTTGTTTCTAGGCCCGGCAATAAGAGTTTTTCTGCTGAAAAGTCGCCATTTACCGGCGCACGAATTTAAAGATACAATATTTCAATCCAAAAAAATTATATAATCATTAACGCAAACAAGATTACATAAGTTTATCTTGTTATAAAGTACGTCATAAGGCAAGAAAGTAAAAATGAGCCGATCTGGGTAGCGCCGATCGTTAAGGCAGATCGAAGCCCCTCGACCATTGCAGCTCGAAGGGTCGCGGATTCGAGTCCCGCTTCGGACATGCATGTTTGCTTGTGTGGCATTGTGAATCTTTCCCACCTGCCTTGTATCCCCTTCCAATACTTATTCGTCAATTCCTTCCTGCATCTGCAATGTATACCCTTTCAAATCCCCTTACTTCCTATACCTGTCATTGGTACTCTCCCTTAGCATCAGCAACTCGCACCCGAGATGTGCGTGGGGTGTCTTGGCAGTAAAAATTAACTTACTGGCTTGAATGGACTTAACAATAGGGCTTATAACTTCTCTGGCAACCGAGGATGTGGTCTCCGTAAAAATGAAATTTGGTAGGTTGCTGGAAAGGAAATCCCTGGGAACTTGGGAATAAGGAAAGTTTTACGAAAGATGGAATGACAAAAGGACTTGATCGTTATAAAGGCGACCTACAAAAACTACAAAAGATTTTTCAAAACGAGGGAATTTATTTTGTTCATGAAAGTTTGATTCTTCGTACACTGAGTCCCATAGATCTGCCAAGTTTTGTGTCATTGCTCAAATGATTAACTTTGTAATGTGGCGTGGAACTGGATTGCTTTGGCTGAAAAATTAAGTTCTCCTCGCATGTAATTACTTCTGAGAAGATGGATATTAATTATTAAGTTATAAGAGCACTCTAGAAGGAAAGTTCCGCTAAGAAGAATCGTAATCGTTATTAATTTCGTATTTGGATGTCTTATTAAAAATGCAGTATGTGTGTGCTCTACACAATAATTTCACGTTATTTCTTTGACAGTTTATAAACACCTCACTAGGGTTACTCATTTGTTCCCAACTAGACATCGTCTCCTTTACATGACCATCATCTCTCACCTACAGTTCACTCTCAGAATATAAACAGGTTCCTTTCCAAGTTCCCGGAAAGTGTAGAACGGGCCCCATCATTAAACTGGTATGTCCTTAGAACCATTTATCATGTAAATTACTTCTATTTATTATCATATTTTCCAATATGCAGTTACGAAAACGTTTATACTTGACGCTATTTTGGAAATTTAATCTCTTATTTTAGAAAGAAATTGAATTGAAATTGAAGGGTTATTTTCTTTTTTACTCTTGTTAATGCAATAACCATTTTTTAATTACTGAAATTAGCTTTCCCACTACGATGATACTGCCAGAATATCTACAGCACAGTTTAGGGAGTCAGAGAAGCGAAAAGAACAAGAAGCAAGATTTATATTCACATTCCATTATATTCACTCATCACGTACGTCAGAGTATGCAACGAACAGAACCATTAAAGTACTTGTCAATTTTAAGAAGATGTCGTATTTGTTAAAACAAAATGTGCTTTAATAATACAGATTGATTTCCTGATCTACGAACTACGCTTTAATAACAATATATATTCAAATATTTATTCAGTACTGTTCTACAATTTTTTACATCCTCTTAAAACTCTCTTGTCTGTGATTCGCATTGCGATAAATATACTATAATAGACAAGTAGAATCAAGGATAGTTAGACGTTATTTAGACTGGTTCATAGAATTGTACATACACTCGTTATTGAGTTGACGGGTTTAAGTGGAGTGATAAATATAACAGAATGTATTTGTCATAATCACTTTTGATAAAATCTGTAGATTAATTATCATTCATGGCAAATATTACGAATTTAATTCTTCAGTTGTTTGAAGTGTGAGAAATAAAGTCCAGAAATAAATTTGCGAACATTCTCTCCACAGCAATAATTACATATTTTGTTAAATTCCTGAAGTTATGCTGCCTGACTTCAATAAAAATATGATCGAAGAACGTCTTGCAAAAATATCTGTGATCATCTATTCTCGAATGCACATAACCTGCAGTCAAGACAAGTTTGGTTAAGAGAGGAATAACGCGAGCAAAGACCGGGTTGGTGTTTGCTTGGAGCATGCGATATTACAACGGCAGCTTACGAACCTGTGGATTGAGTCAACAGATTAATCAAACGCTGTCCATGGTCCAACCTCAAAGCTGGTCTCACAGTTGTCAACGTCTACCAATGCTTGTGCTTGATTCTTAAGAAGGTTCTGGAGAATACGACAAAGATACCCCTCGCAAATTGTCTCGCATATAGCATATTTGGATTAATGAAACCTGTTTTAATATTATTAAAATGAAATATTTTATATAGTACAAAAATATTCATAGTATACTGGGACGAACCACCCATCTTACGGAAAGGAGTAAGTTGAAATCCATTTAATTTGAATAAACCCCTGGGAAAAGAAGATAATGGAGGGAATTTTCCTTTCATTGGATCGCTTTTCATCATCTTAGTCATACAGCGACAACTGTGATTTTTAAACTGTAGGGGGAAATGTAAGGACAGTAGTAGGGATATAGGGGTTCGGAAACAGGAAGTGCTTATCTTATCAGCTTATCTTATCTACTTCCTGTTTCCCTCCCCCACATCCGGTGTAAACAACCGGCGCCACCAATTATAATGGCAGGAAGTGCTTATCTTATCAGCTTATCTTATCTACTTCCTGTCCCCGCCCCCCACATCCGGTGTAAACAACCGGCGCCACCAATTATAATGGCAGGAAGTGCTTATCTTATCAGCTCTTATCAGCTTATCTTATCTACTTCCGGTCCAGCGCCCAACAGTGGATGTCAACAACCCACCACCCCTTCCCCCACCCCGCCCGATGTAAACAACCGGCGCCACCCATTATAATGCCCAGCCGAATGTCAACAACCCCCCACCCCCTCCTCCGCCCACCCGATGTAAACAACCGGCGCCACTCATTATAATCCCCCCCTCCCCCTCCTCCGCCCACCCGATGTCAACAAACGGCCCATTATAATGCCCCCACCGACCGGGGTCAATGACCCCTCTCCACCCACCCCTTGCGACCTCTGGTGGCGAAGTGTGGAAGCGTGCGCGCACTCTGGTGGTGAATTGTGGAAGCGTATGTGTCTGCGCTCTGGTGGTGAATTGTGGAAGCGTGTGTGTGTGTGTATGTGTTTCAAAAATGCTCCTGCCTGAAGCGGATTCGAACCAGCCTCAATTCCCCTGAGGCGACCAGCACTTTGGCTCTGAGCTACGGTGACATCTCGAGTCAAGCTGCCTGCTTTGGGGTACAGATATTACACGCGGTCGGGAGGGCGCGCGTTGCGGATGCTGATAAGGGCGGGGACCGCTGAGGGTGCACGCTGCGGAAGTAGATAAGATAGCGGGGGGAAGGGGGCGCTGAGGGCGCGCGCTGGCGACGCTGCGGGTGGCTGATAAGATAGCGGCGGGCGCTGGCTGCTCTGTTCGCCCACTCATTAGCGCTATAGAGATACTACACGCGCGCGCCCTCTATGAGCGATTCGGAGAACGAGAGGAGATGGCGCTGTGCGTCGGGGCGCGCATTTTGAATGCACTCTATATAAGATAGCCAGCCGCGCGTCTCTCTCTCTCTCTCTCTCTCTCTCTCTCTCTCTCGAGTCGAGAGCGCTGACGCTCGCTCCCCCGCTGAAAAGACTTTTATAATAGAAAAAAAAGGAAGTCCTAAATGGCGGTGACAGGGAAAAAATAAATTGAAAAATCAGTACAATTGAAAGAATGTTTTTTGATTTATTGAAAACAAAAGAATTATAAAATTATTTTCTTACATACATTTCACAATCAGTTTTATTGTTTTAACGATCGTTTCTATTACATTTCTCCAAATGATGTGTTTACTTTAAAAAACATAGAAAATATCATTATTTCTTTTATATTACATATCCTTTGCAAAGAGAGGTTGTGCTTGTAATTGCATGTTTTCATTGAAGTTTCATAGACCTTTCAAATTTTCTTACATAACATTTCAAAACATTTGCATGCTTAGATATTTTTATGGAGAAGTTCACACATGTTTGAACATTTTTCATTACATACTGTATATATTTAGTGTTATATCTAATCTATGAAGAACTTAAAATGAGTTTTTACATAATTTTTATAAATAGCACATCATTCTTAGATCCTGCATACAGCTGTATTTTCATATTGATATACTACGCTTTATAACCCTCTGTACATAGGCTAGATTGATAAAGCGAGTACAACCTCGAGCCTGTGCTGACGTAGATGGCCGTCAAACTTCGCCACTGTGGACTGGAGGCCGGAGCCATATTTTCGAATGGACAACACAGCGTCTGGATGGATTGACGAACGCGAGCGCTGTCGCAGTGCCGACCGGTGAAGGAAGTGGTCGAGTCAAGGACAGCTAACGCTTCAGCGTCGTGAGAATAAACTCTTCCGGTTGAGGCGATCTCATTTTACCGACTCCTTTCGCCCCGTATGATTTGTGTGCACTGTCCAGGGGGATGGGGGCATGCTGAGGGAGCATTCAAAGCTTTCTGGATGACGCAATAGCGCACGGTCGTCAGCTTCACAGGAGGTCACCCCATCCCATACCACTTTCTCGTGACAGCCAATCACGTGTGAAGAGTTTTTTCCTTATCTTCTTCGACATCTGATGATTCTTTTTCTTCCTCGTGGCAGCGTCGGCCAGCACACATCAACGGTCGATCGATAGGGTGTAGTGTAGTAGGGGCGGTGAAGACTGCTGTTGTAGGCGATGATGACGCGGCGTCGCGGAGGCTGTCCCAGTTCACCACCACTTCTTCCACGCATCATACGCTTCTTCGTCTGAGTTTGTTCCATGGCGACAGGCGAGAGACGAGTGTTGAGGCCAACGTGATTGCAAACGCCCCCCCCTACTACTAGTTGAAAGTGATTCATCATAAATCTCCCACCTACTAAAAGTGTCTAACCATAAAATATGTAAAAAATACTACTAAAAGTGTTTAATCATAAAATATATAAAAAATTTAAAAATACTACTAAAAGAGTCTAATCATAAAATAAAAAGTTTAAAAATGAATGTTAGTCTATCTGAACCCCGCCTCCGGGCGAGAGGAGTCGGTCTCTAGAAATCTCATCCAGGCAGCATAATTTTAAATCGAATTTTTAAAATGTTATCTTTTTAATGAAATAAAAATTTATTTTGAATATTTTCCATGTAAAATTTACGAATTGAATTATCTTTAGATAATACTAGAATTGAATTATAAACAAAGATAATTATTAAAAATAAGTATGAAAATGGTTTATAGTTAATATTTAAAATAATGTCACCTTTATGAATCCAAGAATGTTCATTATCAAATGCATTTTTTATATGTATGGGAAGATTTAGTGTAGTGTTAATAATGTCATCAAAATTATAAAAAATGTTTACTTTTACGATAAATTGCCATTGAACACGCAGGAAGAAGGAACATTTATTGTGTGAAGATTTTATCAAAGAAAAGTTAAAACAGCTCATCAAAGGAGAAGTACAATGCATCTTGAATCCATGAATCTCTTCCCTACTCCTTTAGCGTAAATAGGAGCTACTGTCTCTATTTTTATTCTTCTTTCAACTGTTTTGCTGTTTCAAACCTATTAGCTTTGATCTCTAATTTAACAATGTGTGGGAAAATGACCACTTATATACAATAATTTTTAGCTAAAAAATCTAAATAAATGCCCGAAGCATGTGAAGATCCATCACAGAAGATACCTTGAACTCTTGAGAAAGTTAGAACGCAAATGATTGAATCTCCAGAGATTGGCGTTGCACCATTAAATCTAGTGGCCGGTTTCATAACTAATACCCCCTCTCTACACGCATTTCTTCAATTTTTATAGAGCGTTATTAGGATATTTCCTAGCCAAAAATTACCAATTCAATGTAAAATCTGTCAAAGATTTGATCGCACTCAAGCTAACTGTGAACGCGCTCCGAGATGCGTTAGGTGTTTAGGTAACCATCATTATTCAAAATGCACGGAACCTAAAACACAAACAAATCGGAAATGCGTTAACTGTAAAAGAGATCACACGGTCAATTGGAAAGGTTGTGAAGTTTATCAGAAACCGATAAAAAATCAAACAGAGCGGTATAAACAGAGACGAGAGGCTTTTAATAACAGAGAATCCCACGAGATTAAAAACCTTGACCGAAAACCAATCCCTCAAAATCATCCACAACAAACAAACCCAACACAATGACCTCCAATAAATCCCTGGTTTTCAAATCCTCAAAGACTTAATAACCAAGTCCCCCCGTTTTCGAACGCCAATCTCCCTCTACAGCAAGGACAGGTAATAACTACAATCATCAACCAAGTAATAAACGCACTCATTCCACAAATACAAATATTAATACAATCAGCCCTCGATAATGGACGTAAATAAAAATCCAGAAACAAACATTCTCAACTGGAACGCGAACGGAATAAAAAGGCAAGAAAATCAATTACGACACTTTAACAAGCCACAACATAAAAATAGCTTGTATTTCAGAAACTCACCTGTTACCTCAAATCAAGTTCTCAATACCAAGTTTTAATATCTATCGCAACGACCGTCTCTCAGCGACGGTCACAGGAGGAGTGACCATACTAGTGCACAAAGATATAAAACATACGTTAATTAATAGTCCTATGAGCAACGATCTAGAATCTATAGCAATAAAAACCAAACAACAAAGACACAACCATAATATGCCGATATTAACCTCCTAATAAGCTATTCCCTAGAAAAATATAGTCTGAAATTTTTGGAAATAATGATAATATCACGCTAATAGGTTACCTTAATAGCAAACACTGCGATTGAAAATGCAACACAACAACTCCTCAATGACAAAATTTACTAAATCTACCACTCTCAATTTAAGTATTCTGGCCCCAATAGAACTCATTCCCTTACAACAATAATATAATTCCTGGCATATTAGCCTCATCAAAAAAATATTGATTTTCCCCTATATCAAAAAGTAATTCCTGAACTCGATTCGGATCACAACCCAATAATCATATCATTTCATCCTCTCTATCATTTTAGTATAAACAGCAAGAAGGTAAAATAAACTGATCTAAATTCAGGGAAATTTTAAAAATGAATTACAAACATCCGCAAAACAATTTGAAAAAGACTTAGATAATGAAGTAAAACTATTAGTACACTTACAAGGATCCCTCGCCAATTCTACCACATTTCTCAAAATAACAAACCCAATAAACAACAAATCCCGGTAAAAACCGAATGAAATGTAAACACAATTTAAGACGCTATTGACAAATGACGACCAGACTTAAAAAGAAAATTAAGCAAACTGACGAGTTAAAACTAAACTAGACCAGCATAGGCAAGCCTTCAGACTTTTCTAAAAGAAATTCACCCGTCATCTAGGCATACATACAATAAAAAGACAAAAACAAGGATTTTCATACATAAAACTAGGTTCACAAGTGGCAAATTCTGATTTTGAGAAAACATCTCTTATAGCTGATTTCAAAAGCCGTTCAATCCAGTTGAAAACGATCACTTTCATCAACAAGTAGAGGAATTCAATCAGAAACCACTATATACAGCTCCAATCAATATAAAGTACCCCATCAGAAATTAAACAAGAAATCAAAAACTAAGAAATCAGCAGGGACTTTATTTTAACAAAGTTCTAAACGAGTTAAATAACAATTCGATAGCAGACATAGCAACAATATTTAACGCAGCATTCAGAATAGGTTACATTCACAACGATTGGAAAATTCCTTCCGAAAACCAGGAAAGAACCCAAAAGATCCAGCGAACCATGAATTTATAAGCCTACTCCCGTCATTGACGAAACTATTAGAGAAACTGATATGAAAACGATTCATAAAATTCATGCACACATCCCAGACACGCAATTTGCATTTCGACCTAACCACTCCACAACACATCATTACGGCTTACCGAATATATGGCGCAAGGATTTCAAACAACACCGCAATATTCCTAGACATCACCAAAGCGTTTGACAAAATATGGCATCAAGACCTTCTCTACAAATGAAATAGGCACTCCAGACTACTTATTCCAACTGATGAAATGTTTTCTAAATCAAAGAAAGTTCCAAATCAAAATGAATCCTTACGCCAGAACAGGGCTGTCTCAAGGCCATTATCACCGGTATTATTCAATTTCCGATTAACCACACCTAATAGATTCGCAAATAGCAAATAGCGCAAATAGCTTTTTAACGAGAAATAATACATAGATTAAACGTAGTTGAAGACTACCGGCCTGTCAGTGCTAGCGGAGCAATCTTTTCTCTCATATTTATAGGAAACATTACAGTTAATAATTCATCTGCACTGTAGTCTAATTTCTACACCAGATCATTTTACATATATATCATGATTTAGGAATGATTATTGACTATTTCCACGAAGTCAGAAATCACACAGAAGTTGTAGTATAATTACAAAAAATAATTTAATGGTGGTAAATTGACTTATAAAAATCCCAATAAAAATTCAAAAAAAGTTTCAATATGAACTTATAAACTAAACAGATACGTAATATTTATCCATATCTCGAAAAGTGTGCAAATAATACACATGTTTGCGAAATTCCGCATACAACTTTTATAATTACAAGGAATACTCTTATTTATCTTATCTTCGGTGAAAACTTTACCTCTCAAATGTACACATTCTTGAACCATTTTTATCAAGTGTCCTATTTATATGAAAGTGCAGCTGGCATTTTTTGTTCTTTCTCATTTTGTTCATTTTTCATTAATCTCCCATTATAAACTGTTTTTAACAATTTTATCTGCTGACGAATTGAATATTTTTAGCCAAATTATAGAATTATTATTGAATATTTTTAGCGTACATAATAATAAATTATTATTTTCGAATACTCCGTTTTTCTTTCGCAAGGCTTTCATAGGTCTAAATAAAATGAAACACCCAACGCATAATATATTTCAATTGATGAATCAAGTAGCAATAACTGGAGTTTTTCAATACCTTCCTACATTTATTTCCCAATAATTTAGTTCATCTAAGAGAAATTTGCGAGATAATTTGGTGTACTATAAATATGACAGTGGTAAAAATCACTCAAGGCGACATTTCTAAACATTTCATCGCCAAACATGTCTAACAAATGTATTGTCCGTTATTTCGGTTGGGATACGCGAGATATTATTGCGTGCGCGACAGATTATGAGAGCAGAGATCTATTCCTATACAAGTCTATTCCTATAACCAAGTTTCGAATTCATTCGCAGAAAGCCAGTTGAATATGCTAAGAGACGAGTGGCAGAACAACCAAATACACGTGATGTTGGCAGCAACACAACAGTGAAAAAAATTGGAACTATCCGAAATCATTTATACCAGATTGTTCCAGCAGGGTTTGGACCAAAAATAATTAAGATATTGCCAATTTTAAAGTTGGGTGGAACCCTCACGCCTATTATCATCCCCAGCTCTGTTACCTCCGCCCAAAATAAGATAGCGAGTTCTTTCACGAAGGACAGGAACATATTATTGAAACTTTTAGTAGATTTCGCGAAATATGGCGTGCAATATGTGCTATTTACAAACATTATAAAAACAAGATTTTCTCAAAACTGCCTCCAATACGAGACTCTTCGGTATTTATTCAATTCGAAACGATTTTTCAGAAAAAAACTAAACAAAATGATAACGGGCTCGCAGGCCTGAAGATCCAGCGGTCGGGCGGGGGCCCCCCTCCCCCCTCCCCCCGCGACCGGATGTTTCGGTTGATAGAGGGCGCAAACAGAAAAAATATTTTACGAGGTTGAACTCTATTCAATTTTCATGCATTCAAATCAACAAAGAAATACACCAAACATGTAAGTGCGGCGACATGGTGCATTTTAGAATATGTGTTTGAATATTGCAAGAAGACAAGAAAGATCCCATCATTCAAATTTTTTACTTCAAATTTTAGACAAAAATTATATATTATATTGAGATACCTCATATTTCAGATTAGAATCAGTCATTATTAACTTACTACATGCAATACACTCAATGAGTTCATTTTTTGAATGAACAATAGTGCAGAAGTTTTCCGTCAATTGGATACATTGCGTATTTTGATGTTGTCTGATTGTAGCGTTTCCAATATTCAGTAATGGTTTTGAAAATACTTGTTCCATCGAATCATTATGTAAATCGCATATTTATAGTCAATCGAAGTGTTTCAATGTATTTCCATAAAAATGATTGTTTCAAACATACGTTATTCTCATCAACATAAGTGGAGTGAGAAATGTCAGGTATGTCTATCGGAACAGATAGTAGTAAATCAGCACCACCAGTCGATTATTGCCGTTTATTTCTAGCATAGTTGTGTGAAAAGCTTCAAGAGAATGGCCTCATAGCACACTTATCCCAGATAATAATTGAATTTTTTTTTCTTCGTAACACTGCAAACATTCCGCTTTTGTTTCTAATATTACACATTGCAATTGGTTTACTGTGAATGACTAATGACAGCTTCAAAGCTGAATGCACCGTTCGTCCACCATCGAACAAAATCCACGCTTCCACCCTCGCCGCTGGACAGAGCAAACCAACTCTATCAAGTGCTTATCAACTCTATCCCCAGTGTGCGTCTATTATTTGGGATAAAAGATTTAAGAAAGAATTTATTTATATAATTATTATAAAAATTATTGCATATCATTTAAGCGAAAAATATTGTCGCCAACCAGAATGTCACTCCGTGTTATAGGAAGTAAATGCTACATCCAATAGTAAATACCCAAGGAATAAGTGATAGCAAGGAATTATAATTATGCGTTCTATGCCGAATGATAGAAGGGAAGTGTATTCTCGAGGCACGGGTATTACGTATGAATCTAACGTATCAGCTTTACCTTTCTAAGGACTTATCGACAGTAGCTGCTTTTTAACTAAGGAACTAAACAAATACAAAAAACATTGCCATCGAAAGTATCATAAACGCCTTTTTCAATTTGCAAAACTGCAAGAAACACCATTTCCGACACTTCTGCTGCTGGGTTGTATGCATAAAAATTTAAAATGTCTAAACAATCGTGTCTTATAAAAAATACAAATATTTACAATGAGCAATCAGTATGAATACATTTTACAATTCCGAAAAGTTGGGGTTTCATAAGAAAGTGTCTGCCATCGGAGAAATTTCAAATTCACTATCATATAATATACTACCAAGAATGTAGTAATTTTGTACTGGACTATACACAATTAAAAAACGGATGCAATTGAAACACTTTATGGGTTCATTTCTGATTTTTTCTCATTTTCAGTCAAAATTTAGGCCTATGGACACTTTGGGGTGGTGATTTAGGTATAATAATTTTATTTTTATAATAATAAAACGCAAAAATTGCAATTTTTTATTTATGAGTGAAATCTCAAATATGCTACTTACCGCTGTTATTGAATCTAAAGGTTCTGCAATGTTTATGTCTAGAGAAAAAAATGAAGCCTGCAACTTTAGTTGTTCTTAACCAATTACCCTAATATATTAGAAAATTCCCCATTCAATTCCAATACATTTTTTGTTGCAAATATTTTATGTTTAAAAACATTCAAGCAATTATTCCTTTGATGCATAGAACAGAGCAATCCAGTGCTGATGTGTTTAAGATTCTACGGCAATTTTGAATCAAAGCAGAGCATAGCGGGCTCCCGACAATCCACTCGCTTGATCAATTTTATGTCAATGACTCTTCTAGTGAAATTGTAACTGAGCCAGTCACTCAGACCGTTTGAAATGTATGCAGGAATGTTAAAATCACATAAGTCGCAATGTTTAAAAGCTGTTTTTAACGTCATTTCTTGGTTGAGAAAACGGAGTATTCCCCACCCCATGCCCGTCACTTGATCCAGAAACTTTTCATTATGCTAAGACATATTTACGAGACTGCGGGAGATTAAAACGCCGCGCATTGTAGCCTCTACACAGGGTTTGGATGTATATTCAATCTTTTTATTGATAATCACAATGTTGTATTCAAAAAAATCTTATGACATATGATAAGAAGTAAGAAATATGTGATGTTCAGTGCGGTTCGTACGAAAAGTACATGTTCACTTAAAAAAATTAAAAAATTCACAATAGACCGCATTTGTAATAAGAGACAGATTACAAAGAATTTGCCTTCACAATTTTGAGACGGGGCCCCCCGGGGAAGTTTTCTCAAATTTTACCGTAAAGATCCAAAGGAAAGAATTGCACCTCCCGCGAACCTTCGGACATTTTCTTCAAACATTTTTTCTGCGTCTTTTTCAATGGTACTCAAGCAGTAGGCTGAAAAGTGGATTTTTCTCGAATATCAGGAAACAGGGGGGGGGGGACATTATCACAGACACACCCGGGCTTCGGCACCCTCACTATCTCCAAGCACCCTCGCGCGCTTGCCGCGGAGCACGCCCCCCCCCCCCACGCCAGTCGCCGGCGGTGGAGCGAGACGTGATGGTGAATGTGGTGGTGGTGGATGTGGTGGTGGTGGATGTGGTGATGGTGGATGTGGTGATGGTGGTGGTGGAAGAGGTGGGTCGTCTACATCTATATAAATGAACAACAAATTATGCAAATTCCTCCAAAAGTTCAACAGAAGATATTTCTGGGCCTGAAAGTTTTTGAAATTTTTAGAAATGTAGTCTAGAAGGGTTTATTATTAGTTCTCTGAGTAGTTGTCGATTGCCTTTAAACCATGACACAATTATGGAAATTACTCCAAAAGTTCAACAGAAGGTATTTCTGGGGCTGAAAGTTTTTTAAATTTTTAGAAATGTAGTCTAGAAGGGTTTATTATTACTTCTCTGAGTAGTTGTCGATTGCCTTTATACCATGACACAATTATGGAAATTACTCCAAAAGTTCAACAGAAGGTATTTCTGGGGCTGAAAGTTTTTTAAATTTTTAGAAATGTAGTCTAGAAGGGTTTATTATTAGTTCTCTGAGTAGTTGTCGATTGCCTTTAAACCATGACACAATTATGGAAATTACTCCAAAAGTTCAACAGAAGGTATTTCTGGGGCTGAAAGTTTTTTAAATTTTTAGAAATGTAGTCTAGAAGGGTTTATTATTACTTCTCTGAGTAGTTGTCGATTGCCTTTATACCATGACACGATTATGGAAATTACTCCAAAAGTTCAACAGAAGGTATTTCTGGGGCTGAAAGTTTTTTAAATTTTTAGAAATGTAGTCTAGAAGGGTTTATTATTAGTTCTCTGAGTAGTTGTCGATTGCCTTTAAACCATGACACAATTATGGAAATTACTCCAAAAGTTCAACAGAAGGTATTTCTGGGGCTGAAAGTTTTTTAAATTTTTAGAAATGTCACCACCACCACCACCATCACCACATCCACCATCACCACATCCACCACCACCACATCCACCACCACCACATTCACCATCACGTCTCGCTCCACCGCCGGCGACTGGCGTGGGGGGGGGGGGCGTGCTCCGCGGCAAGCGCGCGAGGGTGCTTGGAGATAGTGAGGGTGCCGAAGCCCGGGTGTGTCTGTGATAATGTCCCCCCCCCCTGTTTCCTGATATTCGAGAAAAATCCACTTTTCAGCCTACTGCTTGAGTACCATTGAAAAAGACGCAGAAAAAATGTTTGAAGAAAATGTCCGAAGGTTCGCGGGAGGTGCAATTCTTTCCTTTGGATCTTTACGGTAAAATTTGAGAAAACTTCCCCGGGGGGCCCCGTCTCAAAATTGTGAAGGCAAATTCTTTGTAATCTGTCTCTTATTACAAATGCGGTCTATTGTGAATTTTTTAATTTTTTTAAGTGAACATGTACTTTTCGTACGAACCGCACTGAACATCACATATTTCTTACTTCTTATCATATGTCATAAGATTTTTTTGAATACAACATTGTGATTATCAATAAAAAGATTGAATATACATCCAAACCCTGTGTAGAGGCTACAATGCGCGGCGTTTTAATCTCCCGCAGTCTCGTAAATATGTCTTAGCATAATGAAAAGTTTCTGGATCAAGTGACGGGCATGGGGTGGGGAATACTCCGTTTTCTCAACCAAGAAATGACGTTAAAAACAGCTTTTAAACATTGCGACTTATGTGATTTTAACATTCCTGCATACATTTCAAACGGTCTGAGTGACTGGCTCAGTTACAATTTCACTAGAAGAGTCATTGACATAAAATTGATCAAGCGAGTGGATTGTCGGGAGCCCGCTATGCTCTGCTTTGATTCAAAATTGCCGTAGAATCTTAAACACATCAGCACTGGATTGCTCTGTTCTATGCATCAAAGGAATAATTGCTTGAATGTTTTTAAACATAAAATATTTGCAACAAAAAATGTATTGGAATTGAATGGGGAATTTTCTAATATATTAGGGTAATTGGTTAAGAACAACTAAAGTTGCAGGCTTCATTTTTTTCTCTAGACATAAACATTGCAGAACCTTTAGATTCAATAACAGCGGTAAGTAGCATATTTGAGATTTCACTCATAAATAAAAAATTGCAATTTTTGCGTTTTATTATTATAAAAATAAAATTATTATACCTAAATCACCACCCCAAAGTGTCCATAGGCCTAAATTTTGACTGAAAATGAGAAAAAATCAGAAATGAACCCATAAAGTGTTTCAATTGCATCCGTTTTTTAATTGTGTATAGTCCAGTACAAAATTACTACATTCTTGGTAGTATATTATATGATAGTGAATTTGAAATTTCTCCGATGGCAGACACTTTCTTATGAAACCCCAACTTTTCGGAATTGTAAAATGTATTCATACTGATTGCTCATTGTAAATATTTGTATTTTTTATAAGACACGATTGTTTAGACATTTTAAATTTTTATGCATACAACCCAGCAGCAGAAGTGTCGGAAATGGTGTTTCTTGCAGTTTTGCAAATTGAAAAAGGCGTTTATGATACTTTCGATGGCAATGTTTTTTGTATTTGTTTAGTTCCTTAGTTAAAAAGCAGCTACTGTCGATAAGTCCTTAGAAAGGTAAAGCTGATACGTTAGATTCATACGTAATACCCGTGCCTCGAGAATACACTTCCCTTCTATCATTCGGCATAGAACGCATAATTATAATTCCTTGCTATCACTTATTCCTTGGGTATTTACTATTGGATGTAGCATTTACTTCCTATAACACGGAGTGACATTCTGGTTGGCGACAATATTTTTCGCTTAAATGATATGCAATAATTTTTATAATAATTATATAAATAAATTCTTTCTTAAATCTTTTATCCCAAATAATAGACGCACACTGGGGATAGAGTTGATAAGCACTTGATAGAGTTGGTTTGCTCTGTCCAGCGGCGAGGGTGGAAGCGTGGATTTTGTTCGATGGTGGACGAACGGTGCATTCAGCTTTGAAGCTGTCATTAGTCATTCACAGTAAACCAATTGCAATGTGTAATATTAGAAACAAAAGCGGAATGTTTGCAGTGTTACGAAGAAAAAAAAATTCAATTATTATCTGGGATAAGTGTGCTATGAGGCCATTCTCTTGAAGCTTTTCACACAACTATGCTAGAAATAAACGGCAATAATCGACTGGTGGTGCTGATTTACTACTATCTGTTCCGATAGACATACCTGACATTTCTCACTCCACTTATGTTGATGAGAATAACGTATGTTTGAAACAATCATTTTTATGGAAATACATTGAAACACTTCGATTGACTATAAATATGCGATTTACATAATGATTCGATGGAACAAGTATTTTCAAAACCATTACTGAATATTGGAAACGCTACAATCAGACAACATCAAAATACGCAATGTATCCAATTGACGGAAAACTTCTGCACTATTGTTCATTCAAAAAATGAACTCATTGAGTGTATTGCATGTAGTAAGTTAATAATGACTGATTCTAATCTGAAATATGAGGTATCTCAATATAATATATAATTTTTGTCTAAAATTTGAAGTAAAAAATTTGAATGATGGGATCTTTCTTGTCTTCTTGCAATATTCAAACACATATTCTAAAATGCACCATGTCGCCGCACTTACATGTTTGGTGTATTTCTTTGTTGATTTGAATGCATGAAAATTGAATAGAGTTCAACCTCGTAAAATATTTTTTCTGTTTGCGCCCTCTATCAACCGAAACATCCGGTCGCGGGGGGAGGGGGGAGGGGGGCCCCCGCCCGACCGCTGGATCTTCAGGCCTGCGAGCCCGTTATCATTTTGTTTAGTTTTTTTCTGAAAAATCGTTTCGAATTGAATAAATACCGAAGAGTCTCGTATTGGAGGCAGTTTTGAGAAAATCTTGTTTTTATAATGTTTGTAAATAGCACATATTGCACGCCATATTTCGCGAAATCTACTAAAAGTTTCAATAATATGTTCCTGTCCTTCGTGAAAGAACTCGCTATCTTATTTTGGGCGGAGGTAACAGAGCTGGGGATGATAATAGGCGTGAGGGTTCCACCCAACTTTAAAATTGGCAATATCTTAATTATTTTTGGTCCAAACCCTGCTGGAACAATCTGGTATAAATGATTTCGGATAGTTCCAATTTTTTTCACTGTTGTGTTGCTGCCAACATCACGTGTATTTGGTTGTTCTGCCACTCGTCTCTTAGCATATTCAACTGGCTTTCTGCGAATGAATTCGAAACTTGGTTATAGGAATAGACTTGTATAGGAATAGATCTCTGCTCTCATAATCTGTCGCGCACGCAATAATATCTCGCGTATCCCAACCGAAATAACGGACAATACATTTGTTAGACATGTTTGGCGATGAAATGTTTAGAAATGTCGCCTTGAGTGATTTTTACCACTGTCATATTTATAGTACACCAAATTATCTCGCAAATTTCTCTTAGATGAACTAAATTATTGGGAAATAAATGTAGGAAGGTATTGAAAAACTCCAGTTATTGCTACTTGATTCATCAATTGAAATATATTATGCGTTGGGTGTTTCATTTTATTTAGACCTATGAAAGCCTTGCGAAAGAAAAACGGAGTATTCGAAAATAATAATTTATTATTATGTACGCTAAAAATATTCAATAATAATTCTATAATTTGGCTAAAAATATTCAATTCGTCAGCAGATAAAATTGTTAAAAACAGTTTATAATGGGAGATTAATGAAAAATGAACAAAATGAGAAAGAACAAAAAATGCCAGCTGCACTTTCATATAAATAGGACACTTGATAAAAATGGTTCAAGAATGTGTACATTTGAGAGGTAAAGTTTTCACCGAAGATAAGATAAATAAGAGTATTCCTTGTAATTATAAAAGTTGTATGCGGAATTTCGCAAACATGTGTATTATTTGCACACTTTTCGAGATATGGATAAATATTACGTATCTGTTTAGTTTATAAGTTCATATTGAAACTTTTTTTGAATTTTTATTGGGATTTTTATAAGTCAATTTACCACCATTAAATTATTTTTTGTAATTATACTACAACTTCTGTGTGATTTCTGACTTCGTGGAAATAGTCAATAATCATTCCTAAATCATGATATATATGTAAAATGATCTGGTGTAGAAATTAGACTACAGTGCAGATGAATTATTAACTGTAATGTTTCCTATAAATATGAGAGAAAAGATTGCTCCGCTAGCACTGACAGGCCGGTAGTCTTCAACTACGTTTAATCTATGTATTATTTCTCGTTAAAAAGCTATTTGCGCTATTTGCTATTTGCGAATCTATTAGGTGTGGTTAATCGGAAATTGAATAATACCGGTGATAATGGCCTTGAGACAGCCCTGTTCTGGCGTAAGGATTCATTTTGATTTGGAACTTTCTTTGATTTAGAAAACATTTCATCAGTTGGAATAAGTAGTCTGGAGTGCCTATTTCATTTGTAGAGAAGGTCTTGATGCCATATTTTGTCAAACGCTTTGGTGATGTCTAGGAATATTGCGGTGTTGTTTGAAATCCTTGCGCCATATATTCGGTAAGCCGTAATGATGTGTTGTGGAGTGGTTAGGTCGAAATGCAAATTGCGTGTCTGGGATGTGTGCATGAATTTTATGAATCGTTTTCATATCAGTTTCTCTAATAGTTTCGTCAATGACGGGAGTAGGCTTATAAATTCATGGTTCGCTGGATCTTTTGGGTTCTTTCCTGGTTTTCGGAAGGAATTTTCCAATCGTTGTGAATGTAACCTATTCTGAATGCTGCGTTAAATATTGTTGCTATGTCTGCTATCGAATTGTTATTTAACTCGTTTAGAACTTTGTTAAAATAAAGTCCCTGCTGATTTCTTAGTTTTTGATTTCTTGTTTAATTTCTGATGGGGTACTTTATATTGATTGGAGCTGTATATAGTGGTTTCTGATTGAATTCCTCTACTTGTTGATGAAAGTGATCGTTTTCAACTGGATTGAACGGCTTTTGAAATCAGCTATAAGAGATGTTTTCTCAAAATCAGAATTTGCCACTTGTGAACCTAGTTTTATGTATGAAAATCCTTGTTTTTGTCTTTTTATTGTATGTATGCCTAGATGACGGGTGAATTTCTTTTAGAAAAGTCTGAAGGCTTGCCTATGCTGGTCTAGTTTAGTTTTAACTCGTCAGTTTGCTTAATTTTCTTTTTAAGTCTGGTCGTCATTTGTCAATAGCGTCTTAAATTGTGTTTACATTTCATTCGGTTTTTACCGGGATTTGTTGTTTATTGGGTTTGTTATTTTGAGAAATGTGGTAGAATTGGCGAGGGATCCTTGTAAGTGTACTAATAGTTTTACTTCATTATCTAAGTCTTTTTCAAATTGTTTTGCGGATGTTTGTAATTCATTTTTAAAATTTCCCTGAATTTAGATCAGTTTATTTTACCTTCTTGCTGTTTATACTAAAATGATAGAGAGGATGAAATGATATGATTATTGGGTTGTGATCCGAATCGAGTTCAGGAATTACTTTTTGATATAGGGGAAAATCAATATTTTTTTGATGAGGCTAATATGCCAGGAATTATATTATTGTTGTAAGGGAATGAGTTCTATTGGGGCCAGAATACTTAAATTGAGAGTGGTAGATTTAGTAAATTTTGTCATTGAGGAGTTGTTGTGTTGCATTTTCAATCGCAGTGTTTGCTATTAAGGTAACCTATTAGCGTGATATTATCATTATTTCCAAAAATTTCAGACTATATTTTTCTAGGGAATAGCTTATTAGGAGGTTAATATCGGCATATTATGGTTGTGTCTTTGTTGTTTGGTTTTTATTGCTATAGATTCTAGATCGTTGCTCATAGGACTATTAATTAACGTATGTTTTATATCTTTGTGCACTAGTATGGTCACTCCTCCTGTGACCGTCGCTGAGAGACGGTCGTTGCGATAGATATTAAAACTTGGTATTGAGAACTTGATTTGAGGTAACAGGTGAGTTTCTGAAATACAAGCTATTTTTATGTTGTGGCTTGTTAAAGTGTCGTAATTGATTTTCTTGCCTTTTTATTCCGTTCGCGTTCCAGTTGAGAATGTTTGTTTCTGGATTTTTATTTACGTCCATTATCGAGGGCTGATTGTATTAATATTTGTATTTGTGGAATGAGTGCGTTTATTACTTGGTTGATGATTGTAGTTATTACCTGTCCTTGCTGTAGAGGGAGATTGGCGTTCGAAAACGGGGGGACTTGGTTATTAAGTCTTTGAGGATTTGAAAACCAGGGATTTATTGGAGGTCATTGTGTTGGGTTTGTTTGTTGTGGATGATTTTGAGGGATTGGTTTTCGGTCAAGGTTTTTAATCTCGTGGGATTCTCTGTTATTAAAAGCCTCTCGTCTCTGTTTATACCGCTCTGTTTGATTTTTTATCGGTTTCTGATAAACTTCACAACCTTTCCAATTGACCGTGTGATCTCTTTTACAGTTAACGCATTTCCGATTTGTTTGTGTTTTAGGTTCCGTGCATTTTGAATAATGATGGTTACCTAAACACCTAACGCATCTCGGAGCGCGTTCACAGTTAGCTTGAGTGCGATCAAATCTTTGACAGATTTTACATTGAATTGGTAATTTTTGGCTAGGAAATATCCTAATAACGCTCTATAAAAATTGAAGAAATGCGTGTAGAGAGGGGGTATTAGTTATGAAACCGGCCACTAGATTTAATGGTGCAACGCCAATCTCTGGAGATTCAATCATTTGCGTTCTAACTTTCTCAAGAGTTCAAGGTATCTTCTGTGATGGATCTTCACATGCTTCGGGCATTTATTTAGATTTTTTAGCTAAAAATTATTGTATATAAGTGGTCATTTTCCCACACATTGTTAAATTAGAGATCAAAGCTAATAGGTTTGAAACAGCAAAACAGTTGAAAGAAGAATAAAAATAGAGACAGTAGCTCCTATTTACGCTAAAGGAGTAGGGAAGAGATTCATGGATTCAAGATGCATTGTACTTCTCCTTTGATGAGCTGTTTTAACTTTTCTTTGATAAAATCTTCACACAATAAATGTTCCTTCTTCCTGCGTGTTCAATGGCAATTTATCGTAAAAGTAAACATTTTTTATAATTTTGATGACATTATTAACACTACACTAAATCTTCCCATACATATAAAAAATGCATTTGATAATGAACATTCTTGGATTCATAAAGGTGACATTATTTTAAATATTAACTATAAACCATTTTCATACTTATTTTTAATAATTATCTTTGTTTATAATTCAATTCTAGTATTATCTAAAGATAATTCAATTCGTAAATTTTACATGGAAAATATTCAAAATAAATTTTTATTTCATTAAAAAGATAACATTTTAAAAATTCGATTTAAAATTATGCTGCCTGGATGAGATTTCTAGAGACCGACTCCTCTCGCCCGGAGGCGGGGTTCAGATAGACTAACATTCATTTTTAAACTTTTTATTTTATGATTAGACTCTTTTAGTAGTATTTTTAAATTTTTTATATATTTTATGATTAAACACTTTTAGTAGTATTTTTTACATATTTTATGGTTAGACACTTTTAGTAGGTGGGAGATTTATGATGAATCACTTTCAACTAGTAGTAGGGGGGGGCGTTTGCAATCACGTTGGCCTCAACACTCGTCTCTCGCCTGTCGCCATGGAACAAACTCAGACGAAGAAGCGTATGATGCGTGGAAGAAGTGGTGGTGAACTGGGACAGCCTCCGCGACGCCGCGTCATCATCGCCTACAACAACAGTCTTCAGCGCCCCTACTACGCTGCAGTCTATCGCTCGACCGTTGATGTGTGCTGACCGACGCTGTCACGAGGAAGAAACATCAGATGTCGAAGAAGATAAGGGAAAAAAAACTTCACACATGATTGGCTGTCACGAGAAAGTGGTATGGGATGGGGTGACCTCCTGTGAAGCTGATGACCGTGCGCTATTGCGCCATCCAGAAAGCTTTGAATGCTCCCTCAGCATGCCCCCATCCCCCTGGACAGTGTCCACAACTCATACGGGGCGAAAGGAGTTGGTAAAAGAAGATCCCCCCAACCGGAGGAGTTTATTCTCACGACGCTGAAGCGTTAGCTGTCCTTGACTCGACCACTTCCTTCACCGGTCGGCACTGCGACAGCGCTCGCGTTCGTCAATCCATCCAGACGCTGTGTTGTCCATTCGAAAATATGGCTCCGGCCTCCAGTCCACAGTGGCGAAGTTTGACGGCCATCTACGTCAGCACAGGCTCGAGGTTGTACTCGCTTTATCAATCTAGCCTATGTACAGAGGGTTATAAAGCGTAGTATATCAATATGAAAATACAGCTGTATGCAGGATCTAAGAATGATGTGCTATTTATAAAAATTATGTAAAAACTCATTTTAAGTTCTTCATAGATTAGATATAACACTAAATATATACAGTATGTAATGAAAAATGTTCAAACATGTGTGAACTTCTCCATAAAAATATCTAAGCATGCAAATGTTTTGAAATGTTATGTAAGAAAATTTGAAAGGTCTATGAAACTTCAATGAAAACATGCAATTACAAGCACAACCTCTCTTTGCAAAGGATATGTAATATAAAAGAAATAATGATATTTTCTATGTTTTTTAAAGTAAACACATCATTTGGAGAAATGTAATAGAAACGATCGTTAAAACAATAAAACTGATTGTGAAATGTATGTAAGAAAATAATTTTATAATTCTTTTGTTTTCAATAAATCAAAAAACATTCTTTCAATTGTACTGATTTTTCAATTTATTTTTTCCCTGTCACCGCCATTTAGGACTTCCTTTTTTTTCTATTATAAAAGTCTTTTCAGCGGGGGAGCGAGCGTCAGCGCTCTCGACTCGAGAGAGAGAGAGAGAGAGAGAGAGAGAGAGAGAGAGACGCGCGGCTGGCTATCTTATATAGAGTGCATTCAAAATGCGCGCCCCGACGCACAGCGCCATCTCCTCTCGTTCTCCGAATCGCTCATAGAGGGCGCGCGCGTGTAGTATCTCTATAGCGCTAATGAGTGGGCGAACAGAGCAGCCAGCGCCCGCCGCTATCTTATCAGCCACCCGCAGCGTCGCCAGCGCGCGCCCTCAGCGCCCCCTTCCCCCCGCTATCTTATCTACTTCCGCAGCGTGCACCCTCAGCGGTCCCCGCCCTTATCAGCATCCGCAACGCGCGCCCTCCCGACCGCGTGTAATATCTGTACCCCAAAGCAGGCAGCTTGACTCGAGGTGTCACCGTAGCTCAGAGCCAAAGTGCTGGTCGCCTCAGGGGAATTGAGGCTGGTTCGAATCCACTTCAAGGAGCAGCATTTTTGAAACATATACACACACACACACGCTTCCACAATTCACCACCAGAGCGCAGACACATACGCTTCCACAATTCACCACCAGAGTGCGCGCACGCTTCCACACTTCGCCACCAGAGGTCGCAAGGGGTGGGTGGAGAGGGGTCATTGACCCCGGTCGGTGGGGGCATTATAATGGGCCGTTTGTTGACATCGGGTGGGCGGAGGAGGGGGAGGGGGGGATTATAATGAGTGGCGCCGGTTGTTTACATCGGGTGGGCGGAGGAGGGGGTGGGGGGTTGTTGACATTCGGCTGGGCATTATAATGGGTGGCGCCGGTTGTTTACATCGGGCGGGGTGGGGGAAGGGGTGGTGGGTTGTTGACATCCACTGTTGGGCGCTGGACCGGAAGTAGATAAGATAAGCTGATAAGAGCTGATAAGATAAGCACTTCCTGCCATTATAATTGGTGGCGCCGGTTGTTTACACCGGATGTGGGGGGCGGGGACAGGAAGTAGATAAGATAAGCTGATAAGATAAGCACTTCCTGGCCCAGAACCGCTATATCCCCCCTACTAAGGACAACACAAACACACACACACACACAAACATTCATGCCCGAGGCGGAATTTGAACCCGCGACCCTTCGAGCCAAGGCAGCTGCGACCCATCAGCCTTAACGACCTCGACTACTTAGGCAGGCTATAAGGGAGAGTGTCACTTATCAAAAATGGAAACTCAAACCCAAGGCGTCAGGTAAGAGAGCCAATCACAGCAGAGCGCTAATATCGGTGTGGAATCACAAGACCTCGAAAGACTTTTGCTGGTTGAAGTTAGCGGAAAAGGACGGCCCAAGATCAGCGATCCCCGGAAACAGATTTCCATGCTGTGTGAAGCGACAGAAATCCAGGATCATCCAACAATATCAAGAACATTCAAGCTCGACACTGAGGTAACTATTATGTAAATGGAGTTAAAACGTTTTCGAACATTCGTTCAATAAGAAGTTGTATCATAGTCAAAGGGCGCCACCTTGCGAGCGTGCCAAAACACAACCGTGACGGCCTGACTTCTGGCCGCTCGATACACAGACGCTGGACGCCGAACACGCGGTGATGAACGTGTTACGCTGTCTCTTATTCAAGCTGTGTATTCAAAAGTTCGTTGATAATTAATTGGTAATTATTGTCCACTTCGATTAAGCCGGAGCCGAAAGGAACTGGTTTTACATCATTGTACGAAACTGGAGGAAACCGCAACGAGGAAGAATCATCTATGTGAGTAGATTTTTATATATTAAAAACAGAGGAGAAATAAAATCCTCCGTTTCCAAACTAGTGATCTGCTAATCCCCCCACCCTGCATCGAAATCACGAGTAAGGTAGTACTCGTATATCTCTGCTGCCTATTCCAGTATTAGTTCCGGGTTCATCAGGAACGTTTTGCACCTTGTAAATCTAATGAATAGATATACAATTTGCCACCTGGAAACAAGTAGTGATAGAAATAACCAGAGCGAACTAAACCGTGATTCTTGGAAAACGGCAGCGCAGGGTAAGAGTATCGGACTCAGGGTCAAGCGTGAAAGGGAATCGAGCAATGGAATAACGGAGTAAAAGGAAGGGCGGCTATGCGGCCCTGTGCCATAGAGATTTATGAACTGAAGATTCAGTGTAGAGGAGGAAATTAATCGATTCTGGGGCTACCAAAAAAGCTGAGAATCGCTTAATTACACTGAACAGGAAACGTTATTACGGTCACTTCATTGCATTTGAGAAAAAGGAAAGAAATGAAAAGGATGTTGTTGTAAATTTAGTTAGGATAAATATTATAGGTTCAATAATATGATAGAGATCCGTGATTCTATTTTTTTGTACTGAATAAATGTGTATTTGCTACCATTTACTACATGATACTACTATAAACTAATTTGTTTGTGTGTGTGTGTGTGTGTGTGTTTGTGTTGTCCTTACATTTCCCCCTACAGTTTAAAAATCACGGTTGTCGCTGTATGACTAAGATGTTGAAAAGCGATCCAATGAAAGGAAAAATCCCTCCATTATCTTCTTTTCCCAGGGGTTTATTCAAATTAAATGATTTTCAACTTACTCCTTTCCGTAAGATGGGTTGTTCGCCACAGTATACTATGAATATTTCTTTACTATATAAAATATTTCATTTTAATAATATTAAACTAGGGAGTAACCATAGCCATCATCAGTTCAAGAAACAAGTAAAAGTGACATCAACGTTCTTTCATTAAGTGAATGATAGGAAAGTTGTTTATTTAATAATGATAGCTAAATGGGATCATACGTTCTTGCATATATTATTTATATTTTTGTGTTTTTCAAATCATATGCTATTATTTTGAATATAATTTGAATTATATTATTTTTATGTGACTTTATTTCAGGAAGTCATAATTTGAAGTATATATTCTTTATGTGACGTTAATTAGTGTTAACGTCAACGTGTTTAATGTAGTGTTTAACGATTAACCATATTGTAAAGTTATGTGTTGTTGTTCAACTGAGACCAAATGTGGTAGTAACGAATTCAAATCCTCTTTATTGAAAACTGAGATTCAATAGTGAATAATTATTCACAAAACTTGCCAAGTCTTAAAATCTTGCCAACAGGAGAATACTGCACGCTGGAAAAGTAATAAACATTTGAATAATGGAGTAGACAACGACTAGTGTGTATGTAATGAGACGTTCTCTTCCAAATAGGAACAGATCATTAATCTGTTTGGCACTGAGATGGTGCAGGGCATGCACAGCAGTGGTAAGATTTGGAGTTGTGTAATAGAGTGAGAATAAAGAAGATGGGGAGGTCGCAATACAAAGTACACGAACTGACAAAGTTATCTTAGGGCGTGAACTGATGTCACTGCTGTCAGGGACCGAAAAGTTATTGAATACCGGCATGGTTGCCAGGTGTGCTAGTATTTGAGTGGACAATCCGCTTTTTTTAACATTTTGTTCACTTTTTTTCACAAAATAGTAGACATATTTTTATTAAAAAGCTGTATGATGAAATGGTACGTAATATGACGTTGTACAGTCTAAGAGATTAAGGATAGGGAATCGCGTTTGTCTCTTTTCATTGTTAGAATGAGACAACGATCAAATATTCATTGAACTCGATTCTCCGAAAGAAATGTTAATCATACTCAACTGTTTCACAAGAAGTATATAAAATTATTTACATACTATTTTCCTTAACTTGCATTTACCTATTATTTTTATATTCTACTTTTTTCTTAGTTGAATTGATATGATTGATTGATTTGATATTTTATATATATATTTTTTTTCGTTAATCGGCCGACTAGGACCACGCAAGCAAGCATCCTGCATTTACCGTGGCTCAGTTTTTTATTTATTATCGCGGTGGCAGGTGCTTGCAACAACTTTTTGGGGGGACCAGCATTTTAGCTGGATCCGATTTTTATCCCCCACGGTTGTTAGCCCTGGGGGTATGGAAGATGAAATGATGATACGATGATAATGGGGGTGAAAGGACAACACATACAGACATCCACAAATACATCCATGCCCGAGGCGGGACTCGAACCCGCGATCTTCTGGTCCGAAACCACTCCGGCACTACTGCCTTAGCGATCTCGGCCATCTGATCGGCATTTTATATATTATTATAATATATTTGATGTTTTGAATTTTAAGTAAAGTTTTGATTATGTTAATACGTGTTAAAATGTTTGTAAGAAAATATTTAATTTATTGGAAATTTTTTGAATTATTTTGTCTACTTACCGCTTGTCTGCTATTTTTTGGAAGCAGACTTGGCAACCCTAAATACCGTTAAAAATACGGGAAAAATAACCGTATTCCATACGTCTATCAAATAACTTTATTATTTTATACCGGTAAAATATCGTGTTTGTACATAGCATTACAAACAATCTTTTCTGTTGCAAGAAATCGTTCATAAAAGGGTACTTTTGAACACAAAGGGCACAAATGATGACGAATGAGATTTTACGGCACTAATGATTGCGTTATCACACATTCAGCCGAGTGCAGAGAGAGAATCGTGGGGAGGTAGCTGTGAACGGAACATCCGACTATCGTTTTCTTTCACAGAGGTCAAATACACACGAGGTCGTAAGAAAATTGTTTCGCAAAATTAAGTTTGATCCTCTTATGAATTTATAGAAGAAATAGCGTATCAACTCGTTTGTAATGTTGCTTTATTGCATTCGTACAAATTTGAAAACTCACTCCTAATGCTGCTTGTTTTCAAAACATGTACACATGCAATATAGCTTAACATTGTCAACAAATTGCATTAACTACTTCAATAGAACGTCTATACCGGTATGGACGTCCATGAAGGTTATTCCGATATTATACCGGTATTTCAATGTAAAATAATGTCCCTCTCACCATCCACACTGGGAAAATAACTCCTTTCTTTAATCATTTTGCGAAATGCTTATTAATAAAATAGATTAGTGGTGCTACAAATGGCACAGACACTCCCATACCAGTCAGCTTTTTAAATTTCTACGGTCTGGGCGGGCTCTACATTCTTGCTCCATCTGTCATCCATCGCCGCTAAAAGTAGATGTTTTTTAAAAATCTCAGTTTTTCGGTATCCTAATGACAGAACTGAAATATTATCTTAAGAATATTATAGAATGGTGTTTAAGAAGTACTTGAAGTGCGAAATGTGAAGCTCTTTTTTAAAGAAATCTTTTGAGTTTTCGAAAAACTTCATTGAAAGTCATTTGAAGCATTTCCACTCACAAATGCTATAACGTATACAAATTACTGAAAATATGCGTAATAAATGAGTGAGAGATACAAAAAATACACTTATGATTGTTTTTGAAAGAACAAAAGAATACAACTAAAATAATTTTATGTTATCTTCAACAGTGCAATTAGCACTCTTCGTACGAAATGTCTGAAGAAAAAAATTGGAGCAATTTTTGAGAAAATGTCGTTTGAGCGTTTGTTAAATATGCGTAATTTTGAGCTCGTTTATCTTGCATAAAATATTTATAAAAATTATATAAAATATTTGAGTGTTTGAGAAACTTTATAAGACATTTAAAGCACAACAAAATATTTTATGAGAAAATACTGGTATAATACCTTTAAATAAAGATATTTTACCAATACAGACGTCGGATGAAGTACCTGTAAATATATAGGTATTTGGCGACGTATATTTAAAGGTATTTCGAATAAAGATATAATAGAAGTAAAGTATACCAGTGAAAATACCTTTACCGCTATGATTGAGGTATTCGGTCCCTGAGTGCAGTGCCTCTGACCCGAAGGTGCTAACGTTTGAATTCCAACGGTGGCAGAATTTTCGACACTAGTTTGACGACAGTACGTGGATCTGTCTGGAGGGGAATTCTAACGGTCGGCTACTCTAATAGGTAGTTTCCCGTGGTTCCGACTGGGGTGGTGCCTCGCTGGTGGGAGACACCTGGTTGGGGAAAAACCCCGCAAGCCGACGTAGGCCGGAGTCTATCTCGCCATCAGCGGGGGAAGTTTACTGCCACCTTCCGTAATGCAAACGCGCACTGCACTTACGGGAGTAATGACCTTAGCAGTTGACGCACCCGGAATCACTAACGAATCAATCAAGCACATGAATGTAATAAATGCATAATGGTAGAATTAATAATCGAACAGATTGTTAATTATGCACACGTAAACTACCGCGGCACGAATCCATAAATTCTTGGCTATCCGGGAGACGCCGCGTCGTTGGCTGGGAGGCCGACGTTTCGCCTGACATGTCGCAGTCCTGACTTGCCTTGAGGAAATCTGCGGCATGACAGGCGAAACGTCGGCTTCTCAGCCAACGACGCGGCGTCTCTCGGATAGCCAAGAATTTAAAGATTGTTAATTATGTCATTTAATGATAATGTTTGTCCTTTCCTATTTTACAAAGAGCTATTCATTTCAAAACTACTTAATGAATTACATTTAAAACTAATATTACTCTAATTAAAATTTGGCTGAAATTGCTAAAAATAGCGTCTCTGCACTTGAAGTCTGCGTGTTGTCTGTGACCATATGCATACTTCCATGCAAGGTATTTCGGAGTGCAATGCCACACCTGAAAGTAGTCATGCAACGCACAGAACCATTAGGGGTACTATTAATTGCCTTAGATACGAGGGAAATGGCGGCATACTTAAAATCTCCTTTCTCCGTGGTGCTTTCAAAGCTTTGGAAACAACGCACCTCTGGCCATGGCACCGTTGCCTCGCCCGCCTGATCATTCTTCTTTCTCCTTTTTCTTCTTATTACACTGCTTTTTCTTTATCTGCTTCTTCTTATTTCGTCGTATTTTTTGATTCTTTGTGTTCCTCTGCTTCTTTGTATTCTCCTGCTTTCTCGTATTTTTTCTGCTTCTTCGTATTCTGCCGTCCCTTCGTCTTCCTCCGATTTTTCAATACCCTCGGCTTCCTCTTGTTCTTCTGCTTCATCGCGTTCTTCTTCGTCGAATTATTCTGCTTCTTCGTATGCTTCTGCTACTTTGTGTTCCTCTGCTTCGTCGAATTTTTCTGGTTCTTCGCGTTCATCTGATTTCTCGTATTCTGCTTTTTCGTATATCTCTGTTTTCTCTTATTCCCCTGTTTCACCTTCCTCGACTTTGTTTTTCTCTGCTTATTCTTCCTTTTTTCCTCCTCCTTTTCTCCTTCTTCGACTTCATCTTCCTCTTTTCTTCTTCTTCATCATCTTTCCAATGTTCTACGAAGAGGAGGGAGGAATCGTGAAAAATGGTGTATTGTCATAAGGAAGCGTGTAGTGAAATGGAAAGAAAGAATCGTGCACGATCCAGTGAGTTGCTTAATGTTTTCTCTGATAACCCCAAGAATGAGTAAGGGACGTATGGAAGGTAATCATGGATATGACCGATCATAATTGCCGACCTCCGGAATACTCATGCGACACGGGCATCATCTGACTTACTGGCTGGTGCTACCATTGGAAGTAGATAAGATTTATAAATAGTGAAGCTGCTATTATGGCTTATTACAGTTAGGATGGTGCAGTGAAATGTTTATCTCGTAAGTTTTGAAAATTGATTTGAAACGAATCGAACAAAAAAACAAAATCATCAATTAGTGATTCAAAGTGTGTATAATATAATCCTCGTTGGTGGTCAAAAGGGCTTGAAATAGTTTTGTAGCATTTTAGTTTTTCACTCAATATAGACCAGAAAAACCGTTTATACCAAAGAAATGCTTGTATGTTTCTCGTTAATAATGTGTAATAAATTAAAATTGCTCAAATGCGACTTAAGCTCTTCTGTCCTTGCACCAACGATATACATCATTATACGATACCAATTCATTCATCGACACATCAATGATACCATTTAATTAATTCTTTTGCATACATTGTGATTTAATCTTCGTGATGTGCTAACAATAACAGAATATTATTTCACTTTCAAAATTCCGAATCTCATTAGTTTCAAAATTTCTTTTCTTTATTATTCTTTATTACTTTTTTAACTTATTGATACAGTTTTCTTCTTTCTTGTTCATAAACGAGTAAGAAATAATTTCGTATGTATGATGAAATTTTGTAAAGTAATGAGTAAGCCGTGTGATGAAAGTATTCGTTTGTGCCTAATGTTTCCAGGAAAATTATGCCACAGATTTATTAACTCGCAGTATGTCGCAAGTGTATCAACCATCCTGTTTACCATTTGAAATGCATAGTAAAGAACATAAATTACGGAGTTTTGCAAGTCGTCTAGATTAGGTGAAAAATACATTAATCGATTGCGGAATTAGCTGAATAAAAAAATAGTCTTTAGCCGGATGAAGAAAATCATTGCGGAAAGCAATATAAGAACATCTGTATAGAAAGGTTTAATGTAAATGATGAATGTTGAACCCCGACGGGTGACAATTGTCGAGACCGAATCAAAACACAAAACGAATCACATGTGATTATCCACAATATGTATCATATCGTCAATGATTGTTGTGCGTCGACTATTATACATGAAGATTGGGAAAAGTACATGCAATCTTCCATTAAGATTGCGCCCTTGAATGCCGTCGCTGCTTTTCGACCTGGAATTGGTTATTTTCGGTTTTTTCTTTGTTCATCCAGCTAGCTCCTGCAGCATCGACTCACGCATATGTTAAATGCTTCCAACTGAAGTATTGCACGAAAATCGAGAAATAAAATACAGTAATACTATGTCGGCGATACTGTATCATGAACTTCAAAAGAAATAATATACTAAGTAACTTTAAAAATAATGTGCAATCACTTTCAGTGACATAATTTTACGATGAGTGATTCATTTTTGTTATACTTACTCCCTTACTCCCTTAGTACGGTCGTTTGTGAAAATTATTTTGTGTATATTTTTTGAAACACATTTTTCAAACAATAATGTTCTAGTTTCTGAAAGCTTAAAATTTCGGGTATCTTCTCTCACACGTTTCATGTATTTGCGTTTATCTAAATAAATATTTTAAAAATATATCACCATTTTCAACGCCAACCCCTTAGGAAATCCTATTCCCCAAGTTGAGGTTTATTTAAAAAAATACATATCTCCCTATTTCTTTTATATGTGTGAAAATCATATAAAATTCAAATATTATCTACCGGAAATGTTTGTCATTCATATTCATATTTTGATTTTTTTCAATAAAATATTCAATTAACATTCTAATAAAAGGTGTTATATATTTATATGATTTCAATACATTTATAAAATTATATGACAATAAAATGTAGCTTCTTTCAGTTTCCTACACACATAAACATTTATTCCTACTCAAGGAAACAGTAATATCTTTAACGCGACTTTGTAAAAATGCGAAAATATCAATTGCAGTCAATATCAAATAAATGATGACATTCATGGCTGTTCTCGGCAATCTAGCGAAGAATCCGAATTAATATTAATGCAAGGACAGAACATTAATAGCCATATTTGAAATTCCATTAACTGAACATGAAACCGCCTTTGCACATTTAAATAATCCAAGTTACAATGTTTTAAACTAAACGGATTAGCATTTACATCTTAATAACATTGCTCTCAATGTCCGATCATAAAGCGAACTACGCTCGTTTACAAACAACGTCGATTCCGCATGTCGAAGTCCCTCGCACACGTCCTCCTATTAAATTACAGGATTTCTACAGAGAAAGCTTGAGAATCGTGTGTACGCATCGCCCTCCCACATCGTACGCCGCCCACGCTGCTTTACGGACCGCGCGGGTCGGCGCACCTGGGCTGCTCCGTGCGCTGTTTGAGCTGCTGCCGCAGCGCGTCGGTAAGGAAAACGGTGAACAGTAAAACTTCGCCGTGTACCTGTCAGAGTATATTACACCTTTGCTCTCCGTTTCTCGCTGTCGGCGCGACGTACATTTTAACGACACTCCAATGGCTCTCGCTAATGGATAAGCCACGTTGAATTATCTCGTGTCTCGGGGCTATCTGGGAGGCGGGGGCGCGGGAACTTTCGCCCCCGCCCCCGCCCCCTACTGCTCTTGAACGCGCACGTGGGGTCCGAGGCGGAGGGGGTTGGGAGTGGGAGACGGGACGAAGTTACACAAGGGAGCTGGCGGGCCGGGCCGGGCCGGGCTCGGCAGGAGAAAGCGCCCGTGCTGGTCCCGGGTTCGCAATGATTTACACCTCTTCTCTCCCTGCGCTTAACTAATAAACGAAAACAGGCAGCGGCGTCGGGTGGGAGCTGAAGGAGGGGCGGGGAGGGGGAAAGGAGAGGAACGGGTCGAAGAAAGGACTCGTGCCGCCCCTGCACATAGGCCCCGTCTTCGGCACCGTCTACCTCATACAAGCTTACAGTTTAACCGTAGGTTATATGTTACTGTTCCCTACAGTTTAACCGTACAGCTAACAGTTTAACCGTAGGTTATATTCCTTATCTTATTTTCAATTTTGCTCAGATTTCATTATACCTATCTTTGAATCCCCCCCCCCGCCTCCCAACACACACATATTAGCTAACTCACTTGTTTCTCTTTTTTCACCAACTCTCGGCAAACGATCATGTTTGTAGGGTGCTGCCTGCTTTACAAATAATGCAGTTCAATAAACTATCCGATCTTCGAAAGCCGGGACAACCATTTCTACGACATTGTCACGTTTCCTGAGATAATTGACTGGTATTTTAAGCTGAACCTGATACCATTATAATGATAGCAAATATATTATTATAATTATTTATTTATTTTCAGAACAAACTTGGGCTACTCGCGTACATCAACTTACCCATCCAACAGAATTTCAGACTTTCGTTGTCATGTTATTAATTTTTGATGATACAGTCAACTGTTCATATTCCATTTTGATCATTCCTTTTTCTTTTTTTCTTTGTTAAACTGCAACTCACACTCAACGTAAACATTGCCAAGAGGATTACCCTCATTTAATTTTTTAAAATTATACTTCTTTAATCGAACATCGTCAATTCCAAACTAAGAACGAGAGTAAATTAATTAAATTAAAATACTTATTTTTTCGTTAACAATTATGAAAGAATTAAATTCAAAAAATAGACATTTTGCTTTTTTGTTTATGACGTTAACAAAATGCTCAATTGCACCAAAATGCACCAAAAAGATTGTATTTTAAATACTCGTTGAAATTGTGTGATTTTGTCACATATGCCCGAAGACTGCTCTCTCCCTTTTATTTTCATACACTGTTAGAATACTAAGGAGAAACAACTTCAATAATAACGTAACTATGAAGGCTTTCTATCTACGCTTTAAACTTCACTTTAATATTGATTTTTTTCCGCTTACGACTGTTTTCTCAAATAGAACGTACCTCAGTTCAAATAGTAGAAATATTCTTATTGACGAGCTTAAAATATTTTAAGCACCACTGGCGGCTCAAAAACAGAACCTATCCTTATCTTAATTGTCATTACGTATCTTAATTATCAAACTTCCATAATATCGTCACTTCCACCGTGGCACACTTTCAAATGTAAGGTTTTGATTTACAGATGGGAAACATCATCAAATTCTGATACATAATCGCTTCTTAGAGATTCTCTGAGAGGAGTTGTTTTCAATAGCATATAATTTGGAGAGCAGACGTTGCAAAATGCAAATTTCAAATAAGCCATCAGTTCCAACCCACTTGTACCCTATACAATGTATACTCGTAATCGTATAATATTGCCCTTTACTATTCTCATGGTACGTCCAGATTATTTCAGAACGTTTTTTCTTTATTTCTGGATGAAAAGAACTTCTTATTCTAGGGGAGAGACCTGACGATGGTGGAGCTTGGCCAGCATTTTCTTCATAGGCATCCTGCTGTGAGCTGTTTCTGGCTTGATTATTCCCATATTAATGAACAGTTATGTCTAGGTGTTACAGTTTAATATGGGCAAATATAGAAGTCTAAATCGGATGGTAATCATTGGACTCATTGCGATGTCAATTAAGAATTTCCCAACAGTTCAGCGCCTTTCTGTGTTAAGGCAATGGGCCCGAATTCAAGACCACGGGCGTTAGATAAAACAATACCAACAACAGCAGCACTATTAACACCAATAATATCTTCATCAGTAACATCAATACCAACAAAGACCACATCAATAACAACAGTAACATAGTAGTCATAATAACAAAACCACAACGAAATTAAGGGCCACATATTTTCATAAAAACATAATTGTAGATTTCAACATTGCTGCTGTCTGCTGTCGCCCTCGTCGCCCCCCTCGTCGCCCCCCTCGCCGCCCCCCTCGCCGCCCCCCTCGCCGCCCCCCTCGCCGCCCTCCTCGCCGCCCCCCTCGCCGCCCCCCCTCGCCGCCCCCCTCGCCGCCCCCCTCGCCGCCCCCCTCGCCGCCCCCCTCGCCGCCCCCCTCGCCGCCCCCCTCGCCCCCTCGTCGCCATCGTGATCCCTGTCGCCTCCATCGCCCTCGTCGCCCCCGTCACCTCTGTCGCCTCCCTCGCCACCGTCGCCCCCGTCGACCCGATGTCCCCACAGCTTCCGTCGACCCGACGCTCTCGTCATCCCCGTCGCCCCCTTCTCCAGCGTCGCCCCCGCCACCGCCGTCGCCCCTCTGGTCCCTGTCGCTCCAGTCGCCGTCGGCGACCCCACCGCCTCCGTTTTCCCCGTCTTTCACGTGACCCCCGTCGCCCCCATCGCCCCCGTCGCCCCCGTCGCCCCCGTCGCCCCCGTCGCCCCCATCGCCCCCATCGCCCCCGTCGCCCCCGTCGCCCCCGTCGCCCCCGTCGCCCCCGTCGCCCCCGTCACCCCCGCCGCCCCGCGCCGCCCAGCAGTCGCGCCGTAAATTGGGATTAGAGCCACTAGCGGCGCGCGGCGTCGCCAGCGCGGTGCATCCATCAGCTCATTAAACCGCGACCTCACCGCCAGACCGGGCTCTCTCCGGCCGCCTCGCGTTTTATAGTAGGGAGGAAGAAATATTCCTCCTCCCTACTCCGCGCTTCTCTTTCCCGGAGCACGTAATTCGTATGTGCTTGTTTTCCAGCGACGAAACATACAGCTCGCCCTCCCCTCCCTTCCCGCCACCGCGCCGGCGTGAACTTCTCAGCGCAAAAGAATGAGAATGTAAACCTACGACCGCGGCAGCGTCTCACTGCCGCCTTTGTCCAGCGAAAATAAAACTACGCTTTGTATCCCAATTGCTGGAGGGAGAAAGCGCCCCAACGGGCGGTTGGCGAATGTTTAAGATGCGTCTGGACTCGGTTGCCACCTTTCAAACCTCAAAGACGAGTTATGGATACAAAAACTGGATGAAGTAGCTTCACTAGAAAAGAAGTACATAAGAGTGCCGTCCTAAGAAGAAAAAAGAACTTGAAAGGCAGAAGTTTCTATACCCATCAGTTTTTGCGTTTTCTTCATAAAATCATAAATTAATATTTATTTTCCATACTCTTTACCTGTTGCATACACAAGTTCTAAAGATGGGCAAATAAATTTTTACCTATTTTGATAATGGAATAATAAAGACATTTTACTTAAAGCTTCCACTTTTAAATACTTTCACAATGATGCACAATGTTTTTTTTATTAAAGTATGCCATGACATAAGAGCATCCATGCAATCACATGAATATTAAAACTTCTTCCAGCACTTGTGCATGGAAACTAGTTCTAACCTTAACTTTTTATTGTTTGAAAATGTTTATTTTGCTGTACGTGTACATTAAAATAGACTTAACCGTACGGGAACCACAAAGAAGTCATGGTCATACAAAACAATAGAGTACTGCAAAGTAAACAAAATTTCGGAACAACTTGAATCAACAGGGTTGCATCGCACATATTGAGAATGTCACCAAGATTATTTTCTTGTACGTTTCCGTGGATTGGTACAAAAAAATAATGTACCAACTATTACGAGTGTCATTGACGTTCTCATTTCAAAATGCCTGACTCGGCTTACATCATCGGCTCGTCCATCAACATTTTATTCGTACCCCAAAATCTCACTTTATGTACTACTTACATATGTTATTATTTTGTTACAAATTATGCAAAATTTCTTATATGGTTGATGATTTTATTGATTAAAAATACATTAAATTTAATTATTTTAATAACAAATTATTTTTATAATTTTCTAGATGAAAACAACGTATCCATTTTCTTCCAGCTTTGCTAATGAGTCATGTTTGTGTTAGGGACGTTTCCGAATTTTCTAACTCTTTTTGCCAAGTATTGGTTCCAAACAATCAAGCGTAAGAAAGCTTCAGTTTTCAGAAAATTGAATATTGGTAACTGCCCTAGGGTTCAAGGTAGTCTAATAGTTCTCTTAGGGCCTATTTTCCTTCGTCAAGAGAGGGTGAAGAATTAATATTCAATCTTCAACGAATGACATTTTGTCTATTATTGAAATTTATTTTTGAAATATAGCATGGACATTCGAGAAGGACGAATAATTCGAGAAATGGAATATAACAATACCATAATGTATCGATCGCATAGTTGGTCGCAAAAATATCTACTCAAAAGATTTTTTTATATGATTCTTTATCTCAGTGTTCCACATAATATTATTTTAGCATTTAATTCCAAATTTATACTTTATCTTACAGGGGGAAAATGAGCCGAAACTTGAAATGTTCTGCAATTCTGGGAGAGTTAAGTTACAAGGAGTATATTCTGCTTCATTAATGTCAAATATACATAAACCATAAACATAGAAAGCACACTGAATAAACGGCTCTGATTTTTTCAATATTTTTAACCTCGTAAATAATTTAGTATAGCAATGCACTTCTAGTACTATGAACACATTCTATGTCTAGGATACTGAGTTAGTAGTTAGGTCCGATGTGTCTCTTACGCTTTGCAATGAAGGAAAATTTAATTTCCAACAATAAAACGAAGACATTTTTATTGTTATCGTCTTTCCACAATTTTTATGGTTATACTTGCAGTATTTCATGGCTTAGTAATCAGCAAATATGTTTTCTGGAAGTTAAATATTCAACTTGTATAATTAACTTGCATATTCAAGTAGTCAAATTAATTTGCAGGCGGTAGATCCGGTGATGATATGCTATCGAAAGCTGCCAATCAATTAAATACAAATGGTGATACGATAACATCTACTCAATTATTTATACAATGCAGCAACACTTCATCAGCAAATCAGTTGAAAACAAAATAACTATTTGATTTGATTGTGAAAGAAACTAAGTTGTTGTGGCTAATTCCTTTTTAATCACGTGACTTTGATCAGAAGTTTAGTTAAATTGGACGATCTTTCCTTTCCAAACGTTTTGGACGATAGAGAACAACAGCAGATATATTTTTCCATAAGGCGAGTTGGAACAGAATTGAGTTAGATTCGAGTTTTCGCGAAGTAGAAGAACATTTGTGCCAAACAATCGTGAAACCCAAACTTAGAAATTACATTTCCCAAATCCCGCTTAGTAATTAAATATTTGTAACCACAAAAATGTTTCTTATTCTAGAAATCAATTTGTTTGACCCTTTAATTTTAACTTCCCCGTATACGTACGTATATAAGGAGTAATATACATAGTAGGCCTGTAGGGGGCCTGTAATGCTGTAAAACATCGAGTTCGGTATTTCAACCGAAATACACGTTTCGGGGTCCCCTGGTACAGAAAGTGTTTTTTAAACGTCCGTCCGTCCATCCATCTGTCTGCCCGCCCGTTCTTCCGTTCGTCTCTCCGTCCGTCTCTCCGTCCGTCTCTCCGTCCGTCTCTCCGTCCGTCTCTCCGTCCGTCTCTCCGTCCGTCTCTCCGTCCGTCTCTCCGACCGTCTCTCCGTCCGTCTCTCCGTCCGTCTCTCCGTCCGTCTCTCCGTCCGTCTCTCCGTCCGTCTCTCCGTCCGTCTCTCCGTCCGTCTCTCCGTCCGTCTCTCCGTCCGTCTCTCCGTCCGTCTCTCCTCCTGTCCGTCCCGCCTGTCCGTCCCGCCTGTCCGTACGTTTGTCCGTCTGTCTCTCCATCCATCTGTCCGTCCGTCTGCCGTTTAAACGCCATTATCTTAAAAACATCTCGAAATTTTTCAAAGAAAATTGCTATTTAGGAGGTTTTAATGTTCTTTAAAGTTTTTAGAATATTTCCGTTCTACTGTTACGAAACCGAAAAATTAACAAAATTATAAACAAATGTATTTTGGGCGGCGATAGATGTCAACTGGCAAGAGTATGTGACACGTTCGTATAGTAGCTGAGACCAAAGAAATAGAAAACTAATACGGAAAATTCTGTTCTGTTCTAGCACCTAGCACTAATAATTAAACATCGTTATTTCTACCGGCAAAGCCCCGTACGCCAGGGAAGAACTGACATATTACTCGTAAGGAATAAATATCTTTCGGTAATACAATATTAACGCGTGAATAACACGATATAAGTTGATTGAACGTTTCGAATCTACCGCATGAAAGCAGGCAATTTCCCTGCACTAGAGGCAAACTGGAGGAGCCCCATTGCGATAGATTCGCTTTTTCCAAACTAAAACACGCGGTTTCCTAGGAATCATTAGCGTCATATAAAGCAATGGACATGAATCTAACATTCAAATATAGGGAGGGCAATATCTAAACCCATCCCAATTTTTACATCGTTATGATATTGAAAACATTTATTATAAATGCAATTCAATTTCTAATCCCCCTTTTTTTCAATATAGTCAAGTCATTAGATTAGATCCCATATGCCTTGGAAGAAGAGAAATTTCATTTTCAGAATATGTAAGAGCAAAAACTAAAAGTATCTAAATACTCTTCGTTCACCGCATTCACAAACACATCACGAATGCTAAATTTCACGAATTTGAATATACAACCTCTTCTTCTCTGATATTTCTGAACTCCAGCTTCCCCCCCCCCCCAAAAAAAGCAACTTTTCCCCGCAGTCGAGGCGGGCGGGAGCAGCCCCGGTCAGGGAGATTCGCGCTTTCGCGAAGTAGAGGGCGCTGTCGGCGAGAATACACGCGGCTGGCGCGGCGCGGGGCGGGGCATAACTCAAACCTTTTACAGCCTGCGCGGTCGCTGCCCGCGCGTGTAGCGGCGATCCCTCCCCCGATCCCTCCCCCGCGCGCGGTCCTCACAATTACCAGGCGGAAGCTTTTATCCGCGAGGGAATTTTGATGTAAGACTTTCACTGCGGTTTTTAGGCGTTCGATTCCGCGCCGCGAGCAGGCAACGCCCCTCGGACACGGCGAGGCGGTTAGGCGGTTAGGCGGGCGGGCGCCGCTTTCCGCGCTTTTCCCCTATAAACCTCCGCGCAGTCTGGTTTCGAAAGAACGTGCGTTGCACGTACCGGGTAGGGATCGATTGGTAAACGGTTTTGGTAAGTGACTGCGGGAGCATGGGTTATGAAAAGATGGAGTGAACAATTATCCATGCATCAACAACAACAACATTAATAATAATAATAATAATAATAATAATAATAATAATAATAATAACCATTTAAGTCCTTGACAGATTATTTCAGAAATAATGTCATGACATCACAACTTCATGATGTGGTCCAACTGGCAGACGATAATTACATACCTCTCAACCTTAGTCATGACATGAATCTGCAACAATCATCATGGGATGAGGACATAAACAAATGGAAGCAGAAGTCACTCTTCGGTGTGTATCCAGCAGTGATAGTCAATCAAACTGAAGCTGACATGTACACGGTAGAGTACTTATACCCAGAGAGTGGAGTACTTATTATGGCAATACAGGATCAAGTAACAACAAAAACTATCAATAATACATGATAAAATATTCAGGAGTTGCAATCCCATCTGTCCTTATTTGCAATCGGTTTTAATAATAATAATATAATAATAATAATATAATAATATAATAATATAATAATATAATAATATAATAATATAATAATATAATAATATAATAATATAATAATATAATAATATAATAATATAATAATATAATAATATAATAATATAATAATATAATAATATAATAATATAATAATATAATAATATAATAATATAATAATAATAATAAAAAATGATCTGATTGTTTCAACTTAGAGAGTGAGAAATAACATTTTCTACAAACAGCATTGGAAACTCATGTGGTTCCAAATTCGAAAAAATCCAACTATATAGCTATATTGCTAACGTATTTTCATTTGCATTTTACCTCAACTGTTCCAGAGTATTGCACAAAAAAATAGAGTTCATATATTTATGTGACATAGTGTGCTACACTATTGCATTCTTTTGTTAATAAAAGTAGCAAAGCAAAGAAAGAACCGAGACAGGTTTTAAAAAAATGTCCACCTAATACTTATTTTGTTTGTTCATCGTCCTCTCTGAAGAACGTTCAGTTGGAGTTCTTTATCCATTGACTTCTTATAATACTGTGTAATAACCAGAATAATTCGAAACATTTGGCGATAAAATCGGTATTGCTTCCGGTAGTGAGATATGCAGGGAACGCATTACATTTCCTTTGTAGTGGATTATAGTAATATGATCTGCATGGAATTCTAGTTACCCGTGAAAATAATTCAAATAGTATGCTCAATTTCAGGTAGTATGATGATTTCTAACGTTTAATATTTTATGTTCTTAAATAAAAAATTTGAACATATCGCACTCAAATATGTTACATTATTATTTCGTGTATTTTATTATGAAACCACTGTGAACATTTTAACTTAATTTTTTTTACTTTGTATTACGTTAAGTTTTTTATATCCCGAAAACAGTTTTCTTGTTTCGTTTCCACTCTTCAGAACATATCAATATCAATTAAGACAATATTCACCTATGAACACTCACAATTAGACTAATGTGAACACTTTAACAACTGTAAATTTTCTGAAGAAGACGTTAGCAAGTACTGTGAGTACATTGAAACATCAACAAACCTGCAAAACTGAACAAGTAGGATGAAGAAACACAGAGGCAGAATGCAAACGCAGTCAACTCTACACCACGGTATTTTCGCACTTTCTACTCACAAACAAAATTCACTTTAGGTGCACTTGGCCATTTTCAAGATGAACCCTTCTCCCCGTTAATGCACTACAAATATACTGAGGTTGCACCGAACAACTTAGTAACTGACTCTCAGTCTTCTGTAACATTCTAGTTACGGTTTCACTTTTGTAAAAAGTGATTTTACAGTGCCGTAAAATGCAAAGAGGTTTTATGGTTGAAGGGTTGGTAAGCAATTGCAATTTTCTTCGAACTTCGAACTCCTAACCCTATTAGCTACTTCACTATAAAAATTATATTTCGATGTTTATTATTAAAGTAGTTGATGTTATGCCCTAGTTTTATTAATCGCAATCGTTTATTGATGATAACAAGCATCACGTAGTATAGTGTGCCCCGTCCCTACCCTCCCTGCACTTCTCTCACCTATCCCGCCCTGCGCTGTTCCGAAACTTCCTGGTCGCATCCGATTTCGTCTTGCCCCGTCCCAACCGCTCAGCGCCATCATATCCTTCTTCATCCCATTGCTGCTCGGACAAAACTAACTTTTGTATATCGATGCTGAGTGTTTTCTCCGCACGGTGTTGTTAGCATCGGCACGTGAATATATCAGCTAATATTGAAGAAATATTCGCCGATTGCTTTGTCCATAACCATTAATTATTTAATCACGTAACATACTAGTCATCGGTTTGAAAAAACTCGGTATGTCATATTTGAGTACGAATGATAGATACATGCATAACTGGGACACATTCCATCTAATCCATTGTCGAAAAGCTTCGATTTGTGACCAAAAGTTTATTGGCTATTGTTCCACAACTTGACAGCTCAATGGACGCGTGCATCAATTTGATAGAATGATTGAGAGATGTATCCAGGCACGTGCCGAGATGGTGGAGCTTCTCCACATGATAGTGACCGGGAGAGGTGGCTCAGGTCATCAACTGATGTCGTTGCAGGGCTTCAGACCGCGAGATCCTAGATTCGAGTCCCGGCGGTGGCAGGATTTTCGACACTAGCTAGATAGCTACGCCGAATTCATTCGCTGACTGGAGGAAAACACTAGCACGCGGCTGCTCTAATCGGTAGTTTTCCTTGTTTTCTTATATCAATACCGAAGAAGTACCTAACAAATGGGCCATGGATCGCGCGGGACTTTTTCTTCCCCTTGCTTGTTCTATAATTACCTCTTACTTTCTCACACAATTCCATTCACTACACTGCCACACATTCCGGGAGTTCAGTCTTAGCTTCAGGCTCAGTTTTGGAGCTTGTCCCGCCTCGGGCGGTGCCCCGCTTAACCAAGAAATGTCGGAAGAAACGAACAAACGAGATTGCGAATAGAACGATATTTCCAGAAAACATCTGCATGAATGATGAATGATGAGAAATGAAAATATTGTGGATGAGTTAAGTCTCTGTGCTGGCATGAATGCAGCTTGATAAGAAAGTCGGTCCCTTAGTTTCCTCTTTTTAGAGGTTTTTGTTTTGTTGGCAGGAAGTAGTAAGTGCCTCATTAGAATGAATATTTATTTCAACCGTTGCTTCTTTTCGTCAGCACTACGACAGTCTTCAGTGCTACAAAATAAAATATGTAGAAATGTAGTCATAAATTACTCAAGCAATTACAAACACTAAATTGTTGAATGATGGAAATGAATGGAAAATGAGAAGATGAAGATGTGATCATAAAGTGGGTTACGCACTCAACAAAATTATGTAGCCGATCCCGGTGGCAGAGATCGTTAAGGCAGTAGTGCCGTAGCTATCTCGGACCGAAGGATCGCGCGTTGTACCGCCTCGAGCATGGTTGCTTTTGTGTTCGTCCTTTCACCCCCATCATCACCATACCATGTCATTTTCTCAGCTACTATACCGCTAAATGAAATAGTGGTCGCTATTGACCTAGATGCTGATGCGACTTAAAAAACTATATAGTTACTACTTACTAATGAATCTGTAAAGTAAGAGGATTGATGAACCATCAGCGTTATTGTAGCAACGACCATAGGTTGATGGCCGGCCTGAAACCGAATGAATTATTTAAAAAAGAGGAGGAGTTGAAGAAGTATACGTAAGCTTCCGCGGCTTGAATCCATAAATTCTCGGCTATCCGGGAGACGCCGCGTCGTTGGCTGGGGTGCCGACGTTTCGCCTGACATGTCGGCACCCCAGCCAACGACGCGGCGTCTCCCGGATAGCCGAGAATTTAAGGAGATGAAGAAATTCCCTGTTTGGGGGAAGAAAGGGGGAGAAAGTTTATCAACATATGCAGTTGTTTTCAAACTGGTTCGTTAGACATTACGATTATTTTCGTATGCAACAATCATCACCGTTTTTTTATATCATCATCTGATAAAAACTGCATCATTTCTCAATATTCTATTTTTTTCTCGCGCGGCGCCGTCCCAGGAAGTGGATCACCAGGATTGAATCACCTTGTTCGCAGTGACGCGCTTCCGTGTTGTGCGTCTCCAGAAGCCGCAAGCGTTGGCCGAGAAGAGAGTCTCCGTCGGTAATCGATTCCCGGGCGCTCTGCGGCCTCTCGGGCGGTTTCCCCGACATAAAAGGTAATTTACGGCCCCGGGAAGCGCATCCTCGGGCCCCGCGCGTGTCAGCGTCACCGCGTGATTTAGAGCCCCGTGGGGTGCGCAGGGCTCCTCCGCTGGACTCAGTCGCCCGCCGCCCGCCGCCCACCGCCCACCCGTCCACCCGCCCACCGGTCCACCGGTCCACCTGCCCACCGCCCACCCGTCCACCCGTCCACGCGCCCGCCCTCCAGCCCGCCCACCGATCATCCGACCACACACCCACCCACCCACCCGCCTGCCCGACCATCCGATCACACACCCACCTATCTATTCGATCATCTACCCGACCACCTACCCGACCACCTATCCGCCAACCTACCCGACCACCTACCCGACCACCTACCCGACCACCTACCCGACCACCTACCCGACCACCTACCCGACCACCTACCCGACCACCTACCCGACCACCTACCCGACCACCTACCCGACCACCTACCCGACCACCTACCCGACCACCTACCCGACCACCTACCCGACCACCTACCCGACCACCTACCTATGCACCTACCCATGCACCTACCCATCCTCCTACCCATCTACCCAACCACTCGACCACTCACTCACTTAACCACCCACCCACCTACCCCCTCATTCGCTCATTCACTCATCCACCCATCCACCCATCTTCCGAGCCACCCACCACCTATCTATCCACCCACCTATGCACCCAACCACCCACCCGCTTACACATCCGCCTATTCAGCCTCCCGTCCATCCACCATCCTTTCCATGTGCCCATGCACTAGCCCATCTGCCAATCTGCACACCCAAATGCCCATCCGTACCTCCACCAAACCGCCCATCCGCACGCCCACTCCCCCAGTCCACCCACCCACGACCCGTCCACCGCCCAGCCCCCCTCCTCCACCGCGCATCCTCCGCCACCAGCGTCTTCCGCCACCTCCGCCGCCGAGTCGTTTATGAAGTCTTCCAGCGCCTGCACGCCGCCAGGGGCCGCGCTGCAGGAAATGCGCCGCTGGAGAAAGTTGCTCCCGCGCGTGGGAGGAGGGCCGGGAGGACGCGGCAGATGGGGCGCCCGACACGCCCGGAGGTGGGGATACCATTTAAATTGTTGAAATGGATTATACTGCAGATGGAGGCAACAGAAATATGAACATATATCAACTTTAAAATTTAAAAACTTACGAACTGGTATGCTATGTGATCAAAAGTATCCGGGCACGTCCAAAATGGTGTTATGATGTGGTCGTGTTGTTCATGGAGGGGGCTTGCACCCTTTGTTCTTTTGTGCGGCACTATCTCGGCACAGGAATACATTGATGTTTTGAACACCTTCTTGCTTCCCCACTGTTGAAGAGCAATTCGGGGATGGCGATTGCATCTTTCAACACGATCGATCACTTGTTCATACTGCACGGCCTGTGGCGGAGTGGTTACACGACAATAACATCCCTGGCCTGCACAGAGTCCCAACTTGAGTCCTATTGAACACCTTGAAAGTACTATGCGAAATGTGGTCTTACATCTCTGAGTTAGCTATTATTGGAACGTTCGATTTATCTGTCTTGAATGGAAATTTAGCTTCATTTTGCACATGAAAGTCATCACAAAGTCGTACTTGTACACTTAAATAAATTATTTATTATCTCTAACGCCTTGATTGTCTAGAAAATGAATTTTTGACACACGCCTCCTAGGAGTTATTCAAAAACCTCATTTTTCATACCAGACGTTTTCAAGTCATTAGATCACTATTACATCAATAGTAGTGTATTCAATAGAGCAATGTCCTTTCTTAGCTGACTCAGAATGTTATATGTTCTAAATGAAAATAGAGAGGGTACCATTGTGAAAGCTTATGTATAAAAACAAAGATGTTACAATTATTTTTCTTTCTCCTTATTTAGATTAATTAAAGAACAACTTGGGGGATAATTACATTGATAACTCTATCACAATCATAGGATCTTCAAAGGACTGAAAAATTTTTTTAAACTTCTATTGTTCATTGGGAAATGTCGATTTTGTTTGGTATTTATTTACTTCACTTCTGTACAGTCGAAGAATTAAGGCACCAGGTAATATAAAAACCTAGGAATCTATAATGGTCGATTGGGAGCATACCCGTGCTTCTGACATTTATTCACCAACTTTCAAAGTAGTTATTTTACAGTAGTTTTATTATGCCCATTGCGAAGACGTGCGACATAGCTATATGGACGCATTTACAGTGTCCCAGAACTTTATTTTGTGATTAAGACTTACTATTCTAGTAGCCTCAATTGCTGAAACATATGTTTTATTAATCATGTTTTGACTGTTCAAAGAATTGATAGCCGTAGACTGAAATCAAATCCAGATCCCACAGTACAAGCAGAGTTGCTTTATTGTTGCTATTTTTGTAAAATTAGTACTTTATTCTAAAGAATACTTTTATGAGTGAACATTTTTGAAATTGAAACGAACCTCAAGTAAATAAGCTTTTTCAGTGACAATTTGATTGATTGATTGACTGATTATATTTCGAAAACTTGTTCGCCTTTTTATACATATTTTATTTTGTGGAGTTTTTGTGGAATGCACATTATTATTATTATTATTATTATTATTATTATTATTATTATTATTATTATTACTATTATTATTATTGATAGGGTGATGATGAGATGTGAAAGGACTAGGATGATGATGGGAGGTAGCATACTCAATTTTTATTTTATTTGTTACTGTTTGAGTTGGTAGTTGGTCACGTTATGTTATTTAAATAAGGTTGACCATTATGATTGTTGTTAAAAACATTCGTACGGTGAAATTTTCTTTCATATCACAACAAATAACTTTTAAGAAACAGTATAATTCACCCAATTTGCAATTTCTTTGGTATTACTACATTTCCCTCCATCATAAACTAACGGATTGCAGGAACTATTGCCTATTGACATACGCCAAAGAGTGGATTATAAGACCTAGAATTTTTCAGTAATTGAATGTGTACAATCTACTCTGCGGTAACGTAGGAGCAGGAAGCTACATGATTAGTACCACGTACGCTCGTACTTTCAGTCAGCCAATTCACCTCGCACCATGTGGAAAGAGGTAGTGAAGTAATGATTCCTGGTTGTTCCTCAAGTAGCAAAATTAGCCAATCACAAGGCAATCGAAAACCACTCATCCGCGTGTTTTTTTTCTTCTTTTATCCCTTCCCAAAGCGGGGGAATAGATCACAAACCTTACAGAGTGCGAAGCAACAGCCCCATCACCACACCTATTACTCTTCGCCGTCCGATGCTATTTATATTCGCCGCCTTCCCACGAAAGCTGGGACGGAGACCTCGCTACAAGCATTCCAGCGGCTGCCAGCCGGCTGAAGCTGAGCGCAACTATCTCAGCCCCCCCTTCCTCCGCTGCCGTCCCCACCACCTCCGCCTCCTCCGCCACCCCCACTCATGCCTCTGCCTCCAACTCTGATTACACATGCGCCGCCGCCTCCGCCACAACTCCATCTACACCTGGGCCTCCCCCGCCCCCCCACTTCCATCGCCGCTTCCACCGCCCCCCGCCTCATCCGCCACCACTTCCGTCGCCGCTTCTACCACCTCCCCCACCTCTTCTGCCTCCATGTCCTCGCCACTTTCACCACCTCCCCCGCCTCCGCCTCCACCGTCACCTCTGTACCGAGCCGCCCGCTGCTTAAGGAGTGCGCAACCCCATCATCTCACGCGGGGCGCTTGCCGGCCGCCGGAATAACTCGATAAGTGCGGGGTCGATATTCAGAAAACGCGACCGGTCGACGAGCGCGCGTCGCGCGGAAGCTCTCATCTCGGCGGAATGTTTCTCGCACTCCCGTAATCAGCCGGCGTCCGGGCCGTGCGTGGCGAATGCCGAACAGCTCGCGCCTCGGCGGAGAAGACGGCCGCCCACCGCCTTCTGCCCAATGCCCGCCGCCCACTGCCCTCTGCCTGCCGCCCGCCGCCCGCCGCCCGCCTCTTGCCAGACGCTTGACGCCGAACTCCGAGAGCCGAATGACGAACACCGAACGACAAACACCGAACGACAAACACCGAACGACAAACACCGAACGACAAACACCGAACGACAAACACCGAACGACAAACACCGAACGACAAACACCGAACGACAAACACCGAACGACAAACACCGAACGACAAACACCGAACGACAAACACCGAACGACAAACACCGAACGACAAACACCGAACGACAAACACCGAACGACAAACACCGAACGACAAACACCGAACGACAAACACCGAACGACAAACACCGAACGACAAACACCGAACGACAAACACCGAACGACAAACACCGAACGACAAACACCGAACGACAAACACCGAACGACAAACACCGAACGACGAACATCAAATGCCGCACGCTGCCTGTCGTCCCCACGGTTTGTGCTACTGACTTCATTGCCTACCGACCAATAGCCGACTACACTTTCTCCGAAGTGTGCTGTGCGAACAGCAAACATAATCACCTGTTTTCTTCCAGTTTCCCACCCTCCCCCCGTTTCGGTCTTACTTCGATATATATTTATTAACATTTATGATTATGAGATGAATGCGTATTACACGGTTTGAATTATTAGTTCTTACCTTTCAATTAATATTATTCTTAGAATTAGTTGTTTTGGCTTTATGGACAACTTGCGCTACTTCGTAGCACTGCTGTTCTGAAAAGTACTATAGTTATTCTTTACTTCTGTTTCCTTCCTGCAACTCCCAATCCCTCTGTTGTCAACATTCTTCAAGAAACCTGGTTACTTTTTGCTTTATCTGTTCTTTGCCTACTGCCTGCTGCTGCTGGCCGCCGTCAAGCCACTGTCACAACTACTTCTGCAAATGTCGAATGTCTGTTTGACAGAAATGTGCTGTTCCTGCTGCAAACACAGTCGTCTGTTCGAGGGCCATTCTTCGCTCTCCCTCCGCTCTGTCTTCAGACTCAGTCTTCTCCCTCAGCTTGTTAGAAAAGTAATATATCTGCAGCATTCTCGGACTTCTCTATCTACACTTTTTTAGACCTTACTCATGTGCACAGTTCATCAATACCTGATGCCGTTCTGCGGCCTATTATATATCAAGCCTCTCGCAGCGTTCATTTTCTACTTATTTTTCATCATCATCTTTAAATAATTTTCATCTACTTCTTCTTCTTCTTCTTCTTCTTCTTCTTATTATTATTATTATTATTATTATTATTATTATTATTATTATTATTATTATTCACTCACGTATTGAGTCATATTTCTTTCTTGAGCTACCTACATATTATTGTTATTGTTTAAGTGAAAAGTTTAGGAAATAGTGCTCTTCTTCACACATACACAACTTACCATTGCAGTCTCTTCTCTTCATAATGGCAAGCAAGTCTGTTGAGGCAGATTCAGTTTTTAAATATTATGGACGGTGGTCCGTAAAATAGGTCGACCACATCAATGCCTTAAATCTTCGATTCTTCTTTGTGATTGCCAGCGCATTAATTGTCGGTTTCACACTTCACATTCTTGTCTTCTACCTTATAGCTTATCTGATCATAATTAATCTTATCTTCCCATATTTATACTCGTAAATCACCAAAAAAAGCAAACTTAAACCATGCGTTATTACGTTTATTATATCACGAGCATGGCGTCCGCTAACGGGTACATCCAAATCGGGTTGCTTTCTGAAATTATATTTCTATCGAAAGATATCTCCCTTCCTACCGCTCAGATCCAATTCCTCCACCATCCACGCTTTCGTCACTCCCATTGCCCTTACCCCTTACCACCCTCCCCGTTCTCTCCGCCGCATCAACACCATTACCTCTACCGTCCTCATTGCGTTCACCAACGTCACTCACTTATTCCCTTCAGTGTCATCGTTATATCATCACCATCATTATCACAACTACCCTCATAACTTCCGCGTTATCGTCTTCACCCATCACACTCACTATTTTCAACACCTTCACCGTCATTATCACCCTCGTTGCCCTTATTGACCTAATTATCCACGTCCCACTTGTCGTTCACGCCGACCTCATCACCCTCGACGCCTTCACCTCTTTCACTACCTCTCATCGTCCTCGCAGCCCTGTTCATCTCCACGCCGCCTACGTCTTCGCGCCGCCCTCGCCATCCCGCTCCATTAAGAGGGGAGGGGAGGGGGCGAAACGCCATCGCAGCATCTGCAGTGACCCACGTCCCGGAACATCATGGACAAACCGCCTTTGGAAGAAACCGGGAGCGATTCTCCGGCCGAGAGACACGAGTGTTTCGGTGTCTCAGCTGCAACGACAAATTCATCTTCTGGCGAAAGGTTGTCGCGTTTTCGACCGGTTCCATGTAGCATTACCCGTCCTCGCACATAATTTGTGTACGTTGAAAGTTTGGTGATGTGATGAATGGGAATAGAGGTTTCTTGGCGACTTTCATTACCTGAATTGCAGTTGCATTGAATCAATCGGTAGTTTGTGCCACCTCGAACGTGAAAGCACTCTGAATCATCTGCGCATGCGCAGTTCAAGTTTCGCACCATGTTAGTGCATCTGAGTATGCGCAAAAGGTCGATAGTGCTGACGCTATGGTGTGCACGAACTTCCTATTGAACTTCAGTGTGAGAACCCTCGATAAATCTTTCTATATGAGGATACTAATATTATGGATAGGGGTTCCGATATTGTACCTCTGTATTTGGTAGAAAACTGGATTTAACAATGAAGACGAAAATGTGCAAATCTTATAAGATTCCAAACTTTAATGTCGTTATTTATGTCATATATTAAACTTTTAATAACGTTTTACGTAAATGGTCGTTTTGGTCCTGAGCGGCTTCCCACAGTGGACAAAAAGGTCGACAATATACTACCGACAAGTGTCGAAGTAATAATACATAAGCTAAATAACACAAAACATTAATTTTTAAGCATGTATTTTCGAAATTATAGTAATTTCTTCCTTAATAGTTTTGTGGGATAATTTTGAAATCAGAGTTTATTTCAACCGCTAATGATGCGTACGTAGGTCATTTCCTACATCCATTTACATTAGAATTAGTCTGAAAAATAGCTCAAGCAATGGACAAAACAGCGAATATTTAGAGTCAGCAACCCTCTCGTAAATGTCGAATGCAACGCAGTTGCGCCGCCCAGTGCATTCGCGCCAACGTTGCGTTTTCGGTGGGCCTTCCCCGGTACGCCTCCCAGGTCGAGACGGCGGCGGAGGCGGCGGAAGCGACGATGACCGCGAGGAGGCGCTGATGTCCTCGCGGGGCTGCAATTCGCCTCTTTCGACACGCGCTATTAGGCGGCGTGGCTCCCGGCTCCCGCCCGCCCACCTAGTCGCTTCCGTGGCGCCGCCCCTCCCCGCGTCGCCCCGCGTCGCCCGCGCCCCGTTAACAAAGCGCAGAAAGCGTAGGGGAACGGAAGATCTTGAAAAGACACAGTTCAGTTGAAGGGGTGGAAACCAGAACAGTATAAGTGACATTTTATAAATTCTGATAAATCTGTTTGTTTAAGTCAATATTACTGTAAAGTCGTGTCCTTCGTTTCATCATTAAAAACGCGGCATTTTAATTGATCCTTAAAACCACGAAAATACATTTTCACTAAAATATAGCTTAAAATAAACACTTTTTATGAATGAAGATTACGCGCGTATACTTTCATGCATCAGAATACAGTTCACTGATGAGTCATTTACAACACGACCTTCTCGAGAAAGAACAGTTTTCTTGCTTGAATCACGAGGGATACACGGGGGCTGGAAATATGATTGATACAGAGTGGCTCACCAAACAGAATAGCCTAGCAACGATTCGCCGTGCTGAGACAGCAAATTTAGTCAGCATGTCTCTTAAAACTATACTTCTCAAAAATATTATTATAAAACGTGGAGCAATATGTATACTTATGAACCCGTCGCTTCACTTTCCTAACGGGCTAAAGAAATATATTTTGTTCTACATTAAAAATAGAATGTGCGTCGAAATCTCTTCAAAAAATAGGTTGAAGAATAATATCGTGCAGCTTCTTGACTGTGTGCCTTTCGCATTCAATAGTTTTAGTGCATAGCGCATCTCAATATCTGCCACGATTTAGGAGATATTAGAGAACATCACACATGATCCTCCCGTTATATATCAGCTCTATAGGCTCATTTATAATTGTAGTGACTGTGGCGTCTAAAAGGGGAAAGCGTCCGATCAGGCAACCTTGATAAAGGTGAGATGGAAGTGACGTAGCATACACGTAGTGATGGCAAGGCGCCTTGGTACCAACAGATCTGAAACGGTTCGTCTTTCCGGGTGCTCTCATTGTGAGCATGTATCAAAGATGGTCCAAAACGCCGCAATGTCAGAAACGCCAACTTCACGTCCTATAGGAGCGCGGAGGCTGTCAAGCATTGTTCGGAGCGCCAACACAGCAACAGACACAACTGAAAAATCGCATTCAGGACAATATTTACAGACTTACAGATCATAAACCCATCTGCAAATGGACCATGTTTTCCAAATGTGAATTCAATAGTCGACAGTCTAAATACTATCAGAAATAACTAAACTTAACATTATGTATTCAGTGTCTGATTTGATTTTCCTTTTAATATTTAGGATAGAAATGGTTTTCAGAAATATCAGAATAGTTCTTATCAAAAGGTTTTCAAAAAGCGGCAGGTACATGATGCTACTGTCTGTACCTACATCACTTCCTTCTACGAGCGAGGCTGAAGAATTAATTCCATCAAACCCATAGATATCGCTCAGTCTGCTGATTTTTGACGAGGTTTCAGTTTCATCATGAGGCTGAATGCGTTGAGAGTAAATTCCCCCCTCCCCCGCCTTGGAAGGTTTTGAACGTGTGACTCAGCGCGGGACATCTGCGAGATGGCGAGAGTAGTCGGAGACGTTACGCGACACATTGTCATCATATTGGTCAGATTTGCAACCCCCCCCCCCGCCGTTCTTTCCCCATATTACACCTGAGCCCGCTGCAGCATGCAACGTCTGTGAGTTGTGAAGTGGATTCAGGCCAGTGTTGCCAGATTAGGGGTGTTACCCTTAACTTTAGGGGTGGTCTTTAATAGATTTTTAGGGCGCAAATTTTTTGGGATTTTTGTTGGGGGTTTTCGTTGTGTTTTTTAAAATGTTAATTTAAAACAATGATCTACTGGGTATCGCAAAATTCCAAATCCCAAAAATAGTCCCTATGATTATTGCAGATAAATTTATTGAAATATAACTACACGTAATGAAAACACCTGGCGTGTAAGATCACTTGAAAGAATTCCCTCGTTTAATATTGAGCGGTTGTTTGTCACTACCAAAGATTGGTAGAAGAGCGCAACTTTGATGAAAAAAGACGAATCACAGCAATAAAGAAGTAATGGCAACAATGATTTCCGTTGAAGGAACCTATTTATAAAGAACTACCATTATCTTCTTTTCATTCATTACGATGAGTGAGACAAACATACGTTTCGTAAGTGTTTACTTTAAAATATAAATATCATAAACAATTAATAATATTTTTCGTGTCCTTTAATTTCCATACTCTCTTCATATATTTTAAATATCCTTAAGACCACCTGGCCACACTGATTCAGGCCTGGGAGTCCCCATACCATAAAGTATCAATTTCACATTTACGGAAGCTGTCACAACCAGGTTTCTGATGTGAGAATTTAACAAAGCTCAAACTGCGGCGAGGTTGCAACGGTTAAGAGGCCATGGTTGCCTTGGTTTTAAGGGTCGCGAGATCAAATCCCGCCCTGCATGTGTGTGTGTGGGCATGTTTGTACGTGTCTGTATGCGTGTTCAGCTACCGTTTCTCCAACGTTATAAACCAATGTTAAATTACAATGGTCACTACATGACCACATCAGTTCAAAAGCGCCTTTAAATAAGTAAAAACAAAAGCTCAAAGCATTATGGGGCAGCTGCCCCCCTTTCTTTCCAAGTTACGCCGAAGTTCTCTGGGGCATGCGACATCTGCGAGGTGACCACGGGTCGTTGGTCTCAGAGCTGTGCGTCGCATCATTGCCACAGCGAGGGTGTAGCGCAGTCAGGTCGGTCACGTTTTTCATTTTACCCAGCTTCTTAGCTGCTGTTGAATATCGCTACTGCTGTTGTTGAATATCAGTCTACCAGGCAGTTGGGAGTCAGATCTGAGACGTTCCGCACAACAAAACATTAATCGAGCAATGACGTTCGATATGATCAGCGAATTGTCAACTAGATTCAGGTGTAGGAACCCCTGAACTATAAATCATCGATCACACAATTACGTTTTATATCTGATGTGACAATTTAACGAATCTCGGAATATTCGCCTGACTTATGGTGTGCTAATTTAACAATGCTGAGAATATTGTGAGGTCAACGGTTCCCCCCTCCCTGTGCTTCCTTCCCCTCTGCTGTGCCTAATTCCTTTACGTCATGCGACATCTGCGAGATTACCAGATCACGGAGTGGCGGGGCGTGTCGTTGGCAATTCGAGGGTGGAACGCAGTGTCCGTGGCGGGCGCGTTTTGCCCAGCTCCTTAGCTGCTGTCTAAAATCTCCACCGTTAAGCCGTTGGGTGGCAAATCTAGGACCGCAAAGTATAAATTACCGAGAATATTGTGAGGACCACTGCCTCGCCTCCCCGGTTCTTCCCCTAAGAAGTTACGCCTAACTCGGTTGCGGCGTGCGATATCTGCGAGATGACTAGGGGCCGCACGTCACGCATTGTTGCCACAGTGAAGGTGGAGAACAGTTGCCATGGCGGCCGCGTTTCGCGTTTTTCCCAACTCCGCAGCTAGAGTCTCAAATCGCCACCGTCAGGCCGTTGGAAGTCATATATGGGACCAAAAAGCGTCAGTCGCCTTGAATATTGCGAAGGCATCAGTCTCCCCATCTGGGCTTCCTTCCCCTCTGTTGCGCCGAACTCCTTCGCGGCGTGCGACATCTGCGAGATGACCAGGGGCCGCTCGCAACGGATCGACGCGGCGTTGTTGTCACAGCGAGGGAGGAGCGCAGTCGCCATGGCGGCCGCGTTTTGCCAAGCGCCTTAGCTGCTGACTAAAATCACTTCTGTCAGGCCCTTGGGTCACAATCTGGGACCACAAAGCAGCAATTGCCGAGAATATTGTGAGGACAACTGTCTCGCCTTCCCCGTTCTTCCCCTAAGAAGTTACGCCTAACTCGGTTGTTGCGGCGTGCGATATCTGCGAGATGACTAGGGGCCGCTCGCAACGGAGCGGCGCGGCGTTGTTGCCACAGCGAAGGTGGAGCTTAGTTGCCATGGCGGCCGTGTTCCGCGTTATTCCCAACTCCGCAGCTAGAGTCTAAAATCGCCACCGTCAGGCCGTTGGAAGTCATATATGGGACCACAAAGCGTCAGTCGCCGTGAATATTGTGAGGGCAACAGTCTCCTCCCTGTGCTTCCTTCCCCTCTGTTGCGCCTAACTCCTTTGCGGCTGCGACATCTGCGAGATGACCAGGGACCACTGGTCACGGAGCGGCGCGGCGCGGCGCATCGTTGCCACAGCGAGGGTGGAGCGCAGTCGCCATGGCGGACGCGATTCGCGTTTTGTAACTGCAAGGAGGAGGCTCTCCCCGTACGCTGGACTCGTGCAATGCGAGGGGAGTTTCTTAATCGTATCGACGCGTCGTGCCTTGCATCACTCCTCGAATCAAGCGGAGCATTATCTCCCGCCCTCATCCGTGTGGTAATCACAGGTATCAGACCCAATTAGACGACCTGTTAGCTGGCGAAATTCAATTGTACTTTGCTGGAAGATGCCTGCTTCTTGTTCTAACGTGCACGCGGGTGACCCCGGCACAGAATGTCGTGGAATGCGATTCTCGAATGCGCGCTTGTTATCGCAATTTACCGAGCGACGAGTTTCGGGTTTTATGCTGTCTGTTAGCGAGCATTACATGTCGTTTTCCTGGGCGAGATGTGGAAAAATTTATAATTTGCGGACTTAATCTTTCTCCCATTGAGACATACCGTCTGTGGATTGTGATGTGTGTGAGAGCGTGATGTCACGGCATTACCAATTTGTGACTACGAGAACAATTTCTTCTCCACAACTACTAGCGAACCTTCACAATCAAGTCCTTGGCAATGAAAAGTTTCATATTTTCATCTGATTAACTCCAATACACTTCGTGACTTAGGGAAAGAATTAAAGATGGGAATGTAACGAGAGAGGGGCAATTTCAGATAATAGACTTCAAGTTGAACCGACGCGAAAATTACACCGATTTCTGAACCTTCGTTTTCGCAGCTGCATTCATCTCAAGTTTCATTCTTGCCGCCAATATATCTGTTCTTTTGATGAAGAGATCAGAAAACAGTATGACCGCGTTGTAGCGTTGTACGATACGCACTCACCAATAATTTAAACTTTGAAAAGGATAATGCTGCGTATCTCTGATGTTCCCACGTTAACGGTTTATAGAGACGTATTCATCGAAGAGACTGTAAAGAATTTTCATTGGCTTCCCAGAGGCAAGTCGATTCGTTACAAAACATTTTTTTCTTATCGTGCAATCGAAGAAAGATACCATCTAATTATTTCAGCTGCTTGGCTGTCTGCGACTTGGATGAACTACTTATATGTGAGAGAACTAAGAGAAAGAAGAGACGTGCCCAGGCGTTTTAGAAAATGTATAAAATAGAAGTTTATTCTTCTCATTTATGTTTCGGTTGCATCCTAAAGTTTTTATATTTACATTCTTAAAAAATATCTAGGTGTACATTTGAATACAATTCAATATCAATATAACAACAATCAAATTAAGGAAATATACAAGAGGATACATTGCTATTCATGCAAATTTATTTCTCATTTATTATATTCATGCAAATGTATTGATAGTACTACAGTAAACACAAAATATGGAATGTGGCGTATTTTGTATGATTATGGTATAAAATGGTAAATAAAGTTTAAGAATTGTATAACATGATGTTGCTTTCTGTTTAGTGGGTTTATTTTGTCGAGAATAATTCATGAATTACCGTATAAACTTTAAGGAACTGAACAGAAACATTATTTGAATTTCCTAAAAAAATTACACATTTTCTGAGTTGTACTATTTTCTCAAATTGTTAAGCATCATTTTTTAGGGTAATAGTCGTATATAGTCTAATGTATTTCAGATATTGGTTTCTCTAAGATAAAAAAGTGAATATCGTTGAATGATATAGGTTTCAGGACATACCTCGCAGGAAGATTACCTGCGGGTTGATCTGTTTGGTGAAACCTTTTTCGATTTCTCCTTGAAAATATTTCCCGACTATAAGAGAACAGGAATAGCAATAAATATTATTTCTTAACGCTTTGACACCATCCATAAATCTTTTGCACGTGCAGATTTTAAAATATTATACAACCATCACTTCAAAACACATTCTCATCAATTTTTATTGTACGTTTGAGCGCAGACGTGCCTCCGCGACATTCCGACGAAGATAAAATTTACAACATCCGGAGCGGCACCCCTGGGCGGACACGGCGGGCAGTCACGCAGGCCCGTCGAGGACCCGCTCGCGCGTGCTGTTCTTCTGGGCTTACACGGCCAACGCACGACCGACCTCGCCACCGTTCCCAGCAGCTCCTTCGCCTTCCTTCCCAGCAGCTCCTCCGCCGCCATCGCAGCTTTCTTCGATCCCTGCTGCCCTTGTTTAAGTACCGCCTGGTCATCTACGACCTCACCGTCCTAATGCCTCCCTATCCCGTCCCCACTCCTACCTCCTTCCCAGCCTTACCCGACTGAATTGTGGCCGGTCGCCGCATCCACAGCTAACCCCGCCAAAGCCCTCGCCGACGCTGCCAACCTCAACGCCCCAACATGTACCCCTTCTGCTCTTGACCCCACACCTAGTACCGCCATCACAAAGGCTATCGGTGCCTCCAAGCCATCCCCCTCCTCTGCCTCCACCTGCTGCTGCCCCACCTTCCTCATTCTCCTCCTCCCCCTCTTCTTCCTCATTCTCATCCAGTTCCGCCACCTCCTCCTCCTCCTCCAACTCCTTGTACTACAAATCCTTCATTCCTCCTCCACCAACACTCCTCATCGCCGTTGACTGCAATGACTCCGATCAGGAGGTCCATGGGTTGTAGTCCCGACGATGACGGATTTTCGATGCTAACTTTATAGCTATATCGAATTCAGCCGTTTTTTGATGGAGAATTCCTGGAGCCGGTAGCTCCCTTGATAACTTTTCTGAGGTTTCTCCGATCAACACCGAGCAAATAAGTAAGAGCCGTACTCTAACAGATAGGCCCCGGGTCAACCCCAATTCTTCCTTCTTTATCTCTTTTTACATACGTACAGGCACTACACTTCCACATACTACATTAAAAGACAGGTCAAGAGTTCAGAACTTGTCCCGATTAGATCTAACTAGGGTGTCTACTTGGGGGAGACACCTGGCGGAGGATTCCTCCAAAGCCAACGCCAGATCGGCGTCTGATCTCACCATCCAGCAGTGAAGGAATGTGCACTTCCACGAAAGATAAAAACATTCACTACACCAACGGGACCAACGACCGTAGCTGTCGGGACGTCCGGATACTTCTCGTTCTCGAATCCTCCTGCTTCTCCTCCGCGGCCATCTGATGCAGCTTCTCCCCCGTGTCCTTCCCCTTTGCCTCCGCCTTCGTCGGTACATCGCGCCGTCCCCGCGGTGAGATCTGCGCTGCAATTGGAGTCGGGCGACGCGCGTGCGGACGTGACTGCAGGACGCGCGCAAGTGCGCTCGACTGCGCTACGTGCAGGGCTGCCGCGCGACGTAACGAGCGCGGGTGCGGGACAGGAATTTCGTGCGTGCGTGAGTGCGTGCTTTCTGCTAGAGACGTTGGGAACGGGGAGCGACGGGGAAAGTGGCTCGAAATAGGAGAGTCGTCGACAGAGAAGTGACTGCAGTGTAGAGTAGTTAATTCGTTCATGCAAGGTGGGTTCGCACATGTGACACTAACGTGTTTGAATGTTGAGATGACATTTCCATAGAAAGTCACATTCAGTGAAATGAAATTCTTGCGAAAACTACTCTTTTAGTGGCGATTTTTTGCTTTCTTCGCAATAACTTACTCTCCTCTGATAAGCCATTAAACCCGCAGTGAATGGCCCCTCGTAGTTCTAATTTAAGAGAATGAAAGAAGTTGTTTCGTTACATCATCAACCTTATACCTAAATACTACTTAAGTGTCTGAGAGAAATAACTGAGAGTTTCAGATTTGTAAGATTATTGATATCTTTCATATTTGTCAAAATCAGATCGCAAACAAAACTTTCGGTCTCTTTCACAGTTTGCGTTGGAGTTGATCTGGACTTGGCAAGCGAACGCCTAAAATTACTAACCTATTGTTCGAAAATCTCTGAATTAACATAATCTATCGATTCGGAAATAGACCAATTGGACATTTTTCAGAAATCATTAACACCATTAATGAGACCTATTGTTTGATGCCGTCTTTTTGTTTCTAAATCCTACCATTACACGAAATACTTTTTCAAATACAGGGACGAATTATTTAGTTGAAAGTATTAAAGTATTCTTAGGAAATAAATGATTGTTTAAGAGGCGGAATGAAAGATCCCATACTCGATCAGAAAGATGGCAAAGCATGATGAAAGATGGTTTGCACAAGAGTTTCGTGGAACTGCAACGACAGAGTCAACACACTCAATATTTTTCTTCCAAAAAGAACATCCAATTTGAGATGTCTTTATCGTACACTTCCAATGGATTATCCATGATTCCGATGTACCTTTCCTTTGTAGGACTGACGCGTTTCATATAAAATTCAAAACTTTCTTGGAAATAATTGTTATCGATTTGCAAACTCCAAGTAAGCGTCGAGTGAGAACATAACATACTGCTGTGAAGAAGTGTCCGAATGGGGAACACTAAGAGTATCAAACGGCCTCCCTTTCATGAATGAGTGGTCTCATTTCAAAATTGGAGCTGTTTGGGAATAAAATGGGTTTCTTAGCGAACACCCATATTGTGTGTCTGATAAGAATTTTTTTCTTAAGTGTCTCAACTCCTCCTGGCTGAAATGGCTCTCTGATACAACTGATACCACTACAACGTTTCTGTCCGGAATATCCTAGGCTTCCACTTCCGACGGTGGCAGAGTTTCGACACAGGCTTTATAGCCGGTGGAATTCAACTGCCGCATTGAGGAGAATTCTAGAGGCGGCTGATCCGATCGGTAATTCTTCGATGTACAACAGGCAAATGCTGAAGTAGTACACTAACAAAGGGGATACGGACCGCATGCGATCTCACCTTCCTGCTTCCTTGTCCTATCCTCACCCCTTACTTACTTACTTACACTCACATGCACTACACTACCCCACTTGTCTGGAGACCAGTCGAGAGCTTAGAGCGTGTCCCGGCTGGGGCGGTGCTTCGCTTGGGGAGGTCTGAGGAAGTGGGAAACCCCGCAAAGTGACGTGTGGGTCGGTACCGGGTCTCGCGGGAATGAACAACGCCATCACTCAGGATATATCTACTTACGAGACTAATGACAACACATCTTTACGGGCCCGGAAGTACCAACCACTCAATCAATCGATGGATGAATTAAAGAATACCTCCTCATTCGAAGTGTCCATCAAGAATTCGGCTGTTTCCCAACCAGTAACCTCCTGACGTCAGAAAGCAGGCGAAATGTGGCAACGCCGAAATGAGGAGCACGCGCTCGGGGCTCGCGCCGTCTAGAGGGCGTTTCTGCTAACAACGGGCCGCGGGGGGGGGGGGGGGCGAGCGGCGCAGCTGCGGCCGAAGATCGCGCGTCGATTGGCGAGCCCCCGTAATTTACGTGAAAAACTCAATTACCTCCCGTGACGTTCACCCGCTCATAAAGGACGCTGGGAGAGCAACACGGCGGCGGCGGCGGCAGCGGCGGCGGCGGCGGTGGCGGCGGTGGCGGCGGTGGCGGCGGTGGCGGCGGCGGCGGCGGGGGGGGGGGGGGGGCTCTCAGATGGGCATCGCGCACACGCCGCCCCTTGCAGCCCGCCCCTGGGCCTGCCCTGCCGCTTCGAGACGAGGCGGTGAGGGCGAGTCTTGGAATACCGTTCTCACATAGTTAGCCGTGATGAGGATTGCTCTATTTTTGTTTGTTTTCAAAATAATAACTTTCAACCGTAACCTATCTTTGCGGCTTGCGGAGAATTTCCCTCTTAAAGTATCTCCTCTAATGAGGTGGCGCCTCAGTCGGAACAAGCTCTAAGCTCTCGATTGGTCACCTTTCATGACTGGTAGTGTCTGTGTGTGTAAGGACAGGATAAGAAAATGGAAGGAAAGATCGCGGATAGTTGGTGGCTATTTTGTAGGGTACTCTCCCTGCATTCGCCTGGTTCTCAACGTAGAAATCACGGAAAACTACAAATCAGAGCAACTGGCCGCTACAATTCGGCCCAGACTGCCGCTGAATTGACTTAGCTGTGTAGATACCTTTGGAAATCGAACCTAGGGCCTTTCCGCCAAAGACGCTGCAGAGACTGCTTCAATGCACGCCCTAAACTAAGCTAAAGTCAACAACGTTAAAGTTCGTTACATTACTTCTAATTGACGCTCTCTTCGATATCATCTCGCCAAATTTGTAGTAGGAATAATAAAATGTGATTCCATCAGGCGAATTCTGCAAAAATATCGTAATTCACTCTGAATAATTTGGATGAAATATTTCTTACTTCTGTAGGACTATTACGAGTATATCGAACATCTCTTGAATTAATGCTTCTAACTTATTATCGGTAAAATATATTAATTCTCTCAAGTTGTGTGTGTATTTATGAATAATCCTTTTACATTTAAATATAATAAATCTGACCATTTTATCAATAACAATATATTACCTCGTTTTCTTCTAAACAGGCTTATCGATGCTTAAGCAAAACTTGCAACCCTGGCTTAGGCAGTGATGAATATGTCACCACCTCATTGTTTTCACGGTGGAATAACCTCTGGAAACAATGTGGAGGCGCCTTATTTAAATTGGGCAGAAGCGAGGCTTGCAAGCCTCATTTGAAAATAGGCACTTAAAGTTGTGCTTCAAAGAATCAGACCATTACCATCCAACTAAAACGTACGGCGAGTTGACAGTGATCAGCTGGTACGCGTTATCCAATTAGGAGCTTCGTTACAACATGTAATATTGAAGCTCCCGATTGGATTAAAAGTGAAACCCATCCCATCTGAACAAACTTCAATTCGCCCTGCGTTGTAATAGGATTAGATCCGATGGTTTTCACGGGAAGAAGTAGCTCAGGACATCAACAGATGTCACTGCAGTGCATCTGACCGGGAGTTCGAGTCCCGACGATGACGATTTTCGACAATATCTTGATAGCTAGGTCGAGTTCTGTCTGTGTCTGAATGGGAATTCTTGCAGCCGGCCGCTCTTCTCGGTAGTTTTCTGTGTTTTTCCGATGAATTAGAAACAAATGCCGGAACAGTTCCCTAAAGAAGGCCACGAACTATCTTTCCTTCAACAGGCCAATGTGGAGTAGAATACTAAGAAAAGGCCATGAACAGCGCGCGATCATTCCTTCCCATCTTTTGTCCTATCCTACCCCTTACTCTTAAATGTACAACATTACCGCACATGTCGGGAGACCGGTCGAGAGGTGGGGGGGGTGTCCCGCTGATGAAACGTATCTGGTTGAGAAAAACTTTTCTAGACGACGGTAAGTCGGCGCCGGATTTCAGCCAGATCACCACCACCTCCCGTGCAAAAACGTGTGCTACACTCACAGTACTAATGACCGAAGCAGGTTTTTTTTAATTTATTTATTTTATATCGCGTCAACTACAAACGTTATAAGTGACATCTACACAATAACATTATTTTTGTATATGGAGTGTTATGACACTTATGGAGGGAACATTCATATCACATTATTAACCAGTTTATACGTTTTTCTTCTATATCAATGTATAAGTTTATGTCCTTCAAAAAGCTGAGAAACCGACTGCATTGTTCTCTGTCCTTTAGTACTTTTGCCATGTCGTTATTGACACCATGGCTTGTCCGGCTTCAAACCTGGGGATGATTAATATACATAGAAACATTACACACATTAAAGAGATGTTTTCCCGGTGATCAGATCGGCATGAGTGAGCTTGGTGTGACATATTCTGTATCTAGTTAAGACAACCTGGTCAGCTCTGCGGAGGATGTGGCTGGATTATAATCATCGTATTCACATATACTTCTTAATTTGCAACGAGCGTTGTTGTTCCATTCCTGTCTGTTCATTTCTCTTGATGCTGTCGTGATACTCCGGTGGTACTATGGGAAGGTTGCTTCTTGCATCAAGTTGTGACACCTCTTTTGCAGATGTTTCCCAGTTCATTATCGATGATACATAAGAAGAGATCTATCCAAAAACTATTCTTTACCTTTAATGCTCATGTTCCTTATCATACTAACAATGTCTACGGCTAGCAGATTTCAAAAGTACAAGGCAATTCGAATATCCGACAGAGACAATTTGGAACTATCGGTAATTTGCGTTGATTGTTTTCGAGAATGTAGTCCAATGCGATGTTGATGGCGCACAACTCGCTGGACAAAACTGAGCACTTGTCGGGCAGTTTGCTTGAGATTACTCTTGCTGGCGTTACAGCGACACATCCCACCAAGTTGCTACTCTTCGAGCCATCTGTATATACTTAGTTCGAGTTCTGATATTTGGATATTTCTTCTCCTATTCTGGCTCTTATCTCTTTATTGTGAGTTTTTGACATGTTAACATTGTTTATCAGCTCCTCAGCTTTAATGTTCCTCATACTTGATGGTGCATAGTCGAGAGCTTCGGGAGACAACTCGGGAGCTTAGAGCTTGTCCCAGCTGGGGCGGTGCCCTGCTGGTCGGAGATAACTGGATTCGGAAACCCCGCAAGTCGTTTAGGTCTGCGCCGGATCTCAACATCCAGCGTTGGGGGAGCACAGCCACCTCCCGCAATAAACAAAACATGCACGGCACTTGGAGTACGAATGACCTAAGCAGTTGTCGCTCCCGGAATCACTAGTAGTCATTCTATCCGAAGCTTTTCCCTGGACGACGCGAGGGCGCGCGGAGCGGATAAGGCCGGAGAGGGGGCACAGCCACATACCGCAATGAAAAAAACATGCACGGCACTTGGAGTACGAATGACCTAAGCAGTTGTCGCGCCCGGAATCACTAGTAGTCATTCTATCCGAAGCTTTTCCCTGGACGACGCGAGCGCGCGCGGAGCGGGTAAGGCCGGAGAGGGGGCACAGCCACATACCGCAATGAAAAAACATGCACGGCACTTGGAGTACGAATGACCTAAGCAGTTGTCGCGCCCGGAATCACTAGTAGTCATTCTATCCGACGCTTTTCCCTGGACGACGCGAGCGCGCGCAGAACGGATAACGCCGGAGAGGGGGCACAGCCACCTACCGCAATGAAAAATACACAAATGGCACTTGGGGTACGAATGACCTAAGCAGTTGTCGCGCCCGGAATCAATGGTAGTCATTCTATCCGAAGCTTTTCCCTGGACGACGCGAGCGCGCGCGGAGCGGATAAGGCCGGAGAGGGGGCACAGCCACATACCGCAATGAAAAAAACATGAACGACACTTGGGGTACGAATGACCTAAGCAGTTGTCGCGCCCGGAATCAATGGTAGTAATTCTATCCGACGCGTTTCCCTGGACGACGCGAGCGCGCGCGGAGCGGATAAGGCCGGAGAGGGAGCACAGCCACATACCGCAATGAAAAAAACATGAACGACACTTGGGGTACGAATGACCTAAGCAGTTGTCGCGCCCGGAATCAATGGTAGTCATTCTATCCGACGCGTTTCCCTGGACGACGCGAGCGCGCGCGGAGCGGATAAGGCCGGAGAGGGGGCACAGCCACATACCGCAATGAAAAAACATGCACGGCACTTGGAGTACGAATGACCTAAGCAGTTGTCGCGCCCGGAATCACTAGTAGTCATTCTATCCGACGCTTTTCCCTGGACGACGCGAGCGCGCGCAGAACGGATAACGCCGGAGAGGGGGCACAGCCACCTACCGCAATGAAAAATACACAAATGGCACTTGGGGTACGAATGACCTAAGCAGTTCTCGCGCCCGGAATCAATGGTAGTCATTCTATCCGAAGCTTTTCCCTGGACGACGCGAGCGCGCGCGGAGCGGATAAGGCCGGAGAGGGGGCACAGCCACATACCGCAATGAAAAAAACATGAACGACACTTGGGGTACGAATGACCTAAGCAGTTGTCGCGCCCGGAATCAATGGTAGTAATTCTATCCGACGCGTTTCCCTGGACGACGCGAGCGCGCGCGGAGCGGATAAGGCCGGAGAGGGAGCACAGCCACATACCGCAATGAAAAAAACATGAACGACACTTGGGGTACGAATGACCTAAGCAGTTGTTGCGCCCGGAATCAATGGTAGTCATTCTATCCGACGCTTTTCCCTGGACGACGCGAGCGCGCGCAGAACGGATAACGCCGGAGAGGGGGCACAGCCACCTACCGCAATGAAAAATACACAAATGGCACTTGGGGTACGAATGACCTAAGCAGTTGTCGCGCCCGGAATCAATGGTAGTCATTCTATCCGACGCTTTTCCCTGGACGACGCGAGCGCGCGCAGAACGGATAACGCCGGAGAGGGGGCACAGCCACCTACCGCAATGAAAAATACACAAATGGCACTTGGGGTACGAATGACCTAAGCAGTTGTCGCGCCCGGAATCAATGGTAGTCATTCTATCCGACGCTTTTCCCTGGACGACGCGAGCGCGCGCAGAACGGATAACGCCGGAGAGGGGGCACAGCCACCTACCGCAATGAAAAATACACAAATGGCACTTGGGGTACGAATGACCTAAGCAGTTGTCGCGCCCGGAATCAATGGTAGTCATTCTATCCGAAGCTTTTCCCTGGACGACGCGAGCGCGCGCGGAGCGGATAAGGCCGGAGAGGGGGCACAGCCACATACCGCAATGAAAAAAACATGAACGACACTTGGGGTACGAATGACCTAAGCAGTTGTCGCGCCCGGAATCAATGGTAGTCATTCTATCCGACGCTTTTCCCTGGACGACGCGAGCGCGCGCAGAACGGATAACGCCGGAGAGGGGGCACAGCCACCTACCGCAATGAAAAATACACAAATGGCACTTGGGGTACGAATGACCTAAGCAGTTGTCGCGCCCGGAATCAATGGTAGTCATTCTATCCGAAGCTTTTCCCTGGACGACGCGAGCGCGCGCGGAGCGGATAAGGCCGGAGAGGGGGCACAGCCACATACCGCAATGAAAAAACATGAACGACACTTGGGGTACGAATGACCTAAGCAGTTGTCGCGCCCGGAATCAATGGTAGTCATTCTATCCGACGCTTTTCCCTGGACGACGCGAGCGCGCGCAGAACGGATAACGCCGGAGAGGGGGCACAGCCACCTACCGCAATGAAAAATACACAAATGGCACTTGGGGTACGAATGACCTAAGCAGTTGTCGCGCCCGGAATCAATGGTAGTCATTCTATCCGACGCTTTTCCCTGGACGACGCGAGCGCGCGCAGAACGGATAACGCCGGAGAGGGGGCACAGCCACCTACCGCAATGAAAAATACACAAATGGCACTTGGGGTACGAATGACCTAAGCAGTTGTCGCGCCCGGAATCAATGGTAGTCATTCTATCCGACGCGTTTCCCTGGACGACGCGAGCGCGCGCGGAGCGGATAAGGCCGGAGAGGGGGCACAGCCACATACCGCAATGAAAAAACATGAACGACACTTGGGGTACGAATGACCTAAGCAGTTGTCGCGCCCGGAATCAATGGTAGTCATTCTATCCGACGCTTTTCCCTGGACGACGCGAGCGCGCGCAGAACGGATAACGCCGGAGAGGGGGCACAGCCACCTACCGCAATGAAAAATACACAAATGGCACTTGGGGTACGAATGACCTAAGCAGTTGTCGCGCCCGGAATCAATGGTAGTCATTCTATCCGACGCTTTTCCCTGGACGACGCGAGCGCGCGCAGAACGGATAACGCCGGAGAGGGGGCACAGCCACCTACCGCAATGAAAAATACACAAATGGCACTTGGGGTACGAATGACCTAAGCAGTTGTCGCGCCCGGAATCAATGGTAGTCATTCTATCCGAAGCTTTTCCCTGGACGACGCGAGCGCGCGCGGAGCGGATAAGGCCGGAGAGGGGGCACAGCCACATACCGCAATGAAAAAAACATGAACGACACTTGGGGTACGAATGACCTAAGCAGTTGTCGCGCCCGGAATCAATGGTAGTCATTCTATCCGACGCTTTTCCCTGGACGACGCGAGCGCGCGCAGAACGGATAACGCCGGAGAGGGGGCACAGCCACCTACCGCAATGAAAAATACACAAATGGCACTTGGGGTACGAATGACCTAAGCAGTTGTCGCGCCCGGAATCAATGGTAGTCATTCTATCCGAAGCTTTTCCCTGGACGACGCGAGCGCGCGCGGAGCGGATAAGGCCGGAGAGGGGGCACAGCCACATACCGCAATGAAAAAAACATGAACGACCCTTGGGGTACGAATGACCTAAGCAGCTGTCGCGCCCGGAATCAATGGTAGTCATTCTATCCGACGCTTTTCCCTGGACGACGCGAGCGCGCGCAGAACGGATAACGCCGGAGAGGGGGCACAGCCACCTACCGCAATGAAAAATACACAAATGGCACTTGGGGTACGAATGACCTAAGCAGTTCTCGCGCCCGGAATCAATGGTAGTCATTCTATCCGAAGCTTTTCCCTGGACGACGCGAGCGCGCGCGGAGCGGATAAGGCCGGAGAGGGGGCACAGCCACATACCGCAATGAAAAAAACATGAACGACACTTGGGGTACGAATGACCTAAGCAGTTGTCGCGCCCGGAATCAATGGTAGTCATTCTATCCGAAGCTTTTCCCTGGACGACGCGAGCGCGCGCGGAGCGGATAACGCCGGAGAGGGGGCACAGCCACCTACCGCAATGAAAATACACAAATGGCACTTGGGGTACGAATGACCTAAGCAGTTGTCGCGCCCGGAATCAATGGTAGTCATTCTATCCGACGCGTTTCCCTGGACGACGCGAGCGCGCGCGGAGCGGATAACGCCGGAGAGGGGGCGGTGCGCGCGGCGCGGGGTTCAGGGGTCGGCGCGCGTGAGAGCGCCGTGTGGGATCGAGGCCGGGGCCGCGCGGGAGACGAGCCGCGGCCAAATGCGGGCGCCTCTTCGTTAAACGCGGACAGCCAAGCGGCCTGAGCAGGCAGGCAGGCAGGCGGTGTGGCAGGCAGCCACTTTCACTGCGCGGTCGGAGGTGACGCCTACTTGTCCCTCGGGGGCAGCGCGTGGCGGGCGCGGCGCTGCAGTCGGAGGCGGTGGTGGCAATGGGGACAGTGGTGCTATTGGATTGATTAATTATATCGTGAGTCCTGGCGCACCAACTGCTAGGTCATTCGTCCCCCAAGTGTCGTGCATGTTGTTTTTTTTATTGCGGGAGGTGGCGTAGCTCATCCTCCGCTGGATGTTGAGATCCGGCGTAGACCTAAACGACTTGTGGAGTTTCCGAATCCAGGTATCTCTTAGGAACAGAGAACCGCCCCAGCTGGGACAAGCTCGAAGCTCCCGACTTGTCGTCCGATAAACGTGGTATTTAGTGCATGTAAGTTTAAGGGTGGGTACACTATGTTAATGGGTAAGGATAGGAGAAGGAAGAGAAAGAAAAGATCAAGCGCGGCCCGCGGACTTTTGGTAAATGAACTGCTCCGGCATTTGCTGAGTGATGATCGGAGAAATTACGGAAAACTATCAGAGCAGCCGACCGCTAGAAAGCTCCTGAGGGCAACGGCTGAATGCTATCTATAAATGGACACCGTCGGGACTGGAATCCCAGGTCCTCTCTGTCAAAAGCACTTCAGTATCATCTGTTGATGCCCTGAGCCGTTTCAATGGGAGGTACTATTGGAGTGGAAGGCTGTCAAGGCGACGAGGGTGGCGGGGAAAGGAAGGGATGGCGAGAGGCGTAGAGGGACGATGACGAACCGCGAGGCGTGTGGGGGTGAGCAGTGTGTGCGGCGGGAGTGGCGTAAGATCAGTGTGCGGAGGATGGCAATGTGGCAGTGAGGGTAGGGTACTGGTGTCGGTTGGGTGGATGGCAGTGGTGGAAACAGCACGGTGACCCATCTATAGTGAGGCGGTAGCGGTGGCAGTGGTGGCGGTGGTGGTGGCGGCAATGGCGACGTTGTTGGAAGAAAACAATTGCGCCCAACGCGTGTGGAAAACATCAGATCATATCGTACTTTGTAACTCTCTTCCGGCCCGTTTAGAGATATTAGGCGCCCAAACAAGGAAGACCCAAAAACTTGTTGGGTGTGAAATATCTGGTAAGGCTCTGGGTGTCTTTCTTTTGGGTGGGTGTGAGCAAAATTGGGATTGAAAAATAGAAAGTCCATGGAAATGTCGAGAGGATAATTGGTCAAGTGTGTGCTTTAATCCAGGCATGTGTGGCCTAATGAGGATGTTCAGAGCAACAACGGTTGCCATTGTAGTATTTCTATACTAGGTTTGGAGTTCCGACGCTGGTGGATTTTCAACACACACTAGAAAATTGGTCAAATTCAATCCAATGACTGGGGGTCAATTCGAGTAGATTAGATTTTTTCTCAACTTGATCATCACCAGGCGGATGGCGGTGATGCTAGGCGAATGGCGGAGATGATCTATCATAAGAAATGGACCACGGACTGCGTGTGATGCCTTCTGTCACATTCCTGACCCACTCCCTCTACAGACACTTACCCTTACAAGCATTACACTAACAGAGACCGTGAAACTAGACGGGACCGTTTAGCTTGCTCTGTTTGTAGTGGTTCCCCGTAGGCGGGTTACCTCCACAAGGAAATTCCGGAAAACTCATGTGCGGGTCAATAGAGTCAGCATAAACTTGTAATTTATTTTACTATTATTGTATTACAAAATATGGAATAGATATTGAATATTAAAATGTACTGAAAATGATGACTTATGTTCTTACAAATTACGCCAATAATAACTTGTTGTTCAATGTAAGACGATAACACATTATAAATGTTGTTAATTCTGAGAGATAAATTTATTTCTTATAAGAAAATGGTATTCCATGCTAGGAGTTACATTTTGCATTCTAAGTGATGCAGCGATAGACAGGGGAAAATTGGAATGGAAAGATAAATGTTTATAACAGTGCATTTTTGTTACACATCTGGAATAATCACATTCAGTGACACGAAATAAATTGTGATTATTTCACTTGAAAATTCTTCAGTTCTCATTCACACTGTGTTATTGAAATGCGTTATTGTTAATAGATGAAAGTACTGATTTAAAAAATCATACTGTGTCTATGAATATGAGTGAATTGTTATATACCCTTTGAAGGTATATATAAAATAAAATCAGTAATATGTTAAGTATTATGTTGCAACAATTCAAATAAATTCATAAAAGAATAAATAAAATCGACCAAAATGAATATCAGATATACAAATTGTAGTATTACATTTTTAAATCCCAAATATACCAATGACTTTTAAAATTAAGTGTAAGTTGTTGAGTCTCTACGTTTTCTTGAGTGTTCTATGCGATTGAGAGTGCCAGGGCTATTTATTAAATAGATTAAGGAAATTTCTGCTGAAAAGTCTGTTGCTGTAAAAAGGTGTCGACTGCAAAGTAGACGAGGAATGACGATGTTCTTGTCACGCTGGCAGGCACCCAGCTGAAAGTAGTTTGGCGTTTCAGAAAAGGACTCGCAGCTATGCGTAAAAGAGAGAGTCAGCAAGCTGCGGGATTTGCATCTTTTTAGTATTAATCATAAATTAGGATGCCGCGAAATATTTTTGCAGAGAGATAAAGTGCCTGTTGCGTATTTATCAGCAGTATGCACTTTGAGTGCTCTCCACGTATAGTAGACTTTTTCAACGCACCCATTAGAAATGTTTATGGAAATAAAATTATTGAAACTAAAAATTGAGCGATTAATGACTTCTTTATGATTTTGGACATTAGGAAGTAGAGAAAGGAAACTTTATAAACTTGCTTAATTAGTAGTAGAAAAGGGTAATTCTAAACTATAAAATAAGCTAATCTAGCCCTTGAATGAAATAATTAGAACATCAGCTGTTAGGAAAGAAGATACGTCACATTGAAAAAAATATTATTTAAGATTAAAGGAAGTGAGGGAGGCATTAAAGGAAGTGAGAGAGAGAAAAAATCAGCTTCAATCGAAGGTTATTTATTGCAAATCAACTGCTTAACATCGATGCACTCGTCATGTGAATTTGACTTGAAAAGTCACAGCAAAGATTGAAAATGATAGTCTAGGGAAATGAGTCTAGGTAAAGGTCGAAGAGGCTTCGTCCTTGTACTCTACCTTCTGATTTCACAGTTCTAATTGTGTCCAATTCATAGAGTATTTGAGAGACATTAATAGAACACACATGTACCAACACTTCACATCCCCTTCACACAATACAGGCAGTAAAAAAATACATGTTCGTTGGATTCTTTCTCCTAATATGAAATTCAACATCAATTTCTTAATGCATTCATTCATTTATTACCTGATTCATTTATTCACTCATTCATGTATTAACTCGCTTATTCGTTCTTTCGTCCATTCACTCTCATTTCTTCATTTTATTCATTCATTCATTCATTTGCCTAGCAGAAGCTGCCCAATGTGGTGACAACCCTTGCTATGGGGGTATAACTTGAGAGTGATGATCTGAAAGAATATAAGTTCAAAGATTAATAAAACATTAATGAAAATAGACGACTATTAATAACACGAAACAAAACTATCTCTCAGAAACGAAAAACAATCTTGTAGCTACGAAACTGCTCATACCGTTGCAGTAATACAAAAGTTGCATGCATAAATAATGTAATAATATTGTATATCTAAGTAAACAACAACACTAAAATTAACTATTGGTGAAAAATACACAATCTAGATAGACAATATTAGAATAGAGCTAAGAAAAATGTTCAATAGTGTAAAATATTTAATCAATGTAAATAATGTTCCAACGCCTCTGCCCTCTGCATCGTACTTACGAAAGGGGTTGTGCCCGGTGTCGTTGCAGCATCCGCCATTACCTCCGGAGCAGAAAGACCCGGGAGGTGGGCGCGAGACCACGAGTCCTCCGAGCAATTTAGCGCCCGCCAAGGCTGCTTGCGAATGGACGGCGCGTGCCGCACCTGAATGGAAGCGCCGCATTGAATCGAGGCTGTTGATTTATAGGCGCATGTGCCGACCATGTTCCCGGGAAGCGGTGGGTTTTGACATTTCGAAAAGGTTGATTTAGCGTAACATCGAACGCCTAATTAGAAATAGCACAATAAATATAATTAAAAGCTTCTTCGCAAATCAACTTTTGAAAGGAAGCCGGAAGTCTTCAATATTCAGTTCATATTCTTTATATTATAAGTATTAATAATAATATAATAATAGTAATAGTAATAACAAGTTGTTAATCTAATTGCGACAAAATTGGAAAATTATTGCGATCATCATCGCAGCCATAAAGTGAAAATATTTCTTGATATTGAGAGCAATCCCACAATGTAAAACTTGACCGTATAATTGAATGTTATAAGTAAATAAATAATTGATAAAATTTTCATAACAGACTAGATACCTAATTATGAAGAAATTGGGCACATTTTTAATGCAAATTACAGAATGATACATTTTTGTGCAGTTTGTGAATGTAGCTGAAGAATGAACTGTATGTTTGTGGTTGAATATCTAATTTTAAATCCCGGAATAATACAATTTGATATTCCACGTGTTGAAAGCAGTTCATCAAAAAATTATGAAAGTATTCTGCTTTAGCGCAACTCCCGTAAAGCCTCCTTCGATTTAGAAAGACGTTTCTTCATAGAAGTATCTGCATACTAATTCGTTTGTGCGAGTATCATTTTTATGTCAACTCTGCGAACCGGTTTTGCGTTTTCTCCTCGATGAAATTTCACCATTTTCATTTTTAAAAATCTATTAGACTTTATTGGCACGCAATACCTGTTCAAGTTCTGCAACGAGCCTCTCAGGTTTGTCACGTAACCGATGAATGCCCAGAATATATTTACTACATACTAAGATAAAAGTCTTCTTCTTCTTATCTTCAAGTATTTAGGCATAATGCCTGTTACGCCGCTTAATTTTGGTCCCTCCAGCGCATTCTTGGACGTCCTACATTCCTTTTTCCTCTCGGCTGATAATTTGCCACTTGTTTAGGAATTCTGTCGTTGTTCATTCGCAACATGTGATCTTGCCATGAGAGTCTGTAGTTGGTGACTTTCTCTACAAGACTATCTACATTTAGCTCGTTTCGGATTTGTGTGTTTCTTTGTCTGTCCAAAAGGCTATATCCCGCTACCGCTCTAAGGAATCTAAGATAAAAGTAATTCTGAATATTCATATTATTTATTCATTCTGGTATAATCTGTATTAGTAATGAGACACGTGGAGAGTTGAACGATAATATTGTGAGGCATTTAGCAGTTACCAAAATAAAAAAGTCGGGTATTACGTCAGTCACATACGATCGAGAGCTTAAGACACTGTAATATTCATAATTAACAGAAATGATTAAATGTAAGTTTTCGCATCGCAATAACGCGATTTATTTACATTTCACCTGCCTTATTTGTTCAAGAGCGCTTGTATTACTCGTCTGGAATATTGATGCAGAAGAAATGAGTACTTCTTTAGTGCGTCTTATAACAACGTCATTTAGTTTCACTTTTAATGTACTTGTCCCTGATGATGTGCAAATGTTTGTTTTACGCATTCATAAACTAGTTAATAACAGAAGTATTTTCATGAATTCATCAGTGTACATGTGCTTTTATGAACTCGTGATTACACTTTGTCTCAAGCAAAACAAAAATAAAAAATCTTCAAATAACAACTAGATCCGTTGCTTGGAGATTTTAAGTAATATATTATTTTTAACCACTTCACTATTGAATTGCATAGCCAATGATTGAAATCAAAGCTATTAATACTGGAGTTTTGGAATGAATTTAGTAAATTTGAAAACAGAAGCAATATTAAGAATAATTACTTTATACAGAAAGACATATTTAGGCTTTTACAGAATGAAAGCTCTAACGGCGAAATATGCCATTTTAAAGAATATGAAAAAGATTCCTTGATACTGTAAATCATAAAAAGTCTTCACAACTAAATGCAAGTATCTATGACGAAAAATCATTTTAGCCATTTAGAAATATGTAGTCTGTACATTAGTAAACCCGAATAATACACATCAACCAAAGACCTAACTAATGGCAGGTTAAAATAGTACCTTATGTGGTTAAAAATGTATGCTCGTTGCCGTGATTACAGTAAGAACAGTTTGAATATTTTAAATTGGTTGACGTTTAAGCGAATGACTATTCTTCAATGGTTAAGAAGTAAATAAGACACATACAGTTTATAATAAATACAACTATTAGATATAAACTTTCTTCCTGTAACGATTCCAACGGACTCGTCAAAAACAATAATTTCGATGTATTTTAATAGAATGACATGTTTGCATAAACTAAAGATGGAATTCAGAAGAGCAGTGTTTATTTATTGATGATATTGATGATGATGATGATTTAAGATGAGGGATTTTAGGGGGGCGAATATTCATAAGAACATGATTTTTTTAAAGAAAATCAAAAAGAATCATAATTTTCGGAAAATAATCGAACACTTTAAAGAAAAATCCTGATGTAAGTAACAGTGTCAAATAAGCTGAACGAGACCAAAAGGTAATAAATATTGGAAAAAAAACAAAAAACATTTTATTTAATTGCATAAGGGATCGGAATCGAGTTTCAGCAAAATTTAAAAGAAAAATGCAATTACATTTTAAAACTAAATGACGAACGAGGAAGAAGGCAACTGTTTCTTAAACTTTAGGAAAGACACAGAAACGGGAAGACAGAAGGATGTTAGATTCTCCACATCGCTGATGAAATACATGTTGATTTGATGTTATCAATGTAATGTGTTATTTTTAGTGATAAGTGGAAGTAAAAGTACGAGTCATAAAATGGATTAAAAAATAGAAAGATTGCACTTTCGGAGGTCGGTGAGGCGTGTGCTGATTTTTTAGTGGAACCGGCATCAGAAAAGTGAACATTAAAATTTTTATTTCGACATAGCAATATGAGAAGGCGAAGAAAGTTTCGGAGTTGATCGAATATTAAATTTTAAATGTAAATAGCCAGGTAAAGGAATGCGCACATGTTTGAATGATTTTGATTTGTATTTCTACGTATGAATGTATTAAATTACTGTTTTCTAGGAAACGATATAATATTTCGGTAGTGTTGATATTGTCTTTAAAGTGTTATGTGTTAGAGTTTCAGTACCGACCCTTTTCGACCATACCTGAACGGCACTCATAGATGGGTGATATATGGCATGAATAATGATATTGTGGGTTAGAGAGGCAGCAGAAACGGAAGAACGCCGTGAAAACATACGCAAATTCACTTCGTCCGCACCAAATACCACGTACGAGAATATCGACCACGTTTTGTACAGCAGTGGAAGTTTAGCGGTCTAACCACTAACCACACGTGAGGCATCCACCATGATGACAACTTTGTCCAGAACGTGCGCTTCTTCCAACTTATCGACCGCCAAAGGAGGCTCAGGGCGTCAACTGAAGTCACTGCAGTGCCTCCGGCTGGAAGGTCCTAGGCAGGTCGAGGTAGGATTTTCGACAGTCGAATATAGCCGCTGTCTGGAGCAGAATACTAGTGGCCGGCTGCTTTGAGCGGTAGTTTTCCGTGGTTACTCCGATCAACACCACGCCAATGCAGGAGTAGTGCCCTAACAAACGGGCTACGGGCCGTGCGCGATCTTTCTTTCCTCTTCGTTGTCCCATTCTTACATCATACATTTACTCTCACAAGCATTATACTATCGCACTTGTCGGGAGAACAGGCGGTCGCATAGAGCTTGTCACGTCTGGGGAGGTGCCCTGCTGCTGGTGCGAGATATCTGGCTGGGGAAAATTCCCGCACGTCGCCGTAGGTCGGCACCGAATCTCGCCAGCCAGCGGGGAAACATCACTACGGCCTCCCGCAATAAAACATGCACTATTCTTACGGGAATAATTACCTTAGCCGTTGACGCGCTCGAAATCGTTAATCAATCAATCGAACTTATCGACGTCCACTAATACACAGTAATGTCTAGTAGCAATCGTCTGTGCAAGTTAACCAAGTTTCAGACAGTGGCCCATGAATCGAACCGTGGTGGAAGTGGTAGGAGCCTCATAATCGTCTCGTTTTCCGCCATTGTCTTCATCCTCTCTCACTTACTCTGCCTGTACTGTAGGAAGTTTTTCCTCACAAAGAAGCTCGTTCTCGAAATACCACCCTACAGTTTAAACAACCCACAAACTAAGCAACGAAACTAGTTTAACCACCGCCTTGCATAAATTGACCAACGGTTGCAATGGTAACCAACACCACGTCAAACAAACAGTAGAACCTGTTATCGTGGATGATAAAAGCCCGAAAGATCCACTTCTTTACATCCGATCATAATGCAATGTGTGTCATTCATAACTAATAACGGCGGCGGGCGGCGGAGTGACCTCGCGATGACGCGGCAGACGTGTGCCGGCCGGGCCAGGTGCGACACGGCGAGCGGCTGCGGCGGCGGCGGCGGCGGCGGCGGCGGCGGCGGCGGCGGCACGGGAGCGCGCCCATAGGCGGCCCGGGCCGCGCCAAGGTGCTCCAGCTAGGCGCCGACCCTGGCACCGTTGCGCGCCGCGCGGCACCGCCGCTCCCAGAGATTTTCGCGCCGCGCCACTCCGTCTAAGGAAGCTTCTAATAACATACCTATGGTGGGTTCTTGAAGAAGGGAGAAGGCAGGAATGTCCTGCTCATATACCGGTTGAGGTTCCTCAGGGTATCCATTATTTTCTCTGTAGTGCTCCTGACTGGGAAGGCCTAGGGTTCGAGACCTGAATGTGTGGTGTCAAGATTTTCTACAAGGGCTTGGTAGCTAGGTCGATTGCAGTCACTGTCTGCAGGAGAATTTGTGGCGGCCGGCTGATCTGATCGGACGTTTTCTGTGGTTTTTATGATCAGTACCATGCGAATACCGGAGCGGTTCCCTAACCAAAAGGCCTCGCAACGTGTTTGTTCTTTCCTTCCTCTTCCTTGTCAAATCCTTACCATTTCCTTACACTTACACCCTCACGCAGTGCACTACCACACATGCCGGGAGACTAGTAGAGAGCTTAGAGCTTGTCCCGGCTAGGGAGGTGCCCCGCTGGGGGGAGATACCTGGTTGTGGGAAAATCCCCTGTGGTTGTAGGAAAATCCCTTGTGGGAAAATCTCGCCACCTAGCGTGAAAAGATCACCACCACCACCTTCTGCGATGAAACATGAACTGCACTTACGGGACATATGACCTTGACGCGCCAGGAATCTTTAATCAATTATAGCACAAGTAAGAGGAAGATACGATCGCGCGCTGATCGTGGCTTGTTTGCTAGGGTACTGCTCCGGCATTCGCCTGTTATTGATAGTAGAAACGACGGGAAAGTTTCAATCAGAGGAGCCGGCCGCTATAAATCTCCTCCAGTATTCGACCTAGATACCTAACCTTCTTCTTCTTCGACGGTTTCTACCCCTTAGAGTTTGCCGTTTTCGATTTCCATAATTCTCGGTCCTCCCATTGACCCTCTTGCAATCCTTTCTCCTCCATTACTTCATGTATATATGTCTTCCAGGTTAAACCAGGTCTACCTCTTCTACGTCCTCTACGTCTTCTAGGTATCCAATTTACAATTTGTTTTGGCCATCTCTCATTTCGCATCCTCTGGACATTTCCATACCATTGAAGAGCTTTATTTTCTAGTCTTCTGGTTATGGTTGTTTGAACCCCAGCTCTTTCCCACACCACTTCGTTTCTTATTTTATCTAGTCTTATCTGCAAAGATCTTCTCATAAAGTCGAGCTCTACCGACCGTATTCTGTCTCTACGGCGTTTTGTTAACGGCCACATTTCTGCTCCATATAATATAATACCTTCCACGATACTGTGGAATATGTGTCGTTTTGTGTCTTGCCTTAAAACACTATTCCATATAAGGCCCTGCAGAGCTTTAATTGCATTCCTCCCCATTGCAAGTCTAGTAGTTATATCTTCATCAATTTTCCCATCGTCAGTAATTACAGTCCCAAGATATTTAAATTTCGAAACGTTAGCTATCTCGTCATCAGCGATATAAATATTAGAGGCATCTCCTCCTATGCATAAATATTCTGTCTTTTTAAGGTTGATTTTAAGTCCCCATTTTTCGTATTCTTCTTTTAATTTGCGAAGCATATACTCCATATCTTCCCGATCTGCTGCCATAATTACCTGATCATCTGCAAAAAGCAAAGAATGTAAGCACTTGTCATTTATGGGAACTCCCATTTGAGAACATTTCTTGTACCAGGTTTCCAAAGCTTGTTCCATATATATATATATATATATATATATATATATATATATATATATATATATATATATATATATATATATATATATATATATTAAAGAGAAGTGGCGATAAACTACATCCTTGCTTTAACCTTTTGTTAGTTCTAATGCTTCGGGTAATTTTCCTCCCCATTTTAATGCACGCTTCAGTATTCTGGTGCATTTTTGTAACTAAATTAATCCATTTTTCTTGCACTTTCAGTCTTTTCATTGCTGGCCAAATTTTACATCTTGGAACACTGTCGTAGGCCTTTTTCAGGTCAATAAATGTCATATATGTATCTATATTGTGCATTCCATTTTTTCTATTATCTGGCGTTAGCAATGGATGTTATCCAAACATGACCTCCCACTCCTAAAACCACTTTGTTCGCTGAAAGTTATTCCTTTTTGTATTTTTTCCTTTAGAATACTAGCGAATAGCCTAGCTATTGATGGGATGACACTAATTCCTCTGTAATTTTCACAACTAGTTTTGTCACCTTTCTTGTGTATGGAACTGGCTCTTCCATTCCAGATACCTAACTAGTGTCGGAAATCCTGCCACCGTCAGGAAACCTACGTGCCTTTCGTTGAGATGCACTGCAGTGACGTAAGTTGATGTCCTGAGCCACATCAGACAGTTACTATCGTTGCTTGGGTAATCTGTAAATAGTTCCTAACTCGCGGAACACCTGCAGTAACTTGTTAAACTGGGAATTTACTCAGTTACCCACCGTTTTCTAAATATTCGCTGCTTACCGTGAGTGAACTTGTAAATTTTGCTTTAGAGAGTATAAAATGGGAATAGGAATATTTTTTACGAAATCTATATGTAGCAAGTACCTTTTCTGTTCTTTTGAGGATTACATGTTCAAAACTTAATTGTCATCAGAATAAGACTATGGAGATGTGTGAAAATACATTCTTTTTAAGATAAAATAATTTGAAAATGATCCGAATTATGCCCGACTAAACACTTTTACCTTTCGGTGAAAATAACATCGAAATCGTGTCAGCCATTCCAGAGATTGCCCGGAACAAAGAGACTTTTTATATCATCTAGATACGCATATGACATTATTGACAGTTTTTGAAATCACAGATAGACACTAATTTTATTTATAAAACACGGTAATTTCTAGTGTCAAATTGAAGCTTTATTTTATTGTGTTCATTTTTATTTGAATATATCTTATTAAGTAAAATACTCGTACTTTAATTGTAAAATTATTATCTTCATTTACATTTTTAGTGTTTTACCAATTTTATAAACAATTGTGAATCAACTTTGTGTATTAAACTGTCTATTCGTCACACTTATATTAAAGGTGTCTTTCAAAAGAGTTTTTCACTCAGAGCGTCCTGTGCAATTAACATTGAAATGGACAATTTGTTGCAATGAGAGAGCAATTAAAAAGCACGAGTAAAGTGTCTTGCTTCCCATCCCTAGAGATTGTCAACGAGAAGCAAGAAATGTGATGGAACTGCATGCCGGGGGCCTACGTGCTAATGACGTTGTTACAACAGCATGCTACAACACCGACTAAGACGTCCTTAATCTTCTAGCCTTCCTTAATACGCTAAGCTCACTCGGATTGGCTCGTCACCTTTGCAGGGATGATGTTCTGTAGAAAATGTGACCTGAGAGTCAATACCAAATTTCCAGTTAAGTTTAAAGTATATTATTCACATTCCCAGAATGTTTAAACACATAATTTTGTATACTTCAGGACATTTTTAGCGGATTATCTAAAAGGCCTCTGTTCTTCCGCGCCCGAGGAAATGTTTGTAAATATTCCGCACTATTTTTTTCGCTCCGAAAATTTAGAGTAATGAATTTGCCAAAAGGTAATGCGGAAGCAAATGAAAGCTAGAAGCAAATGTGATAAAAACATTTCTTGCATCAACTAATTCTTTTCCAGGAGCAACTAGAAAATACTAGAAATTTATTATACATTTTAATGTTTTCATACATTTACATCACTTACACAAAAACGCATAAGACACTTTCAGTAATCAACGGAAAGCATTAGTGCGTAGAACTTACAACACTGATACTGCTGATTAAATTACATGAAAACAGCTTATACTAATGAATGATACTAATAACATTCCCATTCGATGCACTGGTGTGTATTTGTCTTCCATTTCCCCTGTAGCGCGCCCCAGAGCTACAAACCGCGTGTTCATTCAAGATTGCCTAATAGCAACCAATATTTCAATAATTCAACATTGTGAAGATGGCGTTGGTTCATTTTAGAAAATGACGCGAAACAATGGAGCAGCAGCCTACTCTGAACGCAGTGCCAGTGCGCTAGGCGGCTTTAGAGGCGGTAGGTCACGTTCGAGGACGAAAGTTATGAAAATTGAAATGGATGTTCGTTTTGCAAATATGAAGGCATTGTTTTTTTTTGTCCCGTAAACATCAGATAATGAGTAATACCATGTATTACAATAAAAGTCTTAAAATGTGTGCCAAGTTACGTTACTGAATTCGTGTTTTATCAGTTTCCGTTCATTGAGAATTCATTAATTAGCAATATTTATGTTCCACTTCATGTTATGTTTTCACCAGCAAATTTAACTAACGAGCACCAGTATTTTTAAAATTATTCATATTTATTAAAAGAGGAATCTACAATAATGGGTAGAAATATTTCAAGCTGATCGAATATGAAAATCTTTATCGGTGGAAAAACACATGATATCTTTTACTTTCTAGCTACGGGGTAGAGAGAAAGTTATGTAGTGCTCCGCGAAAAACCTCTTATTACTGGGACATGGTAACAAAAACGAGGCTAAATCCAGTTGATAAATTTAAAAATAAAAATCCTCTAACACACGGTATAGTCAGAATGCATGTTTTGTGATTCCTAGATACCAAAAAATCTAATGACGGCAAAACGTCTGTCTGTCCGTCCGTCCGTCTGTGAACAATGATAGCGGCGATCCCGTTAAGCCAATTTTTTCCCATCGATCCTTTTTTGATATTCCCCAATCGATCTGGTAGATGTCGCGGCCCCTTGAATTTGAAACCGATATTTTAAATTTGGGAGGTACTTTACATAACGTCCCTGGGACATTTTCAAAATTTTCAAAAAAATGGCTCCGTCGTTTTTTATTAAATTTGGTTATTGGATAGTGTGAAGGACGTTTAAGAGAATAGTGAAAGTCTCAAATACGTTAAAAACCTGATTTTTCAAAAATTGCAAAAGTTTAATAGTTTTCGAAGTCTTCCTACAACTAAAATATTAAGGATAGATCTATCCCTAGATGTTTCCCTTAATGAAATATGTTCCTTAAGGATAGATTTTGAAATATTGTCATGTACAATGTTTCGGGAATTTAAGAATTTTTTGCGTAATTTCGCATGAAAACACGGGAGAGGAAGTACGTGCTGTTTTAGCACCATTAGTTTATAGTTTGCGTGTGTGAAGAAGCTGTGTATCTGACACTACACCAGCTGTACTCAGTCTGCCTGGGACATAGTTACCGAAATCCCTTTCTAGTTGCTTCATTTATAATTTACATAGATTGACACGATCATATCGAGGAATCTAAATTAATAAAATTGGAAAAGAGAACTGGGGTTGGTAGATAAGAGAATATTCTGGTCTCAGATTTATTGTGCATTGGACCTGCTTTCAAGATAAAAGATAGAGGCCACATGGGTGTATATTCACTTCTACAGAATTAAAACGCTGGTTTACGTCATATATTTGATTGTTCACTTCTTTTTAGTTTCTCACCTTTCTATGTAATAATGAAATGGGAATGATGGTTTAAATTAGAGCTTTTTTCCTTACATCGAGCGCTTTTCAGAGAATTGTTTGCTTCATTGACTCCATTTCATTTTCTTCATAACACACGGTATATATAATCATAACACAGAATTGTAAATCAATGACAAGAATAGCAATTCTTCACAGCAATATTTTCGTGGCCGTATAAATAGCGGACCAAATAATCCCTTGAAATTTTCTCGTGAAACTTGCTTTCTAATTCTACATGTAAATTCCGGACCAAACCCACCCAAGTAAGGAAAACGACTGATTGAGCACGTAAGGACGTTAGGGAGGCCGCCGCAACTGCCACCGCCGCTGCCACGCTGCTGTCCAACTTTTTCTTGTGGCTTATTGAAAATCTTCCAGACTCGCTCCTGCATCAAAATGAAAAGCAAAGAAAGCACTAGAAGAGTGTCCGAATTTGAAGTTCATAGTTTTACGGGTAATTTACATTTAATACGGGCAAGGAAAGACGTGCTGGCTTCTTTAACAAATAGGCTAGCACACAAGTTCTTTATTCATAAGTTAAAATAATGATAACTAATGTTGTGGAAATGGGAATGTCTCGAAAAAAATGTGAAATTTTAGGTACAGTGTATTTCTGAAATGTACTTATAAATTCATTGTATACTAGTCTCAGCATCACTCCCCTCCTTAATGCCATTATTCTGTAAACTACCAAGTTTTGAGGACACAACCCGCCACTGTTTTACAAACCATACATTTTGAACAAGTCAGTCTTATGTCTGGTCGTACCACGGACTTCTCTCATGTCTGGAAGATTGGGGAGGGAGTTGTGCTTTAAAATTAATGGCTATGAAAATGTTCTTCAAAAAAAAGTGCCACCTTCCACTTTTACCTGGAAGGGGATGAAGTAGTCGGTCCGCAAATTACGTATGTCCTTCACTGGGTCGGTAGGCAATTTACATATGATTTAAACTGTCATTTTCCTTCTGGTCCGCAATTTACATACCCTGATTTTCGTAAATATCTTGATTTTCAAATGTCGAAGATGCTTCCGCGTCTGAGTGTGAGTAGTTGAGTTTTTGATCTTCATTGCTGTGCAGTGAATAAAAATGCAGTATGCCTTTATGTATTAAGTACTGACTATTACATTTTTGCAGTGCATAGAGTGACAGAGTAACGTTGTGAATGCACGGTGGAAATTACACCGTCTTACGTTTCCTAATGACGTTTTCTATTTTTTTTATTGTGTAATCAATAAGATTTTGATCTTGGTCAAACTGATCAGTGGTCGGTTCCTATTCTATTGTTCAGTTCCTAATCGACGTTACATTTTTATTGACTCCTTTAAAATTGATTCGCCTTCCAACGGATCAATACTGACCCCGTTTGGAACTCGTGGTTTAAATGGTCATAAGACGTACGAGTACGTGTTGGTTTTGCTGTGACGATCTGTGCAGTGACATTACAAAGACAAGGGGATATATCCGTACGTTAAAAGAAGCATCCACTCTCAAGAGAACCTTGCAAGCCTGGCTTGCAACGGATGGAATATTCGGGTTTATCGCTTCCTCATTATCCTCCAGGTGTTTCATTGTGGAAAAATTCGGAAATGACATATTTGCACCCAGCAAAAAATAGGTTTGTGAGCCTGACTTTGATGTAAATGGGGCCCTTTATGTCGATCCAATTTCTCAACCCTATCACAGAACTGCTGCTATCGCACATATCTTCCCTACATAGATTGGCAATCCCATTTTACTCTATCAATGTTGACACATCACTTTACCGGCTGAGTTTAACTCAGATCCAACAACTTAGGTCCTAGGATTCGAGTCCCGACAGTGGCGTATCATAGATACTAAATAGGTCGAATTTAGCTGTTGTCTGGAGGAAAATTCAGAGGCTGCTCTGATTGGTTATTTTCCGTGATTTTTCCAATCACTGTCTGGCGGATGCCGGAGCAGAACTCTGACAAACGGGCCACGGATCGCGCGCGAGCTTTCCTTCCAGTTCCTTATCCTATCCTCTCCCCATACACCCACACACAAAATGCAATACAGTACCACACATATCAGACTAGTCGGGAGTTTAGTGTGTGTCTCGTCTAGGGCGGTGCTTCACTGGGGGAGATACCTGGAGAGGGAAAATTCCCCCTCGTGTCGACGCATAGGTCGGCGTCGGAGATATCCATTTAGTAGGGGACACCGCCACCTCCCGGAATAAAACATACACAATGGGAACTAATAACCGTTGCAGTTGATGTATTACTCGCGCAACTTTTCGTGAACGATGGATTGAAAAAATGCAGGTAGAGTGGGGGTATTAGTTACATAATTAGCCACTAGGTTTTATGAAGCAATGTCAATCTCTGGAGATCAGTCATGTCTTCGCAACTTTCTCAATTATTTGCGTTCTAAATTTCTCAGGAGTTCGAGGTATCTCCTGTGATGGATCTTTACCTGCTTTCTTCGATCAGTTCTTTAGTTTTTTTGGAGAAAATCACGGACAGAAGTTCTCTTCAACAGAAAATAGTTTCTGTTTCGCGGCAGTGAAGATGTGTTTGGAATATTGTCATCAGTGCTCGCTGCGAGCTTTTGCCTTCAACTGTTTATTGCCACAGAGAAGAAGCCGCCAGGTCATCGTTCCAGAAAAGTTGCGCGAGTAATACCTGGAAACATCAATCAATAAATCTATCAATCAATGAATCCATCATTAACAGATCTCAACATAAACTCAAATCTCTTATTTGAAGGCGGACATGATTGTTTTTGTTTTTCCGACGCCGTATCCCCCACCTCTCCACCTACGAGAATTTGGTACGAGGTGCAGCTAGCTACACGTGTTTTCTCCTCCGCCCCTTCACCACCGCGTGGCCGGCGGAGGCGGAGGCGGCGGTGGCGGAGGGGCGTTACGCAAGCTTGCGCAAGTCGACGCCCGGCGGCGCGTATTCTGCTAGTCACCGAACGAGGCTCGAGACGCAAAATTCCGGAGAAAAAAACCACGCCCCCCTGCCGCCCGACGCCGGCCTGCGCCCCGCGACGAGACGCACAATGGGCCGAAATGATCGTTCGAATGAATTCTCAACAAAATTCAGTCAAGGTATCAACTTGTTATATGCCTGCGAATGAAATACTTTACACCAATTCATTATTTTGTTTTCTTTGACTGGCAACGTAATTTATGTACATGAGTCTCAAAGATCGCCACAGCTCGTTCAGCGTGTATAAGCTCGTGTATAAGCAACTTCTGAAATTTCTGAATGATAAATATTGATTTCGTTGATATCGCTTATAGAATACTTTATGTCAGATTTGGGTTTTTGATATCAAAAACCGTTTTTGGTTCTGAAAATCTATTTTTCTATCTATTTATAAGAAAACATATTTTGTTGTAGATGACTCAGTTCGAATCCAATTTACCACATGAATAACCACACGGAAGCTACCATGGCTTATTTCTGATTTGGATTTTAAAGCAAATTTTTGTTATTTGTTTTTTCCTCAGTCACGACAGAACAGACATCGTCTACAATATGCATTAAATTTCGAACTCAAAAGTATAAAGTAGAAATGTATTTTACCATGTGAATAACTTTCCTACAATAATCCCATTGTAACAAGTTGCGCAGCTTTATTACATTTTTTTAAACAGGAAAACAAACCTTTTCTTTCGGTTACAGCACTACCAATGTAACAGTTTTGATTTCGGTCTCACTATTGAAACGGTTAAGGTTACGGTTTCGATTTGGTATCTCGATTTTAATCACTAAAAATTGAAAAGTAAGGCGTGCATACAGACTTGAATAGTACAGATTTTGCAGGGGAATTGTTCTTCCTTGGGTTCGAGACCTGTGTGAAACATTCATGTTTTCATTCTATGGTTGAAGGCACAATCTGTATCATGTAATACCTAATCGTTTGTAATTTCATATCTGCTTACAAAAGACAAGTATCAAAATTTTACTTTTGGTTGTCAATGATAAAATACGAACACAAAGACGAACGTATAATTAATGAGAAAATTAGCCAACTTGGGTAGCGCGTATAGTTAAGGAAGGAGCGTAATAATTGTTTAGATTCGAGGGGTTGAGAATTGTACCACTTTGTGTGTAAGGAAGAGTGTGCGCGTTCATATATTCATCTTTATTCATTCTTCTTTCAAATATCACAATGCGTCTCTACTGCTTTCAACTGAAAGTGAATGGTGTAAAACACATATACACACAACACACGCACAGGAACCCTCATAACCAACGTTCGAGATTAATACAAACCGATTCGAAGACCTGCGAGACATGCCTTAGCTACCTCCATTTTCCGAGACCATTTGTCTTTTGATGTACAACATGTAAGGAAACTCTATGGACTGAGTACTTTTCTTCTACTCCCATAGTATAATTCTTTTATAGGATGAATGCAGTTCATTGCGTAATGATTGTCGTTATAATACAATTTCAATACAGTAGCTGCAATAAACAGCTTCAATATTGTTGTTTGATCAATCACAAAAAAGTTTAAAACTGAGCATTAAGAGGAAATTAATTATATACAAAGTTATAGTAAATATTTCTTTCTATTGACGTGACCCGCGCGCAAATGATAGTAAACCGCACTAATAGAGCAAAATGCTGAAATGTCCAACGGGAGTAAACAAGTCCTGTTGATTTTTTTATTTAAGGTCGCATCAACATCTAGGTCATTAGCGACCACTGTTGTATTTAACGGTATAGTAACTGTGAAGATGACATGGTGATGATAGAGGGAGAAAGAACGCAAGTACAACCATGCCCAGGGCGGGACTCGAACCCCCAATCTTTCGGTCCGAGATCGCTACGGCACGACTTCCTTATGATCTCGGCCATGCAGATCAGCAGTCACATAGAATTAATACTGCCAAAAATACGAGAATGGCTAGAAATGATAACACGGTTAAAATTTTATATTCACATTATTGCTAGCGATAAAAGGTACAGTATGGAATTACTTAATGGGTAATGTATTAACATTTATACACTCGTGTGAGGTTTACGACACTTCATACTTTGTGAATTAATACTCATCATTACATCATCGTTTCATAATTTACTAGCATTTTCCTTTTTAGTAGATATTTTTCTGTTTATTTTGCTCAACGCGTCTCGCGGCCGTTCGGGCCCAGTGTGCGCGGGGTCGTTCCCCTCGTCTTGAGCGCCCCATCTGGGAGCCGGTTGAGGCAGGGGACCCACTGACGCCAAACTGCCAGCCCAGCGCCCGGCGCCAAACTGCCAGCCCAGTGAGGTGCTCGGCTATTTTTATCGCGACGCAGCGTATGAATCATGTTGTAGTCGTAAAATATGACGCTGAGGGACCGGGAATTATACGTCCCTGATACGCGAACGTTGCGTGATAGATGACAAGGTTCTGGTCAGGTAGCTGTGTTGCTCTTCCAATTAAATGTTTTGCTGAGTCTTTGCACCATTTCGTGAATGAATGGGTAAGAAAATGAACTGGCATTAAATGAGCTGAAAGTTGATAGAATAGGTATTTATCAAATTATCCGTCTTTCTTTTGGTGTTGTGTTTGGGAGTGTGAGAGACCAGAATGAGTTTTGAAGAAAAATGTTATGAAACACAACTTCACGATTTTATGCAGCCTATGAGGTAACAGCTAACATACATAAGGTAACAGCAGGTTGAGAAGATTAAGTTTAGAACTTGTGCAGCATTGTAGAGTTCACCTTTACTCCATTTCGTGTCACATGACAGTCGGTAACCTAAATATATACTAGATAATCAGAATATTGGTCAAATTAAATTATGCTCTAGATTACTTTAATGCGTTCAACATTATGTGTTGTTGTTACATTGTCGTTCTGTTCTTCACTTAATGCCATTAATGAAACACACCAGAACTATCATCGTTACGCAATGTACCTATCTCAAATCAGCGCAGCGCATATTGTATTCCGTGCAAGTTCACCTTTCCTCTTTCCCGTTTCACATGATAGTCCATAATCTGAATAATAATTTTTCACTATCTCAATGAAACATGCGCTATATTATTTTTACGCATTCAACATAGTGTGCGATCCAAGTTGCATTGTCGTTTCGTTCCTCCTTGAATCCCATTAAAGAAACACTTCAGGGCTATCAACGTTATGCAAGGCGCCTATCTCAAATCAGAACTGTGCGTATTGTACTCCGTTTCAGGCGCCAGTCCACCTGTGCGATAAAACTCGTTAGAGTCTGCGCCACAAATGGCGTGGAGCGGCGGCGCGCAGGGCGGGTCTGAGCGAAGCGGCGGGCGAGGCTTAGTGAAGCAAGGTATGAGCTGAGGGGCGGCAAGGGGCTCAGCGAAGCGGGGTGTGAGGTAAGGGCGGGGCGGGGCTTAGTGAAGCAAGGTATGAGATGAGGGGCGGCAAGGGGCTCAGTGAAGCGGGGTATGAGGTGAGGGGCGGCAAGGGGCTCAGCGAAGCGGGGTGTGAGGTGAGGGGCGGTAAGGGGCTCAGCGAAGCGGGTGTGAGGTAAGGGCGGGGCGGGGCTTAGTGAAGCAAGGTATGAGGTGAGGGGCGGCAAGGGGCTTAGCGAAGCGGGGTGTGAGGTGAGATGAGAGGCGGGGCGCGGCTGAGCGTTGCGGGGTGTGAGGTAAGGGCGGGGCGGGGCTTAGTGAAGCAAGGTATGAGGTGAGGGGCGGCAAGGGGCTCAGCGAAGCGGGGTGTAAGGGAAGTGGAGAGGCGAGGCCTATTGAAGCAAGGTATGAGGTGAGAGGCGGGAAGGGCCTGAGCGAAGCGGAGCGTGCGGTGCGGTTGGGGGGCGGGGCGGGGCTAAGCGAAGCGGGATGAGAGGTGAGGGGCGTGACGGGACGTCGCGGGTGACGCGTCGCCGCGCGGGCGGCAGACGGCGGTGATATCGAGGTGATATCGGAACGCCCACGCACAGGTTGCGCGCGAACGCTGCGGCGGCGCCGTGGATTTGCAAGTCACCGGCCGCTTTGTGCTAATAGATTCCTATCGCGCGGCGCGGGAGAGCGGGGCAACGCCCGCGTTACGACGCGCGCGCACGCCGTGCCCCACCGCCCCGCCCCGCCCCGCCCCGCCCCGCTCCGACTCGCGCCGCGCTGCACCTGTGCCGCCCCACCCCGTCACCACCCTTGCCTCTCTCTGCAGTCCCCCAACGCTACTGTCTTTATCCGCACCTATCCCACCCCCCCAAACACACACACACACACACACACACACACCGCCGCGTCTTACACCACCACAAACCACAGTTCCCCGTTTTCACTCCTCTCATTGCGCTTCCCTTTTGGACCCGCTGCTCTTCGCTCCTTCCCGCTTCACCCATTCTCGTTACGCCTTGCTCCTCCCCACACCTCTCCTTTCCACGAAGTTCTGACCACTTCACACTTTCCTCTCCTATCCAATCCCTTCCCGCCCCGATCAGTCCAGTTCTGCGCCGCTTCTCCTCGCCCAGGTCTCTTACTTCCGTCTTCTAACGCCGCCGTCTTTGTCCAGACCCGTTCCGAACCGCCCTCTCATACACCACCTTTCCCCGCTCTCCTCCACTCCTCACTTTGCTTTTCCCATTTCTCTTCGCTCCATCCTTCCTCACCTCTCCCCTTACCGTCCATCCCCTCACCGTTCCTCGCAGCCTCAGCCACTACATCCTTTCCGGCTCTGCCAAGCGCCTCCCCGCCCCGCACTGTTCTGTCCCGCGTCCTCTCATCCTGGCCGATCTCCCCCAACGCATCCCGATGCGCTGCGATTGTCCAATTCGATTCTTTTCGATCTCCCCTATCCTCTCCAATTTGCCCCCATTTTCAATCTGCCTCGATCCGACCCGACTCCCTCAGACGCGATTCACCCCAATTCAATTTATCTCGTCCCGTCCGTGTTACCTCTTCCCGCCAGACTCACGCCCTCTTAGCCCGATCTCATCTACCTGTCCCGCTTTTTCAGAAGACTAATCAATTAAAGACTTACAATCATCCTCATCACCAAGATACACAATGAGTAATTGCGTATACTTCTTATCGTCACATACTCAATTTATGTATTTCAGTGTTTTATAGAGTAATTTTCCACAGACAACATATCCTCTGAAAATTATAATGCAGGTGTGGCAGCTTTCTGAGCCATCTCCGACCCATTCTTTAGTAATGTGTGTGAAGGGACGGTGCGCAGCTGAGATTTCCCAAAGCCCTAACGTAATTGCAGCCCCGGAATTGTTTTTCATTCAAAACATATAGAAAATGTATTTACTTCTCATTAACATTAATTGCCAAAGGTTAATTCTGTTGCGTAGAGAAATTAATTCTGTTTGTGTTATGGCAAGACACTTGTCTTCGAAATCAGGACCCCCGTGACGTCCTACCTAAGGCCTCTGTTGTTTCTGGATGCACCTGTGTATGTGCAGATTTCATCAGGTCGTGAATTCAACGTACTTTTATTCTTCAATTACCTCGTTTGTAATTATATATTTTTCTCTAATTTTGTTATTGCATTTCTTTTCCGTTTATTAGCCAAGTGGTTCATTTTCGTCTCGTTGTTGCAACGAGGGCTGAAATTATGGACTTTCTATTCTTTTTTATGAATAAATAGATGATGAGTGGTATTAGGAAGTTTAAAATGACAACCCAATAACTCATTGTTGTTTCCAACCTCTTTAATCAGCATATTTCTTTGTAAACTATTTCCATAAATTGTTCACTGAGGGTTGAGCAAAATACTTCAAATTTAATATCTACGAGTACCTACTTCGCCAAAATATTTTGGAAATAAGTATTTAAATGCGTACTCAAAATACATTAGGTTTCTATTTCTTAAAAACATACATATTTAAATTACTCAATATACAATAAATATAATAATTTTAAGTTATATATTTTTTACTGCAACAATATATTATAATTGTCAATTACAATTTGGGATTTGGGAATTTGGGACTATATTGCAATTGTCAATTTCAATAAATTAGTAATTGACTGTCGTATAAATTTCTGAGCAATAACTAAATTTAATATACACATGTAAAAACACTTTCAAATATAAAACGATATAAAAAATGTCAAACACAAATACTGGAATACTGGAACCAATGTTTCAAACAGAATATCACACAAGAAATCTCTAGTTGGCAATGATATAAAATCCCCATAGGAAAATAGTTGTTCAACTGGCGCGGATAAACGTAAACTAGTCTTATAATAAATAAACGCTTTTTTAATTGTCGGATAATTGTCCAGCATTTTTAATGATTAAGATTTATCATTTAAAATGAAGAGAATTATAATTCAACAGCTTCACAGGGCTTCTAATTTTGTTTCAGTAAAGTGCATTGACTACAGAAATCAAACAAAAAAAACTATCTTCGTTATCTTGTTTAACTATTATTCAAATTATTTTAAGTTTTTCTTTTATTTTAAATCTTCTATTTATTCTTCTCCTATTTTATGTATTTAAATACATCACCAAAATACATGTCCAAAAAACTAAAAAATACAGTTTTTCAAACATAGAATGTATTTAAAATACGTATTTCAACATAAGTATTTAATTACTACCCAACCATGTGGACGCCCGATATAAAAACCTTTTTATAATTGGCACAGTATATATTGTTATTAGATAATAATTTAGGCGAAGATAAGAGTGTAAACAAAAAAGTGCATTTTTATTCAACAGCTCAAAAAGAAAAGAAAGCAGGTGTCTTTGGCTCGTATGTGCGTGGAATTTTTTATTTTTCTGAATGGTTTGACATAATCATTGCGTTTTTAATTGGTCAAACAATTGTACATAATACGTGCGTCACTACATATGAAACGTCAGTGAAATTCAAGATCGAATACACTGTGCTTCTAAATGAACTTTTGAGAAATGTTTCAAAGAGTTATTCAGCAATAGAGTTTTTGTTTCTTAAATTATAACAAATGTACACATCTCTTCCATGCAACTTTGGTTATTCATCATTTACGTAGCTTAGCAGTAGCACTTATTTGGTATACGTATCGAGAGCATCATCCCATTTCGTCATTTCTGATTTCTATCGTGTGGATATTAACCGCCAAACGCGTATATCTAATGGCACCTCCAGATGGACACTTATGCTTTAAGGCATTAGTCATCGGCCCTACGAACTCCCTATTCTAAAATCAACTGCGGTGTCTCAGTCGGAACTCTGTTGCCTCTGTTACATGGTTTCCTGGTACATCCTGAGATGTAAGTACGTACAGTAGAAGATTTACGACACGAGCTTCGTAAGCTGGCTCGAATTCGACCACTGCTTGCAGAACGGGCTTCGGGTAACCTACTTTCAGATTCACCGCTGTAGATAACATTCACATAATAATCAGTTCTTGCAACGGGTGGCCTCCGTCCTACTCTCGGGGCTAAAAATGTATCGGAATCCTAACTGTCATTGGCGCGGTAAACTATTGAATATGTAGAACCTACATCACCACCTTTCCTGCCGAAGCTACCGTCCTTGTTGACTATAACCAGGTTGCGCCCCTCATCAGTGTACCCGTTGTCGACCTCGCAACTGAAGTTGCTTCCGACACCATCTGCCAAAGCCTTCAAATAACGCCTCTCATTCTTCTTGTACCGGGAGCAACATACTTTCTGACACAGCCCCCGCTGAAGCCAGTGGATAACCGTATGACTACCACTGACTTCAGCAACTAAATTGACCTTAAAAGCGAGTTGTTTGAGGTATATAATTCATGTAATAGTTAAAATGTCTATTATTTAATAATCATTCAGGTTTTTACGCAACTAATACACCAATAGGTCATTGGCGTACACATGAAATGTTTGTCGAACGAGGCGATGATAGAATCCGACATTTTGAAATGAGTACGCCAAAGACTCTTTCGTACGAGTTGTGGACATTAATTTTTATCTCGGAAACTTATATTCATGAGATTATAATCGTGGAATCATTATCAATATGCGAGGCGGCAGCCTTGATGATTCATATCGCATCAGTGTTTTCTTTAGTTTGGTGTAATTAGTTATCTTATATGGCTGCGAGTTACGTGCGGTACTTGTATCGCAAAATAACACATTCCAGTCCATAAACAGCGAAGTTTCCATGCATTAGAAGTGAACAATCGCCGCTATCTCCGCTTTACTCCCTTCGCCTTTCAACCAACGACTCCCGTCTTTGCCGCCGAATTTTCCTCCGCCTTCGTCCCAAGAACGTCCGCCTATGCCATGGTCCAGAAAAAAGGTCTCCTCCATTACCGCCTAGTCTCCTTTCGCCTTCGACCCAGCAGATGCCGCCTCTGCTTTCGCCACATAGCCTCCATCCGCCTTCGTTCTGACGCCTCCCGCTGCCCTTGCCACTGCCTGAATTCCCTCCAACTTCGACCAAGCAACTGCCGCCTCCACCTTCGTCCTAACATCTTCGTCCTCCTCCATCGCCGGCTAATCACCCTCTGGCTTTGTCCCAGCAGGCGCCGACTCAGCCTTCACCGTCTAGTCTCCCGCGGCCTCCATCCAGACGTCTTTCGCCTCTTCATTCGTTACCTAATCGCCCCTCCATCTTCGTCCCAGCAGGTACCGCCTCCTCCGTCTAGTTTCCCTCCGCCTTCATTCCAGAAACTGCTGCCTCCGCTTTCGTCCTGAAATCTTTGACCTCCTCCATCGCCACCTAGTCTCCCCCCGCCTTCGTCCTGATATTTTCCGCCTCCTCCTTTGCCGCCTAATCACCTTCCGCCTAGCAAGAGCCGTCTCCACCTTTGCTGCCTCCCCCCATTCGTCCTGATATTTTCCGCCTCCTCCATCGCCGCCTAGTCTCCCTCCGCCTTCATTCTAGAAACTGCTGTCTCATCTTTCGTTCCGATATGTTCGGCCCCCTCCATCACCGCCTAGTCTCCCTCCGCCTTCGTTCCAGAAACTGCTACCTCCGCTTTCGTCCTGAATTCTTTGACCTCCTCCATCGCCACCTAGTCTCCCCCGCCTTCGTCCTGATATTTTCCGCCTCCTCCATCGCCGCCTAATCACCTTCCGCCTAGCAAGAGCCGTCTCCACCTTTGCTGCCTCCCCCCATTCGTCCTGATATTTTCCGCCTCCTCCATCGCCGCCTAGTCTCCCTCCGCCTTCATTCTAGAAACTGCTGTCTCATCTTTCGTTCCGATATGTTCGGCCCCCTCCATCACCGCCTAGTCTCCCTCCACCTTCGTTCCAGAAACTGCTGCCTCCGCTTTCGTCCTGAATTCTTTGACCTCCTCCATCGCCACCTAGTCTCCCCCCGCCTTCGTCCTGCTATTTTCCGCCTCCTCCTTTGCCGCCTAATCACCTTCCGCCTAGCAAGAGCCGACTCCACCTTTGCCGCCTCCTCCCATTCGTCCTGACATTTTCCGCCTCCTCCGTCGCCGCCTAACGCTGCCATTTTTCGCCTTCCAGCTTCGCAATCTAGTCTCCCTCTGCTTTCGCCGCGCCACCTGTGCCTCAGTCCTCGTCGCCGCCGGCGGCGTCTGACGAAGCGGCGACGTGCGCGAAGGGCGTCTTCCGTCTTCGCTGTAACGTATGAGCGTAATTAAATGTTGGTGATTAAGGCAATTTGCTCCCGATTGGTTAAGTGGTTGGAGGTGTTTTTCTTAATTTGCAAATCCTTCATAACGTGGTCAGCAACTTGCCCAGTAATTTGAGACATAATTTCTATTTTTTTGCCCGATGGTATGGAATTCTGTTTTCGATACATCGTTCAGTAAATCTTGTCACTTCTAAAAGCGTATAACCTGTTTTATTACCTTATTTCCCTCTTTTTCATCATAGTGTAAGTCAATATTTCTTTTAAACTCTGTTGTATCTAGCATTAAGTTTTGCACAGTTCCTCAAACACTTAATCTAACGCTTTACTGATAGCATTTGTTTAAAAAAGGGAATCAAAAAATAAATTTCTGCTCGCGACCACACTTCAAATCATTGGGCATGGCGAATAGAACGGCGGCAGCTAGAAGAATATCATAGTAAGTTGATTCGCATAAAGACGTTTCATTTTAATACTGAAATACCTGGAATATTTTGTAAATACATAAAGATAGTAGTAAAAAATAATATTTATTTTAGAAATGAGTAAAGTAAGCCATTATTCAATGGGTGGATAAACAAATAACGTTCTCGTATTGACCTAGTATTACCCATCTGTAATGTACATATTTAATCTTATTCGATCGCCGTTTGAAGATGCTGACATATTTTAGTAGTATAAATAAATCCCGCTGAATATTGACATTGACATATCGGCAGTAGCAATCGTGTGGTATGTTACATTTGAACGGAGTGGTCATTCAAAGTAGGAAGTGGACGAAATGTAATTGGATGATTGAAAAAATTCCCCAAAGTAATGTAATTAGCTAAGGGTGACTACAATTGGATAGGCTGTGAAGGAAGAATAATTATATTTCTTCATTTATGAATAAAGCAATACTTCGTGTCCACCGAATTGTTTACCAAAGAATTGCTAGGCAACCTTTACTACATCGGATATAGAAATGAGCCATTTTATCGACTCTTAATGCGTAAGTTAAGAGCACATGAAGAAAATAGAATAATATAACATTATTATTTGTATGTTCAAAGATTCATAGAGGCAAGTAATACTTACGAATTTACTCATTAATCACTTTCCTCTGTTGAAATACCTATCGGTGACTTGACACATCATTGAGAGTAGCAGTTTCTGATAATCATGCAAAAATAATGGAATTGTTTTATATGCATAGTTCTTGATTAGAAATGAAAAATGCGACACTGAACTCAACCATTTTCTCACTTAGGACAGACATTTAAAAAAAGGCTCATTATGAAACAAGAGACCCTCATGATTTGAATTAATTGATACATGAAATTTCAGACTCTTCTCATCATTTCGAGCTTCTACCTGCGTCAAAACGCTGACACCAAAATTAACCAAAGAATGAAAGAGGATCACGAGGAATTTCAACTTCGGTGTCAGATATCCTTCGGTCAGATCAGGTTTCCTAAAAGAGGCTGATGAAATATGCTGTACAGGAGTGGCAGGGCTCTTGGAGAAAATACTTTTTTGTATTTCTGCATTATAATGTACCTTCTTCGTAGGAAAAAATCGTTCATAAAATAGCATCTTACGTCACAGATTACGACGTATTTGCCAATTATGGAACGAATAATTGCACCATCTCATATTCAGATAATCGCAGTGAGAGAATCGCGAGAGGGTGGCGGTAAACGAAACACCTTTTTTTACTGACAAATCACATCTACCCACTTCACAATAAAGATTTTTCAAAAAATAGCTTTGATTCTCTTTTTTTAATGCAGTTATACGAAAAAAAATAATTTATGAAAATATAAATGCATTCGTTCAAATTGGAAAATTCACGCCTAACGTCGCTCGTGTTCAACACATACACTCGCGGAATAAAGCTTAACATTATAAACTCATTGCATAATATATTATTTTAAATGAGGCATTCATGCACTTCCAAAACGCTGCGACATTTCACTACAGAAAGAGTACCCGAAGAAAAGTAATCTAAAATTCTTTTATCTGCATTTTTACTTTCTCGCTATCGCAACGGCGGTAGAGAGAAAGTTGTAAAATGCTGCGCGAAAAACGGCGAATTTTCGGCAACAGAACTCTTATTACAGGGCTCTGGAAATGAAAAAGTAGATAAATCCAGATGCCAATTTTTAGAAAAAATCCTTTAAAAAGTGGTGTAGTCAGAATCCATATTTTGTGGGTCCTTGATATCAAAAAATCGATGGACGGCAAAACGTCTGTCCGTCCCTTCGTTTGTCTGTCTGTGAACAACGCTAGCCGCTAAACTGATCGGGCGATTTTCCCCAAAATCGATATTCTGTGATCGATCTGGCTGATGTCCAAGCGCTTGAATTTGAAACCTATATTTTAATTTTAAGGGTACTTTACATAGACCCATGTAACATTTTCAAAATGTTCAAAAAGATGTCTCAATTGTTTTCGATTGAATTTTGTTGTTGGATGGCGTCAAGGACGTTTAATAGAATGGATCAGGTCACATTTTCCTTTAAAATTCTGATTTTTCGAAAATTGCAAAAACTCAAACTTTTTTCGTCGTCTTCCTACAACAAAAATATTAAAGACAGATTTTTTTCTTAATACAAACCTGTTCATCATAAATCCTTTAAGTTGCCACACGAATATTGCACCATAGGCGAACAATGTTTGGAATTCAGGCTAAATTGTCCATTCCGAGTGTCCTTTGCTTCAAAGGCGGATACGTACGGATAGAACATTGTTTCCATGTGTGATGCAACGACATTTTATATGGTAAAGCAATTCCGCACATTGGGAAAGAAGATCGGACTAACAAGGAACCTCTGGCACTCTATGTATGGGTAATCAGTAAACCAATTAATGGAACTGGAAGAAATCTTACAATGGATAACTCGTTCACATCCATTCAACCAGCTGATACACTGCTTACAGATCATCGGCTCACAATTGTAGGAACTTTGCAGTACAACAAACCCGAAATACCCTCGACCTTTCCGTCTAATAGAAGGAGGGAGGTTCTGATGGCCCAATTTGCTTTCAGAAATGATAAAATCCTTGTGTCGTGTACCCCTAGAAAAGGTAACAGTGTGTGAAAAAAACGATGATAATGTTATCAACAAAGTATGATGACAAAACGATTGATGACATTTCAAAAAAGTCTGAGGTCATACACTTTTATAATTCCACTAAAAGTGGTGTAGATGTATTTGACGAATTGTCACATACATATACATCAGCACGAAAAACACGAAGAAGGAGTTTGCGGTACTTTTTTCGTGTTCTAGACCAGCCAGGAAACAACGCTCAAGTTCTTTTCATGTGCGTGAGGCGCGAGGAATTTAGTCGTAAGATTGTTGGGTGAGGTTTCCTGAAATCGCTGGGGACTGTACTCGCTACTCCTCATATGATGAGAAGTAACTCTCTCGGTTTGGATTTATCAAATTTTATTGAGAAACCTCTAGAACAAAACAAGCAACCAAATTCGTCGGAAATTCCTTCCAACCCACCGCAAAAAATTGCAAAATAAGGAAGTTGCTCTGTATGTCCTCGTTCACGATACAGAAAAACAAAAACTTTTTGTGCTCGATGCAAGAAACCAGTGTGTATAGAACATTAAATCGAGTTGTGCCAAGATTGTGCAGATGAGTAAAATTCTTTTCTAATTCTAAAACATTATTTCCTCCGTGTTATTATCTCTTTTCCTTATTTTGTACTATGTTTTATTTCATTATTTCACGATTGTTTTGTGTTCGAAATGAAATATATTTCAAGAGTGTTTTTCAAGTTTAATTCTAAATCAAATTGTAAAAATATGTTTGTAAAACATACTAAAACAGATTTTCATCATTTACTTTTTTTAATTACACCAATTTTATTATATATGCAACATATGGGGTGCCCAGGCATCCCGTAAGTGTTAGCGGAGGGCGAAATACCGTAAGTGTTCCCGGATTAATAATTACTATCATATATTTTTGATCCATTTGCATTTGTTTGCCAATGCTATCAGTATCGTATGATTTATTAACTTTTAATTATTTTACTTTCTCGCATTCTGCTTACGCAGAGTACTGTAAGGATAAAACATTCTTCAAATATGTTCGTGAATTCACTGCTTACCTTATACAATGAATTCAATGCCAAAAATATTGCTCATTTAAAGTTTTGAATACAAAATCTATTGGTTGAATTTTTTTCGCACCGAATGTTCTACGATTTCAAATGAGTTTTACAAACAATTATGACTGAGCTGTGTTAATTGAGGTATAAATAGTATTACATAATAATTTCTAAAGGCGAGAAAGTACATGCTGTTTAAGCGCCACTAGTTATATTTCCTTTCTGTGATTCTAACTTCGTCAGGCCAAAATATTCAATAACTTTAATGTACATTTCCATCTCAGATTCAAGATAACATACTTCAATATTCTAGCGTACATTGCTCATATCCATCGTTGCACTTATTGTATTGCACAATGTCACGACCCCACTTAAGATAGCTCAAACATTGAGCCTTGACATTGATTCAAGTTACCACCCAAGGGAGATGATAACTCATTTCGTAAACCTTCCTCACAAAGTTTTGTTTGGTTGTCAATATATGTTTCACCAGACGATGAACAAATCTAATTCAATTTTACTTCACTACTACAACAATTATATATTATAACTGCAGGGCATGAGTGAAAGAACTAGGGTGATAGTAGGAGGTATTAGGTAGGGTAGTGGGTGGTGGAGAAGTGTTCGTGGGATTTTCGAACCATCCCAGCATTCGCCTTGTGACCGAGGGAAAGCACGAAAACGCCAGTGAGGATGACCGGGGATCGTACCCTGAGGTCCGATTGCGAATCCAGAGAGCTATGCACTCAGCCACTTCGCGGGGTATCTGTGTGTGTATGTGTGTGTGTGTGTATGTGTGTGTGTGTGTGTGTGTGTGTCACTACCCCGCGGAGTGGCTCAGTGCGTAGCGCTCAATATTCTCAATCGGACCTCCGGGGTCGAACCCCTACGCACTGAGCCACTTTGCGGGGTAGTGACACACACACACACACACATACACACACGTACACACACACAGATACCCCGCGAAGTGGCTGAGTGCATAGCGCTCTGGATTCATATATATATATATATATATATATATATATATATATATATATATATATATATATATATGCGTAATACTTCCGATCGCACACACTGAAATGATACGTTATATCAGAACTTTATTATGTCTTGCAGATAAAACACATTTTGTCTCAATGACAGCATATTATTATATAATACACTTCAGTCTCCGCTCATGAAGTGACAGTCAAAACTCGGTCAAGTTCTTTGACTTGTTATATCATGTTCCTACCATCGTAGAAATTGAACTAGTAAAAAGACACTCTCTCATGTGTCTTCACTGAGGTCATTTCCTAAAATACAGCTTCCCTGACGAGTATTTTACGTAATGTTTAAAGCACGTGCAGACGTGGCTTATGATTGATGTCTCTTAATTTTCACTAGTATTAGTCTTCATATTCATCTCGTGACTTTTTGGTGTTTTTTTGTACTTTCCTTCGTTAGTTGTATGACGCCTCTGTCCTCTCCTGTGTTGTTTTGCCACTTCCTTTCTCTTTCTAGGCAAAGACGCTTTTTCTTAAGTATTTCATTCTCAAGGGGTAATCGTTAGTTTTAGGAGGACCTTCCCCAAATCAAATAGTACAGGAGAAATTTTGAAATGTGAAAGTAATACAAACATTACGTACGATACCCAGTTTATATCGTAACTATCTCTGACGAGTGAATTCAAATTTACAAAGTTGTAATTTTTGGTCTTACATTGTCAGTGCGTAAGAAAACTGACATCTAACAAATGAAATTTTGGAAGAGAAAGATTTTATGTTGAGCGGAACCGTTTATTCACCAGTAAAGAGCAAAATGGTTTTCTCTTTATTCCAGCTGTCTGAAATCATAGTTTAGAAGTAGTAAACACATTTGTAGTAAGATCATTTGTTTAGTTCAATCACTTTTCTTGAATTGACGTTATGTTAAAGAAATTACCTGATCAAATAAAACTCGTGAATTCTTGATGTTTCAAGATAATTAACCGTGAACTCTCTGAATTTCTATGAACAATATTCGCGATTTTAATAACAAGTTATTTCTTATTTACAAAATATTTTTTAAGATACGTTGTGTTTTAGCTGTCCGAGACACATGAAGTCAAGTCTTGAACTGCAAAAGAAAAGGTAAAAAATACAGAAATTTGATTGAATTGAAGAAAAAACTGAAGAGGATGTTCGTCTTTATAAAGTACGAAGAACAAAAAAAAACTGAATATTTCTTTTTATTAATAAGGAATTAAAAGGACACCTATTCCATCATATTAATGCCTTCTTATCTCGACAGCATCAGTGAAAACATTCCTTCGCAACGTTAAATATATTCAAAGATATAAATACCTCCCTGTTATCCTCGACGTGTGTGGAGCGATGATAAACATTTAGATGAATCTCATTTCCGTTCATTTGTGCGCTAGTGACCGTTCGTTTCGCGTCTACATCCCTCCGGGCCTGTTTCCACTCGTTTCTTTGGCCTCTAGTTGCCCAATTAGACGGCGAGACAGCGCAGGAACTCCCTAGCGGACGAGTAGCCAGCGAGCCAGTCCGCAGACGTCCTACCTGCGATACAGCCGTGACAGCCACGGCATGCAATGGAATGGTCCACGCCTCTACCGTATTACGAAACGCAAGAATCGATTCGAATTTTCCAGAGCATTTGGTGGGAAATCGAATCCCAATCTCCTGGTTCACGCCCAGTTGTTTTAACGAAGAAGCTGCTGAGACAACCAAGGCTCAACCGACTGTGATGGCTCAGAGGGTGCGTTGTCGTTGGCTCTGCAGCCTCGCTGACCGGAAGGTCCTAGAGTTCAAGGCTCGACATTTGCGAATGTTCGGCACTAGCTACATATTTAGGCGAGTTCAAGGAGGCCAATTCGTTGACGGCAGCTCTGACTGGTAGTATTGCTTTCGTCGATTTACATGCTCATGCGAATGTCGTCTAATGCATATCCTTTCCACTCGTGGATGCAGGTACGTCTGCCCCAAAGTCGACATGGATCTATGAGGTTGTGCCTGAGCTATCTACCTAGTGACTGACAGAGGAAGGTTTTCGGGCCATCTCCCACAGCGGACGAGCGGGAGGGTTCCATTTCGGCTGTAGCTGAAATCATGTAATGTGAAGGGGAGATTTGGTTAAATGCCTCGGGAAATCGCGGCATGGGAGACTTCAGACCTGTCGGGATTGGCGGTTTACTAAAAGGACGGAGAGGCTAAAAACGCGTCAAAAGCAAAAATGTTATCTGGTCAAATGAGTTAAATATTTGTCTCTGAAGTAATTTGTTTACTACTTTATTTTTCCAGAAAAAATTACAATGCTGGGGCGGCCTTAATGTGATGACCCTCTGTACGTGCCAGGGAATGGCACTCCCGGAGTCCCTTTCTCGCAAACCGGGCCCACCGCCAGCTTCCAGCGGGGCTTCGCGGCGCTGGAGAGATCTGATTTCAGATGCTTATCTCATCCGCGGCAGTTTGTACGCCGTGCAGTAACGTAAGTTGTCGGGAGTCCCTTTTGTCTGCACGCCTACGTAATTACGTAGGTAGTACCGTGTTGTGTGTCCTCTCACAGCCTCTGATAGATTTATCCAATTGCGAGGATTACTTTGACAGTCATGAACTAGAGCTGTCATTTTAAGTGGCGTCCTTGCATTAAATGGTGATTTTCAGTGTCAGGTGACTTGAAAAGGAAGATTACTTAATTGCTTTCTGGAAGAGTTGTAGGAAAATCTTACAGGAACTGGCTTCGTGATGCTCATATTTATTTGAATTTATTAAACAGCTTAATATTATATATTTCAGGCATACCATAAACATTTAAACGTGCGAAAATGACATTTGTAATTTTCCCAATAAGAAACGGACTATTTGAATACGAATTAAATAGCTGATTTGAAGCAATACGCCGCGTTCTGTTATCATGTCACGAGTACGAAATAAGTCAGGAAAACACGGAAATGTTAAGGCAGAGAAAAGTTGTGTCAAGGAGTGATACATACTCATCAGTCACAACTTTTAATTATTCGAGTGAGAGAAATTATGCGCTATACAGACTTAAGTTCGATGTACTTTGCATAGGGCGAAACTCCGAGCCTCGTCCCCAACTAAGAAATGCAGCGATTTCCCCAAAAGTATACGTGCCCTAACGTGCCTTCCATTCATGACGTCAGTAGAGTAGATGGTGGGAACCGACAAAAACCTGCCACAAATTTTAAATTACGCTCTTTAACTTCCGATAAATGCGCTCTAGGCAATTTCACAGAAATATATATAGTAAATATGAAGAATAGGGATGTTTTTGCGATTTAGCATCAAACTCGTGAGAGGCATTGAGAGGTCGGAGTTTCAGATCTGCCCTCGTCTCACTTCTTTTGCATTCCGTGTCTGAAAACTCATCAGAAGGGTCGTTGATTCGCAAATTCTGACGAAGTTATAATGCCAATTAAAACTTTTTCTGTACGTTTGTATTTGGAGCCGTCTGCATACGATTGTACTTGGGTGTTAAGAGAATTTTCGAGAAGGTGATCGCTTGGAAAAGTAAGTATTTGGGTATAAGAATTAAGGAAGAAATTATTTCAATATTTATTTATTGAATGCCAAAAAGCAATTGAACTTTGTCGACCCTATGATCGAGAAGGACAACATATGCCCGTTTTATTAAGTTTCGGAATCCCTACCGCAGTTTTCACCATAAGTTGCTAAATGAACAAAGAAAGCAATAAGATTCTTTTTCTTCATTTAGCAAAATTTGAAAAGAAATAATCGATGAAATATAATGGAAACTTTGCTTTGCAAAACAAGCTATAGAGTTTGACTAATAGACAACAGTAATTATTTTGGCTAAACAACAATATTATTTTGATGGTACTACTGACGAGATAGCAAAATAATCCACGAAAAGCCAACTAAGTTCAAGAAAACTTTTAGAAAACCTGCACATATTTAATTTCTCTTTTCTCAAAGCTAAGCTGAATCTCTGAGTAACCTCAGGGTAAGCTATGTACTGTTGTTAATATTTAGAGTTCGAATATGAATGTAATTATAACTAGTGGTGCTATTAATAGCAGAGACTTTCCCGTATTAGATTTATATTTCGTGGTCTCGGCTACCAATTCCGACTTGCAACATACTCGTGCCAACTGCTATCTATCGCAGCTTTGTGTACACTTTTTGAAATTTTCTCAATTTTTTGGCTTCCTAGGAGTAGAACGTAAATATTATTTTCATATTATTAAAGAACCGTAAAACCTCGTCATAAATAGCAATTTTCTTTAAAATATTAGCGGCCGTTTTTATGAAAATGGAATTCAAGCCCTACAGTAAATTCGAAATTTGAAGCTCTTTTTCACAGAAAATGTTGGAGATTTCGAAAAACTTGATTAGAAGTCATTTAACGCACATTAACTCACAAATACAATAGTGTTTACAAATGGGTGAAAATGTACATGACATGAGAGATCTTCCACAAAAATTGAATTAGTATAATTTAAAAACAAAAAGAAAAAATACCCTGAAATGAACTTTACGACATATTAAACAGTGCAATTCGCACTATTCCTTCGGAAGTTTGAAGACAAAGTATGGAGCCGTTTTTGAGAAAATTGCGTTTGAGTTTGTGAAAAAGCGTAATTTTGAGTTAGTTTTCACTGAAAATAGTTGAGTTTCCGAGCAACTTTACATAACATTATTTAAAGCACATGTACTCATAAATGTAATGTGAATAAATCGCCGCTAATATAAATATTAACAATGTGCGAGACACGCCAAAAAATATTTTTTCAAAAAACAAAAGAATAGAGCAATATGGCGTTTGTGTCATGTCATAGAGTACATTTAGCAATATCGCTACCAAAAGTTTAAAGAAAAAACTTGGAGCACTTTGAGAAAAATTTTAAAAAAGTGAGGTAATTTTTTAAGATTACAAATATTGCGCGATAACTACTAAAAATTTCAAAAAAATGTACATCTTAATGAAAGAACTAATTATGAACAACAAAATTAATTTGAAGGTTAACCGTGAAAATCGAACCTATGCCACCTTTATAAGAGTATGTAATTCTATTCTTACAAAAAATTTAAAAAAAGCAATGGAGACTTTTTTGAGAACCTTTTGAAAGTGTCCGGAGGGCTTCACGTAAAGTACTCCCTAATTTTTACGAATGTTTTTCAAAAACTCAAAGATTAGTCTCCAGCCAGATGGAAAAGGGTTTCTTCAATTTGGAAAAACATCCTGCGTATGGTTTAGGCGCTAGGTGGATGGACAGTCAACGGACGTTTTGCCGTCAGTTGATGTTTCGGTATCAAGGACCTACAAAAAAAGGATTCTGGCAACGCCACGCGTTAGAGGATTTTTTTCCTTAATTTAGCAATTTGATTTATCCACTTCTTCGTTATCAGGGCCGGGGAATGAATTTTTTCTACCGAAAATCTGCCGTTTATCGCGTAGCATTACATAACTTTCCCTATACTACGTATATACGTACGTATTATACTTGAAATTTACCTACTGAAAAAACAATATTCAATATTATATTCGAGATATGTTGACATTTATTTTGAAAGGAGGGTGACACTATCCGTTTCACTATCAAAGTTTCAAATGAAATATCCCTAAAAGTATTGCTTTAACATCAAATTTCACAATAATAATATACATACATATCCTTTTTCACGGAATGAATACCCCCCTCCTCTTATAAACATGGAACGTTAGCGTACCCCCCTCCCATGTTCAAAAATAGAGATTTTACTGATTTTCTAATGAAAGGGATCATTCAATTTCGAAATTGAATGCACTATAATTAATCTAATATATAAATATTGATAAATTTAGTATAAATGAAAAATTCTAATAAATCCTGGTTGCGTCTGTGAACATGAATTTAGCAGCTTAGCTTTTCAACTAATTCATTACATTGTTGTCAAGCCCGGCGTGCGTATGAATGGGCCGCTTTAGTACATAATATTCCGTTTACGTTTTCAGGTGGACGTGCAAGCCCATTGTTGGTGCCATAGTTTCGTTTACGAAAAAAGTAATAAGCAAATCAAAAATTCCATTGTCGGATTAACAAAAGACATATCCAAACAAGCACAAAAAACAAATTTCGAATGATTTACAGACAATATTTGAAAACAAAAAAAAAAGCAAAAGTATTCCACTGTTTCCAGATTATTTTTCCTTCCTGAAAAGCATGCCCTAATAGGATACGAAGAAAAACGAAGTTAACCACAAAATTTCTACAAATTGTATCGTGGCCTGCTATTCGAAAACTGCCGCTGGAAAAAAAAGACGGTCTAGTGTCCCACCATGCTCGAGGGTTATCGGCAGGCGCTGCCATCTCGCGGCGGCGAGCGAGGGACGCGCCCCGCGTTTGGCCCGTCATGCGCGTCGGCCCCCTCTTCCTCCTCGGCCGGATCTCCAGCCGGTGACCTTGCCAGCCATTACGTATCGTAAACACGGCGCCTGCGGGCCTGTGAGGGGAAGTGCGCGTCTCCACAACCGTCCGAAAGCACGAACAGACGCACTGTTGTCAGATGGGCGAAATTGTATCCTCGAATGGAGTTATGATACAAAATTTTCATATTATTATCAGAACTTCTTTTGAGGAAACAAATTCGCCAATCTGACAACAGTGCATCTGGTCGTGTTGTCGGCGGGAAAAGGAAAGAAATTGTGTGTGTGTGTGTGTGGGGGGGGAAATCGACAATGCTTGCAATATTTCTGCTTTAGAAATAGTATCCATTTCTATTTAATTCTACATTTCTAAAAGCTAACATGTGGGGTGATAATACAAACTCTCTAAGTTAAAACGGTATATTAAATTGCTTTTCACGGCGAACTGCAAAGAATCTAAAACAAATCCATTAAATAATTTACATTTTATAATGGATATCTGTTGGGAGAACTAGAATCGGTTCATTTGGCAACACAGACTTTCGTGTGTCTCACTGACGCAAGTATGTGTCGTGCACGTAGTGCGTCAAAGGTGAAATAAAGATGTAAAAGACATACGAATATGAGCAGTACATCTGAAGGCACAAGTATACCATCTCTGCTCGGCCTGTGAAATCCAATTGTTGGAAAACTCAATTCTTGAACACGCTGCTATTTGTAGACAGATTGTAGGTTTTTATAGATAAGCTGCCCTTGGAATATGAATCATATTGTTTTGAGCATTTCATTGTCATTAAATGCAAACAAATGTTCATTACGTAGTTTAGTTTGGGTGAGCATCTTAAATATTTCTGAATACTTACCTGAAACTTGCCAGACAATTAATTGTATAATAATATATGATAGTGTAGTTCAAAAATCAATATTATCAACATTGACCTTAAGCAATGCTACCATTACTTTCATTTTCTTCGAAGACTTTATACTCGTTACATAATACACATTACATTCGTATTAAGATGGCTCTACACATTCGGTATTCGCCGAGGTACTGCTCGCATAATCTCGAAAGGCTCACGTATTTGGCGAATGTTCGCTGCCTTTAATGTGTCCTAAAGACTGACATGCGGTGGGTAGGGCGAATACCGTATGTTCGGCGCTCTTGGGATTCGTCGGGTTTCGCCGTATGCCGCTTGTTTGGAGCAGCCTGAAGAAATTGAATGGGTTTAAACTTGGTAAGGTTTAATGGCAACATCTACGAAAAACGAGTATCCCCGCTGAAATTGTTTTATAACTGAACACAATACAAATCAGTCGGCATACACATTACCCAGATCGGGTTCTTAACCAAACGAAGGCCCTTTAAACACATTTCTGAGGGTCCCTTCCTCTCTTTTGACCTAAGCATCAAGGTACCTGGCGCCCTTCCTTGGCTGCAGGGCAGAATACCGGTCTGTGCCGCCTCACCCACCCCTCCCACTGCAAACAATGACGCTTGTTAGCCAAGAACTCACAGGGGCGACACCTCGTAACTACATCTTTGAAAAAATCTCATTGTCTCAGAACACTACTAACGGACACCGATAAGCTTCGGAACTGTACTTAGGAACTTATACACCTTTGCCGAACAAGGCAATGTACTGGCAGGAGCAAGGAGGCGGTTCAGTGTTCAGGATAATAACTTCTTCAAAGACATTACAGATCTTTTGTATACTGCAATTTATTTCGTAGGAAGCATACAAAGCAAATGTACTTCATGCATGCATTTAAGACAATAAAACCCATCGTGTTTACAATTGTTATCAGACACCTCTTTACACCATTACTACATATCAAATGTATCTCAATACAAAATATGGTTACCTTTCATTAAAACATTTGAAACGCTTACAGTATCAGTCTTTAACACTGTCATATCTAAACATATAATAACATCTAGTTTGTCAGATCTTTCAAAATATATTGAATTGTATTTATATATTCAGATAGTCTATTGAAAATGTTTAATTCTCTTATTTTAGAACATGACAATAAAATTAACTATAAGCATATCAATCAGTTTTTCTTAAATCAGTAAATCTTAAGTTTTGACGAAATTGAAATTTATGAATATTTAAGAGAATCCTAATGACGAGACATTTAAATTTTACGCCTCGAAGTTTCAAGGCCTCCAAACTGACAGCACCTACGCCTTTATAATGGCTTTCCCGGTGTTTTCTCCTTTCAGCATACCCATGAAGGCCTTCGGCATATTCTTGAAGCCCTCAGTGACCGTTTCACGGTATTTCAACTTACCCTCGCGGATCCATTTGAGGTTGGTGTGGATGCCCTCCATCCAGCGGTCGGTCCAGCGATGCACAATGAACCCTTCCATTCGCAGCTCCTTGAACACCATGGACGGCTGCACAATGGCCGCACGCGGGTAGTTGGCTGGATCGGCGTTGTACGAGGAGATGCTGCCGCACACGGATATGCGCCCCCTGGTATTCATGTGGTTCAGAACGGTGCTACTTATGTCTCCGCCCACGTTGTCGAAGTAGCAGTCGACCCCCTTCGGGGCCCCCTCCTTGAGTGCCTCGTTGACGTCCTTCGTCTTGTAGTTGTAGGCGGCGTCGAAGCCCAGCTCCTCCGTCAACCATTTCACTTTCTCGTCGGACCCCGCGAACCCGATGACGCGGCAGCCCTTGATTTTGGCGATCTGGCCCACGATTGAGCCAACCGCTCCGGCCGCTCCCGTCACCACCACAGTCTCTCCCTCCTTCGGCTCACAGATCTCGAGAAACCCGAAATAAGCGGTGTTGCCGGGCATTCCCAGGACACCAAGCGCAAGTGAATAGGGAAGCTCCTTGAAATCGGGCAGCAGGTGGGCTTTAGGGAAGCCCGGAAGAGGTTCCTTGGTGGTGTCGTGGACGGTGTGGGTGCGCCATCCGAAGTACCCGACAATGTAACGGCCTTCTGGGAAGTCTTTCGTCTTGCTCTCGACGATCTTGCCCACCTGAGAGCCGATCATGGTGATCCCCACAGGAAATCGGGCGGTGTAAGGGCGCATGTACGGATCCACACTCCAGAACACCGCCTCCACGAGAATTTCGCCATCTTTAAGCTCAGGCAGCTCCTCCTCCTCCAGCTTCAAGTCGTCTTCCTTCGGCTCCCCGGAGAAGTGCTTCGCCAAAATCCACTTCTGCGCCTTCACCATGTTGATACGAGTCGTGCGTGCGGATGTCGGATTCAGCGCAAAGCGTGAAACAAAGCCAAACGCGGGCGATGGCACTGACTACGTTCGTGCTGGGGCCGCGGAGTGACTCGGCGAATACTGCTCGTAGTGCCCTTGGGCAGGGGCAAGAGCGCGGTGGCGGGCCGGCGAAGCGGTGGCATGGAGGGGGGAGAGGGGAAGTGCCATCCGCCGCGCGCCGCAAGCGCGTTGCCAAGTCAGCAGCCTGGGTGGCGGCGGCGAAACTAGCGTGCCTAGTGGGAAATGATCGAAACTCTCACCCGCCTTGTTCGAATTTCGGTTTTCCCGTGAATGCGTATATGCATGGAAATCAAGGCATACACGATTTTGTAAGAAATAAATCTACAAAAAATAATCAAGTTAAGGTGTTTTGAGAATGTTTAAAAAGGAAATATGTATTACAGTGGGATGGTAGCATGTATTATACGATTAAAATTCATATTAGATGATTTATATAAATAAATAATAACAAATCAATAATTATAAATTAATTATTTCGTGAAGTAAATGGTATATAATTCAAAGTACATTCATAGTGTAACAATTGCATTATAGAATAAAACTATATAAGTACGCCTCTTTGTTCTTTGAGTTTTAGCCGAAAGTAGTAGACTTCTCATTCCACTTGCTTAGTACTTGACTTTGTAGAACCATTTTTACAAGAAAGACAGCCGAGAAGGTAAATGTTTAAGTAAAATAGCGCAAAAACACTTACTGCCTGTGAACTGTTAAGGTTGCTAAGCTCGTATTATTTGTTTTATATTTATGATTATTCACATTTTACAGAATCGCAGAATAAACTAATGTTTACCATTTGCTTTAATATGCAAAAATGCGCAAAATGTTCATGTAAAATTTAGAGATATCCTATATTTTCAGTATTTGTTAGTAGTTTACACTTCAGAAGAGATATTTTCGCAATTAGGAGGAGTCGGTCTATAAAGTTGTCACCTGCGTACATGTCCGAATGGGTCGAAAAAATAAGCCTCACCAAAAATGTAATTTTCTTTTTTCACACAATAAAACTCTTTAAATACTTAAAATAATTTTAGAAGAAATGGATATCTTTGTACAATATTCGAATTTTTTGACGAGGTGCTTGTTAGAATTAAAATTGAATGCGAATGTTCTCTAATTCGCTTCGAAGAGGTACCAAAATCGAGGTTAGATTTGTAGCACGAAACAAAACTAGTACAAGGTGGTTGTAAAGTCAGTACCAATTTGTAACAATGAATAGTTCAAAAAGTAAACAACCAAACAAAGGTTTGTTACCTCATTGAATTCATTGTTAGTGTGTACCATTTGGTTACTACGTTACATTTAACGGTAGGAGAAATGCTATCACGGCCAAAAGTAACAGTCTAGTGTGGAATGAGTATCGGTCCATACGTGCTACGCGACCGATGAATGGTGAACGATACTTGGAGATACTTCGAACGTACGTATGGCCTGTGATTCAAGAATGGGGAAATGAATTGGAATTGCTGTTCGTGCAAGATGGAGCTCCGCCTCACTTTGCAATTCCAATGAGAGAATGGCTTCGCGACAATGTCCCTGGCAGATGGATTGGCTGTGGGGGACCAACAGAATGGCCTGCACGCAGCCCTGATCTAACACCCTGCGACTTCTTCCCTTCTAGGATGGGCTAAGAAACAAGTCTACAAGTTAAAACCAAGAAATCTTAACAGCTGTGGACACAATTTTCGCATTGTGTTTGCAAATGTCCCCGTTTGGATGCTACGAAGACCCGTGGACTCGTTTCCTAAAAGATTCAGACGTGTGAAAAATGCGGGTGTGTAAACGTAACGTAGTAATCAAAATGGTACAAACTAACAATGTATTTAATGGTAATAAAACTTTGCTTTGTTGTTTACTTTTTGAACTATTCATTGTTACGAATAGGTATTGACTTTATACAACCACCCGTGGATATTATTTTAAGACGGTGAGCGGAATTTTGACTACTCTGTACACGACCAAAATGTGATCTGTTTCATAAATATAATAGTAGATGATGCAACCGTTTCCGTAAACAGCAATCCAATGAGAAGTGCGAATCAAACAATAAAGCCATATATAAACAACAATTGGCATTCATTTTAAAAAGTTCCACGTTATGCAGAGTACAATAATTAGAGAACAAATTGAATAATTTTCTCATCACTTTTTAGAGGTCACTGTCACTCAAGGTACACGCAGGTGCACTTTGTGTTTTCGAGTGAGTGAAAATGTCGAGATCTAAACATCATTTTTCCGAGACTCTTCTAGAATTATCCCTGGACCTCAAACCGATATTGAGACCACACGTAGACGAGTAAGTCGGGTCGACAGAAAATTTCCGCTAATTTATCTTCTTGACCTTTAAAATACATTTCATATTATGTTATTCTATAATTAGAAATTAATTTTCGGTGAAGTATTCAGAAATTGACTGTAGCACAATAAGCATTAGATAATTACCAATTATGATTAAAGATAATCACATCAAATTTACGTCACAATTATACTCTTTGAATAATACAAGAACATTCTTTTTTGGCAAGAGGTAACACTATGGACTCGTTCAGAAGTAATTGTAATATTTTAGTAAATATTCCATAATGCTAGTGCAATTTTAATATTATTGTGCTAAATATTGTGAGAATTTCTTGGCATCAATTCTCCAATCATTAAAAAATAATTTCTAGAGTAGCGTATCAATATGTAGTGAAACATTGCACTCAAACCATAAAATCGCGTTACTGAAAGGCACCTCTCTCTAGACCAGGGATTCCCAACTTTTTTTCGTCGACCCGTTAATACATTGTTTGCTTCATCGACCCGTTAACACTTTTCTCCATAATATGTAGGATACATAATACTAATGAAAATAATTGCATTTATGTCCCTTAAAGAGAATTTCGTACACGAAGAGTTTCGTAAATAGTAGATCGCTTTTCAACAATCAATGCAGATTCCGCTTCTGATTAATTAAGTGTGAGTGCCTTCATAGCTGTGCAATTGTTGTGAAATATTCAGCGTTATTAAATGGCTGACCATAACATGTTTACAGGGCGTGATTCAGAGAGTATTTCCTTAAGAGAGGGAGAATGAAGTTCATTAATATATATATATATATATATATATATATATATATATATATATATATATATTTGTAATCAATGTAATAATATCAATCAGTAGCCGGTTCATGTTGGTCTATTGACCCCTATTCGACCCTTTCATCATCATTGACTTCCTACAAAGTTTCATGTACTGCCAGGGGGTAAAATCAGACCCCGTTGAGAACCGTTGCTCAGTTTAGTAGATTGATCGTGACTTATAAGTAAAACATTACAAGAAAATAATGATATTTCTAATCAGCATGACCAGTAGCGCGACGTGGTTTTTCCAGAAGGAGGATGCAGGTGTAGTGTTCAGCCGTCTTGACATTTTCTAATAAAGAAGTTTTTTATTCATGGTAAATGGAAAATGTATTTTTTATGATGATTTATATTTATAACGTATTCAATTGGGATGCATTAAATGACTTTCATTACTTTAGAAAATTAATAAAAACACATTTTTTAAATATATGTCAACGGCTTCAGGGAGGGACTTGAAGTCCTATGACTCCCTCCTCTCTAGTAAGCCATGCGCACGTCGAATAATTTGTAAAAGTATTTTTGAACGGATTGTCACCTCATTGAAAGATTCATGAAAAATGCAGATTAGACGTCAACTATGAACGTTCACAGGAATTGAACGTAGAAGTACGAGTATAATAATTTTTGTAATAATAGTTTCAAAAATAATGCAATAATAATAATAATAATAATAATAATAAATATAATAATAAATATAATAAAAGAAAAACAATAACAATGTTCCTTACAGTACTATTAAAACGTAATAATCAAAACGCAAGAATCGTTACTTATTCATAATTAGAAAGATATTCCACAAAAAAGGTCTCCTAACAGCAAGTGAGCGGCGCGTCACCGTGCGCGTTTTCAGAGCAGCAGCTCGGCGGGCAGCGATTTAACTCGAGCCGACGTGCTACAAATTGGGCGGCGGGCGCGCGCGCTGGTTTCGTATTCAGATAACAGTTCCCCGGCCGCGTGTCCCGCCGACCGCTGTCAAGAGCGCCGTAATGAATGGCAGCGCGAAGCTCCCGGAAAGTTCATTTGGCTTTAGAAGGCGCCGCCGCCGCCGCCGCGCCGAGTTGCCAAACATATGCTCCCGCTTTGCACGCCACTCCTTCCCGCTCCGTCACCCTAGCCCTACGCCACCTGCTCCTCGGTCCCCTACCCCCAACCCGCACCGACCCTTCCGCCCTGCTAGCCAGAACCCTCACTTCCCCCTCGCAGCCCCTCCCGCGGTCCTCGCAGCTACCAACACGCCTTCCACGGCGCTCTCTCTCGCCCTCGCCATCCACGCCTCTCGCTCTCGCTTCCTCAATTTTGCTTGCAACCCTGCCCCCAAAATCCAGCTCGCCTCTTCGCCTCATCCACCTCCCGCAACACATTACCTCCTCCACCTCTACTACCTCCCCAACTTCTCTGCCTCACCCCCGCATTTTCTTCGCCCCTCCATCGTCTTTTCTACCCGAAGTAAAGTATTCGCTGGCACGTCCGTCACGTTTAACAAAATCTTTACGCACAGGACAGAGGTGGGATCACTGACGAGAACCACATAAATTATTAAGTTGGTTAAAATTTTCATTGAAAGAGGAGAAAACAAGATATATAATAAATAATGTTTCTGAGAACGTGCTTGAAACTAGTGAGCACATTCTCTACCGTGATTGCTCCTTTATCATTCACAGACAAGTCGGCAGCAAGAGACCAGATATAACATAGTACATCGGTAGAATTCAGCAGATTTTCCTTATTGATATAACAATACACAACTCGCACATGTCGGCAAAACATTAAGAGAAGATCCAGAAATATACAGAAGTCGCATCTCAATGGAACCTCGGCAAAGTGACAGCTGTGTCAATAATAATATCAGCCACAGGAGTAATTCCGAAAATGACACTTCGAGCACTAGAGTGTCTTAATATGAATGCCAGGAGAACCCCAATATGCAGAAGGCAGTTTAGATTTAGGTTTATTGAGTCAAAAAAAAAGTGAAAACTGTATGTGACGTATAGGGAAGAAGATCTTGAATATAAGAATATATATATATATATATATATATATATATATATATATATATATATATATATATTCTTATATACATGTATTCATATATGAGTTATCTTGAATACATGCCATATTGCCAGAAGACATCTGTATCTCCAATAAAGCCAACCGCACATCTGGTCATCTTACCTATGTTGTTGACATATCGACCAGAAAAACCATTAATAATAATAATAATAATAATAATAATAATAATAATACAACGACTTCTAAACGGTACTGAGAAAAGCGTTAACAATCCCAAGTATGGAATAGAGCGAACAGTCACAATCATGGCTGATTAGAATATTTTTGTGATTCACTATCAGGGAATGACCAATCTCATTTTAAATTATAACGAGGAAGTGCAGAAAGAACAAACTTCACAGTTCTGTAATTTTAGACAAAAGAATTAATGCATTATCTACGTCACGTCTAAGACTACTTAGTTTGCAATTCGTGTCATTAATAATGAGTGGACAGGGAAATACTGTTCTTCACTCACTTCTTCTTCTTTTCACAAGTAACACAAAAAATTACTGTTAGGGAACGTTTGAAGATTTCTAAATTTTAAGATCACTTCAAGTCTCTTGCACTAGCAACTAGTATAAATGAAAAACGTTCCCAAACACCTTACCTATAGAAACGGACTGGACGCGGCGCGAACATATTGAAAATCGCCGCAATCTCAACTAAGCACGTTATTTCTGAGTGTGAATTCCTAAAATACGAAATGGAAAAACAAAGGCGTTATGAAGCGAGTGGATAAATGAAGTGTGTTCAGAAAGAGACGACTTTTCTTGATGAATCCATTGCCCTGGTAGTAACTCGTCTATCAAAATTGTTTTGGTGTTCCGATTGCCAAATCGGAGGTCAAGAAAATACTTCATAGATTAGCAGTTCGCCACCCATCGAGCTGGAGAGGTTCTGGTCGTCGCAGATATTAGAGAGACGAAAAAACATTGACTGCTGCAAATCTCGCGCAAATCAGCGCACCGTACCGCGTCACTTGCCAAATGCGTATGCTCTTTGCAGTTTATTATATTATTATTATTATTATTATTATTATTATTATTATTATTATTATTATTATTATTATTATTATTATTATTATTATTAATATAATAAATTAATAATAATAACAATAATAATATTTATTTGTTCTGCTAATGAGCTTTCGCTCGGTGGCAGAGTTTTACATCACATAGTAAAGATACAGAGATATTACATGTTACATATGTAGGAATGCACATAATATGGAAAGTACAACTAAGTGAAAACTAACAAAGTAAAACTAAGGAGAATGTCTAAGAAGACCTAACATACACAGTTATTTGGCATCACACGCAATTCTCTAGACGATTCCGGAAGCAACGCACACTGGAGGGAAATATATTACACGGATTTGGCCCGAGAATTCACTTCGACAGACACCACTGAATAAACAAACAAAATTTTGAATAAAAGCCCAGCATCACAAAATAAAACGGTTTTATTTGTGCTGCGCCACGTTTCGAGGATGTGATTTTTTCTCCATTTTCGGGCAACGATGAAAGTAACTGTTGTAACAATGTATTTTAGCTGTTTCTAACCTATCATTCATAAAACCACGCATCCTTGCGTGTACGAGCAAACTCCCAGAAATTCGCTCTCATTTTCCCTCAATTGCTGAAAGGGGTGAACATGTATTGCTGATAGGGATGCAACATCATTAACAAAAAATCGATGTTTGAAATACATCATAGATGTTCAAACATTTCAAGCAGGAAATTGAATTTGCATTAAAATAATTGTATTAGGTTTTTTGAGATAGTGACCCTTTGAAATTCCTGATTAGTTTTATTTTTTGTTTGCACGCAACAGAGAGTATATAAATGCAATACGATGAAAAATGTAGCGGGAAAGGTAAGGGTGAAGTATGGTCAAAATATGGCAATTGCTGGGCCGTTTTTCGCTTTTGTAAGCCCAAAGGCAAGACATGTTTGTGTGTTGTGTTATTATTAGGGCTGTGATTTTTATGCAATAAAAACAGCGAAATATGTGCATATATATGTGTGTGTGTTAATATAGTTAATGTATTCGGTTGTAAATACAATTAAAAAATATGCAAAATAGTGTAATGGAATGTGGAAGTCTAAAAATAAATAAAAAGTGTAATGTGGAAAATATGTTTACAGAAAAAAGATACAGAAATCATATAAACTGTTACATGCGACAAACAAGACGTCAAGGACAATTTCAAAGTTAAATTATTCCTTCAACGCATGAACGCTTCAACGAATCTGCACAACTGATGAGAGAGCAACATAGAAACACTTCGCTGAAGAATGTTTGTTACTAATGAAAAGTATGTATTGAAAATAGTAAATTAAGCTCCAAAATCAACCTTTATTACTAAAAGTAAGCTTATGTCAACTTTTAGATTATAATAGTATGTAAACAATGTATAAAAACATGAACTGTAACAATTTATTGCTTAACAGATGTCTGATGATGGCTAACAGAGGTAGCCGAAACGTCATGTCACCAACGTAACTTAACAACAACAATTACAGAATAAATAAAATTTGAATTTCTTTTCATTGAAGTAAATTATAATTGTCATTTGTTACATCACCTTGAATACACTTGAAATATAGGAAGCCACTGCCGCTACTGTATAAAACCAATAAATTAGATTTTGCCCCAAATTCCAGATTTAGTGCACTCTAATGTGTTACATAATAAATGATAAATAAAGAAGATACTAAATAATGTACAATTAACAATTAAGGTTATGAATAAAGAATCCAATTGTTAATATTAAGAGTAAGGAATGAGACATTGTAAACAGTTTCATTAAGGTTCAAGATTATTGAGGTATTTGTTTAGTATTAGTGACGGCGATCATATGACTTATTTATTATTCAATCTTTTGTTCTTGGAATCAGTTCGTGAGAGTTCTTTCCGAGTAAAGTAGTAATTATGAAACATTCGTATACACTTTCATTACGCAACTAGCTGTTCAATGTAAATTTATCAACACAAATCAACTATTATCATAGCTCTGACTCAGTGTACTAGATTGTTCGTTAGCTCGGTGGAGTTTCCAGTCAGCGTGGTGTGAAGGTATATAAAAATTACTCTAAGAAGGGACCGCTTTCACAGTCGCAGCTTGGCTACTGCTGGCAACGTTACTGCTAGTTTCGTCCATGTGATCAATTCGTTAATGCGTTGCAGATGACTCACTTGCAAAATGATTCAACACAACTTCCTGCAAAGCCATCATCCAATATGACTTTAATTTCTCTATAACCGTTTCGGACTGTTTTGCTGGTGGTGGCACGAAAGCGCGTCTGCGCTGCTGGTGAGGTGAGAGTACCACAGCAGCGCCACCGCGCCGCTCGTGTGAAAACCTCCGTTTAAACCATTGCCTTGCCAGCAGAAGCGCTACCCGAAAGATCTCCGAATGTCTACGTGTTATGGGGACCTCAATTATCTTTGCTTATCTAGAATTCTTCGCAGGATAAATTCATTTTCTGACATGGCTCTACCTTTTCATTCCCCTTGTACCATTTCTGAAATTACCGTTGTTCTCACATTCATTATTTTTTTACACTCTTTGCATAACTTTAAAACTTTTTTCTCGAAGATGATAAAGCATTTGTTATGAGAACATCTACTACCCAAACCATTCGTTTTAATCTTTGTACTCTTAATTGCAAATAGTCTGCATCGTTTTGTAAACGGTACGATGTCCCCGAAAAAGCAATCACTTGCCCATTTTAGAAAAAAAAAACTGCTCATAATTACTACTTATTTTCTTTGTCATCATACAGCATTATCCAAAGTATAGGCCACCACGTAATGTATCGATGTGTATAGACCTTCTCATTGTCGCTTCATTTCTCACCCCTCCCTTGCCGCAACCGATATGCTGCATAATGCAATAGTTCTCTTACATTTCCACACACGCAAATTGCCCACTTGCGAACGTATTGTGGACGCATTGTTCCGCCGCCTGAGTCACTATCACTTCTCCGTCATCACCACCAACAAACCGGCAGCTCTAGGACTACCGCCGCGGTTTTTCGCTCGACGTCTGAGCAAAAACAGCGCTGGCGGCGGCGGCTTCATAGATCTTCGCTGTCAACAGCCAGAACTGGAATCACTTTTCCGTGAAATTGTTCGCAGATGACACACGCGCACATGGCCCCTGGCACACGCGTGGGGCCTCCTCCACCACCACCACCACCACCACCGCCATCATCATCACTACTACTCCCTCACTACCTACACCACATCTACCACCAATATCTTCACCATCACCGCATCACCTATTCCTTCTCTTCAACCATTTACTACTTCCACCACCTACCACTAATACCACCATATCATTACTATCACCACACCACGCCTACCAATACTTCTACACTGCTACCAATCTACCACTACTACCTCCAATATCACTACTACTTCTACCACCACTAGTTCTACTACCACCACCACCACCATCACAACTATTAACTCCGCATCACTATCACTACAGCACAACAGCCTTCATCATCAACACGACTATCACCGCCAGCACCTCCACCAATGTTGCTTCCGCTCTCACTATCCTCATTGCCGCCGCCGTCTTCACTATGTCATCTCTCCAATAGCAGTTTCCTCTGCCATTATTGTATTCCTCCTACATGGCACGTTAGGAATCCATGGACGCTAATGGAAATGGGAGCTCCAAGTAGATTGGAAGATGACGTTTCAAAAAATATTAGTAAGGTTGAGTATGTAGATGTATGAATTGCGCAGAAAATGTGCATGAGTCGAGAATGATTGGTTAGGTTAAACGAAGATACGAGGAAGGTTGTATTGCCTTTGAAACATTGATGTGTCATCTATGTAAATTCCTACTGTGTAAAAAGTGCAAAATTTACGCGAGTCTTCCTCGTACGGAAATACGTTTTGTGAAATCACCCGCACCTGGATCACCTACATTAAGGATAACCTGCATCTCACTGTAACGCAGTCAAACATCAGAATCTGAGTGTTGCTTGTTCTTGAAAGAAGGTGTACTCGTATCTGCATTTTATTAAACCGGAATCACAGTACTAAACAAACTCGTCCCGTTTAATTTGTATATTTATTATTATCAATAATGAGTGGGTAATTGTATAATAAAATAATCAAAATCGAAAAATCACGAAAAATAAACTACAATCACATAACACTGTATTTCATAATCGGATGAAAATTTGAAACCAATTTCTGAAACTGTTTATTGGCTCCAGTTGGTTAGTTTAAGAAGTTAGCGGCGAATTCATATCATTCTATAAAATATCGAACTTTCACGACACTGCTTACTTTGTGAAAAGTACTTCACTGTCCTTGAAAGAACATTGAACGAAATTTTGTGAAACAGGATGACCAAATAGGTTCTGCAGTTCTTTTGATAATTAGTGAACCACATTTTTCAATCATTAACGTTATTTCAATCATTCTTTGTTTCAAATACACATCAGTTTCTTGTTTAAAAACTAAATCTTTCGAATGGAAAAGTACAGTTGAATGTTGAAGTTCTGGTTGTGAAAGAATGGGATCATAGTATGAAACGATCCGTGACTTCAGTTAATGTTACAAATAGTTTCTCGTTAAGATAAAATGGATTGGCCGATTTATTCTGTGCAGAGATTATAAAAACCGTTTAATCCATGATATCATGAAGACCGATGCAGAAACGTCAGAAACGACACATGTGACCGTTATCTGAAAGACAAGTAGACCACAAAGTTGGAATGCATACCAGCAGTAACATTATCGCAATACTCTCATGTAGTTTAACCGCAGTACGTTTAATGCAGGGTATACATTGCAGCCTCACTAATATTACATTAAGCGGTATTAGATCTATTATGAAAGTGAAAGGTGAAGATTTTAACTAATCCATCACATTTGGGTGGTAAAATAACAAACCAATAAGTTTCTTTATCTGTGAAATATAGAGGAGAGTAAGATAATTAAAAATGTCTCTGAACGATTTATTCCCGTTGCTACGACTTCTAATTGCATGGGGAGAGATTTTTCGTATTTTATGTCTTTTGTATTTACATGCTTTCGCAAATATTTTCAATCATGATTGTCAAACATAAAAGATAGTTGCATAAAATAGACTTACTGAAGCGTAAGACATGAAGCATGAAGAAACGTATCATTAGCGCATTTCCTTGCGGAACTACAGCCAACAAGCACTTATTACTTAGATTATATACCATAGGTTCAGAAAAGACGAATTTTAAAAGTGAGAGTGTTTAACTAAGGTCTACTTGCAACCTTAAAATATGAATTTTGAAGCATTTAAGTAGGTGTATTGTATTTAGTCCAGTAGGTATTAGTATTAGTATGTATTAGTATTTAGTCCAGTAGGTATTTGTGTACTCTTTGCAGCAAACAGCCGAAGTCAGTCTGCTTGTCCCCGAATTGCTGCTCACCGAAACTCTTAGTATAATTTATCGGCATATTTGGCCCTACTTTCGCACACGTTTTCTCCAACTGCTTGGTCCTGCTCAACAAGATCCATTCACGAAACAGCACGTTACGAATATGTATTGAATCCGAACGAGACTTTCCGAGATCCTGAGTGTCAAGAAAAAGTAAATTTTTCTTCTGGTGGAAATTCGCCGACTGTATTGGAATGTACTAATAAGCTCTCGATAACCCGGCACTTTATCACCTCAAGATATTACTGGATTAGCAAAATCGCCGGATTATTGTAGAGCAATAAAAATAATGCAGAACGAACGTGAAAAGTTATTTTTATGACGTGTACTGCTTTATGTTGATATTGTACTCTTTTCCACGTGAAACTTGGCAACTTTTTCCAAATCTTTCTAAATTTCATAACGTTTTTCATCACCTTTTTCACGTTTTTTTTCATCCTGAATCAATGCAGATGGATAACAACACACTAGAATACAACTGACATAGTTGGCGAAGTCGCAATGCACAGTGTTGTTTGTAACGAGGCACTTACACTTATACTGCAGGATTACTGAGCAGGCACGATTATAGATTTAACACTAATCTTTGCCTTCGGATTAGGGGCCTTTCTTTGCAGTGCAGCATCATAAAACCCTCAGAAGTCGATTCGTCACAATTTTCTTCACTCCATTGCACCGATGATTGATTGATGATTAGTGATTCTGGGCGCGTCAACGGCTAAAGTCATAAGTCCTGTAAGTGTAGTGCATGTTTTTTCCGTCGGGAGGTGGCGGTGATCTTGTTGAGGAGGCCGTGGCCCAATTGTTAGGGTACTGCCTGGGCGTTCACCTGGTGTCCATCCCACCGTGATCTGCCTGCTTATCTGCGGCTGGTGGATCTGCCCCCGCTCGGTGGCGATCGAGGGGGCGGAGAGTTCCGGCGCGTACCGGTTGCCGCGCATCGCTTTACAAGTAGCGAAGGAGGTTGCCGCTTATCGCTTGGTCGGAGTCCGGTACGAAGAATGTCCGTGTCTTGTGCTAGTGGAGACTATCTCCGCGCCAGGGGGCAAAGGATTTCCTCTATCGGAGAGCTGAACGCGTAATGGGCAAAGGACGATATCCAGCGACGCGTGCTCAAGAGGTGAATGCGGGGGCGTCTGGAACAGACTCGGCTTTTGAAATGGACTTTAGAACTTCAATTCTGATAGCGACTAGGATGTAATCTATTCATATGAAGTGGCGAATACCAAGGAAAGTTTCGCTTAACAACATGCTTTCAAAAACTCTTGGTCTGAAAAGTTAAATAAAGGAAGTTAATAAAAAATAATGTAAAAATTATTCATATTTTTAAGTCCTGTCAGAATGTTAGACAAAATATTTGTTCCCATCTTGTCAAGTCATCCTGAATCTTTTCACGCTCTTTTTTTGTTGATCGTCATTTATGTTATGGACTGTGGCAATTTTAAGCTTTTATGGCTTCAGTTTTAAATATCTTCTCCTGCGCAACTTTTAACAGCCTTGTGAATATTTTATTTCTTCCGTCCGTCCAGTCGTTTGCCTAACTGCCCGTCTGTCCGTCCGTCTGCCTGTCCGTCCGTCCGATTGACCGTCCGTCTGTCTGGTCGTCTGGGAACACTACTGCCTAAACTATTCGTAGGTATTTTTCCAAAATTAATATTGGCCGATGTATTTGGCGCGACTTAAAGTACGATGAATTTGAAACGAATTCTTTGAATTTTGAGAGTACTTTACGTAAATAATCTAAGACAATTTCAAACTTAACTCAAAAATAGCCCCAAAATAGCTCAAAATCTGTTCTTTAAATTTCTTGTCAGAATGCAGAAAAATACACCTGTAAGCTTAGACTAGGTTTACACTGTTATCTCTGAATTTTTAAATACTGCAATGGTTTAGAATTTGTTGAATCCCTCGTAAAATTACACTATTGATTTTAATAATACTTATATATGTTTTCGCGCAATATTGCGTACATGTGCAATTTTAAACTAGTGGTGCCACAGAATGGCACAGACCTCCCCGTATTAGTTTTCTATTTCCTTTAGTCTCGGCTAGCTATTCGAACTTGCTGCATACTCTTGCCTGTTGCCATCTATCGCCGCTCAAAATACATTTTTTTTTGAAATTTTCTTAATTTTTCCATTTACTAATAATAAAACGGAAATATTATTTTAAGAATATTAAAGAACAGTAAAACTGTGCCCTAATTTCATACATATGTTTAAGAAAATCGCATGGATGCGTTCCAGTATACTCGAAATTTGAAGCACTTTTTCACAGAACATTTTTGAATTTTCTAAATACTTCATTAGAAGTCATTTGAGGCGCATTAACTCACAAATACCATTGTGTTTCCAAATTGCTGAAAATGTGCAAAATTACGGCGTCGAAAATAATAAATTGGACTTATAAAAATACCCGCAAATCTAGAAATTACTAACTTTTGGATACATGTAGTGGTCAGAACTTCAATTTAAATAAGTGAATTATTAAATGCAATAGAACTTTTTGAATAATAAGTAATAATTTCTAATATTTGATCGAGTATTTTAAAAATTAAGAACGAATTATAATCCACATTCTCTTCAGTTTCTATTACTCATACGTGCTCAAGAATGTTCAAAAGTTTGATCTGAAAAAATGTGCACTTCATCGAAAACACACGTCAATAATATCCATAAATTGCAAGGACCTTGTTATAAACTCCACATGATAGAACTAATACCAACATAACTCAATAGTAAAAACATCGCTATACTTAGTTCACTTTATTCATATTATTCTCATAAACACTACAAGCACCCGCAAATACAAACTCTTTGGTTCACTGTAATACATCAACTGAAGGAGTCCTGTTTGTTCCGAAAGACTTGAAACTGTAACGTGGGGACAATCCAAAGTTCATTGATCACAACTACTGCGTAATACAGGGCAAAAGCCAATTTTGATTTTTGCCCTCAATCAAGTCTTCCGTGTTTACCAAAGAGAGTGGATACCTTTGTTCTTACGTATCAGATCGAATGTGAGATAAGCCGTTTTTGAGTTCGACCATTAGGGCGTAATCTTTTAATTCAATTTAAGAATGATGACGCATTAGCATCCAAATATACAACCGAAGGAGATATATCATCCGTCATTAGCGGAGTTTCTCCAAGATGTATTGTACTTTATAAATAATGTTTGTTTATTTCATATAATAAAATGAAGAGAGGACAAAAAGAAGTTATATTCTACAAAAAATGTGTACTTACAAGTGTTACATGTCCCGTTGCCGGAGCCATTTTGTGCACTAGGAGACGTGTTGCACTGGTAGAAGTGCTACCCACATAACGTTTCTCCCTGAGCACAAAATGGCTCCAAAAACGGTGCATGTGCAAAATAGCTGCTAAGACATGACGAAACGTGGAAAGGATGATGATGATAAAAAAATCCTTGTAACATGCTTGAAATAACAGCACATTCAATGTTCATTCGTCAATTTCATTTATTTGTATGTAGAATGTCAGCATTGCATAAGAGTGCATTTTTTAAACAACATGGTTTTAGAGATTAATGTATTGACTTTTTTACTTCTTTCGCAGGACAAATTGTAGTTTATCTTAAATTTTGCTTGTAGTGCATTATTGTTGGCGATTTTTATTTCAGATATAATGTAATTGGAGCATATACTTTTTTAAGAAACATGGGCGAGTTTTTCTCTATGGAACGTCTTTATCGAAAGAACAAGTCATACAGTCCGACATTTTAACCTCTCGGCGTTGACCCACGATATACGAGTAGAATAGCTGGAATTCATAGAGAATTTATTTTCTTTATTCGCGCGCGCGGCAATAAACTAAAATTCATATCGGGCATTTTTTATTTAAAAATAATTCCTTATTTTTGTACAGGCCTACATAGATTTGAGAAATACGTAAGAAGAAATACTTATTCAGAATTCTGGTAATAACCAGTATCTGAAAGTAACTGGTTTTGAAAATGTTACACGTTAATTAGGTTTTAGGATAATTCATATAAGTAATGGAATGAATTTATTTTATTTTTATGTAATGTTTTGTGTTGTATTGATAGAAATCTATTCTATTCCATGTTAATAATTTTTTTTGTAAATAACGTTGAGAATGTTCCGTACGTTTCGTTGTTTTTCCCTTGCGACGCAGACATCGCAAATTGCCAAATCATGTCTAAGCCATCCGATAACAACCCCCACTTTGACCAGAAAAAATTAAGGACTTAAGACATTAATTTCTTTTTCTTCCTGAATACATCGAACCACCAGAAACCAAAGTCTAGTAATGAGTTTACTATGAACAAATATCAACATTGACATTTGTTGGGTCTCGTTCGATAACCTAGTAGCGCGATAGCTGGGCCTTTGAATCAAGAGATCGTTGAACAATACGCGGAGTTGTCATGGGATTCGGTGAAAGAACAACTGAAGGATGGCGTGTGTTTTCCTCGCCTTGCATCGCACGTCGCACTTTACAGCAGCACGTCACTTCCGGTGCGTAGCAGTCATTGTCACGCGACATCTGCCCCCACCGTCACTCTACTCGGGGCTACACACTGTAGTTCAATGCGCGAATGTTCTCGCGCTAAATAGAGGTATTTTTGTCCCCTGTAAATGTGTCCAAATTAAAATCTGTAATATTAAAAAAAAATACAAAGCGAGAATTACAGAAAGTTTTCGAGTGTGAGTTTGGCAGTTTTCATTACTAAGGAAACAAACCTTAGTAAATTAGCAACCTTAGTAAAACTAAAACAAAAACATACAGTTACTTCTTCAATATTTGAAAATTATATTAATGTTACTTAATGATTGAACTAAATTACCTTTCTTTCATAATGGGGAAGTATTACTCTTTTAGAATCACAATATTTCAATAGAAAAAAATGTTCCTCTCAATACATTAATTTTCTTAGGAAACTTTTAATCCATGGTACGGTTTTGGAACTTAAAGTTGCCTATGAGAGTTCTAGTCTGATTTTGTACCTTTCGGTGATATCGACATACAGTTTTTGCATTTACTTTGCTTATTTCTTCCCATTGTTATGCCTTTCCGACATTTTAATTTTTTATAAATAGTAATGGTGGGAAGGACGGCAATGGATTATCATGTTCATAAAGGGTGACTGATGACTCAGTTTTGACATTTGTTATGATTACTTCCAGCTTTTCGCGTTTGGAAATTACCTCTTTCCCTCTTAGTTTCTATTTGTTCCGCTGACCACATTTTCTGTTGCCTTGGTGGTCTACTATATTGGCTAATTAAATTGAAGCCTCGCGTAATCCCATATGCTTTACAACATTAATTCCATACTATTAATTTGTGAAACAATGATCCTATTAAAATAAGGAAAGCACTAATGTAAACATTAAGTAGGCTGATATTAAGTCTAAAAAATGAAATATCATTTTTTTAGACTGAAAAGTCATGAGTGAAAGTGTACATTCTGTTCTTCTTTATCTGCAGTTATGGAAGAATATTAATATTTATGTATTGCCTCATCACGGTGGTGAAACAATTGCAATTAATGACACCCGTATAACAACTGAAGTAAAAGAAAAATTATTGGGGGTTATTGAAACGATGTATATGAAGAAGTGAATTTCAAGATTGATTGAGTACACGTAATACCTAAACTGATTTTGATTTCATCTTCGTAAAGATTGGAGAATGTTCACGAAAATATGATGTTGCCAGGCATCGAATGGTTTGCAATATCCTTCTCGGGTTCTGAAGTTATATTTTTTTCTGGGGGGGGGGTCGTTAATTTATCACCTGGGACCACGCGGACATAGACCTGCACTTACCGAGGCCCAGTTGAATTTTTCCCGTGGCAAATGTGACTCTTTTTTGGAGGGAATCAGGATTCTTGTGCTGAATCCAATTTGTATCCCCCAGCATTGTTAGACCTAAGGGGATAGAATACGTAATTGTGATGAAGATCATAAAGGATACATGGACGACAGAAACATACAGACATACACGTACTCGAGGTGGGACTCGAACCCGCGATCATTCTGTCCGAGATCGCCACGGCACTACAGTCTTAGCGATTTCGGCTATCCTGATCGGTTGTTGTTATTATTATTATTATTATAATTATTATTATTATTATTATTATTATTATTATTATTATTATTATTATTATTATTATTATTATTATTATTATTATAATTATTATTATTATTATTATTATTATTATTATTATTATTATTGTTTTTGTTGTTATTATTGTTATTGTTATTATTATTATTACTATTATATGCTATTGCTTGTCCTAAGGTGAAAAATCTCACTCGTAATTTATTTTATCTTGATTGCCTTGTTGCGAGGCTTATAACGTGTCAATAGCGTTGGCCTTTGATCGTCTAGATGAGCGGAATGAACCACTGTCCCGCGCGTGCCCCCAAGCGGCACCTCGTTATCATCGTTTATCGCGCCACCCACTATAAAACATCGCGAGCGCCGCGAGTGGCTCAGTCATCGCATTGCAGCGGCCGTCGTAACTTGTCTACGCATCTGTCAACCGCAGTCCACGCCACCATGGTGAAGACCAAGAAGTACATCTTGGCGAAGCATTTCATCGGCGAGCCGAAGCTGACCGACTTCAAGCTCGTCGAAGAGGAGCTGCCCAAACTGGAGGAAGGCGAAATCCTGTGCGAGTCGCTGTGGCTGAGCGTCGACCCGTACATGAGGAAGTACACCGATTTCCAGATGGAAGGAACGGTGATGCCCGGCGGAGTCGTGGCGCGAATCGCCGAGAGCAGAGACCCCGAGTTCCCGAAAGGGCGGTACGTGGCCGCGTACTTCGGCTGGCGCACGCGGACCATTTACAACACCCGGGAGGAGAACAAGTCCATCTACCCGAAGCCGTACCTGCTGCCGGACTTCGGCGACTTGCCCTTGTCGCTGGGCCTGGGCGTGTTGGGGATGCCGGGCATCACCGCCAACTTCGGCTTCCTGGAGGTGTGCGAGCCGCAGCCGGGCGAGACGGTGGTGGTGAACGGCGCCGCCGGAGCGGTGGGGTCCATCGTCGGGCAGATCGCCAAAATCGTTGGCTGCCGCGTCATCGGATTCGCCGGATCCGACGCGAAAGTGAAGTGGCTGAAGGAGAAGCTGCGCTTCGACGCCGCCTACAACTACAAGACGACTAAGATTTCGGACGCCCTCCGCGAGGCCGCGCCCAAGGGGGTGGACTGCTTCTTCGACAACGTGGGCGGCGCCTTCAGCAACGAGGTGTTCCGCCGCATGAACACCAAGGGCCGGGTGTGCGTTTGCGGAGCCATCGCCGGCTACAACGCCGGCTTCGAGAACGTGCTCGTGCCCATGGTGCAGCCGTACATCCTCTCCAAGGAGCTCAAGGTGCAAGGCTTCATCGTGTGGAACCACGCGTCCCGGTGGCTGCAGGCCATCCAGGAGAACATGCGCTGGATCAACGAGGGCAAGATCGTGTCCGAGGAGACCATCACGGAAGGGTTTGAGAACGCGCCCAAGGCGTTTATAGGAATGCTGCGCGGCGATAACATTGGCAAGGCCGTGGTGCAGATCTGACGCCAGGACTCGAAACTGTGATCATATTCATTTTCCCGTATCATTCACCATCCATAATATTTATAAACTCTTTTCGTAAATGTAATTCATTAAGTTATCTGTACATATTGTTCGCATAATTTTAATTTCACGTGCTGACAGCCTCGAAAAAGTTCGCTTACCTGCTATCTTTAACATTTAGTTCAATAATTCATGACGCCAGAACGGTAATAATATATTTTTGCACTTGTGTTTTCCAAAAATGGGAATGGGGGAACTGCGAAATGCGAAGCAATGACAAGTTATGCACAGAGTTTTAATTTTGTGTCTAGTTGTTAATTTGCATTACTCGTGGTGCTTTTCAATTATACGAGTACTAATGCAATATTTATTTAATATTATGTAAATTAAATTTTTCAATAAAACATATTTTTGTATAAATGTCATTGTGCAATCTATTTATTAATGCTTATATTATATAAATATGTATGGTCAAATGTTTTGTGTAATAATTTTCACCTGAACCCTCGAATATCGATTCCAAAGCATGAATTGCTACTTCATATTATTGCATTAAAAATCCTCATTTGCGTGAAAAGTATATGAGTTATGAGGCACTACCCTCACAGAGTTTCTTTAATTCAAAATAGTTGGCAAACTTGTTCTTCTGTCACTTGGAGTTTATTGCATACGTTTTGGATAAGAATAATTCGTCGTCTGTTTGCCACGATGTCGAAGTGGCTATTTGCTTCATTTGAAATGCATATAATCTAGACCTCTTGACACCTACCACAGAAGGAAATCCATTGTTCTTTCTACAAGGGCAACGAATTGAATAACTACTCCACTGCATATTTTGAACTTTATATGAAGGTTAGAAGTACATTGGGAAGTAAGGATGAATTAAGGAAGCCTGTGTTATTAATGTCACATTATATGTATAGAATGGGTTTATTATGCATTTGTTCTTTTGAAATTGCTCTCTGGAATGTTTCAAAATTTCATTGCCTGTGAGAAGATAGCTTCTGTTCATAATTACATATCAATAACAAAAAATGTAATTTTTACAGTACGAAGGTTTTATAAATTACATATTTAATTGCTACAATTGAAGAGTATGTTTTGTTAGTAACGTTCTAAGAGCATTTATCTAATTTATTACAAAAAAAGTAAAACAAAATGCTGTCTGTAATGGATGGGATATATCATTTCATCTGTTTCGCCTTCAGTTATTCTGAACCTTGTTCAAAGTAAAGTGCATGCTAAATGAAAAAGAATGTCTGAAATTAGAAATGTATTTTTTATTTGGGAATTTATCTTGAATTATGAAAAGTTTGATTCTTTAAAGTAATATCCAATGCTATGTATCTGTGAATCATGTTTAACAACATATTAATAATATTACAAATTAAAAATAATATTCTTATAATTAATGTATAGTAAAGTCATTTATATATTACGTTAATACACACTCGGCCTTGCACTTGACATTTGACATTTGAAGAAATAATACAAAAAACAAAAGATTTCGAAATAAACAAAAATCTTTTAATTTTGTAAAAATATTGGTGTCATGATGTTTTCAGGTAAATTCACTCTATTGATTACGTAAAAATGTAGTAATACCAATTTTATCCCTCACTTTCAAATCATTATGATCTATAATGCTTTCTAACATTGAAAATTATGCAGAATTCAGTGCATGCTAAGTATATTATGCTATTAAAATCATTTTCTTGAGGATGAAATATTATTGCGAAGGATTACACTGGTTGATGGTGATTGGCGGAATTGTTTTTAATTGTTGTAAGATAAATGATAAATTCAAATTCTATAAAATTTGATAAATTGAAAATAAAATAAGAATTAACAACAGATTTTAAAGAAACTTGAATTCACTACAGATTTTTCTCACAAGATAATGTTCTAATACTGACGAACTAAAATTGAATGCTTCCCAAAAAAATGAAGCAATCATGTTTGTTGTTTTTTTCACTATAAAATAAGCCGAAAGCTATTGTGGATGTAAAACCCAATAAAACAGGATCATACATTTTTTCAGCATTCATTTTTAGTATAGTGATTTTCATATAGTTGTGTGATATAAATGAAGAACGAAATATACATCAAAATCAAGACAGAAGAAGCTTTCTTGGAAAAAAATTCTGTAAAAAAGCCTAGTTTGTGAAAACTGCCAGTAGGGTCAACATTCAAAGGCTTTTTTTGTAACAACCGCCACAATTAATAGGTTCAAATTCATTATTATAATACGTATTCGAGCAGGGCTAAAAATTATTCCAAGGTGTAAAATCAGTTAATAGAAACACATACCATTTTGATTGTTAATTTTTATTAAAAAATTTGCATCGTACCAACTAGAAGGAGTTTCACTTTCACATGAGTTTGGGTACGAAAACAGTAACCGTGATGTTTCTTTACAGTGAATACAATAATAATTCCTAAATACCTGTTTTCGAAGACAAACATTTTATTGTCAAAATGAAAACAAAATATTCTCAACATATTAATTTACACATTAATTATATTCGAATAGAATGTTTTGAAACAAAATATTTTAATACTTTTACTCAAGAAATATAAAAAACTATTCTGTCGGTTACTACCCTCTTTCCAGTTTAAAAAGTGTTGCACTGAATTTCAACTCTAATGCATAAAAGTTTATCAGACGCGTAGTTAATTTCATATAGGTGGTAGTATTATCAAAATCTGCATCATTATCTTAATGTGTTTAACGAACGTCTAAAAAGAAAACAATCACGACTGATTTCTGTTTCTTAGAAACCTTAGAACTCTGAGATAAAAAGTGAACTAAATTGAGCATATACGTGACATAATGAGAGATCGACTAAAAGAAGTCCAAAATAGTTTAAACTGTTCGGAAGATTAAATGTGGATCGTAAACCTTTTGAAGTCAATTAAAACCTGCATCAAAATGAATCAGCTGTTGGAATTGTTATTCAGCTGCCGAATTGTATTTAAGTCGAGGAGGCAATACGCGTGTCTGAGTGGAACAGAATGGGACATGAGCGCCAATGATGCCTAAAAACAGGTAAAAATATCATACATTTGAAATAAAATCACTCTATTTGAATGTTTTCGTTTCGTTTTATCGGAAGTTACCTTTACAGTTATTTTTACATTTTTTATTATTCCTTTGAAGCCCGATATAACATCTATCGAATTTTATGAAATAAACTTCAACTAAACAGAGAGTTGAACTTCATGATATTTTAATTTTAAAGCATTTTTTCCTTTCACGGCACAGGGGTAGTACATTTAATTTTTGCTTAAAGAAGACTCTTCCATCATTCAAAGGGAGCATTTTATCCATTTGGGAAGAAACTAACAAATATTATAATTAATATTATAATGGTGAACTATTTTTGAAAATTATTGGATGGGTAGCTTCGGGCGTTTCGAGCGTTTTTGTCTCTAGATATCTTGGAAATCACTAGAAATAATGTCATTTGTTAAAAAAGAGAAGGTTAGCATATGTGAAGACTGAACGAAAATATCTCAAACTTTGACAATAGCTTTTCCAGTATTCTGTCCTTTTAGCAACCCAATGAAGGCAGAGGGCATGTTATCAAAACCATCTGTGACTGTTTCCGTATACTTGAGTTTCCCTTCACGAACCCATTGCAAATTCTGCTTGGTGCCATCCATCCACCTATTTCTCCATTGAGCGACGGTGAATCCTTCAATTTTAAGATGATTGGCAATAATGGGACGTTGAATGACGGTGGCCTTTGGCAAATTCTTTGGATCAGCGTTGTTCGTAGAGATTGTGCCGCAAACTGCAATTCGACCGTTCAAGTTCATCTTGTAAATTACACTGCTGCTGAGCTCACCACCGACGTTGTCGAAGTAGCAGTCTACGCCTTTAGGAGCACCTTCGTTGAGAGCCTCGGCGATGTCTTTAGTTTTGTAGTTGTAAGCGGCATCAAAACCCAATTCTTCTTTCAGCCATTTCACCTTGTCGTCGGATCCAGCGAATCCGACGACGCGGCAGCCCTTGATTTTAGCGATTTGGCCCACTGTGGAACCTACTGCTCCTGCTGCACCGCTCACAACTACCTGTAAATAAATAAGTAAATAAATAAGTAAATAAATAAATATTATAATAAATTTTAGTGACAGATCACGAACGAAAGGTCTGTGTGGGTGAGAATTTGAGGAGACTACAGATTAGATTAATTTCTTTCTGGTTTATCTCCGATCAATTTCAAATGAATATCGGAGTACACCAAATGATTGGGCTACAAATTCATATCTTTCCTATCTTACGAGCCTATGTTTTATCCTTCGCTCTCTTAACCGAGTATTGGGCTTGCTACCAAATGTTTTGATTTATAAAGGTTTTTAAAAACTTTAAAGAACTTGAGCATGCTTGAGAGAATGCAAAATAGGATACTGAATATGTCACAATGTCTGTAGACAAATTTAAAGTTCAAAAATATAAGGATTTTAATAATAGATAGATAGATTTGTTAAAGTTTGCTTTGAGCAAATTCTCGGTGGCAAACATGATTACAATTATAATTAGAACAATTACAAAACTATTACAAACATTAACCATTAGAATTACCATTAGAATTAGAGGTTGATATTTAACTGTCGCAAATGTTTACTTTTCCTAGATAAGATCCCTTAAAACTCCGTATGCGGAAACGAATACGTATTCGAAGTGAGCTAAAGCAAATGTCGGCAACCTCGTATATCATTCCTTCATTAGGACTTCTGCGCGATAATTGAAATAGTAGCCAACTCGTGCATGGATTATTTCTTGTGCTCGTGTTCTTTCGTGTCGTGTTCCCCCCTGCAGTTACCCCAATATAAACAATCAAACTGGTCCCGCTACGACCTTGTAGTTATAAAGCGAGCTAACAATAACAACATGAAGGCAGGACGCACTGGCAGTTTATTTGAGAAACGGCACGTAAAGCTTTTTTGAGAAAACAATGCCTGGAGATAGTACAGCAAGCATAATATAGCAACATCTACAAAATATAAATCATTTGCAAAGAAACTTCAGCCATATATTATTCCACTGTCGCTGAAACGTGCATCGTTTTTGCGAAAAATAATTCAAGAAAATGTCGACAACAGCCTTTTTAATATCAGTTTCGCATTGCACGCACCGTTTCCCCTTCCTTGGGGCGGCAGATCTCCAAAAAGCCGAAGTACGCCGTGTACCCTGGCATGCCGAGAATGCCTAGCCCCAGCGAGGCAGGGAGGTCGCCGAGGTCGGGCAGCTTGAACATGGGCAGGAAGGACGTCTTCTCGACGGCGTCCGGGTGGAAGACGGTGTGCGTCCGCCAGCCCAAGTCCGCCACGAAGCGCTCGCCCACGGCCCAGCCGGCCGCCTTCGACGCCACCACGCGCGCCACCTGGCTGCCGATCATCGTGTCCCCGGGCGGGCGATTCAGGGTGTATACCCTCCTGCGCGGAACACCAACAGTGTGGAATTATACTACCTTCCTCACCTCTTGGCCTATTACTTGTATCTGTGGATGCAGGTCTCACAAAGAGACGTAGGAATCATACACGTTTCTAATAGGCCCCTGAATAATGTTAAAACTGGAACGCGAAGGGGTTTCAGAAGTGTCTACTGGTCTCTGGGCGGTTTGTGCCCAGAGCACAAAATGGTGCAAGCAAGGTGTAATACTCATGCTTAGTACGATGTTGGGAAACACTTGAAATCAATGTAAATAACGTATTTCATTGTAGAAGATTGTTTCTGTTTTTAATCTCTTTACTGTTACCGTTTCTCTGCCACTGTTACCCTTCCTATTACTCTGTTACTATTTCTGTTGTTATTTCAATATCCAGGTTTACCTAAATTTCGAGATTCTTAGTGTCTCCGATCACCCGTGCTACTGGAGTTGGGTATCCACAAAAACTTAACCATCAAAACTGTAATTGAAAGTTACAAACAGAAAATTACTTGGACACTCGCAGGGTCATGAGAAACCTGTTTTTAAGGGCGTATGACATCACGTTTCTGACTTAATGGCGATGTTTACCTGTATTGCTGATTGCATTTGCGCTTTCTGATTTATTCGTAGCAAACTCAAAAAATGCAACATTTGTCTTCTTAAATACGTTTCGTGCACTTCTAGAAGGAAACTTTCTCTTATTAATCAGTAATACATTGCGGGACATTGTGTCAATGGCATATTATAAATCGTCGTAAAAATGTGGACTTCCTCTAGCACATTGAAGGGAGATAGAAGAATAGATATACTAGAAAGATTGGGTATCTACTGCAAAACCCAACTTCGTATAGATTTTCATTCATTGTGCAATTGCATCATCAGCCTTCAATTATCCGGGGCTACGGATCAATGGAAATGACCAACGATAAGGCTCACAAATTCCGGAACAGCTAATGAAATATCAGTTTAACAGTCAACTTTTGGACGAGACCAGACAAAATGAGAATCAACTCGGTATAGAATAAGAGATTCCTTTAAATTTCTTACGGTTGCGGTTCAAGATAATTTCAAACATTTTAACTGAAAAATATAAACTAAAATATTCCAAAATAAGATAGAAAGATGACAGAAAAGGAAAAATGTATAACTGACTTCCCAAAACGATTAATCTTGATTTTTACCGTATAAAAACAATCTATTAACTCTAGCAATATATTAACACCAGCAATACAGTACAAATGGTTCCATATTTTACTAATAGGGGAGAGACCTCCGCAGCCCTCCAACAACATTTTTTTACATTTTATTGAAGTTTATGACGATTTTCATTAATTATCGCAGTGATATACTATAGTGTACATTCACATAAAACATTCAGATCTTTTGCAAATGAAAAAAATTTCTTGCATTCATGTTTGTATTTAATGACAAAACGATTGCATTTTTATTTCCAAAAGTTCTATTTATCTTCATATCAACATACCATAGCAGTTATCAACATAGTAATGTATTAAACTATAGTATAATAAATCTTAAAACGTTCCACCATGTAGACGAACGTTTAATTGACATGTAAATAGTTCCGAATTTTTTTCTCACAGCTAAAGCCGCTGAAACAACTCAAATCATTACAAACACGTGTGCTAAGGTGATTAAAGTGTTTACAAAAGAAAAAGCAAATTAGAAACCGTATCAGTGACTTTTAGATTTTTAAAAATATTGAAACTATTAAAAGCAAATGACCATCTCTGGGCCTCTGATGTCTCTCCCCTTTGTAATGTTGGGGTTCATTCGTATTTTCATTGATAAATTGTATTAAATGTTTCTTTATTTTCTTTTTTCTTTCCCAAAACATTACATATTTGAGAATACGGTACACCTATGTATATAAACTATTAAACCGATCTATCTTTTTCGGTTCAGATATCTCTGAATTATGGTAATTACTTATTTATTAATTAAATGCCTTAATTCTCTTACGAACTTCTCTTTTGGTTTTCTTTCTTATAGCAAATAACTTTTAAAAAGTTAATAACGTAAACAATACAAATCAAACGAGCTACGATCATGAACCCACAACTTTACTTTGCTGGGCAAGGGCACACATTGAACATCATCCTATCTACGGCGAGCTGATAACGCGAAAAGCACTTACGCAATCACGAGCTTCTCTCTGTACACGAATATTTTTGTTCTTAACAGCTGAGCCTCGTAAAAGGTACGATACTACAATAGTAGATTACGTCATCAGAACAGATGTTTATTCAGGAGAGCCCATAGAGGAGAAGCATAGGAGAGGGTACTTTGGTTCATTAATTGGTAGAGATGGTCTGTAACGTGTAATCGGAAGGATGAACAACTTTAGCTGGCCGCTACGAAACTCCTGGCAACGTGTCACGTGACTTTCCTTCGTCAAGAACTAGTAGACCTAAACGAGAACATACTTTCTCGTCCGTACTTTCACGCAAAATTACGTGAAACTTACTTAAATTTTAGAAAAAATGTACATGACCTCATTTCAAATTCTATCTTTAAGGAATATATTTAATTATGGGAAAAATCTCTATTTTTAATATTTTAGTTGTAGGAAGAATCTTAAAAAAAGTTTTAAGTTCAGTTTTGGAAAACGTTTTGAAAAATCAGGGTTTTTCAACGAACATTATACCTGCACCATTCTCTCAAACGTTCTTCACACTGTCCAACAAAAATGTAATAAAAAACGTTCGAATACCAGAGGTGAATGTGTCAGGAGCTTCATGTAAAGTACCCCCCCCCAAAAAAAAAATCTGTTTAAAATTCAAGGGGCCGGGACATCAGCAGGATCGATTGGGAAATATTAATTTTGGAGAAACTTGGCTGAACGGTTTAGGTGCTAGCATTGTTCACAGACGGATGGACGGACGGACGGACGGACGGACGGATGGACGGACGGACGGACGGACGGACGGACGGATGGACGGACGGACGGATGAACGGACGGATGAACGGACGGATGGACGGTCGGACGGACGGACGTTTTGATATCATTCGATTTTTCGGCATCAAGAACCCACAAAATATTTATTCTGACTACACCACGTGTTAGAGAAATCCCCCCCCCTAAATTTAGCTACTGGATTTATTCACTTTTTCGTTACCAGGGACTTGTAATGAGAGTTTTTGTGCCGAAAATTTGCCGTTTTTTCGCGGAGCATTACATAACCGCGTAAGCGGTTGCGAGAAAGTAAAAAAGCTTTGTAGAACGTGTAATACATACATGTAGGGGTCGACGCTGAGGAACTCGGCTTGAGCGAGCACTTCCCCATCCTTAAGCGCCGGAAGTTCTTCGGTGACCAGCTGGAAGTCCTCCAACTTGGGCTCGCCCTGGAAGTGCCGGAGCAGTACGAAGCGTTTGGCGAGCGCATTGCTTCCCGCGGCTGCGTTGGGGGCAGAGCCAGCGTAGCTCCTGACGATACGGGAGGCGCAAGAGCGCGCCACCGTCGCCAATAAGCGCACTGTCATAGTGATGTGCAGCCGTCGGCTGTTATCACGCGTGTGCGGCCGAGTCGAGGCGACCGTGCATGCGCCGCGGATTTTGCCATGTGACCGTGCGTGAGTTGCTGTTTGTCTGTTGTGACTACTTAGCTGATATTGGGGTAAATGCTACCTCCCCCCCCCCAACGAGCTAGAGAAACTTTGTGTGGTAGTCAGCTTGGACACAGCGCTGCGCATAGTAGCAAGAGGTTAATACCGGCGACAATTTTTCCAGGAGGAATATTCGCCAGTTGTGTAGGTTGGCTGTCGTTTGGTTCGATTGCGCTGTTCTTTGTTTTGGTTGTAATTTCAATTATATTATGTTGATCAGCTCTAACAAAACATGACTTCGGTGTGTTCAATAATCAATATATTTAGTTCACACATACATTTAGGTGAGTCATTTCAGGTGAACAACAGACATGCCGTGTCTTTTCTTAAATTATATAAACATGTGTATTTGCTTTGACGAGAAACGTCTTGTTTCTGCATAGCGGTTTCGTAACTATTTCTCAACTTTGTCAGACTTTATTTGGTCTTTTATTTTAAAGTCAGAAAATTGTTTTAGAATAACTGTTTAACATACAAATATAATATGTTTGCAATATATTATATGTGATTCAGAATAGCATAAAATAAAGGACTAAATTCAGTCTAAGTTCAAAAATCTATAGACAAATAAGAAAGTAATAATTTTAATCTAAACGATTTCTCTTATTCTGTAATCTTAAAAAAGGTTAAAGTGAGTCGAAACACTGGAAATATGTCTAAGTATCGCGGGAGAAAAATTCTATAAACAACGGAAACAGCACATTTATGACTTGATGGGATTGGGAATAGTATTTCGACGACCTTACTTCTCTCGTGACCCTGCAATCACCCACGACTTCGCCAGCCAAGCGTTAGAATTGGTGGGCACTCGCTGTTCCAAAATAGCACCGACGATCAATCTCGTCGTCAACAGCGCTTCGTGTCTTGGGAATACAAATTTTCGGTAACATTCAGGCTATGTCAAAATCTAGAGACAAAACAATTATGTGAGAATCTATGCTTTCGAGACAAAAACAGAAAATGAATTATTGTAAAAAACATTGAGAAACACTCAGGTGTCATATTTATAAATGAAAGAAATTACTCTGTTATGGCACTGCATTCGTACAAAATAAGAGCAGCTGGCGAATTCGCATATTAACCACATAATTTGGATATATCTGTTTCATTGATGATGAACGGATCACTTCATCTGGCTAATGTTAGCATTAGCCACAGGCTAAATAAAGGTATTTGACCGATATGTGTTGGAAATTACACGTTGCACAGGCTCCACATTCGTTTATGTAAATTGCGACACCGGAAGCCACGTATACATCTCAGAAATTACACACGGAATTAAATAGCCTGTTTCTCAGTATCCTTAAAAGCATCCCACTAATACTGACTTTCTTTTGTCATCGTAACGTTTGCAGGACTTCGCCTATGCAAGGCGTCTCATGTTGTATAAAGTGCCTTTCATAAAGCTTCAAACACTCTTAAATATGTTCCTATTTCTTACTTTACCCACTCAGTTAGGATCATGTGAATATCAACCTGGAAATTTTCCAATTAGCCACAAGATGTACGGACATTAGCCATAACATGTACGTATGTGCCTCCAATACCTAAAAAATTCCTCACTAAGACAACTGTTAAATCAACCACAGCAGAATTTTACTTTTAAAGATTTTGTAAAACTAATTACACAAAATATCAAATATATTATTGTGAATAGAATTGAAAAATTGAATATCATACTGAAAAATAATCTCTTAGATTTTAATGAAATTTCAAACAAAATATGGATAAAACATTGAAGTTAAACTCTAGAAAGTCTCGTAATTTGTGGAGAAATACGAATACTATTGCGATATTCACAATGCACAAAATGAAATATGTGTAATATGATTAATTTGTATGGTATTATTAACTGCCGTATAATTTTTAATGATAGGGTAAAAATGTTGATGAACAAAACAAACACCATTTTCATGGCCAATTTTTATTCACAAATGGAGAAGTGGAAACTGGAGATGAGTTTCAGTTCTTCATAAGACTCACAAGGCGCATAGGTTACAAAACATCAATAATGTTTCTTAACGTCGTCTACATAATATTTCGCATACACAAATATTTACAAATTCCAAACATTGCAAATAATTCATAAAAAGGAAACGAAATATTGTTAAATGAAAAAATATTTTTTCCTTACATATAAACAAAATATAATTTTTGAAATCGTAATTCCGCACTATATTTGACTCAATGAAAATACAAGAAGGACGAATGTTGAATAATTCCCTACCCACTTGTTATAATGACATGAATGTTAATAAGTGTGATTAAAAGTTTACCAGTTAAAATTGATTGAATCACTGCTGGATGTGTTATCATCCCCATCTCCATCATTATCAGAAGGTGTTTAGACTGCTGCACAAAAGAAAGGAGCAATCATGGCTGATTTCACCGGAAACCTTGAACTCTGATACAACACGAGCCCCACATAAGAGATATGAGTGCTCTTCAAATACCACTGGTTGTTGCACAACATTAAAGATGAGCTTTTATCACAGCTTTTCCAGTATTCTGCCCTTTCAGTAATCCAATGAAGGCAGAGGGCATGTTGTCAAAACCTTCTGTAACTGTTTCCTTATACTTGAGCTTTCCTTCGCGAATCCACTGCAAATTCTGTTTAATGCCCTCCATCCACCTGCTTTTCCATTGAGTGACGGTGAATCCTTCCATTTTTAGTTGATTAGTGATCATGGGGCGTTGAATGACAGTCACTTTGGGCAAATTCTTTGGATCAGCGTTGTTCGTAGCGATAGTACCGCAAACTGCAATTCGACCTTTCAGATTCATGTGGTGAATGACGATGCTGCTGAGCTCTCCGCCGACGTTGTCGAAGTAGCAGTCTACACCTTTAGGAGCACCCTCCTTGAGCGCCTCGGCGATATCTTTTGTTTTGTAGTTAAAAGCGGCATCAAAACCCAATTCTTGTTTCAGCCATTTCACTTTGTCGTCGGATCCAGCGAATCCGACGACGCGGCAACCCTTGATTTTAGCGATTTGGCCCACTGTGGAACCTACTGCTCCTGCTGCACCGCTCACAACTACCTGTAAATAAATAAGTAAATAAATAAATAATTATACTACAGATCATTGAAACACGTCTCATACGAGAATTTGAGAAAATGTTTTCATACATTCGCTGATCAGCTTCAGAACTGTGCACGGCTACTACTTCAACATCCCTACCGATTAATAAAACTCTGTAGTCATGTCGCGTGGATGCCTTTTACAACGGCAATTTTCATTTTCATTACCGAAAATTCCGTGTAATATATTCCATCAATATCTTTGAAACTGATTTCTTAAAAGAGGTACATTTATAACACTGCTAGGGGTGGTCTGTCAACTGGAGAATGGTTAAGATACAAATGAGTTTCTGTTTCCTTTCCAAGAAAAATCGCTCATTGAGAGGGATGGTCGTTTAATAGAGGTGAACTTTCAGAAACGCTTCATTATACTTTGCTCTGGGTCACTCAGATGCACACTCAGTAGCCACGGTGCTCGGTTCGGTTTAGAGAGGGGAGAGAGGTCGACAGCTACTGTCGGCGAGGCACTGGGGGAAGGCTTGGGTAGAGGGCGAAGCTCCAGAAACCACATTCGCCATGGAGACATGTCGTGCCACCATGCTGGGACGTAACGCTGCCACCATCACATCTTTCCTCTTCCATTCAACGCAGCACAACAGTGCAGTGCGTGGCTGGGTGGGGCGTAGTGGAGAATATTTAAAATGTTCGCCCGAAAGCAGCAGAGAAGCCCAGTTTTCTCCAAAACGAAAATTTTCGAAGAGAAATAGATTGCACCAGACATATTCAATTGACGATTTAAGTCTGTATGATTATTTTGTCGGTGTAACTAAGGGTCACTGTGTGTAAATATCTATTAGAGAGCGTTCGTACGTACCGTTTCCCCTGGCTTGGGCTGACAGATCTCCAGAAAGCCCAAATACGCCGTGTTACCGGGCATGCCGAGAATGCCTAGCCCCAGCGAGGCAGGGAGGTCGCCGAGGTCGGGCAGCTTGAACATGGGCAGGAAGGACGTCTTCTCGACGGCGTCCGGGTGGAAGACGGTGTGCGTCCGCCAGCCCAAGTCCGCCACGAAGCGCTCGCCCACGGCCCAGCCGGCCGCCTTCGACGCCACCACGCGCGCCACCTGGCTGCCGATCATCGTGTCCCCGGGCGGGCGACGCAGCGTGTATACGCGCCTGCCGAATCAGACAAAACATGTTAATAGCTTGGTAGCGGAGGGTTGATACATTTCGTGTTTCCAGGCACACACACTGCTATGGTCAATAGTCCCGTTAGTGTAGTGGAAAATAATTCGCAGGAGGTGGCGGTTCTTCCGTTAGACGGTGAAGTCCGGCGCCGTCCTACCGGTCGGCTTGCGAGGTTTTTGTCTCCGCCCAGGTATCTCCCCAGCAGGTTATCGTGCCAGCAAGACAAGCTCTACTCTTCCGACATGAGTGTGTAAATGTAAGTGTAAGGGAGAATAAATAAGGAGTGAGGATAGGAGAAAGAAGGAGAGATGGCGCGTGGTTTGCTAGTTTACTGCTTCGGCATTTGCCAAGTGTTGATCGGGGAAAAAGCAAGAAAAACTACCGATCATAACAGGTGGCCGCTAGAATTTTCCTCTAGACAGCGGTTGAATGTGACCTATGTATCTAGGTAGGGTCGAAAATCCTTCCAATTTCGGGACTCAAACTTTAGGACGTTCCGATCAGAGGCACTGCAGTGACATCAGTTGATGTACTGAGTGTAGCGTAAGAGCTTGAATCAATATCCAAGTTCGAGGAGCCGAAGGCTGCGAGTTGAAGTTCCGCGAATGGCAAGAGGTTTTGACCACGAGCGTAGTGGTGTGGTTAGGATTTCAAGTCATCACCTACCACCTCTGATCCATCATTCCAATCATTCATCATTTACCCCCCATGATTACCAACACCATCTAGTGGAAGGCAATGGGAAATCACCACAGGCTACTTCCCCAGGAAAGGGGAGGTCATAAAGGCGAACCACTCCTCCGTCGTCTCCATTCAGAAACCTAGTATCGCACTTACGGCACCCTACATTAATCTGTTTGCAAATATTTCACGTTAACTAGTGGAAATCCGACAGAAATGGACGATTACTGAGAAGAAACTAATAGAAGTGATTGATTTGTAAACTCAAGTATTTTAAATATTTATCTTGTCTTCCGACTCCTATTGCTTTTGCCTCAAACATAATTAACCAGTATTTCAGGATAACACTTTGGTTTCAATATAATTATTTTAAATCAAGCATTGAATTTTTACGTTCCCATATACGTATGTATATACTGATTAAAATCCGTAGTGTAGAGAAAGATATGTAATGCTGCGCGAAAAAACGGCAGATTTTCGACAGAAAAAAATAGTTGTCGCACCCTGATAACGAGAACTAGAAGTGCTACAGAATGGCACATACTTTCCCGTATTAGTTTTCTATTTCCTTTGGACTCGGCTTCCACTTCGAACTTGCCACACACTCTTATCTGCTGCCATCTATCGCCGCCAAAAATACATTTTTTAATTTTTTTTTTAATTTTTCGGTTTTCTAATAGTAGAACGGAAATATTATTTTAAGAATATTTAACAACAGTAAAACCTCGTTCTAAATTGCATTTTTTTAAAATGTGGAGCCAGTTTTAAGAAAATGGTGCTTAAGCGATACTGTACTCTCGAAATTTGAAGCTCTTTTTCACAGAAAATGTTTGAGTTTTCGAAAATATTTATCTTGTCCATTAACTCACAAATGCAATAGTGTTTACAAATTGGTGGAAATGTATATACTAAAGACGTGAGAGATTGTTCAAAAAAATTACATTTGTGTAATTATTAATATTCTAAATATTCGCTTCTACTATTAGGAAATCGAAAATTGGGAAGATGGCAGCTGGCAAGAAGATGGGGCAAGACCATCATGCCAGTCCACGCCAAGAAAAATAGAAAACTTTACTGCGAGAAAGTCTGAGCCATTCTGTAGCACCACTAGTTCCTATTTAAGCAATGTCTTTGAAACTTGGTCATCAGCAAAATACGGGGAAAATAGATCACGGATAAGAGGATTGTTCTGTAGCAATACTTAACATGGTTTCACGAATTTGTTTAAAAAAATGTAAGATTACCATTTTCTATTGTAAAGTGCACGTTTGTCTAGTAATGGCCTTTGAAAATGTACCAAACCCTCACACTCACAGATTTCCCTTCGCTGTGACTCAAAACTACAATCGATTGAAACTCGCACAACAAAATAATGAACAACTAAGTCGGCAGATAGGCGTCCATTCTATTAATTGTAAGGTATTCTAAAAATTTAGTGTTTATAATAGAAAAAGTGTTAATAATGGCAAACGATTACACATCTCAGGTCAGCTACTTTTCATTTAAAGCAAATATCACATAATTTTGATTAGTAGTAAGCTAAAATTATGTTGTAAACGAAATACTGAATGTTTTAAATGTAATTGGTATGTTGTCCTGCACTACACTATCACACGCGTCGGAGACCAGTCGGGAGCTTAGAGCTTGGCCCTGCTGGGAGGTGCACCGCTCTCGGAGATACTGATTGGGGAAAACCCCGCTAGCTGACGGCAGATCGGTGCCAAGTCATCCAGCGGGAGATCACAACCACATTCCGCGATAAATACGTTAACTATGCTTACGGGACTAATAACCATATCAGTGGGGACGCCCAGAATAAAGAAATAAACAATCATTACCATTTCTTTACGAATTAGAATTTTAAATGTCATGTTGTTATGTTGTTGTAAAACGCGAGAAGAAATAATATTGGACATGGAAATAAATTTGAAGTAAAATGCCTTCGCGGAAATCACGGAGGAATAGACGCCACTTACTTTATTTTGCAATTTTATCACAAGCCACTCTATCATACGTAGCCACGGATCATTTAAAGTGACCACCAATAAGTCTCAGAAGTACATGAAATGCCTACAATTTGTCACTTTTACTTCGACAGAATTGGACGGGATTTGAATTTTACGATTGTAGATGGCAACTGTAAAAAACATTCAAATATTTATGCTGTCAAAATGTATTGAATATATTTTAAAAGTCTGCAGAAATGTAATACAATTTCAAATTCGTTTTAATACACGTTGTGCCTTTGCAATTGAAGAACGTACGTTTGCTTTCAAATATTGACATTTACTCTCTTTTTTGATCGTTTGGAATAATTAAAATTTATGAACATAAAAATATCAATCGCAATGTAATCGTATCCTATCTTTAATTCGCTTTCATTTCATTAACAGCCTAAATTCCCTTGACAACTTTTTTTTGTGCTCAACAACGAACATTCATTATTCGACCAATAATTCAAACAACAATAAATTAAGTTAGACTAAGTTTAACCCAGAATTTTACTCTAACAGGCAGAAAATATTCATTGTCATCGTATCGACGGAGAGCTGATAAGGCGCAAGACAATTACATAACTCGGAGTATTCTTGTACATACATGTAAGGGTCGACGCTGAGATACTCGGCTTCAGCGAGCACTTCCCCATCCTTAAGAGGCGGAAGTTCCTCGGTGACCAGTTGGAAGTCCTCCAACTTGGGCTCGCCCTGGAAGTGCCGGAGCAGTACAAAGCGTTTGGCGAGCACCATGGCGGCTGCGGTGTTGGCGGCAGCGGTGAAGCTCCTATTGAGCTTGGAGGCAGACTCGAAAGAGCGCGCCACCGTCGCCACGAGGCGCACCGTCATCGCGGCGTGTGGCTGGCGGCTGTTATCGCGCGCGTGTGAACGCGTGAGTCGCGTCGACCCTGCACACGCCGGAGATTTTTGTCACGTGACTGCTGCTGTTTATAGAACGCGCTTTTTTTCTTCTTTTTTTTTCGTTTCTTAGTTGTGTGGGACATATGCTACACACGTAGTGGAGGTACATTGCTGCAGATCCTCCGAAGGAAGCTATTAATATGCAAAATTTCATCTGTGGTGCGTCAGTGCAACGGGCGAGCACTACACGAGTATTAGTATATAGAAGCAAAATAGGAATATGGTTTAATATAGATGGGAGAAATTGTTGAAACGTCGACTACCGTGCGGTAATTTTCCACGAGCTTGCTCACTCGAATGCTCATCGAGGTTTCATTCTGCTGAAGTAGCTCATTGAAAACACTCATTTTCTTGGAGATCTTTTAACGCAAGGAAGTGCATTCGGTTCTACCCATCCAATACTTCCAAAAACATTAAATGAATAGATCAACACAAAGCGTTGATGGCTTCGAAAGTTAAGTGCGAGAACAAGCAAAATCAGTGGGGAGAAACATAATGCCTTTACACAGGTGTGCGCACAGAGAAGAGGCAGGGGGCGTGCCCCTTAACATTTTCAAAGGGACTCCGTAGCCTTACGTAATAAACTATTATATTTTCTTAAATGTTTTCAGTCTGTTATTTACCCCATTATAACCTAACTATTCTGAGTGCTAATACACGACATTTGGGTAAGAAGCTTTACATCCACCTGCCAACATTATAAATAAATCAAAATGAACTTAAATGTATTAAATATTTTTTGTATCATTAAGGTTATAATTTCATTCTCCTTGAAGTAGGGTTTTATTTATTTACTAGTAAAATATGTCTTATGCAAATAAAACGTTTAATAGGAAAAGGGGCCTGAAATTTACTTTGCCTCCTCTTATTTTAGACTGCACCCGTATATATCCTTTTTAATTCGAACAGGCAAATACAACACTCTCCAATAATGCAACTTTTTAACGCACTACTACTTATACAATTTTATAATTTACGATGATACCTCCCTTATATGTGCATATGTTCGAAAATTAGAAGCCTTCAAACTCTAAACCCTATTAACATCAACAAAAATTTGATCTTTGTTTTGCCTTCGAAAACTAACATTATTTCCTTTTCAAATGCTATTCTTGTTTATGTAGCTATTTTTCTTGTTATTCAAAATCTTGATTCATATCAAAAGGCTGACAATATTCCTAACGTTCTGGTTTGTGTACCACAAGCCTCGTTGATTAAAATATATTTAATTTATACTTTTGAGATCTTCAAAATTTAAGTCATATATTTCACTTCATCTATTTTGATTAAATGATAAAAATACAAAACTCAGTAAATGCATTTAATGATTCTACACTTTCGACCACTTGATTATGTCTTTCAATAATTTTGTTATTTATACATAAAGTGATAAACCAGATAAGATGAAGTAAACATATTTTTCAGCACTCGTGCACGGCATCTAAAACTTACCTTCATTGTTTATTACCTGAAAAGTGTTATTTTGAGCAATTCATAGCACAAAGAAGTCATGGCCCATGTCATCATACAATTGAAAACTGCAAGTAAACAAAACACTGAGGGGACTTGATTCAAATGGCTACCTCCTAAATTATTGTGAAAGATCTCAAGTGTAGCTATAATATATTTAATATAGTTTCAATGGATTCTTATTAAAAAAATAATATGTGCAATTCGTATGATAGTGTCTTTGGGATACTCATTTCAAAATTACATTTCATTGGTACGCCAATGACTCGCTTTTTGAACAAGTTACATAAATAATTAATCTAACAGTTATTTCTGTATTTATGATCGTATAAATATATTTTATGACGGTTTAAATAATATCAATTTAAACTATTTTAGTACTGATCAGAGAGGCAACATCATGGCAACCAAAAAGTACACAACATTCAAATTTCACGTGTTTTACTGATTTGTCATTGAATATTGATACATTTTTCAGATATTTAATTTCTGAATACAAAATGTATTTACAAGAATAATATAAAACAATGAATGGTTCTTAAATAAGTGGAAGATGACTTTTATCTTTTTTTGCAGATGTTCATGAATATGGGCGAAAAATGAACACTTGTGATAGAACGTGAATTCTAAGCCTTGACGACAGCTTTGCCAGTATTTTCGCCTTTGAGCATCCCAATAAACGCAGCAGGCATGTTATCGAACCCCTCAGTAATGGTTTCTTCGAACTTGAGCTTTCCGGCTTTGATCCACTCGAGGTTCTGCTGGATGCCCTCCATCCACCGGTCGCCCCATCTCCAGACAAGGAACCCCTCCATGAGCAGCTCCTTGAACACCAGCGCCGGCTGCACCACCGCCGCCTTGGGGTAGTTGCTGCTGTTGACGAGGTCGTCGTTGTAGGCGGAGATGCTGCCGCAGACGGAGATGCGCCCGCGGTGGTTCATGTGGTTGAGCACCGCGGCGCTGAGGTCGCCGCCCACGTTGTCGAAGTAGCAGTCGACCCCCTTCGGCGCCCCCTCCTTCAGGGCTTCGTTGATGTTCTTCGTCTTGTAGTTGAAGGCCCCGTCGAACCCCAGTTTTTCCTTCAGCCACTTGACTTTGTCGTCGGAGCCTGCGAAACCGACTACGCGGCAACCCTTGATTTTGGCGATTTGTCCCACGAGGGAACCCACAGCGCCCGCCGCGCCGCTCACGACCACCTGAAAGGAAAATTTGAAAAAATTGTAATTAACCGACATTTTTTGCGAACTCTACTTCAACACGGGGTATACACGGTTCTGGGGTATACACGGTTCTGGGTAGTACATTGTATTTAATTTTCATTTGTATAGTGTAATTGATTGGCTACCACCTGGCAGGGACGCCAATTGTGGCCAAAATAAATGTATTGTATTGTATTGTAATAGAGAAGTAGAGAGAGAAGGAGTAGTGAAGTGAAGTGAATTGAATTGCTGTGTATTTTAAAAGGTATTTATTAGTTTAATATTCCGTCCAGGACAGTCATAATATGTAGAGTTAATGCTGTTAATGTTATTATTGTCTTTATATTATTATTATTATTATTATTTTCATTATTATTATTAATGTCTTAAAATGTTTTAAAATTACAGTGTATTACTATTCCTAGTTGTAATATGTAAATTGTAATGTTCTGCCACCAGGTTGTATACCTACCTGCAGAAATAATAAATCTATCTAAATACCCATTAAACAAGCCAATGAAGTAATTCGGTCTATACATCAACACCAAACTGAGCTGGGAACATCACACTGACCATAAAGTAATTCAAGCTAAAAACAAACTACTAGAATTAAAACCAATAATAAATAAAAATAGCTATTTACCGTATGACTCAGCACTCACAATACACAAAACAATAGTTGAACCCCTAATGAATACTTGCCCAACATGACTAAATGCAGCCAAGACTAATCTCAACAAATTCCAAGTTATTCAAAATCAATTCCTAAGGGCAATAACCTATGCACCATTGTTCATATCTAAAACACAGCTCCATAAAGAATTCAGTCTTCAACCCCTAATCTATCACATCATATATCTATTCATCCAATTCTGGTACAACCTTATGCAGCAACCTTATACCAAATTTAACCGTATTCAACCTAGCCAGAAACCCAATCTATTCCACAAGAATAAAAAATAATTGGCATTCCACATAATAAAAAAAAGAATTCAAAATTGACTAAAATTAGAGGTTACCTTCTGGTTTTCACAATTGAAATAATAGTTTAAGTGTAATTTTAGTTTAGTTAATCATTCAACAAACATGTAGAGTGAAAGGTGAACTGGACTATGTAAGTATCAAGTCAAAAGGAAAACCATAAACGAAAGAAGGAAACCGTGAAGAATATTATTATTTTTAAAACGTTTGTCCTATACATTACAATTTGCATTCCTTGACACATGTCCTGCTGCATTGTTCTACACGACCTGCCTCAACTAACGTAAGACGTACATTAGAAGAGTGCACACCAATGCACGGAATACATTATCATTGCTTTGAATGCTATTTATCTCAAACAACTCCACTAGGAAGTAATACCAACAAGTTCCTTGAAATGTTAATGAGCAAAGTTCAAAATTGAATGTACGAATCCAATAAAATATAGGGGGGAGGAAAAATGCATAAATAACATCCCAACATTGACTGCTTATTTGCTAAAGCGGAACATACAATTCAGAAATAATTAATATCAAGATAAAATAATTATATACTAATAACCTGCAGAAATGCTGCTGAAGAAAACCACAAAAATTGGTTGCGCAGTATGAGAATAGGCAGTACAACATAACCTAATATTAATTAACAACATAATCTAATATTAGCATAATTTAGTCGAAATCAAACTCCATTTATTATTTTCCCGGAGTTACTGGATATCCAACGAAACCACAGATAGGTACCTCACACATCGTCGGAAGCTCAACGTTCTCTTTCAATTTCTGTGCGCATGGGAAATGAGTAATGTATATTTTTTTTTTTTTTTTTTTTTTGGATTTCTCCATGGTTCCTGAGTACGACCATAGAAACAGGCCAATACACGAGTAGCACCCTAACAAACGGGCAGTGACCGCACGCGATCTTTCCTTGTCCTTTCTTCTTCTATACCCACCACTTACTTACACATACTTGCACTAACAAGCCCTACACTCCTACACATGCCGGGAGACCAGTTCGTAGCTTAGAGCTTGTCCCGGCTGGGGCGGTGCATTGCTGGTGGGAGATACCTGGTTGGGGAAATTCCCTGAAGCGGATGTAGATTGGCGTCAGATGGCCCCATTAGCGGGGGTAGAATTTCGCCACTTTCCGCGATAAAACATGTACTACTGTTACGGGATTAATGGCCTTAGCAGTTGACGCGCACAGAATCACTAATCGATCAATGAAAATGCTCTTAAATTATGTACCCACCGTCTCGCCCTCTTTGGGCTGGCAGATTTCGAGGAAGCCGAAGTAGGCGGTGTTGCCGGGCATGCCCAGCACTCCCAGGCCGAGCGAAGGCGACAGCCCGCCCAGGTCGGGCAGCTTCTGTACACGCGACGCCGGGTCGCCCGCCGCCAGCGCGCTGGGGTTGAAGACGGTGTGCGAGCGCCAGCCGAAGTTGCCCACGAGCCGGTCGCCCGCCTTCCACTCCGGAGACTTGGACTCCAGCACGCGCGCCACCTGCGTGCCGATCATGGTGCCGCCCGCGGGGCCCCGCAGCACGTACACGCGCCTGACGACGGAACAATTATTATCGCCCATTGTTAAGTTTCTTGACAGTTTAGTTTTTCATGCACAGAGAGACGGAGAGAGAGGAGGAGGAGAAGGAGGGAGAGAGAGAGAAAGAGAGAGAGAGAAAGAGAGACAGAGAGAGAGAGAAAGAGAGAGAGAAGGAGAGAAAATGAGAGAGAAAGAGTGTGTGTGTGTGTGTTATGAAAAACCAAAAAATAATGACGCAAAAGTTTTGTTTTTATTGGCTCACTCTGTACTTACGTAGTATAGAGAAAGTATTTTAATGCTGCTGCGAAAAGTGGCTAAATGATTGTATTGTGAAGCTCTGATATTGAAAAAGTGCATAAATCTTGTTACTTTGTGTATAAAATTAGTACTATATGTATTGAATTAGTGTTAATTGTGCGCTTTCCATGCAAGGTCCCAGTGTCTGTGACAGCTTACTTCCCAGGTTGATAAGATCAGAACCGCGTAGGGATGGCTATGTGTTAACCACGGGTACCCGCGCAAATGGCCGCAAAGCCGGGACGCCGCTGGTGACTCTTTAGCTCTTAAAGAGCTGTTGTGCCATAATACATACATACAGTCTTTCTCTGACATGTTTAGTAGATCCTTTATACCGAATAATTTGGTTTATGGTAAAAACGTCTGTCTGTCCCACTCCGTCCCTCTGCCCACCTCTCCGTCGTCGTCTGTGGTCATTGCTAGCGCCAAAACCTTTTAGACGATTTCCTCCAAAACGTATCTTTCCCGATCGATCTGACCGAACGAATTTGAAACATATTTTGATTTTGAGAGTACTTTTCGCGAAGCTACATTTTCAAAATGTTCTAAAAATGGCTCCAAATTTTTGGACTAACCTTTATCTGCCGATAGAGTAAAGTTGAGCTTAAAAATGGCGGAGATCTCATTCTCGTTGAACACTAAAATTTTGGAAACTAGCAAAAGTTCAGAATTTTTTTAGAATTTTCTTGCAACTATAACATTAAAAATAGCGATTTTTCTTGAATGAAAGAAGGATTGCTAGTTCTCGATTAATATTTTAAAAATATATTAAAGAATATTATGTTGCCTGTTATATTTTGAATAAGATTAAAAATATTTTCAAATTTTGCCTACGGTGTATTCTGAGAATTTTAGTGTCTATTTAAACATTATCAAAAGTCGACGCTGAAATATCATACAAGGGCTTCGTCATTGGCTCGACTCAAATCATATAAATGTTGAGTTATAACCGTTATTTTACCTTTTATAAATCATTGGTAATAGAACTCTTATGGAGCCTTTTAGTAAAGTGTATTTCTTAACTCTTCAGCCATTAAGAAAGTGATACCAACATTTTAACTCCCATCGAAAATTTTGAACACATTTATATAAAATATTTCATTTTTCGAGTTATGCTAGTATTTCAGCTTATTGACGCTATTGGCAAGCATGCAATAATGACAACAAAACAAAGCTTATGACATAGTTCTAGGGGCGGAGTACGAAGTGGAGGAATGATCTGAAGTTGCTCGTGACGAGTTTGCTCATGCTGCATTCGTCTACTGCGGCAACAAACCTTTCCTTGTTTTTTTACACAATTTTATTTTTCTACAAGAAATAATGTCTTCTAACGTTCTTTAGAAGAAGAAAAAACTTAAACTCGTTTTATTTTGTCCTGTTAGTTAAGTCACCTCAGCATTGGAATTCTCAATACTATCGAGAAAATGACCTTGGTTAGACACTACAGACTAAAGTAAACAACCATGACTTGCATATTACTATTTAAGATGTAAACAACATGAGATTGATAAGTTTTAAATGAATTCTCACGGAAATTCCAAATTAATACATGCCAAAGTCTTTTGGTAATCTCGACAGATCTTACAGGTCCAAACGACTCTTATGTTCGTAATTGACAAAAAACTTGCGTTAAATTCCAGCAAGTAATGCCTTCTAATTTGAAATATTTTTTCAACAGTTGCTCATGACTTGTTTCGCTTTCCAACGTTGTAATTGAAATATTATAGGCTGCTAGTCTTTCTCTCTAGAAAATAGCCAACATCGGTTTGTGAATGTACACAGTTGCAACGTTAAGTCTTCATGAAAGTATGCAAAGTATAATTAATTTATCTATATTATTTTAAAGGTAAATTAACTTTATAAAATAATCAAGTTCAATTTGTTAAGAGACAGACAATAATATTAAGAGTAGTGGAAATTCGTTTAGCACAAGATGGCAATAATCCGATGTTCCCGTCAAGAATTCAACCCGACCAGAACCCATTGTTCCTATGACTAGCAATTGTTATTACAAATGTAATACCAAACGAGTTTGTATTGAACTACAATTAACATTTTAGTTTTCTGTAAAATTGATATACTTTTTTTCAACATTAATTGTTAATACATTTATTGAAATAAGGTTTTCTGACCGACTCTAATTAGCAAAGTTGTGTTAACAATTATTTTTAGAAACCCAATGAGAAAACAAAAAAAGGAAAACATAATATGAAGTGCTAAACTATGTTTATGACTTGTCTTAAAAAACAAGGGAGTGTTAAATTGAGCTTCAAGTTTAAAAGAATGAAGAGAAAACTTAACATACAAATCTATAAACATTATTTAATTTTTCATATTGTTTTATTTCGTTGCACCAGGCACATAATCAATGTAATGTCAACAAATAATTCTAAAAATTTATAACTACGAAAACTGTTGCAAGTCTACAAAATGAGTCATTCCAGACTACAACGATAAAAATGAATATTAAACCTAATGACTCAATCACAAGAGAAACCTCGTTCAACATTTAAAAGAATTTGCATGCACTACCATTTATTTGCCCTTGTGCTAAATCTCAAAATTACGTTATTACATAACACGTCTAATCGAAACGTTCTGATACGCAACGCACACGTAGTTAGTCTTGTCATGTCTTGGAAGCGAGAATACAACGCGCTTGAGATACATACATGTAAGGATCAACACTGAGGAACTCTGCTTCTGCGAGGACTTCCCCATCCTTCAACGCGGGAAGTTCCTCCGTCACTAACTTGAAATCTGTGGGCTTGGGCTCGCCGTCGAAGTGACGGACGAGGATGAACTTTTTCGCGCGCACCATGGCTGTAGGGACCAGACTGACTCGCAGTATTATCTACGAGAGCTTATATACAGGTGAACAAAACACGTATCCCGGCTATCAGCGCTTCTGCCGAGTCACTGTGGGGCGTCACGGTTTATGTGTCAGATACTCTTGGCCTCCAAATCCAAGTGTACTTTGTCCCTTCTACCGCCGGGAGGGGCAGGCATGGTCAGCGGCTTATTTTATCTATAAATAAAAACTATTGTGAGTTCTTACATGTTTTCGGGTATTATCAAATAATTTTAACATCACAAACGAGTCAAGTGCTTTTCTCTAAACCGCCAGTATTTCGGTTTGTCAACACGTTTTCACTTTTTCGCCATACTACATACTTATGAAGTAGTACAGTGCTGTGCCCAAAATCGGCGATTTTTCGACAACTAACCTAATTATCCGGAAATCGGAAAAGTTGATAAATCTTCTTCCTATAAATGTGTAGTAAATTATTTCTTCTAAGACGTTCGGCAATCGCAGTATCCATGTCTTGTGGGTCCTTTATATCGAAAAATTGGTTGATTATTTTTCCAAATTTCCTTAAATTTTTTAAAAATTTTATTTCCTCACAGAGAGAAAAGGAAGTTTTAAAATGACACAAGTCTCTTTTTTCTTGAACTCTGAATTTTTGAAAATTGCAAAACGTAGAAATAACGTGAGAAAGTACAAGCATGTACTATTGTAAGACCACCCGTTTTTAAAAGTTGTGTTATTCGAATTGATTACTATTAACAAAATTTTAAAATTTATGAATTATGATAAACATATAAAACATACCTCTATCAAATCCAAGGTTACCTATAGTTAGGCTACTCCTAACAAAATGTACCCATATTAAGTTTTTGTTTCACAACGGCGTAGGTGCGAACAGCCTAAAGAAGTATGGGGGGAACAGCTATATTTTTGGGCCCCTCTGGACTCCCTTTTCCATCAAATGCTTTTATTTACGTGGGAAATATTTTATTAGGAAGTAAATAAAACAAAATTCTAACTTTAATAATACAATTACTTACAATGACACAATTATTAAATATAATTGATTTTACGATGAACCTTTTTCAGAGTTGCCAGATAGTTTGAGGAGGCTTTACCAAAAAAATGTTCGGTCCAAAAAGGAGGTAAACAAGAAATTGATCTTATTTACGAATACAAAATCTTTATTACGTAGAGTTACGGGACCTCTTTTTGAAATTTCCAACGGGCCGTGTCCCCATGGCTCCTCCATGCCTCTACCTGAACAGTAAAAGTGGTCGAGAAACTCCGTGACTCTTGTACATCATGGATAGCGTCGTGAATAACCGTATCGTGAAAATACGACGCGTAACACCAAATGAGAAGATGATGTACAGACCAAGGTGTTAGCTGAATGGAAGAGAAGTGGTCTGATAAAGTGTTATAGTGATAATAAAATGAGAATAATTGTAAGGCATTCTTAAGACACATGTAGTATAAAAACAATAAATTATCATAAAAAGCAAACGTTACTTCATCTCTGTTCAAAAAAGTTGATTATTTACCGAAAAATACGTTCCTGACGCGATGAGAAAATGTCTCGTCAATAGCATTCACATTTGCCAGCTCCACGAATTCACGTGAACAGTTCCATTGCTTAGCGGTCCAGTTTGATACTACTATGGTTATTAACGGGTTTATTAACTGAGCAAGAAAATTTGATGCGTAAACGAACACAAAATATTAATTTGTGTATCATTTCTCTTAATTCTACAGCAAGAACAAGAAGTGATTCACTAAGTATGTTTAATAAATACGAAACAACTAATATGTTTACTAAGTACGAAAAGATTTCAAAACGTTTTAGAGTTGTGATAACGTTTAACTTAATTACGAATGAAAAAGTGTATTAATTCGCTTGGAATTTATGTGGGATCAATGCAGTACTTCCAATTAAGTCGAAAAAAAATCATTATTTTAATCGTAAATCAATTGCAACTTCTAGATAACATAAATGATTATTTGAAAAGTAATACTAGCCTGCACGTGTGGTTTTGATTGTTATTGATCGCTTCTGTCACGAATGCGAGTCACGAACGCGAGTCACGGTGGGAAAGTCCCACTGATTAAAACATTTTAAAATATCTCAAGAACACCTAATGCGTGAATTTAGAAGCATGACTTCATATCATATTTTAATATTGAATTAAAAATTTCTAACTTTATTGAATAATCACGAACTGAAAACACAGTTTCCCTCGCCCTCATAAATTATCATGAGAAATTATAAATAATCGAAGGAAGCTAGATATATTGAAAAAAAATAATTTATTGCATTAGATAAATTTAGAAAGAGATGTCATGTATTTTGGAAAAACTTTTTTATTAGCGTGTTGTGTAACACATTAATTTTTTTCCGTGGCTGAAATAACTGAAGGAATACTGAGGAGTATCTGAGTATTGCTCTATTGTGCTCCACACCAAAATGCACACATTTCTTTTATTTCCTGACAATTCCTTGATAAAATGTGCTCACTTACAATCACATTTCGAGAGTAAATGAATTGACACGAAATTTTCGAAATTCTGGAAATGATTTGTTCTTGCCGATTACGTAATGCGTAAACGAAAGAAACGGTCTGAAGCAGTGCAAAAATATCTATCTTTACAAAAAAATAGATTAGCTTACCGTATCCTGTAAAACTGATAGAAATAAACAAATGAAGTACTATCCGTTCGCGGACATTCTTTCAACTACTTTCTTTGATCTTCAATCTCCCCTTTTATTCTAAAGACTTTTTCCTTCCTTGTTTTAAAAAAATTAGTCAGGTATTTGATGTGAATGAATGGAAGTGAATATTTAATTTTCTCATGTGATTTTCTGTTAAGAGTGAATTGAATATGTACTCCATGTGCTTCAGTCGCTAATGAGTTCGTAAAATTTAAATAATTAATTTAAGTTTTCATTAAATTAATTTTGAACTTTGGGTTTCAATTGAAGTTAAAAATACAGATTTTGAGGTATGCTAAAGATGAAAATCACTCTACATTCAATACAAATTTTCGAGATGGTAACAAAATATGAAATATTTTATAAATCACGTTTCGATTAAGCCATTAATACTGAAAGCTAATTCTTCAAATTAGTATTATTAGGTTATCGATGATATTTGACTATATTATTTTTTATCGTAAAACTGCTCTGAAAATTGTATTAGGAATTTAGAATTCTGTGCTTACCAAGAGCCTATTAAATTATTTTATTATGTGTTTTTCATTTAAATTAAATTTCTTTATATAGAGAAATTCAAATGAAGAAAGTGAATAAATAATGTGTCATACCATACTCAGTTTTACACATGGAACACGTTTTTTGGAACAAGAATTATTGAAGAACAATGTAGCAAAATCAAATATCATTATCAGTTTCCATATGTCATAACACTTAACAGTAGTGAAATGTAAAAATAAAACCACACATTCATTTCTTGTTTTACATCTATATATTTTATGCCATTATTTTACAAAACTTAAAAACTCCTATTTGTGTACCGGTCAATTTATAAGCTAAATCTTGGTAGTATCTTTGTTCTGGCGCCATCAGTATATTAGTCAAAAAGTAATATTAGAAGCAATGAGAAGCAAATAAATTTGGACTTAGGATATCCATATCCAAAAAGGTCTTTCTTTCAAGTACTCGAAAGAGAAAACTATAAAACGAGATGCAAAAAATTAAACATTTAATAACAATTCACATCAAATGTAAACCACTGAATTTATAAAGGAAATACTTCGTTTACAGCGAACTTAATAGTATTTTCAGTGTTAAAGCATCACTAATATGTAACGACGCGTGCTGGGTTAAAGTAATTACAGATTATAATTGTTTTTGATAAGTTACAAAAAAAATATATGAATGCAAGAGGGAAACATATCTTAGTTAAAAGTTCATCAAACAGAAAGGAATATTGTATTAATCCTAACAATGAAGAGATTAACTTGAAAGGTAGAAATTCTTCCAAACTTTCACACAATAATTATTCCTACATATGATAATTATATCTAAGGATATTTATCTTAATTATATCACATGTTCATAAAGAAATGTTGTCTAGAGAATGATTGAAGTGAAACTGCATTTAAAATACAAAAATTACACTTTAACGACAGCTTTCCCTGTATTATTTCCCCTGAGCATTTCGATGAAGGCGACGGGCATGTGATCGAAGCCCTTGGTGATGGTTTCCTCATATTTGAGCTTTCCTGCGCGAATCCACTTCAAGTTTTGCGTGATCCCTTCCATCCATCGGTCGCTCCACCTCGTGACAAGGAATCCCTCCATCCGGAGCTCCTTCTGGGTCATTACGGGTTGTACAATCGGGGACTTGGGATAGTTGGCCAGATCGGCGTTATACGAGGAGATGCTGCCGCAAACAGAAACGCGGCCCCGGTGGTTCATGTGAGTCAACACCGCGGCGCTGATGTCGCCGCCCACGTTGTCGAAGTAGCAGTCCACGCCGTTCGGTGCCGCCTCCTTCAGCGCTTCGTCGATGTTTTTCGTCTTGTAGTTGAAGGCCGCGTCGAAGCCCAGGTCTTTCTTGAGCCACTTGACTTTGTCGTCGGTGCCTGCGAAGCCGATGACGCGGCAGCCCTTGATTTTGGCGATTTGTCCCACAAGGGAACCCACAGCGCCCGCCGCGCCGCTCACGACCACCTGAAAGGAAATTACCTTAATTAATGATTGCACGTATTTGTCTGTTACGTCGAACCATCTGAAGGTAATTTTTGCAAGTACCAGTGGATTAAAAAATTCATTATCAATTAAATAATAATTTGTAGCTGACATTTACGAGGAGAATCATAGAGAGGTTACATACGTAACAAAGATATTCGTAAATCCTAAATAAATTTTCTTGATGTCATGCCAATTTCAATGATTATATTTTAGAGAAAAGAGGCACTTGATAAGGTTTGTGATTCATAATGCATCATTATTAATTGGCATCTCGTTATTATTTGTAAGAAGAGAGAAGCACAACAAATCTTCTCCAACGGAATGTGTTGTATCTTTTTAAAATTGTCACATATTTCCTTATGAAAATACAAAATCAGTGTATATATACAATGTTTTGTAAATGTACAATTTAAGAAAAGCAAATAACTTCCTTAAGGAAGTTCAAAAGCTTTAAGAAATAAAAAAAATCCTTATGCACAAGAACAAATGCATTTCAGTAATGAGTGTTGTTATGAGTCTAAAGGATTTGCATTATATATCAGTCAAGACCCTTTTTATTCTGCATCTCCATGCCCCCAGCCATTTATTAAATTAATTACGACCATAAACATTATTTTCAAATATTAAGGAATTAAACTGAAAGAATTTTTTACTGTCTACAAGTGTGCCATTTTCCAGGCCGCGTGATTTGAATTTGCACTGGACTTGTAAAAGGGCTTCTGTAGAGCATTCTGATCGATCAGTGATGACGGCGCGGAGTGTCAGCTTCTAGGTCGTTCTAGGAAAAAAGAATTCTGATAACTATGAGAATATTGATATTTGTTTCGTGTATCAATATTTATTGATGTGTAAGTTAGTTTCGAGCTGAATTTTCAATTGCAAGCTGTGAAATAAACGAGAGATGACTTGAAACCCGTTCCGTAAACGTGAAAGACTTCTGAGGTATGGTTGCAGATGAACTGTTTGAATATAACTTATAGTTAATTCAAACTTTTACAGATTTTTTTTCCTCAAAACTACTAATTGCACATGCTATTTCTTTAAAAGTAAATTGAAACATAAATTTATAATAAATGGTAGTTTCTTAGAAGATGACAGTTGTATAAAGTAAATTATCCTAAATTTCCACATTGTTTCAGTTCTTGAATGGAAAAATTTATGATGTGATGATACAACATTGCAATTATTTGATTAGAATAGTCATGAGGTGCATGTACAACTTTAAGATATCATGTTTTATTTTTATCATGTTAATTTAAAACTAAAACCCATTATTATATTAAATAAAAAATGGATTGATTTAAATTGAACGAGTTTTTTTTTAATTTCAACAAGTGCGGCATTTTTGTGCGCCGTGTTGCACTGACCGTCTCTCCCTCCTTGGGCTTGCAGAGCTCCAGGAAGCCGAAGTAGGCCGTGTTGCCGGGCATGCCCAGCACTCCCAGGCCGAGCGACGGCGACAGCTTCCCGATGTCCGGCAGCTTGTACACGGGCATCGCCGCGCCCTCGTGCACCTTCTTGGCGTCGAAGACGGTGTGCGAGCGCCACCCGAAGGCCGCCACCACGTGGTCGCCCACTTGGTACTCCGGGGACTTGGACTGCAGCACGCGCGCCACCTGCCCGCCGATCATGGTGTCCCCGGGCGGGCGCCGCAGCACGTACACGCGCCTGGAACCGGAGCGTTGGCAGCTGAGCAGCTCATCACCAAGGTACGAATCTCCTCCAAACAATATATTTCAAAAAGGGAAAGTATTCACATGCACTCTTAGTATTCAACGGTTTTCGGGTACCACTTAATATAATTGATGCGTCCAGTGATAGAGGGAGCTAACACAAAAAATGTAAAAAATCTACTTTTTTCCGTGAGAGAGAGGGCTAAGCCACATTCACGTGTGTCGTTTATAACAACAACACTAGAACCAAAACATCAGATATATTTGTTACATCGCGTATTCAATCCTTGAAAATTATTATATTACTAACATTCTAAGAAAAGTCGTTGGAATATAAATATTGGAAAATTAGACATTTGATGTTCATTAAAGATTTGAAGTATCAGTTTCACGGGCTACCGATATCCTAAGATTTGGAATAATACCGCTTGTTGACACAATGAAGAATGAAGGCTACTCACCAAGAAGCAAGCATCCCCCTCACGATCCTCGCAATTATTCATTATAATTTGGTATAATCAGTGAGCTCTCCAACTATATGACAACTGCATTTGAATTTGAATTTGAATTAATGCCTTATTTTACGTGGCGAGACTCGGGCCATCAGGCCCGCTCTTCCGTCTGACCACGCAAATTTCGCTACGCTCCTTTCACCAACTAGCAGAGGAAAGGAGGTATTTCGTGGGCGAGAAACAGGCGATTTTGAATTTAGCTCAGAGGCGTCATTTAGGCTTGAGGATCTTTTACATGCAAGTAAATCTACATGGGACAGCCGGCTTTTACTTCCCCTCCGAAGGAAGGCGTACGAAGGATTTTGTCGCCCTAAAAATCCACGGCTTCGATCGGGTTTGAACCCGCCAACTTAGGTACAACAGTCCGGTACGCTAACCGTTACACCATCGCCGCCGCAAGAAGAGTATTTTCAAGAGTTAAAAACATATACACATATATCAAAGCTCAGTTTGGTGCTGTCGTTGAAAAGTAAAGTGATTTTCAATCTACTAAACATATAAATAGTCAGGAAGATAAAAGATTTCAGATTTATTTTAATATACAAAAAATATTCCGCCTTATCAAAAATGATATGTAGTAGCCACTCATACAATTTAAATAAGATTGTTTTACATTCCAAGCACATTTTTCATTTAACATAATGAAACATTTCGGCTTATCTAGGGATTATGATTAGGTCACTTTAGAGTGCATCATAAATTACAGGTAAAATAATGATACTTACATGTACGGATCAACGCTAAGAAACTCTGCTTCGACCAAAACTTCTCCATCTTTAAGTTCTGGCAATTCTTCTGTGATTAGCTTGAAGTCAGTTGTTTTCGGCTCTCCTTGGAAGTGACGGACAAGCACGAATTTCTGGGCACGCACCATTTTGCGAGTGATTTGAAACAACTGAACCGTCAAGTTATCTGTAATCTGTTTTTATGGAGAAACACAACGCCCATCCCATTCTACCTACGCTATCTTGGAGGCTGCTGTGTCATTGGTGTGTCACATGTTCAGTGATTTAGATAACGCGCGAAAAGACCGAGAGTTCACTGGGTCGATTCCATGATAAGAACATTCACTTTGATTAAGTAATTGGGATCACGAATTTCAGTTTTTTAATGATAAGTATGGTGATATGTAACATGTTTCACGATGATGAACTATTTTTGTCTTAGAGTCAGGCAATGATTCAGCATACTGCGTTAATTAAAGGATTCTCAGAGAATAATAAATTAGTAATATATCGCATTATCGTCTCAAATCTAGAAATCAATATAAGTAATATTGGAATGTCTGACTGTGATTGTGTATCAGCGTTTTTCAAAATCCCATTTGCTGACTTAAATTATGTAAGAAACAATATACGAATCCGCTTACAAAACCCAGTACGATTTGTATGACTGCCCGAGCTAAGGATATAGAGGATCTTAATATAACACTATTAGGCGTGATAATATGTATTATGAATCGCTCTTAGATCTGCTCCTCGTTGTTCTACATTTCTAAGTCTGAGTTGATATTTGGAGCCTTGTGATTTTGTGAAAAATGATTTTTCTCATGAAGTTTTCATATACTCACATAATTTTAGAACTATTAATGAGTCTTGTTATTTAAACCATTAATTTGAATTTTTATTCACTTAATTTTGAAAAATAAGTTTCAAGAAAAAATTAAAGTCATTCCCCATTCAATAACATTTTTTCAAGAGGGACCGGCAGACTTTGCTTATATTGTTCATATTGCCATTCCAGCGACTTTAATGTTACTTAACATGTTTCACGATAATGAACTATTTCTGTCTTATGTTCAGGCAATGTTTGGCCAACTTAGTACAGTCTTCTTATATAATATCACAGCCAGTGTCCTTCAGGAATTGCCATTATCAACAACTCTAATCAATATATTTATTTTAAATCTTCGACAACTAAAACATTCATAAATAGCATTATTCGGAGATGACACTGTAGTATTTAGAGCGCATCAAAACTTAACAACAGGCCGAAACAAATTTCAAGAGGGTTTAAACATACATAATGGCTTCGGCAATGGAAAATTTAAATCAACCCATACAAATGTGAAGAAAAAATAGTTTCATTAAAAAAATCTACACTATAAATCCAAAATTCTAAATAACACATATATTTAACGGTTCTCCCCTACCACTTCAGTAAAGTACTTAGAACAGACCCATTGACAAAAGGGTTTCTTGGAAATATCGAATAAAAATTACAGATAAGAAAACATTCATAAATATGTTAAAAGTGTACTCACTAATTAATAAAAACTCAAAAATCAATATTGACAGGCCAATAGCCACTTTCAAATATATAATATTTTCAAATATATGTATAACAAGACCTTCACTAACCTATGCTTGTCAAATCGGGGAGGTGCAGACACAGCGAACTAAATAAACTACACATAATTCAAAACAAGTATCTGCGCTGGATAGTAAACGCACCTTGGTATATCCGGTGCGAGCCAAGTCACAAAGAGTTCTCTATATGCCCAATTAAACAATGGATAGACAAACTCACCACCCAATTCTATACAAACCTACAATGTTGCCCTGTAACCCAAAAATTTAAATTAGATTCCACTTCATACCCGTATCCAAGAATTAAAAGTTGACATTCCAAAGACTTAATTCGACCTCCGTAATGTAACAGAAAAGAAGCATTCCAAGCACAACTATGACTAATACAACTTTGAAATAAATTCGAAAAGCTAGAGTACCCTTCCTGGACACTTCTCTGTAATTAATAAATATTTAATTGGAAGTTAAAAATATGTAAAAAAAATGCAGTATGTTACCAACTTTGTATGGAAACATTTTGTACATAATTCAAAACCTTGAAGGGCCTAACAGGCCGAAAACGTGTTAAGAATTTTAAAAAAGTCAATGTTTCAGATTACTGTATAAATTGAATGATATTTTGTTTAGTTAACTAAATATGCTCCTTAATTCCATGAAAAATCTATGTTAATAGCACGCGTGCAATTACAATTCAACCGTGCAATTAAAATTATACCCCTACCACTCAGAATTCAGAAAAAGAGCGAAATCGTTTAATTAAGAAAGTATAACACAGAAGTAGCCAAAGTATTTGCAGTCGGCCATGAAACGTGAACGAAAATGTGTATCAGAATACTTACCTACAGCAATTACTTATACACAACGACTGAATGAAAGTAAATTGGTAAGTGAACGTTGACTAGTTGACTTACGGAACAACATTAAATATTTAACGTGAATAAATTAAATGTTTTATAAGTACAAACATTTGGTTTTAGGATTACGAACGTACAAAAAGTAAACGTCAGTTGTGTTTAGCAGTTCTAAAAAGTACGTTATTACAAAACTGTATCAGAAGTGTCTAGTGTTTAGCCCAATATTTATACGTACATGTTGTATACTCTCTCATACCTGTTTTTACTTTTCGTGGAAAGTAATGTTTTCATGACTGTCGGCTTCTTCTAATATTTTATCCGCAATATGTTCAATACCTTCCTTTCGAAAACATTTCGTGAAAACAAAAATAATGCTAGACCCACCAAAATAGATATTTTTCAAAGGCAATACTACGTCATGAAATGTATGATTTAGATGGTAAACATGGACTTGAATTTCTTAAAATTTAAATTATTTTTACGTTGAAACGAAAAAATATTGAACGTAACACGTGTATAAAGCAGATTTGTGCCGTCGACTATAATTTTGCGTGTTTTCTACATGTAGTCTACATGTCTCTTTTTTTTTACATGTAGACTACGTAGAAACGAAATCTGTGTGGACTATTTCTTTTATTTTTCCACATCGAATAACCCATCAAGTTTATAATAAGTAGTAATAGTAAAAGCATGTTGAAATGTAATACTAAAAATTTTATTTTCGATTCAATAAGGCAAACAAAATATACCACTCCTGGTGAAGAAATGATAACCTCCGTAACCATTGTAAGAAAACAGTAGGGACTTGTTGCAACTTGCACATGAGACCACTTTGCATCATACTCTTTCCCTACAAGTACAGTGTCACCAACACGGTGCGCAGAAATACTGTGGAGATTCCTGATCAAGTCGCCAACCTCTTCGCCCCCCGCAAGAGAGACGCACCCGATAAGTATTTCACAGGCGAGGAAGGCAATTGCAGTCATGACTGTCACCCACACCATAAATATTTTGGAAGCAAAACATTGTTAACTTGAAATTAAAAACGTTTATTCATAATGGTAGAACTCCTTTGGATACGATCCAATCAATATGTAGTATTTCTTTCGATAAATTGAGTAAAATAGTTATTCCAAATTTATTAATATTTAATTATTATAAATAAAAGTTGGACATGGGGGCGAAACCTGACCCTTGTAAATTCGCCCTTTCCACGCAAAAAAGATAGATTACCGTTGTCTACATAGATTACCTTTGTCTATGCAGTGCATGTTGTCTACGCGTTGTTTACGTGTACACGTAGACTATGGTTTTTTTATACGTAGACGCACATCACTGGTATAAAGGGGTATAATTGCACTAGTGGTACATAAGAAAACTCATTCCTATCGTCGCTCGTTTTCTTGAACATACCACTCATGCAATTATCTCCCTCTTTATACACGCGTTTCGTAAATTACTATAAGACTTCAAGGATCGAGTCCCGAGTGAGGCGGATATTCCAAGCCAGCTAGGTAGCTAGGTCGAATAAGCTGCACTTCGGAAAATAATTCTACCGGATCGCTGCGCTGATCGGTAATTTTTCGTGTTTCTTCCGATCAATGCCAGACGAATGTCAGAGCAGTATTCCAATAATCGGGTCTCATATCTTCTGCTCCTCATCCTCGTCCTCAGTTCTGCACATAAATACACACACTTACTTTCATGCATTACACTGTCGCACGTCGGGAGATAAGTCAGGAGTTAGGGCTTGTACCGGCTGGGGCAGTGATCCTCTGGCAGAGATTCCCAGAGGGGGAAAACCCCGCAATATGAATCTGAGGCCGAAGTCGGATCTCTCGTTCTGGCGAAGAAGAAACATTACTACCTCTCGTGATGTGGCAGGTAGCAGGCACTGACGGGTCTAATGACAATAACAGTTGACGCGCACAGAAATAAATTTATCAGTCAAACGAATGGAGAACAATCGATTCTTCTGGAATGTAACGAAAATTTAATTTATTTAAATGAAGACAAAAAATGCAAATAACTGAATTAGTTTTTTATATTAACTTAAGCAAGAATTGCAAGAAGGGAGAGGATTGGATCACTACTCTTCTGAATCTTGTTCCCTAATATAAGCTTTTCCATTCATATCTGCATCAAGATTATTGATAATATGAGCATCTGTTTTTCAGCCCCTGGTTTGGTAAGGTTTGGTGAACAGCTCTTAACATCGGTATTAAAGCTGGAAAATCATAGGTGAATTGTCTGGCAATTGTTACATTACAGTAATTATCTTTCGTTCTGTCAAAGAAACTTTGGAGTTGATCTATATTTTTAGTGGGTAATGAACATTTGAAGATTCTTAGATTGTTTTAGTATTGAACCACGACTGATCGTAAAAAATTTCAGAAGGGGTTTTAGCTTTTTTATAATTTTTGGGAGGTTGTTTCTTTGTATTCTCTTTAGTTCCGGGAGTTTTCTCATCCATGTCAGAAGTTTTCGAGTTACTGTCTGGGAGTTCATTCTCGCAATCTGATTGGCTGGTAATCCGTTCTGTATTCGAGCTAACAGGAGATAACTGCCTCTCTAATCTGACGGGGTTGCAGGACAGGTCAACGTCCATTGGTTTTTTTGTTGTTTTTTTTCCTGGCAAAGTTTCTTGGTCTACGCAAAGGCAGAAGTGGTTGGTAGTGGGGGGAAGCTGTCAAGGGCAAGGTTAAAGCTACAATTTTCGTTCACCTTATCGCTTTCGGGAAGTGTAGGTTCAAATACTTTGGGTGAAACATTAGAAGTAACAATAATCGGATTAGATTCTGTCATTTCTACTTCCGTTGGAAGGTTAATTAGGTATTGGGAGTTACATGGATTTGGGCAGTTTTTAGCTATGTGGTCCTGACTTTTACACAAAAAATAGGAACATCAGGGATTACATACATCGAATGGGAAACATCATCTTTAAAGACTTGAAATGATTCAGGTAATTTATGTTCAACATCCGGAGAAACAAAAAGGACGAAAACTGCGGCGAAAATTGAGGATGTGGCTCAAGTTGGGGTTATTAAATCCAGCAGGAACGAAAGTTAACGGAACTGCTGTTATAACACCGAAAGTTAATAATTTTTTCTTCAATCAATTGATATCGGATACTGGGACAAATATTTGAGAGAATAATTATGTTGTTCCTAGAAATTAATGGTCTTATTGGGAAAACTCGATTAGACACAACGATGCTCTTATGATTGAAGACTAGGTCATCTGCGATGTCCTTGCTGGATAGATAAACACACAGTCTGTTGTTCGATATTTTCGAAGCAAAATTAATATGAGAGGTGTTAACTTGAGTAGATAAGTTATCAATGAATTCTACAATAGGCGCACTATTTGCCGAGTCTATGATGACAGCATTTTCTTTCTTGGGAAAGAGAGATTGCATAAGAATTTTAGCTTAGCTCTTCCGGTCTCCTGAAGATTGATGTACTTGAGAGAGCTCCATTACGGTCACGAAAAATAAACCTTTTCACTTAGTTAAACAATATCAATTCACTTAACAATAACTCTACTTCTACCACGTTTTACTTGTGACTGACAACCTTCGAGTCAGTGAACACACGCACAACGTGATTTTGCCCGGAGCGGACCACCACGGCCGTTCTGACCGCGTCAGTCGGCGGTCAGGTCGCGAATTTCTTGATGCAGGGAAAAGCAAATGAAAGGAAGGGAAATAGGTCTACGAATGTTTACGTTTCAAAATTTTACACCGTTGCCCTTTCTACCAGACTTTGCAGAATGGCGTAGTACATCTATTTAGCATCAACAGTAATCACATGACATAACATTGAAGGGAAGTATAAACCAATAAGGATAGGTTTAAGATCAATATCAGACATATTGAGTTCGTGTTTCACAGTATATATGCCATTATTTTACAGAAATTTAAAAAATGGATTTGAGGTAGTATTTTGAGGAAAACATCTGTAGCCCGTCAGTGTCAGGCTATCAGTAATTATGTATTTTAAGAATATTTATGCTATATAACGCAAGTATTTTGGATCTGTAATATTTTTATATCAAATAAGATTAATTAAATTTACAAATGAAATACAGGGTTATTAAAAAACGGACGAACCGTTTCCAATTCCTATTTCTCAGTTATCACGCAAACTTTCAAAACTAGCCATCCATCATTCACAAGAGCGAGTTTCTTAGTTATAAGTAGTCGTCACCCGAGCGCTGGCAACCCTGCATAAGGTGCCCTTCTCTCAAATCAGATTCAGCCAAGATTGTTGACACCCCAACAGGAATAGCCGCGCCTTCCGAGGAAAATTAGAGAATCAGCGAGTCGTATCAGCGTAGTCTTTGTAAGTCAACAACTGGAGGTACTCAATGCCCACAATCTGTCGTGTTTTAAAAAGACGTCTACACATGAAGCCGTGCAGACCTGCTTCTAGATCTGGCACTTACACGGACTTGATGTCAGTTCGAGCGGATAGAATTCTGTAAAGCGATGCTAAACATGATGGACGATGAATGTGTCCTATCAAATGTGAGACATCCAGAACGCTCTGCTGGTAACTATTCAGAACTTCGAAACTCACTCTTTTGAATGACACGTGACTCCTGTCGAGACGTTGCTTGACAACTGACAAATAGGGTTTCATTTTTAATAACAATTTACTTTTTAATTGTTTTAAATTAGCAGTATTTTCAGGGATGAAGCATCAGTAATTTGTACAGTGAATATGTTGAATTAAAAATGAAAGTTTATACTATTTTTATTTGGAAGCATTGAACTAAATGTTGAGTGCCATAGCGAGAAAATGCGGGGGTCTCCAAAAATAAATTAATGAAGTTTTAACTAACAGAAAAATTAGGGGGAAATAATTTTGAGAGTAAGGTCAGAGGTTGTTCAAAGGTTTTAGAATGAAACTGATCAAAACTTGCCAATTTTATCGAGGACTGTATATGCGAATTTTTTTACATTTGTTCATAATTTTTTTTCTGGAGGGAAACTATATTTCAAATAAAATCTATACTTGAACAACAGCTTTCCCAGTATTCTTTCCCCTGAGCATTTCGATGAAGGCCACGGGCATGTGATCGAAGCCCTTGGTGATGGTCTCCTCATATTTGAGCTTTCCTGCGCGAATCCACTTCAAGTTTTGCGTGATCCCTTCCATCCATCGGTCGCTCCACCGCGTGACAAGGAATCCCTCCATCCGGATCTCCTTTCCGACTAGTAAGTGCTGTACGAGTGGGGCCTTCGGGTAGTTGGCCGGATCGGCGTTATACGAGGAGATACTGCCGCAAACAGAAACGCGGCCCCGATGGTTCATGTGAGTCAACACCACAGCGCTGATGTCGCCGCCCACGTTGTCGAAGTAGCAGTCCACGCCGTTCGGTGCCGCCTCCTTCAGCGCTTCGTCGATGTTTTTCGTCTTGTAGTTGAAGGCCGCGTCGAAGCCCAGGTCTTTCTTGAGCCACTTGACTTTGTCGTCGGTGCCTGCGAAGCCGATGACGCGGCAGCCCTTGATTTTGGCGATTTGTCCCACAAGGGAACCCACAGCGCCCGCCGCGCCGCTCACGACCACCTGAAAAGAAATTGCCGTTATTGCTGATTGCACATATTTGTCTGTTACATCGAACCATCTGAAGGAATTTTTTTCAAGTGCCGGTGGATTAGAAAATTCACTATAAATTATAACTAGCTTAACCCCTACGATTACATCGTTCAAAATAATGGAATAACTGTTACAATTGTTATGGCCAGCATATGCATTATACGGATAATTGAAAGTCTCATAATATATTGCCTTGTTCAGTACTTATTTTCCAAGACTAATAAAATGAGAGAGGTTTACAAATTCCGGAACAATAAGTTTACTATTCACTGTGAACATTGTGTTAAACACGTTTCTGAAAATGCTATAAAACTGTTCTACATTTACCAAGATCTGAACTTCTATGTTGCCGTAGACTACAGCATGAAATTCTCTTATACACCTTCACTTACAAACATGATCTAAACAATGTCTAAAAAAGGTTTGTAAAGGGACACAGGTGTCAGACGATTGCGTTTAAGTATATTCACTTCAATTATTTTTAATCAGTCATCGAACTCAAAAATCTCTACATCTTCGCTTCACTAAGTATAATCTCATGAAACGCGGATTGTATCTGATAGATCAATAGTAATTAGCTCAACAGGTAACCAGGACCAACTACATTCCAAGTATCTATCATAGTTCGTCTTTACGTTAATATGTGGCAGATTTGCGTTCATTCTATTAATTTTAAGATATTATAAAAATTAAATGGTTATACAAAACTTGATAATGAGAAAAAAGGATAATACATTTAGAGTCAAATTCTTTTCATTGAAAGCAAAAGTCATGAAACTTGAATTGAACGAAATTATTTCTTTCCAAACGAAAACACTAAAGTGTTTTAAATGTACTGGTATAGATATAATGTAAGACATTTATCAGCCGAATCAAAGGTAAAACGTGAAACGAAGATTTTCATATTCACATTGAATTGCCTTCATGTTCAATCATTTAAATTACTCGAGAGGGAAGAAAATTGGTATTTCTTTACATTTAGAAACCCATTCATATCATCCATAGGCGTCAATACTTCAACTTCTTTATGCTTTTATCATAAAGACCACAACGTTAAAGTTATCAACCACAAAGCACATCATATCAATCTTGTTGATGCATCATGTCCATTATTGAATTCTATAAATTATAAAAACATGTTTCTATTACAAGTATTAAAAGGAAAAATTATCCTCTAGTAATGATTGTTTATAAGAGACTGAATCATTTTCGTCGCACATCTGACAGATTCACAGCTGTCCTCTCATCTTAAAATGTTACTACTCTGTATGTACGTATGTAAATCCAGTGGTTAGGAGGATGAGCAGGCCATATGACCTGAGCCTCGCCATTAATAAAGTCATTATTATTATTATTATTATTATTATTATTATTATTATTATTATTATTATTATTCCGTATCTCTCACGTCCAACCATTCATTAACTCACTTAGGAAGTGCTTATACACTGAAAAAATATTAATTGAAAACATAATTGAAATAAAATGAACGAGCTTTTCTTTTAATTTTCTGCAAGTGCGGCATTTTTGTGGGCCCTGTTGGACTCACCGTGTCTCCCTCCTTGGGCTTGCAGAGCTCCAGGAAGCCGAAGTAGGCCGTGTTGCCGGGCATGCCCAGCACTCCCAGGCCGAGCGACGGCGACAGCTTCCCGATGTCCGGCAGCTTGTACACGGGCATCGCCGCGCCCTCGTGCACCTTCTTGGCGTCAAAGACGGTGTGCGAGCGCCACCCGAAGGCCGCCACCACGTGGTCGCCCACTTGGTACTCCGGGGACTTGGACTGCAGCACGCGCGCCACCTGCCCGCCGATCATGGTGTCCCCGGGCGGGCGCCGCAGCACGTACACGCGCCTGGAACCGGAGCGTTGGCAGCTGAGCAGCTCATCACCAAGGTGACGAATCTCCTCCAAACAATATATTTCAAAAAGGGAAAGTATTCACATGCACCCTTAGATGCAAATGCACATGCAATTCAAAACAGTATTCAACGGTTTTCGGGTACCGTTTAACGTAACTTGTGTTGTGATGATTAGGGAGAGAACTTTTATGCTCTAAAAAATCTTGAAAAATGCTATTAATATATGCATTTATGACCTAAAAGTTCTTAAAAATGCACTTTGATATGCAATTAATATTAATAATATTTCATTTCCTTCATAAACTTTTTTAATGAAATTCACGAGAAGCATGAATGAAATGAAAATATAAATTTTTGGGCAAATACAATATAACCCAACTTCGCAAGAGAAATTGAAGTAAAAATCCACCTTAGTGAAGTACTTTTTATGTCTTGTTGTATTTCTTCTGACTTGTTTAAAAACGTATGTTGTCAAGAAATATCCTACATTTGCATCAGTATTTTACCATCTATAAAAAAAGAACGCTCTTTGGCACAAGCTCTTTCGAATCAATGAACGTTCACAAATAAATAGTTTCTTTAAAAAGATGAAACATTTGATAAATAAGTCTCTATTTTAATGAAATATGCAAATTATGTGCCTATAATTTCACGAATATGCACCAACAGGATAAATAGGCCAAATATGCACCAACATATTAATCCATATAGCATTGAATTTTAAACAAATGTCAAGAAATTTCTCTTGCGTATGCACTGAAGCAACGGACCAAAATATGCAAAATCATCGAAATCCACTCCCTAGTGATGATTTTGAAAGTGTTAATAACCAAAATGAAGACGTCAGTCTGACCATAAAAGGACAAAAGAAAGAATTTCTGGTTACAGAAAATTATGTCAATTTCAGAACAAAACATTTTTCAATTATTAACAAATATTACTTGAATTTATTATACCTAAATTATTACATTAATATATATTTAATATTACCTAAATTAATTTACCTAAAAAAACTGTGATATATTAGAAACAAGAACTAAAAGTTTCGTTTGTTAACTGGGGCTGACTTTGTGTTTTCTACCAAAAAAGATGTTTATTTAGTCTTAAATTATTCATATAATTTGTTATAACAGTGAACTCCTCAATATTCAATAAGGTAATTGTTTTTAGATTTATTTTATAATACACAAAATATGCCCCCCATTTTAAAAAGGTATATTTAGTAGCAATATATAGTGAATAGCAATATATTATATTAGCCATAGACGCCATTTAAATTAATACTTTTTTATTTGTTGCCAGAATTTTTATTCAACAAATTGGAACATTTCGTCTTATCTAGGGATTATGATTCTCTTTCTAGGTTACTTTACAGTGCATCGTAAATTGTATGTAAAATAATGATACTTACATGTATGGATCAACGCTAAGAAACTCTGCTTCGACCAAAACTTCTCCATCTTTAAGTTCTGGCAATTCTTCTGTGATTAGCTTGAAGTCTGTTGTTTTCGGCTCTCCTTGGAAGTGACGGACAAGCACGAATTTCTGGGCACGTACCATTTTGCGAGTGATTTGAAACAACTGAACCGTCAAGTTATCTGCCACCTGTTTTTATGAACTGACACAACTACATCACAATCAATATGTGCTATCTTTAAGGCTGCTGTGTCATTGCAGCGTCACTGTGATTATCACATTAGATAACTCCGAGAAAGATCAATAGTTTTGTATACAGATTCCATTACAAGTACATTTTTATCGATTAAGAATTTTTGATTATGAATTTCACTGTTTAAATTGCATGTGTGGGGATTCTTAACGTGGTTCACGGTGGTGATATATTTTTGTCTTAAGTTCCGGACAATATTGATGTATATAGTACCTATTGGGAAATTATCAGAAAACAATACATTTGATACTACATCGTATTACGTTATAAAATCTTTTTATATATAGAAAAATGGAGAGTGAGTGGTGGTTACACGGTCAGCTCCACGGTTCCCTCTGTGGAGGCCTCATGCCACACCAGTTGCGAAGCAGTAATCTAAGAAGTTTTATACAAGAATATATTCGGTAATTTTAATACATTAAGAAAACCGCGAACATATTTAATTTTGTTTAAAGTTTCAAGAACATATTAAAAATGAAAATTTTCCCAACACTAGTTCACTTTTGATCTACAAATGTATAACCTATTCACAAGGGTCTTATCGCAGTTACGTTTATTTCATCGAGTTCCTGTGTTTCTCTTAGTTTACTGGTTAATCATATTAAATTCTGATGTATTCTTATTTTGAGCCGAATAGGATGTCCATCCACGCTAAAATTTGAAGTTTCGCTCCAGAGATTTCCGTCTTCTCTTACAGCTCAAGAAATTCCTGCGCTGCCACCATTATCACAGTGACGCTTTGTTACAGGTGACTGCCAGACGTTGGTGTGGGCGTGTTCGAGGCGGTAGGGTTCTCCAACACACGGACAGAAATGTTGATCGTACGGTAAGACTACGTTATTATTTGCGATAGTGATCATGTATAAAAAAATGGTGCAAGAAGGGCTATATACTTTACAATGATTTTTTTCGTTAAGTTTATTTTTGTCGACGAAAAAGTAAAACTTCCATTACGCATGCGCCTCATTTTGTGTATTTAAGCAAACTATTTTTAGTATTATTTTCCCCCAAATGTTGATTGTATAATTGTTTGAAAGGTATGGTTGCCAAAAATGCGCTTAGTGCCTTGCGTATTACGTGAACAAAAGTGGACCAAAACTCTGAATTTCTGAGTGTAGAAGAAAACTTACCACTCCCAAATGTCATCATTCGTTTAGATTCAAATTACCAAAATGTTCAAACGATAGTATTCAGACAGATTCGAAGGCATTATTATGAATTAGCTACAATCCGACATACTAGATATTTGGAATTTCCCAAATGGGTAGCTAAGTAAAGTTAGAGAATGGTAGATAAGCAATTTGTTATGGTTTGATTTGTGATATTGAAATTTAAAAATTCTTTTTTCTCTAATACTATTCCATTTGAATGCTATATTATGATAAAATTAGTATGTCGTAGGCACACTGACTTCCAGAAATTTTGTTACATCCTTTAGAGATCTGATGTGACAAAACGTGTGTAACCTATTGTATCAATTATTCACCAATTTTGACATTCAGACTCAATTCAAATCGTGCTGCATGAATATTTGTCAGGTTCTATTGTACTTTTTTCTACACATTTTTGAAATTTCACAATAAAAGTGTTTTCGCTTAAGTAGAGATTAATTTTTCGCTGAGGTCCTCCTGCAAAAGACTCTTGGGGTACAAGTCGTTTAGTTACAAAAGTAGAAAACAGTTCATTATATTTAGCAATGAAAAATAATTTTATCAAAACATTTATTATTGATTTACGAATAATTTTTAGTAGCAAATTATGATTTACACAAAGTGTGAAAAACGGATTCAATATTATTTGCTAACTAACGTGTAGCGTAATACTGTCTGTTCGAACACATGAGATGCACAAAGTTGGCAAGAGGGGACATTAACACGAATAGTCAAACGGCATCCTCAAACTTTCACCACAGCTTTGCCAGTGTTATCTCCCCGCAGCATCCCTACAAGGGCGGACGGCATGTTCTCGAAGCCTTTCGTGACGGTCTCCTCGTACTTGAGCTTCCCGTCTTGAATCCACTTGAGGTTCTGCAGGATGCCCTCCCCCCACCGGTCGTTCCAGCGCGTGACGAGGAAGCCCTCTATCTTCAGTTCGTTGGTGACGACTGCCGGCTGGATGATGGTGGCCTTGGGCAAGCCGTCGGCGTTGTAGGAGGAGATGCTACCGCACACCGCCACGCGCCCGCCGTAGTTCATGCGGTTGATGACGCTGCTGCTGAGCTCGCCGCCCACGTTGTCGAAGTAGCAGTCCACGCCTTTGGGCGCCCCGTCCTTGAGGGCGTCGCGCGGCCTCGTCGTCTTGTAGTTGTAGGCGGCGTCGAAGCCCAGCTCCTCCGTCAACCATTTCACTTTCTCGTCGGACCCCGCGAACCCGACGACGCGGCAGCCCTTGATTTTGGCGATCTGGCCCACGATGGAGCCAACCGCTCCGGCCGCTCCGCTCACAACTACCTGAAGCCAAATGAGCGAGTTAATTGGGAAGAATTGTCGATTCGGTGTACTTGATAGAGCTGATTTTAGTAGTTTCTTTCAGAGTTCATGAGTCATGTGACTAACATGGCTAAAGTTTCTTAATTTTAGGAGTAAAATAGATACGCTACATATCAACTCTAAAATTTAACATATCGTATTTACTTTGACATTAATAATCACTATCGGCATTAAGGTTTAGTCTAAGCCTTATCCAAGGAGATTGACGATCCCCCCCTGTTGGCCAATACGTTTCTTGCGATTGTTTTATATCGGATAATGTGACAGATGGCAAACTAATATCAAGAGGAGTAACTTAAAAAAATGTTCTATGAAGATAAATATCTACACATTACTAAAATTCGTAATACATATAATTTATTGTGGAATTTTCCAAGACGAAGTCGCAGTTTCCTTAATATATGTTCATCAGTTTAAAATTTATTATTTATTAGATTCTCTACTTAAGTGATGAATGGATTTGACTGTTCACGAAACGATAAATGGAACAAAATTGTGCAGTCAAAATTTCGGTGTATTTAACTGCTAATAAATACTATATCAAAGCTATCAAGGTCCCTCGTATAGCAATAAAGTCGATAATAGAAATCCATCATTAAAATATTCGTTAATCAACAGATCGATAAGAGACTGAAACAAATAATTACATAAACTTCCTTTTCAATATCAACATATATTGCAGTTCTTACTCTTTAATTACTGATATTTGTTGTAATCGGCATGCCCGGTATATTTAATTTTTATACATCCAGCGTGTGATTGTGGCAAAGTAAGAAACGGAATTATTCCTTACCGTTTCTCCCTTGACGGGCCGGCACACTTCCAGGAGCCCGAAGTAAGCGGTGTTGCCGGGCATGCCAAGCACGCCCAGGCCCAGGGACGGGGAGAGCCCGCCGATGTCGGGGAGCTTGTAGGTGCGCATGAGCGTGTGCTCGTGGGCTTCGGGGTTGAAGACCGTGTGCGTGCGCCAGCCGAAGTCCCCCACCACGTGGTCGCCTACTTTGTAGTCTGGAGACTTTGACTCCAGCACGCGCGCCACCTGCCCGCCGATCATCGTGCCTCCAGGCGGCCGTCGTAGGACGTAAACTCGCCTGCGAATGTAAAAAAAATGGTAGTAGGTTTTTTTTGGCAATTTAACCCTATAGTAGTCTTGTCATATTTGAAATTTCGGTAATCGCAGCGGAGCGAGTCCATACGTAGTCTAATGTTAATGTACACTATGTGATCAAAAGGATCCGGACTCATCCAAAATAGTGTTATGGTGTAGTCGTGTTTCTCATGGAGGGGCTTGCACCACTTGTTTTGTGTGGCACTACCACGGCGCAGGCCTATGTTAATGTTTTAAACACCTTCATGCTTCCCACTGTTGAAGACCAATTCGAGGTTGGCGATTGCATCTTTCAACATGATCGAGCACCTGTTCATACTGCACGGCCTGTTGTGGAGTGGTTACACGACAGTAACATCCATGTAATGGACTGGCCTGCACAGAGTACAGACTTGACTCCTACCTAACACCTTTGGGAGGTTTTGAAACGTCGACTTCATTCAAAGCCTCACCCCGATCTACATCGATACCTCTCCTCAGTACAGCACTCCGTGAAGAATGGGCTGCCATTTCCCATAAAACCCTCCTGATTGAAAGTATGTCTGCGATAGTGGACGCTGTTATCAAGGATAGGAGGGCGCCACGAATTAGTAAGTCATTTTCAGCCACGTGTCCGGATACGTTTGCTCACATAGTGTAGGTAAGCAGATCATTAAACTTATAAAACCTACTTATAAAAGGTTCTGTAGTTGTAAACCTATTTTAATAAATAACAATGGAAGACAAATTTTATCACGTGCATGTGCTGGAGAAATGTTTCCAAGTTTATAAAATATTTACGTGAATTTTTCAACAAAAATTTTCAACAAACTTGGCAATTAACATTTTCATTCAATTTAATCGCTTATACTTTCCATTTCATTACATAACATTATGAGCACAAAAACTAACGCCAGTATTCGCGCCGGACTGAAAGTCTGAAATTGCGTATACGTCAGCGTTTTAAAGGAAACTTACAGAAGATTATCACAACATACTGTTAAATAAAAGTAGGATTTCGCCTTAAATAAATGCATTTTTTCTTCAATTATTCAATTGTTTCTGGGATTCGCAATTGCCCCCCCCCCACTCATTGGAGCTCTATATGTACATGAATGGCATTCCTGCTGTCGAATTCACAGTTCGCAGCCTGAAGTGTGCTCGAATGCCCAATAGATTTGCTTTTTGATTCTATATTAGAGATTTTTTATAACACGTGTCGTAACAACTAAAATGCATCCACCTTGTTAATTAAACACGAGATGTATAATCAAACTAAAAAAATGAGTCAGGAGTGTCACTTGATACCAAGATGGAGACGTCAATTACGTAATAAGCTGCAAAAAAGACAAGAGTAACTTTAGTCATATATCCTTATCTGAGTTTGCAATACAGAAACGATGTGACTTCACTAGTAGGCGTGCTTAACCTGTTTATCTACCTAAAATCGTTCATTAAGGAAATGTGTGTGAAAATAACTATCTGGACAACTAGTTACAGCATGTGATGATCAAAGTTCATTGTTTGTATTGAAAACCCTGTGAAAGGATTTTTTAACCATTAGGCTGTTTTCTTTTTCATTTCTGCATAATCTAATGAACGTTCTCATCCCATTATTGTAGTCTTTCAGTTTTTAAGAGTTATTTAATGATGGTTATCGGACGACTAGTGGGAAAGGCAATAAATTACGTAAATCATGTTTTGTACATAGCTCTGTTTCTTGTAAACGAAAAGTTGGCATTTTCTTAATCAAATTGTATGGTCTGAAAAAGGTTCAAAAATGTTTTACACTCCCTTTAAGTCCTAGGTTTTATTGTAGTAACCAATTGTGACTCTAGGGAACCATGTCTAAACCAAGATTATTAGGAAAGTTCTTCAGTAACCAAGTGTTAACTTTTACTTCATTGTTCACCACGTACATGTACGGATCCAAACTAAGAAACTCAGCCTCCGCCAGAACTTCTCCATCTTTGATAGGCGGCAGCTCTTCCGTCACCAGGCTGAAGTCAGACGGCTTGGGTTCGCCCTTGAAATGACGGGCGAGGACGAATCGCTTGCAAAACACACCGGCCCCTGTAACACACGAACTGCTTTGAAACATTGTTTTAGCAAGTCTTACGACACTTACACTTGGTATACAAAAGGTGTACAAAAACATTAAAATTCAGACTGGATCCAAAAGAAGCGTTTATTCTGTCACCTCTGACCCACCAAAATTGAAGTGTACGAGCACAACAGTATTTCATACCGATTTATTGTAAATTATTGCAATAAACCGGCTTTATCGCTTAGACGTTTTGCGAGTTTGTGTTTAGTTTCAAATACTTTCAAGCACATTATCACCAGACATCTTTTAGGACTTTTCTTGGTTTAATCACAACATAATTAAAAGATGTTATACTTAAAGCACAAACTGTTTAAATAATCTACACAAGAAATCTTGATTTGCTGGAAATTTAGAGTACTCGAGATAAGCCTACCTCTTTAAAAATAACATTATGTAATCTTTCAGTGACTGTGCAAAGTTGATCCGAAAATAAATCGAAGGATGTTACAAGGACGAACCACAGCAGCACAGTTAAATATTTGAAGTAATAATACTATAAGTTTTTCAATGAAGAATAATTGAATTACGAAGAAATATAAAATAGTGTTATCTTGGGATTATGAGAAACTTCATTACATTTCAGGCGGTATTCAAAGTTTCCTTGTATCAACACATTGTGAATCTAATGAAAACCTAGACTCATTGACGTCAAATTCCACAAACGTTTCTGTAACACTTCGCACATATCTCAAAAACATTTTCTTACAGTATGTGTCACTGAGTCCTCCCATCGCATTTTGTAAAACGTCATTGGGCCCGTAGTATGGGGCGGGGTCCGCGATCGTAACATCACAGTAGAAAATAGCCCAGGGACCGGGCAAGCGGCGTGCCGAGTCACTGTGACACGGGCAGAAGCGGCACGTAGCGGCAGAGGTCCTTTATCGCCCGCCCGCCCGTCCGTCCGCACGCGCGCGCGCCGGGCGGCTCGGCCCTGGACTATGGCCCCGCGCGTCCTCCTCACCTTGCCACTCCACCGGCTGGTCGTTTGCGCGAGGGCGTGGCCCGGGGGCTGGGCGCTTCTCGGCTTCTCCTCCATCTGCGCACGTACGCCCAATTCTCTAGCGGGCCTGTCGCCACGCATTTGGAGATTATTTTCAGATACGGCGTAAAACGGGTGACCACGGGAACTGTATCGGATGAAATGAAAAACTATATTTTTTATACCAGTGGTTCTTCATAGAAGTAGTTCTGAACTGTGATCGGAGTGAGTGCTGCTGACACTACATTCACGGAATGCCACATTCGGTCGTGCGTTTGGTTGGCTACAGCTACATCGTGTACATAATTTTTAACACATTATTATTATTATTATTATTATTATTATTATTATTATTATTATTATTATTATTATTATTATTATACATATGATTACTCATGCAGATCAGTTTTACCAGCATTATGTTAAATCATGGAAATATACAGTTGGCAACATACATTGCTAGTACAGTTGTGAACAAATTCAAGTTATTATACTAATTCTAGTCCAGTATCGTATTCCGCTCACTGGGGAATTCAGAAGGGGGGCATGGAGGCGACGCCCTCCCTCCAAAACGGCTAATTTCATTTTACTTTCCTTTATTTGGTAAAATTGATTTAAATATTTATTTATGTTCGAATTATGCACTTATTTGAACAATAGTATTGTATAGTGTCATATTTACTGTATATCAATAATATACAATATAATAATGAATTAATATTTAACAAAGATTATGATGCATCCCCCCCCAAAAAAAAAGATGGGCTGGATCTGCCCCTGTTTCCGCTACAACTATCGGAACGTCGGAGTTCGCGCAAGCCCAGAATTTTAGAATTGAAAATCTACAGTATTCGATGCGGTGCTTCACAAAATGCAGAAATTCTGCTTTCGAAAAACAGCGTTCGCAATGTGTCGCGGCGTATCTCTAGGCTTTCAATCCGAAATGAGAATGTATCCGAGCTAAACTTGAGGAAAATATCGATCGCCTCGTAATAGATTAACAATTCGGTGAAAATACGAGTGCATTTCTCTACTTCCTTACATGACTAATGAACACACTGATGGTTTTTAATGGAGATGTTTCGCGATTCTTTCTAGAAAGAAATGTAGATAAACAGATTGCAAATTTTCTAACACCCCCTATAAGACATCGATAATTAAATAATAATGTGGCACTCATTTTGTAGTTAATTACGAAATTTGTAAGAGTACGTTTTCAAATCTAAATAGCTTCTAAATATTACTGGTAATTCAACTTTAACAAGACAGTGCCGCTAAGAGTAAAACCACATGTATTGTCAGTGTTATGGTATATGTTAGAAAATGTATATACAAATGTACTGTATATGTGAATAGGCCAACTATTTGCAAACAACGCTACCCTGTACATATAGTGACTGTTCTTTGGTGCCCGCTTATAAATATGCAAAAAATAAATTAAATAAAGTGAAATTATTTATTTTAAGGCACATGCATCTTAGCATCTTATCATACTTCCAATGGCAATGTTCGATGGATACCAATGGGGACGGATGGAAACAAAACAACCACATGCAGCGTGACTCAGGAGTCGTGACTCTTGAATTTAGCCATTCCTGGAACGTTCGACCAGATGTTAGAATGAGCAGACACTCAAAATTGCGCCAGGACGAAGTGACTGCTGTCTCACAACCCCTTTGTGCCGTTCTATGGACTGCCGTTGACATATGCGACAATACCTTCGCCACAACAATAGGAGAGGACAGCACAAGAATGTGGTGACGGTCACAATAAGAAGAGAAAAAGAAAAACGCGGCGACAATTGAAATAATCTGTTTTATAGACCTCGTTCTTCAACAATTCTTCGTAGCTAAGTAGAAAAGCATAAGAAGTTGCAGGCTTTTATTGCATGGAGTTTCCAGTTATGTCATGACGAGAAACCTGACTCTTGAATTGCATGCGTCGTTGTATGTTGAAATAAAAGGATTGCGTGAAGTACATACATAAACAACAATAGCATGAATACAAAGGAGAGTAAAAAGCCGTTTCTTTTTGCTTGTATGCTTGCTTTTTTGTCCGTTTTTATTCAAGGACGATGCGAGTAGTTTTAACTCCTTTGAAATAATGCGACGGTCGTGACAAACAATGCATTACTCCTGACCACGTTGAAAACTAGGGTGACCTTGACCTCGCAATGGATATCAAAACTAACTTAGCACGAATTAGGTAATTCTTTTTAAAGCGTCTAACTACAGTTAAATGTATTTCAACAGTATATTCTACAAGGCGCTTCAATGTTCTTCTGGAAATCCTGATTGTACAATGGAATTGTTCATACGAGATACATAGGTAGCAATATCAGACAATTTAGTTTCCAAAATCTGATGAAATGTCGTCCGTGATCTGGAGCAAAGTAGATCGCGAAAAATATTTGCTTGAGGATTAAATATGCGCTAGTACGTGGAGAGAATATGTGGCTAAGGTACAATTTCCTTACTCTTCAGGACACGAAATGTTCAAGAAACAAAGTAGTGTACTGAAAAGCAAGGAAATTTGACTTATCCACTTATTCACTTCTTCACTGCGCATTCAGAAATAACCACAGATGTAAATCACAAAGTTTCACATCGCTCATTTTCTCACTGAATTAGGTAGAAATTTCGACCTTAACTTAAAATGTACCAAAAAGGTTTTTTGAAACGCGCAGTTCTAGCAGTATCTGAGATTGCGAACCCACGACCAACGAAGGTTACAGATTTCAAGCATTACCTGCACCCTGGGATTCCACCCCACTGGCAAGATGGCGGCGCTGTAGCAGCGTGGCGGCGGCCGCCACCAGCGACGCCGGTGGTCGCGGCAGGAAGCAGAGTGGAAGTCGGAGCGCCATAGCTGCTCGTCGCCGCTCGTATGAGACTAACAGCCACAGACCCGTCTGCCCGCCCGTCCGTCCGCTCGCTCGCTCGCGTCTACGCTGTTTCGTAGCAGCGTCACTGCGCCGCCACCTCCTTCGCCAGACGGTTTGTTTGGCTGGCGGCCAGCCACTTATCACTTGCGCTTGTAAATAGCGTGCTGCTATCTCGCGAGCGACGCGATGTGGCGTGCCGGCGGGGCGCGGAGAGGGGCGGGGCGGGGCGAAGCGTTGCCGGAGGTGGTTATTCAACGCGCCGCCAGAGGCGATGTTGTCGCTGTTTGAACGACCCGTTCGCGGCCCGGAAGGAAACTCGGAAGGCTCGAGAGAAATCATAGCTCTTGTGCCATGGCTCTGAATGGTAATAAATGAACTTCTTTACGAAATGTTTCGTAAATGTTATTAACAAATTATTTTTCGGTGGGAAAAAGACATCATATATATTTAACAATGTATTACCAGCATTACATGTGTATCGTAGGGGTTCCGGCTGTTATTTTGAAGTCACAAATTTTCATTTGTGCTAGTATGCAAGTTCATACTAAAAATAAATTTTAATATACGAGTATTCCCTTGATCATTCATCCTCGAGGATAGAAAGTTACATGGAAAAGTGTGGATTGTATTTTTTTTTAAATTTTATTTCATTCAAAATTTAGTTTAAATTATCGTCAATCTAGATTAAACAACTTGATAATTAAATATGCCTATCCAGCATAACATGAAGCGTAAATTTCCTCTGTTGTCCTGAGAGTCCTCTGTTCTGCATTGCGGGCGTCTCCGAGAAGAGCAAACTTATCAAACAACTTGTTTCTGTTGGTGGAAGAAGGGAGAATGTGAATGGGGCTTGTTACAATGGAAGGGTTTGGGTCAATAAAAGATCACACTAACCACAGCAAGCCTCCTGATATTCGTAAATATTCATAGTATTCCTGTATTAGTTTAGTAAAATATTTTTGTTGCTTTAGTTTAGTTTTCTAAACCTAAGTAAACATACATAAACTGTATTTTTTACCATTACTGCGCGGAATAGATAATATTAAAGTAAAATATAAAACCACAGCAGTAAGAGTGTTATTATTACACTGAAGAGCCAAAAACTGGTACAACCATACGTATTGAAATAGAGATTTGGAACCAATCAAAAACGGCATTCTGGTTGGCAATGACTATCTAAGACAACCAGAGTGTGGCAGAGTTTGTTAGATCGGTTACTGCTGCTACAATGGCAGATTATCACGATTTAAGTCAGTTAGAACGTGGTGTTATAGTCGGCACAAGAGAGATCGCGAGGTCGCGATGAAATTTTAATTTTTCCGTAAAAAAATTCACGAGTGTAATGTAAATATCGGGAATACGGTAAAACATCAAACGTCCGGCATAGCCGTGGCCGCAAAAACATGGTGCAGAAACGGGACCGTCGACGACCGAGGAGAATCATTACACGTGACAGAAGTGCACCCCTTCCGCAAATTGCTGCAGATTTCAGTGCTAGGCCATCAACAAGTGTCAGCTTGCAAACCATTCAACGAGACATTATCGATACAGGTTTCGGAGCTGAAGGCCCACTCGTGTGCCCTTAATGACGGCACGACACAAAGCTTTACGCCTCGCCTGGGCCAGTCAACACCGACATTGGAGACAAGAAAACACGTTACATAGTCTGACGGGTCTTGTTCCACATTGTTTCGAGAGCATGGACGTGTGCGAATATGGTGACAACCTCATGAATCCACGGGCCCTGCATGTCAACAGGGGACTGCTCAAGCTGGGGGAGACTCTGTGGTGGTATGAGGTGTGTGCAGTTCGAGTGATATGAGATCCTGATACGTCTAGACACGACTCTGACAGGTGACACGTACGTAAGTATCGTCTGAACACCTGCACCCATTCATGTCCATTGTACATCCCGGCGGACTTGAACAATTCCAAGAGGACAATGGGACAGCCTACGCGTTCAGAATTGGTACAGAGTGACTCCTGAAAGATACTATTGAATTTAAACAATTCTACTAGCCACCAAAATCCCCATGAACATTATTGAGCATTTCTAGTATGCCTTCCAACGTGCTATTCAGAAGAGATCTGCACATCCTTCGTACTCTTACGAGTTTATGGACATCTCTGCAAGATTTATGGCCTCAATTACCTCCAGCACTACATCACACATTAGTCGAGTCCATGCCATGTCGTGTTGCGGCACGTCTGCGTGCTCGCGGGGGCCCAACACGATATTAGGCAGGTGTATCAGTTTTTTTGACTCCATAACAATAAAAAGAAGAAATTACTCTTAAGGGAAGTATAATAAAAAAGGGAAGGATAGTAACGTATACTCAAGAGGAGAGATAAAGACATGTCAGAGGCGGATGATAGATGATGAAAGATAAGGATAGTCCGAGTGTGTAAGAGGCTGAGGAAACGATATAGTGTAAAGATGGGAAAGAGGAAGTATATCAAAATGTAAACTGATAACAGGGATAACTATCGTTCGTACGAAAGAAGGGCAGACAACTTCGGTTATATCATGGAGAATAGATACGCTCAATGAGAATGGGAAGAGGAATTGAATGGGTTATTTTTAATACCCCGCAAGTTAGCAATTGTAAAGTTGTGGGAAAACACGAAAAACGAATAATTAAATATGTTTAGAACGTTTCTCTGTTGTTGTAATTTATGAAGCATAAATCTTGATAGAGAATGCCATGGAGACATTTAATTTATTTCTATAAATAGACCAATAGTCGCGGGACAATTTAAAAGTTTATGACTTACGGGATTTCAAAACCTAATCAGGAATTTTAACCTAAATACACACACACACACACACACACACACACACACACACACACACACACACACACACACACACATATATATATATATATATATATATATATATATATATATATATATATATGCGTATCGCATATATACAAGGTGGTTCAAATATGACCGGGACTGATTTTTTTTCAAATACCCCGACATACGCATTAACTGCGCCGCCTGGAGAGAATCTAGCCACAACCCCCCACCACCCTCCTTTGCAGGTTAGAACCTGTTCAGTCGCGTCTGGGTCTTGCTAGAACGATGAGTGAACAAAAGGTGCCGCGGTGCGTGGAACAACGCATTATCATCAAATTTCTCGTTGGAGAAAACGTTCAACCGTCGGAAATTTTGCAGAGACTCAAAAAACAGTACAGGGAAGAGTGCCTCTCACGGACCCGTGTGTTTGAATGGTGTAAGTGTTTCAGAGAGGGACGAGAGCGCGTTGAGAATGAACCTCATAATCGTCGGTCGCGAACATCCATAACCCCAACAAACACTGATCGTGTTAATGCGGTTATTTGTGAGAAAAGGCGCATCACTATCAAAGAAGTTGCATCAGTAATTGGCATCAGTGTGGGTAGTGTAGAAGACATGATAAAAAAACACCTAAAATACAGAAAAGTGAATGCTAGGTGGGTTCCACGCACTTTGACGGACGAGAACAAATTGATGCGCATGCAAGCTGCCAGTGTTCTTCTAATGCGGTTTGAAAATGAAGGAGATGCATTTTTGAAGTCCATTGTAACCACTGATGAAACGTGGGTTCACTATTTTATTCCTGAGTCCCAGCAGGCATCACGTGAATGGCGACACGCCTCTTCTCCAAAACCCAAGAGAGCGCGGAAGATCCGTTCGGCGGGAAAAGTGATGGCAACATTTTTTTGGGACTGGATGGGTGTTATCCATGTAGACTTTCTTACAGAAGCTAACACCATCAATGCAGCTTATTATTCAGCACTTTTGGAAACAGAAATCAAAGAAAAGATCCGATCCAAACGGAAGAGAGGTGGGAAACGGGTAGCATTCCTTCAAGACAATGCACGGCCTCATACTGCTAAAACAACCATGGCAACCATCAGCAAATTGAAGTGGGACCTTCTACCACATCCGCCGTACAGTCCAGATTTGGCCCCAAGTGATTTTTACCTTTTTGGACAGCTTAAATCACATTTGCAAGGCATGCGATTTGCGGATAATGACGCAGTCATCCACAGTGTTCGGGAGTGGATATGCCGACAACCAAAATACTTTTATGAAAAGGGCATTAGGATGCTCCCAGGACGTTGGAAAAAATGTATAGAATCTGGAGGGGAGTACTTTGAAGAATGACATGTACAAATAAATTTTTGCTAATAAAGTATTTCGTAAAAAAAATCAGTCCCGGTCATATTTGAACCACCTTGTATATGCGAATCCTGCAAGTCAGTGACGTACAGACATTGAAAATCAAACCAAAACTATTCTTTGTCCTCACGGAAATTCTACGAGTATTCATTTGATTTACAGGATTTATACGTGGAACGATGCATCAATCCCGCAGTTTATATTTTCTCACAAAAAGCGAAAATGCAAAAGAGTGACTTACGGATTTTTAAAAACAATCGATTCGATTGCAATGACATAATGTAATGCAACAGAGGAAGGCTAGTTAAATGAAATGTTCAAATTTGATGAGTTGCTCTTTTGCTACAAATTATATAAATAGAAGACTATGGACTAAATGGTAGAATACTAAATGTGCAGGAAGACGTACACGACAGTGCGTACGGGCATAGTTTCTAATATAATTCACTTATCAGCCATTATAGCTACAGTTTTTCATGGATATGAAAAGTGATTTCAAAATAAATTCTCAGTTAACTGTGTAACGGAGACTGAAAAAAATGGCTTGAAACCAATTAGCCACAGTACATTGAGCATTGTACTGGATGCTACATATAAGTGTCTTCGAGATTCGGCGTTTTAGTAAGATAACAAGAAATATCAATGACGAAAAAAATTGAACGTGTGCACTGTTTATGCAAATGCTGGTCAACTGAGGATCTATTTAAACAATGTTATAAAACTTCATTTTCTGCATTCATCAACGACTCCATAAAGTCGATTAACATTGGGTGAACGCATTGTAAAATTGCGGTTTGCAATTTTGTCAAATTGCTTTACTTCCCTGATCAGCCGCGAAATGGTGTAACCAATGCGACTAGGACGGTAAATTTTCCCGGTCGGGTTGGCAATACGACAGCATCGCTGATAAGCTGTTCGCAAAGGCTTTTGTTTTCATGCCGCAACTGAAAGTAGGCCGGTCCTTTCCCCGCACCGTACGACGTTGACGAAGTAAAACATATTCAATTGAAACCCAATTACGTAGGGAAAGTTGGAATGCGCGTTGCGCGAAGTGAGCAAGAGCGGCCACGCTGCTTTGTCAGTACCACTTAACATAATCCCTTTGCACTAGTCGTCTGGATGGGCGAGATCGCTAAGGCAGTACAGTCGTAGCGATCTCGGACTGTAGAATCGCGGGTTTGAGTACCACCTCGGGCATGGTTGTAGTTGTGTTCGTCCTTTCCCCCGTATCATCATCACTCTATGGCTATTATTCATGGTTACATAACGTTAAATCCAATAGTGATCGCTAATGACCTAGATGCTGATGCGACTTTAAATAACAAAAAATATTTCGGTGGACGGATTGATTAATTACTGTTTCTGGGCGCGTCAAGGCTATGATATTTAGTCCCGTAAGTGTGGTGCATGTTTTTATTATGGGGGGTTGGTGGTGATAAATTGAATTCAAAGATTTTACGTGTCGAATCTCACACCGTCACGCCTGCTCTTCCGTCTGATCACCGGCAAAGTTTGTTACGCTCCACTCGCCATCTAGTGGAGAAAGAAGATATCACTGAGTCGACGAAATAGGCGATTTAAATTTAGCTCAGAGGCTTGTTTTCAGCGTGAGGGACTTTTATATGCTGGGAATCTTCAACATGTGGCAGCTGGCTTTACTTCCCGTCCGAAGGAAGGAGGTTTATGAAGGATTTTTTTGCTCTTGAAAATCCACGGCTTCCATCGGGTTTGAACTCACAAACTTGTGTATAACAATTTGATATGCTAACCCTTACTCCAGCAAAACCGCCGTTATATCATTGATCTTTCCGTGCTGGTTGGTGAGATCTGGCGCCAAATTTCTCGTCGACTTCCAGTTTTTCCCAACAAGGAATCTCCCACCAGCAGGCAATCGCTCCAGCCGGGACAAGCTCTAATCCATCGACTGGTCTCCCACATGTGTGGTACAGTAGTTCATGTAATAGTAAGAGTAAGTGTGTACTAAGTAAGGGGCTAAAAGAAGGACACTGGAAGGCAGGAAAAATACCGCGTGGTCCCAGGGCCGTTTGTTGGGGGTATTGATTTAGTATACGCTTGGTGTTAATAGGAGAAACCACGGAAACTACCGATCAGAGCAGCCACCCACTAGTATTTTTCTCCTGATACAAGCTGAATTCGACCTAGCCACGTAGCTATTTTCGACAACCCAGCCACCATTGGGACTCGAACCTTTAGTCCTCCCGGTTAGTCAGTCACAGTTTAGGAAGGAAAAGTATTGGAATCACAACAAAACGATCTCTAATTTTTGGTCATAAAAACCGTCATTAAGGTTCTTTTGAGTTGCAACATCTCATTTACGTCAGGATTAATGTTAAATAAGCTGATTAAGATCGGTTAAGATTCCATAGATGATTAAGGTCGGTTCTGGTGGCGAGGAGACTCAAAATTGGGATTCAAAACTGCGTGTTATGGATGATTTACCGGCGTGGGCGCAGATGTCATGCATATCTGGTTACAGTAGAATCTTATGAACTCAAACGTATTTACATTTTAACTTAGTTTACTTGTATGTATTTTGAGAAAATATCATACACACATTGATTTTGGCTCTATAAATAACAGAACTGAAAATTGGGTTGATATTCACTGCAAGAAAAGGGTAGTTCCTGAACTTCTCCCTACCAATCATTTATAATTAAGTGTTTTGAATAAGAGTGAGAAAATGAATACGTAATACAAATTCTTATTAATGGTTGTGTAGCAGGGCGCCTATGTTTTGTTTCGTTGGCGAGGGAGGAAATCAAAAGCCACTTTATGATGAAATGCAGAAAGATCGTCGAGGTTATAGACAATGAGACAACTTTGTGGCGTGATGGGCCTTTTTTGCAACGAGTCGGAACTTATAGACCAATGTGAATTTACTGCTGTTTGTGTGTAGTTTAGATAAACTTGCAACATTTATTTCTGTTGAAACTACTCGTACATTGAATCTGACTACTTGCCGAAAAGACACTGAGTCATGCAATTCATATTGCACGTGGAAATTGGTTAGCAGATCGATCTGAAATTGCCACATGTTAATACTTCTTTATAATGGTAGAGAATTTTTAGAATCATTGTCTTTTGATTTTTACTCTGTAAGATCTTCAAAGCTTGATGGAAACTGAGATATGTGGTTCGGCTAGCGAAAACCCTTTGGAAGGGAAATAAATCTAAGCCATCCTAAAAAACACATTCTAGTAAAAATAATAATGATAAATATACTTAAACTTGATAATATTCAACTTTGCCTGGCTGAAAATGTAGAAATAAAAACTATGATTTTTTTAATGTATGGCTTCCTGGAAACTTCTTGAACTTAAAATGGAGCATAACTTCAATCTCTGAAACCATATTTTTCCTATTTCAAGAATATACGAGTGGATGAAAACTATCTTCAAGAAACTGAATGACATCTTATATTGATACTTTTAATATGTTCGCTTTATACTAAGTATTTTAATGATAACTGAAATCAAATTGTTTGTGGACTGTAGTGAATAATTGGTTTTGTTTATACTATTGTTCTTGAACTAAGTTTACTGGCAATTTGGTTAAACGAAAAATCTTACTACTACTACTACTACTACTACTACTACTACTACTACTACTACTACTACTACTACTACTACTACTACTACTACTACTACTACTACTACTACTACTACTACTACTACTACTACTACTACTACTACTACTACTACTACTACTACTACTACTACTACTACTACTACTACTACTACTACTACTACTACTACTACTACTACTACTACTACTACTACTACTACTACTACTACTACTACTACTACTACTACTACTACTACTACTACTACTACTACTACTACTACTACTACTACTACTACTACTACTACTACTACTACTACTACTACTACTACTACTACTACTACTACTACTACTACTACTACTACTACTACTACTACTACTACTACTACTACTACTACTACTACTACTACTACTACTACTACTACTACTACTACTACTACTACTACTACTACTACTACTACTACTACTACTACTACTACTACTACTACTACTACTACTACTACTACTACTACTACTACTACTACTACTACTACTACTACTACTACTACTACTACTACTACTACTACTACTACTACTACTACTACTACTACTACTACTACTACTACTACTACTACTACTACTACTACTACTACTACTACTACTACTACTACTACTACTACTACTACTACTACTACTACTACTACTACTACTACTACTACTACTACTACTACTACTACTACTACTACTACTACTACTACTACTACTACTACTACTACTACTACTACTACTACTACTACTACTACTACTACTACTACTACTACTACTACTACTACTACTACTACTACTACTACTACTACTACTACTACTACTACTACTACTACTACTACTACTACTACTACTACTACTACTACTACTACTACTACTACTACTACTACTACTACTACTACTACTACTACTACTACTACTACTACTACTACTACTACTACTACTACTACTACTACTACTACTACTACTACTACTACTACTACTACTACTACTACTACTACTACTACTACTACTACTACTACTACTACTACTACTACTACTACTACTACTACTACTACTACTACTACTACTACTACTACTACTACTACTACTACTACTACTACTACTACTACTACTACTACTACTACTACTACTACTACTACTACTACTACTACTACTACTACTACTACTACTACTACTACTACTACTACTACTACTACTACTACTACTACTACTACTACTACTACTACTACTACTACTACTACTACTACTACTACTACTACTACTACTACTACTACTACTACTACTACTACTACTACTACTACTACTACTACTACTACTACTACTACTACTACTACTACTACTACTACTACTACTACTACTACTACTACTACTACTACTACTACTACTACTACTACTACTACTACTACTACTACTACTACTACTACTACTACTACTACTACTACTACTACTACTACTACTACTACTACTACTACTACTACTACTACTACTACTACTACTACTACTACTACTACTACTACTACTACTACTACTACTACTACTACTACTACTACTACTACTACTACTACTACTACTACTACTACTACTACTACTACTACTACTACTACTACTACTACTACTACTACTACTACTACTACTACTACTACTACTACTACTACTACTACTACTACTACTACTACTACTACTACTACTACTACTACTACTACTACTACTACTACTACTACTACTACTACTACTACTACTACTACTACTACTACTACTACTACTACTACTACTACTACTACTACTACTACTACTACTACTACTACTACTACTACTACTACTACTACTACTACTACTACTACTACTACTACTACTACTACTACTACTACTACTACTACTACTACTACTACTACTACTACTACTACTACTACTACTACTACTACTACTACTACTACTACTACTACTACTACTACTACTACTACTACTACTACTACTACTACTACTACTACTACTACTACTACTACTACTACTACTACTACTACTACTACTACTACTACTACTACTACTACTACTACTACTACTACTACTACTACTACTACTACTACTACTACTACTACTACTACTACTACTACTACTACTACTACTACTACTACTACTACTACTACTACTACTACTACTACTACTACTACTACTACTACTACTACTACTACTACTACTACTACTACTACTACTACTACTACTACTACTACTACTACTACTACTACTACTACTACTACTACTACTACTACTACTACTACTACTACTACTACTACTACTACTACTACTACTACTACTACTACTACTACTACTACTACTACTACTACTACTACTACTACTACTACTACTACTACTACTACTACTACTACTACTACTACTACTACTACTACTACTACTACTACTACTACTACTACTACTACTACTACTACTACTACTACTACTACTACTACTACTACTACTACTACTACTACTACTACTAATAATAATAATAATAATAATAATAATAATAATAATAATAATAATAATAATAATAATAATATGCCTTTATTAATATGGCGAGGCTCGGGCCATCAGGCCCGCTCTTCCGCCTGACCACATGTCACAAGTATACAGAGTAATGTATTAAATAGTAAAGTTACTAAAAAGTAATGTTATCTAAAAATTTAAAAGTAATATAATCTACAAGTTGTAAGTAGTTAGTGGAAAGCAAACGTCATTTAAAGCAACTTATAAATAGACAACATCAGAGGTTAAATGGATAAAATGTTACAATAATAATTTTGAAATAATTTTAAAATCAAGTCTGAGATTGAAAATACAATTTGAATTAAATAAGATTATGTGCTTTAAATATCTGCGCGCTACGCGACAGCCTGGTATTCACCCCGAGCGACTGTGATCTATTAATACAGAAAGACACCATCACACGTCGCTCGATCCTGGAGGAAAACCCGCTAGTCGGGGAAAACCCACCAGGCAGACTGTGTCCTAATACAATGGAAACTAAGCTAACATGAAGTAACGGGTCTTTGGGATGGTATCCTCAGCTGCGGTCCATGCTGCAAAGGGTGGTTTTCTTGTTTAAAACCGCCTCTGCTCCTACGAATGAAAGTACAGTTCCGGCAGTATCAAACAGGTCGCAAGAAAGTAACATTTACAAAAGAAACATTAATGTTATTTCTAAAACATATTAATCTTAACAATCCTAAGAAATAGCTTTTATTTGACCCGTAATCTACAGTGATTTAAATAGCAAAATGGTGTATTTTACTTTGTAAAAAAGTCATGCAGGTGCTTCTTAAAAGATGTTAATGAAGAGGAGTTTTTAATATTGGGAGGCAATTTATTCCATTCGCGGGCTACAGTAATTGCGAACGATTTATTGTAGTAGCTGGTTTTGCTTTTTGGAATGCAGAGTAACTGGGATTTTTGAAATCTAGATGATTTAAGGTGTACAAAATAATTTGTTAAGTATGTCGGGGAACCCATTTTTAGCATCTTAAATAAAAGACAAAGGCTGTGATACAAGCGCCTATCCTTTAGTGTTAATATTTTGTGCTGTTTATAAACGCCAGAGATGTGATCGTATTTTTTATGTTATAAATGAAACGAATACAGGAATTTTGAGCCCTCTGTAGAGTTTGAGCGAGTGAATCTTTTAAATTGTTATACACAATATCCCCGTAGTCGAAATGAGGACACAGCAGGGTTTTTACCAACATTTCCTTCGTATTAGTAGGGAGACATTTATCGATATATCTAAGGGATTGCAAAGAAGCATAAACTTTCCGACAGACATTTCGGATCTGATATTCCCAACTTAAATGATCATCAAGAATTAAGCCCAAGTTTTTGACTTGTGTATGACGAGGTACTACAACATTGTCTATAAGCACATCAGGAACATATGAACCTTCAAGTTTCTTATGCATTTGAGAAGAGCCAATTATGATGGTTTGTGATTTTGTAGGATTTAAATTGAGTCCGTTTCTCATTGACCATTTGACTACAGATGAGAGTTCATTATTTAATTTATTTATTAGCATTTCTACCTGTGATGGTTTCCCGGAGATATAAATTTGCAGGTCATCCGCGTACATATGATGACTACATTCCGTAAGTTCGTTTGATAGGTCATTCATGTAAATTAAGAAGAACAGTGGACCTAACACGGATCCCTGAGGTACTCCTCGTTGGAGAGGTTTTGGATTGGAGTGCAGATCGTCAACTACTACAATTTGTTGCCTATTGTAGAGATAGCTTGCAATCCAAGAGATGGTGGAATCAGAAAAACTTAGATTTTTGCACTTCGCTATTAGGATGTCGTAATCTACAGAGTCGAATGCTTTACTAAAATCTAAAAGAGTTAATACAGTTACGAGGCCATCATCTAGCGCTTTTCGTATGTCTTCAGTTACTTTCAATAAAGCGGTTTGTGTGCTTCTACCTTCTCTAAAGCCGGATTGAAAGTTATCGAGCAGATCTGAGTCGGATACGTGTTTTACAATCTGTTTTCGAACAATTTTTTCCAGAACTTTAGACACTGTCGGCAATATGCTAATTGGGCGATAATTGCAAGACGCCGAGGTCAGTTCAGATTTTGGCAGGGGGCGAACATGTGCAAGCTTCCACGCTTGAGGAAAGGTTCCCGTTGTTAATGAGAAATTAATTAAATGCGTGAGTGCCGGAAGGGCAAATGGTAAAACAAATTTCAATTGTTTGGCTGTGATACCATCGGAGCCATTTGCATTTGATTTTAGTGAAAGAACAATTTTACTAACTTCTTGATGATCAACGTTATGGAAATAAAATTTATCCCTGATAGCAGGTGAGTTGCTCGAAAGTCTCTGTAATGTATTACGCTTGACAGAAGGTGGTATTGGTTTTGAAACATTTACAAAGTAGTCATTAATATCATTCAAGGGCATATCGATAGAAATTTCAGAAGAATTTGCTTTCGTGATTCCGAGGTCTCTCAGTTTGTTCCAAACGTCTTTTGTGTTTGTATTTACTTTAAAGACATCATGATAATATCGAATTTTTGCGTTTCTAATTTTTTGTTTTACGGAATTTCGTAACTTTTTGTACTCTCTTTCATTTTCAGAGGTTTTATTACACTTGAAGCGATGGTAAGCTGAGTCGCGTTCCTGCATGAATTGCTTTAATGTATTTGTAAGCCATGGGGCCGCGGGACGTGTCACACGTCGCGTTTTCCATGGTGCATGTTTATCGAAAAGGTTAGAAATAATTTCGTTGAAGACTTCTACTTTACTATTAAGAGATGTTTGACTATAAACGTCATGCCAAGGAGCTTTGGCACTGTCGTCGAACATAGCCTCGGAATTAATATTTTTGTAGTCACGGTAGCGGATAATTTTTTGCTTATATTTAGGACATTTTATAGAGTACACCATAAATAGCAAATCATGCTTTGATACTCCCGAAATAGATATCTGACCGTACATTAATACTTTCGAAGTGTCTGACACAATCGCGTGATCTATCCATGTTTCAGCTCCTAATGCTAAGTGAGTCGGGCCAAATTCTAATATTTGTAAATTGTATGAATTAAAAGTATCAATGAACTTTTCGGCCGAGTTTGTGAGCGGTACCTTCAGATCGCAATTGAAATCACCCATGATTATGATATCCTGATATTTACTTGCGAACTGCGAAAGGGGAATCTCTAATTCGGATAAAACTCCCGTTTTCGGGGGCCAGTAAACAACAGCAACAAGTAAATGTTTCATTCCAATTTGGATTTCTGCAAACATGTATTCTATGCCAGGTAAAGAAGATGTGGAGTGAGCGACTACTTTAACCTTAATGTCATTGCGAACAAACAATGCGACCCCTCCACCCATCTTTTCTTTTAAATTGCTTTTAATTATCGACCTATCATTCCGAAGGAGTTTATAATTAGATACCGACACGAGTCCTGATTTTATTGTAGATTTTAGCCATGTTTCGCTTATTAATAACAGGTCTGGTTTCGTTTCAGTTATAATATTTGAAATTTCGGAGTAATGCTGCTTAAGTGATTGGGCATTTACGTGGAAAACAGACAAGCCACGAGGGAACTTAGACAAAGAAATTTGTAAATCCTGGAGGGTTGCGGGGCTACTTCGAGCAGGTATGGGACTTTCCACGGGGCTGGGGTGAGCCAGTATCCTCTCCACTTCCGGATTAGCACTAAACACAGGTACAGAATTCCTGGAACGCGTGGACTGAGGAAAAGACGGTGTTAAGCTTCGTTGCCACATTTATGAAGACATCCGCGGTGGAAAAAAAATCAAAAGCAATAAGCAGAAAGGAATTGGAGTTAAATAAGTTGCTTACAATTACACGTGGGGCACTAACTACTTAGAATTAGTCTAATTATTATAAATTTCTTATAACTAATAAATATTCTAGGATAATAGTTAACTATAATTATAAGAATAAGCACACTAGTGAAACAAATAATATAATTAAAATGTTGTAATATAAAATAATATAAGTCTAATATTAGTAATAATAAATTGGAAGTAAAAGTGTTAATAGCAAATATTATGATAATATTAATAATAGTAATAGTAATTCAATAGCACTATAAAAATTAGCAAAAGACGCAAAAAAGTAAAAAATTATAATTAAAAATATTTTTGTTTTAAGAACGAAAAAATAGTACATAGTCTTTGCTCCTAGTTATGTATACTATCCAGTTCTGCTATAGTTCTGACGCGAACTTTGGAATTTCTCACCTTTACGATGACGATACCATCTGTTGTCCAAACATTCTGTTGGCCGAAACGTTCCACAGCCTTTTTTAACACTTCCAGCCGCATCCTCGTCAGGTCCTCCCGAATTGTGATACCCGTTTTCTTCAAATTTCTTTTGGATGAAAACATTTCCCGGCGCTTCCTATAACTGATGAATTTTACAATTATAGGTCGAGTACCACCATTCGTTTTCCGGCCAACTCGATGACTGCGATCAATATCGCTTAGGTCTAATTGGACACCTATCTTTTTGGCAACATTGATTGCAATGCAGTCGGTGCCCTCGCCATCACGCTCGGGTTCCCCAAAGATCCTTAGGGAGTTTCGCCGCTGGTACTGCTCAAGCTCGTCAGTCCGCTCCTCCAGTTGAAGTTTGAGATCATCGATCTCCTTAGTTTTCTCTAATAGTTTCTCTTCGTAACGAGAAACTAACACCTCCAATTTCTTTTCCACTGCTTCCGAAACAACCTGGGCAATTTTGCTTATGAAAACATCCGATGTCAGGATGCTTTCAATAAGCGAAGCAGAGACAGCGTCATTCGCTTTAGCGTTGCGTGTGGCCATGATGTTCAAAAATTAGAGGTAAAACGAACTTATTTTTATGAAAATTACTTTTAGGAAAAAACTAAAAGTATTAACAATATATTATAAAATTAGCGAATATTGTGGTTATACTTAGCTTATACCAAGCAGACACTGGCGATGTGTGCGGCGCTCTTCACTTACGATCGTACTGCTGAACAAAACTACCTGCTGCGCCGCTCACTGACAACTACCTGCGGTGACCCTCGGAGCGCTTAAGAAATACGTCCTCACAGCTCGAAGACCATGACACGACTGACGGTTTATTTCAGTAATTCGTTGCATCATGTACTCAAATAAATATAATTTAATAAAGTACCATGTGTGCAAATGGTTAAATGCACGGATACGAAGTGGGTACACAGATTGATGCTGGCAGTCAGACACTGACTAGTTAGATTAGACTGATCAATTTATTATCATTTGTCTTCTTTAAACAGCAGCCTACTTTCTCTTAGATGGTATGACCCTGTAAGACAAGTATGTAGAATTGTCAGCCAAGGCAAAATATTGCTAATTCCTCACGCGATGGCTCAAGTCTTCATTCGGCTAGAATATATAAGAATGTCTTATATATTGAAAGAACGAGTGAATCAGCGACACACTTTCGTGAGGGATTAAACGGAGAGTGTAAATTGAGCGTCCTTTTGCAACATTTTCAGGCAATATAGAGTGTTTTGAAGCGAACACAATGGTCGATTAGAAGGCGTATTCTTCAATCTCTAGCCTCCCATCAGCCCTGACGCAGTTGCAGCAAACCGTTGCGTCTGGCTCAAGACCTGCTCAAGCGCGCAGACAGTAATACAATCTCCTCGGCGCGCACCTGTGATCTTTGACCCGCGCGCCGACATGACAACGGTTACCACGTGCAATGGAACGCTCGAGGATCCATTATCTTCGTAACGAGGTCTATAATAAACCGCAACCTGCACTCTGCGACGTATTACTTTCACCTTGTTTCAAATACAGATGTGCCGCACTCCGCTTGAGCAAGGCTGCATTGACGCACGTTAATGCTCGTACGCAAACGTTTGGGGCGCTCACACGAGCGTTAAATGACCCGGACGCGGGGTAAACGGGTCGCACGTGATTGCGATCTGCTGTCGCACGCTGAACGAGCGCCTTTCCATTTTGCCTACTTCAGTGGTTGCGTGTGGATTTCGTTGCGAAATTCTTACTACTGAACTCCTTTTTTAAACTTATATTTCGGTTTTGTTTTAAGTTTACGCTATTGTAAAGAAAAACATAATTGGGTTGATTCGAAATTGTTTGCATTTTGTTGAGCAGATGAATTGCAGAAAAATAATTTTTTATGGTATTTACAGAAGAAGAAATGAGATACTTAGTTCATAATAGCTCTTAATATTTGTTAAAAATAAATCAACTTACTTCGCAGCAGAGAAACTCACGAACTGTCAGTAATGTTATTCCTTGGTCTATAGATAAAATGATAACAAAATAAATACAACGAATTCACCTATCTTTGTGTTGTTCTTTCTAAGTGTCATTAATTGCGACGACATTAACAACGATTCTCAGGCTCAAAACTACTGAGAAAGGACAAAATATGGTAGTTTCATTTTCTATTAGTTGATCATTTGAATCATTGTCTTTCTTTAAAGTTGTATTTATTTGGGACGATTTAATTTAGCGTTATATATCGTTGTCCCCTTAATGTTCAGTTTCGTTGAATGCTTCTCTAAAGATAAGGCAATAAAATTTATAATTTCACTCTACAAACAGTATATTTGCTTTTACATTAACTTGCAATAACAAATTAAAGTTTTTAAGGTTATAAAAGTGGCTTGCTGCTACAAAACTAACAACATTGATGGATATCTGCATGTCCGCTCAAGTAAATGAGGTATCCAACAGCTTTCGTTTCACCCACTAGTGCGATAACATCAAACGCTGAGAGACTAATAACCGGAAAATGCCCATTACACTCGTAAGCTCCATTTTACGAGTGGCCAACGTCGGCGCTGGAAGTTTATCGTGTTAAATGTTATCGAGGCGTCGGCGTTGTGTAGAGACTACGTCGTCTAATTAGCACGCGAAATTACTGTCATCAACGTAACAAGCGTGTAATTTGTTTACCAAGCGTCCTCATGTTTCTCCTTTGTTTGCTACCGGTAGGGGTGCTAATTTCCAGAGATAAATTTCATATTCTGTAGGAATAAACATGAATTACACTTTGTGAACACAATCACGCAGCAAGAATAATATTTAGGTATTTAAAATTATCTAATATGTGAAGAATATTTGAACACTGGCAGGGCTATAATAGAATACATTCACTAATAAATAAAGAAAATTGTGAAGTAATGACGATCCCGAAAAAATGAATTCAACCCAAAGAGACAAAAATAAGCGTTCCTTAGTAAAGTTAACTATTGTTCCATATTAAATAAGCTACGATTTGAAATCGTCAGAGAGAAACTGAATGAACATCCAGAGATCGGAAGAGAGAGGAGCTGAAGAAAAAAATATTGTATTCATAAAAGAAAGACATGATGCAAAATATGATAGAAGATGAGAATAACGCTCCGTATGAAAGAATTACTTAGAAATAGAAAACTAGAACAGTTCAGTGTTATCGTTGTGTTGGAGTAATTATTTTCACTATTCACAACTTCACTTTTCGAACATATCTTTTATGTCAATGAACTTTTCGAATGAAAACGTTTCTAAACACTACTAGACAAAATCAAATTTTGATTATGATTTATGGTTAATATTTACATAAACGTTTGTGATTAATTGGAGAGCGAAAGCTTATAAAAATTATCCGCATACTTTTCATTGATCTTTCTTTTATTTACAACCTCCAACAACATTTCCAAAACATTGTTTGGTCGCTGACTCTTTTTGGTAAAATTACAGCCGTTGTTATACCATAGTATTTTACTTTACTATGGTCAAAATAAACTTGTATATCACTTGATATTAAATATTGTTCTAGTTTTTATAATATGTTAATATAAATATTTGAACAATATTAATACGGTGCGGGATACGGCATTATTATTTGCAAAATTTAGAATCAAATCTTATACTAATGGAAATCAACGCAAAAAACATATCCTAGTTTTTTTTAATTTATGAAATAAAAATTTGATAGGTTCATTAACCTACAAACATAATTATAATTTAAAAAGTAATAGTGTGATGGGATCTATTTTGAGGTGTCTTCGACTCCCAATTTTTTTAAATTCACGTTATCTATCCCTAACAAAGTTCTAATCGTTGGTATCGATCACTTTGGAAATGACTGATCTCCACGTTCTAAGGCGCGCAAGACACAATACAGACTACTCAACCCCTCGGCTACGAAATAGCTCACCTGCGCCCCATAACCATTCTCTGCAAGGAAGTCTTCATTAGCTGGGACAAAAATGGGCAGATTTATGAACAGAGAGACCTTTCGCGATGTCCTCCCGATCGCCGTAAAGGCAACGTCTGTTACTCTCCTCCGCTCCGTCACGTTGCGTGCGGGGACCTTTTAGACGCGCCAGGGATCGAAGGTTAAGTATATTTCATGATTGTGACGTAACATCGCAATGCGCCTTTGGGACACGTAATTACTCATTTCTTCGCCGGGTCCTGCGTGGGAGCGCCGCGGGGGCGGGGCGAAGGTGGCTGGGACGGCGACCCCGCGCGCTCGAGAAATGCTCGCGAAACATCACAGCGGGTTGCGTCGAATCCATCTGCAACAACGAGCCATTAATTGGCAGCGGAGGTTAATCCTTCGTCACGATGGGATGCCTACGGCGCCGGACTCGCTAAAGCCGCCGCCGCCGCCGCTGCTGCCGGCGACGACAGTGACGACAATGACGACTTGCCACCCTCTCCAACATTTTTTTTTCCTTTGGGACTCCCCACTTGCAGATCAGGCTACCGGAGATATCTCGCCTGGTCCGGGAGTTTGGATTGGACAGATTGAACTCAATAGAATTCAATTAAAATTGTATTTTTTCTGAAGTGAGCGTGGGGATAGCATGTTCGTTCATTGCTCAAATCTATTGTTTGGCAAAGATTTTGTAAAGCTGTTGTTTCTATTTACTGAGATTTGTTGTGTAAATGAAAATTTAAAAATCATTCAACATGTCACGGGAGGTATTTTGACTAGTTACAGGTTGGAAGTAGCAACCTTTTGAGCCTGATGGAAGTAGTTCGTATTAACCATATGCCAAATGCCCATTTTCATAATCTTCTTATGAGTGGTAGTCTTATTTTTGTTGTGCTTTGTAATATTGGCTTAACTGATGTGAACGGGCACACCGTTATCATGAATCATTATGACAATAAATTCATTATATCAAGCAAAGAATGTTGTTTACATTTTGGCAACGTTTAACAACAGCAATAATAATAATAACAACAACAACAACAACAACAACAACAACAATAATAATAATAATAATAATAATAATAATAATAATAATAATAATAATAATAATATTGACGATGAATTGTAGTAGCAATGATACTTTAATGTACTTAAGGTTGATGAGTCATCTCCAAAGTCTTTTCCGACCAATTTCATTCCTTCGCAAAAGCATTTCTGGAAGAGAATGATATAACTTCAAATTTCTGTGTCAGCAAGAAGTTGAATATGTTTGCATTAGACGGTAATTGAATGATGGAAGAAATTATTGATTGTGAGAAACAGAGGACTGAATAAGAGGAAACGTCTGGACCAGAGGTATATTTCTTATCATTGCTCGCTCACTTTCGAGTAACTCGTAGTATCCCCAAAGTCATACGAGTATATTGTATACGTATGTTTGTAGGGTATCATAGCAAGCTATCGAGACATTAACGTATTTGAAATTAACTATTGAAGACAAAATACAGGTATATCTAATGATCTTATTAAGAAGAAAGAAAATGAACACCTAGTATAGGTATGTTGCCTCTGCATTTTCCGTGTGCAAATAAAACAGCAGGCTAAAAGCAGGTGCCAAAAATTTGCATAACAATGTGTCCCTTAAATTATTTATTAACTAATTACTTACTACACCTTAGCGCAGAGATTTCATATTTTCGATAGCAACTACTGTGAATAAGCAAACAACTGAAAAAAAGGAGCAGATTATAAAAAGTTTGGAAACCACATGCTCTAATACTAAAAACCTACGCTGTGAAGTATTTAATAAATTTAAAAAAAAGTTATATGCTGAATAGATGAAAAGTCAACATGATCTTCTTTATTGCACAGTATATTAAAACGCGAGTTAATCCTACATTTTGATTTCATAAAAGATTAAACAAATATCTTACTAAAATTGATACAAGTGAAATCTGATAATACAAATATCCAACTACTACTTCAACACATCTAAGGGGAAGAAATCTACCAGTCATCACAAGTTGCATTTAACGCATCAGTGAACCATGGATACGTTATTACAATTTTCAAAACATTTTGAATGATTATGCACACACACAAACACTTGGCGATTTTACGAACTTCTGATCTTCCCTACATCGGAAAGCAGTAAATTTCAAGACGACTGATCAATATTTATATATTACAGGTGTCGAATGAAAAATAGATTAATTTTGAATTTGTGTAAAAATTTATTCTAGAGAAAGCAGATATCTCGTGTATTAAAATGATCTTTAGACCTTTCGCACATGTTCGCACATGTTCGGTTGACTTGATTGTTTGTGAATTCCGAGCACGTCAACTACCAGACTCATTAGTCCCGTAGAGTAATGCATGATTTTGCTCGGAAGGTGGTGGTGATCTTCCCCCGCCATATGCCGAGATCCGGCCCCGACCTACAGTCGGCTGGCGGGGTTTTCTAAACCAGGTATCTCCCACCGCCCCTAGCCAGGGCAAGCTCTTAGCCCCAGACGGGTCTCCCGGAATGTGTGGTAGTATAGTGCATGTTATTGTATGTGTGTGAGTAAGGGATGAGGATAGGACAAGGAAGAGGAAGGTGAGATTGCGCGCGGTCCGTGACCCGTTTGTTAGGGTACTGCTCCGGTTTCGCCTGGCATTAATCGGAGAAACCACGGAAATCTACCGATCAGAGCAGCGGGCCGCTAGAATTCTCCTCCGGACAGTGACAGTTCGACCTAGCCAACAAGCAACTCTCAAAATCCTGCCACCGTCGGGACTCGAAACTAAGACCTCCCGGTCAGAAGGACTGCAGTGACATCATTTGATGCCCTGAGCCATCTCTCACGGTCACACACACACACGCGCGCGCGCACACACACACACGTCCGGGTTAACATTTTGTCAAAAACAACCAAGTAATGGTGGGATCCTAAATGGCTCTAACAGGAACAGAGAGAAATTTAATGAGGTTCCGTTTAGGCAACCAGTCAGCAACCTGAAGCTGATCGTGTGCAACAGCTCACGGCGTCACTCTGATAGACTTCGCACCGGCACTGCCACCACAATCGGCCCGGCGTTTGGTCCCTCCCGTTCCGGATCCTACTTCCAATCCGGCAACCACCACCGCCGCAACCACACTCACCATCGTTACTGCCACCGTGGCCACTATCTTCATCGCCGCCACCATCACCTCTTTCTTCACCGCCGCAAAAATACCACCATCATACTCACCAATCCTGCCTCCGCCACCATCTCAACCGGGAGAGGTGGCTCAGAGCATGAAGTGACAACACTGCAGTGTCTCTGTCCGATACCTCCTATGTTTGAGTCTCGTCGGTGGCAGGATGTTCGGCACTAGCTCGTCAGCTAGGTCGAATTCAGTCGCTGACTGTGAGATAATTGTAGCGGATGGCTGCTGTGATCGGTAGTATTCCGTGGTTTCTCATACCACTACGAAGCAGATTCCAAAATAGTACCCCACCAAACGGATCACGAACCATGTGTAATCTTTCCTTCCTCTTCCTTGCCCTATCCTCACCCCTTACTTACATTACACATTCTTATATTTACATTGCCACACATACCGGGAGAGCTTAGAGCTTGCAGGCTGCCCTTTAGTGGGAAATACTTGGTTCAGGAAAACCCCCTTAGCCGACGGTAGGTCGGTGTCGGAACTCACCATCCAGTAGAAGATCAGCGCCGCCTCCTGTGATAATAAAACCTACATTACACTTACAGAACTAATGACCTTAGCAGTTGACGCGCCCGGTATCATCAATCAATCAAAAAAATACATCGTCTAAAAAACCCTCACCATCGTCCCCACTGCCACCGCTACCACTGTCTTGATCACCGCCCCCACATCTTCCCCCCCCTCTTCCGTACAGGCCGCGCTCATGCATAATTCGCGAAGACGCGCCTTATACGCACGCCGCGGGCCATTGAGTCCCGCCACACGCCGCCTCGGGCCGCGCGTCCGCCTTCGACGCCCGCCTCGTGCATTTGCATGCGGGTCGACGGCTATATAGGGCCTAACTGAGACGTCGGAGGCCGGCGTGTGATTGTCCGAGCGCGTACAAATCGCTTATGACGGCGGACGCGTGTAATCGGAGACTACACGCTCGGTGTACCCGCGCGGCCGGTGTAAGGCACGGGGTCGGGTGTCGCTAACTGGCGACCCGCAGGGTGCTGACGCGCGAACCCCGTCGCCGCTACCATGTCGTCGACGCCTCCGTCTGCGGTCGCCGGCCTCTCGGGAATTGTGTATGACATTCGCAATTGGGCAACGGTTTTTTTTCCTTCCTGTACTTAGTACTGCTGATTACTCCGGTGTAATTGTATGAAACATAAAGAGTAAATATGTATATATCTCCCTTTCAATTTGAAAGTTCGCTTTAACTAGGGAATTATAATTATTGTTATACGTAGGCCTACCGTTAATTGCATGATTCGAGGGCATTTTTCAATCAATAACGTAACGTTTTTATTATCATGAAGCTAAACAAATAGTAAGAGGAATTAAGTAATGGAATAGAAGAGATTGGCTCAAATGATGCTACTCACGCTTTTGGTGAAGATAGAATACCACACATTAGAGAATATTAGCCGTTCTTAAAGAAGATTTACCGTCATATTAGTAATATTAATAAAAAAGTCTTAATATGTAAATATGATTTACAACGGTAATTATTATTGCGGTTAGAGACCCTGCAGCGGCAACAGCAGTTGCTATCAAATCCTATACGGAAATAGTACATTATGAAACGATGATGTAATGATGGGTATTAATTGTGATATTACGATACGATACGATTTGCGATACGAGCGAGGAACGAGGGAGTATCGTAAACTTCACACCAGCGTATTACCCATTACATCGAGTTTAATACCATTCTTTTTCTACGATAATGGTAACTTTTATAAGTTAAATTTTACATTGAATCGTTTCGTGGCAGTTGACAAGCAGATACGATTACCATACGTCATCTTTTACCCCGACATGTCCTCTTCTGGTTGTAAGAAAAATTGTCCAGGCGTATTGTTCAAGAAAGGACGAAATGTCCTCTTTTTTATTGTAAGGAGGTATTAATTTTAAATGCAACCTAGACGTATTATGTGCGAATGAAACTGAGATTTTTTCAACTTTTGTCATCATAACATTTATTTATGATTATTAATTGTCACATAACGTTGTTGTGTAAATAAATCACATTTAATTCTTGCCTATCAACCGTCAAAATCCATAGATCAACAATACACCTTGAAATGCGACAGTGCTGTCATTAGCTGGTTCAAAGTATTGTATGCAGGTGCTGGTTATAGATTCTTTGCTCTGTCGTGTTATACTATTCTGCGTATATTCTACGTAAAAAATACTAATACTAATAAAAGAGATTAAAACAGACAAGCATAATATAATATTCAATGCAATTTCAATGTACACAATAGAACGAAACATTTACTAGAACGATTCTCATTTATTAATTGTCAATACTTGATTGGTTACTGTGATTGGTCAAGAAGCCGTGTCATAATGCAATCTGCATTTTAATGATCATTATCCAACGGATTGCAGCCATCCAATGGCAGAATTATACAATGTGAGTAGAAAAAGTGACTTTCAATACACGCGGCAACTGCACGACAACGTTGAGGAAGTGACTCTCTCTGTGTATGGCTACGTGTGTCTTCCTGCCATCGGCGTCGCCTGCCCGCTTGCCGCAATGATTTAGCTCCCAGGCGCGTTCAAGTGTCTGGAGTGCGCAGGGGTCGTGTTCCGCGACTCAGTGCTGCGCGCGCAGATGGCTGCGCAGATAGCGTCTGCGCAGCTCTGCGCGCACGAAGCGCCTTCTAAATCCGGCGGTTTTGTTTAAAATTTGCATACATTTACACAACATGAAAGGTATTCATGTTTCTCGGACAAACTAATTAGGCATCTGATATGTTGAAACCGATCCCAAGGGTCCGAAGTGCATGTTAGGAGAGCCTGTAGCGTGTTTTGTGGTGCTTTCGTGTGACTCGCAGCGTTTGTAATAGTGTTATTTAAATTCAATTGCATTATTAATATTTTGCTTTGGAAAACAAAATAAAAATTAAGATGTTTGTTTATTGTACTGATTTCAAGTTGCTGTAAGGGGGGAATACTTATAAAATAGTAGCATCGAAGGGAGAAATCAGACTTTAATAAGATGTTATGCATGAGAATAATTTTATTCTTAATGAAGAAATTACCAATAAATCCCCGGTAAATTTCATTTCCGCATTCACTGAAAAGAAAGCTGAGGTATTTAAATATCAATTAAAAACGTCTATTTGGAAAAAGCGAAACAATTGCTTTTCCTTTCTAATCACGTTCCTAAATAGTTTTGTTTCTTAATGTCTTTATCGTTATCGATTTTTTCTTGATTGCTATCGATTTGCGGGGTGTTTTCTTGTCTTAATCGAGGAGTTATGGTAGGAATTAGTCGTTTTCCAAAAGTGAGGCATAAGTGAGAAGTAGTATTAAGTCACAATTGTTAGTCATTCGTCTTCAGCATTTCAGAGATTCTCTGGGCAACCCTGTTTCCAGTCAGTATTACAATAATTTTCCTTAGTCTATTGAGATATCACAAGGGCATGACTGATGTTCTTGGCCTGTATTAACAAGTGTCGCTGTATCTCCAAACCGTATTAGTTTCACTTGTGATTCTTTCACGATCTTATATTGTCTTTCAAGAACTATGGGAGTAATTTTAAGGTTCTTCTCGAAGAGAGACGACTAAATATTTAATTTGAGTCACATTTTGTGAAAGCTGACTCTAACTGTCAGCTCTGCCCAAGAGCGCCATGCGGTTCGAACCTCTAACCAAGCGCGCAGTTTACTTTTCCCCCCGAGAAAAAAAAATGAAGCAGGAACCATAATCCCGAGAGGTGTTTATGAACACAGTTTTAGCCTGGCAAGCAAACGCAAAGAGCGAAGACGCGGCTCTTGTCTGCGGAGGAGAAGCTGTTGAGCGCAAAGCGCAGCAGAAGGCCGCGTTGACCGCCCATCGAAGGGTCAACAGCGCCCCGCCCTCCGGCGCCCGCGAGCGGCTGTCGCCTCCGCAGCGCACTGTGTGTCAAACACCCGAAAAAAAAACGATCAAAAGCCCCCCCCCTTTTTTGAAGTGGTTTGTTGAAAACTTACAGGTTCCGCTGAGCGTTTTAGTGAAGATTTATTTGGATTTATTATTTTAGAAATGCGATTGTCCGTCCCGGATGGCTGAGGTGCGAAGGCGTGCGTTGAATCGGCGCCTCGGTCGGAAGGGTGGCGGGTTCGAGTCCTGCCCTGGGCATGGTTGTTTGTCCCTTGTCTTTCGTGTAAGTGTAAGGAAGGCCTTGTTAGTCTGCTGACCACAGACCGAGGAGCCCGGAAGTGTGTCAGTGTCTAGTGTAAAAAGGTTAATGTTTATCCCTATGAGGAAAATAGTGGGTCCCCGGAGATTAATCGAAATCGACATCCCCTGCAGCTGAAAAAGCTCCCGAAAAAATAATAATTGGGATTCTAAATTATGTACCATAAATAATTTCCATTTTTTTATGCAGTATCCCCTCTAATACGTTAAGGAAACAGGACGGATTTGTACGATTAATAACACACTCTAGGCACAACGTGCATGTGATGGCTCAGGAATTACATTCCAGCGGTGAATCAAACAGTTTAAGTCAACAATTGCGAATATTTGCTGAGAGAGATACATGGAAATCCACTAGCACATAGGAAACGTTTCGTTGCATTTAATTTTCCGTTGTGCAAAATGGAAACAATGCATCCTGTGCCTTTAGTACCCGGTTCTATTTTTAAGGTAGCCTTGTATGCTGTAATGAACAAAATTAGACCATTTAGGAATTTCGATAACATTTTTCAAGTTCTTATGCCCTGAACCCCCTCATTTTGTGGCGCAATTTGACACTATCAGAAGCGAAATTTCGTAAATATGTAAAATGAAGTCGCGTTTTTATTTGATATTGTGCCATTTAATCGCTTTGGTTTCTGGCTGCATTTTTCGTTAATAAACGATTCACAAAATGAGGATCTTTGTCCGCGCGTAGTACCAAGCCCATATAATATAAAGCAACTCAAGGTCTGTTTTTGTTTAAGAGCAATTTTTTATTTCAAATCAATTCACAAAGGGGTTCATGTTTTCAAGAACCACTCAATTAATACATAAACAGTGTATTATTTACGATATATTTTGCACTATTGATTAAATTAGTATTGTATAATCAGCCTGAAAAAGGCTTTAATTAACGTTTGACACGAATACATATCTTGCTTGTATTCCAGTACTCAGGGTACTGAGTATCTTTGCCAAGCGAGCTTGTGACAATATCTTACCAAAACATTACTGTCTTTAGACGCTTGTACTGTAATATTATTTCATATTTTTACGAAGTTTCAAGTTTTCTTAGTTGGGTTAGTTGTGATTACCACTCTTTTTCTATGGCAAAATTATCTAATACATCTCCCTCATACCATAATTGCAATATGTATCACGCAAATAGCAGATTTACTTACATAAGATTTGTCAACACAATTACACTCTGCCAAAATATATAATACACGTGTAGCGAGACTGGACTGTCTGTCGATAACTTTAAAACTTGGCTGGACTGTCGATAATTTTAAAACTTCCAAATTCCTTTTCAATTTCAATCATAACATGAAGATAACACATTTCATAGCAGAAGAATTCATTTCCTTTATTTTGCCCATCTTTTTCCGCTCGTCTCTCACCGTGTGCTGCCGCCCCCGCGGCCATCTCCGCGCTTTCTCCTGTTTCCGCGCGAAAGCGAAGAGCAAACAACGGCGCAGCGGGTCGGGGCGCGGCGCGGCGCCGCCGGTGCGGGGGCGGGAGAAACCGCCGCGACCTCCCGATGACCCCCGCTCGACCCCCGGGGCCGCGCCTGCCTGCCAGCCAGCCAGCGCGTCGTGCGCGTCAGTCAGAGGACCGCGAGGGGCGGCGCGGCGAGGGGATTGGCGTCCCACGCCGCCGCCCCCGCCCGGGGGCCTGGCTGCAGCCGTCATCGCGTCGGAAGTGTCCATCACAGAATAACTGTAGATAGATTGCCAATGACTGTGCTAGGCGCTGGGGTATCGATTGATTGATTAATTATTTGGTCTTTCCGAGAGGATCTACTGCTATGGTTAATATTCCCGTATGAGTAGTACATGTTAAACCCTGGTGGTGGGGGGGTGTTCCTCCCCTACTACAATGTTAAATCCGGTGCCAAGCTACACGTTGGCTTGCAGAGATTTCTCCGCCAAGTTATCTCCGCCAGAGCACTTCCACAGTGTAACTTCTGGCACCCCCATAGCGTGACTTGTGCGTGTGCAGGCGCTCACTAAAACTCCAGAATCGTTAGTCAAAAGGAATCGCCGGGCCTAACCGGGTCTAAGTGTAAGCTCCCAAATGATCTCACGACAGTTTGACTGAGTAGTGCGTGTAAGTTAGTTGTTTGCGTGTAAGTGTAAAGGAGGTGACAAGGATGAGAAAGAAATAATCGCGCGCGGTGTGTGGCCCGTGTGTTAAGGTACTGCCACGGCATTATCCGTGGTGCTGATTGGAGAAAACATGGAAAACTACCGATCAGAGCAACGAGCCGGTAAAATTCTCCTTCAGACACCGTCTGAATGTGATCTAGCTAACTAAATTGTCTTGAAAATCTACCTGGGGTCTTTCGCACGGGCGTGTGTTGTTCAGAGAGCGAAGTGAGGGGGCCAGGTCACCTCTCAATATTTATACCTACATCCTGTAAGTTATTTTGGTTTAGGTATTTTTAAAGACACTTCCAGTGAAACATTATAACGATGATATTGGTTTGTTAAAGATATTTCAGACTATTAAACGTTAACATGGTGTAATAACACGGAAATTGCTGCCCTTAGCGACATTACCAAACTACATACTTCGTACCACAACTTCTCTAACCAACGTCTCCTCCACCACCACCGTCGCCTCCGTGGCTGTAGTAATTGTCTGCATTTATTGAAATGAAAATAATGAAATTCATGAATCTGCACCTTTTGTAATATTTTGCGTACACCTTGTTAACTTCCATAAATCAATAAAAAGATAATTTCATAAACTGCAACACTGCGGAGATACTAGCATTTAAATTACTTCTTTTGTCACCCCCAAATGTTTCAAGACAGAACCGCCCTTGGAGAGTAGTGAAAATAAGAAATAATCTGTTTTGATTATTCTTAACTGACGACTGACTGTTATATTCCGTAACGGCCGTCGGCCGCCAATAATGGCTATTCGTTCCCCTGATTGCGATATGTGGAAATAACAGTACAGCATTACGAAAAAAAACTTAACGAGTCATTACTCTTCCTTGTAGTTGCCTATTTTCATTCCCGCCGCCGCGCTGACTCCAATGGGGTCCTCTCCGTGTGCGTGGGTGATGATTAGCTGTCAGATAGCTTCGCCGGCGGCCCGCCCCGGCCGCACAGCGTTCCTGGAAGGATCCCCTCGTGGCCGCGGAGAGCTGTTGTGGAACTCGAACGTGATGCGTAGGAACCGCTGGAGGCGGCTAGAGGCTTAACGGCCGCTCCAGATGGTTCTTCTACTCGACCGTTCGGCAGACTGTCTGGACCTCGAGAGATACGGACGTCTGACTGTTTGTTTCTTGCTTAACTGGAAATGAGCCCTTGCCGGAACTTTCAAGACGTCATCGAGTTAATTTACTTTGTGTACGTTTCGTTTTCAGGAGTTCTACTTGATCATCGCGAGGTTTGACTGACAGTCACGTCTTCTTCTTTTCGGAACTGCTTTGATTTTCATTTGAGCGCTAAGATCACGAAACCTGTAATTATTATTTAAGTTTGTACCTGTTTCAGTAAACAGCGGTTTTGAAACTACAGGTCTGAAAGTACGTCGTTCTTGATCTTGCGGAAGAAAGAGTATTTTATACTAGACCTTACTTTCTTCGTTATTTTAAGGGTTATAAATTATTCAACAAACACCTAACATGTATTCTGTGTTATAATAGCGTTAAATCTTAAAATTTTATAAAATTAGAACGACGAATTTGATTTAGTAGAAGATTTACTGGTCACTAGCATTCTTTCATTTCACATTTATTGTGCTTATTAAACCCAAAGCTCTCGAGTTACTTTTATTTTCTAGTGTTCCTTGAGTTTCGTAAAATTTTCATTTTTCATTTATTTCATCACTCGACGTATTGCAGTTCTTATATAAAAACTTCAAAAACATGCCGGGATATCATAAAAGAAACACATTTATCTGCAAATAATTGAAGAACATTACGAATATAATGGATTAAGTACCTAGTAAATCCTTCACGTGCCAAGAGACACAAATATAATATTCTGAAAGTCAACAATTCATAATCGCTTGAGTGTGTAAGTGGCAATGACCGCGTCTGCATTCACGGGAGGTGTCCGCCGATTGTATCAGCGCAGTCACACTCTCTGAAAAAGTGGTATTCGCTCCCGTTCCAGACACTTGCTCCGCTCGCGGGGACAGGCAGAGCAGGCGCGTCGCGCGGACGTAGCATCCACCGCCTGGGCAACTGCCACTCAACGTGATTTTCTCACACCACACGATCAAAAACTTGAAAATATAAACCAACGACTAAAATTCTTCAAAATATCTTCGTTTTCTTTCATTTTTCCGCGAGAACGTTACTTCCAAGCCTTCTTTTTCTAGTGTTTGAAGTGGATTTTGTTGTTAAACGGGATGCTTCAATTTGATTTAAAACATTTAGATCGTACGTTTGAAATTATTTTAAACACACTCAATAATGTTAAGTTCTGAAATTGTACTACGTTTACTAACGCTGTCTAGTTAAAAATGTTTTTTAAAGATTTTTTTGGGAGCCATTTTTCACCATCATAATTCGCATTCGAAGTCGTACATTTCAGTTTTGTTGGTTTGAGATAATGAACAGTTTTGAACATTAATTTTTGATATTCATCTCCAATAACAGGCAAGGTGCGTTTACCTTTGCGCATGACATAGTCCTTATCAAGTGAGAGGATGTGTTGAAGTGTAAGGTGAGCTTTTGCATATTGATCGCGAAACTATTCCAGTTCTTTAGCAAGTCGTTTAGCAAAACTTGTTGCATTTCACGCGGGACTTGTATTCATGAAGTGAACGTGATCTCCGTGAGATGCATATACAAACTTTTTCGATTTAGGTTTTTGTATACTCGAGTGATTTTGCTAGTTTATTTCGGTTAGAAAAATATATGCCAATTTTTGTAACTATATACTAATAACTTTACTTTCTGTCTACATTATAAACAACTTTGATTGAGACTGATTTTGTTCTTGTATGGGTGAACTTATTCTATGTTTTGAGGAAGATGCAATATTTTTTTTGTAATTGCAGTTGAGATTCTGAATAGATGTTTTTGATAGATCTTTGCATGGAAAAGATTTGTCAAAAACTCTGAGAATTTAAGATCGCAGGGACCAAGTAACTTACTTGCGGTTTTCACTGGTATTTTTAAATTAGAATGCTTAAAAGCGTTCAAGCAAATGTGTCACAAAATTATGTCACATTTTAATATTTCATGAATAATAGAAACTGTTCCATGGGCTTCTTCTACAATTCCTATGGTATTAATCAGTTGTTATACCTTGAGAAAGTTTTAGTTGTTGCAAATTGTAATGTAAAACGTCGTGATGGACATTGAAATATCCTATTATTTGTTAAGAACGTATATAGTTAACTTCACATTCGGCTAGGTTACTTCAATTTCCTTGCCATTTCCTTAGTTTTATCTATAAATCTATATGAATTTATCTATATGAATCAGTAACAGTTGTAATGGGACTATTTTATACAAGTCTTTCACAACCCAGGTTCCATTTTAGTTTTCACTCCAGTCTTTTGCAGTTAGGTGCTGTCCTCTTCTGAACATTGCCTTCTTCATGCCTTCCTTCCATATAGTTGCAGGTCTTCGTCTTCTAGTGAAGCAGGTTGTCAATTCCAGAGTTTGTGACGCTATCATTCTTCATCAATTCGGTTTACACGTTCGTAAATTATTATTGTGCATTGAAATTGCAATAGTATCAATATTTTCGACACTCACTTATAATTTATTTTTTTCAGCATTTATTTACTATGGCAATCTCAATCAATCCATAGCTTGAACCACTGCCAATTATCTTCTTCCACTGCTGTAATTTTATTTCCATTTCTTTATATACAATATTTACCAAACTTCAAACCATTTGTGGCAATATTCTATGATAAGCATATACTTTTCTCACGTCTCACTGGAACATTGTTTGGAAACAATTTACAATATGGAATGAAAAATAGATTTTATAAATATTTTTTTTTAAATTTATTGTCCGTGGCAATAGTCTGTACACTACGTTTCGCAAATCGAGTAATTCATCTGGAGTTTCAGAAACAACCAAGCCCTACACTCTGTGATCAAAAGTATCCGGGTACGTGGCTGAAAATGACTTACCAGTTCCTGGCGCCCTCTATCGGTAATGCTGGAATTCAATAGGGTGTTGGCCAACCCTTAGCCTTTATGACAGCTTCGACTCTCTCAGGCATACTTTCAATCATGTGCTGCACGTTTCTTGGGGAATGGCCGCCCCTTCTTCACGGAGTGTTGTACTGGGAAGAGGTATGGCTGTAGGTCGGTGAGGCTGGCACGAAGTCGGCGTTCCAAAACATCTCAAAGGTTTTCGATAGGATTCAAGTCGGGACTCTGTGCAGGCCAGTCCATTACAGGGATGTTACTGTCGTGTAACCACTCCACCACAGGCCGTTCAGTATGAGCAGGTGCTCTATCGTGTTGAAAGATGCAATTGCCATCCCCAAATTGCCCTTCAACAGTGGGAAGCAAGAAGGTATTTAAAACATCAATAGTGCAGTGATAATGCCACACAATACAGCAAGGGGTACAAGCCCTCACCATGAAAAACACGACTACGCCATAACATCATTCTGAACGTGTCCAGATATTTTTGATCACATAGTGTATTTGGGTTGGGACAAGTTAAGGTTATGACGTATATCTCCATGACCTCTAAAATGCAGTGATTGGGGAAGAGGTAAGAAAGATCTCACGCCATAGTGGCCCTCTTCCACACCACTGTAGCGATATTCTCTTGGAAGTCATCGGGAAAGCAAGGGGTGCAAGCCTTCTCCTTGAAAAACATGACCACACCATAACACCATTTTGGACGTGTCTGAGTACGTTTGATCGTAGTGTATATTGCATTCTCCATCCCCCTGTGCCTCCCCTTCTCCTCAGACTAGTGATGGCAAATTTTAGCAAAACATCGATGCATTGATACTTCGATACATCGCTATAAAGTTTTTGATGTTGACGAAAATATCCATATTTGAAATATCTTTAAATATTTTGATGTAAAATGTCCTATTTCTAATGTGATATGTGACGGTTATATAATGTGATAACACGTCAATATTATGATAATTAATGAATACGTCAATATTAGTTTATCTTAATTTTATAAACAATGTTCCATGTACTCGAGGTTCAAAATACAGTTATACAACGTATAAAATACGAAAAAAAGAAGAAAAAAAATAGAAAAAGATAACACTGGAAAAACGTTTGCGAATAGCACACATTTTCGTACCGCCTGGGGATTGACAATAGTGACAGTTATCAATGGGTGTTAACTGCAAGCAAAACACACAAAAAATTGGATACTGAAATTTTTATTTATATCATGAGACTTTTTTTTGGAAAACATATAAGTTTCTGGACAAATACATTGCTCTTGAGAAAACATCGACATCAAAATATCGATGTTATAATATCGATGTTTCTGCTCGAAAATATCGATGTTTTAAAAACTTCAGATGTATTTTGCCCTCCGTACCGCTGGCCACTGCGGCTGTTGCCGCAGGCGCGTCGGCGTCGCGGCTCCTCTGCGATTCTCGGAACATCGCCGGAAGCGGCGGCGGCGGCGGCGGCGGATTATTTCAAGAATAATAGGAACTCTTCCAAGGGCTTCTTCTACAATGCCTATGAACTCAATCAGTTGTTACTTCTTGAGAGAGTTTTAGTTGTTGAAAATTGTAATGTAAAATGCCCTGATGGACATTGAAATATCCTATTCTTTGTTAAGGTCGAATACAAAACACGGTTACGTGCCACCTGGGGATTGACAACAGTGACAGTTGCAATGGGTGTTAATTGCTAGCAAACCACAAAAATAATGGATACTGAAATTTTTACTTACATCATGTGATTTTTTTAACATGTTTCTGGACAAATATATCGCTCTGGAGAAAATATTGAAATCAAAACATCGATGTTTTAATATCGATATTTGTGCTCGAAAATATTGTTGTTTGTACTCGAAAATATCGATGTTTGTGCTCGAAAATATCGATGTTTTAAAAACATCGAGATGTTTTTTGCAATCCCAACCTCAGGTGCCCCGCTGGCCACTGCGGCTGCCGTCGTCGTCGACGGCGCGGCGTCGCGACGCCTTCGTGTTTCCCGGAACGTCGCCGGCGACGACGGCGGCGGCGGCGCCCTGCAGCATCGCCAGGCGCGTGTCGCCCGCCGCCGCCGCCGCTTCAGCCGCCTTCATCCCCCGGCGGGTCGCGTGCGAGCGCGTGGCAACACGTGATGTAAGGACACGTGTCGCGGCCGGGCGCGCGCCGCCGCGCGCCGCCGCGCGCCGCCGTTCGCGGAACGCTTCTCGCCGCGAGAGGTTTTCACGTCGGCCGCTGGCGGCGAAGAAACGCGGCGCCCGTTCCGAGGGATGTCCAGTGCACAGGACGGATGGGAAACTACGAGTTATCTGGAGGACTAGTGAGAGCATAGGCTTCCGCGGCCGGAGTCAGTTTTTACTTGGCTGTCCGGATACGCCCTGAGGAAGGTCGCAGAATGGCGACTGAAACGTCGGCACCTTCGCCATGGACGCGGCGTCACTCGGACAGCCTAGTAAATATCTGGAGGACACTGTCAAGGAAACCGTCGAATGGTTGGGGACGGGACCACGCACACATCGATGAAGTCTTTCCCATTACTTTACGTTTATTTATTTGCGCTTAACGCTTTTTTAGAGCATATTATATGCACGAGTGTAATCGTTCGGGCCAAGTAAACAGAATGCCTGTCATCGCATGTGATTTCTGAGCGCCATTTAGGTTCAAATCCATATTAAATATTGGACTTGTAACATGCGCTTCCAATCGTACGCGGCGTATATGAATTAAAAAGGAAATATTTGGATATTCTTATTATTTGGATTATAGGTGTATACATTTTAATGTAATTTTAATCTCTACTGGCTGCTGTGACGTTTTCTCAAATAGTATTATCAACCCGACATTTAAATGCAGAGCATATCTAAGTTTTATATACTGTTGGTCTAGGTTCTACATGAACTGAAAACACTAAAAGTGGTGGTTAACCGAATATTTGTCTTACCTATTACTACTTTTAGAAAACCAAAATCCTTCAGCTCTTGATGTTTTCTGAAAAACGCATATTATTAAAAATTCAAAAATACCACGCACGCAAATAATACTGATAGAATTTCGTTTCAAAAATGAATGGACTTTCATTCTTCGAAACATTTAATATGCAATGAAATATGAAGAAAGGAAATGTATGTTTCATTTTTAAAAAGTAAATCTTTATATATAAGTGATGAATTTATGTGATCCTTGATTTTCAATTTTATATGGACATAACTAGCTTTGGAAACCTCATACCAGATGAAAATAGAATGTGATACACTTTCTTAGTTAAATTATGCCCTTTTATTGTACTTACCAGACGAACCACTCGTGTTAGAAATTACCATCTCAATCTGATTATAATTTATGTATCAATTTTTCGTAAACTTATACGACATTTCGGACCTTAAAACGCGAGGTTGAGGCCACATTAGACATATGATCGCAATTTGGACATCGCTGGAATGAACAAAACGGTTTCTGCCAACGCCAGACAGATGTAACTTGTTCAGAAATTTTTCTATTTTCTCCCGTACGTATGACTAAAAAAGTGGTAAATAGTTCAGAGAAAGAGTTGCCGTAAAGGAGAAAAAAAAAGTGGCGCGGACATTGCATTCGTGACACTTGTTCAGAATGCTGTTTGTGGCGTGATAGTAGCTTTGTTATAAAAAGGGTACGCCGTTGGACAAACTCCGATAATATGTTGTCCATTTAGATAGAACCGAACGCATGTAATTATCTTTTTTAATTTATTTCCTTATTTATTTCCTCATTTTACTTTTTTTTAAATTTTCTATTACAGTACGAGTCAAATGACAACTATTATGAGAATTATGTAATAGCATTCATAGACATTCAATCCCTCAATTATGGCAAATGTCATTTAAAGAATTATCATGTAATTTAAAAAAACGAATAATTTCATAACTTTATCCAATGCCAATTTACTGATCACGAAATACATCTTCTCATCAGTGTGACAATATGGGAATTCGATGTCATTACGCGACGATTGTATTTGCGAATATGGGGGGATGAATGTTGGTCACTTTCATTCAAAATTACTTCCATCTGAGAGCTCTCCGCTGCTTAATGAAATTCGCGTTCTGTTACATCTCATCTCCAAAATGACGAGAGAGGTCCTGCTATCCTCACACGAAGAAAATTTGAGTTCCGTTTTATCTACTTATTTCTACTCTCAACCAGAGTATTAAAAAATTAACAGGCTATTTAGAACTTCTGTTCGTCGTTTTTTTTTCAGGAGAAAAAGTAGAAAATAATAACGTTTGTTGTTAGAAGAAGCTGTTCTTCATAGATACGTCTCACCAAATAAACAAGTAGATCGATAGCAACTTGTAGAAAGCGAGGATGTTCAGGGAGGGATAACTACATATGCAAACGAAGCGTGTGCTTAGAATCTTAATTGGTTATGAGTTCCCAATAATTTTTTAACGTTTTATGATAGTTCATGAACACGTTAAAATACTTTTATGGATTTCATGAATGATACTAAGTATGATAATTTTATTATTTGCTTTCGTGTTATTGCTTGCTATTGCATTTGTTGCGGAGCTCAATATACACCACATAAATTACCTGGACCGAAAGAAACGTGGATGCGAGAGTAATGTAAAGACAGTTGAATGATGCTACATGTTCCCTTGGGAAGAGAATTATGGGAGGGAAAAATGAAAAGATAAACCATGTCAATTTAACATCTAGTAAATAAATAAGAAAAAACTGAATAATTAAAATTAAGTAAAAAAAAAACTACCTTGAATGTATTAACTGGGTGTTAACTGATTCTAATGCTCTCGCCGCTCGATCATTAGAACCCTTACAACGTTTTTGGTGCATAAATAACTATTATTTAATGACATAGTAAAACTTATATCATACATTTTTAAAAGATGCATTACTAGATAGAATTCCACCGCTCCCTGCAGAAGGGTCGTTGCTCCGATCGATAGTTTTCCGAGTTTTTTTCCAATCAACGCCAGGCGAATACCGGAGCAGTAGCCTAGCCAACTGGCCAAGTACCGCTCGCAGTCTTTTAAATTCGTTTCGATGTAAAAGTTTAATCCCCAAGTAAAATATTTTCTGCTGCACAACTGTTTCTATACAATTATATAATATACCGAGCATTCGAAAGGAAAGTAATATTAATTTTAACAATGACATTTAACGTATTATTTACCATTTGGACAGTATACATTTAAAGAACCTGAAACCAGTATTGTACTTCAGCTTCTGGGTCAATGACCCTCCTCTCGGTGAGGTTTTCGTCCAGTGTCCCTGATCCTTGAGCAAAAACTGATATGGCCAATTGTTTTGCTTCTGGAAATAAATGTTACTTCAAATTAACTTCTCCCCATAGCACGTCACTCACAGTTTTTAACTGTTTTTGACGTAAATAAATAAATAAGACTTCTCTTCCTCTTTCTTGCCATTTTCTCTCCATTTTAACACAAACACACTTACATGCGCTACACCACCACACAAGTCAGGAGACCAGCACGAAGCTTAGAACTTGACCTGTCTGGGGCGGTGCCTCGCTGGAAGAGATACCTGTAGGAGGAAATCAGCTCATCCATTGAGGGAGGAACACCGCCACGTCCTGGAATAAAACATTCACTACTCTAAAGGCCTACCTAATGACCGTAGCAGCACACGTGCCCGGCAACATCAATCAGTATATCTATCTTTCGTGGCCGCAGGCGGATCAGCCTGCGTTCGGGACGAGGGCTGCGGAGGAGGTGCGAGAACCTGTTCCAGCGCGGAGAGCCGCGACAAGAAAGAGGAAGTGCCGGCGACGGAAGAGGCGAAAGGACGCGAGGCGACGCGCGGTCTTGCGGAGCCGGTGACGAAGGTCGCCTCCGGACGTGTCGAAGACCCGCACGTGCAGCGAAGTGCTGCGGCGACGGGAAAGCGGGAAACTAACGAGAGGAAGCAAAGCGCTAGACACTAGAGTCTTCATAATACGCGCTTACCTTCATAATTCCAAACCGATCGTACAAGCCAGTTTTCGGATAAGTTCTTTTAAAATGTGTTTTTCTAGGAATTTTTAAACAGAAGGCACTTTTCGTGAATATTTTGTACTCATTTTGGGTGTTACTAGAAATATGTTTTGGTGATTCAAGTAACTTAATGTCCATATTACTAATATTGAAAATACGGCATGCTTAAATAATATTACTTTTAATATAAATAACGATAGTGATAATAAAACCAAACTTTAAACTTATTCTCAAATGCATTTTCATTAATTGGAAAATACATCTTTTGGGCCCACATTGTTAAATTAATCCAACCTAATATGTTAAATAAGTTGAACGATGTGTCCTCCTAGGAAATTTCGAACAAGAAAAGTCAAACTTGATGCATGTACGAATATGTGATGTGATAGAAACCTCATTCGTTGTCCCACACAGAACAATAACTACAAAAGAGCAAACTAGAAAAATTCAAAACTCAAGACAAAGCCTAATTCAGGAGCAACAAATCAGATACGAAGACTAGAATGGGAAATGAGACATTACACGCTGTGTAGTCAGAATAAAAATTTTGTGGATTATTGATACCTAAATAATCGATTGATGAAATAACGTCTGCCTGTCTGTCTTACTATTCGTCTGTCCGTCTGTCTACCTGTCAGTCTGTTTGTCTGTCAATTGTCAACACAAGTTCCTGATTTTTCCAAAACTGCAGAAGTTCCAAATTTTTTTCGATGTCTTCCTGCAACTACAATGTTGATGTAAAGATTTTCTTATTAATGAAATCTGTTCTTTAAAGACATATTAAAATAAGATGATGAACAGTTTTTCGAAAATAGAAGTTTTCGTGTAAATTCACGTGAAATATAGGACTTTTTAAACAATTAGTTTGTAAAAACTGCCGAAACCTTTTTCTTTAATTTCCCACATAGAAAGAACAAAGGACGCTTAAAAACCAGGCTTCCCTTTCATTGAACCCTTTGCATTTTCGAAAATTGCAAAATTTAGAAATAATTCGAGAAAGTACGTGCTATTGGTGCAGTATTAGTTTCTTCTGCCATGGTTTCCTTTTTAGTGCCATCTTTCTTATTCTCATTATGATCTTATTGTTTTACTTCTTCATTTGTTCCTTTTCTTTGCAAAAATGTTTAAGTTGTATCATTGCTGTCGAAAATTTTGTATGTTAGTCTATTGCCATCCATTCTATAGACATGCCAAGGAATATCGTTTTCTTTTCTTATATAGTGTAAAATAAATTTTCTATGTTGTGTTTTGTTTTTTCATTACATCTTAATTTCGCAGTACTGTATAGTCCATCAGTCCTGGACATTTGAAAATTATTATTATTAACAATAATAGAATAAAATGTTGGCAATATGACTAGGCTGAATTAGCAACCTTCGCCGCAACCAAGCCTTTATTTGGAACGAAGAATACAGGACGCGAAGACGTTAGCTGGAGCGACGCCGGCGCCAGCGGTTCATGTACACAGAGGCTGCGCGCATATGGTGGATGGCGACAGGCGCTGCATACGCACAGCTGGCGGGGCGGTGGTGCCGGGCAGGGTGGGGGGAGGGGGCGTCGGTGCAAGTGGGTCGACGCGGCACGGCGCGGCGCTGTGAGGACGGGCGACGCACGCGGCGAGCGGGTTCTCATGGGAGCGCGCGCAATTAGGGGCAGTTAAGCGCGCGCGGCTCGCGCACCCACCGCGCCGCGCAAGGCAAGTACCTCGCCGCCGCCACCGCCGCCGCCTGGCAGTCGGCACGCGTCCCCCCCCCCCGTCAGGCTGAATGGGGACACGCGACCGACCGCCACACAACGCCGCACGCCGCGCGCCCTTGCCCTAGGGCGGGGACGGACACATTTTAGCCTCTTGTTTCCAAACACGCGTCATTTTTTAGTGGGCGTGGCATCCTATTCTTTCCTCCCAGTCTTTTATAAAAGTTACTAATGAAGTATACTAAGAGTTTGCTAATAAAATGTATTTCCTTCCCTTCTTCTTTATTATTTTCTTTGATTATTTTTCGTGTCTTTTCTTTCGTCTGTTTGTTTTCCTTTCTCATGTCCTTTTTTCCCTTTACTCTTTTCTCTTCGCCGTGCGCCCTTGCCTTAGGGCGCTGGCGCGGGACGGGCACATTTTAGCCTCTTGTTTCCAAACGCGTCATTTTTTAGTGGACTTGGCATCTCATTCTTTATTCTCAGTCTTTTATAAAGTTTCTTATTAAAGTAGAGAGTAAAAGTTTGCTAATAAAATGTATTTCCTTCTCCCCTTCCTCTTCCTTATTTCTTTTCTTTTATTACTCTTTCCCTAGTTGTTTATTTCCTTATCTTCTTACATTTACTGCATCGCGTGTTCATATTTTTCTTCTGAATTTTGCTCCTTCGAAAGTACAAGCATCCTTATCGGTTTACTGTAAACTATCATTTGCAATACTATACTTAAACCATATTATTTTACGTGCAAGCTCATATTTCCTTGTTTTCTTCATGATTTGTCCACGACAACCTTACAATATTATTTCTAGGACTCTCATCACTCTCCCGTGTTACTGGTATCGTAAAATATGGACTGATGAAGAAAATTAAAGAAAAAAGAGAAGAAAACAAATGTGAAATTTCTTTCCCATCATGAACAAAATAGTATGTTTTAGTTCGAAACTAATGATGTGTAAATCTCTTCATAATACCTTAGAATTTAACATTCACTTGCTGTGTCCTCGCAATTAGACACGGTCAGGGATTCCACTGGAGACTCTTCCTCAAAAGGTAACAAGGGTCGATGGGGTAGGCTGTCAGTCCGCAAACCAGTAAGCAGAGTCTAGTACTTGCAACTACGTAGTCAACTAATTAGCTGGTGACGAGAATCCTACCTTACTCGCGACGACTTGAATCCAGGGTCACAGTTCTCCCCGTGGACTGGAAGTCACAGTCATAATGAGCTAGAGAAGTCTATGTGTTTACTATTCTTTGCGTTACGATCCTTTTCACATCTTACCTCTTTATTGGGTTTAATCCCTTTGCTGATTCTCCATTTACATCACGAACTGAAAAAGTGATATTATCAAAGACTGCTTCATAAAATAGTAACGTAATTGCTTTTCTTTTTTAAATACAGCAATTTCTATCAAAATAATTTGTTGCGCTTATAAGTTCAATTTTTGAAACATGTATTTTCGATATTTCGGTTCCAGCTATTTTAAATCGTTGCTCAACTCACGAATGGTTAAGAGTCTCAAGATTTGAAGATCGCGCTCGTACAGAGAAGGAAATAATATTCAATCAACGTTTCGGCCGTGCGGCGCAAAAGAAAAACTGCTAACTGCACGCCGGCGCTGCCACGTAGCTTCCATGCCGATACTGAGCGATGTCAGTTGGCTGGATCAGAAGACTGCATCGCAACAGCTTGTCATGCTCTCTCAGAGCTTTTGAGAGTTCCATTCTTTATTAGATGTGTCTTATCAAGAATTAGTTTGATATTATCAAGATTTTTTTTCTTAATTTCGACTTTGAGTGTAGAACTCTTTCCATCGATCAGACGTCCCATTTTTCGAGATTAAACGTCAAAACTGTGGCTTTATTTATTCATTACTGAATATCAATTTTTTTAAATGATGGTGTATTCAAAAATAAAGTATGCACAAAAATGTATGATATATTGCTTTTTCATCATTGTCAATTGCCCAAATATAGAAAAAAGAAAGGTGCTTTATTTTAAATTTACAGTGTTTTAATTATCGCTTCCATATTTACATTCACGAAAAAACCCTTAATGTGACTTTTACCGCTTTTGGCATGTAAAAAAACTTGGATTAATGACAGAGAAAATTATATCTTGCAACAATATTACCCTTCTAATTAGATCTTACTTGTGCTCAGATAGGAAACGACGCTTGTAAAGGAGACAATTTGTTTTATATATAATGTTGTACACACCGTTGTATCTGCCCCTGATGGCGAACAAGGGAATCAAACAGTGTGTAGCGTGAACTGTCATGTGGTGTCAGATGTGAAAATTCTGAACAATACAGCCCTTGCCAGAGGTGAGGAATATTCAAGTTTCCGAGACCATGGTTTTGGACAAGAACAATAACAACAATAACAAAAATTACATATTATCATTAACATCTTGATCGTAAGGATATTTCTCTTATTTACTACCACACAGGACCTTTTGAACTGAAACCGCCTCATCATTCGGGTAGGTGGTATTTTTGACTTCGTCACCCACTCAGATTTATGATATGCAAGCATTGTATACTCCTATCCCTCTGGGACATTATCATACATTTCATTTTTCTTTCAAGCTTTTTAGAGTCATTCAATTTGTCACTCTGTCCGCCCATCTGATATTTAGCCTCTGCTCGCTCCATCATTTTAAAACTGGGAGGCTCTACTACAACTTCTTTCAGGACGCTTCTGTAAAACATTAGCTAGTCTTCAAACAAAAATTTTTTATTAATACATACTTTCGGGTTGCATCTAACGAGTTTAAAACTAGTAGCTTCTTCCGCTGTTGTACATCATTTCGTGTCTTGATACATTATAAGGTTCCTTTTCGTGCGTTTTTATACGCGGTGCAGCATTTTTAAGGAACGTAAAAGAGGATTTAAAAACTGCCTCACCCAAAATATATCTTACTTCCGTACTTCTGCCTTCGTGTTTGTATTAGTAAATTAATGTTTCTATAATTCTTATAATTTTGTATGTAATTTCATATAATTCTGTAGTTCGGAAGAAATTGTAATGTTGAATGTACAAATATGTCATATATTGTTTCCAGAAAATGTTTTTATAAATAAATACGTACGTATACATGAATTATAAATGAAGCGAAATAATGTTTCTCTCAAGAAAATAATAATCAATGTTACATTTGTAAGCAATTGTTTCAATGTCTGTGAAGAGACAATAAAACAAAACTGAAGGTATGGAGATATAGCGATCTAGTGGATGTGTGCTAAACGAGAAATTCTTTGCGTATTGCCACCACGCGCATGACTACACTGAACAAAAGCTGTATTCATTGGTGTTGAGTGTGGGTCCTTTAGAAACCCTTGCGTAGATACGCAGATGCATATTTACTATGCTTGAGTATTGAAACTATAAACGGGGAGGTGCTCGTGACGTAATGGCTAGAGCATTCCCCATCAATCACTGGGGACCGATCTCGATCCTCGGCCAACTGATGTGGAATTCGTGGTGACCAAATGGTACCAGCTGGAGGTTTCCTCAGGGTTCTCCCGTTTTATCTGCTTCTCATTTTACCATTTCTTCGTCATTATTCACCTCACAATCATTTTCGTTCTCGGCAACTCGACATTCACAGACTTTAATGACTAAAGTAGTTGAAGGTTGTTTATTGTGAACCAAAAAAATAAATAAACAAATAAATTGAGTCTATGACTAGAGTTTGCATAATTGAGCGTTTCCGAAACTGCTCTACACACTCCGATTTAAAATTTTCTGAACGGTTAGACAACAATAGCAATCTGGCCTTCATAAGTCACAACTAGCCCCAACGTAACTAGCTAACTCAAAGGGTGGATAGAGTTTGGATCCCGGAATATAGAGAGCTTCCGTTCTTTAATTATCTTGACGAGATATATATTATTATATAGAGTAGATAACAATGAAGCTACCTGCGAATAGTGAAAAAAATGTTAATAGAGGGACTCTAGACTAGAACTAACGTAGCATTCCCATACATTAGTTCTTCAAATTAATTTATTAATTCGTGTTTCGCGGTGCGACAACTGCTATGATCCATAAGGGAAGTGTATATTGTTTATCACAAGTGGTGCGAGTATTCCTCTCCCACTGGATAGTGGGATCCGGGGCAGATCTACATCTCATGTTGCGGGGTTTCTTCATCCAGGTATCTCTCATCAACGGGGCACCTCCCCAGCCACGACAGACTCTAAGCTCCCGACTGGTCTCCCGACATCTGTGGCAATGTAGTGCATGTAATTGTGTCTGTGAGGGGAAGAGTTACCACAAGGAAGAAGAAGTAAAGATCCCGCATGGTCCGTGGCCCGATGGTTAGGGTTCTGCCCCGACATTCACCTGCTTGTAGATCGGAGAAAGCGCGGAAAACTTCCGAACAGAGCAGCCGGTCGCTAGAATTCTACTCCAGATAGCGACTGAATCGGACCTTGCTGTGTAGCTGGCGTCGAAAATCCTGCCGCAGCCGGGATTCGAACACTAGGACCTCCCGGTTTATTGTGAGACTCTGCAGTGACGCCAGCTGATGCCCTGAGCCACCTTAGCCGGGTTGTTCATTCAAGAGTTGAAGACAATAAAATATTTATTGTTATATCTGGCCTACATATTTCTTGTTTTGATTGTTTCTATTTTACTTCGGGGATTGCAGGGAAGCCTATCCAGTTCCATTGAGAAAAAAATAGTTTTAAAAGAAATCCTTCTCTGTTTTGCCGGTGATGAGTGCCTTTTCCTCTTGTTAACCGCCCCCCCCCCCACCTTCCCCGATTCCACGAAGGAGCGCTCGCCACTCTGGCCGCGCCACGCACTGCGGGGGTGCGTGCGCCGATGCGTGCGTGAGCGCGCGCGCCGGTGCGTGGCAGCGCGCGAGGAGGCTGCGCGGGAGTTCCCACGCAGCAGCCGGCGCGCGACGTCGCGCCCCAGACCGCGCCGAGACGGCGTCGCGGTGACGCAAGCGCCGTTGACCCACATGCGCCTCCTCCTCCTCCTCCTCCTCCTCCTCCTCCTCCTCCTCCTCCTCCTCCTCCTCCTCCTCCTCCTCCTCCTCCTCCTCCTCGTCCGCCGCCGCCGTCGCCGTTCGGAGAAGACGCGCTCCGACTCGCCGCGATGCGTAGTGCTGCGTACGCCGTCAATAACAAAACATTAATGTTTCTATACATCGATTTACCGGCAAAGATGGCACAAGCTATCAACTGATGTCACTGCAGGGCTCTGACCGGGAAGTTCTAGGGTTCGAGTCCCGAAGGTGGCTGAAATTTCGACACAAGCTTGTCAGCAGAGGTCGAATTGAGACGCTGTCAGTTTCCGTGGTTTCTCCGATCAACGCGAGGCGAATGACGGAGCAGTAACCTAACACACGGGCCACCGACGGCGCGCGATCTTTCCTGCCTCTTCCGTGTCCAATCCTCGCTCCTTACTTACGCACACACTCAGGTGCACTACACCACCACACTTGTCGAGAGACGAATCGGGGGGGAGGGGAGAGCTTGTCGCGGCTGGGTGGTGCCCCGCTGGCGGTAAATACCTGGTTGGGGAAAGTCCCCGCCAGACATGTAGGTCGGTGCCGGATCTCAGCATTCGCCGGCGGAAGATTACTGCCACCTCCCGGGATAAAAACGTGCACTACACTCAGATGCCTAATTGTCTTAGCAGTAGACGGGCCCGGAATCATTAATCAATCAATCAAACATCGATTTCAAAATTAAGGTTTATTTTTTGCACGGCACAGCGCACAGTAATTGAGTGCAATCTCGAACATTTGCGTACGCGCCGATGCACAGGTGATTCGCAACTCGAAAGGTGGTGCGCAGAAAATCGATAGTGCTGTCGATTGCTTAACGTTTTGCCGTGCAATAAACATCGTTGGTAATGATAACTTCCAATAAAACCCATTGATGTTTTTAAACCCATTTTCATTAACCTATGTACTAAGGAATGGTAAGAAATATGACGCTAGTCTTATTTTCGAGTACTGCTTGTTTCTTCTTTTTTTTTCGAAAATCGCCACAAATCTTTCAAAACTACAAAATTGAAGATATAAGTTTTTTTTTCCACAGACAAAGTATGTTGTACAAAATAAGCTCTTTAAAAAAAGGTGAGGTACAGTTTTTTGAAAAAAACGAGACATTTTGCGTAATTTCTGCTTGAAAGTTTCACACCAACTATGGGCAACAAGAAAAAGTGAATGGATAATACGGAAAATAATTAAATTAATTTTAATTATAATTTCCTATTGAAATGTCAACATTAATGCTATTTTTTCTTCCTCGTGATTTTGCTTTTTACTCAATGTGTATTCTTTTTAAGCAATCTGCAACGCTTAATAGAAATTTTACAACAATGCCGCATCGATTGAGAAGCACTTATTTTGTTAAATCATCTTTTCTCTTCCGTGACGCTCTCTTTCTTGAAAAGCAATAGTGTTTTTTCGCATCTGAAGTGTGGATGTTAGAAGTCGGTGATGAAATGAAACTCTAATGGAACTGTCATCTTACGACATAAGGCGTCTCACGAATGTTCGTAATTATTTTGATGTTAATTGCAAAAATTCTAATTACTGTATTGATATTATTAGCCATCGAATGCACATAGTTTTGATACCGCTGCGCTGGCAACAGTGCGTTGCTCACTACTTGGTTGAATTGGACGTTTAGAAATAATGGCTGAGGGGATAGTAGCGCAGAAAATGCCATATTTCAATATTACGTAACTGTTTTCAATAACGCAAGAAAGTATGTGCAGTTGTAGCACTACTAGTTCTAATACCAAAATCTTTTAAGAAAATGTCATACAAAAAGTTCGTTTTCTTTACGTAGGAGTACTTTTAAGCAAACTACAGTGACAAATAATTTCTTCGGTAGAATGTTTTAAATGTACTTTGTACTATTATATTTCTTAAGGGACGTCGGATGCTAACAGTTACTATCTCTGGTTGGGTTATGTCGATGTAAGATTAGAGTATTAGAAAAATCAGTACAAAAGCAGTGGGTTAAAGCGAAAGGAGCTCAGGGCTCAGGAACAAATTAATTTTCATATCTATAGCAATATCAAGGGAGATCGTTGTCTTTATGCTACTGTAGGAGAAACGTAAAAGATATTTCTTATATATCATAACTTTATGATCCAAAGTCCTAAAGTTCAACAGTTGTTAATCTGGAAAAGCAGATCTTGAAGAGCACTCTTGAAAATTAATTATTAATAAATAAAGAAGCGGATTATATTGCAATATTTGGTAAATTCAGTATTAAAAGACGTAAGAATGGACAGGAGATTTTGTTTCCTTGCTGATTTCTCCAAGTCTGAGTTGATTATTCGAAAAATATATTGACTTTCTTGACACAGAACTAGAATTTGACATGCAAGATTCATCAGGTAAATATCGTAAAGCAGAAGCCAGATAGTTCAAAAATATTAACACATATTTTCCCAAAAAAGAGTTCATTTTATAAGGCAAAACATCTGAAATGTTTTAACTGTCATAATTGTAATTCCTACGACACCGAGTCTTTTCTTTTTGTCACACATGTATCTGACATTTCCGTTCTGAAGAAGCCAAAAGGTGATAAAGCAACAAAAATTTTTGAGAACTAGTGCAAACGGGAGAGAAAATAAAATTATTTATAAGTAATTTTAAACGATAATTCATTTTGACGAATGAAGTGTCAAAAACATTTGTGCCACTCAAATTATGGTTTAGAAACTTACGATTGCTCAAAATTTTAACGCCAGCACATATGATAATTTATCAACTTCCAAAAGGAGATCGGATTATTACTATGAAATGTAACGCGATTAAGACACTATCGTTTGAAGTATTTGTGTTAATGCTATATTTTAAAAGAGAATCATGAAATAGGAAGAACAGTTCAAGACATTATCATTTTTATTTTCATAATGATTGCAAAATACATATTCTTAAATTAAGTGCAATTTAAGAATATAAAAGACATTTTAACAATTTTCAAAGTAAAAATGTCACGTTCGTACCCTTCCCATCGTTAGCGCGCTATATTTGTGATGTCATCTGCTCCTTCTTTTCTTCTTTCGTTGCAACAAGTGGTTGAGAAACAAAGCTCTTTGCAAGTCAGCATCTTGTTGTACTTCTGAAGAATAGGAAGATGCATATTTCTGCATCTCTTTACGACATTATAATTATATGGGTCTTGCTAAACAATTTTGAATTTTTTGTTAGGGGAAAGTTACATTTTTTTTCTCCGTGTGGGTTTAGAGAATGGATGCAAGATCGACTGGCATGGGCCCCTACGTAGCTTCTTTCATCATATTCGCCCGCAAATATTCGGTACCTGCCGCCTTGTTATAAATTCATACCTTGGTTTCAAGTCTTCCGATCAAACTCAAGGATCCCTCTAGAAAAAAAGTGTTCACAATGCATTTTATTGAGTCACTTGATATTTAGAAAATTAATATAATTCAAATAGTCTTCAATATAAAGTTCAGATGTCTCGTAATAATTGTTTATTGGAACATAAAGCTTTTTTGGGCTGAATTGCGGCCATCTTGACTGCAAACTGTGGTGGTTGGAGGCCGGGTACAGGAGAAGCTAAAGTCTCCAGCCAGCCACAGATTGTACTGAGGATGGTCGCAATGCGACTGAAAAAGTTTTATGTAGCAATAAACCATTATGATGAGTTAACGTCCGAGCTTTCTATTGATGAAAACATAAATCCCGCACCACATCCTTCTAAATTGGACAAGGCGGAAGACTGTATGTTCTAGCGTAACCAGAATGGAGTTAGGATAAAAGGTCTACTATGTCCGAAATGCCAACCTATGAAAGTTGTTTCGAGTTTTCCCCGATTCCTTCGTCTCGGAAAGAGACCAAAGTGTGTATCTATTGAGAATCAACTAAAGCTACTTTTTTCAAGTTAACTTACTTATTTCAGGGGAGTCTTCTTTCTTCCAAGCAAGTAATTGAAACATAAATGTCAAAGTTAAGGTATTTGTAGAGTTGGCGTTAATGTCTACTAAACATAAACTGACATTCCTTTATTATATTGAAATATGTGAAATTTTGAGGTAAGTGAAGGAACTGTTTGAAAGAATGAAATAAGGAAATATCTCGAGTGACACGTATGTAAATTTATTAAATTATTCTGAACATTCAGGGTTTGGAAAAAACATTCAATTACTGTAAGGGAGGAACCAACAAGATGAAGTCCTGAGGCAGGGCGTAGTTCTCACTCCTACGTCTGTGATTTTTGGTGTTATTAAATGGCATGTGCTCTGGTTTTGTATTCCGGAGTGTTTCTAAAGTGCCTAGATTTTGCTCACGACTTATTGCAGTCCACTTATCATTACAATTCACCATTACAATTATTATTGTCATTCTTATTAACAATGAAAAATGTATTACTTTTTTCTACTTACTCATTCTTGATCAATTATATCTTAACACATTGTGATTACCTGGTCACCATTCTCTTAATTTTTTTTGCTCGCGTCGTGACTGCCGCTCAGGACTTTCCCTCGTTCCGCGAAATCTTCCCAACGCACGGAAATAAAGACCTGCCAAAGCGCCGTCCGCACTTGGCGGCGCGGGGGCTGAAGCAGCGACCACCCAAAAGCGAGAGTTCTTTCCCCCCGCCCACGCCCACGCCCGCGCGGCAGCCGCCAGAGGCGCCCAGTGAAAGTGCCGTCCGGCAGGCCGGCGGGCAGACGAGCAGGCAGTCGGAAACCAGCGACTTGGCCCTCTGACTCGGGATGCGACTTCGATGTCGATGTTTTCAAAACATCCGTGTTTCTGAAGAAACATCGATGTTTTAACCATCGATGAATTAACACCGATATATTTTTAACATCGATGATTTGTGAACGATGATTTTTTACTTTTCTGATGTTATGTTTCTGAATGAAAAATTCCCCTCATCACAATACTGTAAAAGTTAAAGAATGAAATAATAACTGATAGTAACACTTATTCACGTGTTGGAACCAAAGGAACGCTGATTGCACTATCTTCATCGACCAAACTCTCTCGCGATGACCTCCATGACCATGTATTTCCTTTTTCTTCATATTATTTTTGCACATTGAGTTATGGTCAACAAATACGCTATAGGCGTAGGGTCTGCCCCTTCTTCTCGTACCCTTATTCGGCTAATTGGGTACGACGAACACGAACATTGTCACATTAAATTTTAATGCACACGAATTTAATGTTAGAGGTTTCTAATCAAGTCTAATATCATCGATATTGAAACACATCGATGGTCTTTCGTCGATGTATTTTGAACACCGATGTTTGCTAACATCGATGTTTTGGTATCTATGTCGCATGACTACCTCTGTGCGACGGAGAGAATAACGGTAGACAGGAGGACGGTGAAGAGGAGGGCGATGCGAAGGAGGATGATAGAGGACAGGATAGGTTGATAGGAGGACGGTAGACAGACGCTGGAGCTGAGGACTGTGGAGATAAGGACGGCGGAGAGGACAGTGGGATGAGGGTGGAAGAGAAGAGGACGATTGAGAGGAGGACGGCGGGAGGAGGAGAACGGCGGGAGGATGTCGACGGGGGAGGACGGTGGAGATGATTATGGCGATAAGGAGAACGACAGATAGGGCGGTGGAGAGGAGAATGTGGGAGGGGGACGGCGGGAAAGAGAATGCCACAGAGGACAGGAGGGGTCGTTTTCTCTCGTTTTCTTCCATATCCCGTATTATTTGTCATTTTCATATATATTTTCGTCCCTCTTTCTAATATATATTCTGCATTTTCTTCCATGGTTGTTTTCTTCTTATTGGCTTTTTTCTTTTTCTATTGCTGTATTTACATTCCTTACCTTCAGGAGATCGGCAGGTACGGCTGTAAAGAGGAGGACGGGATACAGAAGTGTAGAGGGAGGTCGTTGAAGAGAAGTACGGGCGGGGTGTCACGGAATGGGCCGGCTGGTGGGAGGCCGCGCCTGGGAACCCTTCGTCCTTCGCGCCGTCGTCCGTTGCAGCTGGCGCCCTCCCGCTGCGGCCGCGGCCCGGCCCGGCGCGCCCCTGGGCGTTGGTGGAGCGTTGCATTCCCTCGGACGGTGAAGCACTGCCCCTGCCTCTTGCAACAGCCTGCGATTGGAGTCGTAGCAACCTTCGGGACTTTCTCCCTCCGCCTCTTTTTTCAATGTTACACTTCTAGTTTCTCGCCTTTCCTTTGCTTCCTCGTAACCATCTCTTTCCCTTCATTCTTTTCTTTCCCTTCTGCCCGTTTTTTTCTTGTTTTCTTCCATAACCCGTATTATTTCTGTCATTTTTGAATCTATTTTCATCATTCGTTTTAATATTTTTTCTGCATTTTCTTTTATGGTTATTTTTTTTTCTATTGCCTTTTCTTTCTTTTTCTATTTCTGTCTTTCTTTACCTTCTTTAATTTTTCACTTCATATTTCTTTTTTTACTTTATGTTTTATTATTTTCATTCTTGATTCTTTCTTCTCTGGGTCTTCCAGTCTCTATCTGCTTTTTTGTTGTAGAAATACCATGAGATATAACACATGATCGTTATTTGTCGAAATTGGTGTGTTATGGCATGCAATTGGAATTGAACGGCGTTTGTCTCGCGAAATTTAGTACAATAAATGCTCCCGGAAAAGGGTTGCTATATAATCGTTGTTTTCCTTGCAATGTTTTTAATCTCACGCATTAATGTTCATTTACATACATTAACGTTAAATGATTAATTTTCTACTCATTACCGTACAGTCATGTCGCTGAAGAACCATTTTTAACGAACTTTTTAATGAAGTTCGTTTTTTGACAACAGAGGAAAATTGAATTTTTAATTGACAACTTTTCAACGAAGGTACTTATTCCCAAGTTTACTTCGTGTCATTTTGTGTTGTCATTTAACTCTAAAAATATTTAGTATCTTCTTAATGTATGTGGTAATTGGGCACATTTATGGCGTTTTATATGGCTGCTTGTAATTCAATCTTCTTTTCCCCTTGCCTTTCCAGGTCCCACCGGAAGGCGTCATTTCGAGCCTCCCAAACCTACTACGTATTTAACACTTCTCTCTGTTGATTGTAACGAACAAAAATAGTTTTGTTTTTTCAATTTTGAATATTAAACACTTCTTTCTTGGCACAAAATGTCTGTTTTTAATGAATTCTAAGATTTCCCGGTCGCACTCAAACACCTTCAGGTCGTAATGTGTGGTGAGTCCTTCCTATTTCCTAATCGAGCCATGCGATTAATCCCCCGTGAAGTGAATTTCTTCCGGTGCCAAAGAAGGAAACCGAGTGTGCAGCCCGATCGATCGCCGTTCTTTGCAGCGGCCGGTCGGTCGGCCGACGGCGCGGCGGCGTCACGTGACCCGGCGGCTTGGCGCCTCGGCGCCGAGGCCGCAGGTTCCGATCCCGGTCGTGATGTCTGTAATGAAAGGAATTTCCCCTCCCCATAAAGTACGCTTCGCTCGAAAGTGAGTAATTGCGGCGGCGGAGGAGGAGGAAAAGGAGGAGGAGAGGGTGGGAGGCGAGTGCGCTTGTGGTTGCCGAGGATTCCGAAGTCTTCTTGCGCTCCGCTCCCCGCCCCTCCCCCTTGAAGCGCCGCTCATCAGAGGCTTAGCTGCACCGTCGCTGCCCGAGCCGTCGTCGCCGCAGCGTTGCCAACCCCTGCCGTAATTTCATCATCCTGGGAGGGTTTACGGAAGGCCCCAGTCATACATTTTTGTTATAACTCTCAGTGCCTCAGGCTTTTCGACCATACTTGAGATGAAGGGTTTGATAGACGGGCGATGATAATAAAAGGATTTTGAATGTTGATGGGGCAGTGGCACACTAACATTTACATACTACATTATCTTCTACTGAAACTCTATAACTTTTTAAATCTTTTGTATGAAATAAATCTATTAAGACTTTCACAGCTTTCTGGAATTAAGTGTAAAAATCGTCATCGTTATTTCAGGCTTTTCTAAGATCCATAAACAAACCTAACAGGAAATTGCACTACAAATGTAACCAAAAATAAAACAATGCCTTACAAGACATTGCAAACCAATTGTTATTTATAAACGTTCTTTAAAAAGCGAATGGGATATTTTTAACCTTTTTTTTACAGTACAACAGGTCTGTATCTGCATAGGGATAGAGAATGTTAGAAATCCATTTTTGTTGTATTTTCCAATTACTACGCACGTCCGTGGCATCTGTATTTGGATATGTGTCGTGTACAAGTGTCGCCTGATTGGGTTCCTCAAATAGCACTCGATCCTTCCTTTGGCAACTGCGCCGATGCAGCGTCTCCGGATCGGGGAGAGTCCTGAGGGCAGCAGTTCACAGAGGTGCACATCCCGGCGCGTTGAACGGTCACGCAGCGCATCACAAGAGATCCCCATCGAAGACAGCTTAGCTACAACGGACGTGCTTCGGTCCCAGGCAATGAAGCTTTCATACCGGGAATGCTCATCGGGCCATCGCTCTCTTCCTTTTTCACCAGAACGTTTCTCGGTGAACAAGCAAGCGCTGTTGGTTTACAAGAGATTAGTATGCCGTCGAAGGATTCGCAGGAATGTTTCATGCGTTGTAACTCCGTGTAGCGTTCACGTGATTGTGTCGATGAGGCGGACGTAGGATCGGAAAACAAGATACAAAATTCATATTCCTTTTTATACCGTTAGGAGGGGATGTAGTAGATAATTATATATGCACTCGAGAAGCAGCCGGAGACACCCAGCAAGGGGTTGGTATGTTATGGATGCGGAAGGATCGAGGTAGGAATTCAACATTCTCTTGAAGATTGAGCGGGAGAAGGATATGTTGTTGCTGATTTTTTTTAAATTTATAAGAGCATCTTACCTCTTTATCTTTGATACTTGTTATCGAATCAAATGGCGGAAGAGAGTCACACTCGAACTCATAATGGGTCACGTAATTTGACAAAAACAAGCCCTTATTGTAATGATATTGAAATTTTAAGTTCAGTCAAAGAAAATACATTATTGGAGATAATGATCAGATTATTAAAACGACATTTCGTTTGGAGATTCAAAAAAGGAATATAATGTGTTTTAACGCTATGTTCGTTATTCTCAAAGGTGCTCAATGTGTCACGTGGAGTCCAATATATTTTAACTGCCGCTTATTAGCAAAGACGCCAAAAAGAACCAATCAGGCGCAATGAATATCAACTGAACCGCGCCCTCGAGAAACAGCTCTCACTGACAACGTTAGATTCGAAGATATTGTCTATAGTGCTAAACATTTTGATTGCAATTCGTATTATATGGTAGTTGATAAAATACCTTAGGAAGGCTGGGAAGAACAAAATACTCTTATAGATACATAAGAGCGATGCTTTGTATGTTTATAAACAGTGTTATTAGTAGAGTATGATATAATAGCCGATCTATTAAGGATAGCTGTTTTACGAGTATATCGTGTGATACCTACCCACAAAGCATTTGAGACTGAATCATCGCTATAAACTGAAGTGCATATAATAGTATATCAGAAATAAAAGAAAATATAAGATCAATTTTTTTCACACATAGACTCTTGAAATGGGATAACAACACTACAAGCGCTGCACGAAATGAATGAAATTGCGTCTAATGTTTGCATTTTCTCAGAAAATAGACCTATTGAGAATGATTTGGATATGAAGGGGGCAATTTCGTTAGCATTGCAAACCAATATAATCCTGAGCAAGCCATGGAGGGAACCTGAAATTGGAGAGTGCGTAGGATCTCAGAAGGCGTGTCTTGGATAGGTCTTCATTATAGGAACCTGTAGTTGCAAGATAGCGACGGTTATACGTAAATTCTACGAAAATCATCAGTAATTCGTGTTATTTTCGCTAGTAGTATTTGTTTTATTCTTAAAATACTCGTTCCCAAGACGTCAATGATGGAACACATTCTGGTCTTAACTCAGAGGCAAAGATCACCTATCTGTGGAAATCCTATAGATAAAGATTTATAAATCACCAATATGCAATTATGATATCATTGAGAAAGTGAGAATTACTTATAAATATAGTTATCCGAAAAGGAAATGCAGTTAAAAAAACAACCTTTAGGCATGACAACTTCATCTTCGTGCTCGCAGATCGTAAAACGGTGAACGACACAAGAATGTGCACAACCACAGAGCCTCAGAGCAGCTTTTTATTGATGACGCATTCAAGACCAAGAAAACATGTATTAAACATATGTCTGTGAGAGACCTGTTTCGTCTGACTCGCAAGGACGCGATTTGAAAGTAAAACGGAATACTTGACGGCGCAGCCGCATTGGAGATAACCTCAACTTCCTTCACACACACACACGCACACACACACACACATACACACACACAGACACACACACAGACACACACACAGACACACACACACACACACATACAAAAAAAGTGTATTTCCGCGCAAAATACCACCAGCCTCGGCGCACCACTCGACTGTTGTTTACTCACAAACAAGGCTACGTAGTTCTCGCTCTTCCCGCGCAGAGAGCGCGCGTGTCTCGCCCCGCTTTCGCTAGACGACGCGACGCGACGCGGTGGCGGTGGCAGCGGCAGCGGCAGCGTCTCTCAGCGCCGTAGCCGCAACGCGCCGGCGCGGTGGCGGCGGCAGCACGCGTCCCCGGCTATCTGATGAGCGCTCAATCACTCCCTCGATTGCATCACAGCCGCGTATTTTTGTTGCAATTAAATCCGCCGAAAAAGACCTGCAAGAGTGTTGCGCTGTGAATGTTGTTCGCCTTGACGCCGGCTGCATCGCGAGTATGTTATGCAGCCGGCGTACCCCCCTCCCCCTCCCCCTCCCCCTCCCCGACGTCGCGCGCGGCCTATATGCTCGTGAAATTACTGATTTAAATTTTAAAGCTGCGGCCTCCGCGTAGCCTCCGACGTCCACGCCGCCGCCGCCGAGACGTGAGGAAAAAAATAACAAAAAGAAAGAAGCCTCCCACGTCATTTTTCTCGGAGCGGTCGGCCCGCCCCTGCCTGCTAATCGCCGATTAACCGGGGGTCATTATTGACCCGGTGGTCGCCCGACGCGCGCACAGCCGCGCGCCGCCAGGCTATTGTCTCGGCACGTGACTGCCGTTGGGCCGCGAGGATGTGTGGACCTCGCCCACTAACGCGACGGGCCATTGATTTGCAAGGAGCCTCTCGCCGGTGATTGGCGCAAGAAGGTGGACTTGCGCTCAAGGAAATTGTTTGAGGAAGGACGGAAGCACCGGGTCTTCAGAATCAGCAGAACCAGCAGAATCAGTAGTTGAGGTGATTGTTGCTGCACAATAGGAATGTTGAAGAAATATTACAAATTTTATTTCTCTTAAATATAAAATTTCAATTCAATTTACAGGATTCCCCTGTTACCAATTCCTGTGTGAAACACATAGACATAAAATACAAAACATACATACAAGTTAAACTAATCATACATACCTACATAAAACATATATTCTAATAATCTTAATCACAGATTGTATTATATAATAAATATAATATAATAAACATAATACAAAAATTCTAATAATATAATAAATATTATAATAGAAATATCTAAAAAATAACCGGTACCTTTAGCGGCTGGCACACACACAAATAACTCACGACTCGATCATACCAATAATTTGAATGTCGCGGGAACTTCCTTGATGCATTTAATATCGATGAGTTTGTGGTGTGTATCAGAATCGAATTCGTCGTCAGAATGCTTTGATTTGTGGTTTCTGTTGTTTCCAAACAAATGGAATAGCATCGTATATAGGCCTCGGTAGCTCTTTCCATATCCCAAACCCATTCTCATACTTCGAGCATTACGTTCGTTCAGAAAATATCTCACAAGATTCGGATATCTAGAAAGCAGCAAAACATGGTGAGTCCCCAATGACACTAAATGTCTTTCGTGGTGGAAAAACGGCAAAAATAAAATCATATTTGTGTTGGCCGATTTCTCCTCGCAGCACACAGCAACATAGAGCTTTTATACAAGAATTACCTAAGCAAGATACATTATTGAAAAATAGCTTTATTTTAATGATATTTTCTAAAAATCGTGTATAAAAATATTTGCATTAATGTTCAATCCAATTTAAGATACAGTTTTCTTCCAGTAACGATTATTCCTAGAGTTTCACATCCAATGAAAAGTACTAGCTGCTGGTGTGAGAAGTCCAAGTATTTGCCATATTTGAACGGATGTTATTGGAGTGGTAAGATTTGTTCGTTTCATTTAATAATGTGATCATTAATTAGAAATAGTTTTGCATGAAAGCGATCAAGAACCGCTCGTCAATTCATCACGGGAACGGTTGCCAGTACTACTGACCCAGTTCTCCTGACCATATAAGTTGCTCCAGCTTTTGCATAAAGATTTTATCCACCAATGAGTTAAAACTTCTATCTCATGAATACCTACTTTTCAATGAGAAGAGAAGGAAAGTACATGATGAAATTTTAGTTGAGCGTTTTCAAATTTAAAAAAATCTAGGACATCTAAATTTAAATGCGCTATTGCATACTTCATAATTTTGTTTGTTCTGTCGAAACAATAACAATTGTAACAGATGCAAAAGTAAAAATTATTGTAGATGTAAATATGGGAGTATTTCAGGTTTGTTTCAAACTCGCTAAAAAGGAATCAGTGTACATTTTTTAATGAATTGATTCTCTATTCTCTGAATATTATTTCCAAAACTTACTTTTAGGTCTGTTAGGTTGCTTTTCGGAAAAATTGTAAGCCTCATTTCGTGAATGACTTTATGTTAATCGCATGTAAAAACATGTTTTTAAATAATATAATTCAAAATAATAAAAACTATGTATAATACATAACAATACATTGCAGAAAATTGTTAGGTATTCCTTTTCCCTAAAAGATGCGTTTTCTTTGAAAAATCACATTCAGAATTGATACATATTGTGAACTAATATTTTATTACATTAGTTCTTGAATTTGCACACGTTTTTTCTATTCTATTTTGTACGTTAGAACGTATTATAAATTGTTTATTGGGAAATATTTTATTCTTGTTTATTATATAGAATATAACTTATTCTTATTTCAGCTGTAAACTCAAAAATAGAATAATTTGGGTTATTATGTAGTAAATGAAAAGCAGAGAATTTCATTTTCTTGTGCTGCGATCACAAACACTTAATTTAGAATGTGGGAAGGGAACATAACTATAGTTTAGTTAATTAACTCATTTCTTTTTGATTTGATTTTTACCACATTAATGTAACTTGAGAAGCGTCCCCATTTCCTCAAAGAATCTATAAATATACAATTTCTCCTGTTTTTTGTTTTCAGTTGTGAAAGAGCTTACAGTCTTTTTGGCAATGCAGCAAGGTCCCGGCTATCCGTCCGTCTGATGACAGTCTAACGGTTCCTCGCGATTTCCATTGCGAGTCGACATCACTCGCCCCCTGCTGGGCGTTACGTAAGTATTATAACGAGGAGCGAAGGCTTGCAGCAGCCAAAGGGCAGAATGCGTTATTCATTCCGCCATTTGCATTTCCTTTCGAGGCTTTGTGTCCGTTTTCTTATGCATACGTTGGTATCCCTAGCGCGACGTCGAGAAATGGAATGTAATCGTGTTGGAGTACGATGTAAAGGATTACACCTGCATATTGGTGAGAATCTGATATCATTTGTGTCTGGAGAGACCATGTGAGCACTTCTATTGTTCTGATGAAAATATAAGATTAGTAGGTATAATTGTACTTGGAGGACTTCGAAGACAAAATCTTAAATCAGAATTGTATTTTTGGGAATTCAGTGGTAGCAGCAAGAATTTACAGACACGTTTTAATCAACGAGCCAGAATTTGTGTCTGATAATCAATTGCATCTGTGAAATTGTTTAAATTACTTATATAACACATATCGTCTATTTGTAAGTGTTCTGTAAAATTGTGTTGACACCAGATTTCATATGCCCACATTTGAGGGTAAATCACAGCTGTGACTTACAACGTAGATAACAGCGCTTTTCATCTAGAATTCGGAGTGGGGAGAGAAAACTATAAATTCGACTAAAATAATAAGTACTACTTCAATTATCAAAATTATATTTGTTGATGTAAAATAGTAACGACTCGTTTTCTCGTAAAAACTGTCTGAAAATGGAGGAAAAAGGAATAAAATCTAAAAATTGTGTACTTCTCTGAAAGAACTATCCACGTTATACCACAGTAGCAGTATTTGTATACATATTGTTAACGAAACGTTTCACACATGAGTTTGTTTATGGCAGTCACGAGGTCCAGTGTTATCTATTCTGACAGTCAGAAGCGTTCGTGATTGTTAACTGGATGAAACAGACCTTAATTTTTCAAAGACACGTTCGTTATAAAGGTGAAGACATTTATGTTATCACAAAGCACCCGCCATTCTGGATCGTGAGTATATCTGAAAAACACCTACATATGATAATTGGAGTTGTATTTGAGGTTTATCAAGTCATTTACATACTTGATGTTCTCTCGTTCTATTTGGTGCCAGATTCTGATGGTCACTTAAGATACGTCCGCGTATTCGCAGGGGAGATCCACACCGCACAACAGTTCTCAATGACTTCAGAAGAACGCTGTATCTTCATTAACTTTCACGTTTTCAGTCCTCAAATAGTATATTTTTTTTAAATTGCAACATGCTATACTAGCAATGAAATATACGTAAACTAATACATTGCTAAGTTCTAATTTCATGTTTTATATTTGCTTTCAATATACATTTTCATGATAATAGGAATTCAAATGTTACATGCTTACAATGTTACATATGTCGCATACCCCACTTCTTCTCAGAAAATAATTTCTAAAAATCTATTTTTAAAATTTTGTACCGTTTTTCGCATTTTTATTAACTTTTTTATTTGGCCATAATTTTCTTTGTGAACTACTCATAATTCACATCATCTCGTAATTGATTTATACAACTTTACCTGAAAACTACACTTAACTTGGGAAAACATTGCTTCGTTGGCATAACGTAACGTAAAGAAAGAGAAACGAACTGATCCGCAGGTTATCTGATAAGGGAATTACTATTTTGCGAAACGGTGAATTACAAGCATGAAATAGTCACCTCGAATATGCTTAGCTAAATTTGTCGGAAGTGTGGTTTAATTTGCAATTACCTTCTAATAATACAGTTTAATGTCCTATCTTATAATTTGCCTTGAACACTTAACCACATAGTACACGAGTGTTATGAGAAGCAAGCTGTGGTTTGATGTTATCACGCCACAAAACTCATGACCGTTATAACGACAGAGCCAACCCCAATTTTTTCTACTTTTCACTTTCTTTTCCCGCCATCTTGTTTTTTATTTACTTTTTTAAAAATTGAATTTAAAGTTTTCCTTATAGCGGCTTTCGCCCCCCCTCCTCTCCTACCGTCCCGCGTGCGCCCTCGCCAAAGCGCATGTCCAGAGCAGAGTGTCGTGACTCGAGGTCCCGGGGGTGGAGGAGAGAGGGGTGACGCAGCGTTACGTCAGCTAACGGTTCCCAGGCTCATCCGCTGCCTCCACCGGCGCGCTGCGATCTGAGTCAAGGCTGGGGCGAGTGAACGGGCAGAGACGGACCGCAACGGTGGCGGCGACTGCGACGGCGGCGGCGGCGGCGGAGGAAGAGGTAGCGGGAGTGATGGCTGGGAGTCCGCGACGCCCTGGTGGCGGGGATGGAGGTGTTGTTTGGAGGAAAGAAGGGCAGGTGGTGGTTGTGGTGGTGGTGGTTGTGGTAGCGTGAAGAAGTGGGTGTGTTTAACGGAAATGACAGTTCGTAACGAAATAGACGGAGGAAGCGGAGGCGATGGTCCAGGAAACTTGCACATTACGATTGCTGTAATAGTAGCAGCTTATAAATTAAGTTATCGTAATGATTTCAACAGCCAGGGAGATGGAAGAGGTGACACATATTGCGGTCGTACGCGTGCGCGCGGGGAGAAGGGGATAGACGGTCAACTGCATCCCTAAAAAGTTTGAATGGAGCCCCATATTTTGTAAATGAACCCTTTATTTTATTATAAATTCAATCCTCGATTTTCCCCTTTTTTAAGCTGACAAATTGGGAAATTGATTTACGTCATTTGGGTAAGAGGGTTTCGCTATTTTAAAAAATGGTTCAACGTGAAATCATATTCATAATTATTGTTGTATCATTCTTCTTTCGCCATTAATGTTACAATTTAGTTCTCCTTGTAGTATGTTTTATTTATTTGCCTCAAATCGATGAATGTCAGTCATAATAGTCAGTCAATTTCATTCAATTCATTCCTTTAATTCATTTATCAACATTTTCAATAATATTGGCAAGACGAGAATCATGTTGCCTTAATGTTTGTTCTTATTCCCCCTTCTTTCTTTTTTCCTATATTCGCCCCCTTCAATAGCTCTGGAGAGACAGGAATTTATTCATTTTGGAGGTTTTACACATTTTTTGCTACAGTTTATTTAATTTTTGTAGCGTTGGGAGGGATAGTAACCTAAAAACACTATAGAAACTTTTGACTTTTTTATAGTATGTATAGTTCAGAAGTTTTTAAAAAAAATCTGTTTAAATAGTTATTTTCTTTCATATATAGTTGTCTTGCCAAATGGCACTATGGGATGTGCGATGTAGCGTCATCTGGTGAGTGTGACAGAGGCCAGAGGGAAAGAGATAACTAACGGCAAGTGCCAATGGCAGCGGGCGGTGATTGTGGCAAAAGAGCAGTCAAAGAGCGGGAAAAAGATAGCGGTCAGCCTGCGCCAGTGGAAAGGGAGGGTGGCAGCGGTGGCGGTGGGCTGCTCATCCGCCCGAGGGTACCCCATAATAAAGCGCGGTTTACTTCTCGAAAAGCGAACGTTAGTCACGCGTTTCTCAGACTCCCCCCCCCCAGCCCCTCTCTCGCTCTCGCTTCCTTCCCGCACGCGCGCCCGCGCCCGCGTCCGTCGCCCGTCACGCCATCGGCCTCGCCTGTCTCCGCACCTGCCTCACGGCCGCGCTCCCGCGCTCGCCCGCCGCCTCCCGCTCTGGGGCACCGGCCGAATGCGATGGCCCAGTGGCGACGTGGGCGCTTTCTATGCAGCATCGTCCAGCGGGCCCGGGATTTTTACTTTCTCGCTACCCCTTATGAAGTAGAGAGAAAATTATGTAATGCTGCGAGTAAAAGACGGCGAATTTTCGGTAGAAAAACTCTTATTACAGGGCCCTGGGAACGAAAAAGTGGGTAAATATGGTTGTAAAATTTTGAAAAAAAATCCACTAACACGTGGTGAAGCCAGAATCCATGTTTTATGGGTCCTCGGTACCGAAAAATCGAATGACCGCATAACGTCTCTCTGCCCGTCCGTCTGTGGACAACGCTAGCGGCTAAACAGTTCAGCCGATTTTCTCCAAAATTGATATTCCTCAATCGATCTACCAGATGTCACGGCCCCTCCGATATTTTAAATTTAGGGGGAGTACTTTACATGAAGCCTCTGAGCCAGCAGAGCTCGCGTGCGGAATCTCTACACTTGGTAACGTCATATTGGAAAGATGAATGATGTCTCAAAACATTGACTTTCTAGCTTTTCGACAGAAACCCTTACACAAAATTTACATTTTCATTTCGTGTAACAAAGCAGACAAGAAACCGATGAAATGAACCCAGACGAAACAAAATTCTGGATCAATACAAATCCTAGCTCGTATTGCAACGCTGCCCCATGTTTTTTGAACAGCAATAGTATGCGTACATGGCTCTACTGCGTCTGCTCAGTGTCTTGCTTCTCGAGCGCCTCGCTCACGGGCAAGAGAATAGCAACATATATTCCATGCGCATACATGTAATCTTCCTTTTCTCAACATAATGCACCTTATGCACACACACATAGACATGCACTTGCACTTACATGCTAGTTTTCGGGAGCCCAATCGGCATGGGTAAACAAATGAAATACCGAACGAAATCTAAAAGTCGTATCCTGAGCACGAGAGCGTGTACAGCTTTATTGTTCCCTACTTGAATTTATGAGCTAAACGTAATTATTTCGATTTGAAATGAAATAATCCAGAAATGACATTGCTAAATAAAAAGGTCGCAGGAACCAAGTCACGTTCAAGAATTACGAAAAAATGGGTTTGTAAGTAGCTTTTCAAATGTTCTGCCTTGCTGGTCCAGCAAAAGCCGAATTTTCGAGCAAAGACCTTAGCTGTGTAAAATGAAGTCATTTGCGAGGGAAGAATTTAAAAAGGGACTTCCCTGATCCACGTTTTCGTGATTTCTCACCTGGAGAACAACGAGCGAATGAAGTTTACGGGCCACGAACTGCTGTCCAGTTCCAGCCTTTTTACAACCAGCTGTAGAAATGAACCAGATGACTTAATTGATCTGTGAAAATACGAGAGGCCTTCTAACGAGTACTACGCATGAGTTACCATGAGTTCTCGAACATTTGACAGTGAAATAAGAGCGTACTAGGAGTAATAAACTACGAGAGAATCAAGAAAAGGCAATGCGAAGTGGGTACGATTTTCACATGCTTTCTTTTCTATTGAACATGTACTCTCTCATCTGCGAACACTGCCTTCCTATTAGATTAACTCGACTAATCCTTCTCCCGTTTGATGTAAATTTTAATGAGGCTCAATTCGTGGTTTACCGTGCTACCAGTGATCACTGTTTACCATAGATATCATTCGTACCTTCTCAGGTTTCACTTGTGCTCTTTGTTTACATTCACAAGCAGCGGACCGTGAACAGAAGCGGACTCCGTCAGGCGCAAAGATCGTCGTGCAGGGGAATTTTCTATGTTCCAGTGCATCAACATCGTACACCAGTAGCATCACTCTAGCTTCTAATATGAAAAGAAATTCTGTTTCTTTTTCTTGTTATTTTGAAAGTTTGGTGAGTGCAAGCTTTCTTTGAATCGAATTCTTATCATTATAATTACGTTATATGGAATGAAAGTAGCATCTCTCCAGTTTCTTCGTAATACATAAAGGTAGTTCCGATGTAGTCTTTATTATGCTTCTGGTCAGTGAATCCACATTTCTCTTGCACTAAGCTGTTACTAACGCAAACTAATGATACATACACACACACACACACACACACACACACACACACACACACACACATATATATATATATATATATATATATATATATATATATATAAAATGTTGGAATTTTTTAAAATTATTTAATGAGATTGAAATATTCCAAGCTATCCTTATATTAAATTATTTTATCAACGGCTTAGTTCACACGCTATGTATAACCATAATTTCTAGTTCCGAGAAAACCGTGCTTGGAAGTATGTAAAGGTGAAGTTGCTTTTGGAGAAACAATATTTGCTTTGTGGGAAAACAACATGATCCCTCTTATATGGACATCCAATCTTTGTTCTTTAGGTAGATATAAACGATGGTTCTCGAAAAACTGTATTAACCCCAAAATGATCATGACGGACATATAATGATTGTGTACTAAACCATTGTTGAATCATATGCATTATACAACTAGATTTTCCCAGATGAATATTGCCAACAAGTTTTTTTACCTAAACATAGAAATTTCGTAACGAAATAGAACGACTCGCTCGCCGTGAGATTCCTCATATATTCATAGGAGAGCGAACCAACTGCCGCGGCCATCGTAAATCGCGGACATGGAAAGGCTCAGGTCGATACGGGTGAGCGGACAACCTCTGCCATGATTCTTCGCCGCAGTCCACCAACTGTTGCGCGTGTTTCCCAACCATTCGCTTCTAGATTTCGCGAGCGCCGGGCACTGCGTGCCGGCCGCCTCCCCATCCGCTTGCCTGTCCGCCTGCCCGTCCGCCTGTCCGCACGTGTCCCTGACCGGCCTCCGCGCGCTCCCTGGCCTGGATACTCTGGATCAGCGATGCGATATCCACAAGAAAACATCGATGTTGCCGAACATCAATTATCAAAACCAAATCATCACTTAATACATCGACCAAAAACCATCGATGTTTTTAAATATCGATGTTGTTAAACATTGATGTTTTAAAGTTTGTTTAGTAACCTCTAACGTTAAATTCGTTTGCAACAAAATTTAATTTGACAGTGACTTATTAATCAATAATTAAAATTTTACTGACAACAAAGTTGTACAACGTCTATCCATGTGCGAAATACCGGAAAGACGAAGGAAATACCTGGCAATCAGAATCATCTCGAGCGAGGGATGTTAGATGAAGCTAGATGAAGATAGAACTAACCGCATTCGTTTCGATCCAATACAAACAGATATTGGTACCATCATTTAATGTTTCTTATTTGAACTTTTACAAAGTTGTGATTATGGGCGTCTTTCACCCATGAACAAAAAATTGAAAACGTAAAAACCATAGATGTTAAAAAGACATCGGTTTCAGTACATATTTGTTTAAAACATCCATGTTTAGAAAATATCGACATCGAAATCGCATCCCTACTCTGGATCGCCACTGTTCTCGAAATCGCCGAAGGGAAATGGGTGGCGATGCAGATGGTGGGTGGCGTGCATCGAAATATTCTGCTCTTCACATTGCAGCTATATTTTTTTTTTATTTGCAACCGTTTCTTCATCTCGAATGAATTCAATCTATACAAATACATTTTTTTATTTGAAATTGTAGTTTTAAAAAGGACCGTATTCCCCAAGTACCTAAATGTTCTAAGCTCATTGAATTTCCAAAAGATTTAAAATATTTTGACTATCAGAAAAGATGGCCAATCAGAAAAACTTAAAATCAACTTAAATGTTGCTTAGTCCAATGGTACTTATGAGCTAGTTACACAATGGAATAAGGAACTGTGAACAGAAAAAATGCATGTCATTTAATTTTTATTAATCATTTTAGTTCAAAGTAACACATTGCTACTCAGTATTCGGACATAGAACTTCTTTTTATCGCCAGCATAGAAACGTACCAAAAGTACTTTGCGTACTTGTTCTATACTGTCCGTACTGAAAATACAACAACTAGGAAACAAATACGTACCAAACCCTGAACGGAAAAAATACACATGTCCTCAGGATTGTCAGTTGATTGAATATGTATTTAGCCCAAACAAATCGTCATAAAATTAAGATATCGAATAAAATAAAAGTGACTTTCCATGACACGACGGAATTCCTAGACTCGACCTACCGGCCTGACCGGCAACTCTGCTTCTTTAAAGCGTATGTGACGTGTCGTAGAACAGATTCGTGGATGAGTACTCGTCCAGTGGGACAAACAAGAAGCAGAGGCTGAGAAAGCGAACACACACTTCGTTATCGAGGCGGATCGCATGAGATGCAAGCGCTACGAGTCGCAGCCCTCTCGTAGTTCAATTTCGTGGCTCACGAGTCCACTCAGCATTCCTTGGAGTGTGGAGATCATTTGGAAGACAAACACAGAGGTACCTGTGAAATGAACATCACCGAACTCGCAGTGAGATGAACGAAGTGCGTTCGTTCCGTAACATTGTTCTCATGATTGCTGACGTATATTCTTTACAGCCTGAAAAGTAATGTTTCTGTCTATACATTTACTGTCTTGGTTGTCGAGAGCTAATACATATTCATTATTCATTTGAATTTTTAAAACGTTTTACTGTTGCTTTTTATCTGTTGAAGTAGTAAACAAAATGAAACTTCTTTAACTTAGTATTTTATGGAACATGGGTAAGTTGGTACATTAAAAAAATCTTTAAAACTCACAGTTCCCTGATACTCTTAAATGAAATAATTGGGAAAACAATAACTATATAGAAATGTTGAATGAGTAAAATATTAATTGAATACAATCACATTGCCATCAACAAACTCATTTCAGTCATGTCTCCAGAGAGGCGGCGAAGAGTACGTCAAGACTAGTTAGTCACTAATCATCATTATTTGAATCTCAACTCAAAAGTAACGGGATTAGGATTACAGAATTCAACCTCGCTTTTATGCTATTTGCATTGAGAAAATAAAACAGTGTGTGCTTGTACTACATTTTAATACGATAGTGTTTAGGCTTCATTGAAATTCCTATTTCAAACTTGCAGAATGAAATTTTGTTTTTGTATTTACTTACTTACTTACTTACTTACTTACTTACTTACTTACTTACTTACTTTATTTATTTATTTATTTATTTATTTATTTATTTATTTATTTATTTATTTATTTATTTATTTATTTATTTATTTATTTATTTATTTATTTATTTATTTGTTTATTTATTTATTTATTTACTTTGAACTTCGTGATTTATTATGATTAATATCTCTAATTATTTTATTAGTATCACTACCACTTTGGATCGCTGTTTGTATAAAAAACTCGAAATAAGGGTACATTGCAGTTTCCCTTCCTTTGCCTGCGACGCGCACGGCTGCAAGCAGCACCCGCAGGGCATATGCGTGACGTGGCGGTGCGTGCTTCTCTGCCGGCTCTGGCTGGCCCCGTTGCGTCGAACGGCCTTCAGCCTCCGCCACCCCTTTCCACCCTCGCCGCCCCCGCCGCCCCCATCGCCCCCGTCGCCCCCGCCGCCCCGCCGTACCCCGTCTTCTCATCCCTCGCCATCCCCGCCGTTCTCACTGCCCCCGTTGCCCGCGCGGCCCTCGCCTCCCGCGCTCCCCCAGCCGCCGCCCCCAGCCGCCGCCGCCGCCAAATTGGTGCCGTCGCCGCGTCGAATGATGACCACCTGCCGCCTTCGCTTCGCTTTCGACCGTGAGGCGACGGGCGAGTGCTGCGGTTCACGCCTCGGTCGCCCGCAGTCTGGGAAACACGTCATTTCGGACGCGCTGTCAACACCTTGTCACGAACTCGGAACATGTGGTCTCTACACACGCCAAAGGGAGAACGTTTTGACACATCGGAAACAACTGGGGTTCCCTGGCTGTGGGACTGAGCTCCGCCCTTGGAAAGAAAAAAAAAGTAATTTTACTTGTCTGTTTTAATGTGTGTCCCATGAGTTAAAAGGTATATTTCATTGAAAAGTTACTCATTTATCTGACAACAAAAGCATGGGAAATAAAAGCATTGTACATTAAAATTAATCGTTTTTAGTGTTTCAAGAAATTCCTTCGGCAATTAGTTTTGAATACCCTCCAAGTTCATACTCAATAGGGTTAAATAACTGAAACATAATATGCAATTAAAGATAACCTTCGTGCTTAAATACAATATTCATTTGTCTTCACATGTACTGTTTTTACAACCGTGATTGTTAAGTTGGAGTATGCAAGAAGTATAATTCTAAATTGATACGAGGACTTGTACATAACAAATCGCATTGCTTAAGTCAAAGAAGCTTTGTTTTCACAAAATTATTTATGTTGCAAGTTTCCTATTATTTGCCATACGTTTCATTTATGATATAATATCGAGGTTGGCTGAATTAAATTTCTGGCAAACAATTACAACCATATTCTTTAAAAAAATAATTTTAATTCATTTTAAAATGAATATCATTTGTTTCTGTTGTTTTTGTAGTTTTTAAAAGTTTTAGTGACCAAAGAAACTCCATAAGAATGTTTTCCAAATTTGTCGTTCCTATGCCTTCATTTTTGTTCGTGTGTAAATATTAAGTCTTGCAAGTTAGTAATACGTGACTATCAACAACAAACATCTATTCCTCGGACCTCAAATGTCTACAGCTACATAAACATAATATTCTTAACAACAGGATCGTAATAAATTTCTCTTAAATACTCGTTCTTAAGCGACTTTTAGATTGGGAAATTTCCCTGTTAACGGCTTACGTAGGAATCTTCGATTCGAATAATGTAAATATGAAATTGTTTGCGAGCGAAAGATTGGAAAAATAACATTAAATGTTCAAATATATTTTAATGAAAAGGAGTGTATTATTGTAAATGTTCAGTCCTTCACGTCTCTGCAATGATTTTTTCTAGATTATAATGTGTTCCGACATTTCCCAATCATTTGCTAGGCCTAACATCTAAAAAATACCGACTGATAAAACAAATATAAGAAATTGTAACATTTCAACTGCTAATGTTGTCCTTTATTTACTCATATAACTTGTGAAGGCGAGAATAAAGTGGAAATATTATAATGCGAAAGTACTGCGTTATTCAAAAGAATTGTAATAAATTGCGATGATGCATAAGGAAAAATATTTACCTAACGTAAGCAGTAATTTCAAGAAATTGTGAAACTTCCTTACTCTGAGTTATACGCGTGCACTATTAATCAAAATAATTCCGAGAGTGATCAGTTGCAAAGGCAGTGTAAGAATACCGGAGGTAAAGAATGGCTTGCAAGTCACATTACGTCGGAATAACAAAACAGTGTGCGGGGCGAGAGAGAATTTTGCGTCCCACGCTGCGCTAATGCATGGCCCGTTTGATATGCACTCACGAGCTCCAGGTGCAACACAATGGACCGTACGTTGAGGTGTTAAGAGCGAGAGTAGCGCAAGCTTTTACTCCGGGAAATAACTCAAGTCAACGATTAGAAAAGTTCATTATTTACAATTCCGGTAGTTCGTGAACCTGTGTAGCCATGCTTCGTAACCTGAAAAAGACGAGTTGAAGCCCAATATTGCCAGTAAGCTTAAATATGATTTAGTGTGCTTCCCATAAGGACAGTGTTCAAAACCAATTCTCTATTAAACATGTCCTGGTAACCAAATGTTTGCGTTTGAGTTGACTTATAAATAATACCGAATGTTTGGGAGTGTAATGAATTTAACGATGTATTTATCAATTCACCGATTAATTTAGTGTTTGTTTATTGTTTTTTATTACGTGAATACAATAAAATGTTTACATTTTTAAGGAAGTTCTATTTTGGTTCTACTTAAGTATTCTTTCTGGATACGATTCATATTACTTGATTTTTCTGTTAATTAATTAATTAATGTAAATGGACAATGTTTCTATTTGTTGTAAATTTTCTCTTCCTTGAAATATTGTATTAAAATAGTTTTCCTTAAAATATTTTACCATTTAAATTTCAAAGAGAATGAAGGAAACTAAACCTGAACACTTCGAAGGAAATCTCTCTATGAGAAAACGATGAAACTCTACGTCACAATGTTGTTGTTACCAGAAGATAATGTTATTTTATCTTTTACATCTTACGTTCACGTTAAGTATTGGTCATCTTCATGTAATATTGCCTTCTTTTCTATTTATGCCGTTCAAATGATGCGTGAGTCATTCATAAATTTCACATCATCATCATCTCGCTACAAATGAATCGTGAACTTAATTTTGTGATTCTATAGAATTAAAAAAAGAAAATACTCTAAAAGTAATTTCATGAAAGTGAGATTTTCTCATACTTCCGTTATTCTTTATTTCTCTATAGAGCTACTGCTGCCGCAACTAAATGAAGCACATTCTCTTTTTATTTCCTAGGCATTGTATTTACGAATTGTTAGGCTTTGCTATTCAGCAGGCACAAATTTTCTTCGGGTCTGATTCTTTGACTAAAGCTGAGTTTCACCAAAAGTTTGGAATATAAATATTTTCTCAACGTCTTTTCTACTTATGTGTTTGTATTTTTTTTTAGTATTACTGAAACTTGCGAATGTTTTCAAGTCTTTTAATATTACATTTTCAGCACCTTGCGAACTTCCTCCTTAACCTCCCAATAATGCATGAACCATTCGCTTATGCATCCGCGACGTCTCCCGAGCACCGGCACAATGGGCCATCCGTTGACGCTGGCGGTGGCGGGGGGGGGAGAGGGGGGAGGCGGCGCTCGCGTGCAGGCGCGGGGCGCGTGCGTCGGCGGTCGTGCGCCCCGGGCGGGATCACGCGTGCGACCCGCCTCCGCGCTGTACCTGTTACCCCGCTGCGGCGGGCGGGGCGGGGGCGCGGGCGGGGGGCGCGGGCGGGGGCGCGGGCGGGGGCGATGCGAGCAGATAAACGGTGCGGAGGGGCGCGAGAACCTCACGACCCGGGTCGCGTCCCGCGCACTTACAACACGCAGCGCCGGCCGCGACGCCCAGCCGCCGAGCGGAGCGCAGACGCGATCGGGAAGAGCGCGGGGCGGGTTCGGGAATTTGGCGCGAATCTCTGACTTCGTGCGTTTTTAGTTTTTTCAAATTAGTTTATTTCCCGATTGTCTTTCCAATAGATGGTTTTGTTCAGTCGTTTTCCCATGTGAGTCATACATGTGCGACGGAAGTGAAAGAAACATTAATCCAAGACATTTTCGAGTAATAATTTACAAAATTGTAAAAGAGAAAAAGTGGACTTAATATTACGAAAATTACAGTAACATATTTGAACAAGTTATCTAAAAAAGATATTTCACATACTAATTATTTCACATATGAATCTTATTACGACTAAAAGCCATACGGGCATGCTTTATTGAATCTATGACTACATTTTCTGAATGTCATGATCAAGTAAAATCCATGATGTAATAGCTGCTGTTCATTGTGCAGGGTCTATTACAGTAAAGCAGTAAAGCACATCCCTGTCTTGTATGTATGAAGGATAATAAAAACGAATGTTTAGAAATGTACCGATGAATACAAGCAGCTATTGGGTTTTCCTGGAAAATTACAAATTGTAAGTAACGTTTATGAAGGCTACTTCACAAGTGAAAATAATAAATATTATTTGAAATCATTAGTATTTATTTCATTGAATATTAAGTAATATCAATGAGCATGATAGTTAGAAAGTATTGATCATACGAGTAAAACGTTACAACCTCTAATGCTCAAGCTACTCAGACAATTCGTCCCTGGTTTGTGGTTGAGTGAAAATTCTAGAAATATCATTAGTTCATATTTCTCCAGACGCTGTAATTCATAAAATTCAGAGTACTAAGTGTTAAACTAGACATCAGTTTGAATTATGAAATGGTATGGATGGTATCACTGAGTGGAATGAAAGATTCGACGAATTGCTTCTACACATATCATTACGTGAAGAAATAATACTACATGAGATGATGATTGATACAAATATAGTTTTTCCACATTCAAAATCATCATAATTTTTTGTTCTCTTGATGACTTCCTTCTAGAGGTAGTTCAACCATTGTGGAATTATTGTTTGATGTTCGTATAAAAATACAAGAAACAATTTTTCACAAACAATTCTTCAACAATACATGTACCAAAGTATTCTCCACAGACGCCTTCTTGTGTGCTCTTTGAGAACACTTATTTTACTAATAATGGCATCATTTATATGTTTACAATCACAATCAGATTAATTGGCCACTGACGACAGGTGAATGAAATGCAAGTACATTGAAGAATTAGATAGTTAGTGAAAGATTCATTTTTTATTAATCGTATGTTTTCAACAAAAAACTGCCATTAGGCTGTAGAGTTTCAAGAGCCTCGAGAGAGCAAAGACCATCTCTTTCTAGATGTCTTGGATCCTACGAAGTATATAGTAAATTGATAGAAACTGTAATAGTATGTTTGTTAAAATAATAGCGCTACTTTCCAGCCCTAATCTACGAAATATTTAGTGTTTAGACTTATTTAAGGAATACAATGAAAACAAAGAAATATAAGAAACTATACGCTTTATTAATTTTATAACAATAATAACTATAATAATAATAGTAATAATAATAATAATAATAATCATTATTTTACGATTATATATACATGGAGATCAAAATGCCGCCGTTTGCAGGCGTCATCAAATATATAGCATCTTTTCTTTCTTCTTTGGTCTAATGCAAGTCGGTGAGGATTGTTTAAGTTTTCCGTTGAAAATCAAATGTCCAGATACAATTCCTTAAGACATATACACGCCAGAATGCTCTGTAAGTTATAAGTCTTTATAGCAATCAATATTTTTAACCTACATATTCTGGTATGCGTTCTTATAATTGCAAAGCCCTCTACCCCGCTGACGTACGCCGGTAATGAATGCAGGTGAAGTTCTTTCGTACACCCGCGGTGCCGGTACTGCGGCGGCGGGTCGCCGGCCTCCGCCCGCGGCGGGCGAGCGCTTTTCATCTGGAATTCCTGCGGCGCGGCGCCTTTGCGTCACCGCGGGGGCGGCGCGGGTGGCGGCGCATCGGCCACCTCGAGCGCCCACGCCTTTCTCCCGCCTCCGTCGCCGCCGCCGCCGCGCGGGGGTGGAGGCGTGGTGGCGGGTGGGGGCGGGGGCGGGGGCGGAAGCCCGGCGCGCGCGCGCGCTGCCTCCTTATCGCAAGCGCGGCGTGAAAGCGACGGTCACGAGCGACAAGTGAGCATCGCCCGGCGCACGCCGCGGCCGCCGCCCCGGCCCCGGCGACGCCCGCCCGCTCGCAAACCGCGAAGATGACGGCGCGGGAATGATGGGGCTCGCAGAGGAGGGGTAGACCGAACCAAGCTGAAATATTATCAAATCGAGCTAATTAATTTTTATAAAATTCTGATAATTAATCAAATAAGAATGTGACACACAAAATAAATTGATTCATTTGATGAAGTTTCCACCGGCTGAAGTGGCTCAGGATATCAAATAATGTCACAGTAGTGCCTCCGACCGAACCAAACTGAAATATTATCAAATCGAGCTAATTAATTTTTATAGAATTCTGGTAATTAATCAAATAAGAATGTGACCCACAATAAATGATTCATTTGATGAAGTTTCACCGACTGAGGTGGCCAAGGATATCAAATAATGTCACTGCAGTGCCTCCGACCTGGGGGTCCTAGGGTTCGTGTCCGGTTGTGGGTGGGATTTTTATGCTAGCTGGATAGCTAGGTTGAGTTCAGCCGCTCTCTAGAAGAATTGTAGCGGCCGGCTGTTCCGATCGACAGTTTCCCGTGGTTTCACCGATCAACGCCAAGCGAATGCCGAAACAGTACCCTAATAAATGGGGCATTCACCGCGTGTGATATTTCTATCCTCTTTCCTGTCCTGTCCATACTCATTACTTATACACAGTTACTCTGACACACACTATACTCCTTACGAGGGACAGTCGGAGCTTATAGCTTCTCGCGGTGGGACAGTGTGTGGGAGACACGTGCTTGGAGAATTTCTCGCCGATGTCTAGGTCGGCACCAAATCTCGCTGCCATCTAGCGGGGGAAGAACACCAACGTGATAAAAAAAACGTACACTACACTTACAAGACTAATGACTAGAACAGTTGTCACTCGAAATAGTCGACCAATGAATGGAGTTATGGCTCAGTTGCGTACACACTTATTAGGAAGTGGAAAGTACGAATAATTATTTAAATCATTCGACATTAGTCGATGATGGCAATGCCATAACTAGGAAATAAAAATATCTTGTAGCTACCAACATTCAAGATAGTTTCCAGTCATAACTCTTTGTTTAGTGATTCTGGCAGGTGTTCCTGCTGATTGCAAACTTAGATTTCCGCAGATCATCTCAGAATTTCAATAAACAAATCTGTACTCGGTTTATAGCCAATAGAACGGAATATATTTTTCGTTTACATAGAAAGAAGAGGTATGTTTGCATTGATTAATAAATGACTCGATGTTGAGAAGCTTTTTAGTACATTAATTTTTGGATAATCAGTACAATATGTAAATAAATAAATAAATAAGTAAATAAATAAATAAATAAATAAATAAATAAATAAATAAATAAATAAATAAATAAATAAATAAATAAATAAATAAATAAATAAATAAATAAATAAATAAAATGTAAATAAGTAAATAGGGAGATAAATAAACCAGAGAGGACGGCTTTCCATCATACACTGATGGGGCAAAAATTTGATATGCCGGTCCGGAAGGCCGAGATTGCTAAGGTAGTAGTGCCGTAGCGATCTCGGGCCGAAGGATTGCGGGTTCCCGCCTCGGGCGTATTTATGTTCGTCCTTTCACCATCACCATGTCTTCACAGTTACCATCCCGTTAAATGCAATAGTTGTCGCTAATGACCTAGAAGTTTATGCGACCTTACGTAACATTTATAAAAAAGATAGGCTCAGTTCCGCGGCGAAGGCGAGGAAGATCGCGGCCGGAGCGAATTTGCCGTCGCCGCCGCCGGGGCCGCCGGGGCCGCGTGCTGCAGGCGGTGGCGCGAGAGATGGCGGGGTGGTGGCGGTGGTGCCGATGGCGCAGTGGTGCCGGGGGTCGGCAGAAGCGGCGGCTTTGAAGAAAGGAATCCGCGTGTCGTGCAGCGGCGAGGGAGTGACTCGTGGTTTAGGATGCTTTATTGGTTTTCGCGATGGAGATGATAAGAAAGGAGGTCAATGACTGTTAGTGGAATTGCTTTCTAGGGTGTGACGGGAGACTTGGAGAGGAACTGATGAAATCTGCGTGAAGAAGGCAAGGGAAAGTTCCCTTCTTTCGTTCCCGTTATTAGGTGAATTTGCATGGCAGATGAAATTACGAAGTTGTCTTGGAATCTATATGTTTTGTACAGAATAATTACGATGAATGATTGTAACTCATTGGTTGACATAGTTGTGGTGTAAAATACACGCCCACCTACTTTAAATTCGAATCGAATTTAATTTGTATGAATGGCTATTCGTGTACAGGAAATATTTTTATAATTACTATTGAATACTACGCATACCAATTTTGAATAATCTGAAAATAACTACAATTGAACGCCTTGAAAGTAAAATTAATTACGATAAATTATGATCATTTTAACGGTTATGTTTAAGATAAGACTAAAAAATTTAAAAAATGCATTTCACGTGCGGAAAAATTGCTTGGAATTTTTTGTTTTACAAACTAGTGAGGATACAGAATATTAAGCGTACTAACGTCTTGGCAATTAAATCGATTAATTGTGCAGTATTTTTGCTCCGTAACAAATGCTTCAATGTCAGGGATCAATGTTACTTCTCAGCAAAGAGTGGAAAACTTTTCAGCCTAAAACATTTATGACTAGTTCATTACATTAACCCCGAGATACAACGGTCCGCTTAAAATAAGTACGAAATTGAATCTGTTGCATTCTCATGATAACATACAATTGCAATACAGAAATTATTCACTATGCGCACGTTTTGTTGAACTCTGCTTTTGCTTGTAATGGTAGGAGCATAGGGAAGGGAGAGTTACTATTTTGTTAGCAATGCAGAAAAATCATACTTGCAATTTGTTTATCGATTCAAATAAGTTTTCTGTAACTCGGGATTCTGGAACTCCAGGAAACGTGCGCAGATGATCTTCTCCCCCATACGTCACATTCTGTTTTTACTGTTTTTTCACTAAATAAATCTAAATCTAAATATGCGGGAAGCCTACTATTGTGGGGGCTTGAGAAACTTTGAGTAAGTGTAAATCACATACTCATTTTAGTCCAACCATTGCTTCACCGACCACCAGCTCTGTCCTACTAACCAATGGCAGAGCTCTCAGGTCGGAATAAGCCGGAGGGTGCGCCGTATAAAATGAGGGGACCACAAATGCGGGTGGCCACGCCCCCTCCCCCGTCTTTGGCGATGCGACTAATGAACAGTCATCGGCCCCCCCTCCGCGCATAGCTCCCCGAGCATTAGCATTCGGTGGGAGCGCCCCCCGGCCACTGCGTTTCCCGGGAAGCGGCGAGCGTTGCTGACATGGCGGCGGCGGGCCAGACGAGCAATTTCCACTCTCACACAATAATATTCATGGGCTTCGTCTACCCCCTAATCGAGCCCGACTCATCTCAGGCGATTCTGTCGCATCATTTCGGCTTCAGGATTTTCCTGCGAAAGACCTTAATAGACTGGTTCTTTGCATAAAATCCTTCCTTCAAGTGAAGACCCAAGAGTGCGGCCCCCAGAGCCACCATTACTCAACCACCACCAACCTTTTGTCATGATTCAATCTCTCTGCTGGGTTACGTGAGTAACGTGTGTGTTGATTTCCGCGTAATATGCTACAATGAAACTGGAGGATGGAAGTGGAGAATAACAAAAGGACTTCTTAAGAAAATAGAAATATTTCGAAGAAGTTAATATACTTAATTTAACTATTCTGCCAAAGTAATCTCTCACCCTTTGAGGCTTAAAAACTCCATATCATCTTTGTAACAATTATTTTATTATCCAATCACTGGTAATACCACGTGTATAGCCGCCACTATCTTTTGCCTAGATTCATTTATGTACGTACCTCTAACCACCCTAGAGTGTTCCCGTGAATTTTAGTATCCTACATCTAATTTATACTTTCGAGCTTCTTTAGACATCCGATAAGTCAGTATTTACTTTGTGGTTTTATGACATTTAACGACTCTTATTAAAGATTTCGTGCTGCAAAAGGACATCTGGATCACAGATATTCTGGTTCAGTCTATGCTATATTAAAACTTCCTTCCCTAAACCTGTACAAATCGATATAACTCCTTATTAAAAAAAAAAAAAAAAAAAATTTGAAAGAGGAAACTTCAACCACCAACTCCACAACCTCCAGCAACCCCACTCCCCCGCAACCATGTTTCCCATTCTGATCTCCCCCAGAATCACCTTCATGATTCCCATAACAACTGTAACCACCATCATCAATCGCATCTCCACCCAGCCACCACCATCAGCAATCCTATCTCCACTTCAGCCGCGACCATAACCACTCCCACCACCACTGCAGCCTCCTCATTACTTATAACACGATCAAAACCACTACTCCCAATCGCAACCACCATTAATATTTCCGTCCCCACCTTACCCATATTCGCCTCAACAACCATCACCGCCCCCACCACTACCGCAGCCACCCTTCATTCTCACAAACCATCATCCCCGTCACCACGACACGCACCACCATCCCCCTGCCCCCAGCGCGTGGCCGACGCCCCCCCCCCCCCCGCCACCACAGCAACCACTCTATTCTCACCAACCACCATCCCGGTCTTCAAGATACACACCACTATTCCGCCTCCCACGCTGCGTGGCCACCGCCCCCCTGCCACAACACGAACCACCCCTCGTCACTAACAACCATCCCCGTCTCCACCACACGCACCACCATTCCCCCTCCTCCCGCCGTGTGACCGATGCCCCCCCACACACACCACAGACACCACCTCATCCTCACCAATCATAAACTCCGTCTCCACCACACGCACTCCACCTCCCCCTACCCCGTGGCCGCCGCCTTCCCCCCGCCACCATACCAACCACCCCATTCTCACCAACGACCATCCCCGTCTCCACGACACGCACCACCATTCCCGCTCCCTCACCGCGTGGCCAACGCCTCCCACGCCACCACACTAACCACCCCATCCTCACTAACCATCATCCCCGTCTCCACCACACGCACCACCACCCCCTCCTCCCGCCGTGTGACCGATGCCCCCACACACATATACCACAGAAACCACACCATCCTCACCAACCATATACCCCGTCTCCACCACACGCACCCCATCTCCACCTGCCGTGCCTCCTCCTCCGACGGCCCCCCCTCGTCACCACAGCTACCACTCTCACTAACCACCATCCCCGTCTCCACGTCACGCACCTCCATCCCCCCTCCCCCGCCGCGTGGCCGACGCCCACAGCAACAACCCCATCCTCACCAACCAGAAAGCCCGTCTCCACCACACGCACCCCACCTCCCCGTACCCCGTGGCCGACGCCCTCCCCCCCCCCGCCACCACACCGACCACCCTATTCTCACTAACCACCATCCTCGTCTCCACGACACGCACCATCATCCCCCCCTCCCCCGCCGCGTGGCCGGCGCGCGCCGTTCCCAGCCGAGCGTTGCTTTCGCGCGGCGCGCCGCCGCCAAGATAAACAACTCGCGGGCAGTCCTCGATAGCGTAAATCTTCGTGCCTGCCGCGGCAATTACGCCGTCGATGCGCCAGATTGGGGGAGGGGGCGGCGGGGTCGCGGGGGCCGCGGGTCAGCGCGGCTTACCCCGACCAGCGCCGCAAAGCAAAGAAGGCAGGCTGTTAGATACGGGCAATTTCAGATATTCCGTTCCACAAGGCGCCCACGGACCCATAAGAAATGTGCAAGGGGAGTTAAAATAAGTGAGAATTGAAATTTTTGAGAAAGTAATCCATTAAACGGTATTTTGATATTATTATCTCAGTTTTAAGAAGATTTTATGAATACAAATTTGGGTGTTTTACTTAATGAGGAAACATTGTTTTCAATTCTGGCAGTTTTCTGGATTTTTCGGTCATTAGTTAAATAATACTCAAATTATTCATAGACGTAAAGTAGCTAGAAATGTGAATACTTGTTGAGTTGACTGTAGAGATCAATAGCTATAAAAATCATATAAATATCATTCAAAATTATTTTTAGGAGGTGAATGAAAGAAGATGAGAAGGGTTTTAACCGTATATAGACGAGGAAAGTAGCTGATGCAAGAGAAGAACACTCCTTGCTCTACACACGTTGTGTACAACTACGACAAAACAATTCGTTGCAAAAGCGTTTTCACTCGACAAAGAACTCACAACAAACTCGTACACGCTCATCAAAATTGAAGTTCTCAAAATTTTCACTATACGTAGAGTGACCGTGGCACCGTACCGTGTACCTGGTACCGTGATAAGTACTGTGATAACGGGCGTTGGAGTGGATATTGCATTTATAGGAAACCACAAAATAATCCCGCAGAAAGAATACTGTTGTGAGTTGCACTGACATCAACGTTTTTCTACTTTCATCTATTTCACTTTTCAATTGGTACATTTGATCATTATACTCGCTAATGAAGAATATTTACCTTCTTGCTGGAACATTCTATACTGAATACCAAAGTGCCAGAGCAGGGCGAGTTTTATCGATTTACAAATTAATTGAACCAACCTTTTTGCTTATATTATTTTAGGCTGAGTTTCCTGGTTCCTTGCAACTTAATCTGTCTATTTAAAATGGATCGTAAAACGAGGAAATTCGTACGCACGGGTGAGAGAAGGAAACGCGGCAAGGTGGCGCGCTCAGGGCAGACGGCTGGAGCAATCAACCCGGGGTCAATCGACGGCTGCAGAGTCGCGGGGGCGGTGGGGACGGCGAAGGCGGCAGGGGCGGGCTCACTTCGCGTCGCGGCTGCGCGGGATCAAATTATTGTTTGAAATTACACGGCATTACCCGTGATTTGTAAACTACGGGAGACTTCCTAGGTCTCGGTGCGCGAGGCATCGCTTCCCAGGCTGCGACCTCCGACCTCGCTCGAGACGCGAATCTCCGAATTTACGGGGTATTGAAACGTTTGATGAATCGCGTGTCGGATTAGGGGCTGTAGCGCGCTCGGCGAAAGTCGTCTTCGCGTTCCGAGCTGTGATTCCTACGCTTCGTGAGTCGTTAATTCGGCTCTTATATTAAAACTCGCGACGTTTCATTGGCACCACGTGGTGCGTAAATCACGCGCAAATTTTACGTTCGTGTCGTTATCTACGGCGTACATTAGCAAAACGCGCCGACCGAGGTGGTTTAATGTGAGGCGTCTATTGGTTACAGTTAACTCGTTCTAAGTTAATCCTTATCTCAGGAAGTAATGGAGCAATTTCGTATTGAAGTCGGGAATTTATGTGTTTATTCGTTAATGTTAGACGTGTAAAAGATAATTTTTATACTGTGCAGCAGCTGTGAAACTGATACATTTTCATGTTTTACAATATGCTTGAGTATAAATGGCTCTGAGAAGGATATTATGAACTTGAACGTCTGAGGTAAACGTGGCGTCTTGATTTATTTCGAACCTTGAATCATGAATTTAAATACGCACATAGGAGATTGTGTAACCATCGCACTATGAAATTCAAGATTGTGAGTTGAGCTCCTTAGGAAGGATTTCTTGACCACGGGGGTCTTGAAACAATATACCGGTCTTCCTGGTTGTGCTGTATAAATAAATCTCAGATGATGATGTACTTGCGTGACGTGCCTTACCTTAAGAAAATTTATTTCCTTTTATTATTCTCTCTATAATTGCTCATTCAAGCAATTCACCTTCACTCAAGCGTGCAGTTTGTATACCAATTATATTTTAATCTACAAAGAAGCCTATTTGTCGAAAAAAAATGATCGCAAGCGGACGTCACCGCGGAAAAATACGAAAAACTTGTTTGCAACATTTCAAGGTGCACAAGGTAAAATTATTTCAAGGTTACATATTGCAAGACACTTTCTTACACTATGGTCAACATTTATTATTTATTGAATTGTCTGCAGAATCTGCGCCTCTGCCGTCTTCCCCAGCATTGAGACGTCGTAGCAGAATAACTTTAATTTTTTTCTACATCTACACAAAATTATTTTTTAGATATTTTAACTTGAATACTATTTCTCATGACACTTGTGTCAGTGAGATTTGCTTCATGAATCGAAGACGTTGAGGCCCTTCTATGTGCTATTATTTGCTATCTCATTTGCATTCATTTTCTCATTGGCACAAGTTCCTGAACACATTGGTAGCTAAAGCATCTAATAAAGAGACTTCTATGATAGAATTACCCTGCTAGTTCAACTCTCCAGTTATTTTTACAACTCTGGGTAAACAATGAGACGCAACGTGTCCGTCAGAAAATATAAAAAAATATTGTTTCGAATTAGAATGTATACAACGATCTTTGGCGTACTTATTAATACAGATTACTCTGCAACCAACGCATCACTGAAACGAAGCAAAGAAAATTCTTACACGTTCTTACAAAAAATATCATTTTTATTGATGAAATCTATTATCTAAATTTGAACACATTATTTTAAGTAATTTAAACATCTATATTAATATGAAAGATACGTGTTTTGCCAGACGTGTATTTTGGTGAAAACCGTAATTATATTTTAGTGTCTGATATTGAGCTAGCAGGAAACCTACAGAAACACTTTTAGAAATTCGAGATAGAATTCGGCCACCATAACTTCTGATATTTTTTTCAATAGCTTCTATGCTACTGGCTCGACATGACAAATATATGCATAGTCTTTGGGGATGAAACAACTGGCACCGATCATATTAAAACATTTTTTCTACAAGAACACTATTTTTTAGATATCTCTCGCATCTTGTGCACCGACAAATGCTATTCTTTATATTAGCTGTCACGTTCACAATCTTTATGTAAATTATATTAGTAAAAGTAGGCGATTTTCTAAACATATTTTCTTACTTATTTCTTCTTTCTTATATTTCCTCAGTTACTAAATAAGATGTTGAGAGTCTTAGAGAACATGTAGATATAGGTACCCTAAATGTGGAATTGAAAAAGTAGAAATCAAAGTTTAGTGATTATAGAAAATGCTATGAAAAGCATTTTCTTTCCACCGCTAGAACGCGACAGCTGTTTGAGCTATTGAAATATCATTTGTTCACGAAACAAAATTGAGTTTCTACTTTACCCTCCTACTGCTAACTCCAAATTTTCCAAAAATTCACTTACACCCCTAACCCCTCATTTGAGGGGGTACTCTAACCCCTCATTTGAGCTCTCCTACTATTGTCGGGCACCAACGATACATTCTTTACAATTCTAAACCGGAGGGCGAACCCACCCACAGCTTACTGATTAATGCAAGTTACTCTTTCAACCGAAGCGTCCCTGGGGTACACCAGAGCGCATTAGCGCACCGAGCGCATGCGCGTGGGCGCGCACCGCGTCCCACGTGCGCGGCGCCGGCGCAGCGCGGCCGTGCCCGGGGCGAGGCGGGCGAAATGGAACGCGTCGAGCGGCGTCTGCGCGCGCGGACGTAATGAAACAATTACCCGGGCGCCCGCCCGCCGCCCCGCCCGCCGCTCTGCCCGTCGCCCCGCCCGCCGCTGCCGCCGCCGCCCGCCGCCGCCGCCCGTCTCACGGAAATAACTCATGGCGTCGTTCGCGCTGGCTAAGCCAATGAAATATGCGCGCGGCTGGCCAGGCGGTCGGGCCAAGGTGCACCACTGGAAGGGTCCGCGTGGAGTGGCAGCTGAGGACTAAGAGTAAAAGGAAAATATAATAGTGCAGCGACCTATGGTGCAGTGGTCGGTCGTCTTACGTTCCATCTTTGGATTCCGAATTTAAAAATTCCGGTCGAGCCTTGTGGGATTTGTGGCGGGCAAAGTGGGTTTCCGGCAGGTTTTCTCGGGGTTCTCCCGATTACCCTGCCTCCCATTACACCATTGCTCCATCATCGTTGTATGATAACATTATCATCACCCATTCATCGCATATATGAGAGAAAATGATTTAGTCCGAGAAAAGTAGAAACAATAGCAATAATTGAGGAAATTAATGACAAGTAGTAGTCGTCATGCAAAGAACTCCTTGGATTTTCAATTGAAAAATCTGCGAAATCTAACGAATGTCCACTCCAGTTTATATAGTTATGCTCCAGCATTCACATGGACGAGGAGGAAGGAATACCGTGAATTACCTCAGAGAATAACAATAAACCGTCAGAGAATAGTCTTGGAAATTTAGTTTACCAGTTTCTGAGAAATTTCGATTATTAATTTCTTGGACGACAGACACTACTAAAATCCCATCAGCAATGTTCATCATCTTTTGTCGAATAACACAATTCATAAATACGCAATAAGTTCGTTGTTTAAGCCATCAAAGACGTGTTGAAACATTGAAGTATTAAAGAAAAGTCCAGAAAATTTTAGGGAGTTTAAATCAGTTAATTTTTGACCCAGCAATGTCTTTACAAGTCACACGAGACACACTTTTATGAGTTTGCCTAATTACCGCACGAAATATGAGTACTGCACTCTAAGGGTCCACGCGCTGCTAGGAATAAAGCAGACACCGAGAATCTACGAAGTGTACAGGAATGAGGACGGATGTGAGCAATTAAACGAGTAGACAGAATAAATAAGAAAGGAGAAGACATAAATTGGATAAATGTTATAGTGAAATCATTGGGAAATACTGAGTGAAAAGTCAAAGGAAAGTTACATAATTTGCATGAACAGTTTGGAAACAAACTTATATTTACAGCGGAGATATTCAGTGCCTGTTGTGGATTTATATCATTCACCGTCATTTTATATCATTCACCGCCATTTATATCATTCATCGTTCAGTGACTAAGCACTGAATTAATTGATGGTAATTTTGAGGGAAGTAGATAATTAGCCTCCAGGTTTTACAACGTGTTATATTTTCTGTTATTTAATTGAGGGCTACCTGAAAAGTCATTTTGGGCGCACGCGAATAACTCATGGCGTGCTCCGCGTTGGGTTACCGCATGAAATATGCAGGCGGCTGCTCAGCCTCCGGCGCTGCTGCGTGAGGGTGTCTGTGCAGCAAAGAAGAAGTAGGAGCTGCGGGACAATGTTTGAGAAGATGAGGGCAGAGTGGAACGGTTCAGAAGGCAGAGTACTAACAGAAAAGAGAGTTGTTTGAGACCTTTGCTGCAGCCGGTATATAATATAGTAAGCAGCTGCTGACAAATGTCTTAAAGTTTGGTTACTGCTATGTGCTGTGTGGTGACTTTCCTATTCCATTATCAAAGATGGTTCGTCAGTTAAAGTTTTTACTCACTATTTCAGAAAGTATCACTTAAAAACGGACATTGTCAGAGAAAGACGAGAAACATATTTGGAATACATCGATTTTTAAATGTGAATTTGCAGTTTATATTGGCCGTGTTGTTAATGTACATAATCAGAAGAGAAACAGGACAACAGACGTGAATTTTTGGTTTTCCTCTAGTCTTTCCGTAAAGACTTGGGTTCTCCCTAGTCTTCTGTAAATTAAGGTGTAAGATGATTCCAATTAAAAATAAAGGTAAATAATATATGTTCTAAATTTCGTAAACATCGTAACATTGTAAGTATAATAACAAGACGAAACTTTAAATTTAATCATGATGTGCGATGAATGGGTGAGCTAAAGGTTTGGGTAATGTTCCAGAATGTCAGCATATTAATTTGTTAGCCATATTACATCTCCACAAACCACATGGGTGGTCTTCAGCGCCTCATGTGGATTAACGTAATTACATAATTCATCTGCGTTTAGTACACAACATTATTGCGAAAAGAAGCCCTGAATTAATAGCGGTAATACTTAACATCTAAGGTAATTAGTCCTCCCATCTTATATGGTGTTATATTTTCGGCAATTTAATCTAGGCCTCTCTAAAAAGTCTGCTTGGGTGCAGGAGAATAACTCATGTCGTGGTTTGCACTGGGTTACTTCATGAAACACGTGGCTACCGACCGAGGCATGTTCGCGCATGGTCCATAAGGAGCAGGAAAAAAGCGGTCGCTGTGGCAGTGACCGTGTAATGAGGGCGGGGCGGAATGCTGACGAGGGCAGACGACGTTCGCAGTTTAGACCGGCAAGGAATTATTGCTATCGTCTGAGGGTTGTTTACTGACTAGCGATGTTGACAACCGGGAATGAAATTCCGTTACGGACATACAACTTGTTTTTGTGTTCCCAAAGAGTCTTAGAGTTCTAAAGCGAGTTATAACGAACTGTTTTTTGGGTTAATATTGGTTAAATTATCTCCTAATGTCGAACCATTTAAAGGAAGTAATTTCCATTTAAACTGTGGTGATCAAATGAGAAGCAACTTCTGCTTGAAGAATAAGAGTAAAAAAAGATTGATGAATGAGATATTGAGATATGTCTTTCATATTTTCGGATAAAAATATTCGCAAGTAAACGACACTACCGTGAGAGTGAAGGAAAATCATTTTTAATTAGATAAGGATTCATTGACATGCAAGATAATGATTTTTGACACCTAACTGAAAAAAAATTATTAAATCCAGCGTTTGCTAATATTAAACTGAATTTGTATTACCTAACACATTTCAAAATATGAAAATTTATTTTGATTCATCATTGTAGGATATCACATTAATCAATCGTTTGATTCTTTCTATTTACAAATTTTCCTAAGTTCTCGTATCTCATTACGAAAGATTGAAGACTCCCATGCCTTATACTAGGAAGTTCACATGTGCAAAATAAAAATAAAAAGGGAGTTTAATTTTTATTGAATTAAATTGACCTCGTTTAAAAAGGGGAATTTCTTGTTTCGAAACTTTAATGAATTCAAGATTTAATATTAATATTTTACAAATAAAAATATATTGCTATTAATAAGGAATTATAAACCAATTTCGACATTAAAATACGAGTGATAAGTTTATATTAATAGTCTTAAATCAGTTATATTGAACAATACATCGATATCAACTTTTTCAACTGAAATCCGGACCGACTGAGGTGGCTCTAGGACAAATGTGTGAGAAGCAACTGTTGTCATTGCAGTGACTCTGACCGGGAGATTCTAGGGTTCGGGTCCCGACCGTAGCACGATTTTCGACACTAGCTAGATAACTAAGCCGAATTCAGCCTCTACCTGGAGGAGACTTCTTGTGGCCAACTGATCTAATTGGTAGTTTTCTTACCAAGAGGAATGCTGGAACACTACGCTAAATTATGGGCCAAGGACGGAGCGCGATCTTTCCTTCCTCTTCCTTGTCCTACCCTCACCACGTTCTTACACACACTTACACTTACAGCTACCTACCACACACATCGAGGGACCTGTCGCGAGCTTCTAATTTGTCCTGACTGGGGCAGCCACCTGCTGGTGGGAGATAACTGGTTGGGGAAAATCCCGGAAGCCGACATGTAGTTCGGCGCCGGATCTCGCCACCCAGCGAGGGAAGATCGCCCCCACTTCCCATGATATGAACGCGCACTATACTTACGGGACTCGTGACCAATGGCAATTGGAAAACGAAACAATCAAATTCGGTGCCCGTGCATCACGGCATCGGCCGCGCTTCGCATCTACTCGAGCGCAATGCCATCAGAGCCTCGTTGCCCGCGCCCCGCGGCGGCCGGTGGCAGAACGAGACCATGCGTCTTGCGAGGGGCGGGCGGCGAGGGCGGGCGGCGAGGGCGGGCGCGGAAGATTAACGCGTTGGTAACCGCGGGCGGCGCAAATGCGGCCGGGGCGCGCCACGCGCGGTGGGTGCGGGCGCGCAATTAGGCCCCTCGCTGCGCCCCGCCGGCCGGCCTGCACTCGGGGCACGCTCCGCGCAGAGGGGCGGAATGGCACTACGAACACGATGCGAGTGCCGTGCTAGGTGCAGGCCATGCTACATGTTCCTTTCTTGTTGCACTCCATGCTAGATGCACTCAATGCTAGATGTTCCATGCTAGATGCACTAATTGCTAGATGTTCCATGCTAGAAGCAGTGCGAGCTAGTTGCACCCCATGCTACTTGCACTCCATGCTAGTTGCACTCCATGCTAGTTGCACTCCATGCTAGTTGCACTCTATACTAGATGCACTCATTGCTACATGTTCCATGCTAGTTGCACTCCATGCTAGTTGCACTCCATGCTACTTGCACTCCATGCTAGATGCTCTCCATGTTAGTTGCACTCCATGCTAGATGAACTAATTGCTAAATGCAATCCATGCTGATTCCACTCCAAACTAGCAGCATTCAATGCTACATATTCCATGCTAGATACACTCCATGCTACTTGCACTCCAGGCTAGTTGCACTCCATGCTAGATCTTCCAAGCTAAATGTACTCCATGCTAGTTACACTCCATACTAGATTAACTAATTGCTCGATGCAGTCCATATTAGTTGCACTCCATGCTAGTTGCACTCAATGCTAGGTGTTCTATGATATACGAACTGTCTTCCTGCTTGCCTGTATGTTTGTCTGTACTGGCACAACAGCTCCAGACGGGGCCAAGGCCTACCAGCGGCGTTCCGGCATTGCGGCCATGGTTAGGGTGTGTGTGTGGTTTGCACATATACATCCCTACACCGTATTCCGGTCTTCTCAAGCTGAGAAGTAAGATTTCTCATCGTCACACAGCAACAGATACTGGAACATTGCAAAGAAAGCGCACATTATAATCTACCCCGACCTGGAATCGAACCTGGAGTCTCGTTATGAAAAGCGAGCACGCTGGCCAGTGACGTTCCCTTGGGGTGAGGAGGTCAGTTTATGTAGTACCCTCAGTTAATTTGTATTAAAATGTACGTTTAAAAATTTGTTATGCTATGAACTGTTTTAATAGAGAAATTTCAACCTTGAATGAGGTGAATAAAAATGAAATAAAAAGTTGTGTTGAAATGTAAAATAATTGGAATTTGCTGCGTTTGTCGTTTGAGAATGAACTGTGTGTTTAGTATTTCTTTTGAATTCAATCGAATAACGTAAGTGACAGAATTTCAATGAACATGACTCCGTTTCCATTGGTGTTTTACATAATGTGCGATGGTCTAAATTGTTTCTTAAAACCATCTTTTCTTCTTTGAATAAACATTGTGAAGTGAATCTCAAAATATTTCGATACTTCTTATTCGAAGCGAATTATTTCTGCCCTCACAACTTTTAAACTAATCAACACATTTGGCTGTGGAAGATCCACAGTACCTAGCTTGAAATAAATGCTGTTCTGTTAAATGTATCACAGGTAGGCATGTAATATAGATGATTATATTAATGTTATGACAAAATGGTTGTCATTTTTTCCAAAAAATTTGTTCCTCTGCTGCATTTGTATCGTAAAAAATTGTATATTGTATAGTTTTTAAAGATGATTTTTGATATATTGTGTTAGTGAAACAAGTACAAGTTCTTGTAGGTTTTTATATACATAAATATTTTCATGCAGAATTGTGATGTGAATACATAGATTTCTTATTACAAAATTAATCGTTTTATTATCACACCAAAGACTAAAAGAAAATAGTTTTGAATTTTCAACGAAATTCCTGTAGAACGAGATTGTTTATTTTGTGAATATTAGAATTGCGCTTCTAAATCCTAAAATGTAAATGATTTGTAAATTGTATTCGAATTAACGATAACCATACTCTTGGACATCGTCAACATATATTGGAATTTACCTTCTCCTTAAAACCTTCAAATCAAGATTGCCAATACAATGCAATAAAATTCATAGCCATACAGTACTACTCACTTCGCAATACAGGTCGAATGTTCCCCTGAAAACTGGGCATAATAATGAGGCCTGCCAAACCCAAACAGATATTGGGCTAGTACTTCGATGATTAATCGTTGTGCAAAACATTATATAAACATAAGTAATAGTAGATAATTAATTTAATATTTTTGCTTATGTGTAAGAAATGTAGAGTATTAAATATAATTTCATTAGGGCACCAATTTTATTTGATTAACAGCCAAATAATTTGCAGGTGAATTGAATATAAGGCATTATTACAGCAACAGTATATTGAAGCACTTACGTTCCATATAAACTTCTTTTAGTACAGTCTCTTTCCTCGTAGTAATAAATTCATTGGGTCGATAAATATTCTATACACGAGGTAAAAAGCGCATTACTTACGGAACCTCATTCATTTCAACCAGATATGCAAATTCGCGGGTCTGTTTTTACTTCTCGTCCAGGTGCACGTATCCTGAAATCAGAACAGTTTAGAAACCAGACTGGTGAGCCATTCTCCTGAAGTGCACGTGGGCAACGACCACCACATCCTGTGTGTCTGTTGCCGACCGCTTCGCCTACTCGCACACACTACCTGTGGCGCCATCGCACCCATCATTGCGTTAATTTTCTCAGCAGACACATAGCTTCACCAAACCCTTCTACTGACAACGCTTGAATAGTTTCTACTATTATCAGTGCCACCCACAAGCTTCTCGCTGTCGTCGAAACCGCCTCCTCTAAAGCCATGGTTGTTAATTATAGAAGGTGGAGTATTGAGAGTTTTCTAGAAGTGCAGTCAAAAAGCACTCAGGACCTACGTGACGCACTGTAGCCAATGAGTGAAAGAGATTACATTCGATTTCGCTTTATTTCAAGCAGAAAAATTTTAATTTAACATTATTTTAAATATGGGTATCTACGGGAATGTATGGAATATATGGTAGACAACCGTTGAACTGTTTCCTCAAACGAATCAATCGTTCACCGACTCACTATACGTTTGTGTGAAGTTGTCATTTTCGTCTTGTGACTTGTATCGCAACTGGTTGTTCGCGAACCAGGAAAAAAAATTGTACACCTTAGTGTTGTAATATCATTGAATCTCGGTTATCTCCATTGCTGATACGGCGGACACTACCAAAGACATTGCCGTCGCAGCGACTGTACTCTCCTTCAGCACCACATCCACTTCCCCTCGCGTCCCTCAATCTCCCCTCGCCAGAGGCCGGCGACGTTCCAGTTCCCATCTGCGAGCGGCGCGGCACGGTCGGGCATCGAAGGCGTGGCCGTTGCTGGCCTTGGAGGCGGCGGCGGAGGCGACGCGGCACGCGCGGACACGCAGCTGCCGCCACCGCCACCGCCATTGCCACCGCCGCCGCCGCCGCCACCGTCGCCGCCGCCGCTTCCGCCGCCTCCACCGCCTCCCCCGTCACCACTACCGCCAGCGGCACTGCCTCCGATACCGCTGCCACCGCCACCGCCGCCACTGCCGCCGCCGCCGCCGCCGCCGCCGCCGCCGCCACCGCTCCCACTATCCCCGCCGTCCCCACCCCCGCCCCCGCCCTCGACCCCGCCCCGGCCACAGTCGCCATTCCCACTGCCTCTATCATCGCCCACGGCCACCACTAGCGCCAGCATAGCCGCTGCCTGCGCCACCGCCGCCGCAGACAACCCCGCCGCGGTCGCCGTCAGTCACCGTCACCGTCACCGTCACCGTCACCGTCACCGTCACCGTCACCGTCACCGTCACCGTCACCGCCTCCGCCGTCGTCATCGTGGCCACCACCGCGCTTCGGCACGTGGCAGCTTCGCGGTCGTACGTTACCTCGAGGAGTGGCAATGCGGGGGTGGCAACAGGAGGTTATGTATGTATGAACCACACTTCATTCAGAATTTAGTAGCATTGTCTTTGAGAGAGGGTAGAGCAGGTCGCTGTGTTCGACCGGTTTGGTAAAAGGTATTACTACACTTTTGTCTTTAATCTTTGTCTTATTATTCATAAGTATCAAAGCTGAGAATTCTCGAAATGGAAGTAGAATACATTACAGCACCGTATTGACGAATGTAATATGTAATCTCCGAAAAACAGATGATTATCGTATTGAAAAGTGAAAAATTAATTTGTCTAACTCATAATATACAGAATAATCTTGCATAAGCCGGAACTTATCCTTTAACGGAATTAATGAACGGATCTACTCCCTACGCCGCGAACACCAAAAACCAAAAACCGCGAATGAATCAGGGTATAACCGAAAAAACAGAACCGTTGGAGTACACCAGATCCATGATACTGTAATAAGTTTCCTTGTTACAGTATCATGTATCTGGTATGCTCTAACGGATGTTTTTAGGTGTATGCGTGGTTTTGCGTAGTTGGCATAATGATTGCTTTGAATTTCGTACGTTTATGTGAAGTGTAAATCACTGAAGAATCAATTTTGTAATTTATGCAAGAAAATAATGCTGTGCGCAAAGAACAAACGTGTCATAAAAAGTTTGGGATTATGTTAATCCAGAAGGCCGAATCTTCATTGCCAAATTGGAAATCTCTAGCAAAGCGTCAACTGGGCCCTGAAATATTATTTTATAGATACTATTTGGTACTACTCAGTGTACCCTGTCGTTCGCATCATCGCATTGTCGTCCTATTTTCACGGAGTAAGGAATCAATTTATTTTTATTTTTCCCTAGAAAGAATAAGATTTCATATTGCTCACCTGTCTTACGTTAGGTTAAGGTAGGCCTGGCATGATACTACTAATGTTATTAATACTTTCAATGACGTCATGCTTCGAAAATAAATATTTTCAAGTTCAGTATTTTAATAAAAAGTATATTTATAGTATACTGTAATGAATATATTACCGGTTACTCATTGTGTCTCGTTAATTAATGCTACTCGCTATGTCATGTAGGCCTTCTTATAAAATGCAGAGGAAAATACGTTTTTAATTTATAGTAAATGATCCTGTTGGTAAAAGAGATAATTCAGGGATAGGAATGACTACGATAAGAATATTAAGGATTTCAGGACCTGAACGGCTATTTTTTAATTATGAGTGTGCTCCCCTCTGTTTGGCAGTGTTCTCATTCTACAGATTGGCAATATTCGAACTTCACGCTACGAAATCTTCGATCCATCATCGATTTCTTCGGATAGCAAAAATAAACAAATTATTACGACCTAACACACAGTGTTTGTTCATTAAACAAATCTATTATCGGATATTGACATTTAGTAAAATAAAATAGTGATATGAGAAATTCTGTGGAAAATATTTAAGGTTAACCATAAATAATTTGATGTGATAAAATGTAATTTACTGGGTTTATTAAATCTGTTAATGATAGTAATAGATAAACCTTTCGGGTACACGCTTCTGCGAGTACTCACTCCGAAACACTGCCAAAACCGAATCCCTACACTTGCAAATGCAACAAAATTGAAGACCATATTTCCAAAGTTACGTGTAACTATTTCCTTGATTTTGTAGTTAACATATCATTGCCTATTTCCTTAGGATGCGTCTATATCACGCTGCCAAATATTGTGTTATAAAATTGGCTTTTTCCTTTGTTAATCTATATCCGAAAACCGTTGAATAATATTTTGAAGAATAAGGCTAATATGCTTTCCTGCAAAAAATGTGTTTCTTGGAGTCCTGTCACATAAGAAATTAGCGCTTCAGTATTCCGCCGAATATTGTGTTCTAAAATTGGCTTTCTCCTTCGTTAAACTATATCCGTAAACCGTTGAAAAATAAGACTAATATGTCTCCCTGCAAAAAATGTGTTTCCTCGAGACCCGTTTCGTAGGAAATAAGCGCTTCAGTATAGCGCGAGGTTTGGCCACCCCTGGCGCAGTTTATGGCCGGAGCGGGGTTGAGGGGAGAGGGCGCGTGCCGACCTGCAGCGGGGCGCGCGCCGCCGCCGCCGCCGCCGCCGCCGCCGCCGCCGCCGCCGCCGCCGCCGCCGCCGCCGCCGCCGCTTGTCGACTCCCGCTTTTACTGCTCTGGGAGCCGGTTCACGGACGCTTATTGTTACTACGTTATATTAATGCATTCGAAATGGATTGAGCGAATCGGGAGTTACGATGTGTATTCGTAATACATCATCTCGAGTAATTGAGATTGATGAATTGCCTTGTACTGCTTTTGAAATCCGATTGAAAAAGTGCACTGCTTTAAATTCTGTGTATCCTTTCCTTGTGTATCTTAAAAGGAAGAGTCTGCGACTGAAACGGACAGATTATGATTTATCTGTTTCGAACGACATCTAATAAAAATATTTGAATGAGAGACCTCGAGGCACATCGAACAAACGAGATTGTGCTCATTTGCTTCTTCTTTTTATGAGACATAAAAGTAACTCTTTAATGGAAACTTATTAAACTACTTGTACTTACTTCAGAATGTCTTTTATTTCTGATACAGGAAGGAAAAGAACATCACGGTCGACAGCTTTAAAGAAAAAAGATGTTGTGAAATTCAGAGGACTGCCAAACTGGCAAACCTAAAGTTTATGACGCTAAGTTGCTTAAGATTCATTTGCAATTAAGAAAATACACTTCACTCCAAAAACTCACATGTGCTGAAGTTTAAAAAATGTTCTGGTAAACAGTTTGGGTGAATCGGCATTGGTTATTAGTTATCATAACAATGACAATAATACAATAGATTTATTTGAATTTTCTTTTCGTACTTATTTACATACATTTTTCTCTTTACCGCGTCCAAATTGTTTTTCCTATCACTCTGAGAAAATATACCTACACTTGCGTTGGTGTTTTGCATATAACGTAGTGAGTATTAAATGAATGGGTCCACGAGAACAACAATAAGATACAACAAATCTAACTCAGTTGTGAAACATCCAATTGAACTACTTCAATATACATTTTATCGTCACTTTATCATTCAAAAATAATATTCAAATGTTTAAAAAACCTCAGAATGTAACCAAGAACAGACTTGAAAACCATGTTATTTATTAACTTTGTTTCTCAAGTAATAAAGAATAATTGAATATTGGAATTTTCTGAAATGTTAAGTATCAAAAGTCATTCCTAGTTTTTATTGAGAACATTTATTACATTTTTTGCTGGAATTCGTATACAGGTAGGGGTTCATCATTATGTACCTACGTGGAGGTGTTAAGTATGTAGTAATGGTTTTGATACTTGTTCGAGACTCCCATGGAAATATTGAATTAAATCTTCTAGATATTATCTGAATACTTATATATTATAAGACGTAACACTATTTGAGACGAATAAAGTATTTATGACCCACCACATTCGTCAAATCTCTCCATTCTTAACAGTAGCTGAAAATTGACTCATTCGTTTTTGACTGCCGAATCTTTATTTTTTAAATTGTTTTTAGAAACAAACATTTCCTATAATGGCATCTACTTACCATATTACTCATTACATTCTCATTCTCAACAATATTATTCTTCTCATTTTAAATATCAAAAAGGACAAATACTTTTAAAAATACTTATAAAGCTATGTTGATTTGTTGAAAAGAACTGAAACAAATACACAATGTAAGTAACAAATTGATTGTAGTGAATCGTAAATTTGTTTGCTGCATTGAAAAGGAATGTGTATGAACTTGTAAACGCTTTAATTTTGAAAATTTAGCGTCCTTGGATTCAATTGGACAATTTGTCAGAATGTGTTCCCGTAACTTAAAAAAATATTTCTATCTGACGTAAGAGGTCTAAGTGATTTGAATTTAGCAGGGCAGGTTGATACACAAAAAAATTTTGTTTTAATTGTTTGGATTTTTGGGCTTCTCATACCAACAACGAAACAGTAATGTTGTAGTGTGATTATAAATCGTCTGACGTTCTCGCTAAATGTCAATGCAATTAACTACTTTTTTTTACAATTTCCCCGATAAATGAAGTATTTCGAAGCATCATCGTGATCTGAATTAGACGATATCAGACATACTTTTCATTGGCAGCCGCAAAGTTTACTACATACAGTTTTAATGCCCAATTATTCCCTTCAGAATCTACGAAAATAGCGTCTTTTGATAGTGAATACATTGCGTACAATGTTGTGATTTTTCAAATACATAACATTTTATAAGTTTATATTTTTTATTGTACGTATTTTTTAAAATTAAATTAGAAAGTCAAAATTTTCTAAGGTGTTATGAATAACAAACATTTGTTGAGTATTGTAATGTTTGTATTGTATTTTTTTTATTGTATATTAGCTTTGGTGACATTTTTCACTTTCTAATATTATTTGTAATACGTGTACATTGTTACTAATTAAAGCAGGGTTTAAAAGAATATAAATGAAGTAAAGAATAGGTAGGAAGGTTCCGATTCTACCGAATCGATTCTTGTGGAATCAGTATTCGATTCCTTCGCTTCCGATTCTTGATGGAATCTATTCCAAAATGCCGGAATCGAATCAAAAGAATACTTTCATTATTGTTTTAAAAAAATGCACATTCCGGCGCTTTTGATGTACTTTCCAGGGATTTTGAATTGAATTGAATTGAATTAATGCCTTATTTTCCGTGGCGAGACTCGAGCCATCAGGCCCGCTCTTCCGTCTGACCACGCAAATTTCGCTACGCTCCTTACCAACTAGCGGAGAAAGGTGGTATTTCTTGGGCGAGAAACAGGCGATTTTTGAATTTAGCTCAGAGGCGTCATTTAGGAATTTTGTCGAGTGCCTTTATTATTAATGTAGTTATTACTTTATTATTAATTTTATAGAAGTCCATGTTGTGTTTCAATTCTACATCCCACCAAGTATCCACCTTCTGGTTCGTTCAAACCAAACCTCTTGGTTCAAATTACATTTTTAGGATTTCAATTAAAAAAAAACTTTCCTGTCTGGATCTGTGTGAAGTGGCGTTTCTTTGAATACGTTACGATTTCGTTATTTAGTTCATATTATTGTTAATGTTATAATTTATTAAATTTTTCATTTATGTTTTATTAACATATTGTTTCATTGATACATAATATTACTTCATTTTAATTTTATTATTTCATCTATAATATTTTTATCGACCACGTAGTTAACTATTATTATTATTATTATTATTATTATTATTATTATTATTATTATTATTACAATTTAATTAACACCTGGTAGAATTAAATCGATTCCGATATCGATACCTACGTTGAATGAATTTCATTCGATTCGATTTCTCAGGAAATCGATTCTTTTCTTTCGGTTCGATTCCATAATCGACTCCAACTTTTCCATATGGATTCCTTTACAGGGATCGAAGGTCCCTAAGAGTAGGAAACGAGGCAACCTGCTACTGGGAGTGCGACGGCGGAAGCGTCGCGTCGAGGCCTTCTGCTTACTTTCCGCAACTCCCCTCGCGCAACCTCGCGACGCCACTGGTAGAAACGGTTGATACGTTGGCGGCGGCGGCGGCGGCGGCGGCGGTGGTGGTGGTGGTGGTGGTTACAACGGCAACAGAGACGGTGAAGAGGTGGTGGCGGTGTGGTGATGGTAGCAGCGATGGTGACTGATGGAAGTGACTGCAACGCCGGAGGTAGAAACGGTGGATACGTTGGAGGCGGCGACGGCGGCGGTAGTGGCTGCAACGGCGACAGAGACGGCGAAAAGTCGGTGGCAGTGGCAGTGACGCGATGGTGGTGGTGGTGAGATGATGGTAGCGGCGATACTGTGACGGTGGTGGCGAGGTAGCGGCGAGGGCGGCGAGGTGGTGGGGGTTGTGGTGGTGGAGCACCTTGCGGCACGGGGGCCTGCCCGCCGACCTCGTAATTATTCGAGAACCGCGGTTCGCAGCCGCGTACACCGTGTAGCTGGCGGCCGACGCTCCACAGGCAGGCCGTTGATTTGTTGAAATAAGTGCACAGCGCGGCCGCGCCGGAGCTGCCGTAGTGGTTGCCGCGCCTTGGCCGATCAGCTTCTGCCACTCCATCCTTCCCTTCGTCCGTTATATTGCTGTCAGGTTGAAAACGTGTGGGACAGGTACTGAAATGTGCGAGATATTCTGAAAACACTGGAGAAAAGTATAATAAGTAAATTTGAAATATTATTCAATTGGAAATAAATGAAAATGTAATAATTAAAATTTGGAATGATATTTCAACACTAGAAACTGAACACCTTGTTGCTTAATAATAAGAGAGAGAATGCTCGAAATGAACACCCAGTACTTACTTCTGAGTTAGTATCTACTTGTCTGTCCGCGAGTCGCTACGTCCTATGCCCAGATACCTTCGTTTCGAGCGTATGCTGCGCCTAATATTTCGCCCTAAAGAAGGTCCCACCATGACGGCCGAAACGTTCGCATTTGTGCCAACGTTTGCACTCGTGCACCCGGATAATGGCATCTCTTTGATAATGACTACTAGGAACTACGGATTAACATCAACATAAATGTTGAATTACATTCAAAAATATGATTATCCTACAGGAGGTCTGAAGTCACATTAGTGAGGAAGTACTTTTGCGTTCTGAAGACTGTGGGTCACTTTGGACCTGCATGGTCAAGGTGAGTGTAGTCTTTATCCCATTATCCTGCAGCAACTCGGTTAGCTACTTCCACTTGCAGTGCCGTTACAGTTCGGCCTTTCGTTATTGGCCGAAGGCCTAATTGATGTCGGCGCTGCAGATTAAAAATCCGCATTGGGAACGCGCCTGAAGCGGCATTTGTTAGCGTGCCTTCCTGCAGCTGCAGTCGCGCATATGAAATGGAGAATATGCGACTCTGTCAACCCCTTGCCGACCAATCACTTTCGCTGTGATTCATAAACGAGTGTGCGAAAGGTTCAATTGGAGACGGCGCACGTGAGATGATGTTAGGGGCTAGAAAGACGGTAACGGAGAGAAAACCAAAGTGAATGAAAAAAGAAAATAAAACGTTGGGAACTGGATAAAACAGGAGGTGAGGATGTTGAAAAGAAAGATCATATTAATGCATCAAAATGTTTTCATAGAATGTGACTGGAAACGATGACAGTCTGCGGTTATTTTACCTGATATGAAGATAATAGGGTAGGTTAGAAAAATGACTACGAAAGAGCATATCTCGAATATGGAAGAGATGAATAAAATGGTGCTGTCAGAGAAAATTTCGGAGTGTTTTTCTTCAAATCGTCAGTCATTACAAGAGTTTTCGACGCATGTGATCCTCGTGAAAGAAAAAGTATTGCTCAGAGATGGTAGCTTTAATCAGAATGCGGTCTAAGGGAAAATATCACAAATAAATTAGAAGTGATGAGAATCTCTACCAAAATTTCTGAAGGTGACAGCTGCCCAAGAACTTGCCATGGAATAGGTTAGGAATTTATAAACGTAAATTATCAGAGGAAAACAAGCAGAATAACACAACATTGAGAGTTAATACTTAAATTGTGTTCAAGAAATGGTTCATTGTTGATTAAAGAGGAAATAACATTTTATAGGGATGGTCATGGAATTATTTCTTGATAGAAATTATTTGAAAACTTAAGAAAAGTTACTATTTCTTTATCCCAGATATTCTTTAATATATCGATAAAAGTGATTAGAATAGAATAATGCAATACATTTTATTTCGTACATAATAGAATAAACGAATGTATAAATATTGTTAATAAAATAAATAATAAAGTTATTTTTAAATGAAATCTTGACTTTATAGAACGGCCCGTTGGCCCGAATTTGTTGCACGCAAGGAACATACAGTAATCAAATGCACCGTACTGAATATCGTAAAAGTATGAGTATGTAGATTTTTGGTAAATATTATTGTTTATTAATAATTATAAGTCTTGTAATACAATTTGATTGTGAACTCTCAGTTTATAAAAACATATTTCAGTTAAGAATAACGAAAAATGTATACGTACATCTTGTTGTTACCAACTAGTTGCACATTTTAAATGAAAAATTCCTATCTAAATATTGTCTATCGATACAAACTTATGATATCTAAGTAAGTTAACATTTTCAACATTACAATTTAAAACAGCAACAAGGTGTGTACGTACTGAGAGGTGCTCATGAGTTTTACTTGATTTCAAAATAGCCTTGTGGCCAAAATTTACGTCAGAAGATCTATTGTTTTGCTTGTTGAGAAATAAAATTTCAGATATTCTGTTTACAACTACTCAATGAAATGCAAAATTTTAAGTAGTTTTTATTCGCAATGATATCTTCGTTTACAGGTGTCATACTGAAACATGTGGCCAATAAGTACATTTTCTAGTAAAAAGTGTATACGTCAACATTATTTATTTTCATATCTCTTTCACGCCTATTCCATTTTCTCATGTGATATAGCTACTTAAAATACATTGCTTTTTTGTACTCGTATTTCAATCCCTTTTCGGCTAGATATTTCTTTTTTGTTGTATTGTCTCTTTAGATTAGCATCCACAAATCTGGCATTTACATATATATTCTACGAGGCTCGTAAATCGGTCATACATGTAAGAAATATTATGACGGGTGATTGCGAAAAAAAAGACTGATCAGCTTTTTAGGAAACTATAAACGACAAATTGACAACTAAAAAACGACCGCAAAAAACATCGTCGAAACCGATATTCACTTGAAACGTACTCACAATTTATTATTACGTGTTTCCGAAGGCGTCAACCACTATGGACATTCGTTCCGTAAGTGCAGTGCATGGTTTTATCACGGGAAGTGGCGGTGTCACCCGCTGGATGACGGAGAGATTCGGCGCTGGCCTACATGTCAGCATGAGGAACTTTCCCCAACCAGATATTTCCACCAAACGGGGCCCCTCCCAAATCGGGACAAGCTCTAAGCTCTCGATTGGTCGTTCGGTGTGCAGGTGAATCTAACTGTTTATAAGTGAGGGGGGGGGGAGGAAAGGTCAAGAAAAGGACCGAAAGAGGACGGAAAGATCGAGCAGTCCGCGGTCCGTTCGGTACTGTACTGCTCCGGATTTGTCTGGTGTGGATCGAAGACATCACGGAAAACTACTGATCAGACCAGCCGGCCACTAGAATTTCCAGCTCCCGGCAGAATTCGACCTATATAACTAGGCAGTGAAGAGAATGCTGTCACCGTCAGGAATCCTGCGACCTCTCGTTTAGAGACACTGCTGTGGCATCAGCTGATATCTTCAGTCCAAGGAGAGTATTCGAATGAGTCGAGCAGGAGGGGGGGCGGCACGAGTGGCGTACCAAGAGCGGCGAAGGCGGGAGCGACGTGGGGGCGGTTTGCGAACACTTTCACGCGAGTGGGCGTGCTGGGACGCCCTGCAGGCACCTCGCCGAAGACCGATTGTTATTAACGGAAGAGGAATGAAGATGAAGATAATAATTAACGGAAAGGCGCACAGAATAAATAGCGGTTCTTGATGAAGAGCAAATCTTCGCTCTACTCAGAACCTGTTTCCAGGATTGGTTGGTCGTGTAGCTCATTTTTCTTTCGCTTGGGTAAAAATAAATTCCACGTACAAATCTATTTCTAATTACTTCTAATTAACAACTGGTCCTCGCCACGGGAGTTTCCTTTTTATTTTCTTTCGGTACGTGTATTAATAATACAAAAATATGCAGCGTATTCTGAAAACGTGTTGCTTTAAAAGGAATCAATTCGTTAACTCGATAATGTTATCAAATTTCATTTAAATAAGTTTCCCGTTTACCTTCTCGTATAGAAGGACATACGTAGTATAATACATATTAAATAGGAATCATACAGAAATCATGTAACGCTACAGAAATTTAATGTCGAATTTTGATGGAAATAAACGTTTTTGAAATCTTTTCAGCAAAAAAGTGTTAATTAATTTAAAAAACATGCCTGCCCGTCTGTGGATTTGTTAGTCTGTAAGAAACACCAATACTACACAAGGCCTGCAAATTTAAAATTGATTTTTTTAAATTTTGGGGATTACTTTACACGTAACCCTTAGATGATTTTCAAAATTCTCGATACAATGTCTCCAAATATTTTCTTGAAAATTATTTTTCTCCAAATTGCCTTACACCTTTAATTTTGAAGTTAGAATTTTCTTCATTTAAAATGTATTTCTCAATATTACATATTTAAACTATTTTAGGTATAATATTTACCATATTGGAATGTTTTTATAATTTTGGGTGAAATCGTTCAATTTTCCAAAATTTATGATCAAGAGTTTCTCGAACGCCTCCAAATTTGTTCTTTTAATTTTGTACTTGAACAGAGAAAATTGATTTTTTCTTTAATTTTCTGTCTAAATTATATCGAGTACAGTTTCTTTTAAATATTAGCATTTTTCGTGTAATTTTGTGGCAAAATGTTTCCAGCTTTAAAAATGCAAGGATTTCTCTAAAACGTTTCGAATTTTTTTTAAACTTATTGTCAGAGTAGAGAACTGCTCACAAAAGAATATGATGTTAGTTCCATTTTGATTTATGGTTTTGAATTAAAAAATATATATAAATTAATTTTTATTATTTTGTTTGGTGAATCCAAATTGAAATGAAATGATATTTTACTAACATTTCGACATCTTGAAAGATTTCATTCTTTTTTTGTGGATATAAATTGTGTATTTAATAAGAACTCCTTAATATTGTAGTCTTGGTAACGTGCTGCTCTGATAACGGACGGTTCAGATACCAGATTGGGAAATATTTTTCTACATTAGTTTTTACCATAATATGAAACGAAAGTGACGGAAGGCATAGCAGTAGATAATTTTTGCATTTATTTGTTGTGTGTGAGATTTTTACTTGGACATATTTTTGGCATCCCGGAAATAAAGCCAAGAGCCGCTAATGATTTTCAATAGCATCAGCAATAAGTCAATAAAGTTTGCAAAATTAAGCACCACTTTTTTCAAATGTGATTCATCATTATCAGCGTGATAATGCGATTTTAATTTACTTACGAAATATTTTATGTGAAGTAATGAGAGGGTTCACAACGTAAGTAAGAATACGTTGTTTAATAGGTGATACGTGGTAATGTTGATATAGATGGGGAAAATGTCAATAGAACTAGTAACTTTAGATCCCTTCCCAAGGCAGACGTTTTCTGCTGCTATGACTTCCTACGATTCAGACAGGGTTTGTACCACCATTTGGAATGGAATGTGGCAAATCCAATGACTTTCTAGACCGCAGCTTGAAGGAGGTGTAGCTGGAGGTGATGGATTTTCGAAAGGTGGCAAAATCACTATCGTCGTTTGTCCACTTGTGTCTTGTGAAATAACCGTGGCTAAGTGTCCAGTAAAATTAAGTTCTTTTGCAATAGCATCCTACTAACTAGAATCTAAAACAATAAACGAAACTAGATACAGATAAATAAAACTCATGGAGAGACAACGGTGTAGTAGGATCACGTAGAACATGTTCTTGAAATCCAATATGGGAATAAACAAATAATTAGGTTGGATGCCAAGTGGTGCCTCATTTCAAAATTGCCCATGTAGCCCTTGTTGGTGATGATCAGTAAATAGATTTCTAGAGAGATATCGGGTATTACACAAAAGTTCCATTCACAGATCGTTACACCAACCAAAGCCGCGCTCTAGGCAGATGTTACTAACTATTCCAACGACGAACCTCGAACTCCCAACAACCGAAAGCTCTTCTTTCCCGTAATTGTATTGCAATTATTCTTGCGACATTAGGTGAAATCTTACTTCTGTCATTACTGCCTGGATTTCCACAAGAAGAGCACGCGGCGGTTTTGCATGTGTCTCGTGTGAGCGCTGCCGAGGCACACGTCAGACGAGGGAAGCGGACAGGCGGACCGCGCTCTGTCGTGGTCAGCTTCTGTTTCGCGGCGGATTCAATGGGGCGTCCTTTGCCGTCGGTCTGTTCCAGAGACGAGAAGACAACATGTGGACGCGATGACGTGTGCGAATGTAGCGGTGTGCCCCAGGGTATGCCGAGAGCACATCAACCAAATGGCGAGACCACTCAACAAGGTGGGCAGGCGGTCCCAGTACGACCACCCAATCAGAGCAGCAGCTGTGTGCTGATTCTTGTTGATCAGTTTGCTATAGAGACGCTGAGAAGTATCACGGTGGATCACGATTATTATTTTATCGTGAATAATTTATCGATGAAAATTAAAGCAATAATTAGCTAAAATTAAATGATATCGTATTGTTTGTTTATTTTTTAATATATCATTGTTTATTAATTATAGTTCATTTCGTAACTACAACGAAATGTCAACCTTACTTTAAACAGTGCATATTTGCTTCAAATACTTTTTCATGTCCGGTATTCACAAACGACCAGAAGGAATCATTCGATAAATTATTTACGATGTAATAAAATATCGAATTCAAGAAAAGATATGATTCAAACCCTGATTGCTGTTTCAAGTAACGTGTTATAGTTAAAGAACATTTCTGAAGTTATCCGATGTCTTCCGTTCTTAAACCGGAACGTCAATGGTGTTCCTACATAAAACAGAGGTACCATCATTGTAATGATTTATGGGTTGTATTTCATTACCTATTTCTGAGTTTAAGAAAATTTGTATAAACCTGCCAATAGTACAGGTAAATAGTTACTTTCCAATATGTACTGTTGGATCCCACGGCCAAGAAGAGATCGATGCTATTATGAAATGAATATTCAAATGAGGGGCTTGGCAGGACTTAACGTCTCATTTCCCGTTAATCACAGTCATCTTTGTCACTTTGAGCACAAAAATAAAAAAAAATCACACTTTCACTATCCCCACGCAATTTGGTGTGTCTAGTACATTTGGCACAAATTGTCCCGTGGCATCTCAAGATCCTTAATTGTGTTCTACAATTTTTCTAAGACGAGAAATTAATGCTGTCTTCATTAATGTTGATTTTATGAACACACTAGTTTTTCAGTGATATTATTTTAACTATTTCTCTTTCTCTTTTGATAAAAATGTGCATTTACTGATAAGTAATGAAGTAACCAGAATAGGGCGAAATAAAATCATTTTGAACAGATTGTTCCACTTTTACTACAGGAAGTACGCGTGTACGATTCCACTACACTTTGTTCTTATCACACCAAAATTAATTGTTCCATTCTCCTGAAACAGAAGCAAGTATCGTATCACCAACCAACGCCTTCAGAGCTGCTTTTTAATCAGAAACTAGTCTTTGTCGAGTCACGTTTTCAGTAAATTCATTATTTTCCTCTCCTTTAAGTGGTTGCTAGGATTACTAGAGTGATATTTATCTTATTGTGTGAACACGGTACTTGGCCGGATTTTATCTAACGACGACGTTCCAAGCCACTTTCTTTCTTTACTTCAGGTATTCTATTCTTCTTTATGAAAGATTAAATCTTTGTCTAAAGAGATTCCAACTTCCCAAACGAATTTCTTAGAACCTGTAAAAAGCAGAGTTGCTTGTTTAATCATGACTCGTTACGTGAGTAGTCTGTTGCCAGTTTCATTTACGTTGCTTTTTGATGTTGATGTTCACTATTTGGTACATCCATTCACATGGTTCTCGCCCGTCGTCTTTTCTATAAACAACTTAATTTGAATTTTTATTAGATACACGAGAGATTATATTTCCTTTTTTCATTTCTCATATTTTATAAGTACCCCATGTATCTGTCGACAATATATTTGAAAGCAATAAAATGTTTTAATTAAGTGGATTTTGTTAATGTAATAAAAAAATCATTTTCTGCACCCCATCATTATTTGTGAATTGAGATGTCATAGAAGATTAATTTCTATAAAGAACTGGTTGAAATAATGTAATGATATCCAGTGTCAAATAGCACTCAAAATATTCTCAGACCCTTAAGAGCAGCAAAAACTGGTTCGTTAAAGTAATACAGAATGAGATTGTTATAATGACTTAATTAGTGTCGTAAATAAGAATAACGTGGGTTATTTGCATTACATCGCGTTGTCAGAAGGCCACATTCGACACTTTTAACATTCTTTCGAGGCTAGTATACTTCGAAGCAAAGAGAGAGTTGTTAAGAAATTCCTAGGAACCTTAGGAAGTGTGCAAGAGATTGACAATCGTTCAATGGTGACTCTAACTACAAACCTCTTCGACGATTAGTGTGTGTTCATGTGTACGAATGTGTTTGTATATACATACGAGTGTGTGTGTGCGTGCGTGTGTCGGTATAAAGAGAGGATAAACATTCGAGAGAAGAAGTGATTTTTCATTGATCTCATACAAGTGAATGATCAATGAAAATCACGGGAACAAACAAAATGCGTAATTTTATAAGAGAGAATGTGCTGCGAAGTGTGAATGAAATGATGAGAAACTAAGGGAAAATGTAATACTGTGGTGCCTGATGAACGTCGCAAAATCTCAACTTTTCGACTTTATATAATCTAGAGTTCTTCTGAATGTAGCTGTCGAAAAATGGTCAAATTTAGGCAATCAACACGCTCAAGTGAATGAGCAGTGAGCTCCTTTTAACCTTTTCAAAATAATTTTTATTTAAATATTGACATATAAATTAGTGAAATATATATCAATACAAATAAATAATTAATCATCAAATAAAAAGCATGTGATTTAAAAAAAGTAATTTTTGAAAATTCAAAAATTAAAGAACTAATAACATCTGTGTAGTAATAAAATTGGTTAGATGAACAACTGTTTAGAAAATTCCAACTTTAAATCATTTGCATTTGAATTGGTCTGACCGAAAAGTTACACAGGATTTTCAGTTATTAATTAGAAGTACGAGTACACAAAACACTACTTCTGCAAAGCCTATAAATGACCGAGCAAAATTTAAGCCTACATTTCCAAAGAGACCCATTTGCATTCCTAATTGTTTTCTAGTTTTGCATATCAGTATTTCCTTAACACATTCCGTATCATTCTGCAAAATAATGTTAAAAATACCATATCTTCTATGTTAAACGATATCCGAAAATCGTTATGTCTTGTCTTCACATAAAAGGCTGAATTTGACTTCCTCTTTCTGAAAAATTGTCTTGGAGATTTGGAAATGAGCACAAACCGAGATGGATCAGGGAGTCGACAAATGTCACTGCAGAACCTCTGACCGGGAGGTTCTAGAGTTCGAGAACCGACAGTGGCAGGATTTTCGGCATTTGCAAGACACCTTGGTTGAGTTCAGGCGCTGTCTGGAAGAGAATTCTTCCGGTCGGCTGCTCTTATTTTGCAGTCTTCCGTGGTTTCTCCAAACAACAACAGGCGAATGCAGGAGTACTCTAACAAACGGGCCACAGACCGCGCGCGATCTTTCCTTCCTTGTTCCTTGCCGTATCCCCCCCCACACATATTCACACACCCACACGCACTACAGTATCACGCATGGCAAGAGAGTAGTTTGGAGATTATCTTGCACAGTGGGGCGGTGCAGCGTTGGTAGACGGTACTTGGATGGGGACGTTTAAGTAGGCGCCAGATCTCCCCATTCAGCTGGGAAGGAACACCGTCGCCTCCCGCGATAAAACCATGCACTGCACCATTACCCCCACCACACATTACGAGAATAATGACCATAGTAGTGGATGTTCCCGGAAGAACGAAATAATCAATCAATCAAAGCAAATACGCTCTTTAATTTGCCGCCTCCACTTTGTCTCTTCTGTTCGTGAGAGTGCGTCCACCCCGGACGTCGTCGGCGCTGGCGGCGGTGACAGTCGCGTGTCCGCGTGCGCTACCTCCCCCCCCCTCCGCCGCCACCGCCGCCTCCTCCATGGCCCCTCCACTTGATGAATCGAATCCCGGCGACCGTGCGACAGCTGACGGCTCTCTCCCTTGACAATGGACGTTAATTCATTATTCGCTCTTCGGCGGGCGAAGCGGATCGTGGCCCAGCGCTGGGCGGTCAGGGCGATGGAGGCGGACGCGGGGCGGAAGTAATGGAGGGAATGACCAAGTTAAGAGGGGATAGAGATGATAAGTGTGGCCCTATGGAAATGTACGCCCCATTCCCTTATACATGAAATAAAAGGAAATTAGTAAGATGAACATGCGCTCTTAAAGAAGTGTTCTAGACTGAACGGAGGTCGTCGAAAGGATTTATTTTATGTAAAAGAAATGTATAGAAAAAGTTCATGTTCAAGCTTTGTCTCCAAAGCTGATAGTATATTTCCAATATTTAAAAATATCACTTTTGTCTATTTTTAATTATTTGGATACGTATGTCTGTTTTTAGCATCTTATAGTATCTAAGACGAAGTGAAATAACCATGTGGCCCAGTTAACTACTTCGTCATTTTTGTCCACATAAGGCGTCACGAAACTAACGTACCATTGTGTATATTTCTCTGATCCTTGGTGGTCAATGTCTTGCAACGAATGTCTTAACGAGAAGAAATACAAGACACTGATTTTCGACTTGTCCCTGTTCTTATAGTAATTCCTTCCAAGTCCTGCCGGGCGAAGGGAGCTGTAATGACTGAGGCACGGCAAGGTGGCGACGGCAAAGGGGCGGACACATTCGAGTGAGGAGGAGAAGGAGCAGAAAGGGGGAGGGGAAGGGGGTGGGGGAGGGGGAGGGGAGGTAGAGATGGGGGTGGGGGAGGCGGCGGCGTGCGCTCGTCTCTTTTGAGAGTTTCCATTCGTCATCGTCGGTCGGAAGAGTCGCGTTCGCTATTTGACGCGTGTCACGCTCCGTCTGAGGAAAGCTTCGACTCCCTTTCGAACGTCTTCGACCACTGAAAGCAATGTCTTATTTACATCACTGTTGCTGTTTCCTCCGAACAAAGCCTCTTGTGAACACTGTCACGACAATTCGTGTAGTACACGGACATGATTTCTGAATCACCTCATCGGACTTGAGATGCCGCTTCTCGTCGATATTTAAGTGTCATCGCTTTCCAAACGTGAGCTCACCGCTAACGAATGCACTCTTGTCTTATTATGAGTTAACGTTAATTGAGATCTTCTTTGGAAATGCTGTTAAGAGACAATGTGTTTTCACAAACCATAAACTGGATATTTTACACTACATTAACTTTCGTAAATGTGCAAAACGCTAAGAAACGTAACAAGTCGTTTTTTAAACTTGCTATTCAATTGTTTTCCTGGTTCCACTAAGCAGTTATCTCACAAAGTAAGTGGTTTCACTAATCGCAAATCTGAAATACACAATATTAATCATAATTTTCCCGCGCACACTAATGCAGAAAGTATGCGGCGGTCCTCTCCGCCCCCGCCGTCCCGCCGTCGCCCCCTCCGCCGCCACCTTCAGCCCAGATTCGTGACATCCGCGTGAGTGTACGCCTCGAACGCCGAACCTTAATGAGTTCCTCGACTTCCTCCTCGTCATAAAAGGGAGGCCTTTTGAATTGGCTGTTTACTGATCTGGCGGGGGGCGTAAGTAGCCTGTAAGAAATTAATACGAACGCTCGGTTTCCACAAAATAATTGATTATAAATTAATCGAACGGAGCGCGAGGTCATTACTAGAAATTAAAGATTGTTGTCTGCGGCGACCCGTCTGCTCGCCGCCTCCGCAAGCGCGGAGCGGAGGGGAGCAGAAAGGAGTGGAAGCGGGGGCGGCTGCTCCACGGCCTGGTTTCGCTCTCGCCGCTCCGCGCGCCGCCCGCCTACCGCCTGCTCGCTCGGGGCTGCTTCACTTCAGCGCAATCGATCACACTATTATGATTTGGATCTTCGTGCACTGAAAGTAAGAGTTGATACATCGTTCGTTTCTTGATCCACTTCGCGACTAGTTTCGAGGAAATGGATTGAATTGGGATGGCGTGGTTGATCAATATCTTTTGCTGGTAGAATAATAATTTGAGAAGGGGAATTGTTAATTTGTTGATGAATTTTCTTTAGAAAATAAGAGAAAATATTTTTACATGTACAAAAAAAATAGAGCATATATAAACACGTTTATAAATTATTCCTGATTTAGGTAATACACTTCTATAATTATTTTTATTCTTTATAGTTAAAGATATATAAAGAAATAAATTAATAACTGTGAGTATAATTACAAATAAATTTCTCAAATGAGTGACAAATTAGTGTAAAAAAACTTCAAAAAATTAAAAAAATGATGAAACTACTGTTTGACTGTTCTTTCCTTAACATTCTACTAGAGAACAAGTTCATAACAGTGCAATCGATCACATAATTATGATTTAAATCTTCATCTACTGAATGAAACGGGATATAATTCGTCGTTTATTTTTGCAGTAGTTCATTTTGCGAGTGCCAGCTGGAAGTAGTCTGGAGAGGAGTGAATTCGAGTGCAAAGAGAATTGTTTTATGACGAAATCGTTGGGAAAATTTTATTTATACGTAAACTAAATTACCGCGTAATAGATCATAGAAATGTGAACACAATAAAATACTTTTGACAATTTATTTTTCATTTTGACGAAATTATCTAACAAGCATTAAATAAATGATATTTATTTTTTCGAACTGAGAGTTCCGCAATGACTAACCGAAAATTCCTTTTCTTGTAAGCACATTGGTTGCGTAGGCTTCCAGCACATTTTGTTGTAAGCACATTTTGTACACATGTTGTAAGCACATTTTCCTAACTTTACTGTTCTAGTCCAACGCAATTTTATCAACATTTTAAATTGTATACTCACATTTCACAAACCTAAATATTCCACAAATATGTGGAAATGAATTGAATAACTGATCAAATGCTACTGATAACATTGCATTGATGTCTGTTCAGGAGGCATTAAGTTAGTGTCTCTATTTTCTAGTGGTATTAATGTGGTTTGAAGATTATTACAGCTGCTCTCAGACTTCTTCATAATGTTTGGCTACGTATCAAAAGGTCAATTGTGTCATATACTTAATTAGTTTGATATCACACAGAGATTCGGTTCAATATATTGAAGTGCGTATCAACTATGTATCTGGGAACGTCCATGAATTATTCTTTGATTTAAGTGCACGTATAAACTTTTCGACCAGACCACGTAGTCGAAGCTAACGCTCCTCATTCCTAAAGGCTGATAGACACACTTGTGTAGAGATCACCAGAAGATGCCGAGAAAACATTTGCTGCGACAGGGAAAAAATGTCTGCTCATCAAGCAAAACGAACGAAATGTAAAAGCTTTCTGCTATCTCTAATTTACTTAAATGGGCTAGGAAAACAAGAAAATGTATTTTATTTTAAATTCGACAGCGAAATAAAGTAGTACAACGGACTCGGGTGCTGCTCGTCGCCTTATCAGGCAGGAATATCTCACGCCCTCGCCTCCTCTCGCCCTCTCGCCCAATTTGCGGCTGCGACGCCCCTATTCATCTCGTTTACTCCGGGGCGATCTGCAATTAGCAGAAGCAACAGCTACGGGCGTCCACCTCTGCTCGAGTCTGCTGCATCCACCGTTATTTCGGTTGCTTCCATTACCTGACATGCCGCCCCCGCCGCCCCGCCGCCCCCGCCGCCCCCGCCGACCCCGCCGACCCCGCCGCCCCCGCCGACCCCGCCGACCCCGCCGTCCCCGCTCCCCGTCGCCCCCACGACCCCCGCTTCCTCCTGGACCCCCGACGCCCCCGCCACGACTTCCTTTGCTCTTTCGTCGTTTCCCATACCCTCTCACTCTCATCTCGCTCAACAGTGTAAGTCACGTGCTTGACACTCTATTGTTCTTGTGACCCGTGGCGCATGTTCCACGTCGCACATTGCACGCGTCAGCTCCCCGCACTCACACCCCGCACTGACTCGCCCTACCTCATTGCAATACTCACCTCACCCTGCACTGCAACACCTCTCCTATCGCGCTCACTCCTACAAAGCCCGTCTCACATTTCTTACATTAAAATACTTTATCACCGTCCCCGCCTCTCCAGTTTTGAATTCTTCATTTTTCCTTCTTCCTCTCTCTTACTAACCAAACGCTTACCTCCTCCTGTATCTATCTTTCCATCTCACTTTTCTCGATCCTTTATTTTTATCGGTCTCGCCACTTTATCGCTCCCTACCTTCCTACACCCAACTGCTCCCTCTCGTTTTCATCTCAAACTGCCTCCTCGAGCACATCACCCTTCCCAGCATTGCTCCGCCTGAGCCCTGCCGGTGCCTGCCCTTGCCGCCTGCTCTTGGGTCGCAAGTGCAGGAGCAGGAACCAGTTGCGCAGCCCTGTGCCGCGGCCCGCGCCGGCGCTGCGTGTGAGCTATCGCCGGTGTCTCCCAAGTCTCTTTAATTAATTCGCTGGTTCCCGATGTGTTGAAGCGCTTCCTCTAAACCGCCGTGAGAATCAATTACCACGTTCGACGCCAGCCAGGTACAGCCTGACCATGTTCTGCGGGCACCGAACTGTGGCTGGGGCTTCTCTGGGCGGTCGCGTATGAGAGACTTGTTTATGCTGCTCGTATTAATGTGTTGACGCCATTTCTTGTTTCGAATCTTTGTAGTCAGAAATTGAAACACCTGTAAATTGGAGTAAGGTTAGCTTATTCCATGTTACATAATTAATATTTTGATTTTCGTTTTTCAGATCTGCAAAACAGTACTGGATTCCAGAAAATTTATAACTATAATTTCCTAATAATAATAATAATAATAATAATAATAATAATAATAATAATAAGTAGTAGTAGTAGTAAATATCTGGAAAATACCGAATGTTTTTTCTAACTGAGTTATAAGAATACCTACTCAATGGCTACTACGACAGACAGTGCCACATTCAGTTTGAAAATTCTCTTTAAATAAGTATTAGAAGTAAAGATGCTGTAAAGATAACTGATTACTCAAATATTCAAGAATGCAAGTACACAATAATGTGATTTATCTTTGATATTTTTATGACTGATTAAAACGGTTAATATAATTTTGGGAACATAAATTTGACTTCTCCCTCAAGAGCAATTTTATAAAATGATATTAATGATAGCAAAGGACCCAATTGCATGTTGATAAGGATAATGTGAAAGTATAGCAGGAAGAAGAATAAAGAGCACAATGAATCGGAGAAGACGATAAAGAGAAAAAGGAGAAGGTGATAAAGAGAAATAACATCAAGGAGAGGGAGGAGGAGCACAAGGAGGACCACAATGAGCCGGAGAAAAAGGAGAGGAAGGATGAATAAGAAGAGATGGAGAAGAAGATGTAGGAGCAGGAGAAGTAACACAAGAGGAGGAGGAGAACAAGAAGAAGAACAAGAAAAAGAAGAACAAGAAGAACAAGAAGAAGAAGAACAAGAAGAAGAAGAACAAGAAGAAGAACAAGAAGAAGAACAAGAAGAAGAAGAACAAGAAGAACAAGAAGAAGAAGAAGAAGAAGAAGAACAAGAAGAACAAGAAGAACAAGAAGAAGAAGAAGAAGAACAAGAAGAAGAAGAACAAGAAGAAGAAGAACAAGAAGAAGAACAAGAAGAAACAACAGGAGGAGAAATAAGGAGACGGTTCACAAGAAAAGGAGAAAGAAAGGAGGGAGAAACTAACAAGGATGTAAATCTACATCCCAAATACTCCCAAGCCTGTGACCTTGTACGATTCCCTTCCATTTCTGCGAAATTTTTCGTAACGGTCTTGCACATTCATCAAGGGGCGACCATGAGTTGGCCGAGCGATAACAGAACCCTCGCACGGGCGCACCTTCGGCCGTGGCACGGAGCCGCGCTGCCGGGGTGAACTGACCGCGCTTCGCACACGCAATCGCACACGCGCACGCATGCGCAGATGCCCCTGAGGAGGAAGAGGAGGAGGAGGAGGAGGAAAAAAAAAAAGATCGCGTTCGCGACTTCTGCGCGCTCACGCGACCGCTGTTAACATACGACGACCGCTGCTCGCAGTACTCCCGAGCAGGCAGGTAGCCTCGCCACTTGGCGATATGTTGAAATCACAAAGAGAATATCTTACGCGTGTTTATTCTGGGAGGCGAATAATTGGATGTCGTGCTTGAATATGGAAATGCGTTAGTGGAAATAAGATGTGAATGTCGCTTATGTTGTGGGATATGAATGTTTCCAGCGAACGGAACATAGTTTGGGTTTTATGAAGAAATTTTCTCGCTCCGTTCTTCTTTGCGACCTGCCTTTTTAGGCATCATTTGTAACGGGTATTTTGCGTTCGTGAAGCACGCAACATGCAGATGTAGTTCATTGCCCCATTGAAGGTTATTCTGAGGGATCTGAACGACTAGCCTTAAAATAATACGTCGGCAGACTTTGTGAAAAATTTTCTTGTATGTAGACTTATGGAAAATATATTTCATAGCTATGATACTGTCGCTGTGATGTGATTCGCTCCATTAAATATAAACAATTTAGTGTATTCAATTTTCGAGTCGCCTTTCAAAGAAATGAGAGAAAAAACACACCGTCTGAAAAAATATTGGTGAGAGTTTACATTCAACTAAAAATGTTTAAATGAACCCCGGTACGTGAATTTTTCATTAAATGTTTCCGCTCTACTTGAGTCAAACACTTGCTGTATTTCACGAATTATCACAAGCACAGTTAAGCAATGAATCGACTAAAAATCTATGAAGAAATGCGGGATACAGATGCTATTAGAGAGTTGCGAGGCATCCAATAGAAAATGGAGCATATTGATAAATCTTGATATCGATAATATGACGAATATTTAAGAATTTTGTTATTTTTTAATGGTTAAAATACCTTACATATTCTACGGATGTGTGAAAGTTATGTTAAAATAAAGAAAAGTATTTTTCTTTTGTATACACATCCACGTGTAACGTTTCTTAAATAATATCAAAACTGTCTAAGATTTGTTGACCCTAACTAATATGAAGCATTTCGTTTTCATGCATTCAGAGAAGCAATATTTGTTACACCCACAGACTCAATAAAACTAACCCAAAAAATTATACTGAATTTATCGGATGAATACATTTTTTTTGTGATTGGTACGTTTCGGTGACAATAAATGGTTTACAGGCGTTCGTCGCGTTTTGCTTAATTGAAGTATGGAACGTCGAAGTACATCGCATTGTTGAGCGCGTTCGCTGTCTTCATTTGCAATAATTCCTCGCGTGCTTTCCAAATACGTCTCGGCGAAATGACGCCGCGTCGCGGGAGCACGCTCCCGGGGCGTGACGTGCGAGGGAGCGGCCGGCGAGTGGATTGCGCCCAAATGGGCAGGCGCGGTTCCCGCCGCTCCTCGAACGCGCTCCGCCAGGGCCAGCTGAAAGGGAGGCTTCGCATCAACGTGTCGAGCCTGTCTCCCGCAGCTTCTTCTCATCTTGTGCATGATCTTGGCTGTCCGGGTGACGCCGCGTCGAAGGCTGTGTTGCCGACGTTTTGACCATCTTGTCGTCGTCTTCCTCAGGGCTGGTATGCTGGTGGCACACCAGGTGTGTGCCGGTGACGCCGCGTTGAAGGCTGTGTTGCCGACGTTTCGACCATCTTGTCGTGGTCTTCCTCAGGGCTGATATGCTGATATGCTGGTGGCATTCCAGCCCTGAGGAAGACCACGACAAGATGGTTGAAACGTCGGCAACACAGCCGTTAACGCGGCGTCACCGGACAGCCAAGATTATCCACACGACTCGCCTTGGCCGCGGAAGCCTACGACCTTACTTGCTCATCTCCTTGCCCTGCCGCGCCGTTTAGTTACCGCGCCCCCATCCCCACGCAACTTGTGTAGTCGTGCGCGATGCGTTTTCTTCGTGGCATAAAAATTCCAGTGACGTACCACGATGAAAGAAGCCCAGAGCATAAACTACTTTAAATGAAGCACATAACAAATTAAATTACAAGCGTCACCTTCCGATCGGTTTACGAGAGAACTGTCGGTTCCAGGTGCTAATTGACTCGTCTCATCGCATCGCCTCGTTATGCGTTGATCTAGTTGAAAGACATCGCTAGTTGCTTTTTATTCAAGGGAGGAATTTCTCTTTCCAAACTACTCCATTAAAAAAACGGTTTCCTCCTCTAACCTCACCAGATCTGTCAGATTCGGGCAATTAATAAATGGTAGGAAGAAAAGCTGGGGGTTTATTGTCAGAGCGATTTCGGAAATGTTCGTGACGCTTTAAAACGTGCGTTGTTTAAAAGTCGATCAAATATAAATACATCGTGTCTATCAACTCAAAAACTATACATTTTTTCTCAAATGTGAAAGCAAATATTTTATTTGGTATTTACGTGTAGAAGAATTATACATTTGATGAGGACTTTGCTGCCTTCCCTCTGCCGATAAACTGTCACTGACACGTGCGAAGTCATGTTTCGGGTGTACATGTTTCACACAGGGGTACTGTGAAGCCGTATACGTGTTGGATAGCTACAGTTTGATTTCAGGCTTTAGTAGGTGGGGATTTCTGGCTTCGGAAGGTCGAAACTTCTAATATTTCGATTGGCAGGTGTGGCGATCGAATGGCTCCTCAAACAAACTGGGTCACCCATAATCAATAGAGGACTAGGCACCAAAAATCGGGAGCCGGTAAATCCCCTCGCTAAAGCCATTTTTTTCTAGTTTCACTTAATTTATTACAAGACATCACTACTCTTACGGGACTATTGACCCTAGTAGTTGATGCACCCGGAAATAGTAATTATCAATCAATCATCGAACTGAAGTTTCCCCACCCCCTGAAAACTTTTCTGCTTCCGCCTCTGCATAGAATCCATGTCTTTGGCAGAACTTAATCCGTGCACGATCAGATGCCTCAAACCAATAGTTTTACGATATCCTCACAGAGCAATTATTTTCTAGCCAACTTACAATTCATTTTTTCTTGGCGCATCCATCCCTCTCGACACCTGCATCTCACGAGTCGTGCAATATCCTCTGTATCTCTGACTGCCGATCTGACTCGCCTCCACCTCTCGTAAAGTAGCGAGGTAGCTCCTGACACCCAACATCCACACGTCTCGACTCATCACTTCACCATCTCGCTCCTTCATGCCTCTTAGTCCTCCCCCCCCCCCCCCGCTTGCCCGGCCCGATCCGGCATGCCTCATTACGGGCCCTCTTATGTAAATGCACGTAGTTTCCACGTCCAGATTAGCGCGCTGATGGAGTATTGCACCAATATATTATTAGTTTTAATTGGTTTCGTCCGAAGTAATTACTTTTCATTTTAAGTACGTGATTAATTGCGAGATCTGTATCCGCTCGGAGTTATAAGCGTTAGGCGCGTTGCCCAACGGCCGGAGATGGCGACCGGATCCTGACAGGGGCCGTGGGGGCCGAAGGCACGTCGCGGTGGCTGCCGAAGCCGCCGCCTCCCCCCCTTCCCCCTCCCCCCCTCCCCCGCTATTTGCCTCCGCCGCTCCTAGCCCACGCGACGGGAGCGCCCTCGCACGTGAATCGCCAAGGCCCTCTGTGGGGATGGCAAAAAACATTCATGTTTTTAAAACATCGATATTTTCGGGTAGAAACGTCGAAGATCTGAAGAAAATATCAAAAGAAAAACATCAATGTTATAATTAACATTAATGTTTTTTTTTGCATGTTTTCTTCAGATCGATATATTTGTTCAGAAACATTGATGTTTTCAAAAAAGTTCCTCATGATAGAAATAAAATTACCAATATCTATTTTATTTAGGGTTGCTCGAAATCAACAGTCAATTACAACTGTCACTGTTGTCGATTCCCAGGCCAATTTGCTATTGGCAAACTTTTTCCAGTGTTATTACCTTTTTTGATTATTTATTACGTGATAATATCGTTAAATAGCGTTTTGAACCTTGACTACGTATAACATTTATGAGAAAATTAAGACGACAGTCGACTCAGGTTTCATCATATTTAAAACATTGATATTTTAAACATCAATTTTTGTTGATGTTTCCGTCGACATCGAAAACCTTTTGTTAATGTATCGAAGTATCGATATTTTACTAAAATTTGCCATCACTGACTGTACGAGCCGGCGCGGCAGGGCGGATGGCGCTAGCCCATCGCTGCTTCCGTTACGATGCCATCTGCACATTTTCCTCATTTCTGCCAGGCGTAGTTATAGATGATGGCACTAGTAATTACGGGTCTGGGATTCTTTAGTACCTAAACTTAGGTTGATTACGCGAATATTTATGAATTTTATGTAATAATGTACGTACATTACCCTTGAGAATTGTTAACCCAATATTTATTCTAATATAATTTTCTTATTAATTACATTTTGAAAATATATTTGTGCTTATGAAACGTGATCACCTGACTTTTATTAATTAACCTGATTTAAGGGTGTTGAATAAATAGTCTCTTGTATTTATTTGACTATTTGTGGCACTTGCCTTGTATTCTGACTGGCACTTGCCTGGAAGTCTTTGGCTTGTATACTAATTTGTTTTATTTGTAATCATTTTTTGTTGAATGGAATTTTAATCAATACTTTTGTAAGAGTATTAAGCCTTTTGTAAGAGTATTTTACGTCACAAAACGAGTATTTGTATGCAATGGGCAGCGTACTATCTTCTCATGGTGCTATCCCGGGTTCTATTTGAGGTCGGGGCAAAAATAGATTTGTAGCTTCCCTTTAAATTCATATCAGTTTCTGTGACTGTGAGAGATAGAAAAGATTAGGTAGGCGGAGTTCACGAGTATTATTCGATTAGCTAGAAGACAATTTTCCATTATGTGCAACACAAGGGGGGGGGGGCAGCGTTTCCTCTTCGGTTCCGATTTACCCCAAAAACATCAGCACATTTGTTAAACTTTTCACTCCTAACATAATATGTTAAACTTTTCACTCCTAACATAATATGCTAATTATTGAAACAATCTGTCTCCACTTTCTTGCTCGCACACAATTTTTGCCTCATTTTCGCTCTGAAGGAGATTACAACCCCCTCAAACATACCTCATTTTGGTGCGCTTCTGAGAAATCTGCCAAGTCCTACATTTGTGAACTATAATGATTCTTCATGGTTTTATTTATTTTGTGATTTAGAATTCACCTTAACAACTGACGTGTTCGCTCTCTGACCAGTCATAATTTGTAATCTCCTAATCCGCCCGACTAGCAGAAGTCTGTGGGAACGAGCGACCTTTGGGGTGAGATTTCCAGCCGAAGGCGATTGACACATGACGACCGACGCCGCCGCCGGGGCTCTAAGCCGCGTCACGGAGGGCGATGGCCAGCAGCCAATCAGCGTTTCCTGCCAATTTTCTCGACGGCGGTGCTTTAGAGCGACGTCTACGACGTTATCCGGCGGCTTCCGAAGCGCGCCGCCGGCCGGCCGCATTCCGAGCTAGACGTCTGAATTATCGGGCTCTCTCCCAGTTTACAGTAAATTCCAGAGATTGATCGTAAGCTGGAGCTTAAGCAATAGATGCACATGAGCATGTTCTGTTTTTTTCAAATACTCGATTTAGACCTCTCTCGCAAATTATTGGGGTGTATGGAAGCAAATAATTAGTTCAGCCTAATTTGTTGGCTGAAGTTTTTAAAATTGACGTTTGGGTAACAAGCAAAAAATATATGCTTAGGGGGTTGCACAAAACTCGTTTTACTTGTAAAATTCATGTGACAATGTCACATCATTTGCAGAATATACTCCGAATGAATTTTTGCTACCACACAAAAATGACTACAGTAAATTCAACGATCAAACGATGTGATCCAAAGTAGAAAGAAATAATCATGATGAAATAGCATTTTCAAACGCAAGTTTCACAGTAAACTTTCGTAACGTTTAGATAAGTACCCTAAGGCGCGTTGTCAGCGAGTGCCAGGAATTGATTTCTTTCGAATATTATTTGGATGGGTACGTTCGACGCTTAATTGGGAAGGTTGTCGCAATTTGCAAACCGGGCCAAGGCTCATAGTCTGCGTATCGTGGGATCCTTTTGAGTGTTCGTGTTTCGTGCGTGGCCGATGCGGCCTACACACACGAATGTGTAATTTCAAAGGAAACGCGTACCTATGAGTTATAAATGCATGTTAGTTGGACACTTTAAAAGGCAATCAATACGACTAAGTATTATGTACCACTATGGCCCTGGCGCAATGAGATTTCAGGGCTATGCAATAGGAAGATTTAGACATCGGTTGCTCATATTTAGAGGTGTGATGCAAACTCATTATACTGTAAAATGCTGATCAGCTATTTTAAAAAACTGTGAACATGGTATTTTCAATGCAATAAATTATTTTTCTTAATACTTGATTTAGCAGAATATTAAGTGATCTAATCGTCCTAACAAAGTACTCACAAGCAGCTATAAGGTTGTAAAGAAATTTGAAAAAATTAAAACATTATCTCTGTGCATTCGATCAGACTCTCACATACATGTACACATACTCACGCAGATACATACTCACATGCGCAAAGACATACATATGTGTACGAATACAACCACCCACATACTCTCACGGGCGCTCATCACAAACGCAAACACAATAATACAGGAGGGACTCGAACGCAAACTCCTTCTATCACGGCATTACAGTTTACTCGACGAATGTTAGCAATTGGCTACGTGTGTTGGTAGCATCCTGGCAAAGGTGTTTTGGGAGGATATGTAAATAAAAATAACCTATTCTACAAGACATAGAATTTCGAAACCAGTAATTTTCCTAAGCTATGCTTTCTAACGTTCTCAAGAACAATACACAAACAACTGAGTGTGAATGATGAGAAGGCCATATTCTGCACATGAAGTCAGTCACCACCCCTCAGCCGGGAACCCTTCGCTCAATGGCGTGACCCCTAGGGGCAGGGCGGGCGAGGGCTGTTCTCGCACGTCGCCTAGCGACCGCGGGGCGTGGCCTGCCCCGGCGGCCGCAGGGGGCAGCACCGCCGCCCCTACGGCTGTCGCAACGCCGCCATTGTGTCTGCTCGGCTCCGCTCCGCTCTGCGGCTGACTAGACGACGCGGTTTGTGCAACGGAGCGCGAACGCCCGCTCGCAACACTCGCCGTAACCGTCATGTCGCCTCGCCGAAGCAGCCGCAGCTTCTGCCAGCGCTGGCTCTCTGCCTTTCGCCCAACGAGAGCCATCTCTCGATCAGCGACCTTCATCCACAGCCCCGTTCCTTCTTTCCAGCCTCCTCCCGTTGTCCCGATTCGCACTTTCCACCCTTATGCGCTGTCTTTTGACCTCATTCATCACATTCTCTCTTACACATACATCACAGTCTCATCCACTGTCTTTATACCTCATTCGCTGCCTGATTCATAACCCCCAATCCTAATTCACTGGCCTTCACAGTCCATCCTCCCCTAAATGCTCCTGAATACACTTGTCTCTCGTCATCCTGTCGTCTAGAGTTCAATGATTTTCCCTCATTCCATCTTCCTCGCTGTTTTTCTTCACCTTTCTTTATAATGTGACCATAAATGGAGGAAGCCCTGCACGAAGAGGGCCAACTACATATCTGGGTTCCTTTTTCCATTAAACTTTTGTAATTAGGCTACATCTATATTTTTTAATGAATAAATAAAAATATCATAGCATACAAATTAACAGCAGCGTCAAAATTTCTCCCAGCTTTGCCGTAAATGAAAATCATTTCATTTTATTCTTGCACATTTACATAATCCATGATGCAACAAGGAGGAATGTTAGTTCAGAAAGGTAAATGTTTAATAAATATCGGACCGCCTCTGAAGTACTGTAGGCATGGACCATGGAGGGACGCTACCAACAAATTGACGGGTGTGCCCTGAGGCCACACTCAAAACCACTCAAATTACAGTCGGAAATCTTCGGAAATCAAAGTTTTGCGATTACAGCACCACCTATCACAAATCAGAAAAAAAGTTTCAGACAAAACGTATGTATTTTTGTCCGTAGAATGCGAATCTGAAATAAAAAATGGGGGGGTCCTATTTTAGATTTCAATGTTGCCCACCACCCCACCCGCTGGATGCAGGGGGATGCTGATTTTAGCATAGAATGATTCCCCCTTCAAAACTTTTAAGATTTGGTGTTGGCTCAATTTTTCGTACATCGCGTATTTTGTTAGTTATTTCAAGTTGTCAAGTTAAATGGGACACTCTGTATAAGTAAGAGTAAGGAAAAATTATATTTCCACACACACACACACTCAGCACTACGGGGCCACTTTCACAATTTTCAGAGTGTACATGGCCCCATGTCCATGATGTATATAAATGGTTTTTATACATCAAGCTGGTGTAAAGAGCCTCCTGTCAAAATGTCCAACGTAGATGAGATGCAAAGACAACGGCAGTACACTATTACTAAAACAAATAATCAAGATATAGTTAACTTTTGAAGAGGACGTGGACGAAAAGACAGCAGAAGTAGAAAGATGTGCTTACAGGAGAGACAGTGCAGGAAGAAAATAATGAAAAATTACGATGAATACTGAATAAGATTGTAATGTCCTGACACAAGGGCATAACAGTAATTCTCCGATTTTTTCATTCATTTACAGAGGAGAGCAAATTATTAGACTAGAGTCGTTTAATAAGACAAAATGTATTTGCGAATGTAGCAGTAGATCTACTCTCTTTTATGGGTTCTAATGTTTTATTATCATTTCATAATTAACATACTCGTTCTGAGGTATGTTGATAATCAATTTTTAATCCATTCTTTCAGTTCGAGTGTTATTTTGCGCGATGCGAATTTGTTTGTTTTATAAGCTGGTTTGTATGACCTTTTCTTACGTTTCTCTTAACTATCGAACGAATATTTTCGATGAGAGTCATGTCAGGGCTATTTTCAACCCATTGGAACCCAGACTGATCAATGTCTTGAAGTTTTCCAACTTTACTTACTGTTGTGATAGGGAACGTAGTCATTGTTTTGTTTTTCAAACAACTCATTTATGTCAGAAACCATTAGTTGTTTAGGGACTCTAAAAAGGTATTGGTCGTGCCTTACTGTACCATTTACTGTGTATGTATTTCCAATAACTTTACCGAACATTACACTTCAAACAGTTACTGTTTTCATGTGCTTATCAAGACTCATTATAATCTGTTAAGTCAGAGAAAAAATATTTAGTCTAATAATAATGAATTTGGCCACCGCTCTATTACATTTTAATTTAATGAATTGTAGAGATGATATTAAATTCCAGAAGAGAGAACACAAGCATGTGCAATGCCGAGAGCAAACTTCTTGACTATCACAATAATTCTCATGCCATTGCCTGTGCACCACATCACATCCTCAGATACCTCTTTTACTCCTACGGACGCCCGCTCTGCTATCGCCCGCCGGCCGCCGACATTGCCGCCCGGCGAGGCGGCAGCGGCAGCAGCAGCGATCTGTGCTAAGGCGAGCAGGTCGCCGCGATTTACATGTTTTTGCATCGCCTGATCTACATCGCCGGCCACGTGGGTCGCGGCGGGGCCGTCGCCTTCGTCGTCGTCGGCGGCGGCGACGGCGTTGCGGAGTCGCGGACTGCGTCGAGCGGACGGGGGCGGGGCTGAAAAGCTTCGAATTGGACCCGCTGTGCCAGGGCGTAACCACTCTCGCCCAGTTCGAATAATAGCCAACCAATACAAAAACGGCCCCATTGAAGACTGAAAAGTCGTGCCTGAAGTGCTTGTTGTGGCACTTGGGGAATGATAAATAAGAATACATGCTTTTCCGATGAAATTATAAGCTATATTTATCTTGATTTACGGAATACGTAAGTAAAAAACAGTGATCTGGCAAAATTGCGAAAACTGTCTTTGTAATACCAGTAATTAAATTGAAGTTACCACGTTTTTTAATACGTTGCTTTTCTTAGCGTTGTTTCCAGATGACTTTCAGTATTTTTTTAATCTATTCATAAAAGCTTTCGTTCATATTTTTATGTCCTCGTACTTTTACCATTCACTATTTTCTCCTTGCACAGTGTCTTACATTCTCATATTTAATCGGGGTAAAATTTAATTTTAATTCATAAACAATCATTATTCAGAGACATAATAACACTACATCAAACACAGAGTTCAGTGCCTAAATGTAAAAGAACCTTTAATTTCTACATTCAGTGTATTTTTTTCTTTTCAGTTCGACTATTACAGATAGAAAGTATCTTACCTACATTAAATCTGTTCTAAGAAATTTAGGTATTAGTGAAAATTAAAGCTGATCTCGGGATCAATATGTCGACTGATCCTGTTGGTAACTTTCCATATTCTTATACCTCTGTCAAAGTTCACAATATGTTTTAACAGAAAAATTACTTTCTTCTGCATTAGCGGATTACGTGACTTAATGTATTTAATGCTTCACAGACAAATTTTCTTAATGAGAATAATCTAGTTTAAAGCAATAATTTTTACTGGATAATTTCTTGCGTAAACTTTATATATTTGTTCAAAAGTCATGTACTTACTCTTTAGAATACTCTAAAATATCAAGGAAAAATCTTGTTGAGAACGAAACCAATAGTGTTTATGCCATTGTTTGGTATTTTGCCAAACGATTACTTGGAAGGTCTCACTGTTTTTCTCGGAACACCTCCGTGCATGAGTCAATGCAATTAAAATGCATGATTCATCTCGGGTAGCTCCGCATAGCATTTTACTAAAAGATGCGTGCACTAAGGAAGGTCGTTGGACCTTACCTGTCAAGTCATCAACGATTAGTTGCGGATAAGTACTTACTTCACGTAAGCCTTCCACTCACCAGCATCAACCAAGTCACGATAATTATTTAACTCCGTAATGATAATCTAAAACTGTGACGGCAGCAACCGGAGCAGAGCCCAATGGTATTTAAGCGGGATGAATGAGGAAGCCTCTTTAGATTCCATGTTGTTGTGAATGCTGAAAAATTGCATTTTCTTTTGTTCGACGTAAAGTTTTAATAGTTCGAATGGTAATAATACGTAATGCACCTTGTAAATTTATGAATTATGAAAAATTGTTAGTAAAAATAAATTACATGCTGTAGTTACCTACAAAAGGAATCGTGCTTTTGTTTTCCATTCTGTCTTCATGTAAAAGGCGACATTTGTATCTACTGTCCTGGGTGCCGCGTTGTCCAAATTAGGACCAGCGCTGACAAAGCATAATTCCTGCAGAACTCTCGTCTAGAAAACGTCTCGTCAGTGGTAATTGTATCTCTGTTGATTGCACATTTCGAGAAGAGTAATTTCCGAGAGTACGTTGGTCTCCCCACTATTATCTAGTCTTTAGTGGTAGTATATAAAACGGTAAAGTGGAATTTTCAGAGCACAAGGCAAAGGAGCGCAAAAACGGGAGTCCCGTGTCAAAAGTAGCGGCTATTACTGACAATATTTGTGTTTGTTAGTGATGTTTGTTGTCTAGCAACGCATTCCTACAAGTAATAAAATGGTGATGGTGCTAATACTCCTCAGAGGAAAGACTTTCCTTTACCCACAAACCTTTTTTCCTACGTGTTTTAGAGAAAAAGCGCTCGTAACGTCACGGTTTTATGGGGAAAACTATAAAGTTTCCGCAATGAGCATAACGTGCGACTCAGCATGTGTCAGTATGGATGGAAAAAACAATAGGCGAGTGTAATATTTTGGCTGAAGCTTTCTGTTAATGATGCACATCTTTCTTCATTACAAGAAGTGTTTCAGCAAAATTTATATTTTCTCGGATAACGATGAACATGATCGGAAGGTTATTGATGTCAATGTCGTAGCTTTTTTATGGAACACTGAATGTAGTAAATTTGAATCCAGCAGCATTTAATAATTTGGGGTGTATGAGACGTGTATTGTATACTTCCATTCCTGTACCTACTTATTCGAGTTCTGTAGATTCTTCTTCTTGCGTAATGTTGTAGTTTCTACTATGTATCTGACTGAAGGTTTGATTACGATCTTAAAACTACCAGCCCTAAGGAATACCACGACATTATGGTCGAAACCTCGGTAATTAAAGCTTCAACCTGAACAGCCAAGACTGTGGTTGCGGAAGCATACTCTTTGGAATTCGAACTTGCACAGTTTATTCGTATATGAGAAATAGAAATGTCATCTCATTTAATGATCACAAGAAAAAGAAAAGAGTAATATAACATAGTTCATTCATTTTTCCCCACCCAACTCTTAATACCACAACTTAATGGTACTAGAAAGGGACATGTTTATTCTTTTATAGCTCCAAATCACAAGACAGAAACCATTCGAGAGTGACATACGTTCCAGACATTGGTAATATTAACTAGTAGACGTCCATCTGATGATGTTCTCTGATGATTTTTTTTCTATTCGCGCATTCTGGGGCAGGGCAACGGCACAAGGAGAAACCGGGACGAGTATGTGGGGTGTGGTCACGGCCATGTCCTGTTCAATGGCGGCGTTGCCTGGAAGTGCAGTTGTCGTCGCATTTCTACTCCCGCCTCGCCCATTTCTGTTGTGCTCTCTGGGTCCGACCGGGACCGGTGAATGTTTGATAACCCATTAGGAAATTCGCTTTCGCAAGCCAAAGCAAGATCTCTCCTCCGCTCTCAAATGGATTTTATGCTAAAATTAACATTTTGATGTTATAGCCAAGAAAGCCTTGGTCTACTTAAGTTCTGTAAATCAAACGCTTTAAACATTCGTACTGGACAAAAGGTGTGACCTGTTACTACGGTTGTTTTTTTCTTGGTATTTAAGAACAAGTGTTTTATATTTCACTTTTTGAAAAATTTGAAGTTTTCATGTGATGAAATATTTTCCTTAAATAACTTTCGTTGACCGAAATCTACATTTTTCGTGACACACGAATCTTTCAAAACTTATTTACGAAAACCGTTTTATTAAAAGACAATCGCACCATTACAAAAATTGCAATAAAGATAAAATGTGGAGCGCAAAAAGTGAGTCAAGCCTGATTCATGTATGAATCAACTTCAAGAATCCATCATTGAATAGCGTTACCAGGCACCTAGGGCATATCACGTTCTCCAGCCAGACGCTCTCGAGTAACATTAAATCTCGCATGCGACCATATGCGAGTAGGAGCGTGTATCCGCCTTTTACACGGCGCTCGTAGCCGGGGCCGCCGCCGCCGCCGCCGCCGCCCCCGCCCCCGCCTTGGCTCCCGTCCCCGCCGCGGCGCCGAAACCGGACGTGCTCCCGGCTCCGCGAAGTAGCAGTGGAGGCGACGCGACAGCGCACAGTGCGGAAATTGATCGAAGCGGACGGGCCAAAGACTTCTGGAGGAGGCGGCTAGCAGCAGCTATCTAAGTCCATCTGATTGGTTGGTTTCCGTAGGTTTTACCTACTATTACCAGGTGAATGTCAGAGCAATACTCTCTCAAACGGACCGCGCACGATCTTCCTTCCTTATCGGCGTTCTCTCTTTACCATTTTTACGCACATACACACTTGTATGCTCTCCACTACTATACAGGTCGGCAGATCAATTGACAGCGTCGAGCTTGTCCTGATCGGGGCGGTGTCAACCTCGGGGAGATACCGTATCCTGGAAATACCACGCAAGGTGACATGTAGATCGGTACAGGATTTCACCAACCAGTCGGGAAGAATACCACTACCTCTCTGGATGAAATACTCACTACATTAATGGGACTAATGGCCTTAGTAATCGCCCCCAGAATCAACAGTCAATCAGCCATTCATCCACTCTCTCATCGACTAACTCACTCATCCACTCACTCACTCACTCACTCATCCATTCACTCACCGATCCACTCACTCACTCATCCACTCACTCACCGATCCACTCACTCACTCATCCACTCACTCACTCATCCACTCACTCACTCACTCATCCACTCACTCACTCACTCATCCACTCACTCACTCATCCACTCACTCACTCATCCACTCACTCACTCATCCACTCACTCACTCATCCACTCACTCACTCATCCACTCACTCACTCATCCACTCACTCACTCATCCACTCACTCACTCATCCACTCACTCACTCATCCACTCACTCATCCACTCACTCACCGATCCACTCACTCACTCATCCACTCACTCACTCATCCACTCACTCACTCACTCACTCTTCCGCTCACTCATTCTTCCACTCACTCACTCATCCGCTCACTCACTCTTCCACTCACTCACTCATCCGCTCACTCACTCTTCCACTCACTCACTCATCCGCTCACTCACTCATCCGCTCACTCACTCATCCGCTCAGACATCCATTCACAGGTTCACTCGCTCCCTCGCTCCGTTGATCTCTCGCTCACTCACTCACACATTAGCTCCATCGCTCATTCAAGTCAAAGACCGCATAAAATTTCAATTACACTCTCGGAATTTTGTAAACGATTGTCACGTGGATCTACTGCACCTTTTATTCAATGTTCGTGGGGGTAGAGACAAATGAAACGTGATATTTTTCAGAAAGAATTAAATGAGCTATAGGTAAGGGATGACAGGAAAGTATGAAGGTCGTGCCAAAAGGAAGCGTTGGATAGTAAATCCTGGAAGATTTGTTACGATTGTTTCATGAGAAATAATTTCAAAAGGATGAAGGAATAATTTAAGAGATGCGTGAAAGGAGGCGAAAATTGATGGAAAAAAATAAACTAAAAGAGAGCATCAAATAAACATAGGAAAGGAAAAGCCGTTGGGATGAAGCAGAGGAAATAATAAAAGTATTATAAGAAAATGTACACAGTTTGAGGGTTAACGACAGAGGTAGAACATAGATATACTACGCCAATGTACCCTTTGTTGTCTTTAACATTTAATAAACAAGTGTGCATTAGTGAATTTGTGGATACACAGATGATCCGCAATGTCCTACAAACACATGACACAAAAGGCTTCAAGCGTTCGTTGGCGTGCTTTTTCAAGTTGAATTATTTTTCCGTTGAAATAATTCTCCTCTTGTCTTGCCACAGTGGGTCAATATTTCTCCTTGCATTGACATGAATGCACGTGAGCCACGCTGAAACTGTTGAAGGTATGAAAACCCTCTGGTTTAATTTAGCAGGTGTCTGAGGAGGATGTGATAATCGAAGAGCTTTTCATCTTCCTCTCGGGTCACGTTTTGACACTGCGAGAGTGAGAGAGGGAGACAACGCGTGAGAGAATTCGTAATATGAGAGGATACTCGTATATTCTGATCTAATATCACAAAATCCGAATGCTAATACTACGTACCGGATTTGGGATTTAAGTTTAGAAGACGGAGAAAATGCTTGCAACGCATGAGATTGATCTGTGTGTGTATGTGTATGATAAATACATCAAACTATGTCGAATAATGTTAAGGAGTAATCAACCCCGTTTCAGGGGAAAATGATGCAGATGTATTTCCCAACAATCGCGCTGCGCGTTGAAAACCTGTTGGGTTTTAAATCCGGTAACGCATTCACATTACAACGTGGAAAACTAATGATACGTCGTTGAAATTTTACCTAAATTTATAACTAAGAGTGTGGAACGTACAAGCGTCACTGCGCATGCGCGCGTTCACTAAAACTCCAGAACTTTTCGTGAAAACCAAGGATGTAAATAGGGTCTTAAAGGTGGAGATGGCGCGCGGGGCGAAGCGGCACGACCGAGTCAACGTTCGACGTATTGCGTCCTGTCTATTTGTGCCCTTAGACGCCGCAAATTTCTCACTGTGCGGCGGCGTCGACAGCGGCGGCGGCGGCGGGGGCGGGGGCGGGGGTGGGCGCCGCCTGCTGTGTTCGCGTATGGCGGCGCCGCGCTGGACAATGGGTCGTTGCCGCGAGCAGCAGACCCGTCCAGCACGGCTACCGCGGCGCTCGCCACCGCCGCCTCCGCCTCCGCCTCCGCCTCCGCCTCCGCCTCCGCCTCCGCCTCCGCCTCCGCCTCCGCCTCCGCCTCCGCCTCCGCCTCCGCCTCCGCCACCGCCTCCGCCTCCGCCTCCGCCACCGCCTCCGCCACCGCCACCGCCACCGCCTCCGCTACAGCCACAGCCTCCGCTTGCGCCTCAACCACCACGACCACTACAGCTCCCAACCTCGCCCCAGCCCCCTTTCCCGCTCCCGCCTCCATCACCGCCGCCGCCACTACCTCCACCACCACCACCACCACCACCTCCACCACCTCCACCACCTCCACCACCTCCACCACCTCCACCACCTCCACCACCACCACCACCACCACCACCACCACCACCACCACCACCACCACCACCACCACCACCTCCATCTCTGCCGGTGATATCGCCCCCGCCCCGCCCCCAACGCCGCTGCCGTCACCACTAGCGCTACTGCCCGCCGCCGCCGCCGTCCCCAGCGCACTACCGCGCGCGCGTCGATCGCGAGATTGGCCTCCGGCGGCGGCGGCGGCGGCGGCGGAAGGAGAGGGCGCTGCGCCCGCTGCCCGCTCACCAATTAGGTGAGGCGGATGATAGAGGTGGGTGAACTCAAAGTGCTCTTTGAGGATGTGGGGGAAAAAATGAATAGCCAGGATTCGGCGTCCTCGGTGGTCTACGGACGTGTTTATTTTTTATTTTTTTTTTTTTTTAACTTGGAGCACCGCGTGTCATTGTCAGGAACACAGTTTGAACGGTGTTCTAGATGTTAATCATAAGTGATGTTAAAAAGATCATACAGTTATCACTGAATTAATCTCACGTTTTTTAATGTGACTCGCAAAATTTACAAAAAGCACTGCGCTACTAGCTTTGTGAACTTGGCATTGCGAGGTCGGATCTGACACTTCTTTCTGTGCGAGGACCTCCTTTAATGGTTACTGTTATTAAATAACTGAAGTGAGTTGTAATATTTTCTGCATGGTAGATGTTAAAAAATGTCAGTAAAGTTAGTATTTTTTAACTTTTGTTGGAGACGAGAAATATTAATAATAATAATCTGTGCATTGATAACGTGAATCATTATCGACAAAGCTTCAAACGTGCAGCAGAAACTTTAAATTGTTTATTACGAGTGATTTCTGATCACTGAAGGGAGCCCTATGTACTGGTCAATTATTATTACTACGTTGAAATTTGGTTAACTTTGTAAATATATAGATCATGTTATCACAATTACAATGACACTTTCTAACAAAAATATTACTAAAATGTCTTTTGAAAAGTTCTGAAGATGAATATTTCTAGTTTTCTCTGTTTTCTTTTAGAACTTTATCTCCATGATGTGCACATATACAGGGATTTGTTTGAAATTTTGATGCTTGCTCTCTCGGTGAAACTAAAAACACTTGTGAGATTTTTGCAAGTAAATATCGTTGTGACATAATGAGAGAGCGCAGTCTAATGAGGTTCATTTTTCTTATTTACACACTAGAGATAATTGCTGTCTTGAAAGAAATTATGAGCTAATTTAGCCACTTACCTCATTTCATCACCACTTCTGTAGAAGCGATCAACAATATTTCAATTACACAAATATTTTTCTCGTTCTTGCAAGAAACGAAAATCCTACCACACGCATTATTTGCTTTCAAGTTCACCGGAATGCAATTTGTCGTTTCCACTTGCTTTCACTTGTCTTGCTCGATACCGCTTTACGATCTATTAAACGCATGCAATAAACTTTTCTTCTCGGTGTTGTTTCAGCACAGCCGTAGCGTCGTTGACTGGTGATTTCCTGCGCCAAGGAGTTGGTTGTTTTTATTGCTTTACATCTCGCGGCTTGCTGCCGCACGCTTCGGCAAAGCACATTCCACTCGTTAAAAAGCGGCGCTGTGTCCACAACGCGGGTTAAATTTGCCTGAAGCCACCTCTAATTGGCGGAGCAACGTTCGCCCGAGACACCTCTTCTTGTGGGGCTTCTTCGCGGCGGCGGCGACGGGCAGGGCAGGCGGGGCTTGCAACGGGGCTTGCGACAGGGCTTGCGACAGGGCTTGCGACAGGCCTTGCGACGGGGCTTGCGACGGGGCTTGCGACGGGGCTTGCGACGGGGCTTGCGACGGGGCTTGCGACGGGGTTTGCGACGGGGCGGGAGACGGGGCGGGAGACGGGGCGGGAGACGGGGTGGGAGAGGGGGCGGGAGACGGGGTGGGAGGCGGGGCGAGGCCAGGGCGAGGGCGGTGCGGGCGGTGCGAGCGGTGCGGGCGGTGCGGGCGGGGTGCGGGCGTGGCGCGGGCGGGGCGCGGGCGGGGTGCGGGCGGGGTGCGGGCGGGGCGCGGGCGGGGTGCGGTCGGTGCGGGCGGGGCGGGCGGGGCGGGCGGGGCGGGCGGGGCGCGGGCGGGGTGGGTAGGGCGGGAGAGGAGTCTGTTAGAGCTAGTCAGGCGGGGCGGGGCGCGAGAGAGGCGGGCGGGGCGGGAGAGGAGGCTCCGCTGGAGCGCGACGCCTCCGCCTCGCGGTGGGTGCCGCCCGCACCAACGATGTCTCCTGCAATAGCTAAATCTCCAGTACCAGCGTACCAGCGATCTTCACAGTAATTGCGATAGCTCAGAGTAATTGCGATTATAACTTCGATCACTCCAGTGATAGCGATGTCTTCTGCAATAGCGATATCTCTTGTAATGCGCTATTTCCTGACATAGCGATATTGTCAGTAATAGCGATATCTCCAGGAATAGCGATATCTTGAATTACCGGTGTCTCAGATATTAGCGATATCTCCTGTATTAGCGATGTCTTCTGTATTAGTTATAAAATCTCTAGTAAAAACACTATCGTCATTAACAGCGATATCACCTGTAATATCAATCACTTCAGTAATAGCGATATCTCCTTTATTAACCATATCTTCTGTTACAGCGTTATGCTCGCGTGTATACAGCGTATAATAGTGATATCTTCAGTAACAGTAATATCTTTAATGATAGCGATGTATCCAGAAGTAGTGGCGCAAAATACTCGCGGAGTTCCGATCATATGAGACTTTTTTAGGGAATTGCGGAACTGTTGTACAGCAGTTGGCGTGAAGGGGAGTTGAACGAAACAAAATTACATTCACAATTCGTTTAAGGAAGCACACAAGAAAAATAATGAAACAAATTACTAACGCAGCCAAAACAAATTTCTGAACGATTGCATTCCTTAAATCGCTTTAGGCCACCCTATGTTTTCTGAACTGCGATAGAATGCTACTTGGCTTCCTTGTCGTTGGTTTTTCGCTAACTTTTTAAGACCCCAATTTACACATTTCCTTTTGGCGAACCATTTCGGAATTTTTTTAGTGAACGACCGGTCGCATGCGCCAAGAGATTCTGCTGTCCTAATACTAGATGCTATGTTCAGGCGCGCGTACGTTGAAACTTCCGAAATCGTTAGTTCGAAGCAAGCATATTATTTGGGTCTAACTGTCGCGAAGTTTACACATTCCTCGCGCGAACTCGACAAGAGCAACTGACAAAGATGCACCGGCTTAGAGCATCAACTGGTGTCACTGCAGTGCCTTCGGTCGGAGGGTCCTACGGTTCGAATCCTGACGGTGGAAGAGTTTTCGACATTAGGTTGTTACATAGGTCGCATTCAGCCGCTGTTTGAAGAAGGATTCTAGCGGCCGTCTGCTCTGATTGGTAGGTAGTTTTCCATGGTTTCTCCAATCAAAACAAGGCGAATACCGGAGCAGTATCCTAACAAACGGTCCACGGACCGCGCGCAATCTATCATTCTTTCATCAATCACAATCTTTTCCTTGTCCTATCCCCTTCTTACACACACTTGCACTCACGTGCTCAGCACTATCACCCTTTTCGGGAGACCATTCGGGCTTGGAGCTTGTCTTGGCTCAGGCGGTGCCACGCAGGTGGGAAATACCTGGTTAGAGAAAGTCCCCCCAAATCGATGTAGGTCGGCGCCGTATCTCACCAGCCAGCGAGGGAAAATCACCCTCACCTGCCGAGAAAAAAATGCTCGGCACTTATGAAACTAATGACCTTAGCAGTTGTCACCGGAATCACTAATCAAGATTGCGATCTAACTAATCAAGATCTACTAATCAAGACTAAGATCTACTAATCAAGATCAATACTATATCACTAACCAATTACTACGAGAGCGACCGTTGCGTCGCGGCGCGGCGCGGTGCTCCGTGGCACGTCCGGTGCGTTGAGGTGGTCCGGCGGCAGCGCTGGCGTGGGCGGGCGGCACGGCGCGGCGTGTCCAGCGCGGGGCGGGGTGGGTGGCGCGTCGCCGAAGGAGTTCCTGGAAGCCGGCCGAATCCATTAGCAAGCCCATTACGACGGCCGCGCGGCGTCGCCCGTCGCCCGCGCTGGACACAATGGCCGAAGAAACGGCTCAGGACAGTGCGGCCTCGTGCGATATTTGCGCACGTCGTTAGTCGCATTGATGCGTGCGGTGCCGGGGTCTCTCAGGGCGCTGATGGCTTAATTTGAGTCCCACAGGGAAAGATTCGTCTTTACTCAGCCAAAAAGGTAGAGCGTTCGGAGAGTCAATATGTTAAGGGATGTGTGATATTCGTGACATTTTCGTATTCTGGCATTTTGCTAGTACGATAAAGTAACTTTTCAAATATTATTTTGTATATTAAATATACAATTGGAGTGAATGCCTGCGATTTCAAAAAACTGCCTTCTTAAGATCACTTATTTAGATGAAAACTACATATTCAATTATTTTTAGGATTTTTGTCTATCTGTTTGTCGGGGTAATTTCTGGAACTGCTGAAGTAATTTCCATGCGGTTTTCACTGATTGTTTTGTCGTGCGTAATATAGGCTACTTTAAAAAAAACTTTAATTTTTTTCATTTAAATTACAATTTTATTCCGATCTTCATGAAATTGTGTTCTTGACCTTTGAAACAAGAGGATAGTCACTCTGTGTGATATTTAGACAAAAATACACATATCTCCCTTTGTTAAACTTTGGAGAAAAATGTAAGTGCTCCCTTTTCTAGTTTTTTCGCCATTATCTCGAAAACTGCATGTAAATGGGCCAAAGCGACTCAAAACTTTCTTGAAGTTCATATTTGTCATTAAATACATTTAATTTAATTTTAGAAGCGAACAGGCCTTGAATAATCGAAATCCAGATTTGTTACTAGACGTTTTCAGGAGTTTGCATCTATTGTAACATGTAACTCCTTCAGCACTGAGGTAAAAAATATAGAGAATTAGTGAACAAATAAGTTATGTTGTAGATATGTATCTTTGCTTGTACCATTGAAATTATTAATTACTTTTTTGAGTTTAAATTCATTCAATAGAAGAGCAGATGACACGTTTTGTCCCATTTTGATGAGATCCAGGCAAACTTTCCGAATCACACGTCGCATAATTCTGAATATTCGAGAGGAAGGCAACCTACTTCAGTTGTCATACATGGTTATAACCACGGGTGAAAGGCGAAGAGGTAAAATGATGTACATTGGAAAAAGATTATGAATGGACCTGCACAATCATGCGTATCTATGGTTGGACTCGAAACCTCTAGGGGAACCCACGCATTATGGGCACATCCCACTTTTGTGACCTTGCCTTTATGGGTAGGCTTGAAGATTAAAAATTATATTTTAGTAAGCTGCCCGCAAAGCTACTGATATAAGCACAGTGGCATCCAACCGGTTTCAAACCCGACTGCGGGCGAAAGGTTTTAAAGAGCGGAAAATATTCAGAGTGCCATGTCATCCTTTTGACAAAAGAACCATAGCCAAATGTTCGGCAAAATTAAATCCTCCTTGAAATCCTGTTCTAATCTTATCCCATTAACCCCATTCAGATTTCAAAACAAGTAATTAATGAATATGATGGGGACCGCAGTGAATATTCCTAGAGACTAAAGTGAGACTAAAATAATATTGATAGTGCTGGGGACCCAGGTGGTTTTCAAATTAGCAATAATGCACATTTCGGAATTAAAAAAACATATTTTCAAAGCCTGAAATAAGTCATCTATAACATATTTCAGTGTTTACTCGTATATTAACTGTTCAGTGATATCGATACTCAATTCCACAGTAGGAACTTTCATCACAGCGTTGCGTACAGCAATTGTCAGCAACATCGACCTTCTGCGCTTGTGCAGTTCGAGATGCGCTTGCGCACGTACTCGTTAGAGAGTGGTCGAGCATTGCTGTCTACTGATGTGCACTATGCCGTGCTTATGTCCCTAACGAATCAAGAGAAAAACTATCGCTCGGCACTGTCACACAAGGACTGCTGTATTTTGGTTGATTGATGGATAAAGAACGCTAAGGTCATTAGTCTCGAATGTGTAGTGCATGTGATTTTCTCGAGAGGTGGCGACAATATTCTCCCGCTGCATGGTAAGATTCGGCGACGACCTAGAGTCGGCTAAGGGGGTTTCCCCCAATCAGGTACTTCCCAGCAGTCGGGACAAGCGCTAAGATCCCGGCATGTGTGGTAGTGTAGTGCATGTCAGAGTGTGTTTAAAAACGGGGTGATGATAGGGCAAGGAAGAATAGGAAAAGATCGCGCGCGGTTCATTGCAAGTTTGTTAGGGTACTGCTCCGGCATTCGCTGGTGTTGATGGGACAAACCTCTTAAAACTACAGATCAGAACAGCCAGCCGCTACAATTGTCCTCCAGAAATCGGCTGATTCGACCTAGCTGACAAGCTAATGTGGAAAATCTTGCCACCGTCCGCAACTCGAACCAAGGACCTCCCGGTCAGAGGCACGGCAGTGACATCAGTTGTTGCCCTGAGCCCCCTCTCGCGGTGAAGCATGGCTGGGCGGGTGGGCGGTTCGGGGAGCCTAATTGATAAACGAGTCGCATTTCGCGCTTGGAGAGCCCTCTTGATCGACGATGTCGCCCCCCCTCTCTTTCCCCCGTCAACGGAATCGAAGCAAGAAGCGCAAGTGTAGCGTGACGATCCGCGTGCCGGGCGGTGTAGAGGGCTGTGGCGACGGCGGCGGGGCGATGGTGATGGCGAGGGGGGCGGGGGGGGCGGTCCGCGTGTCGGGCGGCGTAGAGGGCGGCGGAGGGGGCGGGTCGGGTGGGCGCGGCGGCAGGCGGCGGTTCGCGGGCGACGTGTGGCTGGGGCCAGGGGGGCGATCGCTGATGTCGGAGGGATTCGTAAAAGTGGAAGGACGCCGACCTGAACGAATCGCCGTCGCCGTGAACCGCTCGGTCACTCGTGCGGCGCGAAGCGGCCGAGCGATGCGGATATTTCGCCGCGATACTATTACGGTTAGTATTTATTCGCCTAATTAAAATGGTAAATAATAATTAAATATAAATAAAGATTGGGAAATTAGAAATTGGTTGCCGTATTTTGGATAGAGATCAAACGCTAAATGAACTATCGTTTGACAACCGGAGAAGTTTGGCAATGGGACGCTCTTGGGAACTTACTAAATAAAAACATATTGGGTATGGTAATATTAAAGAATTAATAGACATTGCCAGGTATATTGTGATCCAATAAAAATTAACAGTTTTATAGCTTATCCCGTTCCAACATTAGTTTGAGCTGTATTTGAAAGAGAAAGTAAAATTTTCACGGTAGATCTCTCATCGACTCTATCAAATACACGTTCTCAATGAAATGATGATAACATCCTCGTTTGCTTCAATATCTTTTTTTTGGTGTGTGCGTGTGTGTGTGTGTGTGTGTGTGTGTACTATGTATGTACTGTTTATCTATTGACTTAGCATTTATCATGCGTCTTTGGAGGTACCAAAAATGTCAAATGAAGTTCAAAAGCGTTTTTTTCAATTTTGTATTGACGTTTTTTCTACCATCACACTCATGGAAACGACAATATAAGATACCCGTAGCAATGTACATCTTAACAATATTATTGGTACTATTTCTGCGAAATACAGTGTTTTTTTTTTACTAAAAGATCAATGTAGCTAATTACCCGATTGAATGTAATAGGATGGTTCTGCAAATAGAGATCAAGTCATGTGGGTTCAATTAAAAGATATTTTAATTGATATATTTCCCTTTTCACATTATCGCTTATAATGTATGCGACAAGTTGTCATGTTTAGCAAACCTAATAGTATCCAGAAGAGAAATCTTGAAAATCAAATACATAATCATATTATCTCTTTCTATCTTTTCTTATAATTTACTACATTTTTAGTTAACGTTCTCTGAATTGAAACATTATTTACAGTGGAATACTAGATTGTGTAAATTAAACAGTTTCACCCCTTGTTGAATATATGTGAATATTTCTTCACTACTAGCCTATATTGCAGAGTACCTGCATACCAACTAGTGCCTTTCTGAAATTACGGTCCATTGCGCCTGGAAAAATGTTCACTTTCCGAGAACTCCCGGGGGCTTCCAAGAAACAGTTACGACGCGTTACCCACCAGATGTGACCTAAATGACTCCTTCGGGGGCGGGATTGAATCTCCTAGTCAGCCTCGGAATTCGATTGCATCGAAGCCAAAGCGAGTGTGGCTTTGTTATTCGGTGGCTCCGTATCCGCTTAACCTCTCATAAACGCGATGACTTACGACGATAAACAGGATCGATATGGGTGTTGACCGGTATATCGAGTTGTTACTGGGAATTATAGTTATAAGCCTTTTGGAAGAAGATTTTATCGTGGCTTCTCTTCCACGATTTTCGATAGACTCGTTCTTAGACGTTTTATTACTTTAGGCTGAAGACATCATCGGTATGTATTAAAAATATTGCATTTTGCTTTTACCTCCATACTTCTTAAGAAGAGAAAGTATTTTAATCGTGCGCCGGATTTTGGACAGAAAACCTCTTGGCGAACTGTCTGTAATTTTGGCATTCAAATATTTTTCAAAATTGCAAAAGTTTATTTTTCCTTCTAACTAAATTTTCCCTTTCTAACATGCAACGTAAACTTACACAGCAAAAGTCAGAGAGAGTCTTTGAGGTGTGTAAAGAATAATGGAGTTACACCGATCTATTATTGAAATTTTTTATAGAGAAAGGAAAATATTGGCAAAAAACTCGTTTCTAGTTCTATAGATCGCATCTAGCAGTAAGGAAAATGGGAAAACCATGTCATATTAATTTCCATTTGAACAGGTTTATCAGGCCCGAAAAGCATTTACCCCCAGAGCCATTTAATTTTTCCTACCCCCTTTTTCGTCACAAAATCGGAACAGTAGTGTTTGAAGTATTTGTCGCGGGTCAAAAAGTTTTGAGAACCTGTGGCCAAAGCAGCAGCCTCCATCCTCCTCTTAGACGAAGCCGCAGTGTCCGTCCTCCCTCTGGACGAGCCGCAATGTCTGTCCTCCCCCTGGACGAAGTCTCAGTGTCCGTCCTCCCCCTGCACGAAGCCGCCGTGCCCGTCCTCCCCCTGGGCGAAGCCGTGTTCATCTTCCCCTTGGACGAAGCCGCAGAGTCCGTCCTCCCCCTGGGCGAAGCCGCAGAGTCCGTCCTCCCCCTGGACGAAGTCGCAGTTCCCCTCTCCCGCAAGACGTCGCCGTATCCGTCCTCCCCTTGAACGAAGCCACAGTGTCCGTCCACGCTCTGGGAGACGTCGCAGCCCTTCCGGTCGAAGCCGCCGTGGCCGTCCTCCCCCCCCCCCCCCGCCGTGCCGCCCCGTTGCAGCGCGTGCGCCCGCCGGGTCCCGCCCCCTCGTTCGGAAGTGGGCGCCTCGGGGCCCCTTTGATGGCGCCGGCCGCCGTGCCAGCGGACCGGAAAGATGGCCAGATCCCGCGCTAATTGGCGGAGGTGATTTGGAGCCTCTCACGTTTCCCAGAATTTAGAGCAGCCGCAGCGCAGGGACGCGACGGCGGGGCGTGGCGGCGTGCTCCTTCAGGTCGATCGTGAATATTCGGCGCGCTTCGGATGCCTTCGCTTTTCCCCGCCATCCGCACGTCTTTCCAACCCAGAGGCCGCGGGTTGACTTACGGCCTCTGATATTCCTCAGCTTCGGCGTCTCTTTGACCTGTCCCACGCCGGACAAGTCTATCTGCATTATCACTGGACTTTTGAATGTTCGTTTTAGCCGTTTCGCTCGCGCAGGATGGAATTCTATTGCACTTATTTTTCAGGGTGACAGATGATTCCAAAAATTGATAAAAAACCTGCGTTGGAACGTGGTGACATGAGATACCAAACGACTTCGGATACATTTTATTTCGACGATAACGTTTAAGGACAGGGCAATTTTTCGTGTTGCGAAGTGTCTCCGTATAAAGAATTGTGGAGCATACTCTGTAAATCTTCCACCGGGTAGTGGTAAAAGGGTATACGAAGAGAAAGCAAATCGTATAAGGAACGTGCTATCGCTATTCAGCTGTATAGTTTTAACATGAATTTGTTATTTTTTCAATTGAATACTCGATTGTTTTATACGTTCTTAATGCGTTAAGATAACTTTACAACTGAATTCTACAAGATAACATTTTGTTTTGAAAGTGCTCTCTACCAATGAAGATGTAAGAAACAGACATTGTTAATAATATTTTACATATTTTTGTATTAAGACAAATATGTATCTTCCTAGAACGTTCGTAATATAAGAACTATTGGCAAAGTAAAGCAACCGTTGGTGTTCTCGTTATTTGTTAGATAGAAACGTCGTTACCAAGGTTATGAGTTTAATAGAAAATGATGTGAATAGAAGACAAAAATGTTAAAAAATTGTCACTTTACCTTTGTAATATTCCATTCAATTGAATTTGAATTGAATATTACCACGGTAAAGTGACAATACTTTTGACATTTTAGTTATCGGCGGCGATGGTGGAACGGTTAACGTATCGGACGGTTATACCCAAGCTCGCGGGTTCAAGATCGAAGCCGTGGATTTTGAAGAGCGAAAAACTCCTTCCTACGCCTTCCTTTGGAGGGGAAGTAAAGCCGGCTGTCCCATGTTAGTAGATTTACTTGCATGTAAATGATCCTCAAGCCTAAATGACGCCTCTGAGCTAAATTCAAATCGCCTGTTTCTCGCCCAAGAAATACCTCCTTTCTCTGCCAGTTGATGAAAGGAACATAGCGGAATTTGCGTGGTCAGATGGAAGAGCGGGCCTGATGGCCCGAGTCTCGCCACGTAAAATAAGGCCAATTCAGTTCAGTCCTTTTCATATCGTTTTCAATTGCATTCATGTCACTTTCTAGTGTACAAAACGCTACCTGGCATCTTTTCGTGCAATAACATAAATCGTCTGCCAAAAGCTGATGAGCCAATGATGTCATGTAACCTGATAGTCTTACACCGTGTCACTTTATCGGGCAACAGCATGACCCCAGGAGAGCGAGTGAGGCGGAAAGGGTGCGCCAGGAATGCCGCGACGGCGAGTGTATTCTGCGAGCACTGGGTGGTTGGCTCGGAGAGGTGGGAGGTGAGCGTCGGGTTGCAAGAGCGGTCCGAGGTGGGCGGCGGCTGATGGACGGTGAGAGGGTGGTGTGAGCGGCGGGCAGTGGGTGTTGGGACGTGGATCCGGTGCCGGCGGCGGACGTTCACGCAAGACGCGCGTCGCCCGCGCGGCCCGGCCCGGCCCGGCCCGGCCCGGCCCGGCCTGACCTCGACGGGCGGCGGCGGCGACGGCGGTGCGGGACGAATTCTCGCGATGCTATCGCCAGGATATCCGCAGCTACCGCCCGCGCATGCGCCGGGGCCGCGCCGCCCACGCTCCGCTCTGGGAGCCTTCGTGAATTTGCACGACCCACCTGGGGCTTCTGGGTAGAGCGGCCGTTCCCCCACTTCCATTGCTTCATTTTTATTCCTAGTTCCTGCTAGGGCTTGGTTTACTCGTTTCGTTCGATGTTCTCACATTTACCGACAGTGGGTATGGCATGTCATGGGACTAGATTGATTAGTGATTCCGGGCGCGTTAAATGCTAAGGTCATTAACCCCGCAATGCTTTTTCTCTGGAGGTGGGGGTGATCTTCCCCCGCTGAAAGCCGGATCCGACGCTGACCTATCGTCCGTTAGAAGGCTTTCCTCGACCAGGTATCTTCAGGAAGTAGGAAGTCATCGATATTGATTTTGATGTCATTTTTGCTCAAAATATAATGCAATTCTTCAGAAGATTTTTTATAATTTCACAAAACATAATGTCTTTGTCTTGGCCTCCGAGCCCACCACCCCATTCCTGATGTACTACGTGGAAGCATATATTTTAGTTCTGAAATTCGTAGTAGTTTTTGGATTTTAAACGGTTAATTCAGTATTGTAATATTTGTACAATGTGTAGCTGACAATTTATATTATTTTCTCATTGATTACCTCTCGTCTGATTCTAGTATAATATTACAGTTTAGTTATCAGCATTATTTGTAATGGTTACGGAAAATTACACGAAAATATTAGAGAACAAATTTCAAATTATAGAGAACAAATTTCATTAAGGTGGTAAAACTAACAGTGGCACAGAGTGACCCAGATATACTCGTTCTCTATCGTCTCTCGAGCTTGCTTTTCGGTTTTGTCTCACTCTCTTTCCACCTGTTACATCTCGGTTCCTAAAAGTCTCTTTCTTGTTTTCCTTCATATATTCCTTAATTTGTCGGCCGCTAATAGTTAAAATCAAATATCATTAATAATTTTAAACACATTTTCTGATTAAATGAATACACATTTTATTTATGAGGTAAATAAATTTATTCACTTGCAGAATACGTAAAGTTCAAAATGAAAAAAATAAGATGTAAGCTTTGGAGTCTCCATCACCTCATGGTAGTAGTGCACGGTAGTGGTACTACCATGTGTGGTATTTTCATGCATGTATTACATCCGTTATAATGTACTGGCTGATTATTTTCTTCAATTCTATATTTTCGTGTACCCCTTGTAATTTGTTATCGATTTTTCATTTTCTTGATGTCTATTTAATATATATTATAATTATAAAAATTTCTTTGCTTGGATGATCTTCCTTATATGAAAAACTTCTACTCCCTAACTATTTTCCAGTTTAATGAGGGAAAACGAAAAATTGACTTCAATTCATGTTATGTTCCACGTTTACCATGGTGGAATTTCTGTGGTTCAATTATTTTATTAATTTATTCGAGAGAAACGCTTTAATTCAATGTACTTTAGCTCGTTTTTGTCAGTTGAGTATGGCACAAACTTTGATGAATATAGTTTCCCTTACATACGTTATTAAGAAAGGTAATAAATACAAATATGTAACGTAAGTTTAGAAATCGGCATGTCAAAAAAATCATGTACGCTTTAGTAAAATAGCCCTATATTAATAGTAGTAAATTTCCTTGTGAGGCTTATGGAGAATAATTCGTACATTTTCTCGCATTGTATGAGATATTTCTGCTGCTAAGTAACGAAGACATCTTCACATACATAAAAATTGCACGGCATTTGTTGACTTCTGTACATTTCTTTGCTTTATTTTGGAGGACTAAAATCAGTTCCCGTTATTATAAACTGTTGTCATGTTTCCTCAACAATGCATTACCAAGTGGAATTGCTTCGCTGCTGACTGAACATGAATTCCACAAACAATAGGCAATATTTTATAATTTCCGTAAACAATGTTAGAGAAACTACAGGTAGAAACTGTGACGTACATACAATTGATGCATTCCTTGGCATTATCTTCATTGCATTTCACCAAAACAAATGCATACGAGTACTGTTTGTAGTGTGTAATTTAAAGTTATGCATTGACATTTCCACAATAAGTTGGGAAATGCACGTGAAGGCATGTTCTGTGTCGAAACACGGTGTCTTCTTTATCACTGCAACTTTTTCTCGTGATTAACGGAATGTTTTCCTTTGTTGGGGAGTTCCGTGCCAACTGCTGCAGCTTAGAAATCCGTGAGTTTATTTTCTGACACTTCTATTTCGAAAGTTCCTTTGCCTTCAGAGATTTCCGCCACTATTTACCATATAATAATAAACAATACTCAAATACATCGTATCTTATCATCACTCATCAGAAATTATCACCCAACACCTCATCGCCATCTTCTTCATAATTACTCTTTTCGCCCCTGTTTCCCCGTCATCACCATTCCCACATCATCCCCGTTCCCTGTCACCACTGTTCCCTCTCGATCACCGTTCTCCCATCAGCATCGTTTCCTCGTTATGACCGCCTCTCTGTCATCACCGTTCCTCTGTTTCCCCATCATCACTGTCCATCCGTCATCACCGCTGCCCCATCTTCACCGTTCCCTCTCCATCACCGTTCCCCCGTCTGCACCGTTTCGGCGTTGTCATCATCTCTTCGTCATCACCGTACATCTGTCATCACCATTCCTCCATCATCTCTGTTCATCCGTCATCATTGCTGCTCCTTCATCTCCATTCTCTTTCCATCACCGTTTCCTCGTTATCACCACCTCTCCACCATCACCATTCACCACCGTTTCCCTATCATTTCTGTTCATTCGTCATCACCATTATCCCGTGATCACGGTTTCGGTCCTCCGTCACCAGCGGCCCTGCATTCCCGTCACCACCCCTTCGTCACGCTGTCTCCGCCTTGTCTTCTCATCACCGCCTTTTCAACGTCATAACTAGGGGGCGGATTTTAATGATCTAAGACATTGCCAAAAATGATTAAATAAATGCTATTGAAATGTTTTTAAAATGCCCTAAAAAGAAAGAAAAATACGTAAATAATTTGATCAAAACCACTTCAGATGAACACCTCAAACTGTTGAGTACGTTACTGATGTAATCGAGGCCTTTTCCTTTTATTCAAGTGAACTCAGACCACTAACTTCTGGATAGGACTGTTCTTTAAAAGAAAATCTCTGCCTTTATTTATGGCAAAATCGGTCGAACTGACAATGGCACCGATAGGCCTCACAAGAACCTTAGATTACATAGTGCTCACATCGACTGACATTATAATATATGAGCGAAGAAATCGAATAGGCTACTCAAGATTTCTGTGGTGAACATTTGTTGCAACTTGTAAAACTTTTTTGAAGCAACTTTCATTAAAATGATATTAAAATCGTTGAAATCAGCGAAAATGCATTACAAATGATGGTAAAATAAATTATATATTATTCAAATTCGTCGAAAAATGCAACAAAAAAATGACATAAAAAATGGGTCATTTCGTTTTGTCATGACATAAAATGAATTTAAACACTAATCGGCATTGCCCCAAAGTGAAAAGAAAAAAGATGACATTTCATTAAAATCCTCTCCCTAATCATCATATGCAAAAAAGTGACATAAAAAATAGGAAATTTCGTTTTGTCATAACAAAAAATGAACTTCAATAATAAAAGCCATTGTTCCAAAGTGAAAAGAAGAAAGATTTCACTTCATTAAAATCCTCTCCCTAGTCCTAACCATCTCATCACTAACACAGCAGAGACACTTGCACGTCTTTCGTCGTTTCGTCGCCGCTGCGTCCCCTGCTCAGCGTGACTGCAGCGTAGCGCCGCCCTGTGGCCGTGGCGGTCGCCGAAAGAGGTCGCGAACACGAAACGAAACATCCGCCGCGGCGCGCAGAATTGGAGCTTGAGGTCGCGGTTTCGAAACGCTGCCAGCGGCTAAAAGTTGCGCTATTCAAGGATTTCTCGAACGTGTTATTACGACCTCCGAGAGGGCCGACCCCGACGCGAACGTGTCGAGTAAACAGGTGGCTACGTTGGAGGGGAGGCGTGTGAAGTGGAGATTCCTCATTTAAAGGGTCTTGTCAATAAAGTCTTAAAAGATAATGTAAAAATCTAAGTTTTAAAAGAAAATCTAATAAGGTATTAAGTCTTGCCTGTACGTTTATTCCTACTTCCATCCTTTTTTATAACATCCGATCTATCTAATTCTATCATTCACGCCGTTACTGTTGTCGAATACTTATATTTGCGAGAATCATTTCTGACTTGTTTTCTCCATAAAAAACTTCAAACTTCTCAAGAATTCATCTAAATCAAAGGAAAGTCTTGTTGAGTCTTTATTTTATACCATCAGCATTTTCAATCCAATGTTTTCATTGTTGATCTCACGACGAGTTCCAATTCCAGACGAGTTCCGGAGTTACTCTACTTTTATACAGATACTCTACTTTTATATTAAATTTAATAGAAAAAAATTAATTTGTTTTTACACGTTCTGTAGAAGTACAAGTACTGTACTGTACTTGTACATTACAAGTACGTATTGTACTGTACCTACAAGTACTGTACTTTTCTAAAAGTCACTCATTGTTCTATCAAAAACATCTATACTAAAAATTTTTACAAAAATGCTCAAATAAAACGACTCAACAATATCATCAGGCGTTTGTACGAATTTTTATTTTCAAATAAAATTGAACAACAAGATACCTTCCTGTACATTCTTGTACAAACCAGAGACGCAATGTTACTATTCCATTTACCTTCTAGACATATGTCAAATACAATATTGAAGTTCGTGCGTTTTGTACTTAAAGACATTTTATAATTTAAAGATGTTATACAAAAAGGAATAATTTAGCACTGAAAACATTATATGTTAAAGACGATGAGAAGTGAGCGATTGCAATTCTGTTTTGCCTATGAAGATTTATCTTTCCATTGAATAAAACTCATGCATGAATGTATACATATGGATGTGGCGGTCCAGAAGATGAATGCTTATTTAAAAACATATGGTTTTGACAAATACTAATATGAAATTCTTACCTCGCCTACGTCATACCAAAGTCACGAGACCCACGTCTGCCATTGGACCATGGCTCGCGCCCACTGTCGCCATTTCACATTGGGTGGTCGCCATAATCGTTATTTCAGACACTTCAACAGATATCCATCGCCTATCGTGGCTGTTGGCTTTCCTACTCACGTAGCGCGCCCGATGGACATGCGAGATTTGCTTGCACACTATGCCTGGGTCGCATGATTTTGGGCAGGTAACGTGATTTACTAGTAGAACCTCACATGTTTAAACAGGAGGAACTGTGAGTTACAAAGTAGTAAAATAAATATTTTTAAAATAATTTTAAAATTTGAATAACGTTTGTGAAATATTTAAATATTATTTTATTGTTTAATTTTAAAATTACACAATTAAAAATATTAACTGTGATAGTTTGTAGTTTGATGTTATTTTAAAAATTAATTTTCTAGGGGGCTTATGTGGTATTTACAGATATTTCAACGAAGCATTATATTTAGGTACACATTTTATTCTATCGAGATAAATGATTCACACAAAAATATTCAGAACTATTAAAATCATTAAAACATTTCATTTTATATCAATTATGGACTCGAATTAAAGTAGTATGTTTATATTTTATGAAAAGAAACCTAAATATTATGTTTTAAGATTATTTCTTGATAGACATGTTATTTAATGCACAAATTTTCCTGATTTTCTGAAACCTTTAAATGCTTTTTGAAACATGACGCTTTCTTACTGAAATATCGCCATTTGTAAACACCTATAATTTTCAGATGGTTATAAATTCCCAGTGTCATTTGATTAGTCAAAACATTTATCAGATATGTGGTTGTGCAGCTGTTGTTCAAGGTCCTGTTTCTTGCTCACCTGCTTGAACTTGTCCTTCGCCGATGACACATCATAGTCGTCCTGTTAGTTTGAGAATGTAGGTGTGTTGGTGACACTCCTGGCAAGGTAACAAGACGCAATTCACGACTGAAGGCGAGCGGCCATTGCATTCGGCGCATGCATGCGTGAAAGACCTCGGGACGACGATCTGGTTAACAGAAGGGAAGATAATAGTTTTGGTGCCATTGAAAGCATCAAACTGCAATTTTATTAACACTAACATAGGTGTGCACGGCAAGTAACATAGGCAAGATGAGGCCAACTACGTTCCACCTTGTATCTATTAAACTATTTTATATGCATACGGCACATTTTACTTGCAGAAAGTAAATAAAGCTCACAAGGTGAATGAAATTATATCTTTGAAATAAATACAACTGATTGATTGATTAGTGGTCGGGGCGCGTCAACTGCTAAGATCATCACTCCGAGAAGTGAAATGCGTATTTTTCCTCGGGAGGTGGGGTTATCTTCCCCTGCTGAATGGTGAGATCCGACGCCGCACTACGCGTCGGCTAACGAGGTTTCCCCCACCAGGTACCTCCCACCAGCGGGGCACCGCCCCAACTGGGACAAGCTCTAACTTCCGGACCGGTCGCTCGGTATGTGTGAAAGTGTAGTGCATGTATGTGTAAGTGTGTTTACGTAAGGGGTAAGGATAGGACATGAAAGAGGAAGGAAAGATAGCGCGCGATCTGTGCCCCGTGTGTTAGGGTACTGCTTCGGCATTCGCCGAAAGTTGAAGGGAGAAACCATGTAAAACTACCGGTCAGAGCAACAGGCCTCTAGAATTCTCCTCCAGACAGCGACTGAATTTGACCCAGCTATCTAAGCAGAGTCGAAAATCCTGACATCGTCGGAACTCGAACCCCAGAGAGGCACTGCAGTGATATCAGTCGAACCCCTGAGCCACCTCTCTCGGTATAAATACAATTAATTTTATGTCGAACCATTTGTAGCGTTGTCGACGTGAAGAGCCTCTTCCTTAAATTCCGCATTCATGACTTCCGTATCCCCAAATCAACAAGTTAAAAAAACAACGTAAAATCAGAAATTGAAAATACTTACCGAAATGTATTACGTAAGGCTACAGTGTCCGTTTCGAAACGTTCAGAAAACCTGTGCCCGCCGTGCCCTCCCACATGTGCATGCCTATGGTTACAAATATATGACAGTTAATTATGTTCCTAAGTAATGAGCGACGATGTTTGCAATGAAGATTGTGGATTCGAATACGGAGAAAATAGTGGATGTTCGTATCTTGCGGTAGTGTTGTGGGTAAGCAAGCATATTCTATCCATAACTTCATAATCATCCAGGATGCCCAAGTACAATTACAGGAAAAACGATTCTAACACCTCAATATTTTAAATTATAGACGTTCTGTGGGCAACAGTGTACCACAAACCGATTTAATACTTAACCAATAAGATTCTTATTCTTTATAATTTTCCCATCGAGGCAGAATTATGTAAAATATGTTGTCACTAAAGAGAAAAGTCAAGAATGATTTAACTAACTGCGTATTCATTATTCGAACACCTACCTGTCTTGTAATTTTTTTCTTAGTGTTAATTACGTGAGGAAACTTGTATCACAAATTCAACCATGCCCGAGGCGGGGCTTGAACCCGCGATCCTTGAATCCGAGATCGCTACGGCACTACTGCCTTAACGATCACGGCCATCCAGAGGACATTGTTGTATTTTCATTTTTTGGTAAAAATTTGGTGGTGGAGGTGAAAATATAGCCTTCTGCCTGTGGCAGAAGGAGGCTGATCTTGATGAACTCTATTTCCTTGATGTTTCTGCCAATAATAGTACCCATAAAATGAACAATTTCTTGTGATAGGTAATTTTACGTACACTTCAAAATAAGTGTTTGGTACCATGGACTCCGAAAGACATAACACTTGATAAGTATTTGGTATGGTGAACCCAAAGCTATAATTTCATTTTTATGTTGCTCTGAAATAACTTACAGTATTAATAGTGAAAATAGCAAAATGTCATACAAACCCATGTTGACAATAACTTAAAAGGAATAAACTCTAAGAAACTAATGAGAAAAATCAATAACTATGAGTTCACTATCATTTTCTCCCCTCTTTGAAATTCTAGGGTTAATATTCAAGTCAAACTAATTTAATAGCAATTTAATCAATAAAATGAATGCAAAAACAGCGTGTACGAATAATTTTTACGCATTTCAAATTTTCAATTTCTTATATATGTTGTCATACTTTAAAGATTTATTATCATATATAATATCTTTATTATGAATCGCCATATTTAAAGAACATTTATTTATAAATAGTATATGAAGTCATATTTGATTTTACATATATGAACCCAACGAAATAAACTTAATATTTTTGTTAAATAAATCATTGTGCGAATACTTTTTTCTATGACTGTATTTCTATTCATCTATGAACCACACTCTTCAACTGTCGGAAAGTGTTGTGCCACTGCAAGAAAAATAATGCACTAAATTCTTCAGAAGTCATTGTTCAATAATAGTTACATCGAAGTCTACTGGAGTAAAATAAACAGATTTTGATATAATTTGAGTTGTTGGGCATTTTATAATTTCGAATGGATTTATAATCCAGAATCGGGAAATATTGTCTCTGTGGCTAGATTCATGTTAAAAGAGGATTACATCAGATAATTATTTTTGTAAATTTTACAAGTATTTTCGATGCAGCTTCAATGCAGTGGTTTAACATTGAATGGACAAGTTTCGATTTAATGTGACCTTTGATAAAAGATAAGTTTGAATATGGTTCAGATAACTGAGCCTGCCATGTACACCTGTTAGAACACGTTGAATATCATGACAGTGCAAATCTACAGGTTGTAGGGACATAACAAGGCTCCAGAGAGGGAGGCGGGAGTTCATTCGTTTCAAAATTGCAGTAACGAACTTAAATATATTGATGTTAATATTTCATTACATCACATTTTTTAAAAATTGGAGTAACAACAGCACGTACATCACTGAATGGGTAGCGGATGTTTGCCCCCCGAACGTTCGTTGTTCGAAGAGGGGAGTAACTTCCCGGGAGCCGAAGTCCGTACCCTCGTCTTCTCGCGCCGCTGCCTTGGTGGATGGAAGGCTGTCGAGGATCGGCCATGGTCTACTTTCAACCGTCGATAGATCCGGCGCGGAGATTCAGAGGGACAGACACGGCGGCGGCGGCGGCGGCGGCCGCGGCTCCTGCTGTGGTGCATAGAAGGCTACGAGGCAGTGGCGGCGGCGGGAACGGTGGTGGTGGTAGTACGGACGATGGCAAAAGTGGTGGAGACGGTAGCGGAGGCAGCGGCCGCAGTTGGCTGTTGAGGTGACAGTAATCGCGGTCATCAAGGTAAGAGAACAGACTGCGGAATCAGTGCAGTCGGGAACACTGCTTCAAAGACCTCGAGTTTTATTTCCGAGAATGCTCGCTTTCCATGGAGTTAACTTACTGTTTCTTCTTGATAGTTGTAACCATACGGCTTGGTTCCCTACCTTATATTATTTCCTGAACTGTAGTATCATTAAAACATGTGTCTAACTCAATGGAAATATTTTCTACATTAACATACTTCTGCATTTCTACCAGAAACAATAAGTAAGGTTTTGTATTAAACACGCGTTATGTAGTACGTACCCTATACTATATTGCTCGAGGACTGAAACAGTGACACAAAACAACAAAGTTTGAGTTAATTCACTCTCCAGAATTGCAGATTGGTGTACCTTCCAGCAGCAGCAACAGCAGCATATCTTACAGTTCAGTTCAGTATAGTCCACCATCAAATGGCAGAAGTGTCAACGAAAGAACAATGTAATTCAATACAAGGTGGAAACTTCAAACTCATTTATCTCAACAGCTGATTTTTTTTGATGTGCCACTATTGCAGACAGAGAACAATATATTCACGACTTCAGATCTCTTGCTCATTGACGAAACTATGATAGAGCTCTATAATGATTTCATTCTATTGAAATGTTAAAAGCTCTACTTTACTTTAGTTTTTACTTTATTTCCGAGAATGCTCACCTTCCATGGAGTTAACTTACTGTTTCTTCTTGATTTTTAGTTTCTCTACTTTACTTTAGTTTTTGAGATTTTATTAATTTTCATTGCACAAACGTTTCACACTTGGCAAATCTACATCTTTATGACTAAGCAATACGGAAATGGTTTTGACGCTAGCCGTGAAGACAATAAGAACTACTGAAGTGTATGTAATGTCCCCATTTTAAAGTTTACCGATGAACAAATGCTTTCATAACGCCGAAGTTAGATGACTAACAACAATCCACGATCGGATGAGCCCAAAGGACAGTGAATATATGAACAGATTGACGGGCGAGTTTGGCACAAGATGCGATAGTGCAACAAACGAGAGGGCGGCCAAACTAAAAAGCGAGACCCACGAGCGGCGTCCTTGAGCGAGACGCAGGGTGGCGATAGCGGCACAATGCATCGCATGCTGAGGCAGCGGTTGCGGCCGCGGGTCCGATGTACTGCCGCGGTGGCGGCGGCGGCGGCGGCGGCCTGGGGAGCGGTTAAGTGGACCGCTGCGCGGGAACGTTAACCACTCGCCAACCGGTTCCCGTGGAAGCGCGCGGCAGCGGCTAAGTAACGACCCCCGGTAATCGTCGCTCGCCCCGTGTAGGTTTTGGAGGAACATTGCAGCTCGGTATCGCTCCGCGCTCCCATACACGGCCGCCGCGGGGCGTTCGAGTCCCGCACCTCCGCGCGTTCGCCATCCGTTTCTCCAATCAGTTGGAGTTAGTTTCGTTTGCTTTGTTTACGTGGCTAGGCACAGGCCGTCAGGCCTGCTCTTCTGCCTGACCTCGGGAAATTCGATATGGTTCGCCTTTCGACATCTATCAGCAAAATAAGGTTTCACTTAGCCGACGCCACTCGATATCGGAATTTTGTTCTCGGTCCACTTTTAAGCATGAGGTTCTTTCATAATGTAGTAAATCTACAATATAGATCAGCCGGCTTTACTTCCCCTCCGAACGTAGGCATTCCAAGGCTGTGTTTGCCCTTTTAGTACAGTCCAGTATGCAGTACGCTGGATTGCGATGGAGTTGTTTTGCATCTACTATTTCCTGTGTGTATATGTCCGTACGTCGTATTTCCTGTAAGTCGCTCTTTCACATTCGTTTTACACGCGTCCCTTTTACTACATATCATCTTTATATGCTTTACTATATATTTTCATTGCATGTTGTATTTGTTACATGCTCCGTTGCTAAACCTCTTTGCCATACGTTCTTATTGCTTGACGTTTGATTTGTTGTATGCCACTTGATTCATTCTCGTAACCTTTACTACAGTTTTCTTATTGCTATTGGTGTCTAATGTTGCACATTCATTGGGCATCACGTTTCCTTAGTTATGTATGCGAAATAATTTTGTTTTCTCTAATCCATTTCTATGTAACATATTCCCCAATTTTTTTCACTTAATCCGTCGAGCATATAGATTAGGAGCTGATGGAGAGTCTATGATGACTCAGTGGCAACATCCAATGCATATGCAATATCCTTGACAGCGAGGTCCTATAGTTCGAACCCGACGCTGGTGGATTTTCAACACTAGCTGATTATCTAGGTCGAAATTAACCACTGTCATACAACGAATTCTGAGGGCGTCTGCTATAATCGGTAGTTGTCCGGGTTTTCTCGTGGAGCCCCTTCATTTGTGATCTTCCTCCGTCTTCTTCCGAGATTTTTTTTTTCAGCCAGAATCAGCAGAACGTTCTTGGCAGCTGCACTTTCGGTTTCATTTTTCTGGGAAAATGACAATACCAAAAAGGGACTTCGGAGCATGTTGGATCTTCAGAAATGTTGGTCTCACGGCTGCTAGTGACGCTTTACATACTATTACTACCTCACTGACACGTTCAGAGCACAACATCTTAGAGAAGATGTTCGAATGCCCTATTACGCCGGCGCTTTACCAGATTGCGGCGATCGCTTGAGGTCCGAGGCGGGTCCGCAGGAATTCGCTTCTTTGCTGCGTTCCCCGCGCGGCCCGTTTCGCGTCGTGGGCGCACGTAATGGCGGCGGGGATGCCTGAGTGTACTCTATTTGCGTGCGCGCTGCTCGACGCGGCCGCGGCGGAGAGTGGATCGAGTGCGTCACGCTCGCATTGACATCATCGAGGCGGAATCTCGCTCGAGCTGTGATTCTCGGGATGCGGTCGCTAGCAGGCGCGTGAGGTGTGCGAGAATCTGACACTTATGAGTGTTGTGTTTGAGTGAAGGGTCTTTGGATATGCTGTAATTGTTTTTGAATTGATATGAAAAAGGCGAGATTGGATTTTGCATATATTATATAATAATGAAATTTAATAAATAATTTTAAAAGTCCGACTTGTCATCGTTAGTGTGTTATATCTGATATTAATTACATAGTTAGATGCGGCTAGTATCGGCTATTATCTTTGTCGGACCTTGAAAAAATACACATTACGTCGAAAGATAAGCATAAATCGAGGCTAGGATACCACACATCTAATGCTCATGATTCTATAACGTGTGTCTCTGGTGAATTCGCAAGTACATTGTTCATATGAGAACAGTGGTACATTTGATAAAGAAGTGCTATCGATATTTTTTATTCATATATATGTTATACATAAACCATGCGAAGTGGCTCATTGCGTAACGCAACGTATTGGGTTTGCAATTGGGAGGTCCGGGTTCGATCTCGAGGACGGTCATCCGGATCGGGGTTTCCGGGGTTTCCCTCGGTCACAAAGCAAATGCTGGGATGCTTCCAAAACCCCACGAACACCTCCCACCTAACATCTCCTATCGTCATTCTAATCCTTTCACCCCTCATCGTCGCTCTTTAATAATAATAATAATAATAATAATAATAATAATAATAATAACAGAATACTATCCTTCCTAATTGATGTTTAAGGCTAACAACCTTGTCTTAAGTAAGGGATGCAGCCGAGAGGCTGATGCCCGTAATTCCACACGTTGATCTCTCCAGGATAGAATACAACTGGGTCTCGGAGAGAAAAATGTGATGCGTGGTTAGTAGTGGTCCATGCGCGAATAATAATAATAATATTAATAATAATAATAATAATAATAATAATAATAATAATTATTATTACCTTAATTTTATTATAGTATCATCAGTCACACACTTTTTTGTTATTCTTTTTCTCCAGATTACATGTTTTTACTTAACATGGAAAGACCAAACAATCACTTTCGATAAGAGTACCGTAAGTCTAAATAATCAACTGTCTTAAATGTACGTGAATTTATTATTTAATTCGCGTATAGCAAGCGGTACAATATTTTTTTATGTGTGCATTGTGAGGTACAGCTTCTGTACGTCTCTTAACGGACGATTTTTGTGTCGTGTACATCCGTCTGAAACTATCTTTCCGCGACCTTGGATCTACGTCTAGGAATTCGTAGATCACTGAGGTCAAGAACTAAGAATATCTTCAAGGGTGCGTCCGTGGAACACCATCCTCATGATGCAATAGAGCAAGAAAACATAATTGTGTGCTTGTTAAAATGAGGAAGTACAAACAAATTACAAGTAACCACAATATGGTTTAGGCATTGTGTTACGAGAGTTCATCAATAAAATAAGGTGGGTGTATATTAAAATTTACGAAATTAAAGTGTAAACAAAATACTACAATTTTTTGTGCGGGTTCGTAAAACTAAGCTGTGCCAAAACGTCTGTATCTCATTTCGTAACACATCGAAACGTTTTATACCGATTCAGAATGAAAATTGGAAATTTGAATCTGCTCTATTGATTGGAGGTGTGTTCAAATACGCAGAGCCGAAAGCTGTGGTTTTCGCATGAGTCATCGGCGTTTTACTCAGCAGTTGTGGCGTGTAAGGCTTCCTCTACCACCACATATCGCTTCTGAGCCATCGTCCAATTCATAATCGATCTGTCATCATCATTGAGCTCCTACAAACATCATACCATCGTTCATACACAGCTAGGCAACGGCAAATCACCTCCGTTGTCACCTCTCTAGAAAAGGAGATCATAAAAGTAGCTTCTTTCAACAGTATTCAGTAGTAGATATTACTCCCATTATGATCATTTGATCATAAAAGTAAAGTAGAAATACCTGAATAAGTTTGACATACAGTTCGGATCCGTATTCTATTCGTACCCAGGACAAAGCGGAATTGGCACTGGGGGAGATGTGTATGTATGTGTGGGGAGGGAGGGTGATTGGAAAAGAGACAGCGTGTGTTGCACTCGTGTTAAGCATTCTTCGCGACGTCACTGCCCCTGACGGCGTGGCGCCGCGTGTTCCCCGCCACTCCGCTCCACGCCGCGCCGCTGTCTCCATGAAGGCAAGGGTTAATTGGTGGGTCGGTAATGCGCACTGCTGCCACCGCTGACGTCAGCGGCCAATGCAGACATCTGGGTGAAGGAGACGCGGTGCGGAGCGGCGCGCCGCGCCACGCCGCTGCAAGAAACGGCGGCCGGGTGCCAACTCCCGACCCTCAGAGACGCCGCCGCCGCCACTGCCACCTTTGCTCTCCACCTACTCAATCACTGCTACAATCTACAAAATAGTCACATCCGCCACTGCCATCTTCGCCACCGTCGTGACCTCCGTAACAGTCTTCAACTCCGCCACCGTCGTCATCTCCATCGTCTTCATCTTCGCCACCGTCGTCACCTCCGTGACCATCGTCAACTCCGCGCCTATCATAACCTCCGCCACCGACGTCACCTCCACCGACGTCACCTCCGACTTCATCATCATCTCTGCTATCGTCTTCACTTCAGCCATCTTCTTCATCCCCGCCACCTTCGCCACCTCCATCTTCTTCGCTTCCGCCATCGTCACCTCCATCATCGTCGTCTCTTCCGCCATCGTCTTCATCTTTCCTGGCACCTTCATGTAAGAAACTTCATAACCATTTTGTTTTGATGATAATTTACTCCCGCGTCTTAAAAGAACTTGAAAAAATGTTTTCTCAGCAATGTGTAATTCAGTAACTGTTATTAAAATTTATTGTAATTCTGTGTACCCGAGATGTTACTTATTCAGAATTGTCAATGATTTGGGGGGTTGTGATGATGTAAATGATGAGTGAAACGCATCGAAAATTGTAGATCCTTGAATAGACCGCGCGATCCCCATGTTCCTCACAATATCTTCATTGAGCGTGATTGCATCCCAGTACACAGAGGTAAAGAGAAACCACCATAGGACACTGACCTCTGAGATAATCGTTATGAATCAGTCTTGGAACAAATATCACAGATGTCCTATTTTGGAGAAAATGCATGTTTCGCCACCGACGCCACCGCCACCGCCACCGCGGTCTCCGCCTACGTCCCCGTGCGCCTGAGGGTTCACCTCGGGGTGCGGTCGGGCGTCAGGATCAAACGGCTGCAAGTCAGCGCACGTAGTCGCTTTCACTCGCAATCTTACAGGAATTTAAGTGGTCCTGGAATTGTGTTACGTGCGTAAAATGCAGATAACGTTTATTGTATATGTCCGTAATTGAGGGACTTCTGCTAGGTTTTAAGAGAAAGAGTTGTTGCAGGAGATTCGACGTTGAGAAATTGCAACGATCACGTCTACAAGTGTTCACTTAACGTTGCACCTCGGAGAAACTGAAGATTGCGGTGAAATGAAGAAATGATTGCCAGGACTTCACAATGCACTAACCGGAGGGTTTTTTGGTCGTAATGTGAGATTAAAACATGAACAGTTGTAGACGTTTCACATCTTTCTTGAATTCAGAAAATTACAAAAATGTTACTCAACTCTTGAAAACTTTCAAGGTGTGTTATGCAGAATGTACAGAAACAATACAAAAGATAAACAAAATAAAGAAATTCCAAGCGTTTCTGTCCTATTCTGTACAGAAGAAATCTCATTATTTGTATTTTTTAATACACTAAAACAGAATAAGAGTGAGAGAGAGAGAGAGAGAGAGAGAGAGAGAGAGAGAGAGAGGGGGGAATGAGAGAGGGAGAGAAAGAGAAAGAAAGGGGGAGGGACTCACCCCCACATAACTTGGAAGGTGGAAGTTATAAAATTCGTTGTGTATATTTCTTTACACATGTTCAGCCATAAACTTTGTAATTGTACCCCGTTTTAAATTATTCTTTCTCTGTCTTAAAGGGTGTAATCTCCTGGGGATACCACGGTAATTGAATGATACTTAAATAATGAGGTACAAAACCAGAATAAATAATATCGTTAAGATAATATGTCAAATTTGTCTTAAAACTTCGCTAAAATTAAAAACGTTGCTGGAAAGAAATCGCTCGAAACTGACTAATGATTTATTGAAGATTCTTGGACTAACTAATGTCAACATAGTGATAGATACTGTTAGATATTTACAGTTGACATTACAGAAATAATCACAAATTTCTATGAAAAGACAGATAATAATCACCAAAATATTTTTAAATGCACAATTGGAAAAAAAAACAACGAAAAATAAATGTAATAGAAAGAGAATACATTCGGGTAGAATTATGGTTTGTAGAACAACACTCACGACAATGTGAAGATACACTTTGAGCTATTCGTATGACATGCGTCAGCCTTCTCGATTACCCGGGGCTGGTGTCTTATTTTGGCAAATAGTATCTCCCAGGGCCGTTCGTTGCGCGCCATCCCTCTGTGAGTCGCCGCCGCTGCCGTCCGCTATTGGCAGTGCCGTCAGCGGCAGTCGTTATCGTTAGCCCTCGTTAGCCCAATCCCGGGCGGCTGGCGGCGTCTCCCTCTGGCAGCACGGCGCAAGGGCGAGGGCGGGCGCCGGCGCTGCCGTCGTCGGCGACGCCTCGCTTGGCCCACTTCCACTGGCGGCAACGCGATCTGGAGGCCGATGACGTCACCCATTTTGCGACACGACGCGGCGCTGCGGGCGGGGCGGAGAGGGCCGGGTAGGGCGGTGGGTTGGGGTCGAGGGTGGTTGGGACGGCAGTGGATTGGGATGGGGTGAATGGGACGGGACAGAACGGCACGGGTCGGTGGAGGGCGTTACGGGGCAAGAAAGAACTAGGCGGGGTGTGACGGGGTGGGGTGTGACGGGGTGGGGTGTGACGGGGTGGGGTGTGACGGGGTGGGGTGTGACGGGGTGGGGTGTGACGGGGTGGGGTGTGACGGGGTGGGGTGTGACGGGGTGGGGTGTGACGGGGTGGGGTGTGACGGGGTGGGGTGTGACGGGGTGGGGTGTGACGGGGTGGGTGTGACGGGGTGGGGTGTGTCGGGGTGGGGTGTGTCGGGGTGGGGTGTGACGGGGTGGGGTGTGACGGGGCGGGGTGTGACGGGGCGGGGTGTGACGGGGCGAGGTGTGACGGGGCGAGGTGTGACGGGGCGAGGTGTGACGGGGCGAGGTGTGACGGGACGAGGTGTGACGGGGCGAGGTGTGACGGGGCGAGGTGTGACGGGGCGAGGTGTGACGGGGCGAGGTGTGACGGGGCGAGGTGTGACGGGGCGAGGTGTGACGGGGCGAGGTGTGACGGGGCGGGGTATCGGGGCGGGGGAACGGGACGGGGGAACGGGACGGGGGAATCGGGCGGTGTAAGGGGGTGGGGTAACGGGGCAGGGTGGGATGACGGGGCAGGGTGGGATGGCGGGGCGGGGTGTCGGGCTGACGTGCGGGATGACGGAGCGGAGTGTGGCGGGATAGGGTGTGAAGAGGTGGGGTGTGATGGGGCGCAACGGTGCGGGTCGGGAGGGGAACGGGCGGTACCGGGAGGTAAGAGGCGGGACGGGGCGGGATGGGATGGGACGCAACGGATCGGGGCAAAGAAGGGCGGGAAGAGGTGGGGTGGGGCAAGCGAAGCGGGGCGGGGCGGAAAGGGAAATGACGGTACGGGACGGGGCAGGATGGGACGGAACAAAACGGGACGGGATGGGACGGCGCGGGATGGGATGGGATGGGATGGGGCGGAAGAAGGCGCGGGATAGCACGCCAAGACAAGGCGAGGGGGGGGGAACGGGTCGGAGGGAAACGGAGCTGTGTGGGACCGGGCGGGGAGGTCCGAGGTGGAGTGGGTAGGGGCCAGTCGAGGAGGTCAGATTGAGTCGGGGCGGGGCCCGAAGGCCGGGCGGCGTGAACACGCCCCCGTTTGAGGACAGCTTTTTATTCTGCGGCTGCTGCGCTGCTGCGCCGCCCGCGGCACCGCAGAGCGACGACCTACCGCAAGAAGGCGCTGGACGCGCTGCCGCGCATGGCTCGCCTGAGCTGCTCTCTTCTTGGTGCTGCCAAGCAATGAAGAGCTGTGGTTTTACGAACGGAGGGGGAATAAACATCATTATTAATGCATTTTGATGAAATATTTACTGATATCATTCTTATTATCCTACATTATTATTAATCCGGTCTCTCTCCGCAAGTGTTTTTTTCACTCATCAATTTGTTAGTAATACCCATCATTGCTATTCACTCAAAATATTAACCCTGCGGAAATCGGCACTAGTTTGTCTCTACTAGTACTTTTTTAAAGATCACTGTTAGTTCGAGATGAAACCCCATTCTCCTCCTACTTAAGTCCGCAAAAGTTCTACTTGTATTTGACTCGTTACGTACAAAATGAATCCCCATTCATAACAGAAGGTATACTGTGTAAAATGTATCGATGTTTTTAAACTACTTCGTTTTTTCTTGAGTTTTATTGGATTCTCAATTCCATTCACCAATTCCTTATTACATTTTTAGTTATTTTAGGACATGTTTGATATTTTCTATTGCTAGCGAACGTATCAACTAAGTTAAACTCTATGAAATGAGAAAAGGTTGGTAGAAAGAAATCAGAGGTGCCGTAAAACGGCGAAAACTTTCTCCTATAACTATGTTACGTACTATTTTGTATCTGGACTAGCTTACCAATTTTGCTGTACCCTCTTCCCAGTTCCCCATCTATCCGCACCTAAAAGATCTTCTAGAGACTCTCGCAGTGCCTAACATTCTTCTGGGTACATTCTCAGATAAGAGCACCTTGCGCTCCCCGAACATCACGTAGACTTATCTTGACTGAACGTTTACATATTTGCTCTTGCTACTTCTTGGATCTCGTTGCTTCCCTTGCTTTTGTGTGTGGGGATCTAGTTCAATTCACACACAAATTACACACACTGTAGCCTGTCAGGGCAAGAGATAATGGAAGTATTAAGGTGTAGTAGTACCGAAGGGACTGGGAATGCCCTCCATGCAGAGTATCTTATCTTAGGCGAGATTCAAATCCATAGTCTTTGTGTCCATGTACTTGGGTTCATCTGCCCTCAACCCCTACCTCACGAGTTTCAATCACTTTACCATTTTGAAATTCTCGACTACTTGTAAATGTGTTGCAGTTATGTAATATAATTCTTATTTGTACTTAATAATAACCCTATAATGAAAGGCTCCCACTGACCGGAGCGGAACATCCGCAGCGGGTGCGGCGCGGAAAGTTCCGCGCTATACTCAGCGATGAAATCCGCAGGACCGTTCACACCGGAGCGACAATTATTACTCAGCGTTTGGTGACAGTTTTCCTCATCCGAGAAGCACAACGCGTGCGCTTCTATTGGTCCACGAGATAGAAAATGCCAGTTCTTGTAGTATGTTTTCTGAGCACATGTGGCAAAGTGCTTTTATCTTCCTTATCTACGATTTTCCATCAAATTGTTTATATCTGTTTAGGAAACGAAGAAAAGAGGTTCATGATTTTGAATTAGAAAGGAAAATGTACGGAGAGTTTCATACTTTGATGCTACAAGAACGAGGGACGCTTTTATATATACAAGAATGGCCAGTGATTGTTAATGACATTACTAATATTACTAAAATTAACAACAGGTTAAGGACAAAATTTAAAAAAATTGAAGATTAATGTTATTTAAAATAAATTAAATTCTTGAACACGATTAGAAGTATATTTTTGACCCATCAATCGTGTCATGTTCACTGGCGAACTGAAAATATTCGACACCTAACGAAGTTACGTTTTGGTTTCCACAGCAAAACTCGAGCGACAGGGTTCTGCGCGCAGAACGTCTAGGATGACAGACGAATGTTTTAAAAACATACATAATTTTTTCAGTGTTAGTTGATCCTAAAACTTCTGAAAGCAACAGAAAATCTCGAAATCGAATTTCCTCATCATTTTCATAACATATACTTATCTTCTATTACTTCGTATAAACGTACATATACGAGAAAGTAGAAAAAAGTAAGGTTATATGTTTTGTGATTTATTTAAAAAAGAACAATAAATTACGGATACTCTCGCAATATTGAAGACTACGATATATCGCCGGTTTTGAAGTAGAGCTTTCTTTCTTTTTTCTTCATTAGCAGTATCGGTATTAATGAAACGATCAGTTTTGAAATAAAATTAACAAAACAAAGGTAGTATAGCACACTATTAATTTCCTGTATAAAATATCATTTCATATTAAATTCGCTTCCAACTTAGTTTCCCTTCGTCATAACCAGATTTAATTTTCAATCTGGCATTTTCTGACTAAACTTAATCCAAACTATGCTGTGCTTTATGATTTACATACTTTGCAAGCTTTGTCTCTGCCATCTTCATTACTTTCTAGACATCATATACTTTTTTGAAGGGAGAAGAATTAAAAACCCAAAAATTGAAACATTAAAAACGCAAAATATAAAGACCCGTTTGTTTTGATCATAACTTACGAATAAAAATTTATTACCATTACGTTGAAAGCATCTTGAAAATATAAGCAGACCTGAAATTCGCTAGGTGTTCTAAACATTCTAAACATGAAGGTACAATAATGAATAAAAGTGTTCACAAGCAACGTTGAAGTTATAAATAAGGAGCGTCTTATTTTACATGCCAGATAAGAACATCCTTCTTAGTTTGATATTTTTTTAATGGAAATGTATATTGGTATAATACTGCATTAAGAAATTTTTTTCGGGGGACGGGTGGTGTGGGGGACATCGCCCCCCCCCCGCAAGTCCGATTCTTGGTGGAGGCTCTCTCATTCTTGTCGAAATCCTCTATTGTAGGGAACACAGCCATTATGGGGAACGGTGCCATTGCCTGGGAAACGCCTGGGAAGTGACGTGGTGGGAGGGCAGGCGACGGAGGCTGTCGCTGGCTGCAGTTACCCACCACATCGAACAAGTACTTCCCGCTTGTGTCTGGGTTCAGGACAGGTAAGAAGCCAACGGAGTTCGCGTCTTTTTCAGCAGCAAATTGTAGACTGGAGCAAGGCAGATTGCTGCCAACAGTGCCTGCGGCATTATGACATGTCACCTTGTAATCGATTCGTCATTGACTTTTCTGACTTGTACGAAGCATGTGAAGTTATTGGAGACACATTTTGAATTGATTGAACTTAATAATGAGCTAGTTAACGACACATTATAACTTGTGAATGTTGAAACATTTTGAAAGAACATGGCTTCATATTACTGCAGTATCCTTAACATTTTTAGAGACTTCCTTCTTGTGCGAAAGTAGTTTCCTTCACTTGATACATTCATCAACATGACTCGCACTACCCAGCGTTGCTGCTAACGCAAAGGGAGGAGTAGTGACACTTCCCCATAACTTGTGCAGATCCTAAAGAATTACATACACTTTTACCAAAACAAACTATATCAAAATATACACAAAATTAATTATGTAAAATGTTACATTGTAATACAGTCGACGGTATGAAAATATAGCAGATTAATGTCATTTAGAGTGCTAAATAACGGCCATCATTTTTCATTTCTTATCAGATCGTCATAAGTAGAGAACCTAATTTCATGTAAATACAAATTTTTATAGGTGAAATATACCTACATTCAGTTATGTTTTGGTTTCAGTAAAATTCTGAATTAATTAAAACCTTTTTTGTTTTACACATTTTTACATATTTTGATATAATTCCATATTTTTACACATTTTTCCTACTTATGCATATTCCTTACAATATTCATTACATTTAACATATTCCTGCATTGGAACAAAATGTTTCAGATACGATTTGGCAAATAAATATTCTACAAATCGTATTTCTGATAAACAAAGCAAAAGGGTCTGCAAACTGCCTCTGCATAACAACCGGACCAATCGCCGTGAATTGTCCAACTGAACCCGTTTCATGGACATTGCGAACTCGGAATCCAGGATGAACAGATGTTTGCGCAACAGGAATAATCACAACCCCACGTTTCATAGAGCCTGTCTATCGAAATTTGAAAAACGTTCCTTACAGGGCATTGTCGCAACGTGCTTCGTGCATCGCAGTGAGAAATACAAAGCCCTATATCAGGGACGCAAAATTAGGAACCTTCTCAGGAAATTCCTCGGTTTCATTCGTAATGAGAATACTTTGGAAAGCGAAGCGATCATTTTCTGATTATTGTTTACTATAAACTGACTTTAATTATATTGTTTGAGTGAGTGGGTATTTACTATTTCCAAGGATGTCATCTACTATTTAGGTTATTCTTCCCGTAAGGGAAGTGCTTGTTACGTTGCGGCTGGCTGCGGAGTTTTCTCCCTCACTAGATCGCGTCAGCTTGTAGATTTATTTCTCCTCTAAATGTCTCCTCCAGTGAGAACCACCCCAACCAAGAGAAACTCAAAACTTCCGGACGAGTATTTCAACGTGTATTGTAATGTAGTGAAAGTAAGTGTGGTGTGTGTAAGGAGAGGAGAGACAAGGCAGTGTAACGAAATACCGCATGTGGCCCGTGGTACATGTGTGACTTATCCGTGACTTATCCGACCCGGTATTGGTCAGAGAAAGCACGGAGAACAACCGATCAGAGCAGGCGGCTGTTAGAATTCTCCTCCAGACGAGTTGAATTCGATCGAGCGTCGTGGATCTCTACCGACAGTCACATTCGAACGCGAGAGCCTCCCGGTCAACGATTCTGCAGTGGCTGTTCGATTTTGGGGGAGCATGGTCGTGTCATTGCCCCCACTGATCCCACTATGCAATTAAGTATTCACGAGCTCACGTAAAGAACATTGAATATTTTGATGAAAAAATATGTACATATTTTAAGTACATATGTACATATATAAATATGTAAATAATTTGCGTTATTACAATAAATTCGGTTCCTTAATCATAAGAATGTTAACGAATGTTAAATTTGAAGAAAGTTGTGTTCCCAATAAAATGCTTGTGAAATAAAATTACATGACAAAAGATGATAGAAAAAGTGAGAAAAGGGGATAGAAACGTAACAAATTGTCACTACAATCAAGTAAATTTTGGAAAATAACAAGCTCCAACTTTCCAATATTGATGATAACAAATGGTAAACGTTAACAGGAGTGGGATTCATACTTGGGAATATTTTTAATGTTATTTATTTCGCATTATATGAGAAATACATTTTATTAGTGAACGGCATCTATCTCCGATGGGTAAAAACATTCTGCTTAAGTTAAAGCAAATCATAACTATTAAGAATAACCTCAAACACGAAATATCTGACATAAAAAAGAAGAAAATCAATTTTTCCTTCTACAAAAATAATTTTAGAAATGAAAAATGTATTAATTGAAGTCTAACTTGTCTAGTGTTAGAAGCTACTACTGTACAATAAAACCACTTTTATACAAACGATATTACTAACACAGAAATAGTATAAATACAATTTATATTTTAAAATGGTGATCCAAAGATTTTACTCTTTCATACACAAACTCAACCCCATTCAACATTTAAGAATTAATGCGCATCATCAGTCTAAACCCTACATGAATGAATAAGAAGGGACGTAATTAATTTCGGAAAATATCCGGAGAAATAAACGATTTAGCTTTTCACTTTCTGTATCCAGAATCATACAGCTAAAGACGTGAAACGTATTTGAGAAAAAGAAAGAGTTGATAAAATACATTTCTATATTTTAAATATATATTGTATTATATTGTCGTGATCTTAAATTTAACATATTGGAGTAGAACGTCAATAATCCGTCCTATTCGGTCTCATGATACAGTTGTCATTCAAAATGCATCAAACGGCAGAATATTCCGTTAACAAAAAAACTTTGTAATGAAATATGTGCAATGAAATCATTCAGTTCATCAATAAAATTCAAAATGTTAAAATAGCGGTATTATAATATTAAATGTGTTTATAGAGTGATCCGTTTCTCCACGCAGATTCGCCCGACCCGCACCCCACTTTCTCCAAGCTCCCAGCACATATACAAGAATACATCGTTTTCATCAAGATTTTTATGGATTTTACACCGATTTTGATAACCAGCTATTTTCTTCAATTATACTATATTTCACCTTATTTACTACAAGTTTTCGACGATTGTATTCCACAAGCACCCGGCACTATATATATACACCTCTTTATCAAGATTTTTATGGATTTTTCCACCGATTTTGAATACCAGCTTTTTCTACAATTATACCGAATTCCAAGCTTATTTACTAAACATTTTCGACGATTGTATTCTACAAGCTCCCAGCACTGTATATACAATTTTCAATCAATTTTTATGGCTTTATACACCAATTTGGATAACCAGCATTTTTCTACTGTTACACCATATTTCAACCTTATTTACAAGATTTCGACGATTGTACTCCACAAGCTGCCATCACTGTATATACACCTTTTTATCAAGAATTTTATGGATTTATATACCGATTTTGATATCAACTTTTCTTCAATTATATCATATTTCAACCATATTTACTACAAGTTTTCGACGATTGTACTCCCCAAGCTGCCATCACTATATATACAAATTTTTATCAAGATTTTAATGGATATTTACACCGATTTTGATAACCAGCTTTTTTCTACCATTATACCATATTTAAACCTTATTTACAACAAATTTTCGACGATTGTACTCCCCAAGCTGCCATCATTATATATACAAATTTTTATCAAGATATTTATGGATTTATACACCAATTTTGATAAGCAGCTTTTTCTACAATTATACCGAATTTCAACCTTATTTACTGCAAGTTTTCGACGATTGTATTCTACTAGCACCCAGCACTATATATACACTTTTTATCAAGATTTTTATGGATTTTTAACACCAATTTTGATAAACCAGCTTTTTCTACAATATTATACCGCATTTCGACCGTATTTATTGCAAGTTTTCGACGATTTTATTCAACAAGTTCTCAGCACTTCATCTATACATCTTTTTTAACAAGAATTTATCATGATGCTTATATCAGTTCATCTTTTTTTATATTTTCCAGGTGAGTTAATTTCCGTCCTTTTATCAAGGGTTGTTTTATTAGTAATTTATGATCGAATTTGTAGTGTTCTTACTGCAATTACAATACTGAAAGTTGTTTTAAATATTTTAATTATCCAACAGTTTGGTATTCACATCGTTTTATTCTGCTTTCAGATTTTTTCTGATATTAAAAGTGTTTGTGTTTTTTTAAATAGCATTTGTGTTCATTGATGATATTACATTACAATAGTTTTTAAATAGGATATAGTACTTTCACATAAATTGTGAAATTAATTAAAAAAGTTATTGAATATGTTCACTCTCTTTTCATTTTAATATTTTTTGTAGGATAAATAGAAATACTTCTGTTGAGTGGGGTTGGGGATGTTAGTAATACAGCAATTTGATGGAAAGTTACAGGCTTGTTTAACAATATATGTGAATTTCACCTTTCTGTCAATACGGAACAGTTTAATTAAAATCATATTTTACTTGACTATTGAAGATTTATCCATTCCTCGATGCATTCAAAAATGAAGAATGCTACGATTATGGAATGATACGCTATTTATCATATCAGTATTTTTTAAATTACATATTTAATATACTGGAAAGCATATGCAAAACAAGAGTTAGTGCGGTCGAATGAGTCCTATCTTGTCTCCTCTCTGCTTCAACGCAGACACCTCACCATATCTGTATACCAGATAGTTGTCACCTTGATGAAGAAAATAAGAACTAGTGGTGCCACAATAGCACGTTCTTTCTCGCATTGTTTGTAAATTTGCAATTTTCAAAGATTCAGATTTAAACGAAAATCATCCAATCTTTTAAGCGTTCCTTGTTCTGTTAAAGGAAGAAAAATTCTTGAGTCGTCTTTGAGAACATGTTTTTTTGTAAATTGTATTAATTTCAAGCACACAAAAACTACTCTACTATAAAAGCAGGATTTATCCACTTTTCCGTTGCCAGGACCCGGTAATAATATTTCTGTCAAAAATTCGCCGTTTTCCGGCGCACGATTACATAACTTTTTCTTTACAGAGTACCTTTGTAATGGCGTGAAACAAGTTGGCAAGCATTAAATTATTCTTTGTTTCACATATCCATTAGAATCTTTCTGATGCTGCACATGGAATACATGATTTAGTACCTTGTAGTAGAAAGTCTTGTTACGTGAAAATAGATTTTTATTAAAATAGACTTATCGGAGATGACCCTCTTCTCAGTTAATAATAGGCTCATGTCAACAATAAAAACTTCTTACAATGAATGTAATAGTGTGATCACGATACACTATCAGAATTGAGTTATAAATGTGTAATGGTAGGTTGATGATATGAAATATCTCTATCGTAAATCCTCGTGAGATTGTTAACATAAAAGCATTCATTACCGAAGCTTCTCCACGCGATGCACCTGTAATTCTGCAGAGCGTTCCGAACAAAACCTCTCTCTGGAATCGAGATAGTGGGTCCTCACGTTCCCGGGCCGGGCGAGGGCCGAAGATTCGGGATCGGCTACGATGACCCCGCAGATCCCCGCGCGTGGAGCCGCGCGCAGGGCAACCGCCGCTGCTCGTTAGTGGCCATTATACGCCACGTTGATCCCTCAGACTGTGTAAACGCTCCCTCATCCATCAGGGGTCAGCAGGCGGACGCGGGATTTGTTTCCAATCGGATTACCCCGGCCGGGAATTACGACTACAAGAATCTACGTCTTCGAACGATGTTGCCGCCGTCACCACCGTGGCTGTTGGCGATGTTGCTATTGTCACATGTGGGCACGGTCGTTACGACGTCATTACTCTCTTGGCGATTCGTATGTGCATCATTGCATCGACTGCTTTAGTAACGACTGACGTCTTCAGTAACACCTTCGCAGTTGTAATCACCGTGCCAGTCAGCGTAACGTTTTCAATCCGCGTAAACTTTCATCGTCAGTGCTACCGCGACCCTCAGAGCTACTTGCAGTGTCAGTGTTACCGTCATCGGTACCACAACCGTCTGCATTGTCATTACCGTCCGCGCAATTCTTCGCTGTTTTCAGCGTCACCGCCTTCGACACCTTCAACGATATCGCCATGGACATCGTCGTCGCCGTAGTCCCCACCTCCACCAAGATTGTTGCTTCGACGTCTCCGCAACATTCCGTCGCCGTCCCCATTTCGTTTTTGCAATCACCTCCGCCCTCATTTCCATCGTAGTTCCCGGCGCGGCCTTAATCGTCGCCCCTCGCTTCCGCTGCTACTTCAGTCACAACTTTTGCAGCCTCCTACGCCTTCGCCTCCTTTCTGGTCGTAACCTCTGCGCTATTTCGTTTTCGCTCTACACTCGACCGCCACCGCCAACGTAGTCATCGTTCTGTCCGCTGCCACAGTCTCTGCTGCCAGTGTGCGGCCGTTGTTCACTTGTTAGCTGCGAGATTACGCGTGTCGAACAAGGAGACACCCACGGCCTCAGGCCTTCTTAATCTTTCCTGACGGTCCGTCCGGATGCTCGCTCCCTGGAGTACAGCTCTAAGGATCTCGCTTACGACAGGGAACATGTGTTTTACTAATGTAACAACTGTAGACTCGTTTTCAACGGAACAAATCGGCGTCTCGTTATACCTCTTCGCATCCATTTTAGAAAACACAATATGGTACAATTTTATTTAGAACTAATATTCAGTAGTTTTGTATTTGTATTTGAAAATAATTTGTATGAATTTTGTGTGTATTACCATAAAATTTCTTCAGACTTTGGACAGCTCTGCGTTAAGATGTATTTTTTTTTAAATAAAAAATAAACATTATTTCAAATAGTCGAGAAAAATCTAGGAAAGAACAAACGCCTTTAATGAAAAGGAAGTTACAAATAATTAATGAATGTGTTCAAACATGATATATAGGTTTGTGCAAATGTGAATTTCGAATTCAAATTTGCAGAATCTTTTATACTTGAAAATATTATTTTTGCCAATACACTTATTTTGCCATTTATTTAGAAAACTTCATACAGTAACTGTTCAGCAAAATTACTTAATGGAACCTGAAGATCATAATCGTTATAAATGGCTTCACACAACTAACAAGACACTGCGTACACGACAGAAATAATTTCTCAAAATACCTGTATTCTAGAAAAGCGTTTACGCATTAGTTCTTTGCCCAAGTTGCATAAATCCTTTCCTAAACGAATCCACCGAAACAAAGTAGCCGTGGAAAAACACTGTAACCTTGGGTCCGCTATATAGGCCTCCAAACATGTAGCCACCGGCCTCGGTACCTGTCGGTGAGCAGGGCTGTTGCTTTCATTCGATACTTGCGGGTGGACCGGAAGCTCCGTGGGGAACGCGGCGCCACCACCTCGACACCCGACCCCGCCCGGCGACAGCACGTGAGAACGCCGGGCGATGAGGGACGGCACGGCGTACGCGGACGGGTAACAGCGCGGCCGCAATGGGGAGACCAGAATGGAACCCAGGAACGAAAATATGTTAGCAAGCTCCTTCCAACTGTTCTGTAGATTGATTGACTGATGTTTCTAGTCACGTCAGTGGTCGTTAATCCCGTTAGCATAGTGAATGTTTTATTCCTGGAGATGGCGGCGTTCCTCTCCCAGTGGATGGTAAGATCCGGTGCTGATCTACACGTCGGTTTAATAGGAATTTCCCTCTCCAGATATCTCTCCCATAGGGGCACCACTTCAGCCAGGACAAGTGTTAGGCAACCGACTCGTCTCCCAGCATGCGGTAGTGTGGTTCATGTAAGTATATGTATGAGTAAGGGGAGAGGATAGGTCAAGGAATAGGAAGCAAAAATCGCGTGCAATCCCTTGTCCATTTGTTAAGGTATTGCTGTGGCATTCGGATGGTTTTGATAGAAGAAACCACAGAAAACAACCGATCAGAGTAGCCGTCCGCTAGAATTCTACTCCCGATAGCCGCTGAATTCTATCCAGCTATGAAGGTAGTCTCGAAAATCCACCAATATCGGCACTTAACCCTAGAACCTTCTGGTGAATGTTGGCTGTGTGCTGAGTCCGACGGTCTGCTCGACTGTTCAGGACAGAATTGCAACCTTAATGAATTCACACTGCTGTGTGACCATTTTTTTCGTATCGGACTACATGCATTCCGAGGGTAGAATTTCCAATTGTGCTACTTGTTTAAACGTTTGAATTCTTGATGCGAGGAAAATCATGCCACAGAGACGGCAATATGACTTGGAGAACTGCGCATAGTTCAGAAGTAGATCTGAGACGAATCCTTAATTTTATCTCGTATCGTAATCCTCAAAGGTTTTCGAACTCTTGGGTTACTATTTTAAAATCAATAATTCTGGCTGTCAGAGTAAATTTGAGAATCGAATAAAAATAACCGGAAATGGAAATTGGAAATAGAAAAAATGAATACAAGGTAGCAAAAACTCCATTGGTCTAGTTTACCTAGTGAAGTAAAATTCGGTTTTAATAAAAGTAAAAGTAAAATTCGGTTGGTAAAAAAACTCTGATGAAATGGTAAATCAAGAAAACACAAGTCAGATAGAAAATCATTAGAACAGCGAAAATAGTTTCTAGATAAAATAGGTACAATTGTATAAAAACAAACTAGTGTGAAAGACGATGAAAGTAAAAGAAGAGTCAAGGACGCAAGGTTGCATACCCACGAAAGTGGAAAGGCGACTGAAACAGCGTGATGAAACGAGTCAAAATGAAAAGACGTGGCGGAGGCAACATTGCACCAGCGAGGGTGGTGATAGGGGGGGGGGGGTGGAGGGAGGTAGTTGGTGTGGGCGGCGTAGGCGGAATCGCAAAGCGCGAGCGGACCGTAATCTGCGGGTGCGCGGCGCTACCGGCGGGCCTCGTTAGATCTCGTTAACGCGAGCCCCTGGTCCGCCCACGCGCCGCCGTCCTCGCCCCGCCTCCGCCCCCGCCCGGCAATGCCACCCACGCGCGCCCGGGAAGACACTTTGTTCCCGACACCTTTGTGCTCAAGGGCCCCTGCGTCACGCGGCTGCGCCAACTGGAATTTCTTTGGTCGCCACGGAATTTTTTTCTCGTTTACAAAAAAAGACTTTTGTTAAAAACGGAAAATGTGTAATAAAAGAATACCATAGGTGTTACTCCGTTATAGTGTACACGATCTTCGACATCGTGTTTATTCTGATGTCGAAAAGAAATAAAATTTTAAGTGAATGTCTATATTAATCCGGATGATGCATAGTAATAACATATCGTATAAAGTATCCAGTAAAAAATTTAGTCATATGACTGTTATAAAAATGTATGGAAAGTCGGTTGATATTGTTGGATCTTTCGACGTTTGCTCAGAAGATATCTAGCCTTATTTCAAACAATTCAAACAATTTAATTACGTTTTCTTCATTATAAAGTGTCAGTTAGGAGAAAAACATTGTAGTTCATAAAATTGTATTAATTTCTCAAGAGTCTCCTATAATTGAAGACTTTGAATTAAATACAATATTAAAAACCTTCTGTTTATTTTTTTTCGCCCAGACAGTCATGTACGTATTTAAATTTGTCAATGAATAATGTACTTTAATATATTATATCCAGACACTTCTATTGCGTGTCCAACAGTTAATAATCTGTCGGAGATATATCTTGCCCAAATCACCTCACCGCATAAAGTAGGCGGGCACCCACTTGCAATTATTGGTCGCAATATGTTGCAATAGATGTAACTAGCACTTTAAACGCATACTGGTATATTGCAACAATTTTTCATTGCAGTCCTCTCTTAGTGGACACACGCCACATGAGTATTGTCTGAAATTTGTTTCTCATTACACGACAGAGCCGCTAGCATGTGCCGCTGACATGCTGCCACTGTACATCTTACCTAACTGCTACAGTTGCTACGTCAAAGTTCGAACAGTCGCTCGAGATTCACATACACTGCGAGACTGCTATTGTATCTGTTGCTTGTAGACGAAATATTTCTCTTACAACGAATTAATATTGGACAAGATGTTTTCCTCCTTAAATTGCTAATGGAATAAGCAGTTTAATTGCAACGTATTGATAGGGGGTGAGACACTTCCCTCGCAATGAATTGCTAAAGAATAAGACACTTTTGTTAGAACATGTATTGCTAGACGACGAGACAGTTATCTTGCATCCTGCAATTGCTCCTGGACTAGATGCTTCTCTCGCAATGAATTCCTTGTAGAAAAAACACTTGCCTCGAAGCGTATTGATTATAGAAAGACCCATTTCTCGCGGTACGTTTCTAGAGGACTACAATCTTCTCTCGCAACGAATTGCAAGTGGACTAGTCTTCTCTCACAACGAATTGCTGCGAGTCTCGCTTGCGCCAAGCCCCTCGCTTCACGTAAGTGGACCTTCCTGCGCACAGCGCACCTCCCGCAAGTGCGCGGCGGCGGACCCGCGGGTCTCAACGCGTCGCTCCCGCTCTGCTCCTAATACGTCCCAAACCGCCCATTTAAATGCATTGAAATTTGACGCGAGGCCATATGGAGATGGGGCATCGGCTCGGCTGTTTCCAGGCCATCTCCTAATAAGGGGGAGGCTTTCGGCGTTGCGAGGTAAATAGTTCCCGAGGACACGGTGGACGTTCGCGCCGGCCACCGCGGCTTCTGCGCGCGGCAGGCACTCCCTCGTCGTCAGGTGTTGCAGGAAATGAGATTTTAAAACGTCCATTTATCTGTGTCGCGGTTAAGCCGTTCACCCTGTGCGGTTCGTAAAGTTAGTGCCCGAGAACGCTGCCCGGCTCGCTATTGGAAGTGTTTCAACTTCGACAGATGGCCAATAAGCCATGAAGTAAGGTGGAACTTTGAAACTTGCGTGGTAAGTCATGCGGTGTTCGTCGACAAGGCAGATTAAAGTCGTGTTTTATGGAAATGCGCGTAGGAGCGTTGCAATAAAATGTGTTTATTGAACATGTCAATGAAGCATAAGAAGAATGTCCATTTGTACTTCATAACTGACGTCGAATGAAACTCGTAAAACTTTGTAGTATATTTCCATTTACTAGTTGGTGCAAGACGTGATTAATCCATATGATTGGAAAAGCCAGTTTAATGAATTGAATTTTAATCAGGATTCGGGTAAGAGGAAATTGAATTCATGAATAGTTTGTTGTTTAACACGTGGTTAGCAAAAACATTAAGTATTTGAACCGGAATTGGAAAACAATTAGGCTGAAAGACATCTCCACATTTCTTCATAAAATCGTTATTGAACGTATAGACCCATAAATTCTGACACTTCAAAGTTTCATGTATACTATAATGTATTCACAAAATGTTTTCATCTGTTTCAGAGATCACTGAATAAGTTGGCAATAATTAGTTTTAATTGTTTGTCAATAAAATAAAAGCGGCATAATACATAAATTGAATATCGTTATTAAAGAAATTCTCATAGGGTTTTATGAAGTAAAGTCTTGAATATGAATAACTTTTGTGGTTATGAATAATTACTTGTAGGTGCGGAATGAAAGCTGTTAAGTTAGAGCTATTAACCTGAATTGAAATGTGTCAATTACTCCTGGTTTCATTTCATCATTAACGAAGGCACACCATTCTACCAATTTGGCACGGTGTTGCATTTATTACTTGCATATAACATGTATATATGAAGTAAAGAAAACCAATTATTCCTATTAAAGTAATTTCGGCAGTTAAATTCCAGTTTTCAAGAGAAATAATAAAAATGAATTCATTTCTATCCCGTAGGTAGCCTTCTCCAGTCAGGTACATTTGAAATTCCAACTTGCAAGGCTCAAAAGTAATTTCGATCTACCAGACAAGGTCTGGGAAGTAGCTGTAAGTCAATCTTCGAACTCCTCCGAAAGAAATATGTGAGTCACGTTTGTGAAATTCCGCCTCATTACAATCTATCACAGGAAAGGGCCGAAAATTCTCTTCAAACCAGTATTGCTTCCCAAGGTGAAAGTACTCTACGAGAAATATGTACCTCGTTCACTCAAAGCTTCATCTAACGCGCGAAAATTGCTCGTCTAACAGGAGTAATCCCGGGTATCGGCAGTGTTGTTTCGCCCGACGCCGGTGAGCAGAATGCCGGCCGCTCTCCCGTCTCCCTAGCAGTTAACCGTGCGTCTTTTTTTCATCTCTTAGCAGCGTTTGGGTGGCGTTCGCTCGCGTGTTACGCGAACGTTAGCACGAGCTCCAAACCGTGCAAGCTGCGCGCGGGCTAACACGTGCTGTTAGCTATTCATCGCCTGCACTGCTGTCCATGCTGAATGCTATTCATATGAAGCGCTGAGAATGGGAAAGCACGAAGACACGAGAACGAAAATTCGCAGGAGAAAACTAATGGTGCTACAACAGCTCATACTTTCTCGCATTATTTCTAAATTTGCAATTTTCGAAAAATTTCAAAATTTGCAAATTTCACAGTTCATCGAACTAGAGATCTGCGCCTTTCTGTCAAGCGTTCCTCGTTCTATGCATGAGGTGGAATGAGGGGAAATGAATGAGAAAATGTGGAGCTGTTTTTGAGAATTTTTTGAATAATTTGCTTTAAATTCAAGCACACATTGCACGGAAACCACTAGTTAAAAAATGTTCATACCCATTTTTTAAATCTGAGTTTTTAAAACTTATTTCATTTAAGAAAAAAATCTCTATCTTCAATTCTGTACTTTTGGAATGTTAAATTTTTGCAAAGTACAGAGAGTTCGCCGGTATTGGGGTTAGCACTACCTTTTATACTTACAATCTCGATCTTCCATATTGTAATTTTTGTTTTGCAATTTTCAAAACAAAAAAGGGTTTCAACAAAAATGAGACCTGTGCCATTCCTTTAAGCGTCCATTATCCAGTAGTAAAAAAATTGAAGTCATGTGCGAAAAAAGTTTGGAAATTATCAGGCTGCATTTAAAGTACCCCACAATCAAAATATTCTTTTTACCCTCCGAGAGCCTCGGATTCATTTAAATCGATGGGGAATATCGGTTTGGGAGAAAATCGACTGAACGGCTTGCGGCCTAGCAATACTTTTTCTTCTTAAGAAGTATGGTCGAGGAAGTAAAAAGGGTTTTGACATTAAATACAGAAAGGGTGTAATAAAGTTGATATTTTAATTTTGTTCGTAAGAAGAGAAAGTACTGTAATCATGAGTTGGAAAACGGCAAATTTTCGCAAGAGAAACTTAATATGCCGTAACCTTTTCGGCGCACGATTTCAAAACTATCTCTTCTTAGGAAGCAAGGGCGAAAAAGTAAAAAAAAAGTTTAGGACAAACGATATAACATACTTTAGTGCTATAAAAACACTTGAGTCTCTGCAGTGCTGTCTTCAACCTAATCATCATATACATGGCGATGAGTTACTTTATTTGTAGTTTTATGATTAAATTACCTGAAAAATATTTTTCCTTCAAAAACGTAATTAGGTAAATATTATTCTCAACTTCAAATGGCTATCTCAAGTGGAATTTGCTTTTCTCGCCATTCCAATGTCCTACGCCTTCACTTCCCTGTTTCTCTTCATATATCCGTTTCCACAGACTTTCGACGGTTTAGACCCCAAATTGTTTCCAGTTAGAAATGCTCATCGATGCCTTGATTGCCAGTATCTCATATTGCTGTTAAAATTAATTCACGTCAATGCATTGTATATAAATTTCCATCATTTATAATACTGATAAATCGATAAATTGCACGAGTGTTAATAATAATAATAATAATAATAATAATAATAATAATAATAATAATAATGAAACTGCATAAACAATAGAACACATAACAGAATCCTGTCGTACACTAGGAAACACAGAATACACCAAAGGACACAATAAAGTAGCAAAATTCATTCATAAGAATTTAGCAGGAAGTACAGATTCAACAGCACCTTATTATAAGTACGAACCGTCACCAGTAGTCGATAACAGCGATTTCAAATTTTATTAGGGTAGAGAAATAAAGACTGACGTCACCATAGCAGCCAATAGACCTGACATCACTTTGCCAGACAGAAAGAAAGAAGTCCATCTGATTGTCATTGCCATTCTACTCTCCCACAATATTCGTATCGACGATAGCTATAGCAACAAGATCAGCAAATACAAGGACCTGGCGGACAAAGTTCAGAAAATGTGGAAAGTCAAGAAAGTTTGTTAGACCCATCATCATTTCGGCTAGAGGACTAATTTCTAAAACCGCGAAGATACACTAAGACATTCTTCAATTAGAAAGCTTCTTGTTAGAAATTCATAAGTCTGTGACACTTGCCATATTGTGAGAAAGTTCTAGAATGTTCTAGTTTCTTGACTTCATTCAATTCATTTACCGTTTAACCAATGGTGCAGGAACAATGAGTGCCGTGTGTATGTGTATCAGGGAATGGTGATAGTGACGCGATAGTGGATGGTTTATGTGAATGTTTTATTTCTATTATTTATTTAAATTTAATTTGATTTGTATTCTTATATGTAAATTAGATTTCATTTGTGTTCTGATGAAGCAAATCAGTGGGTCACCTGTATTACGTCTTGAAACAGAATTGCAATGTATTATGAAATGACAAACATTGTTGAGAAAGATAATTAATAATAGTAATAATAATAATAATAATAATAATAATAATAATAATAATAATAATAATATCGAAATATCGGCTGAGTTGAGCTCTGTGAAAGCATTGCTGCTGACTGCAGCGATCCAGACCGGGAGGTCCTGGGTTCTAGCCCCGACGGTGGTGGATTTTTAATACCAGCTTCGTAGCTAGGTCGAATCGATCCGCTGACTGGAGGAGAATTCTAGCGGCAGACTGCTCTGATCGGTACTTTTCCGTGGTTTCTCCGATCAACACCAGTGGAATGCCGGAGCAGTACCCTAACAAACGGCCCACAGACCACGCGCGATATTTCCTTCCAGTTCCCGCTCCTATCGTCTCCTCTTACATACACACTTAATGCACTACTGTACTACACATGCCGACAGACCAGTCGTGACCTTAGAGCTTATCCCGGCACGGTTGGTTTCCAGCTGGGGGAGATACCTGGAGAGGAACGCCCACCTGTAGATCGGCGCCTGATCTCACCATCCAGCAGGGAAGAGAATTTCATAAGAAACATTCAATATAGTAATGGGACTGATGACCATTTGCAGTTGACGTGCCCGAAAACAAAAATAAACCCAAAAATAATACTTCTTTCACACAGTACACCACTGTGAATTCTCCTACCGCTCTCGTGCAGCTTCTCATTGCTGCCACTCTTCCACCTTCGCAGTCTCGTCTTTCCTCCACTCCCCGAGGGTTCCAGAAGCCCGCCTTTCGCACCTCCAATTTGGCTTTATGGCCGAAACACGCCTCATTGGCCGCGCGGGCGGCAGGCTGACTGGTCGGTCGGTAGGTTGGTTAGTTGGTTTGCTGGCAGGCAGCTGACCGGCAGGCCACACGGGTGCCAGGCGCTACCGGCGGCCGGTGCGAGGTTTCAATTACGCGAGATGGATGGGGCACCGGAGGCGGGGGCTGGGGCTGGGGCGGGGGCGGGGGCGTTGACCCTTCGACCACCCCCAGGCCCCTTCGGCTGGCAGCGCAGGCGACGCGGATGTGAGAAAGAAGCCGCGAAGCTGAACTTGGCTTGAGAAATTCGACAGGAAAGAGCGCGGGTCCATCCAAGGTTGCCATTTATTGCGGTTTCTGGCACGAAAATGTATGTTTGGACGACCCAGAGCAACCTATATTTACGAACATCTACGTTTTACAAATGTTACAATTGAATGAATAGTGATTTCTATTTAGAGCAGCCTTGTCGATGAATACATGATATGTTCTTATGAGAAAATCTGAAATAGAAAGTTCGAACTATTTTGACATTCAAATTGTCCGAAATAAATACTTTTGTAAATTCATCAAATGTAAAATGTTATAAATAACAGTAGTTGTAGAAAACAGAGCGATGTAGCTCAGAGCGTAGCGCGTTGACTTCGTATTGGGGGGCCCGGGTTCACTCCCCGTGCAGGCCATACTGACCAAGGTTTTCGTGGTCATCCAGGAAATGGTGGGTTGGTTCTACTGAAAGGCCACCACCGCAAAACGAGAGTCGCTAGCCGAATTCGTTAACTACGTGAAGTCACGATGTTTAAGCGAATTCGAGAAATCGCGCTTTGCTGGTTGAGTGACGAACTAAGAACCCGGGATCTAACGGCACCGAAGTCAATTGCCCTCTGCGGGATCTATGTTTAAATACATATACAAAGGTTGTAGTGAGATAAAATGAGAATGTCTCCCGTGACGTGTATGAAACACGTTTGATGCTTGATGCTTATATGTATCGTACATATATCGTGAACCTAACATCACGTGAAATCTATTGTATATAATGGGGGCAGTAATACAAAAGTGTGATGCATGCAACGATGCAGTGTGCCAAAGAGGGAGGGAATTCAATTTTCTTTAAGAAATAGACACACTCAACAATATTAAGATATAAATACTTACCATTGCCTTTTCAATGATAAATGTATTTTTAGACAGCCAATCGTTAAAGCAGTAGGCAACCACTCAAATTGCAGGCACTAAAAGGGAATTTTTAGCACTAGTGCTAAATGTGAGACGATGCTGACATAAAGCGGTGAATGCAACAAAGAAAACAAAATAATTTTGTTTGATTAGCTACAACTGATATTAATATAACATGATACCCAATTAAGTGATTTGTATACTTGAATTAAAATAAAAGAACAGTCATTGAGGCAGTCTAAAAAATATTGTATGACACACGCAATAAAAGTGATTTTATTTCGCCCGTAGGATTGCGCACCTCGGCTTATGGACCTCGTGTGGCAACATTTCCTACTCGCGAAATAAAATGTCTCTTTATCACTCGCATTCATATCACGTACAACTATTTGTGAAAATTCCCTTGAATTTCAATACTTCTATTCTTTAACTTCTTCGCGTACTCATGCATATCGGCTTTTAAAAGTGGCACCTTTGAAACATCTTGAACGATACGGAGTTATGATGGAACAGTTTTCGAACAGTAAAATATGCGCCAGTGAATTCAGGCACTTTCGTCGATTTTGTAGAACTTCACTACGCAATAAATTTTGCGCAATTTGATTCAGATTCTCTTTTGATTGCTGCCTCACGCATAAGAAGACGCAGTTTTGCATTTGTATGAAGTCTTACGTAGACTTCGATTTTACATGTTCAGGCTACCGACAAAATATGCATCGTACAAGTCACGAATCAGTCGGCGTTCTTAATCTTCTCACCTCATACTGCGTGGGTCGAACCAAGACTATCATTTCAACTTATTATTGAACATTAAATTCTCAATGGGCGGTCGTGCAAGAGAGTGAAGTGCCTTTCAAGAGGGCGCGGGATTTTGAAATCATCATTCATACACGAATTAATGGAAATATTCAGAATTCTTCCGGAATTTCATAAGACTGAAATTTCGCCTGCATTGCTAGTTAGAACAGGAATAAACTTGAATGAATGCATATTACACTGCACGTTCCAATCGTTTTCGACAACTTTGGCAAGGGTGCTGAAAATAAATAACCATTGAGGAATTTACGTCCTCAAATGCAGAAAATAATCTCTAGCTTTAGGAATTCACTCAGGAACATAGCGTTGAATGTACATGGGATGGCATTTAATTTGAAAATAAAGTACTTAAACTACGTCAATTTCCATTAACGACAAATTTGAAATTGAAATCTCACTGTTTATAATAAGTACTTATATTGATTAAAACTGAGCTGCGAACTGAAGCAGAAAAATATATTAATTTTCTCATACATAAGAAATCATTTATTTTCAAACTTTATTTAACATCTGCTTTTTTTAACATGAAAGATCTGCATAGTACCATTAATGATTGAAAGGATTGTTTGGATATATTACAGCGCAGTTTATTTACAAAAATTCAAAAATGAATAAGAATAAGATAATAAAAATAATAAGAATAATGATAAGAATAATACTGTGACTAAGGCATTGTGTCTTAAAAATCATAACCTAAGACAATTTTCTTTATTACTGAAAAAATTGAGAATTAAAAACCTTTCTAGTGAAAGGTACCGGGATTAAATTATGCAGATTGAAGCTAGCTATAAAATTATTCTTCTCTCTAAACCCAGAAAAATACAACTCCTCCTTTGAGACACCAGAGTGTAACATATCAGTATTTATCTCGGTTATTTTCAAAAAAGATTAATTCAATTCTGTGTCTAACAATTTATACTATCCTGATTAATAGGACTTGAATTTTTACGAACTAGAAATTTCAAGAATATTCACACATTTTCATTTTAAAAATTAACATAACAGTAGTTTTTAAATGGAAAGTTTTAAAATTTAAAAACTATCATTGAAATTTAAAAGAAACAGTGTTCCTTAATTTTGTCTAACAACAAACTAAATTCCTCAATCCGTGACCAAAAAAAACCGACCCAAACATTCATATTGGGTAATATGAATGTTTTTGAGACACTTGAACAGAAAATGAGCTCAGCTTTTCCCCACCAAGTACATGATTGGGCTATTAAGGGTCTTGTAAGGAGTAATAAAACGAACAATTCTTTAACGCTAAAGTAGTCACGAATGTTTTATTCGATTTTTTATATAGTAACTTCTTTGCCTTGTCTGGCAGATGATTAATCTCCTTTCCCACAGTCTCAATTTACTCAGATGCGGCATTAGCATTTCTTAAACTTACCGTTAGTTGTTTTCCTCTCAGAACAATGTATATACATCCAAGTCTTTTAAAGTGGCTACCAGTGGTTTTGTTTATTCACGGGACCATAATAAAGCAATGTATGTAAACCTATTTCAAAACATAGTGAACTACCATAGTGCTCTTAAGAGCCTCAAAAGGTCTGAAGCTAAATAGAAAGAAGTATGAGTTTTGTTAAATTTGAATTTTTGAAAATTACACAACTTTAAATTTGCCGTCTTCCTACCACTACAATATAGAAGAGAGATTATAATGAACAGAAATAGAATTTAAATAAGGTGAGGCACAATTTGCAAAAATATGAGACGTTTTTGTAAAATTTTGGCATGAAGGGAAGGATATTTATATATATAGTAAAAATATATATAGAAAAAGTAATATGTTAAAGTACTTTAAAAAGTATATAATATATATTCTCAAAAACAGCTCCTTTTTCTCGAATAAAGTATTTCTACCATTGAACTCCCTGTATCGAAGTCTGAAAAGAGTTATAAATATTGCAAGACGTACGTGCTCTTGTAGCAGCATTATCTGAAATATTTATTTATACACAAACCAAATATTAATGAGGAATTTATATGATCAATGAGACTTCGAAAAGTAAGATTCACGGACTTCATTTAGATGAGAATCGAATAACGCCAATACCTACTCATAAAATTCCGAAGACTGTTAGATTGAAATCTGCCCCGGAGTCGCATGACGAAGCAAGTCTCACCTGAGTGCAGCCTGCGTTGTCACGCCAAACCGATACACCCGAGCGCGAGATGAAGCACCACCGCCCCACAACGCCTCGCGCGGCGGGGCGGTGATGGGAGGGGTGGGGATGGAAGGGGCGGGGATGGGAGAGGCAGCGATGGGAGGGGGCGAGGCGCGGTGAGGATGGGAGGGACGGGGCAGGGTGGGAGGGTAGGGGCGGGATTGTAATGGGAGGGGCGGAATGGTGATGGGAGTTTCAGGGCGAGGATGGGAGGGGAGGGGAGGGGAGGGGATGGGAGGCGCGAGGCAGGGCGGGAATGGGGGGATAGGAGGGGAGGAGCGGGATGAAGATAGGAGGGGTGGGGCGGGGTGGGTTATGTGAGGGGAGGGGCGGGGATGGGAGGCGGGGAGCGGGGTGGGAATGGGAGGGCAGGGCGGGGCGGAGATGAGAGGGGCGGGGCGGGGATAGGAAATGAGGCGCGGGGTGGGGATACAAGGGGAGGGGCGGGGCTGGGAGGGGAGAGGCGGGGCGCGAACTCCACGCGGGTATGTAGGCCGCCGCCCCCGCGCCCTCCGACCTCGCGTCGTGCGCATCCTCTCGCGCGGACGGGCGCCGGCGCCGCCGCCCTGTCACGTGCACGCCGCCGCCCCCGCTCCCGCCCTCGCTCGCTCCCACTGGTGACCCATCTCGACCCGCCTCACACCTCCCCCGCCTTCCCTCCGCCACATACCGGCTGGGTATAGCTCAGTCAGCATTGCCGCTGTCTCTGTTGCGATCTCGAAGGGATATCTGCAGTTTCAATCCCCGACGGTGGCGAATTTTCGACATCAGCTTTACAGCTAGGACGAATTCAGCAGCTGTCTGGAGGAGAATTCTAGCGTCCGGCTGTTCCGATCGGTAGTTTTCCATGGTTTCTCCGATCAGCCGGAGAAGTACCGTTACAGACGGTCCACCGTCCGCGAGTGATCTTTCCTTCCTGTCCTATCCTCTCCCCTTAATTACACATACACTACCACACTTTTCGCGAGACTAGTCGTAAACTTGGTGCTTGTATGGGCTGAGGCGGAGCCCCGCTGGTGAAAGATACCTGAGTAGGGAAATCTCCGCAAGCTGATGTGCCTGCGCCTGGTCTCACCATCCAGCGAGCCGTCTCCCATGATAAAACATCTACCACACATAGAGGACTAATAACCACATTTGACGCCTCCGGAAACCGGATATAATCAATCAATCCGAATCCTCCGCATTTGCCGCCCAGCCTCTCTGGGCCCAGTGTCTCGCCGCTCTGATTTTACTTTCCTTCGCCAACTATCCGAATCGGCCGTCCGAGCCACCCCCGCCGCCCCGACTCCCACTCCGCCCCTTTTCTGCTGACACACCTGCTGCCATCACTCTGCAGAATCACAGCCGCTCCGGCCGGCGTCCCGCACCGCCATAATTCCGCCAGTGGCGCGTTAACTTCCTTTAGATTATACGATTTGGTTCCATCCGATATTCATCCATGGCTTAGAGATTCCCTCATCGGCTTTTGGAGGTAGCCCATAGAACTACCTCGGTTCTCGTTTTCATGATTGACGGGACTGACGAGGTATCCCTTTCAGCTATGGTAGCGAATTTTGGATTGTGGGTATCTGTCTGGAAGGGAAGTATGAATGATTAGAGGGCGTGGGGTCCGCCCATCATTCCACAATATAGTAGGGATCATGAAGTAACCTGTCCAAGCGCAACATCTGCGTGCCTTTCATGCAAGGTCCTATGGCACCCCGCTAGATCAGGAATGGACAGAAACGTAACTAGATTAGTTTACACTCGCGACAAAAACACCAGAGAGAAGGGATTATGCTTGGTTTCAAACGTAAAGAGATTAAATTAGAGTAATTTCTAAGTAACAGTAAGGCAAAGCACACTACAACATGTATGGAAATATCCATGGCTAAGAGGAACTCAAACTTACGACCACATGCATCGCACCAAACGTTAATGACCACGACTGTTTATGTTTGCAAGTGCTGTCTTGTAGTTTATTAATTAGTTAAAAATATTAATTAATATTTTTATAATTTTTAATATTTATTTAAAATGTAATAAAAGACAATACATATGCATTTATAAATGATTTCTGGAATTTTGTTACACTAAGGAGAACCTCATCGATGTAAATTTTATTGAATGTCACATTAAATTCAAACTCCTTGCATTTCTACGGGTTAGGTAAATTGTTCGTACGATCTCTTATGCAATCGCCAACATCTTTTGTTCCTGAAAACGCCTGATCAATCCCCAAACGTCTTTCGAGTCAACCGCAAATGGGTTTGCTCCTGATTCGACGAGCATCCTCATCACTTCCACTTGGGAGGTTTCTCTCGCAACAGTCAACGCCTTGACCTTCTGATCATCGGGTATGCCCCGCCGGAGAAACTCAGCGAGGCATGTCGTGTGCCTGTTTTTGACGGCTTCAAGCAAACCTTCGTGCTTCTCGTCCGCGACTCCCGCGTCTAACAAAGCAGCAACGCAATCCGCGCGGTTGTGTTTAGCGGCCGCTTTGAGAGCCGAGGCAAGGCGTTCTTTCGACAACTCCACCCTCGTGGCGAGCACAGCCGTCAGCGCCGGTGTGTTGCCGTCGGTCGCAAGGGCGAGCAGGGCGTCCTCAGCAGCACTGCGGAAGTTGTCCGGGTCGATGTCCATCAGCGCCCAGACGACCTCTGCGTTGAGAGCGCGCTTTAAGGCCATCCGCGTCACCGGCGGTTGGGCCGTCGCACCGCCGAAGAATAGTGCTTTGAGCGCACGAGCGCTGCCGCCTTTGGCTGCTTGCACCAGGTGTATCTTCTCCTCGTCCACGTCGCATCCACCTGCCATGCGCTCGATCAACCCCTGTTCCTGCACGGAGGCTCCTCTGGCCAGGAGTATTTCCACTGCGTTGGCGTGGCCGGCTTTTGCTGCGAGGAGAAGAGGGGTGATCTCATTATCTGCTAAAGCGGAAATGTCTGATTCTTTCGCCAACAGCATATCTATCAACTCCACGTGCCCAAACCCTGCTGCGTCATGGAGCGCCGTCCTCCCATGGGTTCCCTTTGCCTGTACGTCCAGCCCCTTCTCTAGGAGCAGCTGCACGACTTCGCGGCTTCCGTTAATAGTGGCCAAATGCAGCGCCGAGTTGTGTTCGGAGTCGATGTGGTGGGGGTCGGCGCCCTTCTCCATCAGCAGTCGCACCAAGTGGGCGTGTCCGTGGCTGGCGGCGGTCATCATCGGCGTGAATCCGTTCATCTCGACGGCGTCGACCGTCGCGCCCTCCGCCAGCAGCAACTCGGCGACCTCTGGGCGGCCTCTGCCGGCCGCTATGTGCAACGGGGTGTCGCCGCGGGCGTCGGCGGCGTCGACGCTCGCGCCGGCCGCCAGTAGCGAGCAGGCGGCGTCCACGTGGCCGGCGGCCGCGGCGGCGTGCAGCGGGGTCCGCAGCAAGCCGCCGCGCACGTTGGCCGCCTGCTGGGTCCACCGCGCGCGGTCCTCGCCGTCCGGAGCCCCGGCCTGCGCCGCTTCCAGCAGCGCGTCGAGCGACGCCACGTGGCCGGCGGCTGCGGCGTAGGCGAGGGCGTTTTCGCCGCGGGCGTCGCGCGCTGTGGGGTCGTGGCCCTGCGCTAGCAGCCGGCGCACGGCTATCGCGTCGCCGGCGCTAGCAGCCACGTGCAGCGGGGGCAGTGTTGTGACGGGGGCAGGGCCGGGACCGGTCGCGCGACCGGTGGCGGGACCGGTGGCGGGACCGGTGGCGGGACCGGTGGCGGGACCGGTGGCGGGACCGGTGGCGGGACCGGTGGCGGGACCGGTGGCGGGACCGGTGGCGGGACCGGTGGCGGGACCGGTGGCGGGACCGGTGGCGGGACCGGTGGCGGGACCGGTGGCGGGACAGTTGGCGTGACAGTTGGCGTGACAGTTGGCGTGACAGTTGGCGTGACAGTTGGCGTGACAGTTGGCGTGACAGTTGGCGTGACAGTTGGCGTGACAGTTGGCGTGACAGTTGGGGGGACAGTTGGCGGGACTGGTGGCAGCAGCGGCGGGGGTCGGTCTTCTACAGGGAACGGTGGAGGTTCCTATGTTCGGGGCAGAACTCTGGCCGGGTGCGGGAGACGCGCTTGAAGGTTCTTCGCCGCTGGAGGGCGGCGCATGCGCCCTGGGTGCCGGCGGCTGCCTGTCCATCCTGGCGGAGAGCTCCTCGACGGTTGGCACCAGCGACGCCAGCAACCTTACCAGCGCCTGCTCCTGCTGCTGCACGAGCGCTTCCAAGTCGCTCCGCCGCTGCGCCATCTCTGCGCGGAGCGCGTTCTGTTCTTGCGCGCATGCGCATTGGCACACTTTGGCATGTCCTACTGAGTCCATGTTGTTTTAAAAATCTGTGAACAAATTAGATACACCTGAGAGTGACCTGTGTGTTGCACACACCCTTTTTTCATACCACACAATATTATATTAAATAATGTACACAATCACATAGCATTGTGTTTAAAAAATGTCACTTTGTAACATACGTATCACTCGAGCTAAATGTGCATGTTATTGACACCAGCATCTGATAAATATTATTACATTTTATTAAAAATGGATAATAGATTAAAGTAGTGGCGCTACAGTATGGCACAAACTTACTCGTACTAGTTAGATTTATATTCCCTCCGACGTCTAAAAGACTACCAGGACCTCGTGCTACCTACCGCAGTACCTCGTCTTAAAGGTGGTGAAGAGCATCGCACTTCAAACATCGCTTGGACTTATCTCGATCCTATACCTTGACACATTTGCCGGTGGTAGAAATTTGCCCTACGATTAGTATTATTAGTCTGGTTAAGAGATGCTGTTCCTCAATTAATCACACAGATTGCAGTTGACTGTCAGGCTAAGAGCTTACGAAAGGATTATGGTAATGATCTAAAACACGATGGGTTCGGAATGCCCCAATGGCTCAAACATTACTGAAAACATTTTGTCTACGTGGGTTTTGAACTCACACTCTTAATGGCCACATGCTTTGGCTCACCTGTCCCAGGCCCGAGTCTTACGAGTTCAGATCACCTGACCACACTAATTGTAAACGGGTTACTACTTTGCAGCATAGGGTGCAGTGATTCGGTACCACCCAGTGATTGGCCGCTCCGACTATAATAAGAATTATATTTTCTTCTTACACCGTGTTCTAATATTTTGCTTGTAAATGGCACAAAGGGACGCTTTCTGAGTATCATGTAATATTTACTTTGACCGCAAGAGTGCAACTATTGCCAATATGCCGGATGTTTGTTAACAGTGCGGTGTGTGTTCATTGTATGTAAAGATTCCTTAGATTTGCTTTAGAAACCTGATATCCAACAGTGTTGTTTGTACGACGGCAAGTGAATCACAATGATATGACAAAAAACACAAATCTTCTTGAGTGAAAATGATATTAGCTGAAATTGAGAAGCCTAGCTTTCCATATTTAGTGACGTAGGGGTGCACAATAACTGTGTCTTCGATAGTGCGTAGATTGTGTTATTGGCCACTATGCTAATGATTGTTGTCACGTTGTTATTAATCGTAGTTTAATATTGTTGCTCACAGATAAATCGTACGTGGTCCTGAAATATGTGATCTTACAATGCCAAAGAAGCCGAAGCAGGAGTATGGTGCAGACGCCATTGCAAATACTATCAAATGTGTTAAAAATAACGGGGCATTTGTGCGTTCTGCTGCAAAATCATTTGGTGTTCCGTGAACAAGTTCGCAGTTTCGTTTAAACAATCCATAACACAAAACATCAGTAAGTCCATATACTGTTTTATCTACAGAAGAAAAAGCCAGTCCAGTTAGATACTTGTACTAGCCAAGAAAAGTTTTTCAAGGAAAAATGAAGATCTACAATGTAGCGATCAACAATTTTCAGATGCTAAATCAAGGCTTAAGGCATAATCCGTTCAACAATCGTCCAGGACAATGCTGATTCAAGACCTTTTTAAGAAGTCATCCTATAATCACTACACGGACATGTAAAACAGAGACAGCCGTTAGATCGTCTGTCAGCAATCAGATTGTGATTTGAAGAAGTTATAGGGTACATCGAGGAAAGTAACTTGGAGGACGGTATAAATTATACTGAAGAATAATCAAGTTTTGAAACATTTCCAGTTGCGGGAAGGGTTTTAGCTGAAAAAGGAAGTAAAAATGTTTACTCAGTGGAATGAGGAGCTTCAGAAGACAATATGACAGTCATTTTCTGCTTTGCAGCAAGTGCTAGTCCAATGACTAGTTCAATGATTATCTATCAATACAAACTGATGCCAGAAAGAAATGTTGAAAGTCCCATACGCCTGGGAGATTTCATAAGATGTCAACGGATGGATGATACGTGAGGAATTCTACGACTATATTTGAAACGTATTCCTCTATTTCTATTTTTACTTTCCCGTATACGTACGTAAAGCCGGTATAATATACGTAATATGCGGAAAATCTAATTCGAGATTTCGACGGAAATACACGTTTTGGGATCCCCTGATACCGAAAAGTGTTTTTTCCGCCTGCCCCTTTGCCCGTCTGTCCGTCAACATTACTAGCGCCTACACCATACGCACACTTTTTTCCAAATTGAAGAAACCCGTCCACCTGGCTCGAGTCGAAACTTTGAGATTTTGAAAAACATTCTTTAAAATTTGGGGGTACTTTTCATGAAGCTCTCCGGACATTTTCAATTTTTTTTAAGAATCAGCTCCAATTGGTTTTCTTAAATTTCTTGTGAGAATAGAATAACATTCAATTTCGTCTAAGAACGGAGTAACGTACGCTTATAAAAGTGTCATAGGTCCGATTTTCACAGTTAACTCTGATTTTTTTTTAAATTTCAAAAGTATGATTTTTTCCGGTGTATTCCTACAACTACAAAATTAAAGATGGAGTTTTTTACGTCAAATAAAATTTGTTTTCCATAGTGAGTTCTCTCATGAAGGCCATGTGCATTTTAGTAGTTTTCCCGCAATCTTGCGTGCAAAACGTGCAATTTTTAAAAAAATTGCAAAAACAAGATTTTATGAAAAATGGCTCCAAAGTTTTTCTTTAAACTTTTGGCAGGCATACTGCTAAATATACTCTATAAGATGGCATAAACGCCATATTGCTCTATTCTTTGTGTTTTTGAAAAATTACAAAGATGTAATTTTTTGACTTCTCTCATGTCGTCAATATTTATAATGTCGGCAATTTGTTCACATTATTGTATTTATGAGTAAATGTGATTAAAATATTTTCTTATAATGTTTCTCAAAAACTCTACCGTTTTCTGTGAAAGATAGCTCAAAATTCCGCATTTTCTGATACGTTCCAACGCCATTTTCTCAAAAACAGCTCCTAACTTTTTCTTCAAACATTTATAACGGATAGTGCTAATTCCACTCTTTAATATGACGTATAAATTATTTCGGTGGTTTCTTTTTGTTTGTTTTTTTTAAAATTACATGAATGTAAATTTTTTCAAAGATCTCGCCGTTGATATGAACATTTCAGCAATTTGTAAACACTATTGTATTTGTGAGTTAAAGAACTTAAAATTACTTCAAATGAAGTTTTTCGAAAATTCAAAAATTTTCTGTGAAAAAGAGCATCAAATGTCGAATTTACAGTAGCGCATAAACGCCAGATTTTCCAAAACCGCAGCAAATTTTTCAAAGAAAGTTGCCATTTAGGAAAAGATTTTACTGTTCTTAGGTAATATTAAAAAATATTTTCGTTCTACAATTAGAAAAACGAAAATGAAGAAATCATCAAAAGAATGTACTTTGGGCGGTGATAGGTGGCAGCTGGAAGTGTATGTGGCAAGCCAAGACCAAAGGAAATAGAAAACTAATACGGGAACGTCTGTGCCATTCTTTAGCATCACTAGTTTTTAAATGTGATTCTGTTCGTAGATGGCCAGAAGACATATCTGACATACGAATTGATTCGAATATGCTCAGATTTGAAAATCGAGCATAGTCGATACCCTAACAACACATATATAAAATATTAAAATTACATTTAATCTCCATATAAAAATTGTTTTCATGAGTAATATAATTAATTAAATATATCGTAATACTTAAAATGTTTCTGTTAAAATTAATTCAGTGGCCTATCACTGTCATAATGCTGGCCAATCACTATTCTTTCCGACCAATCACTGTACAAAATGACAAGCTTTTATTAAAATATTAATTAATATCGTAATGTTGATTTTCCAATAGAAATTACGGTTGGGATAAATAAAATTACAATTGGACAGTAAAAAGCTAGTAGCAAATTTTCACAATTTTACTTTTCAAATGAGTTAATAATGTCACAACTTTTAAGTGTCTAATCATTGTGCCGTTTACTCAAAATAATAAATCACGCCATCGAACTAAATCAAACCTTTGTAAGCAAACGTAACCATTAATGTGCTTTGTAAATTATATCTATGCATCTGAAGGTTTTTGAAGCCATTCTTGTTCATAGCAAAAATGCAAACAAATTTATTTTAAATATGATAAACAAAGGTTTTATTACCGTATTTAATTAATAACTCGTATCTACCTCACCAGCGATCTAATTAAAAATTAATTTTAGAATTAAGATCTTGCAGCTACGCTTACAGTAACCGAAAATGTTCCAAAAATTCACTAATTCTTCAAAAATAAATGTAGAAACAAATATTTACAGCACGAATCACTTCATGCAATGATTTAGTTTACTTTCACGTAATATTAATCTTTTCACATTTGCTCAATTTCTCCGTCAACTAATTGTAGAATTGGAATACCAAAACTTTAATAATATTGTACAAAAGTAAAACGTTCTAAATATAAATGTTCTTTGACAAATTTGGAGCCGTTTCTTTTAGAACAATGGATTTCGAGCGGTTTGAGCGTCTAAAAATTCGCATTTTGACCTCATTTTCACCGAAAACTTTCTAATTTTTCGGGAAACTTCATATGAATTCATTTGAAACACTAGTACTTGCAAATGCAATCACGTATAAATCCACCTAAAATGTAAATATTAAAGACGTGAGAGATATTTAAAAATTACCTTTCTGTAATTTAAAAAAATCAAAAGAATACATTAAAATGGTGTTTGTACATGCACATGTATCATGCACTCGAGTATTTGTAATCATGCGAGTGCATGATACAAATGAATCGGAGAAAATAGAAATGTTCAATGTCCAGGGTCTCCAAATTTTGAAGAGCAAGAAAAAATGCTCTAAATTCCGGACATCGATCATTTTTCTTAAATTCATAGTTGAATTTAACTACAGACGTCTCTCTACAGACGTCACAAAGTTTACGGACAACAAACGTTTATGCATAGAAAGTTGAATACTTTAAGAACAGTTTCCGTTAACGCAAAACCGGCAAAATGTGACATTATACATTTTTGTTTGCCCGATTCAAATGCTTTGCAAGGCATTTTGCAGTCACAAACAGTTTAAGAAAAAAATTGATTGTCATTTTATTGTGTTCACATTTCACTTAAAATTATTCGTAAATCACTATTATTTAAAAAAGTGTACATGATATTAATTATAGAACCATTTGTGGAGAACAAATTTTATTCAAAGAAACAATTTCTATCTTCAATTACGTAGAAATATGTTGGGCTTCACAAAAATTTGAAACGTTTGAAATTTTCGATAATTCAGACTTAATAGAGATAATTGGACAAATGTCATGTTTAATAGTGTATTTCATTCTAATCTTACAAGAAATTTAAAGAAAAAAATTGGAGTCGTTTTTGAGAAAATTTTGCTTCAAGTTGGGCCAAATCAATCGGGGAATATTCATTTTGGCAAAAATTTTACGAATAGTTTAAGAATTTGTCATGATCACAAATGGACATACGGGCACCCCCGACGGGCAGACACCGAGAGAGAAATACGCAATCAGGCACAAATAAACGAGAGGCTGACGGATAGAGATACGGATGGACAGAAGAAGAGACTTTCGGGGAAAACAACGGACGGCCGAACTAAGAGAAACGAACGGAACTACGAGAGGACATTCGACGGGCAAAAGGAATCAGAATGTTGGCAGACGTACGATCAAAGGGAAAGAGAATGACGGGGACACGGACGTGAAAAGAGTCAGGATTGACGCACAGCTGGATAAACGGACAGACACAGATGTGCAGTCAGATCGAGATTCTGACGGACATACTGAATAGCAAACAGATTGACGTTTTGAAAAAAACAAACAAAAACGTCGGTATCCAAGGACTCTGAAACATATATTTCTATTAACATCTTTTAGTTCGATTTTCATTAGAATTACATTACTTTCTCTCATACGATGTATATTACTTCGTATACATGTGCGTAAACTAGAATGTAAACCAGTGGTGCTACAACAATGGTATTTTATAATTTGTAACTTTTACAATATTCCAAAATTCCCAACGTGCAACTAAAATTATACCTGCCCCATATTTTGAAGAGATATTTTCGAGGGCAAGAATCAATTTGGGCCGTTTTCGAGAAATATGTTTCTTTATAAATTGCCTTTACTCGAAGCAAAATTATGCAAAGAATTGTGCTTGTATTCATTTAAGAATCTTTGATGTATGTATGTATGTTTTTTAAGCGTCTAAGGCTGTATCTGTAGGAAAAATTAAGGAAAGTTTGTAGTCGATTTTGAAAAAATAATTGTCCACAAAGTGATGAAATTTGACGCAAAATTACACGTAAACTACGTACATTTTCGAAAATTGTACACGAACACATTTCAAGATCTATCTTTGAACAACATATTTCATTACGAAAATATATATTGGAGTTGTAGAAAGACGCCAAAGACTTGTTAAACTTTTGCAATTTTCGAAAATTTAGTGTTGAATGAAAGTAAAATTTCTTCTATGTTTAATGCATTCTTTGGACTATCACAGGGAAAAGTGTGATAAAAATATTTAGTGGCTTTTTTGACATGATTTTGAAATGTTGAAGCTTCATGTAAAAGAATCACACAGATCCAATGTATCCATTTCAAACTTGCAAGTCTTCGATAATGGCCTAATCGATTGGTCAACCTAAATTTTGAAGAAAATCCTCTTTACTGTCAGAGCTAGCACTGACTACAGACGTCAGATCGACAGACATTTTACCGTTAAACAAAATTGCGTTATCAAAGATGTACAGATATAAATTCTACACTAAGTGTTAAAAGAAGCCATTTTATCAATTAGATTAATTGGTGATAAATTATAGTCGATTCATCGGGGATTAATAATTATTGATTCATTTATGGATTAATACATGAATGGATTATTCAACAAGATTAATCCACTTTTTCGATTCCAGGGCCCATCTGTACGAGTTTTTGCGTTGAAAACTCTCCAATCTTTGCCGCAGCGTTACAATAACTTGTATATACTACATATGTACCCGTTATAGCGAGAAAGTAAAAGGAAACAATGAAATAACGCTTACCTTTTTGCTTTTCGTCAGATGTTACGGTTCTTTTGGCCACGCTTTTTCCCGTCTTGGTTGCGCAACACATGCCTTGCTCTCTCTGCAGTCTGGGGCTGACTGGCGCGCACTTCGCTGTTCGTTGTTATCTGTTTCCGTTTTATGCTTGCGTTTCCGCGCGGATAAGATACGGATGGTCTTGATGACGTTGATATTCGGGCACACAGAGGGCTTATTCACAAAACACAACTCACAAACCACATTACAGATCTGCCATCTTCTAATGTGGTGCATGTCGCCAAATCCACGGCCAAATTTCCATTAACTTTGTTTCTCAGTATACAGTTCTTGAATCAAGCTATGAACATTGTTTGGACTACAAGAATCACTGTTGCACAGTTACAACTCAACCACGCGACGCGACGTCTTGATTTTTACCGCTCTTTCAGGTGAGATCTAAGGTTAATTGAAAACAAAATGATATTTTGTGCACAGAAATTGAAAGAAAACTGCGCAGCCTCCAGCCATGTGATAGGTGTCTATAGTTTCCGGAGATACCTAGGAATACGGGGAGAATCCAAACACAATGAAACAGTTTCGTTTTTGACTAAAAAATGCAAATAATTGATTGCTTTATTCTGCCTCTTGTCTTACTGCACGTACCCACTGACTTCTCAAACTTCTCATACTCAGTCCGTCATTGATTACGACACATCTAACGTCACGCAACAGCAAGACGCAAGGCTCCAAGGAAGATACTGCCTGCCACTAAATATTTCCTGTGTTGCATTATGAAATTTTATGTAACGTTTTTGATATTTTTGGTAAGTAAAGAACTATTTTGCTGTGATTGTGAAGACTGGTTCTGTTAAAATATTTAATTTATTGCTTGTGTTATACGAGAGCATTTTATTTGTTATTCTTCAGCAATTTTTGGGAAAACATTTTATGTGGTTTTGTTCAACAGCATTTTTGCTGGAACGGTGACGTTTATCATTCGTGTTTTGAGACGTCCTTCTCAGTTTACGCCACCCTAGAGCCCCTTCATACAGAGTAGCGTAAGTGCCGTGATTTAGTATCCACTCCCTCTATAACCCCGTCAGGCAGAATAGAGTAGTCGAAGAGAGATTACAATTGAAGGGATTACGGTGATTTTCAAGGACATTAATATTTGTATAGATTCGTGGTTCCCAATGTACACTATTTCGCACAGTTTGAACTCTTCTGACGACTGCATATAAAAAAAATGACGGAATCGGTGGCGCAAAGGAATGCGCTACTCTCTATATCTACGAACTGTAAGCCACGCCCACCCGGCCGGCATCTTCCAGCGCGGATACTCTTCCAAGGACCGTTTATCGCTAACGCCGCTCGACTGAGTCAACCCAACCCGGAGTGCCTTGTCTCCCCACATCGGTGGGTCCCACGGTTCCGTCTCGGTTCTGCAACTTTCAATAGGTACATATGGACAGTTTCCTGTTATTTGTCGATGCATAACGTCAATGAATAGTTTTTTTACCATAACCTGATACGTTAGTTTAAAGGCGGAGAAAGGTTTTAGTGGAAAATAAAAGGGTCTAGAGATGTAAGATTCGAACACCTAACCACGGTGTATTGCGCACTTGCTGCCTCAAGGCTCGACGCCATCAAGCTGGCTGGCTGGCTGGCTGGCTGGCTGGCTGGCTGGCTGGCTGTCTCTTTATCGGTTAGTTATTACAATTTCGAAGTACCAGAATACTATTAACTTACACTTGCGTCTGCCCTTACGAAAATTTTCGGCAAGAGTCCGTCTTTCTATAAATTTCACTTCACACAATTTCAATCACAGAAAATTAAACTATTCTAACTCGCATAAACGACCGACTTCTGTCGCAATAATTCGTCTTTTCTCCCTCGAAACACAACATTCTATTCTTATCTCCCCGATGTTGGCTACGCACTAGCAACCGAGAATCATCATTAGAAGTTCTTTCTGATCTACGAGGAATTCATTCTTCTTTCTCCTCCAATTGGTCTTCGTTCTTGTCGTCTCTTGACCGTCTCGAACTTGTCTCTGAAAGAACGCCAGAGCTTACCGACTGTTGTTAATCCCTACTCTCTTTCGGATAAACGCTGCATCATAGCCTTGCGTCAAATTGAATGTATTTTGGCGCGGTAATATTTGTCGGAACCATACGGGCGATGACTATTTTTTAAGTACATTTGAAAATAATTCAAGTTATAATTTAAGAAAATGAGCATTTTATACTTAGTTCTTGAGATTATATGTTTATATTGAAATTAAATAATTAACACGGTAATATGCATCATAATACAGGAAATGCGATGCTTATCTTTCTTGATACCAACACTTGTATATAATCTCAAGGCCCAAAAAATTGGTAGGAGACTTGTGGGATCGAAGAGAACTAGTAGTAAGCCAACTCTCAAGGGAACAAAATGGAATAAATATCAAATATATATTATTTAACGTTATTTATTATTTTCGACAAAGCAAAATGATGTGAAATTGCAAGGTATAATTACAGTTATCTCTCACTTTTTGCGTCCAGGCTTATTTCCCCTCTTATACCCGTTAAGGATGGTACTAAATTTACATCGATCATTTATCGCGTTTCCATAAGCATTTTCCCAGCCGATCGTCCTTGTCGTCTCTTGTTCACATCGTAAATCTTCCTTCGCTGACCTCGCCTACGTGCAGGTGAGGAATCCTATTCTAATGTTGAATATGTATAAACTGTAGGTTGTTTATTGCGCATAGCCGAAGTAACTCTACTCTTCGACAGGTGGCCTCCAATACACAGAGTGATTTTAAGAAACACATTACACACGCAGATCAATGTATTAAATTTAAAGGCGATATGATTCAGCTACCGTTCATGCAAAACAGGGTGCCCTCCCGCTTAAAGTGTCAAGGCAAAGAAATTATAGAGCACACCCGCCAATGCAATCAGTGTGTGGCCACTTAGCACCAAGATTCCCTTACTCGTACCTTACCTTACGAGTGCGAAACGATACAAAGTGTATTAACGACAACGACGGCGACGAATGCTCTCGGTTATGGCTCCGCCACGTGAACCGGTTTGCTCAATGACGTGCATGAACGAATCGTTCAGCCTTCGTGAACCCGCATTTGCAGCTTCGGGAAGCGTCTGGGAGGTCGATAATGACGTTGTTGGCTGTCGCACCAATAACTCAAACCTACAAAATTAGAAATGAGACAATTTTGAAAACACTATATCCTTGGACAAAAAAGAAGTCTATCAAGAACCATTATTTGACGACGAAAATGAAGATGGATAGCTTTGTACAAACCATATAATCTTCTTTTGAGATTCTCTATTGCATTGGATTTCTGGGAGGAAATATTAAGAAGATGCACACGATGTTTTGAACATCCACTATGGAGTCTTTAAAACTCGTTTCTTGGGTCCCTTATACCGGAAAACTGGATAACGTGATCCTTTATGTATCCTTTTATTAGTATTCAGTATCCACGTTTTGCGGGTCCTTGTTTTCTTAATGGAATCTGTTATCAAAATTAATATTTTAATATTTTAATAGTGTCAACAATTTTATGAAAAGAGTAATTTTCGTGTAATTTTGAGTGAGAACAGGAGACATTTAAAAAATACCTAAACAATATTTCAAAAAGTGCTCCTTTCTTTTAATTTTTTTAATTGAATAGAGGAAAGTTGGCTTAAGAATAAGAGAGTCCCGATTTTCATTTTAACGTCCGGAAATTTAAAAAAAGGAAATGTTCACAATTTTATCCACAATTCCCTTCTCTTACTACTAAAATGAATGTTTTCCTTCCTAGTGCAAACTATCTTCAACACGTAATTTTAAAATAATTTCAAGTTTACTTTTAAAAATATTAATGTTTCAGTCTCCAGCTTTCTCGCGACAGTACGTCGGAGTTACCGCAACACTCTTACGTATAACACAAACCTTATCACAAGATGTGCCGAGATGGCTCATGGACAGTGTGCTACCTATCTGTGAGGCTGTTCCAGAATTGAGTGCCGGTCGGTGTAAAAATGAATCTGTATTTTTCTAATACAAATCATCTCATTTTATGTAGCTGTGTGTCGAAAGAAAGCACAGGCAAACCAATAAGAAAGGTATGGTGATGGGAATACGTCATGCTGATTGCATGTCTTCTTTAACACCAGGCGTAGATAATAAATAAAAACAGGATCCAAGTCTGAGAATATCCCTAACAAACGTCAGTTTAATCAGACCTTAAGTGCGATATATATAAGACAATTATTTTCTTTACATATATATAACAGTTGCAACACATGCGAGAAAGTGTGAGTTGTCGTATAACTATTGGTTTGAATCATTCAGCTTATTTCCTATCCCCAAGATCCTTGAGAAGAATTACACAATTCTGAACTTGACCACAATTGAGGTTGAAAAACAAATCTCTTTTTATAGTTGCAATGACACGCATTCCTCGGATACTATGCTAACTACGGAATTGATCCTAATACTCAGAATCACGTGCTAACAGTTAACTATCGAATTTTAAAATACACTTTCTTCTGCCTTTCAAATGTTCATCATAATTTTTATGAAATATTACCAGTATATATTTTCAAAATGCCAGTCATTTCGTTCTGAACTATCTGGATGAGGTTCGAAAATCTTCATTCTCGAATCAGATACGAGCAATTAATGGCGCTGATTTCCGAGACGCGGGGCGCCGTCGTACAAAAACCCGCACGCCGTGCATAACGCGGGATCTTCCCGTTCGATCGCAAATTCCCAGCTCGCACTCCAGCGCGGGCCATTAGGATTCAGACACCGACCACTCATCACGGCCTCTCTCTCGCGGGCGTAATATCGGCGCGCGATGCGCAGCCGCGTACGTTATGCCGTTCGTGCGGCGCGCCTCCACCTCCCGCGCCCGCGGTCGAAGACCTCCCACGCCCGCGCCCGGCCGCCCTCGCCCGTGCCACCCGCCTCACCCCACCTCTTCACGGACGCGCGCAGCCTAAGACAAGGGGACGCAACTAAATGTGTGGGGACTTCTGGCTCCCCTTTTCCATCAATTTTTTTTAAAATTTACGTATGGCATATTTTAGTAGGAAATAGATACCGGGAGAGGTGGCTCAGGGCATCAACTGATGTCACTGTAGTGCCTTTGACCGGGAGGTCCTGGGGTTCGAGTCCCGAAGGTGGCAGGATTTTCGACACTAGCTTGTCAGCCAGGTCGAATTTAGTCGCTGTATGGAGGAGAATTCTAGCGGCCGGCTGCTCCGATCGGGAGTTTTCCGTGGTTTCTCCAATTAACACCAGGTGAATGCCGGAGCAGTTGCCTACCAACGGACCACGGACCGCGCGTTCTTTCCTACATCATTCTTGCCCTATCCTCCCCCTTTACACACACATTAACAAGCACTACACAAGTACTCATACCTGGAGACTGTTCGGGAGCTTAGAGCTTGTTCCGGCTGGGGATGCCCCGCTGGTGGGAAATACCTAGACACCCCCGCTAGCCGACGTTTGGTTAGCGTCGGATCTCGCTATCCTGCGGGACAAGATTACCGCCACATCCCGAAAAAAAAAAAAAAATGATGCACTATACTTACGGCTCTAATTACCTTATCAGTTGACGCGTCCGGAATCACTTTCAATCAACTAGGAAATAAATAAAAGGTACGTGTTTTTTACGAAAAAAATATTACCTTGGACTTCGGGACTCTTTTCAAAATGTTTTGGGGTCTATGATCTCCTCTCTTTGACCGCGCTTGTGGCAGTCTACATTCTTATCCCCCCCCTACGTATTCTGTTGTTCCTATGATCCGGAATTCTAATCTTGTTCATTTCTGCAGAATCAACAATGATATTTGCGTTCATTCCTACATTTTCATCCCCGCTGTTTTCGTCGGAGCTGACATCTTATTTTACTCGTCACGGCTTACTGATATCTTGAATAGTCCACATTGCCATGCATAATTTCTGAAGCTTTTCTGTGAACACCATGTTTTTGTCGTACAGTATTTATCTGCATGTGCGGTCTCTTTTCGCGTGACCATCGTTTCCATCCCTGCGTTCACCATATCTTAATCTGAACATTTCCAATATGTTCCCGTATTCATCGACACTATCTCCGCGTACATCTCCTTTTTTGCTTTCATAGTCACTTTTTCCTCATTCCTGTCCCTTTCATTTAATGGCTGTCCCTGTCCTTTCCTTTTCTTAATTCCTGTCCCTGTCCTTCTCCTCTGAATTTCAGCGTTCGCAAGTGTTTTCCGGCATCTGTTGCCCATTTCCTCGCACCAACAGTCCCTTTCCTATTCCCAACGCCCCCTGCTAACATATGCTGATCGCTTCCCCATCCTTTGGTTCGTAGTGTCTTTTCGCTTAAAAACTTCCGTTTGGTTTTTGATCTCTTAAACGTCTCCGTCATCTTCCATAATTCCACGTTACCTTCCGTCCCCACTCTCGTCCTGCACTCCTACGGACTCCAACTTCTCCGTCATCTCCTGTAACTCCTCGTTACGTTGCTTCCACTCTTCCTCCACTCCTAAGGAGTCTTACTTCTCTGTCATCTCCCGTAATTCCTCGTTACCTTCCGTCTCCACTCTCGTCACCGTCACTACCTCTGCCCCTGCAACTCTCCACGGCCGTCCCGGAGCCTTCCTTTCCGCCGGCCACTAATACTGTTGCTCTCTGACTCCTCCGCCGGCGCAGACATCTCCGGCCGCCGCGCGAGCTGCGCGCCGTGTCGAATAACGCCCCGCGCGGGAGGCGCGCGCCCATCTCGACGCGGGCGCTCCGCGGGCGCACGTCTCGCCCGCGAGGCGATTCCCGCAGCGTGCGCAGCGGCCGCGCAGACGCGCAGTTCCGCGTGGCGGCGGCGGCGGCGGCGGGGGCGGGGACGGGGGCGGTGCCTGGCCCGGGGGCGGTCCGAGGTCCCGAAGGGGCATCTATGCGCACCACAGGTGTGGTGGCCCACGGATGTTCTTTGGAGCTGGAAGAGCAATGGGAATACCACCGGGGATGCACTTTACTAGTGAGTATTGAGAGTGTCATAAGGACAAAAGCAAAGGCGGATACACGCAAGAAACATGTTTAAGTGGCTCAGGGCATCAAGTGATGTCGCTGCGGTGATTCTGGCAGCGAGATTGAGTCCCGACGGTGGCAGGATTTTCGTCGCTAGCTAGATAGCTAGGCCAAATTCAGTCACTGTCTCGAGGAAGATTCTGGCAGCTCTGGTCGGTAGTTTTACGTGATTTCGCCGATCAATACCAGGTCGGAGCAGTACCCTAACAAACGTGCCACGGCCTTCGCGCGATCTCTCAATCCGCTTCCCTGACATATCCTCTTCCCTTCCCTTCCCTTACATTCTTACACTTACATGCACTACGTTATGTCACTTGCAGAGAGCTCAGACATTGCCCCGGCTGGGGCGTTGCTCTGCTGTTAGGAGATACCTAGTTGGAGAAAACTCTGCAAGACGACAAAGAGGTCGGTGTCGGATCTCATTATACAACGGGTGAAGATCACCGCCACATCCTGTTATAAAACAAGCACTACACTTACGGGACCAATGCCTAGGCTGTTGACGTACCCGGAAGCACGGAATAATCAAACAACAAAAGAAGAGAAGAAAAGCTTACGCGGCTTCGGTGGTATTGTGGTTAGCGTATCCGACTGTCATACTCAAGTTCTGGGATTCATGTCCGATCGAAGATGTAGATTTTCAAGGGGTAAATAATTCTTTGTACATCTACTTTGAAGAGGAAGTAAAGCCGGCTTCTAATGTTGTAAATTTACTGCACATAAAAGATCCTCAATCCTAAAAGAAGCCTCAAGCCTAAAAAAAGACGTAAAATTGTATGTCATGGTCTGAGTGCTTTTTTCACTGCGAGAGGGCGATACGTCCATAATGAAATTTTCGTGATCAGGCGGAAGAGTAGGTCGGATGGCCTGGGTCTGTAAGTCACCACGTAAAAGAAGGCATCTCTGAATTGAATTGAAAATGTATATTAAAGGGAATACTTTGTTTCTACTTCATATATAATATATTTTAAAATGTTATGTGGATTGTACGTATCGTTACAATAAAAAACAACTTGGACAGCAATGGTGATGGAATTGTGCTAATTATAATTTAATTTATTATAGGGTTAAGGGCCCAAGACAATTTACCGCTGGACATCTGACGCTCCGTCTAGAGTTTTTCTTACACTTATTTAGAATTACTTTTGTTCGCGTGGCAGAGAGGTTGTCTGACACACAAATGTGTAGTCATAATAATTTCAGAACTTAACTTTCCCATGTAAGAGTACTCCTCCCTAAAAATAGTGACCGAACTCGACACAACACCCACTGGAAAAACTCTGGGAATATAAATAATTCATTTTTTATTGTATATTTGTAGCGGCTGCAATGGTTTAATGCCGAGAGACCGAAACTAATGCCTCTTAGACTAAGAGCTCCTTAGTTCCAGTTCACACTGTGCTCAAATTCTTCACGTTCTCTAAACTGCAAGGTCAAAACCTACCGCAGCCTTGTATAGGAAATCTGTCTGACGGGATTGGTCTTTTCTGCAATTTCCTTTGTGCAGTTCCAAGCGTATGTAGAAATAGCTCATTAAAATATGGGAGCATGCACCACGCGCAATCCTTCTTTGCTTTTACTGTCTCTACTTCCATCCAAAGGATCGAGTGGATGTGCTGATCCTCCGTTCTCTCGTTTCATTTAGAATATCTCAGGCAAGCGTCGGTGGTTCGGCTAGAAGCAAAAATGTGCATGACATCCATAGATATTGTACGTGGGTCATGGAGGTTTCATTAACATGAAAATTAAATATTAAATTACCACATTGATTATTGACTGAATTATAATACGCTTGTCTAAATAAGTCGACTCTGGGAACTTCAAGCAATTTCCTACACAATCCCTATCCTGGACTAAGAAGAGAATATGCTCAAAGAAATGGAAAGAATTGTAAGGGAACAGTTATTAAAACATATATGTGATGGCGAATACTAGAAAAATTCGGTAGACGTCATGTTAGAATAAAATCATTTTGCAAACCTTTTAGAAGTTTCGAATGAAAAGGACGAAGTAGACCGTATGAGAGAGACATGTCCATGAAACGTGCACCACGCGAGAATATCGCAGGATGTGGAGGCGGGAATGGCGACGAACGTAGTGCAAGGGGGCAGCGTTGCAGTGGTGGCGGCGGGGGCGGGGGCGGGGGCGGGGGCGGCGGCGACGCCGGGGGCTCCGCCGCGCATTCTCCACGCACCGGCGCACCACCGCCCGCACCAGAGCTAAGAGCGTTTGTCACACACGACTTGCGGCGGAGCGCGCGTTTGCTTTGGCGCGTGACGTCACGCTCCCGCCCCCCGCCCCCGCCACTAATACTTCCACTCTCGGTACCGGCGCCACCCTAACCACTGCCACTGCGTTCGCCACCGCAAACACCACAGCTACCACAATCCTCTCACCTAACACCGCCATCACCGCCACGTGATCACATCACCGCCAGCTCAGCCGCAACAACCATCGTCACCACAATCACAATCACCACCACAACCACAATCACCACCTCAGCGGCAATCACGACCTCAGCGACAATCACGACTTCAAGAACAATTATCACCACGTCCATCTCCATTACCAAAATAATCATTACAGGCACATTATACATTGCCACCACATCTACCACCCTCCCACTATTTACCTCCACAATCACCACCATAATAACACCATTACTACACCACCAACATCATTTTTGTCGTTGACATTGCATTTGCCTGTTTGCATCACTGGCGAAATCGTTACCCGAATCAACACCTCTCCTTTTTCTTCCAGCAGCTCCGCCGCATCAGATGTAGACACTAGCTTCACCACCGTTTCCAGCTTCATCTCCAACCCCGCACTTGTCATGGTCACTCTCTCGGAAACAAAAGGCCGCAGAAAAACGCCGCTAGTTCCTCTTTCCATCTACCACCCACAGAACATGTAGCTCTTGCGAAATAATAGCGCCGATTCCTTAGAAATGCGTGCGAGTCTGCTTCTGCCTTTACGTCTACTGAAACAGAAGGCACCAGATCCTTTTGAAGATAAGCCCTCCCTCCTACCTCGTTATTTTTACCGAAGGCGAGATCAGTGTTCGCCCTCGGCTCTAGTACGCTCAGCGATACGGTAAATCAAAAGATACCAGATCCCCTTGTAGATATAGCTCACTGTCTTGTTATTTTTAGAGAATTTTTTTTTCATCAAACACAACGTGCCGTGCTCATGTCGCCCTTCTCTTTACATTGCACTCTAAAACACCTTCACTCTCTGGGTAAATGGAGGCACGCGCGCTCAGCCGGCAATTGTCCCCGGATTAAGCAACAGCTGTGAAAGTGAATACCAAAATACAGTAGGCGGTAAATAAACACTTGTCGCCCGTTCTGGGTTTTGAGAACGATGGCTCTTGAATGCTTTGCTTACAGTGGGAGGTACTCTCTTACCCGAGGACGGGGCGAAGGCAGAGAAAGCGCATCAACACGATTAACATACAACGCCGTAACAGAGAGGCCGTGTTGCAGGTGCTTTTTAAGTAGGGGACGCGGTCATGTATCACCCGAAGAGGGCGGGGGGGGGGAGGAGATGGCAAGCGGGAGGAGGGGGGATGGAGGGGCGGTGGCCTCTGCAATGCGACCATCCCACTTGCGGCATCAGAGCACCGCCCTCCAACTTATGGGAAGGTGGAGGGAGATCGTGCTGAGGGCAGGGTCATCACTATACACTTTACAATACATTTACATATTGATGAAAGAATTTGACTGATGGCTGGGCTTCGCGTGGCTCGTTATTGTCCCATTTTGAAAAAAAAAAGAAAAAAAATCGTCGTTTCAAGTGTTTAACGGTATCGTGTCTCACGTGTTAGCAGTATGCAGAGACCTGAGAAACAATTCGTGGTTTTACAACAATAACAAACGAAATTTCTTTTCTGTATAGTAGTTTACTCTACGGTCTATCTCCTGTTTTTATTAAGGCGTTGTCCTGTCAAGAAATAATGAGGATGTTTATCAACTAAGTATTTTGCTTACAGTAAATTTGGTTAAGGGAATATATCACTAGTTGAAAATGATAATAAAGTTAAAGACTTATTGATGATGGAGAAAACGTAACCGAAATTTCTTAGATATATGTTCTGGGTAATCGTTGCCCAATGGAAATGTCAATGCGTAAGACAATATTGTGAACTTCTCACGTGAGTCTCACGTGGCTGTTCCTCTTCTGAATGTAACAATGTATTGCCTGCAGGATGTCGAGTTGCTTATTTCATAGAATAGATTATGAGAAAGCTCAGAAGCATGTGATTGACGCACAAGTGAAGAATTTTAGAAAGTGCAACGCACATTATAAGTTTTTCATTCACCTAAATGACAGTGACACACAGTTCATTGTCATTTCGTCATAAGCAACGTTGCGAAAGCAGAAAGAGGGCGTGTCGCTCAGAACACTGCACATTGCACCATCGCACTATAACTTTGCGTAAAACGTCTTCGTTATTTTAATAGATTCTTAACCTTAACGAGATATTGGTCACCAAGCTTCAGAAGACTCACACGTGGCTACTAGAGGCAATCGCGAAATAATTTTTAATGATTCAGATATTTCTAAAAATTTTTAGATCACGAAATACTATTCGTTTAAAGGAATATACCCATAACACTTACATTAAAAATTAAAATAGTCGCCCCATTTCTGTGAAAAAATATGTTACTCTATCGAAAAGGTGTGGAGTTATTTATTTTCTTAATCTTATTTAATTGTTTCTTACAGTGTTTTTAAATTAGTATAAAATTTAATTTGTCTTTTATATCTGTTTAATAATCTTGTCAAAGTTATGATCAAACTATGGGAATATATAATTATTGTAGTACTTGTTGTTTGGAACTGATTTTCACTGTACAATTGACGCGTTCTAGAGGATAGATACCAGTGGTTCTTTCGGGCATTTATCCACAGAACGCATTATATTAACGCTCGTTAATATAATAACTCCAATTGTCCATCGAGTTTCTTTTCAATTGGCAAAGTCTAGCTTGCAGACCATTTCGCTTCTATGAGCAAGTTGATCGGATTGCCGTATGGGTACAATGATTACACGTGAGTTATCAAAGTGATTATTGGGCTTTAACAAATGACTGCAATGAGGTAGAAGGAAATGATGAGAGATAATTGAAGAGGAAATTGATTATCATGCATATTTGTAGTAGTTTAAAACTAGTTGCTTGCTCCTTGATAGTTTAAATCAAGTTTCTTCTTCCCCATTTCACAGATTGTCTTCCTCATTTCACAGATTGTCTCTGTAAACACTCTTGTGTTTACAGAGACGCATAGTCTTGAAAGAAGATATTGTAATTGGAATTCAAACACTGACCCGTCCCATTCAATCCTGTAGCACCATTGAAAACCAGACATAACAAGAAATTTTCTTCAAACATCGATGTAATGAAATCTCTCATATTTGTAAAGAGGTACTAGTAGAAATAGGAGCGTCACTAGAATTCAACAATCCAAGAACAAGGAAACGCAACATCAGAAGAAGCAAGTCGAAGAGTAGTAAAAAAGAAGCGAGAAACATCTCGAAAGTCAACAAATTTGAAATGCTAGACCCTAAGAACATGGAGAAACATAACTGGAGGAAGAATGTGGTATTCCAGAATATTTTCATTTTTTTGTAAACTTCAGTACAGCAAACATGAAAGTTACTAAGCATTTTAGTAGTTTTATTTACAATGTAGTTAACAAATATTTATGTATACGAAAAGCTCATAATACAACGCGGTGTTAAAATTTTTTAAAATATCTTTGAGAGATTTAGTTAATATAAAATGTCTGATGGATTGTAAATGTCGTATAGAGTAACTTTATTAAAAATGTTTTATCATTATTAACAACAATGAAGATTCACTACTAGATAGTTTTCAACTTCCACTTACGCAAAATCAACTTTTGCGCTATTACATTACGGCTATAACTACCCAGAAAGTTTGTTACGAAATCGGAATGCAGGAGGCGACAACTATATTCTCATGACGAATGTGTCATTAAGTCTACTCATGTACTTTTTGTTGGAGGATAGAAATAAAATTCACTTTGTTACTTTAAAATGTCTAAAGCTAATGAATTCAATTACAGTGTCACCCAAACCCCTACGATCGTCGCGGAATATCGACATAGATGATCATTACCTTTGCCTGCGACACGACACAGGCTAAAATTATATGTTCTTTATGCAGGTTTCCAAAACTCTTGTTGTTGCTGCTTTCTTTGAGTCAAGTTGTATAATCATTCCCCATCATCAGCAAGAATTATGAAGTCATTTTGTTCAAAACCCGATGTGGAAACTTTACAAGCTTTATACAATTTCTTGGTAAAATTTAAGTAAAGATTTTACCTTCAGATAGTAATTGAAATTAAAATCATTGCACGTTCCTGCAAATATTCTGAGAGGCAAAATGGGTCAAGATGACCTATAAAAATTCATAGCCGTAGGCGAATTGATAATTACAGAACTGAGAATACAAATAATCTGACACTGAGATAAGAGTAACAACTCAATATAAGGTAAAACGGAGGCGAAGGTGTCATGTATTTGCTACGTGTGTCTGTTAACATATACTACGATTCAAATAATTTTCAAGGATAATTAATTCTGAAATAATATCGATTAATTTTAAAGTTTTCGGTCTCGCAGATGTAAAAAGGAAAGACTTCTGTGGATCAAGTAGTTAAGAATGTGCGAAATACTTAAGTTGTCTTCTGAACATTGAAACTGTGTTTGATGCCAAAATTTCTTTATTAGGACATAAGCATAATCAGTGATATTCGAGAAAGAATAATAGGTGTGTGAGGTAGGAGAGTACGACCAGGCAAATTTCAAAAAAAATTTTTACGCATTAATGTTTATGAAAGTAACACTGTCATTGAAAAATCATGATTTATCTAAGAACAGTTCTTGTATACTTTAATATTATTAATTTACATCCAGAAAACTATATAATTGCCATGCTATCGTAAAAAACTAAAATATTTTTTATTTGCCGCTCTAATAGATTAAGAAATGTTTGGGTTTATCAACTAATTAGTTTTGATGCTAAAAAATTGAAGATCTATTTCCCATGGTGCCCTTGGTTTGTATGTTTATTAGAATGATATCTGTTCTCGAACTTACAAGAATTTGTACGCTACAAGCAACATAAAACTTATTCTTAATCATCTATAGTATAATTTGTTTTATCGGTCTACTTAAACTTTTTCTTCTTAAAAGAGGCAAGCATCACCAAGGCCAAATTTAAAACTCTTTTAAACTCGTGTGGTACTTCACAATATCTTTTAAATAGCAGGTCGTATTCTAGCACCATGGATAACTCGTGGGGCAGAGGATTTTAACTCTAAATATAAATATATAGCATTTAAAACTTCCAGATGTAAACTCAAAGATGTACTAGATCTGAAAAAAGCTATTTGTGGCATCAAAATCCACAAATAAGGAGGAATTTCGGGTGAATCCACTGAACTACTAGGCCTGGAAGCATGGCGATGCTCTCCCAGGTAGACGAGCCAGTGCTCCATTACGACCTTCCCCTCCTCTTTCATCATTTTCTCCTTAATTTTCTTCTTCGTCGACTCTTCTGAGTGCTCCAATTTTTGTGTTTGCTTTTGTTCCGCTTCCATCTGCACTTACCTATGCACTTCCTTCGCGAACTCTTCCTCCTCCGATATAACTACCTCCGTTTTAACTTTCTTCGCATCCTCTGTCTCTTCCGTATTCTCCTCCTCCTGTCCGCTCCTCTCCTTTGTACGCCTTTTGATCCGCAACCATTTCCTCCATTTTCATTTCATCTCCCCTCCAGTCTTCCCCCTAACCTCGACCTACCTCCCCCTCAACCACCTCCGCCTTCTAGGCACACTCTGCTGCTCCTCCTCTGCCTATTCACCTTCTCCGCCTTTTCATCTTCATTATCTTTCTCCTACACCTCCATTTCAGATATATCTCTAACTTCATCTATCTCTTTCTCCACCTTCCCTGCCAATTGCATCTCAACTTCCTCCGCAACATGAGATCACTCTGCTGGCTCTACTTCTGCTTATTTAGTCGGCTCTTCTTTCTCCCCTTTCTCCTCCTTGTGACATCCCTTATTAGTTCGGATGCCACAGATCAAGCAACATTAATTACTTGCTTGAGTCATCCATCCAGGAACCTTACAATAAAGCGGGGGAAGTAACGAAAGCGACATTACCTCCACCTCAACCCCTTCCGCTTCTTTTTCGGGCTCAACCTTCTCCTACTCTTACTCTACCTGCTCTCTCTACGCTTATTCAGTCGCCTCCACCTTCCCATCTCTCTCCTCATCCATTTCTTTTTCACTTCTTCCTCTCCTCCTCCTCAATGTCCTAAAGCCTGCTTTCTCCTTCTCTTCCTACTCAACCGCCTCCATCTTCTCAACCTCTTCGACCTTTTCTACTCCACCTCAACCCGTTCGCCGACTCCGCCTCACCCTCCATTTCAACTCCACCTCCGGCTCCTGCCCCCCCCCCCCATTTCAACTCCATCTCCACCTCCGCCTTCTCCCCTCCATTTCAACTCCACTTCCGCCTCCTCCTCCTCCATTTCAACCCCACCTCCCCCTCCTCCCCTCCATTTCAACTTCACCTCCTCCCCCTCCATTTCAACTCTACCTCCGCCTCCTCCCCCTCCATTTCAACTCCACCTCCCCCACAGTTTCAACTCCACTTCCACTCCCCCTCCATTTCAGCTCCGCCTCCTCCCCCTCCATTTCAACTCCATCTCCGCCTCCTCCCACTCCTCCCCCTCCTCCCTCTCCTCCACTCCATTTCAACTTCACCTCCCTCCTCCATTTCAACTCCACCTCATGCCCCTCCATTTCAACTCCACCTCATGCCCCTCCATTTCAACTCCACTTCCACTCCCCCCTCCATTTCAACTCCACCTCCACCTTCCCCTCCACCTTCTCCTCGCATGCGCGCTGACCCGGCGAGCGCTGCGCGTGACTGGGCCGGGGGCGGAGGTCGGCTTGAGCATGCGACACGGCTGCATCCCTCGGGACTCGCGCCGTCCGGAGAACAGAGCGCTGGCGACACGGGCATTCTTCTCGGGCGGCACGAGGTGTTCCGTTACACGGCGCTGTTCGGCGGAGGAGTCGTCCTCGCGCGGGGTGCGGCAGGAGCAGCGCCGCGGAACATTATTAAGTGATACGAGCGAGAACGTAAGACACCGCCAAGAAAATGTAATAGGCACTACATAACTCCATGCGCCGTCTTTACAATGTGCAATAGTGTTCAGGAGTCGAGTAATAAGCTGGCCTCGTGTTCGAGCGCCTCTCGGGAAGAGGAACGCAACTTTACGCGGTTCATTGTCTGTTGGTGCAACAATAGACTCGTTATACTTTAAACGAGAAATACTCGTATTAGTTCTTTAATTCCCTCAATAAACTCGCGATGTAAAAGTCGTAAAGATGGGGAGGTAGTGAACGGACACGAAGGCGGATGTTCACGGCTTCAAGAAGAAGCCAAAGAATGAGAGAAAAATCGAAGGGCTGGTGTATGACTTAGTAAGTTTGAGATGAAGATACTCGTGTATTAATCCCATAAAAGAACAACTATTTCATTAAAATATTAGAGAAAGTATAAATACTCTTCTGATTGCTTACCTTATTTTGTGGGATTATTGAAAAATAATGATATATGAAACAAATTTGTGAAGTATTACGTGATCTAATAATCAAGATGGCTAATGAATTCCACCGAAATTTATTAAGGTGACATCTTTCACCGACTTCCACTCCAAGTGAATTGCACCGACATTCAAGGTGACATGTATGATATTACCTTACATTCTTACTGCTCTGACGAATGTCATGATTCATAATTTGTCATAGTTCTGACAGAGGTTTAACTAGTAAATTTTATGCTTATATTCAATAATCTAGAATTTTATTGTAAAGATCTTATCAATCAGCGATTGTTTTTTAAAAAAAATCTAGTGAATCTAGGAAGTGTGACGTTGTAGAACATATTTCCTGGAAAATAACAAAATTGCCGAACCGTTCCACGTCATAGACAATATCAAATTCTTCAATTTCTTTTCAGTTTCTCTTGACTTTCCCTGATTGTCCAAACCTCTGGTAAGAACATACATGATTGAAGAATATGGTACTTTAGTTACATACATTTTCTACTCAGTAGAAAGCATTATCATCTGTCTTTAGAAACACATTTACCGAACTGCACAACCACCATCACACATTTTTGGTCATACTCATTGCTCTTGATTATATTTTTACAATCTTCAAAATTAACTGTAAATCTGTGTGTTTATTAGTAATCCTATCTATTCGCCTGATTGTACTAATTAACGAAGTGCCTTCTGGTGGGTACCGATCCCAGTTCAACATTTAGTGATTTGCATTTATACTCTAAATACTTACATGAGTCTCGGATCGGAGAGATTTTCGATGCCCAAGACGAAAAGTGTATATTGTAGTCGAGTGAAACAACTACCGGAGTCGCGTTTTTCTCGAATTACCTGCCATTTTCCAACCTTAGCGCATGAAGGGCTTATTCAAAGTAAGAAGTGAGAGATATCGCGAGTACACTGCATATCGCGCAGGTCATACAGAATAAAAAGGCGAAAGGAGGAACAAATATCCAATAAATAATGGATTTTATACCTTGAGCAAATGTCCATTGTGGACAGCAGTTTTATATTTTTCGTATTATCCTTGCACTCTAACACAAAGAAGCAAGTGATAATAGTAAAGGAACCGGATTCAGTGAAGACAAATCACTCAGAATGACTTACAATTGACGCGCCGTGGCTATCAAGGTGTTACATTACGCACGAGAAAAATCCTTCTTCCACGAGTCTAACATAAACGATCCTGTCTCACAATATACGCACACAAATACCAGACACCCAGCTACACCGATCAAAACGTAAATTCAAAGTTCATTGAAAGGTAACTAGTCTGCAGATGACATTTCTCCCTTCATCGCCTTTCGCACACGAGCTCAACGGGAAGAAAACCGCCGATTCCAAGTAGCATCTTCCCGCAGAGGCGCAGTGCTACCAATAAATCCGTCGCGCGGAGAAATACGGCGGTGTGGCTCGGAGAGGAGGGGAAAGGAGAGGAGAGGAGTGGAGAGTCGTCCGGGGCCGAACCCTGGCGCATCCGGGTCGCCGCTTGGAGACACCTGCCGGCTGGCTGGTGGGCTGGCGGCGGCGGCGGCGGCGGCGGCCGAGGCGGCGGAAGGCGGCGGAAAACGGGCGGAGGCTCATAAAGATGTAGATGCGCTTAGACTTAGCCGCAATTACGCTGTCAGTTCCACGCACGGCCGGCGACAGGCGGAGGAGGACGCATGTGGGAGGACGGCGTGAGCCCCGCGCCGCGCCGCGCCGCGCGAAGTTGTCACGCGACCAGGGTCGCCAACCTTCCCATGACGCAGATTGCTTGCTTGAGATTGTGATTTGTCGGTGTTTGTGGGGTTTTTCGGATTTGTAGGTTGTGATTGTGTAGGTTGTTCTCAGAAAGGTGGAAAATTGTGTTGGTGTGTTTTAAGATATCATTTTAGGTTAGCGGGATCTGAGGGGAACAATATGTTCTGGGTTAATGTTAAGAAAATGATTTTGACAATTGACATTTACTGTATATGCCATTATCTTCTACCACCCTTCCTACGAGAGAAAAAGTTAAATTGTACTGAGAAAAAAAGCCTCTCGGTAAAACTATATTGTACTTTGTCTTTAAGGTAAGTCTAAAATCACAAATAAATTCTAATGAATAATAGTTTTTAATGGAATATGAAAAGATCAGGATGTGTGTTAAAGCAATGTAATTTTTTTCTTATTCAATAGAATATTCTATAAAAATTTCATGAAAATAAACATAAATATTGACTTAGTTTCCAAAATAAAAATCGGCAGAGGTGTTTTAGGGCATCAACTGTTGTCATTCAATCTCTCCCGGTCAGAGGCCTTAGGTTTAAGTCCTGATGGCGGCAGGATTTTCGCCACTAGCTTGTCAGCTAGGTCGAATTCAATCGCTCTCTGGATGCGAATTCTAACGGCCGGCTGCTCTGATCGATAGTTGTCCCTGATTTCTACGCTCAACAGCAGGCGAATGGCGGAGCCGCCTGTCGTTTGTACGCCGTACAAACGGACCACGGACCGCGCGCGATCTTTCCTACCTCTTCCTTGCCCTATCCTCTCCCCTTACACACACACTAACACGTAGTACACAAGTGCACATGCCGGGAGACCGGTCGGGAGCTTAGAGCATAACCCGGCTGGGGTGGTGTCCCACAGGTGAGAGATATCTGGTTAGGGAAACCCCCGGTAGGACGGTAAATTGGCGCCGGATGTATAAGCGGCGGAAGACCACCGCCACTTCCCGAGCAAAAGCACGCATCACACTTACGGGACTAACGACCCTTCTAGTTGATGCGCACGGAATCATTAACAATAAATCAACAGAAATGAGAACACTGCAATATTGTAAGATTAGCTTCAAGCGTTCATGTCACCGATTTCATATAAAACTCGTTGGCTTTCTCTCTTTTTGTTCTCTTTGCAGATATCGTATCGTCTCGGTGCGTTGCAATCATCAGAAATGTTGACACAATCTCATCTATCAAAAACGAATAGTATACTGCAGCACAATCGAATTATAGCGGAATATAACTGCGCCGTACGTTGCCAAGAGGTGAATCGTCTTTAGCATTCGGACAAATGATTTTACTGTAAAGGCAAGAGGAGAACATTCTTGCGTCAGTTTCTTCTGAAGTACATTCTTGACGTTTGAATCAGAGAATTATAGTCATCAATATAGAAATGCCATTCACAAAGATAATTAGTTTCCAAATTTTATAACAGAAATGTTTGTCTTCATTTTCATGACTTTTCGCACAACTCCGTTCCTCCTATTCGAAGAAAAGGTGAGGAAAGTCATTCGAAATCTATAACCTACGTGTTTAATTTTTTTTAATGTAAGTCATTGTATGTTTCTTTTATTCTAAATAATATCTCTATCATAATGCTAATTTCGTGGACATTTTAATATTTAAAAATTCATACTTGAGATACCTTACATACTTATCTTTCAAAAGAAGTAGAATTATTTATCAAATCACTCAAAGAATTTTGAAATATTTTTCAAATGATGAACTTGATTCTTGATATAAATGTATGACCCTAAAGCGCAAATTTTGTTGTTGTTTTTTCTGCTCTTCAGTATTTGTAGCACATTCAATAAAAAAAATTCTAACGGGATTTGGCTGATGCTGAGAGGATAGATATTATCTCAAGTAGGCTTAAGGTAGGTATTATCTGAATGCCCCAAAATATTGAATAATAATCGGAGCGTTTATTTCCCAATTTTAGACCAGAATATCATACCGGAAGAAGTCGGCCGAAGTTTCTGAGAACATACCGATGTGGGGCTTGGGTAAAAGATTCCCCGAACACACAGCTCCGCCCAATGACTATTATTTTGACGCCCTGCCCGCCGGCCCGAGCGCTTCTTCCCGCTCGTCCCAGTCACGCCGCCCGGGATCGATGCCGCTTCCGCGAGCGGCGCTGCGTTCTTCTCACGGCCTCCTTGATCCCCGCGATCACAATGGCGGAGCGCGGGCGCGCGCTCGTGAGTCAGATGGGGCGGACCGCGGAACGCCGCCGCCACCGCCGCCGTAGGAGCACAGCGCTGCGCTCGCGGTCGACTTTCATTCCGCTGGCGGGGGGCGTGGTCCTCCACTGTCGTAACCGCGCGCGGGACACTGCCCGCCACAGCTGGCCCTCCTCGCTCCGCCCCTCCCCGCCACAGCCGACCCCTCCACTCCTCTCCCGCTCCCCTCACCGCCCCGCCCGCCCCGTCCCGCCACGTCCCACCCAGCCCCGCCCCGCCCCGCCCCGCCTGCCCCGCTCCGCCTGCCCCGCCCCGCCTGCCCCGTCCCGCCAAGCCGACCCCTCTCCTCCTCTTCCCCCTCCCCGTCCCGCCCAGCCCCGCCATACCCCACCCAGCCCCGCCCCGTCCCAACACGCCCCGTCCTGCTCGCCCCGCCCCGTCCCATCGACGCGTCGGCCTGAATAGGCCCAGCCGTCCCAAGCCTTGTGGTTGGTGGGTAGGTCCATGCTGCCGTTAGGAAGACGCTCAAATGGATGAGGGTGGAGGCATTGGTCGCGAAGCCAAGACAGCTTACATACGGTGTCCTCCGCGTGTCACATGGGCCGTCCACAGAACAGCCTATATTTGTGCTCATCTCTGTTTATATGTTATGTACATAGACAGGCACATCCTAAAACAACAGGGGGAGCAAACTACATTGAGCACCCTATTCCATTGATACTTTTTGCATTTACTTACATCTTTTGTAAATAGATAAAAAGTAATTAAATTATAACTTTTAAATATTGCTAATAATAAAATACAAATGTTGAACTAATTATAAGTTGCTAATTATAAGAAAAGATTATCTGCGCGCGTTTTCTTGAGTTCCAGAATTCCTTCCCGTTATTTTAACTATAAATAGTTGAAAGATGAGTAAAAGTTTAACGTAAAAACATAAAAATAAATTTTAAAAATCGCAAGATAAGCAATATTTGAAAAATAGTCATTTTCGTTTCTGAGTTATAGAAAACTTCTTTCCATCAGTACACGAATTGCAAGTATGATTTTTCTGCATAGCTAACAAAATAGCAACTCTCCCGTACCTCAACTCTTACTATTACAAGCAAAAGGAGAGTTCAACAAAACGTGCGCATAGTGAAACTATATAAAAATAATAGTTTATAAAAATATTCATTAGAAACCAAAACCATTGAAAAAATATAAATCTAGATATGATTTCTTTTATTTACGTGTTTTAAAATATATTATTTGACTTTTTGCACATAAAAGAGAACAAAATAAAAACTACTTACGTACATTTAGCATATGACGGTTTAACACCTATTACTTAACCTAGTCTTACATTAATATTAAGCTGCGGGAAACATACCGGCTCCTCATATTTGCTTGTATGTTTGAAAATATTTTTAGTAATGTATTAAATGGGTATTTATTTATGTTGCGAGTGGGATGTGTGGAGTTTATACATACGTTTTACATGTCGAAGTAAGTTCACATTGTAAATATTATATTAAATATAATAGGTAAAATTATATCCGGGACATTTAATGTTAAAAATATTTGTAGTATTAAACTGAAATGTTAAATTATCATATTGGTTATTCCATGAATATGGATTACATTACTCAGCTTTTTAAGGGTATCAACGTATAATCAGTTACGGCAGATCACTTCAGCCTACCATCGCATTAATACGAAGATTTTGTTGCATCATCAAGTTTATCGAAGTGTATCGGTCTTAGTGTTGCTTTCTCTGACAGCGAACGTTCCAGTAATTACAGAGGACTACCTTCACAAAACATTCGAGTGTTCTCCGAGGCCCATTGTCCCGGGTAGCCATTGATTTACGCGTTAGAGCCGGATTTGTCATGAAATGGAAACCGAGGCTCTAGGAAAAAAAACAAAAAAACTACATGGGCATCTTATTGGTCGGAGTCGCGTTGCACGGGGCGCAGGAATTCTTGAGATACCAATAGAGGTATAAATTTAAACTTAAATTTCTCTTTGGCTCCCTGACTTATCCCGAGCGGGGATTTATTTTCAATCTCGCGCGCGGAGCGTCTTCGGAGGAAGTCGTGGGCGGCGCAGCCGGATGCCTCTCTCTGGCGCAGATGACCTCCCGGACACGCTTTCACGCGGCTCTTCCTCCTCCTCCTCCTCATCCTCTTCCTGTCCTCCTCGTCCCCGTCCTCCTCCTCCCGTGCATCAGATTTACAAACGGTTATGAGTTATACGGGGACATAAAACCGGGCCAGTCCTGACGGCGCCTGCGACCGGTTGCCAACGCCGACGTTTGGGTAGAGGGCGGGGCGTGAGGCTCGAAGCGGAGAAAAAAGACGAGCGATGTGTGTTTACACTTTCTCTCACACCCTCGGTTGATGGAAGAGGCGATGTCCATAGCATTTGTTTTCGGCGCGGCTCCGTATCTGAAGTCCGTGGGCGCGAAATCTGTAACAAATGACTCGAGTTGCGAGGAGAACCCCACGAGAATCTCGACTTATCTCGGAACAGTTTTTCTTGTTTCGACCCGAACCGTTTAGTAGACAATTTCGCTTCTTCTTTCTCGTTTGTTAGTCAATACCTCACATTGAATTTTAGATTTTACTTACCTGTTTTTCGATGCGTCCGATAAATTAGTAACTAGACACTAATACAAGTTCTTGGCTGGCAGATTTATGGCCGTAGATTGAAAGGATAGCGCAGTTTTTGTCAAGGTTTTCGCCCTGTTCCGGAAACCAGCTGACTACGCGCATCTGACAGACACGAGAGACAAGTTGCCGCACCCCCTTACCAAGACATGAGGTCTTCGACAGTGGAGATGGAAATTAAATTCTTAATCTTTCCATTCTGGTAGGCGTTACTCAAACAAAGCATGTGTCTTCCTAAGTGATACAACTGTCAAAACAGCATTTAGCCGAGGCACAATCGTGTTTTTCCGATGAGTTTAAATTGCCAAAAGGACCGCAGATCTTCCCCTTTGACTCCACTGATTCCGCATCCCAGTCACGAACGCTTAGAAAATGCAAGTTGCATTCTCTCATCGATAAGAGGCACTGTCTAACAACACAGCCAGATGGCAGCAGCCGCTTGAGATTCTTGAGATGCGGTGCGCACTCGCTGGCCTTGGGACCGTTCTTATATCTTTTTTCAAATTCTAATGGCTTCTTCCTGGTGGATACGGGGACAATAATCAACAATCAATAATAGAATTGTAAGTGGGAGTGATCATGAAATCAGAGTTCTGAATCAGCAACAACTGTCCTACATTATTGATATTATGTTGGCGAAACAGTCGCACCACTTGGCTTTCAAAATATTTTTACGAAAAATATTCCTTCTTTCCAGTTTTTTCGTTAATAAAAGATTTGTATGATCCCAATTTATCACACTTTATCGCATACGAGAAGTGCGTACACAATGTTTAGAAAATCAATGTACGTAAATATGTATGAGCGTAGGCTTCCGTGGCCGGAGTCAGTATTTACTAAGCTGTCCGGGTGACCCCGCGTCCATGGCGAAGGTGCCTGGCACCTTCGCCATGGACGCTGCGTCACCCGGACAGCCTAGTAAATACTGTAAATATGTATATTCAGTAAGTTTTTGAACCATTTCTTTTTTTAAATTCAGCGTTTACAAATTTCTACACACTACTTTGAATATCATTGCTTTAAATATTAAATATGTGTATAATCAATTTTCGGTGGGCTGCATTGCTTGAGTGGTGTTGGTATTTCCTGTTATCTTCATAGAGCGTATTTTACTGCCTAATATTTCCCTGTTAAATTTATAAATTTGATGAACTGTGCTTGAGTACAAACTTGTATTCTCTTTTGCAAAAAGGTGAAAATATTTTTTTCTGTTATGTAAAGAGATGTTTTCCAAAAGCTTTTAATACGCTCATTTGATTACGCGAAATAAAATTATTGAAATTCCCAAATATGCTTGGTCCAAGGCACTATGCTTTTTCTATATCTATGTTAGCAAATGTATGGTCTGGCTCATTTTTTTCAAGTGTTAATATACCTTCTTCGTCTCAACCCGAGTAATGTCATTATCATATTTAAGATTATTTAGAGCATTTAAATAACTTACCATAATTATAATTAAGTTAATGATGAAATCATGTATTTTTCTCCACAATTTCGCAATTCTAGACATGTTTATATTAGGTACCTCAGTTGATAAAGGATGTCATCGAGCAAATGATTTTTATCAAAATCTCGTGCACTAGTCTATATAAATTAGTACAATGCTCCAAACTAAATTCTTGGAATAAATATTATTGTTGAAATAAAACGTTTGGCAAAAGATAAGATACTATCAAAGATAGTAGTAGAACTTCCATCACATTCATTCATAAATTACTCAATTACTTATAAAATAAAAATAATTTATTATTTTAATTTAAAATTAATTTAATTATTGAAATTGATATGTATTTTTTACCATATTCCGTCAATGTTGCATATTTTACAGATACTTCTTTTTATTTGAAACATACGACGGATTCTGAGAACTATTTAAAAGAAAGGGGATAATGTGAGAACTCCGCGTTATCTGTTTTCTTCCGATAAACTCTACAAGAATGTGATTGAACCGCTTTGCGGGCAAAAGCTTCCGCGGTCGCCGCATTTTAAGGCTGCTCCACACATTCATCATTCGCCGAGCAGCTCGCTACTGCTCGCCAAATCCCGAGCAGCTTACGTGCTCTGTAAATGTTCGCTTCCTTTGATGTGTCCTGTAGACCGTCACGTGACGGGTGGAGCGAGCAGCGATGTTGGTCGCTCGGCAAATAGCGCACAGTCCATCCACACTACTCGAGATTCAGCGTGCAGTCACTCTCCACTTGCCGAACACCGAATGCGTGGAGCCGCTTTTAGACATCACTGCCGCGCCATTTCGACCGTCATATGACGCTTTTCATCAGAGCAAATTACTCTTAGATCTTTTTTTGTCATGAGTCCGTGAATAGAATGGCAGGCAAAATATCATCCATTTGGCCAACTTCTGACTGTCTCCTACGATTCGGAATCTCTCGAAGAGCCAAGATTCCTTGAATCGAATTCCCCCCGGCAGCGCCGCGCCGTCGCGCCGGAGAACGCATCGAGATAAAACGCGCGCTCCGGGCGCATTCCGAGGGGTCACGGCGCACGGGGACACGCGGCTGTCGAGTTTCACCGTGTAACCGCCACGGGAGACTGCCATCTCCGCGTCCCCGCCCCCGCCCCCGCCCCCACCGTCCTTCTCTGTCCCCTCCGCGCCCCCGCCGTCGAAGCATAAATTTGATGGTTTGTGGGCGATAGAGCCCGCCGCGCACTCCGGCGCTCTCTCTACACAGCTGCCGCGGTTCCGGTTCGAACCGGTTCCGGTTCACGTCGCGCGCGCGCGCGAGGTGACAGCCAGCCTTTCGTCGTCATCGCCGCCGCCGCCGCCGGCCCGAAATCACCGGGTGATTTACGAGCCGATTTGCATACACGCGGTCGGTGATTAATCGCCAAAATACGAGCCGACCGGGGAAAAACCACGGCGGAAAGCAAGATTTGGCCTAGATGAAGTCGGCAGCGCGAGATTGCGTCTTAATGAAGAAAGACAGGGAGGATATTTTCCTTTCAGTCACTTGTCGCCTCCGTTTGCCTTACGATTTTAATAGCGGTTTTCCATTACGCGAGCGTTTCGGGGCCCAGCACCGTCGACTTATGAAAGCCGGGTTAATTATTTGAACCGGTTTCAACGCCGGTTTCTTTGACACCTTTGTGAGTTGAAATTGCAGATGGCCACAGCACGCTCGTCGCGAAGCGCTCCCTTCCAGCGGGACGCGCGGAGCGTATGCTTTACGGCGGGACTATTCAATTAGAGTGTCAAACGAGTCGCGGGCGCGAGTTACGGTTCGGCACGTTAATGAAGCAGGGCGATGCTCGCTGGCTCGCTCGCCTGCTCACTCGCTCGCTCGCTCGGCTTCGCTTTTAACGTATCAATATACCAATACGTGTACTTCGATTGCACACAATTATTTCATGTTCCATTAGGACGTAACGAGGGTAATGGCCAGAACGGTTGTTAGAGCCATGCGCGGGGGATGCGGTTTAGTTTGTGTGGAGCAGGTGGGATCAGGTAGACCGTTAGATGATAGGTCATGGCACTCCCCTAGATGTAGGTTTTCCGCTTTCGTGTTTCAAGTGTTATGTTTTTCATCTACCAGTGTATTATCGAACCACTAATTCTTCCACTAATACTTCTAACGCTAATAAACCCTGCAAGCTAATAGCTAAATCTGCTAACAAACCCTGCAGAATCAAACAAGAATCTAAACATTTCAAATCGAAAATTTTAAATATGCATGAGTATGTTTCTCACTATGAGAATACAGTCTGGCCACAAATAGAAATACGTATTTGTAGTCTTATAATCTTAAAAAAACATACCCTATTTTATTTAGAAAGGCACTGATGTAATCTGAATGCAAATTTTCTCGTGAGGTGCGAACCAACAGTGCCTCAGGCAATATTTGGCAAGTTGACAATAGGATATGTAGCATTAATACTATACCTTTCGCAATTACACGCCTTTTCGCGCCTTTGTGCTGTCATTCTCTTGTTAAGATAACGTCATACTGCGAGTGAGTTCAGTGTGAAAGTGCTAATCTTCCGCAGGCATTTCAAGATCTGAAATAACAGTTATGAAGCGTTCTCAGAAACAATAATCGAAAACGGCTCTATGGTCGTAATGTTAGTACACCTCCAATTTCATGAATGAAATTGTGAAATATCAAGTAAAATTGTTACTTATTAGAGGCCTCTGAAGGCGTGCCCCCGGTCTTTCCGCAAGAAGTGGTTATCGACCCTTGCCGAGCGGTCCAGAACGTTAATTGAATAGCTAGAAGGCGAGCACTACAGCAGGCGCACTGGAAATTTCGCCCACTACGCAGCCGGGGCACTCGCTTCATGGTGGTCAGTTTGCAGTGTTGTCGAGATGAAGGTCGAGCTAAACGCCTGTTGCAAGGGAAGAAGAAGAGGAAGGAATAAGAAGGGGCGGACAGGGCAGGGAGGGTGAGGGCGTGACGGTGGCAGGAGGGGCGGGGCGCGGATGCCATGTGCGGGGTGGTGCGGATGCGAGAGGGGGGAGAGGAATGGGGTGGGGCGATGGTGGAGCTTGGCAGAGATGGGGCGACGCGCGGGTGGGGGCATGGAGCGGGACGGGGGCGGGTCGTAGCTGGAGGCGCCTCGCCTTGGCGGGCCCGCGTATCTCGCCGATGATTGTAGGCCTGCTGTCCTTGTCGCCCGCCCGCCCGCCGCCACCGCCCAACCCACCGCGATCGCCACCAACGAGCATGCTACCGGCACTTAACTGCTACCCCACCCCCTTGACAGGCTGCCAGATCTCAGCGGCCACATCGTTGACACTGCAGTTTCGTTGACCACGTCTTTGGGTTCTAGTTGCGATAGGCGAATTTCTAACACTAGCTGTGTAGTGAATTGAGTTCAGCGTCTGGAGGATAATTCTAGCGACCGGCTGCTCTGATCGATAGTTTCCTGTGATGTCTTCAATCGAATGCCGGAGTAGTAACCCAACCAATGGGCCACAGACCGTGCACGATCTTTCTTCCTGGTCCGTCTTATCCTCTTCTCTTACTCACACGTACATATACATGCATTACACTGCCATATATGTCGGGAGACTGGACATAAGCTTAGATCATTTGCAGGTTGACGCAGGGCTTCGCAAAGGTAACTGCACTGGGGAAAATTCCACAACCTGGCGTGTAAGTTTGCTCCAGATCTCACGTTCCAGTTGGAACACTACACCGTTACCGCCCGGGTACACTTACGGAACTAATAAACTAATAACCTCAGTAGTCGTGCCCGGACTCAATACTTTCTCCAATTAAAACCCTTAAAATATGTCTAAATGAGTAGTTTCACTGGAAAATGGGCAATTCGATTTTTCGAATCTCGCAAAACTTTGAAAAGATTTTCGAAATTATAAATTGTAATGTCTAAAATGATCGTTTTTTGTTGGTATTTTACTTTTTTATTACTCATTCATAAGAAAATATTTGCATGAATGTTTTCGACATTTGTCGCTTTTTTTAGGTGAATTATTGATGAATCATTGCAATATCTCACTTAGTTGCAATAAAATAAGTCCTGTTCGGAAGTTGTAGATATCTTGAAAATTGTCCTTGATTTCACAGAAGAACGAATCACTATTAACGTCGTTAAATGTACACACATTAAAGGCATTCAAGGTTCTAATTCAGACTCAATATCAGGGAAATAAGTATAGGATTTCTTTAACATTTTCTTAACATTATGTTTTCATTTGTTTATTTATTTAATTTTCAAAATGATTCCATTTTTCATCTTTTTTTCAATTCAACAATGCAATTGTTTCTCTTATCTAAATTTCTATTGATATTGAGTTGATTTGTTGCATATGTTATGTACGTTAATTTACATGAGTCTTATTTTATTTGTTACAGTTGAAATACATCACTTTCAATTGCCATCACACTTCATTAATTATTTTCCATCTGCACGCCCCTGTCCTCTCAGTTTTGTTTGACTGATCTGTTCCAATTTCCTTATCATATTCACTTCAGTCGACAATGCCAACGCTACTGTTACAAACTTTCGCCGCTAAACGTCATCAACGAACCACAAACCATCACCCAATCACCGTCATCATTTCCTTCACACTGGCGAATATCTACTGGCCGCATAATGGCAGCGGTGCTCCCAAACCACAGTCACCTTCTCCCCGCCGGCGTCCGCGGCCTGCGCTACCGCCTAGTACCCCCTGCCACCGCCGCGCGAGGAAGGACAATGCCGGGTAGCGCCGGCGACGATTGAAATGTAAATTCGCCGAGTTATGTGGGTCGAGGACGATTAAAGCTGCCTCTGCAGGGAGCGCCGTCTGGAGGTTGAGCCCCGCCCCCTCGCCGCGCCCCCGCCCGCCGCCGTCCCCCCGCTCGCCACTCGGAAGTTGTTGCGGCGCTGCGTCTTTTGCAAATACGCGTAAGTGGGTGGACTCACTTGAATACAATCCGCTTCAATGCGTACCCTTGCGGCTCGATCTGTTAATCGCTTACGGAGCAGCCACGCAGCGCCGCTTGCGTAGCGTGACACACATTTTGTGGATCTAAGCCTTCGGCTCGGTTGCTTTGTTGTACAGTTAGAATGGCATGGTTGTGTTTATTTGTATGGTGCGGGGCATTGAGAGAGGACTGAAGTTAATTAGGTACCAGAATGATTCACATTCATTACGGTTATTCGGTTGAGATCTAAGAATATATCGAAATACGAAATACTCGTATCTCGAAGTATCGGATATCGAATACAATGCTATTTTGTAACCGATTTCTCCTTTACTTATTTTGTAATTGTGAAAGAATATACAGAGTCAGGAAGAAAAGGCAAGATTTAGTGGGCAAATCATCGAAATAACTGTGCCAGGCCAACTCTAACTACAAAAGTGGTTGAAATGAATTTCTAATGCGTGTTCGAAATTTCAAGAGAACAAATATTTTGCAATATACGATCAATAAATAATTGTCTTATGTATTATGTATATCACGAGAACTCAGAGGTCCTCTAGTTCCTAATTCTAGACTAAAACAAAAAATACGCATTGCAATTTCAATGCAAATATATTGTAATACACTTGCAAGTATACGATTGTGACTTGTCGTGGCTCGATGGTCTTAGAGAGGCCTTGGCCTACTGCTTAAGACAGAACTTGCAACACTGGCAGTTTCTGGATCAGGGATGGGTTTGATGACGTGCACGATCTTCTCCGAAACATGACGCTACTAGAAAGGTACCAGAAAAATTAATGCACGTTCATGTCATGCAGCTGAAACATCATCTGTAAGATAACTAAGAAGGGAAGAAAGTATTGGAAAACAGGGAAAATGAATTCAAGCACTGGAATTGAAGTGTTGAGGTTAATGGTGGAATTTGTAATCCATCAAATTTCTACACAATGCACAAAAACATAATTAGTAAATATAATTAGCAAATATAATTACCAAATTTCTCATCTTTTAAAATAAATTATTGAAGTATGTACGTCATATAAGGGAATAAATTTAATTATTTTACCAGACAAATATTTAATTTTGTTCGCATTACAAAAATGAACACTTCTTAACCCTTGCTGCATGAAAAATTGTGTAGAGTCTGTTATTCATATTTTCTTAATCAGAATAAAGCACTAATTGCGAATGTCACTAAGGCAATTAGAGGCACTAATTACGAATTTATCCATTTGACTTTATTTTATATCCAATAAATGAATATTTCTCCCTCGTTGTAGTACGCAATGGATTTCAAACATTATTGTGGAGTGATGCAGCCAGGCGCCTATAAGAGTTCCAACAAACGAAGTTCTGGCGATGTAAGGTGACAGGAGTGGTGCACTGAAGGAACGGACGATCGATTGCAGCCAGGCACTGAACCTGTTTTCAAAGGACCCATTCCGCCGTTCACTTGTCCGATGGAGGATGGCCAAGAACCTGACGCCAGGATGACCGGCCCTCAATTTTTGCACTAACCCTCAACAGGTGGGGAAAAAACGCTGATCACTCAATGAGAGAAAATTGTAATTATTAAGTTATTAATCTTCAGTTTTGAAATTGTGGTGTGAAATTTCGAAAAAGAAGATTGCAACGTCCATCGCTTGCCCGTCACAGTCTCTCTTGGAGTCTAATAAAACACTACGAACGTCTTTCAATTTTAATTGGAATGGAGGCGTTGAAGCTCTAAGAACTGGAGGATAAAGAAGTGAATATTTCTCTTCGGTTTCAAATTTCAAAATTATTTCTTACGTTAAAACTGATATTGCTGGCTTGAACTACAGTGAAACTGTATACCTCGTGTTTGCATTTGCAATATTACTTTTCTACATAATTCCTTGTCATATTATTTACAACCCTAGAAGACTATCACAGAATAGATGTGAATGAAATTAAATTCATACTTTTTTTTAGAAATGATGATTTTGGCATTTAAGTGATTTATGGAATAAAACAAATTGGGATATTTTAAAGTTGACCTGAATTATAACATTGCAATAAAAATTAATATTGCGAGTACAAAACTATTCAATAAAAATATAAAACATATTAAATGGTTAAACGGTTAGAGTATCGGACGGTTATATCCAAGTTCGCGGGTTCAACCCCGATCGAAGCTGTCGATTTTTAGGGCGAAAAAAATCTTTATACGCCTTCCTTCGGAAGTGAAGTAAAGTCGGCTGTCCCATATTAGCAGATTGACTGCGTGTAAAAGATCCTCAAGCCCAAATGCACCATCTGAGCTAAATTAAAATCGTCTGTTTGTTGCCCAAGAAATACCTCCTATCTCCGCTAGTTGGTCAAAGGAACGTAGTGAAATTTGCGTGGTCAGTCGGAAGAGCAGGCCTCATGGCCTGAGTCTCGCCACGTAAAATAAGGCATCAATTCAATTAAGTGGCGCAAAATAGAGGTAATGTGTAAACTTTTCACCTAGAAAAATCCACCATGGAAGAAAACATAGTGACATCCTGTCTTCCTGTAGTGAAGGGAACGATTTGAATCCTAGAAGAAAATTTGCAATATATTTTGTTTTTTATACATTTCACTTCCTGGCTGATTTTCTTTGTTATTTTAATTATTATTCTTTTTCATTGGTAGCCTGTACGGGCACGTCCATGACTTGAACTCCAGTGCGTGAGGTGGGGTGGGGTTTCAGGGTCGTCTAATGGGCTTTGGGGGCGGGCGTGGCGTGACATGGTGCTGTGCGAGGAAGAGCCGACGCGGAACTGGGCGCCTCAAGGTGTTCGGAGCGCCAGCCTGACGCACGGGCCGCGCCGCTCCCCGAGGAGCGTGATCGGGGGCGGGGGCGGGGGCGGGGGCGGAGGCGGAGGCGGAGGCGGTGGCGGAGGCGGAGGCGGGGGCGGGGCGGAGGCCGAGACAGAGGCTGGGGCGGAGGCGGGGGCGGAGGCGGGGAGCGGAGGCGGGGTCGGAGGCGGGGTCGGAGGCGGGGTCGGTGGCGGGGGCGGAGGCAGCGCGGGGCGGAGGCGGAGGCAGAGACTGGGGCGGAGACGAAGGCAGGGGCGGAGGTGGGGGCGGAGGCGGGGGCGGGGCGGAGGCGGAGGCAGAGGCTGGGGCGGAGGCGGGGGCGGAGGCAGGGGCGGAGGCAGGGGCGGAGGCGGGGGCGGAGGCGGGGGCGGAGGCGGGGCGGAGGCGGGGGCGGAGGCGGGATTGGAGGCGGGATTGGAGGCGGGGGCGGAGGCGGGGGTGGAGGCGGAGGTGGGGGCGGAGGCGGAGGCAGAGGCTGGGGCGAAGGCGGGGGTGGAGGCAGGGGCGGGGGCGAAAGGCGGAGATACTGGTGTATAATGAGGGCTGGAGGAGGAGGCCCAGGCGTATATGAGGGTTGAAAGCGGAGACACAGGAGGATATGGGAGCTGGAGGTGGAAATCCAGGCATTTATAAGGGCTGGAGGTAGAGTCACAGGCATATATGAGGGCTGAAGTTGGAGGCACAGACATATACGAGGACTGGAGGCGGCGATACTGGCGTATATGAAGGCTGAGGCGGAGACAAATGGAAATTATGCTAAAGAATTTTATGAACAGAATGCAAAAAGAAAATGGACCGATGATTTGTCTGATACATGGGTATGAATCCGTATACATTATGATAATTCTGATAATGCTAAAAAAATTCACCACCTTCAGAAAAAAGAGGAAAACTGCGGAGGAAGTCTAAACATCCAATACATGAAATTGTAGCTCGCAGCCAGAAAGAAGAGGTCTTGTGCGGATATTAGCTTTAATTCCGCACTAAATCAGCGCAATGACTACCTTCGGTTGGCCATTACGCACAGCGGCGTGCCGAGACACGTTCTTCGCCGCATAATTAACGACCTTGGGACGTGCGCGCGGCCCGTTTCCTGCGCCCGGGGCTCCGGAAGGCGGCCCGGCGCCGGCGGTGGCTCGTGTTCGGGAAGAGGGCACTCGGGGCGCGGCGGCGCGGCGGGCAGGGAACCGGTCGATCGACTCGCCGAGTCTTCCCGATTCTTTGGATAGTCTCGCGGCGGATACTGAGCCGGTTTTGTGCCTCTGGGAGAGTCGTTCATTCGTCGCCGGCTCTTGTTCCTCGGGTTCGGACATGCGTAGTGGTCTGTCTGGAGATCGCCCCGACGACGTTGCAAGATCTCGGATGCAAGAAACCGGTTATGAATGGCTTTCCACTAATGTTTTAACCGTGTGGATGTTAGCTGCAACTAAGTACCTCCCGAACAATCTTTGGACAAAAATAATGAATGGCCTTCTCGTGAGCCACGAAAAATCAAACGCCGTAAAATAAATAGCGGCAAAAAAGTATCAAATCAAATTATTAGACCACACAGTTCCAAAGCTTGAGACGTGCTGTTTAACCTGCGTTAGCCGGGTCGCGCACCGCACGCCAGCGGAGACGAAGGATTGCTGTAATCTTTCCGGCGACGTCCGACTTAACTCGCGTGGACGACAATAATACGCGGCGGACCCACGCCTTGCAAGATAAACGGGCGGGGCCCCGCCGGAGCATTCACCTGCCCGCCCAACCCGGCCGACCCGCGCTCGCGATGCCCGGATCTCGTAGCCACGACGCGGCCGGCTGACCCAGCGCGCTGGCACTCGCCGCGGGCGCCGCCGAGGTCACTGGAGGACGACCTCGGACGACCCGGCGCGGCGCGGCGCGGAGCGGAGCGGCCCGACGGTTCGCCAGGCGTTCCCTTCCAGCGCCGACGCCCGGCCGACCCCTCCTCTCTCTGCCCCGCCCCTCCCCTCACTGCCCCAACCACATCCCACCCCCCGCCCCCTCCCAACCCACCCCAACGCCTCCCTACCCTGCCCCCCTGCTCCGCCCCCCCCGCCCTTGGTCCGTCCCGCCCCACCTCGCTCCGCCCCCACCCCGCCCCTGACCCGCCCTGTTCTGCTCCTCACGGCTCCACCGCTCCCTGCCCCGCGCGGCCGCGCCCGGGGTGCGCTGGCTCTCGCGAAAGGCGCGGGAAAAGTTCCCGGGCGAATCATAGTTCTAGCTAACGTACAAACGCTTGCGTGAAAGGCAAGAAGCCTGGAAAATGTTCTTATTCTGTTCATTTAATCGAGTCACAAATATATTACTGTGATAAAATTCAGAGTAAAGTCTATAAAAAGCACCATTTCCTTGATTTTAATATCTTAAAATTTCATTTTAAAATCTTAAAATTTCATTTTAAATGCACTTTATTATTATGTTTTGTCGAGCGTCAAACACTACATCACACACATTGTACAATATGTGGTTCTTGAATATTATATCAATTTTGTCCGAATTCCGTATCTAACCTACCTACATTTGAAAATAAATTAAATGTATTATATTGCGATCAGATGATTCTGCATGAATGCCTTACACTCAGATTCTGAAAACACTGCGTCCTCTGGATTTGTATCTAATAAAAATGGACTGTAATAAGTTGATTCCGAGCCATTCCATCATTGGAAAACACCACATTTATCATGTTTTAATGAAATAAATAATTTTCTTCCTTATTCTGCCATAAATTCTTAAGTTAGCTGATGTGATTGATGAGATCCAATTTCATAACTACAGGCTTCCCGGAAACTTTCTCTATCTAAAATTTCAAGTAAATAATACTCCCTGTCTCTCCTGTCACGTACTTCGTCTTACCGTATCATCGTCAATTTCTCAACAATAGTAACCGTTGCCGGCCCAACGTCACCGCCATCTGTCATCTGGTGCCAGTGCCACTCGCCGTTTTGACATCTTTTTGTGGCCGCTGCTACTGCACCTCCGCCCCCGCCGCGTCACCACCGCACCTCATCAACTACCCGCCTACACAGGTGTCCCCGGGTCGTGATCCGGCATCGCCCGAGATTCTTTCGCTTGCGGTCTGACCGTGACAGCTCAGCGGGAACTCCGATGCCGTTGCAGCATCGGTGACTGAGAGGTTCTAGGGTTCGAGTCCCGACGGTGGCACATTTTCGTCACTAGTTACGTAGCTGCAACGAATGCAACCACTACGAGGAGAAGACGTCTAGCTGCCGGATGCTCCGGTCGGTAGTTCTCCGTAATTTCTCCGTCGATATCGTCGAATTCTGGAGATAAAAGTTTCCTTTTGGCATACGTATTTTGCATATGTTGGAAGATTGTTGCACAAGTCGGAAGTGGTGGCGGTGATACCTGAATAAAGGAATAACTATCGTAAGCCGACATATATTTTGGCGCAGGATCTCATATTTCAGGGAGGAGAAACATTTCCCACTTGGGTGATATACACTACACTTTCGCAGGGGTGGTTAGAGACAACAAGGGGCTGAGACAGTAGATCTATGGGAGCCCTTTATTTCAAACATAAGTTTTGCCGGCCAAACATAATCAAGGTTCTTTTCTCCCTGCAACAAAAGTGACGTAAAGCTGTTAATTTCTTTTATTTATTTAATGACTGAAATTAACAGCTTTACGTCATTTTTACGTCATTATTAGAACGCGAAAGGATGTAGGTATTGTAATGGCTTAAATGCCTTCGGCCTAGCCACATAGGATCAAGTAAGCTAATTTGTTTGTAATAATTACCTATTATATAAATAAAAATAATTTCAGTTAGATGCAAATAGAAGATTATCAATTTGATTTGAATAATAAAAAATTGGGGCCCTATTAAGGGGTCCTATAGCAAGTTCCCCCAGCTCCACCCTACCCACCTTCTTTCTGAGCGACCCAGCGGAACTAATGACCTAAGTAGTTGACGCCCACAAATCAATTAATTCTAATCCCCCCCGCTGCCATTGCATATCACCACGGCGCCTCGGCCTTCATCACCCGCCGCGCTGCGCCGCCGCCGCCCCCGCAGCTGCCCCCGGGTCGTGATCCGCCACCGCCCGAGATCCTTTCGCCCGCGGGCGAGAGGGCGGCGTCGAGCGAGCGCGTCCCGCCCCTGGCGCCCCGCCCCGCGCCGTAATTCTGTCTCCGCCGCTCGCCGTGCCCCGCGCCGCGCCCGCGCCTTTCACCGGCCGTGCGACACCGTTGGGCGGGCGGAGGGGCGGGGAAGGGTGAGGAATGGCGGAGCGGGGAACCGCGGGGTGGGGCAGGGGGGACGCTGGGCGGGAAATTTGGGGGGGGGGGCAGGGCGGAGCGGGGTAGGGTGGAGCGTATGGGGCGGAACGGGGCGGTGTGGGATGGAGCGGAGCGGGTGGGGCGGGTGGGGCGGGGTGGGACGGTGTGGGGCGGGGTGGATCCGAGTGTGCGGTGGCGGTTAGACGGGTCAAGACAAGGCGATGGGAGATGACTTGGGCGATTGTAGGATGGCATACGTTGATAACATTCCTATGAACTTTGAAAACTAATATTAATATAATACAAGCGATGTAAGACACAAATGTTAATATTTTTTATACTTTATACTGTAATACTATGTTCATAGCTTATAATATTTGCGCAACACCGTTTAATATACATGCTATTGCGTGAAACATTGCAATAAAATCAGGATGTACGAAATATATCCAATGAATTGTATTTCAATACATAAAAAGGTATAAAAAAGACCTCTCAGATTCATGACTCACACCAGTGGGGGATTCAAGGTGGGGAGCATGGCTCTTCACCATTCCTAAAGGCCTAGGTTTTTCGATTGTTACCTTCTTTTATTTGGCAAATTTTTTTTTTAATCTCGCGAATAGGCCGACTTGGACCACGCGTGCATGCACTTTGCGTTTACCGACGCTCAGTAACATTACCTCGGTGGCAGGGATCAGCATTTAGCTGGATCAGATTTTTATCCCCCAAGTGTCGGAATATGAAATGATGATGATACTGACGGGTGAAAGGACGACACACACATGCAGAAATAGTTGTACACAACACAACTATGCCCGAGACGGGACCCGAACCCGCGATCATCTGGTCCGAGACCGCTACGGCACTACTGCCTATGTTAGAATAGTGTGATTATTTAAAAAAAAAATATTTTATAATATCATATATATCCTACAAAAATAATATACAATATAATAATACATATTTAACAAAAATCCATGATGGCGATCGGCTGGATCCGCTACTGAAACACCGGGGAGATTTACGCACCACTCCAAGCTTGGCAACTTTAACTAAGGGTAGGCGGGTGGGAAGCCGACGGGTTCACCAGTCAAACTATAGTGAATGGCGGTGGCGGCGGCGGTGGGCGGACGGCGCGTGCGAAGGCGTTGGTCACCAGCCGCGAAACTGCAGCCCCTCCGCCGCCGCCGCCGCCGTCGCCGCCGCCGCCGCCCTCCCCACCTCCGCTTCCGCCTTGGCGAGGAGCCCGGCGATTGTTTCAGATGGTTTATTACAGCGCGTAATGAATCGGTGGCACTCCGGTAATAAATTTGCTTATTACTTTGCAATCAGAGTCCGCATTCACAAACACTGGGTTTTGTATATGAACGTCCGGGAATGTAGGAGAACCTCGATATAATCTCAGGACATTCATGACCCATAAAATAATAATTTTATTGTGTGTATGGTTATTCAGATGTAGTACAAATAACTTGGCAATGTTATTAATAAATTTAATGCGACGAGTTATTCTAAAAGCGAAATCACCTTTTAACGGCAATTTTATTTTTCTCTTTTGGTTGCTCGTTGATGAAACGTCATTCCCTGTTATACGCGTTGGCGTCTCACAATACTCTTCGTTAGCGTCGACTTCGTTGCACCATATTTTCTACAAATGATAAATACAATACGTTTAATAGACTGTTTTTTAGAATTCATGACAGAAACCGAATCACACCTCGCTTCAAAATACAGACGTATAATATCAAAGTGTTTTGTATCTTGTGTTTTACCCCTCGAATCATAATGTAAATATGGAATACATTGTTCAAATCTTATGTAATGTTTCATTTATTCGGAGCGTGAAGTGATACTTCTGACTGACATGTGATGTAGGTGATGCCGTTTAGTACACGCTGCAGCATCGAATTCGTTTACTTGGAATACCACGTATGTACAAAATTACGAAAACTCAGCGGCAAAAATTTGTTTTTTCAGTCAGTGAATTATTTTATGGATTTTGTATGTACAGAAATATGCTTTCATCTATTACAATTCTGTCAATTGAACGTTGAAGGGAGATGTGTTATTCGTACGCTGAACGTATTCGAATCATTTTCCCGACATTATACGAAGCTTTTTTTCGCCACTCTCCCCTCTTTCAGTATTATTCCCCCCCCACACACACAACGTCCACTTCCGTCTCGAGTCATTCCTCTCCGTGGCGCCCAGAAAAGCTAGGCCTGTCGGCGTTTGGCCACCTGAAGCGGCAGCAGAACCCCTAATACGCGCGGAGGTCACCGCCGCCGACCCTCCTCACTCTATTCCACGCGCACGTGTGTGCGCGCCTGCAGATCCTAGCGAAAGATTGCCTTCGTGTTGGTCGTAGGAATCCATTAGCAGTTAAGTATGTTTCGTCGGCGACGCTACCGCCGCAGCCTCCGCCTCCGCCGCCGTCGCTACTGCCGCCGCTGTGTGTGTGTTCAATTGAATGCGAGTCCCGTGTTCTGTCCGCGGTAATAAGCGGGAGCCGCGAACCCTCGCCTCCTGCCAGTGTTGTTGTTGTTGTTTCTGCTGCGGTTGTTCCTGCAGCGGAGCGGACCCTTGAGTAAACACCGCCGCTGCGGACGCGCCTTCCGCCGGTGTTTGTTCCTTGCCCGGCCTCCCCGCTGCGACGACTCCGTCGGCCCCCGCCGGCCGTTGCGCGGAACGGTGACTAGCCGAATTTATCGACCCCGCCCGCCAAATGGAACGGGGCAATAGCGTGAAAGAGGAGGAGGAGGAGAAGGAGAAGAAACAGCGGCGAAATAAGGTAGAAAAAAACTGACCGAGGTGAACGCCCAATCTTAGGCTCGGGTGATTACATAGCGCATACATGCGGGGCGTGTACGACCTACCTGGAGATTACTTTGCTCTGTTCGTATGTGAGGCCAAGCGATGTTCGTAGGCCTCGTAAAGTAGTCTGAAGGCTTTTACAGTCCGATTGGTTAGGAGTGTCCTGTAAACGTTCCTTAACGGTCCTTACGTTCCTTAACGGCCGTCGGGTCTTGTAATGCGTCCTGTGGTTGCTTTACAATGCAAAATAGAGTCAGTGACGTGCTTGTCTTTCAGCGTTTGTTTACGCCTATTTTCGAGAATTTACCATAAATATAAATTACTCATCTTTCTAAATGTAGGGAATTTACGCCAAGATTCGATGAATAAATTTCCCTGACATCATCGCTAATATTGCGTTTTAAAAGCAAATTGGTGTCGATCGGTTCCAGCTGCCTTTTGGAATATCGTCACCTCAGCACGCCGTCATCTAATGCTCTCTCAATTCGCCTTGATCTCTTTCTTTATCAGTTGCTCTGACCATTGTCCTCCCACAGCGGTGGTTCTTTCTTGAATGCTGTTTGCGATATACTCGCGTGACTTACACAACAGGAGAATGTGTCCTCTGCACTCCTCCATACGTCATTGCCGTTGCTAAACTGGCATCGGGTATCGGTGATTGGCACTTATTAATATGTTCCATTAGGTAGTGTTCTCTGGCTTATCTCTCTCGTGACATTGTTTGCTGAGTGGTCGTAGAAGCCAACACGCCTTAAGAGCGCCACCCGTTGCCTGCTACCATGCCTCCTGCGATCCTTGATCTCTGTTTTTAGCTTCTCTACAAACAAATACCACGATCACTCATTCCACAAATTCGCTACATTAGAAACTGTTTAGAGGACTCTTATGGGAATGCTCTCCCATTGTAATAGAATAAATTTCAATGTAAATTAGTAACCAATTAATACACATGTAAGATTATTATTATTATTATTATTATTATTATTATTATTATTATTATTAGCCACCTAAGATCCTACTAAGGGCAAGTGTCTCCTGCCTTTTGCAGGGAATGCTGAATGAAGTGATAGGTTGATGATGAGGAGTGAAAGGTTTAGGTGTATGGTAGGAGATGGGATGGTGAGGGTGATCGTGGTGGTTTTTTAATCATCCAAGCATTCGCCTTGTGACCGAGGGAAACCACGAAAAACTCCGGGCAGGATGGCCGGACCGGGGATCAAACCCGGACCTCCCGACTGCGAAGTCAGTGCGCCACTTTGCTTTCTCGTGTGCTTTCTCATTTCTCTGCCTTCTGGGTGTCCGATCCCTGAGGCATCGTGTCTTCAACTCTACGCTCCTCTTCGAATGCCTTCGTGATGTCCTATTGCCGCTACCTGTTGTACGCCCAGCGCCGGTCCGCTTTGCCTGCAGGCCCTCTCCGGCCTGATGAGAGTGCCCTGGCCCCTCGGAAAGAGGCTCTGATTATCTCACTCCAAATATGCGAGGTCGCAAAAAGCGATTGTTTCCTACCATGTGTTCGTTTGATTACTGCTTTCACGTGGTTTCGAAAGGGGTGGTTGATGCTTACTTTTGTACACAAGAGTTACTCAAGGGGCTATTTTGTTTTTCTTACTGACGCAAATTACCATCTTCCCCTTTAAGCCCAACTTTTATTTTGTGTTTTATCAACCACTCCGTATGAAAATTTTTATAATTGCTGGTGTTGCTATTTCACGTTGTGTTTACCAACAAATCTTGACAATTAATCTTTGTATTTATTGTTCTGGTTCATCTGTTTAGTTTTATTTTGCTTGATTTTTTAGCAAGGATCAATATTCCTTTAACTTAGTTCATGTGCCACGTGCCATTCTACGATGAGAATATTAGATCTGAAGGAAGGTGCAACGAGCAGGTCATGTTTAAAAGGAAATATACGCCCTCAACTGTTCAAGCATATCTTGGAATTCTGCGACATATCTTTAATGCAATGTTCATAAATCAATTTGAAATTTTATGTACTCATTTTTTCAATCATTTAATTACTTATTTTATTTTCATTTCCGTATTATTAACTCCGCTCACTTTTAAATGAGTTTGAACCACAAGCAGTAATTCAAGAGTGAAATGTTGTGTTCGCAACATTTTTCCTCTGCATTACGACGTGACTTGACGCATATATCGTGCAATCAATATGTGGGTAGCACCAGACAAGGCGATGCGGCAAGCCTCCACATGTAGAGGTAATCAGCACTCGCACACATAGCCTACGTTGTATCTCGCCCTTCAATCTGTTTGCGGTCTTTTATTTTGACGTAACGAGACAGGAGCGCTATTCCCACATTCCCCATAGATGACTAGGCGCGTAATCCGAGACCCCTCCCGGAAATAGTTTCGTCTTCCTCCTTTTCTCCGTGCGTTCCGCGCGGGCCGACGTCCCCGGCGCTTGAAATATAGAGGCCGGCGGGGAATGAGTTCCTAAGATACGGTAGGCCATGTGTCATTGTTTCCTTGGACAGACACAGATATGCCTTAGCGTTTTATGTAGATAGGTATCTGTGCGCACGACCCGGCAACCAAGCGCGCGCATGCCCCTGTCTGCCCGCAGCGCCGGGCGGGGGAGGGGGGGGCGGGGGCGTGCGGTGAGGTTATGGGTCCACGGCGAGCGGCGCAGTCGCGGGTGAGCGCGGGGGCGGGGCGGGGCGGAGGCGGCGGCTGGCGCCTTTCGCGGCGCCGGAGAGTGGTGTCACCGCTGCCGGCGCTGCTGTCACTAGTCCTGGGCCGAGGGACAGCTAACCCATGCTGGGCGCACATGTTAGTTTAAAATGCACACGAAACTTCTATTTTGAGATTGAAGATGAGCGCATTGTAGTCAACGGTAATATATTTTCGTACGTTCTCCTTGATGATAGCGAGCTCAATATGTATTGAATGCCTATAAAAATATGAAAAAGAATTTGAATTTTATAGTTGGTAAAAGCAAATTACTTTTAATTTTGTTGTTTGAAAAGTTAATAACCTTCAAGAAAATAATCTATATCCTTCGTTAGATTCAAAAGTCTAATTGCACTCAAACAAGTTTTCCTTTGCGTCGTAAACGTCTTTCTTTAATCTTTATTATATTATTCTCAAAGATTCTATTCCACTTAGGTGGAAACAACGTACATAAAGCTACCCTATTTGAAAATATATTTAACCGTAAGTATTTGTAATTAATTAAAAAACGACTCGTAACAGTCTCTCTCTACTAACTCAACTCAACTCTTAGTGTACCTACTGGTCGATTAGCAGAAAAAACGCTATTAGTGGCGAGTCAAATATCAGTGCGTTTTGTAGAGATTTCAACGACCCAGTAAGCGACGAACACTGTTTCTCTCTGATCTATCATCGTTGTCAAGAAGCTTCCGTTCATTATCGAGCTTGTTTCCGTCAACTATTGTTCTTTGCTCTTAGGAATTAGCAAAATACCATGATTTTCTTGAATATGGAAATATTTCATATTTTTAATTAAATTCTAAGAGGTTCATTGTAAGCAAGTCTGGTTGTGTTTAAAAGCAAGTCTCGTTTTCCTACCTTCAACCCGAAAGAGCAGCAACATTAAGAAAAGCAGTTACCGAGCCCAGTGCATCCATAGTAGGCGTAGGAGACACGCCCAGCTAACAGGGCGTCGACGGCACTAGCCCCTGGCAAGCATGGCGAATCGTGGGTCCGTCATGATAAATCGTTGTGTCGACTCACTCGCATCTTGCAAAATTAAACAGAAGACCCGTTTCATTCAGCGATTCGTACACTTGTGGAAAAGTAACACAGCCTTTAACCATGACAGGTCAAGCGTCCTGTGTGCGAAATCGAAAAAACAAACATCAACAACTTGAGGTCAAAATGTCATCAGATTAATATGAGAAATGTCGACATAGTAAGTTGTCAAAGCAAGAGGCAGAAAGAAGTTTCTTTTTTAAATATACAATTCTTGTTTTCCCGGATATCGTAATTCAACTTAACATAGCCCTATCACGTTTGACCGACTCTGTTGTGGGGAAATGCGAATTGCCAACTGAAAATTTAACTTCGCAATACTAACTAGTTAAGGTTTTATTTTGCCAGTACCTCTACAAAAGCATCTTGAGCACGCTGGTGATCTTGATATGATATATGTGATGTGGATATAATGCACTTCATTGTTTAAGTGTCTGTACGTGCTGTTCAAGTTTCTGTTTGCGAGTAATCTGCATTTACACAAAAACGTCCCAACTTCTTCAAATCTCTTGACCAGACAATCGTCTCCGTTAGGTTTCCAGACCTTCATTCGCCCTCCAGATCACTCTTTCAGCGTTCTGTTGACTGTGCTTTTAATTTCTCAATAACCCATCTGCATTCTTGCAAATCAGTCACCAAAATTCACGTAATTATATAAAATTAGTATTATAAACTTTTTCTCCACCCGGTATAGACTACATCGTGGTTTTCATTAAAAATAGGTTTGTCTTCTCTGATTCCAATCTTGTATTTCAATATTTTGCCCCTTCCTAGAACACATATTTCTCCCAACTCCTCCAAGTTTTATGTTGGAAAAATTGTTTTAAAAATAAAATTATATTAAGAAGGAATATTATTATGGAAGGAAAATCAAGTTAAAAAATCTAGTATGCATTCACTTCCGTACAACATTCGTTTTACAACATTCGTTCACACTTTATCAACGCGCTCAATACCCGTAGCCGTCTATCCAACTCCCCCTCCTCCGGCCACTAAGTGCCCATTCGCCACGTACTCTTAAGCTATATAAATACGTTTATCCGCCCACCCAACATCTTATCCGCCTGCTGGTTCACGTCCCTGTACGCTCGTCGGCCGCGCACTGGTAGACTTTTATCGATACGCCCAATACGCTTAGGCGTCCCTCCGACGCCTCCCCCGCCCGCTGGCTCCGGCCTGTGTGTGTGTGTGTGTGTTGTGTGTGCCGGGGCGGCAGGTCGCGGCCGGCGAGGCGAATCGGGGCCCCACTGTGATGAATCGCGGAGTGCGGCTAGCCCGCGTCCGCATCCACCGCGCCTCTCCGCAGCCTGTTATAATCTCGGGCTCTCATGCCCTCACGCCCGCCCTCGCCCTCGCCCGCGCCCTCGCCCGCCGCCCCACGCCCAGTGCCGCCCGCCCGCCCGCCCGCTCCATAATTTACATTTGCACAAAAAATTGTGTTGTCCGATGCTGGCAGATTAATGCGTCTTGCGTCTTTGAAGTGTTTACAATCTTTATTTATGAATGGTTTTCCATGGGAATTTTAGCGGCGGTGTAACGGCGACCGAGACAACGAGCGAGAGGTTTTGTGGGTGCTGTTGCGAAGCGTTCCGACATTAGACAAACGTTATTATCGTACGTAGTGATTCATCAGTTTATGGCCGTCGCTCGGAAGATGTAAAGTTATTTGCTACTGTTCTGTTGTTAAAGTGTTGGAGGTTTATTTCGAGTTTTTTTATGGTACGGTGTATAATGATAGTCATCATTTGAACTAATTAAGATCTTCACTTCCATGTTCTCTTCTCTAACCGTTCTTACAAAATCGCTAACATGTGTACAGAGGCCAACAGGCAGAACAATAAAATGGTCTCGAACACCGTTAACTCCCTTTATGAAACGCGATCTCCTCCCATTAGCCTTCTTCCGCATCATCTGACTCTTTCCGTGAATAGTTTTCTCACTTTTTTCGTATCTGATAGGTGCATTGCAAAAACTATTTTTTTGTGCAATTTCATGCTTCAGTTCTTTCGTAATGTCATTGAAGTTACTCAACGTAATTGTTGAGTATTATAACGGGTTCATGTTGTAGTTATTTTCAGAAGAGAATGCAAAACTTTTTTTTTAGCTTAATGAATACATTTTAATGATATGTGCTCTTATGTTTTTTGAAAAGTTTTGTGAACAACCATATGCTCATTAAGATTACATTTATTAAATAAATTTCATAAAGTAACCAACAATGAGGAATGGACTTTTTTCTAATTTGATTCTCACAACTTCTAATGTTCAGATGCTACGTAAAATTGTTTACGGAGCCAGAAATGAAAGTTTTGAATATTGTTTTTCACATCAATGAAGGTAATATCTATTTCTATTTCTATTTTGGTCCCTCGTATAACCACCATCTCTCTCTCTCTCTCTCTCTCTCTCTTTATCTATCTGTGTGTCTGTCTCTCTCTCTCTCTCTCTCTCTCTCTCTTTATCTATCTGTGTGTCTGTCTGTCTCTCTCTCTCTCTTTATCTATCTGTGTGTCTGTCTGTCTGTCTGTCTGTCTCTCTCTCTCTCTCTCTCTCTCTCTCTCTCTCTCTCTCTCCATCTATGTATCTCTCGAGGCGGCTTCAGCCGTTGCCCTCGCGCCATACGCGATCTCTCCCACTCGTGACGTGAAGATAGAGGCGCGGGGGCGTGTCACACATCGCGCGAGTGGTGCCGCGTGTGAGTTGTGTCTGCGTGCTGCGCTGTCAGTCGGCGCCGCCTGCGGGGGATTCATTGGTCATTTGCGCTGCGCGGCGTCCGCCCTCTGACACCCTCGCGCGCCCCTCGACGTTCGCAGCGCCGCCGCCGCAACCGCAGCCCCAGGGCTCTCCGTGCGGTGTCACTTCAGCCACGGCGGCGCGGCGGCGGGGCGCAGTGGGAGGTGTGGTTGAGAAGAGAGGACGATTCTAGAGTTTTTTTGAGTTTGCATTCGCCACCGGGTTGGACGATCCGTGATGGTCAGCCTTTTTCAAAAATGTAGAGCCCGGAACACCCCTCTAATTAATTAATCATATAATGAATTAATTAATTAAGTGAAAAGTTACACTAATATTAAAAAATAAATCTTAATTCGTAATTATTAATGTTAATAATAATAAGTAGTTATGATGGTTTCACTTACATGCACTTACATAATAGTAGAGTTGCTATTATTATATGAATTAACTATGTAATAATAATAATAATAATAATAATAATAAATTAAAATAACGTGATGATATTATATTTTTATTGTTTCTTTGTTAATTATGTTGTCACACACATTGAATTCATAAGATGTAGTTCATGGGGAAATTATGTAATTTTGTGTTCATGAAAATTTAATTAAATTGATGATGTTATGGTTTCTCGGGGTGTCTCATTTCCTATGCATCTCATTCCAAATAATTATTGCTTTCCTTTAATTGCTCCATCATCCAAATAAAATCAACATCATTAGTATTCCTCACTAATCGATCAAAATCACTTCTTCATTGGTATGGCTAAAATACCTGATATGGCCGAAGATATTGAACATCGTGTCAGTTTAGGTTGTGATCTATTTAGCGTTGGCGAGGGCTCGTTTAAAGTTCTTGTATTTGGATTCAATTTCGAGTACGTTCTTCGACATTCACCAATCGTGTCCGTTTAAGTTTATTGAATTTTGGGAAGTTAAGGTTTCTCTGTTTATCATTCGGATCTTCTGCGACTCATATCACAATAATACATTGATATTTACAATAATAATAATAATAATAATAATAATAATAAACATTAATAACGGCCCTCAGTGACAATTTTGGTTGGAGAATCGCAAAGAATTAAAATTGAAACAATATTCTCATCATCCAGGATCCATATTATCTTTTTCGTATGACATATGACGAGTCATTCTCTAACAGAGGATAGAATTTATTTATTACTGAAAAACGTGATATCTTCATTGTTAATACATTGAGGTTCTTTATGGGTGCGTCTGTTACAACGAAACATCTCATTTACATGCGCGTAGAGTTTCTTGAAAAAGAAGAAATATGTTTTTCAATTTGAAAAATTGCTAAAGAACATTATTAATATCACCGAAGTTTGTTACATATACTATTTATCAAAAAAAATAATTACATATTAATTAAGCAGCCAAATTCGCATATTGCAACTCTATTCGAGAGATTTATTTCTTTTTTAATACTTCCTTCACTAAATATATTATTCTGTTAGGTCCCAACCAATAGTACCCAAAATAAACGTTTATCTCCGTTTCAACTAATAATGCACAATTTCACGATGCTTTGAGGAAAAAATTACATTTAAATTCTTAAACCCAACATACCCAATAATAACCTTTATACCTTCGCGATCTATAAATAGCCAAAACCAATCTGGAACGTACGCGTATTTCGTACGCGAATCCGTAGCGAGTCACGTTGGTCAATCAGAAGCAGTCGCTGTTTTGGTCTCCCAGATGCAGAAAATTCCGCACTGTGCGGTGCGAACGTTGGCGGCGCGGCGCCTGCTTCAAATGCGCGAGCCGCGGCGTGGCGAACGTAATGCGTCTCCGGGGAATTACAGGTCGCGACGGGGGGCGTTGCGGCGCGCCTGGGGGGTCTCCGTGCAGAGCACACGTGGTGCGCGCCCCGCGTCGCCCCGCGTCGCCCCGCGTCGCCCCGCTTCGCCCCGCGTCGCCCCGCGTCGCCCCGTCGCCCCGCGTCGCCCCGCGTCGCCCCGCGTCGCCCCCCGACCTGCTGCGATGCGTTTCCACGCGCAGCTACCATAGCTCAGCGCCACAATTTTCCTGTGTAGCGTCGTTTAATCTATAGGAATGTTTCATGTACAGCATCGCTGCCTCTGCAACATCGTTTTTATCTCCAGCATCGATGCTCTGTAGCATTGTATCTTCTGTAGCATCGTATCCTCTGCCGTATCGATTCCTCTAGAACATTTTTTTCCTCTGAAGCAATCGATTCATCTGTGGCGTTGTTTTCTATGTACTATAGTTTCCTCTTAAGCATTGTGTGCTGTCGAATATCGTTTCTTCTGCAACGTCGTTTGGTATTCAACGGGTGTGGACCTGGAGGTTGTTGTGGCCGAGCCCTACAGTGGCGGATTTTCAATAAGGGTTGTGTCAAACTCATCCGCTGTCTGGAGGAGAGTTATAGCGGTTGGCTGCTCTGATCGGTGGTTTCCAAAGTTCCTACAATCAATACCAAGTGAATGCCGGAGCAGTACCATAAAAACGGGCCTTGAACCATACAAGTACAACCGGGAGTATTTTCTTCCTCTCTTTGGACTTTGGACCCTTCTCTCTCCGCACATTCTCTCTCTCTCTCTCGCATTCTCTCATGCTCTCTCTCTCCCTCCCTCTCTCTCTCTCCCTCCCTCTCTCTCTCTCTCCCTCTCTCTCTCTCTCACTCACACACACACACACACACACAAACACACTGACTACCACACATGTCGGGAGGCCAGTCGAGAGCTTTGAGCTTGGCTCAGCTGGAGCGCTGCGTCGCTGGGTGAGATACCTGGCGAGAGAAAAAAATCCGCAATCTGCCAAATAGACTAGATCTCACGTTCTCGAGAAGGAGAAGCAACACCGGAGGAGATGCATCATGCACTTCACTCGCGGCACTAACGACATCCGCGGTTGACGCGCCCGGCATGAGCTCGCGCCGGCTCCCCGCGCGGGGCGCTGGCGGCGCTCGGCCGCGCCCCGCGGAGCGCCTCGTATGCGCAGCGCGTCGCCCGCGCGTCCGGCCGCGCAGCGCGCAGGGGACCTGCTGTCTGGCGCGCGCGAGTTAGACGTCAGCCGGGTGGGGCATTGGCAAGTGGAACGGGAGCTGGGCACTGACACGGAGACGGTGTAATACGAGCCCTCCTCTGTCTCCTCCGGCATCTGGTTTTTAGGCGTATTAAAACATGAAACGAAATATGTGGACGTTATTGTTTTGACAATTGGGAAGAATAAATTTCAAGTAATGGCATTGATATACGTTCTTCACGGCTTCTCCATGGTCTTTTGGAAATTATCAGTATACGTAACTTTAATTTGCATGTAGTTCGTGACGTTTAATTATGTTGCAAATTCCTATTTACTATATGATTGAGGAATTGGCGCTTTGTACATTTTCTATAATAATGCACATAATGCATGATAATGCATATTGTGAGTTTAACTTTTATACCAGTCATGTCGAAAGCAGTATAAACTTATTATTTTAAGGCAACAGGATTATTTCCCCCCCTACTTGGATATTTCCCCCGTAACATTACAATATAAAAATAAATATTTACTAAAATATATATTTTTTGAAGTATTGCAAACAATTAATAAAATGTTATTACGTAAGGGCTGAAATTGTGGATGTTGTCGTAAAATTTTTTCAATTAATTATGTCAATAAAAAATTAAGCAACATTATATTGTAGCGATCAAAATACCTCAGTACTTATTTAGTATTAATACAATTCTAAACTGAACCCAGCGCGTCATAACACAATATCCCAATTAGAGTCCGATCATTCGTCCCCCCACCGGCAGCACCGCAAAGACAAGCAACCTCCCGATGCCGCGATTGCAGCAGCTGCCAAGCGCGCGTCCTGCGTATGCGGCCCGCGTACCGCTCCCGTCCTCCCGACTCCCGCGGCGCGCCGCGGCGGGAGAGGGACCTGCTACCCGCTGCACGCGAGCTCGTCACGAGCGGCATTCAAGAGCGCGCGCGGACCTTTGCGTCCCAGTCGCACGTTCGTGCGGCTGTTAATCACTGGATATGGCAGCGCCGCGCCGCGCTTACCTTCATTGTAATCGCGATAGGCGGACTCTCATTAAAACGCTTTAAATGAACCCGATAATAAAATTTATCGCGGACCGCAATCGCAACCGTATAGAAAGTAAACACAAAGCGCAACCTTCCTCGTAAGGATTTGGAGTCGCCGTGCGCGGCCCGGCCTGGCCGATCCGGCGGGAGCGGCGGCGGGGGCGGCGGCGTTTTAAATTAACCGGCGGAAACTCCAGGGTCATTCAGCTCGGGCGAAGACGAGCGTGCGCAACACGGGTTTGATTGCGTGAACACGACGCGCAACAGTCGCGCTCGCCTACCTCCTAGCTGTTACGCGGTAAGGGCGCGGGTGGGCGCGGCGTGTGAAACGGGGCGTCTTCGGCGGAGTTGGCACCCGGCCGCCGGCTCGTTAGCTGCCCTGCGCGGCCGCGGCGTGGGCGGGGCCGCCGCCTTATTACCTTCACTTGTTACACACGCCTCCGCCTGCATCGCCCCGCCGCCGCCGCCGCCGCCGGTGATTAAGCAGCGTGACGCGCCCCCGCCGCCGGCCGCCCAGCCGCCCGCCGTCGTAAACGAGCGCCCCAGAGCGCCGGGAGCGGGAGAGGCGGGGGCGGCTGTGTCCCCGGCCGCGGGGGAAAAACGAAGAACGAGATGAAATCCTGCACTGTAACAACTTGGTGAATTTAGATAGATTGGCCTGAAACGAATGGGGTATGAAAACATGTTTAAGAGCATTGTTAGAGCTTTGAAGTAGTACATTTCAAGTTAATGGATACTGTACCGACTTTTTAAAGATCAAAGTCCTCCCGCACCATTTCAAGATATTAATATATTTACCGTTAAAAGAGATTTGCGAAAATGTCAAATGAGCGAGGCTCTTATAAAATAAATAGTGTCTTATTTCCTTACACAATTGTACAAACAATTAAATATAAATTCCAGCCTTCAATCAAATTATTGGACACGTTAAAATATTTAGAAAAAATTCAATATGCATTTAAATCTTGAATAAAATAAAAAGTACGAATGAACATATTGTAAACTCTCTGGGATGTAGCCCGAATTTCGACACGAGAAACGTGACCAAAGGAAGATTACATGTGAATTTGTTAATCATAGGTAGATGAACGGTTATTCATTCCAGAGGAATGAACTATTTATTTCATTTCTGGGTCAATTGTGCCAATTTGGCGCATTGATTTCAATACTTTTCAAAATTAGCATTCATTTTAATTTGATGGGTAGAAATTACAGTAATGCTGCAGCAAAAAATCGTTTTGTGAGTTCTTGACACCGACAAAGAGAATAATTCTTGTTCCCATGTACAGTAACATTTTCTAATACGTTGTGTACTCAGATTCCTCGTTTTGTGAGTCTTTAATACCGAAAAATTGACTTACGCAAAACGACCGTCCGTCGACCGAACTCCCGGTCTGCCCGTCTACTCGTCTGCCCATTTGGCGGTCTGGCCGTGTGTTTGTCACCAATATTAATATTTCCCGTTTGACCTGGATCATGGCGTGCTGCCTGAACATTTTATTTTTGTTTTGAAATTCTGTAGACGAAACATAGCAGGTATTTCCAAAATATGCCAAGCAAGTAACCCAGATATTTTTTTAATGTTTTCTGGGATATTGCGAAGGACGCATATGAAAATGCCGCAGGTTCAATTTTTGTTGAACTCTGAATTTTCGAAAATTGCAAAAATTGCATATAACACGAGAGGGTATGTTCTGTTGTAGCCCCACTAATTTTATTTAAATGTAATGCAAATGACTCCATTTAGATCTTAATCAAACGACATAATTGATGTAGAAAGAGTGTAATATATACACATACACTAAAGAGCCAAAAAACGGGTACAGCCATGCGTATTGAAATAAAGAGATCTGGAACCAATATCGCGTTTCGGTCGGCAACAAATATATAAGACAACCAGAATCTGGCACAGATATTAGTTTGCTTACTGCTACAATGGTAGGTTATTACGATTTAAGTGAGTTTTAACGTTGTGTCGGCGCAAGAGAGATGGAGACACCTCCGAGGTCGCAACGAAATTTGGATTTTCCCGTACAATCGTTTCACGAGTGTACTGTGAATATCGGGAATCCGGTAAAACATCAAACCTCCGGCATCGCCGCGGTCGCAAAACGATCGTGCAAGAACGAGACGGACGATGACTGAGGGGAATCATTACACGTGACAGAAGTGCAACCCTTCCGCAAATTGCTGCAGATTTCAATGATGGGCCAACAACAAGTGCCAGAGTGTGTTCAACGAGACATCGATATGGGGCTTCGGAGCCTTCTCATATACCCTTGATGACTGCTCGACACAAAACTTTACGCCTCGCCTGGGGCCGTCAACACCAACATTGGACTGTTTATAACTGGAAACACTGGTTTACTAGTCTGACGAGTCTCATTTAACATTGTTTCGAGCTGATAGACGTGTACGAGTATGATGACAACCTCATGAATCCATGGACCCTGCTTGTCAATGGGGGTCTGTTCACGGTGGAGGGTCTGTAATGGTATGAGGTGGGTACAGTTGGAATGATTTGGAACCCATGAAACGTCTAGATACAACTATGCCAGGTGACACATACGTAAGCATTCTGTCTGATCACCTGCACCCATTCATGTCAATTGTGCAAATTGGGCAATTCCAGTCGGACAACGACAGCCCACACGTCCAGACGTCCCACAGAGAGGGCCCAGGAACACTCTTCTGAATTTAAACACTTCCACAGGCCACTAAAATCCCCAGGCATTAACATTATTGAGCATATCTAGGGATGCCTTGCAACACGCTCTCCAGAAGAGATCTCCACCCCTCGTACGAGTTTATGGATAGCCCTGCGGGATTCATGGTGTCAATTACCTCCATCATTAATCGAGTTCATGCCAGGTCGTGTTGCGGCACTTCTACGTGCTTGCAGGGGCCCTACACGATATTAGGCAGAAGTACTAGTTTTTTGGTTCTTCGGTGTATGATGTTCATGATCAACAGGAAACTTTATTTTTAATTGTGTCCTTTTTTAAACATTTTTGTTTTCCAGTTTAAAAAAAATGACCATTCTAGAATAATAATCTTAATATGTTACTCAACTACAAGCACTGAAAATTTTGTATTGAACTGCGACTATCTTGACATGATCGTTATTATGCAATAAACCTCAAGAAACTTAATTTTTCTTCTGAAATAGTTAATTAAGGTAATTTTCTTAAACAGCTTTATTAACTTAAATATTACCACGTAAACAAATTTTCTTTACATCATTAATTTTTAATGAATTTCAACACCGTGTTAATTTCTGAATTCCAGTTTCTTCCTGAAAGCAATCGCGCTTGTATAACGGAAATTATCATTAAAAGATTTTGCTTCAATACCTCTTTCATTTTCCTTTGTTCGCTGACCTTCTGGAATACATTAACACCTCGCCACCCGAGTAGTTTATGGCTTCACTTACGTGTCAGATACCATTATTCGTCACCGCCTATTACGATCACCGCACATAACGATTTATCACGCACGCACTAAAAGGAAATCAATTATGCTACCAATATACCGGTACGTGCGAAGGTATTAAGCGCACGCCTCTTGTCTCAAACATTATTGTATTAATTACTTATTCACTTATTTATTTAACGTCAAAACAGTTAGAAACTGTGTGACGTACTAGGGAAAGAAGTGCAACACTCCTTTCAACACTGTTTCTGCACAGTATTTCTCAACACAGTGATTTGAAACTTACATAAGCAAGTTTTAGACTAAATTGTCATCTTTTGGATAGTCGAGAGAACATTCAATTTTTTCCCCATTGAATACTTGTATTAGAGAGGGAAACATACGCACAAAATAATGTAGGCTTGGAGCAATATAAGAACTCCAGTTATATATATATATATTGTAACACCCCCGGTCGTCTCGTGAGAGAACGCCCGGTAAGCGGCCCGCAAATAGCTCAGTCGGTGATGGAAGGAATCGTTAAACAGATACTGGTAACATGAAACAAACACTTTGGTCACTGGTAAAAATTACTTTTATTCCTGGGCAATCAAATTAAAATGCCCCAGGGAAGTTACACTTGTAAATTGAATAAAGAAATGTGAAAATTAGGTGGAAAGAAAAGAAGATGAAAAGTTAGTATTCAGAGTAAAGCTTAAAAATTAGGAAGAAATATGACTAACATTACAATGGCAAAATACAAAAGTTACAAATCAATGCGCCATAGCGCGGCGCCGCATTACAAAACTTTACACGGGACGAATGCCCATTGAATAATACTGCCTGGAAGAAGGGTCTCTGCGCGCCCGGGGAGGGCGCGGCGCGGTCGAGGAAACGGCTGTCGTCCTTCGGAAGAATTCGGCGGAGGTCAATGGCCCCCCGGGCCAACAGCTGGCGGTCGGGTCGTGACGTCACCAAAGGGGCGGCGGCGCGTGGCTGCGTTGACGGCGTCTGGTAGTGTTGTCTGGTTGAGCGCGGGGTCGGCCAGGAGTCACTCTCGATTTCAAGAGCGTAGTAACCAATCACGGATTCTTCTGATACTCGTGATGATTCACAATTACAACTTTGGAAAGTCTAGAAATCCTGCAGAGACACATTCGCCTCTCTTTGCAACTGATTCCCGCTTCAGAGAATTTTCTCTGCCCACTCTACTCAGCCCTTTTACAATAGCCCACACCGAAGTTTTTTCTAAGTCCATCAAAGGCGCACTTGCCTCTGGTCGGTGAATAGCTCCCCCTCCAGAGAAGTTTCTCTCCCGACTGCCCTGCCTTGAGTCCTCCGGCCCCGTCTAATGCTCTGGCCCTTCTGCTCTTCTATCAGTCGAAATTGTATTAAGTCAACTTTTGTCCCCACCCAATTTTCTCGTATGCTCCAGCTCCTTATAATAGTCGCGTCGCTATTGGCCAAAGGAAATGGCGCATTACGCTATTTCAACCAATCCTGACGGGAGTAGTGAAGGGAGTTTCAACTCTTTGCGTCACTGTGAGCGTACAGAATTTTCTTATTCCTTCTAGAACACCGGCCATGCTTGCACAAGGCAGGCGTTGTCCGTGAAAGAATTTATCGCTCTGGGATTCCCTGGATGTAAGCGGGCGTTCTAGAAATTTCGCAGCTGGTCTTGCGAACACGTGCCTCTCTCAGTAAATGTGTCGACAACTGACCCTTTTAACGACCTTCTTAATGGGCCGGGGGCGCAAATGGCTGTCGCGATAAGCGAGGTTGCACGTGCAACGCCGTCTGTTTATTCTCCCAACTGCCCTCAGCCTTGTGAAATTTTGTATGAGGAAATCGGTATCGCTACAATATATTACTTTTTACGTTTACCATTTTGAAAATATTCAGAATTTTATTTGCATAACAGTTCATTATTCAAGAATATGATCTTTACATATCGACAAAATTCAACAAACATCTCTTTTTAAACCCCTTCTTCTTTGCAGTTGTTTATTTGTAAAGCGACAGTTCGTTGTCCAACAACAGGGAAGGAGACGTAACTGACAAGCCAATAAAATGATCAGTATATTGAGAACCTCTCATGAGTATATGAACAGGGGTATGGTATTGTTGCTGCAAGGCGTAATACGTTATCACGCCCCTTTTGTATTGTTCGCGCTAGGTAACAATAGACAAGACACAGATACATTCAACTCACTTCGACTGTGAGATACCATCTTCGCCAACTTATCAGTGATGTTGATTTGTTCCTTCACAGGGGCGTCTTGGGTGAAAAAGCATTTCAAAACGAGATGAATGCGCATTCATGAGGTGAAATCTTTATATTCCCCTCCAATTACTGAATGCTTTGTTAGCAGCCATTTTGTCTACTTTTGAACGTGACTATCGCTTCAAAAACTTAAATAAAAATTAATTGATCTTGTAAACGAGATACATTTAATTATTGATTATTAAATATTAATAAACAAAATGTACCATCAAATATTTAAATTACTAATAAACATGTTTGGCTGGCAGATTATGCCTGACCTAGTGGCAATTAACACTAAAAGAACAACGTATGCATCTAACACAGCCTCCTAACATTGTACAAACTAGGACTTACTTTCGGAGCTATTGTCGATGGTTTTGTAGAGCTGGAGGTCTTTCGTGTTTTCGACACTAGCAAAATTGCTGGATGTGACATGCAAGAAGAAGAATTCTAGAGGTCGGCTTTTCCTCTACAACGTTTCCTTCGATTAGTTGCAAGAGAATACTCGAGCCACTTAACAATGGGCCACGGAATATAATCCTTCATTCCTAATCAATATCTCGCTGTCATTGTTTGAGCTCGGCGGTCCTTGCAGATTCCTCATCCTCATATGTCACTGTCCGCTGAGTTTGGACGATATTGGCAATACTGGGACTAGGCGGATGTCACGACAGAGACCGACATTCCTGGCAGTGCCGTCTGAGGGACAACGGCGCAAGAAAGGGGCATCTGATCTTCTTTTACCTTTTCTCGTCCAGAACAACGAGCAGGGTTTACCGAGCGGTTTCCTGAACGTCCGTCACGCGTCATCTCTGCTATTCCCCGATGCGGAGATCCGTTTCTTTGTAGTTTTATGCTCGCCTTCTCACGAGGGACATTTATTTCCATCGGTGTTTTTACCTTGCGTGAGATGACGTGATGGACGCAACGTTATCGTCTCGGCTTCTAAGTGGCGTCTGCGAGGTCTCCGGATCGAATTCCGGGTCGAGCTAGCGGGTCACGGCTCTTCACTGGAGACCCTCGGTGCCGCGGTGTCAGAGACGAAGTTCCCCCCGACACCTGAGAATTCCTTCTGGAGCGGAATGCGCCTTAATAGGTCACACACATCACACATGATGAAGCAAAGTACTTCATTATTAGCGATGGTCTTAAAAGGAAATTGCCTCTTCTTTTGTTTTAAATTATGAAGTTGCAACTGATGAAAATTAAATATATTCTTCGAAATTATAGATTTTCAGAAAGTAACAGAAGAATTGTTAGTAACTTAATTATTGATCAGCATAATTATTTTAATATTGTTGATATCATTCTTTTGAATTAACGATTTTACTAACACAAGAATATTACGTGAATTAATAGGAGGTGTTGTGTGTTTGATTCAAAAAGACATGAGGAAGATCAATGTCAGTGACATCAAATTAAATGTGGACAAGTCGCATTTCACTTCTCGCTCCCTCAACCGCTCCTCTCCCTTATGGAGACTACATGACGGAAATGAAACGTCGCGACCTTTGTGGTTCGATGTTATCTCTGAGATCGCTGCATTTGCCAATGACGATGCGAGGGCCGCTGCATTTCTCGTGTGACGTTCGCTAGAAAGAACAGGACGCACCTGGGTGGTCTTTCAGACGTTCACATTTCGTGTCAAAGTCATCAGATAAGCAATAGACGCACGTACTAACAAGAAAATACAAAGAATAGCAAGTAGACAACTTGCTACAATTCAAATAAACCACCATTTTTTTATTACTCATACAAACGCAGTGTGCTAAAAATGTTTTGATATCCTTGTGAGATTGAGATTTGAGTTTATGATTACGAAATGAATGCTAATAAAACCATTAACTCACTGTATATTTTACGTTGTAATAAAGTAGCTGTACGTCAGTTGACGTTTTTCGCTTTGATTCCTCCATTCAACGAAATCAAAATTTGGTTTCCAGATGAGATAGCTATTTTTGATTTGCACTGAGCTTCTGTATGCTGTATCAAACCACGTAAATTCCTGGTGGAGGACTAACATATAGACCATCATCATCTTAATTACTAATTGAAATTTTAAGCCTAATTTATCTGCTCCTCATTTATCCACCTTAATGACATCTCAAGTTCTTAAATGTATCTAACATTTACACAAAACCACACTATGCCAGCAATATCAGTTAATTGATTTTTTGATAAAGTTAAGAAAAATTTACTAATAAAAGAACAAAGATATCAGACGTCACAGCTTCCGCGGTCGGAGTGATGTTTTCACCTTAGTCTTTGACTTCCACGTGAAGATTAATAACCGAATTGCAAGACATTTTCATTTACAGGTCGGTAAACGTAAAGAGTAAAAAAGAGTAAAGAGTAAAAAAGGGTAAAAAAGAGAAGAGTTCCTTAAGTGAGTGGGAAAGGGACGAAACCAAATGAAGGGGAAATAGGAAAAGAAAAAATCCTGCTTTGCACATTTACTTAAAAGAAATCATTAAAAAATGTTTATAAGGGAGAGGATAGAAGAAAATAGTGAAGAAAGAAGAAGAAGAAGAAGATGGTGATGATAATGGGCAAGAATAATACATAATGGGTGGAGATCCATCCGCAAATTGTTAAAAAGACAAATTTACCGAAAAGGAGTGTAAAAATCTCCAGTACGTTTGCCCGTAGGTTTATTTCCAGACTATATGTGATAATAATATTAAAAGATCGTGCGTGATCCCTGACCCTTTTGTGACGATACTGCTACGATATCTGCCTGGTATTAATTGCAGAAACAACGGACAACTACCCTCGAGAGCAGCCGACCGCTAGACCGCCAGCAGCGGCTGATCACGTCCTAGCTGCATAGCTAGTGACGAAAATTCCGCCACCGTTGGCATTCGAACCCTATGTCATCGCGGGGACAGCCTGTACAGTCTGCGGCAATGCCGACTCTGAGCTAAACCCAGCCGTCGCCAGTCCGCGAGTCTTCCAGGAAGCGCGAGCGGGTGCGCCTGAGCGGAGGAGAGCGCAGCCGGAGCGGGCGGCCGCCGGTTCGCGGCCCGGCGAGGGCCCTCGCAATCAGCTTGTGGGCGCGTGCGCGCGCGCGGCCTTCGCGCTCCTGGGCACTTCCGCCTACGCGGCCATGGTACCCCTGCGCCGGCGCGCTCGCCCCGGCGGCGGCGCACGGCGGCTCATGGCAAATGGCGCACGGCGCACGGCGAATGGCACTCGGCGCATGGCACATGGCGCATGGCACATGACGCATGACACATGGCGCATGGCACACGGCCCATGGGCCACGGCGCATGGCACTCGGTGCATGACACCTGGCGCATGGCGCACGACGCATGGCACACGGCGTATGGCACACGGCGCATGGCACTCGGCGCATGGCACATGGCGCACGGCGCACTGCGGTGCCGCGCCAAGGAGTCGCTGGGCTTCACCACGGGCGGAGATTGAAGGGTTGCTGTCCAAGGGCTCGCCTCCGAAGGGTAGTTTTCCGCGGTTTCTGATCAATATTAGGCGAATCCCCATGGGCCACGGACTAAGTCCAACCTTTCCTTCCTCTTCCTTGTCCTATCCTTACGCCTTACCTTCACGCCCTTTCATGCACACATGTCAGGAGACAAGACGCAAGACGAGATCTTAGACTTTGTGTAAGCTTGGGGGGGGGGATATAGAGATATTCGGAGTGGAGTTACTTCGCAAGGGAACGAAAAAAGTTTGAAACCTAAAAAAATAAACGGGTAAACGCGGAGGAAGTACTTTAACAAACGGGTCACGGACCACGCGCGATCTTTCCTTTTTCTTTCTCCACCTATCACGCCCCCTTGCGCGCACATTTACGTGCATTACACTATTACATTGTCGGTAAACCAGTCGAGACCATAGAGCTTCTCCCGCTGAGAAGAAACACTCGGAGGAGAAATTATCCTGCGAGGGGTCGAAAAAATGTTTAAAACTAAGAAAAAAAACAACAACCAACAACATTGACATTTGTCCAGTGAATTGGAGCTTATATCCAAATCTCCTTTTACTTTTAATTTCTAGTTTTACCTATCAAGACACTATTCCAGTATGCTGCCAAATATGTTAAAAAATGGGCGTTTCTTCTACGCTGAACGGTATCTGATGAATCCTGTCGAACTACATCCTTGTATAAAGCCGAACTTGAATAATTTACCTTCCTGACTTGTATTACTCGGAGATTCTTCACTTCGCAAATAAGCTTAATTATGTACGAACCGTTCTGAATAAAATAACTTTAAGTACCAACTACATTAACGCGAGGCCGATGAATTAATTTCATGTTTGACTCTGTTGGCAAGGGGTAAGGGCAATTGACCCCTTCGAACTGTTTGTAATAAAGAGAGTGTGTTAACTTCATCTCCCAGTAGCTGGTGTATGCTTTAACAAACCGATGTAGTGCGATTTTACAATCTGACCATTAATACTAGGCTGAAAAATATTAGTCCAAAAGTAACAGGAAGAAATATATATTAATATGCATTAGATTCTTGATAATGTTTCTGTGTAAATATTTTTGAGAGATGTATCATTCAGCTGAGGAATATTCAGATTGCCAATTAAAAAAATCAAAACTAGTTTTGAACACCAGTATTTTTGTGGTTAAATAAATTTATCGGGTCAAATGACATTTAATGATTTAATTATTATTTAGAATGCTGAAATAAAAAAATCGGTAATTAAAGGTAATTTGCACAGGATCATGGCATGGCACGAGAAGAGTGTGTAGTAGTGATGACTTTCACCTCTATCCCAAACTCGACGTAAAATACGGTAAACGAAATCAATCCTCCCAGATCGTGAAGATATCTTACTTTTTAAATATAATGGGAAATAAATGAAACATGACAATTTACTATGTGGCTATCATTCAATTTTCGTTTCCTTTGTAAAAACAAAAATATTTATGAACACCTTTTTTATTCATGATCAACCGTGCTGTTTCATCACTTCATTTATTTCTAAAAATATGCATTTTTATGTTATAAATGCAAGTTAATTTATTTGACAAGTATCTAAAATTTCTAGAAATATTACATAGTACGTGTACATATGTGTGTTTCGCTGAGGGAGGGGACGAGTACGAACATAAAAGATTGGACGACGATACGTCGGAGTCGAAGACGACGGAGGCCAGCAGCGCGAGGGAAATGTTGCTTACAGGTCATTGCAGAGGGTAATCCCTTACATAATTCAAAGTTGCCGTAGGCGAGAGATGCGAGTAAACAAACCTTCGATCTTCCTTATTCCCTCTTCGCAGTTGGCTTCTCAGCCAGCCATCATTACAAGCAGTTCGGAATGTAGGGGAGGATAGCACTTCAGAAAATGAATACGAAAGCAATGTAATAAAATTACAAACACCTGTCATAAATTACTTGGGACAGATTGAATGTAAATCTCTACATGTATTTTCAAACATTACGAAGAATATTTATCATTTGTATAGTGTCGTAGTATTTTATTTCTTTAATGACGTGAAGTATAGCAGCTCATTCTAAACTCTAATCTCACTCCATTAGATTTCTGCAATTCAATAATTCTATTTAGAGATAATTAAAATTGGACATATCTTGGAAATGCTTTCAAAAAATTCATCCTTTGAAGATAAATCTGGGATCAACTTAAAAGATCTCGATTTCCATAAATTATCAGTGAGAATTTTGTATTCCAATATTCTTCTTTTGATATTACAACAAACATTGGAATACTTGTAAAAGAAAGAAAACTTACCGTAAGATCTATAAAAGTTGATTTAAAAAGGTAACGATTAAAAAACATCAGTAATTTCTTGAACTTTGTTGTTTTACCTTTTCACGTCGTATATCCTCCTTCACATAACAAGACGTTCGAAATTGCTCTTCTACTATCGTTTTTCTCCTATATTCATGTTATGTATTCTGTTTGGAGCCGTTTTAGGGTTTCTACCACTTCCATCTCCACAGATATTTTATGCGCACTTATATTAGAAACTTATGTTTGCCACTTATGTATTTTTAGAGGTCACTTGATAAAAACGTGCCTTCACAAACCCAGCCCATTCCTTTACAGCGCGTGATAACCATAAACACATATTTTTTCCTTAGCGGGCGAATGATTATAATCTATCTCATAATTACTAAGTCATTAATTCGAAATCAATGGTACGTGCTGGATTTGTTGACCAACTAACCAAATCTGTCAGAAGGATTTGGAAGGAAATAAATTGCAGTGCGTAGCGTACTTTAATTTAGATAAATACAAAATCGATTAAAATATTTGATGAAGCAATCATTTATACCTCAAAGGAATTCCAAACATACGATTAACTGAGAAACAAGCCTGGAGGTCAGAATCTTCCTGCTTAAACGAAGGAAAATCTAATTCCAACCAGCTAGATGAGCAGTCGCTCAATGTTGGTGAAGTCCTTCCTCTTCGCACGAAGGACGTGGACGGCGGCGACCTCGCTGGGCGGCAGTGGCGGCGGCGCCTCGCCTTTGTGCCCGGATGCCGGTCCTTGAGGTACTCCGCGACAGCGATTTACGTCGGAACAGCTTCGCGTTCCCCGGCTCGCTCGTAGCTCCATAGGCGTCCGGGGATTAGGCGTCGGGACGTGTTTAGAAGCAACGCGCGATGATTAAAGGCGCTTTGGGGCGCGCGCGCGAGCACGCGGACGCGTGGGAGGGTCATTTATGCCGGCACTGGACACGCGCCAGCAACGCATGTCCGCAGGAGGTGGATAATATGCGCGCGAAAGTGCAATGAAGCGAGCGGTTTTCCAGGTGGAATTTGAAACTCACTTCACGGTGCTTCTCGGCAGTTTCTTTTCGCACTCCGCCACACGCGGAATTTTAACCTTCGTTTCCATCTCCAACACGTGGGTCGTTCGCTTTTAAAACGCAGTTTTAAGCGCGATGGCGAGGCCACTCCTCCCGGCTGACTAGAGTTGTCCCTGCCCTGCTTACCTTCATGCGTCTACGTCACACTGGAAGAGTTAAAAATCGCCTCTTAACCGTCCCGACGACATTGAGACGAGAAACGTCGGATCGATTGATAATTGCTGTTTACGTCAGCTGGATTGCCGCAACGTATTCTGTAAATACTTTTGTTCTCTTTTCCGTGTTCCATGTGACTCATGAATACTGGAAGTGTAGAAAATAATTAACAAGAGAATTTTTATTTTCAAATTAATCTTTCAATTATTTTTATGTAAGTACAATATAATTAATACATTATTTAACTGAACTACGTGCATTGAACGTTCGTAGAATTATTAATATAATATTTAAATCAATGTTATTTTATATTTAAAAGTAGTGATTTGGAATGTTCCAATATTGATAACAAAATGTTTCAAAGTTGAAGCTTGATACTTTAAAAATGTTTTTCAATTAGAAATACTCCTCTAAGCATTAACAAAATGCATTTTTATAGTAAATTTTGTTTTAAAAACATTTTTAAAAATACGAAAAACTCAAACGCATAAGTTATGGTTTTTCTTCCAAAACTGTAGAAAATTGGGAAAGTTATAAAGTAGATCATCTCCAGATTTGGCCGAGTGTATATTTCAGTCTTTTTTATTTATGAAGAGAAACATTGAAATAGTGTTTGTCACAAGCTCAGTTTATAACATACAAGAACATACAAATATACTCTCGTTCCGAAGAGATCTCATTACTCGATGGACAAGGACCGATGATTTAGAATTTCAACGCACCGCATGCTCGTTAGCACACTGAGATATTTACTACCGCGCCTTTCGCGTGGTTGTATCTCCGAATCTCCATCATTCGAACAGCTCGTAACCGGAATTCGAAACACCAGATCTCAAATACCCCACATCCACTAAACATCTGGCATGCTTATTCAATTCTTGCTCGTTTATTCCAAGCGTTTACGTTTTCGGAAAGCTACAGTGAATTAAACGTCGCTTTTAACGCCCGACACAAGTCGATAAACGTTCGGAATCGACGAACGAATCCGGCGGTGGGCGTAGTTGTGAAGCAGGAGGCGCTAGGGTCGCGGGCGGCGGGCAGCCTGCGGTGGCCACCGCGCGCGCCTCCTATACAAGGCAGCCCTGCGCCGACCCCTCTGGTGGTCGACTTCGGCGGGCTCCGATTTGGGCAAAGCGACGCCACCTGGCGTTCGATCTTGACGAGTCACTTAGTTGCGACGCTAATGCCCTCGCGGTCGGGGGAGGCGGCGGCGGCGGGGCCGGCCGGCCAGCAGGCGCAGTGGAAGGAAATCGAATCGGGTATTTCGAAAAGGCCGCATTTCGAGATCTTGCGGACGTAAGTTGAACTCACCATTTGATTAAGTTTATGCTTGTAGCTTTGTTTCATGTGAAAATGTTTCATGTTCACTATTCTTTAATGCAATGTAAGGAGATATGTTTCTGTTTACTTCGAATCTAATGTCAATGTATGCAACGTTCGCGTGCCGCACCGCCATGGAGATATGTTTTTGAAGTAACTTATTCAGTTGTTCGAAGGACAGTGGGCCTTTGGTTTTATGATTTCAGCGTTTCCCTCCGTGTTAAAACGTATTCTTGACCTCATTCTTCAACTTCATCTTCTTTGTTTTCTCTCTCGTGTAGTTATCAAATGATAAATGGTGATTTAGGTTGATTATGTGAGATTCTTAATGCTTGTGTAGCCTTTGTCTATAACGCTATAGTAAAAAGAGGAAAACATTTTTTCACTTAAATTACGATTAATTAATATTTTTTTAGTGATTCTTACTAATAAAACTAGGGCATAGTGCATTTTGCTGGTGAATGTGTAATGTAGGTTGTGATGTAATACATGATACACAATATACATGAAATAAGTTCATACACTGAACTTGTTTTTAGTTAATTCCTCTGCGTAATGATTCACGGAAAAGCGATACAGAAAGCATGTTTTGCTGTCTTAACGTATTCGAACTTACTAGAACTTAAATAACTTACTTAAGTCTCTCTATATGGCTTATTGAAAAACGGGAACATGTATCTGCAATGAACAACGATATTTTATATTCATTTATTCATATTGAAATCTTATTGACTTAAATCATAAAGCCATAAAGCAATGGTTATAAAAGTAAATCAGGCAAATAGCACTTGAGTGAACAAGAACTGTTCCCTTGAGATTTAACTTGTAAATACATAAAATAAGAGAGAGCTCTTAGAATCAAATTCCACCATATAATCTACTTTCTCAAAAAACTACGTTTCCATATATATTATACAAAGTATATTTACCTGTTCTCCAACATTAAATAGTATCTAGATTTTGAATCAAGAAATGCTAAATTTAAGATGCCCGCAAGGGAGTTCTATCGAATGGAAGAATTAATCGGCACGATGCTTAATTAAACAATGATGATAATGAATGACAATTGAAGATACTAATATAAGGACTCATGTGGCAAAGAAAACGAAAGATGGCAATGATTACTGTCTTGTTAATATCAACACTTAGTACATTGTCTCTGTAAAACCTCAAGAAAACTAAAGAAGATGGCAATCCATAAAATCCTTGTTCAAATTAACATTAAGTTGTCTCAACAAATCTTAAAAACAACACTGGAGTTTACTAATTTGAAAAATCTTTTAATGTTTGGAAGTTACAAATGTAAAGAAGTTTCTTTAAAGAAAGTTGATAAATATACACTTCTGTATCTACTGGATATATTAGGAATTATTGAATACCTTGAGAACTGAAAGACAACTTCCTCGCTTTTTATCATATAATCAGCCTTATTCTATTCATTTTGGACGTTGGACCTCTTCCCTGGAAAGGGAATGGGATAGGAAAATAGGGCTCTGCCCTATATTTACTTATATACATTACTCCCCTGGCATTCCGTTGCAATTCACCAGGAAATCCACGGAAAGCACAGTTCAAAACAACCGGCTGCGACTACAAGCTCCATGATGTTCAACACACGAAGCAAAATTTCCTGTATCACGAACCTGCTGTCGTCCTGTCATCGGGCTATGGTCATGCGAGAGGTGCCATTGTCAGTAACTACTTGGCTGTCTGGGAGACGACGCGCTCTAGTCACAGGTACCAACGTTTCGGCCGCCATCCTGCAACCTTCCTCAGGTCGCATTTCACCCTCGATAAGGTCGCAGAATGGCGGCCGAAACGTTGGCACCTGTGCCTAGGACGAGGCGTCTCCCGAACAGCCAAGTAACCAAAATCGTCATGCGGTTACTTAAACGGTGGCGTCTATGAATGAGAGTCTTCACGTGTCTGAACCCTTATGTCTAGAAAGAACTGCACCTTGGTCCACTGCGCGAAAGCAAGGAGAGGGGCCTAAGGCGGCAGCGGCAGTGGCGGCGGTGGCGACTGTGGCGGCGTCGGCGTGTTGGCCTCGGAGGCGGCGGCCGGCGCCTATATAAGGACGCGAAGCCCGTAAATTAATTTGGAGTGCGCTATCTGACGCGGGATCGGGGACACAGAGGGACACCACGCGTAATGAGGCGTCCCCGCCCGTCCTCCTGCTCCACCCGCTCCGCTCCCTCCTCTCCTCCCCTCCCTCGCCCCTCGCGATTGGTTGCCTGTGACGGCGCGAGACTACCTGTGCATTTCCGCAACTCAGAAATCATTTGGACGATATGGGTGGTTGTATTCTTTGAGTATTTTGACCAGTGGCTTTCAGAGGAGGGGGCTTCAGAGGCCACTTGCCTCTCGACCTCAACTTACATGAGATCCCAAAATTGTTTCATTCAAAACGTATATAACGTGTATGAATTTTTATATAGAAAATATTTATTTACATAGAAGCTTAATTAACTTATCCATTAAAGCGGGAAGTCACTTTTATTGCAAAATTGTTTTATTTTGCATTTATAATATCAAGCCTTAAATGACGAAAAGTGTTTCTTTGTCTTTGTTTCTTTGTTTTCTTCTTCATTCGCCTGGTACATAAACCAACCGGTAGGAACCTCCATTTTGTGAAACATTCGAGCAATGTTCTAATATATCACATTTGGGTAAAACCGATTTATTATTCTTTCTCGTCACTCGTAGCTACTGCATCCATCCCTCCTTAGCCGCCTCTTCCCGCTCCCTCACCCTCCACGTCTCCTCCACCCTCGACATAACCTTCGCCGTTGCCTCCGCTCACTCTCTGCCTCTGCCTGTCACTTCCCTAGACTTTGCTTCCGCTCTCCACCCGTTCCCAAGCCTCCGCCCCGCCACGCCTTCACCTCCACCCCGCCATTGTCTCTCCCACCTTCTTTCCGCCCCACCCTTGCCACCACCCCTCCCACAGATTTCACTAACATTCTCACCGTTTACCTCTCAGTTGCAAAGCCAGCGGTATACAGTTTATTTATACAAAATGTACTGAAACGCCTAGTGCAGAGGTTCTCAAACTGTGGGGCATAACCTCCATGTGAGAGACAATGGTTGTAGAAGGGTGCGCGAGAAATTTTGTAAAAATAAAAAAGTAATATCTTTGCTTTTTTAAAATTTTTGTAATACCCTGCACGTGTTGTTAATGAATAAAAATGAAAACAGGTATTTTATAACAAAAATATATTTAGTTTATATACTACATTATAAAGGAAACGGTCATATGGTACACCAAGGTGAGGGGATGAAACGTTTAAGAACCTCTGGCCTAGAGGTACAATAAAGAACCAGTGATTTTGACCCTTTAAGAAGTTAACCAAATATTTTTAAGCTGGTCACTGGTCAACAGTTCTGGTCAACAGTTCTGGTCAACAGTTCTGGTCAACAGTTCTGGTCAACAGTTCTGGTCAACAGTTCTGGTCAACAGTTCTGGTCAACAGTTCTGGTCAACAGTTCTGGTCAACAGTTCTGGTCAACAGTTCTGGTCAACAGTTCTGGTCAACAGTTCTGGTCAACAGTTCTGGTCAACAGTTCTGGTCAACAGTTCTGGTCAACAGTTCTGGTCAACAGTTCTGGTCAACAGTTCTGGTCAACAGTTCTGGTCAACAGTCTTTTTGCATCAAAAAATTTTATGGTGTTCTTAGCTAAGACTTGGACACTGATTTCGAATATGAAATCAGATTTTGCGTATCAGGCTCAGTTTTCTTGATACACGCCACTCCTGTTTATGGGAATGCTTGGAAACTCTGCGGGTTGGTTACTTTGCTTTAGCTTCATTTAATAATTCTGCAGGTGTATTTGTTCAGGAACAAGGTGCAAGAAATTCCTATACATGACACTAAATTTTAAAAACTTACCTTTAGGAAGTGAATGTTTGGCAAGATTGTTGGTACTCGAACAGATACAAGTGTTTTTTTGTGTTTTTTGTCAATTGTATCCTAACATTGAGAGATCTAACAGCATGGAAAGCGGCTTGGAGGCGAAGGCTTGTTGTAGGTTCGTGAAGGTTTGTGCTTTTGTATTAATTCAGAAGAAGAAATGCCTCATAACTGTGTAATTAACCTAAATACGTTATACTATATCTGTAAAGAATTAAATCTGAAATCGCAAAGAAATCCTCCAAGAAGGGAGTGTTATGAACTTAATTTCGGGTGTAAGGAAGGCGACCAGGACAAGAATTGGGCCTGTCGTGTATGTTATGTGTCGTGTGTTACACTCCTAACATGCTGGTTAAAAGGTTCACTACACATGATCTTTGTCGTCCCAACGTCCCCAAACCAAAGGACCGCACAACAGACTGTTATTTCTTTCTTACACAAATAGCTGGAATCATCTTCAAAACGAAGAAAACTATTAATTTACTAGAAAACTAACTAATTTACCATCTGCTAGAAGGCGTGTATGTCACTGTCAAGAATTGCCGGTACACGCTACACTACCTCTTGAGAACGTGACAGTGAATGAAGATGAATGCTACAGTGGCGAGCATTCAGCAAATAGATGAGATATCCATGCTGATTCACCATTTCAAGCTTCTTGTGAAACATTTCAAGTATCCTCTTTACGTTTCTTAACGCTTATGTTGTTGTGTTTCTTACTGTATACATGTGGCTTTGTTGTTATTAGAACATGTTATTATGTCTGATACATGTAATACATAGGGTGATATACACAATTACAAAAACCATCATCACGTAACAAATGAGGACTACAGAAATTTTGAGATTAGATCTGGATTCAAAGGCAAATTATCTTCCAGAAAAAATGTGTTTTGTTAAGTGTATATATACAGTGAAAGTTATCTTGGTATGTATTCGGGAAATAATTAAATTATGTACGAAATCAAAGTTCATATCTTTCAATATCGAGAGCTCGTGTTTTTGAATTGAATTGAATGCCTTATTTTACGTGGCGAGACTCAGGCCATTAGGCCTGCTCTTCCGTCTGACCACGCAAATTTCGCTACGCTCCTTTCACCAAGTGGTAGAGAAAGGAGGTATTTCTTGGGCGAGAAACAGGCGATTTGAATTTAGCTTAGAGGCGTCATTTAGGCTTGAGGATCTTCTACATGCAAGTAAATCTACTAACATGGGACAGCCGGCTTTACTTCCCCTCCGAAGGAAGACGTACGAAGGATTTTTCGCCCTTAAAAATCCACGGCTTCGATCGGGTTTGAACCCGCCAACTTGGGTACAACAGTCCGAAACGCTAACCATTACACCATCGCCGCGCGCATGTATGTTTTTATTGATGTTACTGAGAAAAATTCATTATCCGAAACCAGAAATACCAATCCAACAAACGAAAGTGGTTTTGCTCGATTTCAGAAAGGCAACATAAAAAAGAAACATAGAAGAATCTTTGTAGCAAAATTAGTGAGTATGCTTGGTGGCTCGCTATTAAATATCAAATGAATAGACAATGATCAGCACGTTCTTCAACTGCAGGTAATGTAGTACAAGTTTTCTTTTTATTGTTTTCTATAGCATCTTCAGAGCATGAGGGTTTCTGTTTCTTTTCTTAATCATACGAAGATTTCTTGTACTTCCCCGTCAGGAAAATTAACTGTCTGTCACCTCAGAATAGTATGAATATGGCATTTCTATGGATTATAAAACGTGATCGCTTTAACGTACGCATAAGATCTGCACATTTCCATTTACCTAACATCTCTGCTTTGTTACTTATGATCAAATTTCAAATAAAATGTGTTGTCAAATAAACAGTCGGTAATTGTCGTAAGATGTAATGTATGAACAGATAGTTTTAATCAACAGTCTTAAATGTGATTTGAATGAGAGTGTAATTTCAAGGTAAATTGTGACAACATTTCATTTTAAAAAGTGCAACTCACATGTTTACAATAAGAGAGAAATATCTTTATAAAATATTATGGATCATTTTGTTCTTGCACCAATATAAGTTTATGAAATTAACTTAATTTGAACCCAAACAATTATTTTCCGCAGAGATCTAGTGCAGATATAAAATCATGCATAAAACCTAGGCAGATATATCTTGGCATGAAAAATTGAGACGTCACGAAACTCAAAGTTCAAAAAAATATACTATCGGCCGAAGACTCGTATTCATCTGATCATCTGGAAATGCGACATTCCAAAACTTTACACGACGTTTACGATTCTTTTATTAGAACATAAATATTACTAGGTTATCGCGCAATGAAATTCGTGGAGATATCTATAAAATCGAATAGATATATACTAGCATCTTAATTATTTTTTACAACTGAATATATATATTTTTTTTATTTTGGAAGTTGGCTTGGGAGCAACGCCTTGGCAGTTAATGTCCCGATGTTTCCATTAATATTAATAAGCTAGTAGGATTAAAAGAGACAGTGTCTCAACAGAATCTCAACTGAACTTCTCCCATTTATAGGTGGCGCCTAATATATATCTCATTTGCATGAAATGAATGGGACTTCATTGATGGAATATACTAGGTAGAAAATATCTGATTAGAGTAGTAATATTTATTCATGATTAATTAGGTGAGAGTAGTTGAGATGATTGACTGTGAATACCAAATTAAAGCGTTTACTTCCAAACTGACGTATCTTCAAGAACTACAATTTCTCAGGAATGGTAAGAATTCAAAATCACCCTTAGAGTTCAAGTTAGGATACAACTTTTCCCGGATACCGTTTGTCATAGAAAAAACGCAATGTTTAATATGATATGACTGCATAAGGTAGTTCTGAAGAATATGTTGAACTAGAAAGCAAACGGAAATGACGATAAGTGACTTTTGTAATTTAGTTCTTCAATTTTTTTGTGAATTGCAAAGAGGAAAGAAGGAAAATGACTATGCTGCCTGATACCTAAAACATTTTCCCCCATTCGCATTTTTACTTTCTCGCGAGAGAAAGTATTGTAATGCTGCGCCGAAACTACACCATTTTTCGACAGAAAAACTCACATTGACACTGGTATCAAAAATGTGGATACATCTTTTACCTGTGTTTAGCAAGTTACTTTCTCCATCATGTTGTGTACACAGAATCCACGTTTCATGAGATCTGAGTAACCAAAAATTGATTGACGGCAAATCGTCTCTGTCCGCTTGTCCGTCCGTTTGTAGTCGACACTAGTTCCTAAATTGTTCAGTCGATTTTCTCAAAAATTGTTATTCTCTTTCGATCTAAACATGCCCATGGCAAGTTTGAAACGTATATTTCGATTTTAGGAATACTATACATGAAACCTAATTTACATTTGCAAACTTTTCCAAAAATTGCTACAAATGTTTTCATTTTCATTCAAGTTCACAAAAATGGCGAAGGTCTTATTTTCTTCGAAATCTTTGAATTTAGGAGAATTGTAAACGTTCATTTTTTATGAAAGTTCCTACAACTAAAATATTGCCGATATAATATTCTTCTTCGTGAAATCTATCCAATAAAATCATATCTTGAAATAAGGTCATATACAGTTTTTCGAAAATATAAGTGGTTTTTGTGTAATTTTACGAGAAATATAGGCAATTTAAAAAAATTATTTTCTCAACTACGGTTCCAAATTTGTTTCCTCGTTTGTAGCAAAAACAGGAAGGAAACCGTTCCTGGTTACATTTGCAGAAAACTCTGTATTTTGGAACATTAAAAAAATTACATTTCAAAAGTACAATATAGATGATAGAGAAGTTTTCTTAACTGAAATATATTCTAAAAAATAGATCTTTAAATAAGGTCATGTACCTTTTTCTTTTGGAAAAATGTAGTTCATGCAATTTTAATTTTCTTTTCTAAACCAAGGAATTAAATTTTTCCTTTAAATGTTTTTACTTGGATGTGTAAAGAATGCCCAAAAGTGGTTCAGGTCCAATTTCCATAAACTCTATGAATTCTAAAAAATTGCAAACGTTGGAAATAATGCGAGAAAGTATGTTCTGTTGGAGCACCACAGGTTTCCCTGAATACTCCTTAACACATCGTTCATAATTTGTTTTATATTGAATTTATTTTCTATAGTTTTATATTTTATATTGAAGATATTTCCCTGGAAAATATTAATTTGCAATACGACCACCCTGCTTCGGATTGGAGATTATTATGATTATCATTAACCTCGGTTACATCACAAGTGCCATTTGGATTAAACTAATGACTTCTAATGAAGTTTTAAATTGAATGTGATTCTTTATTCCTTTCCATTTGGAACTTCCTTTTCTATTGCAATTTAATGATGCTCTAAGCAAGCTGTAGTTGTACTTCTGAGTCTACCATGTTGGAGTATTAAATCATACGAGATACATAGCATGCCAAGACGACATCATTAAGCATTAAAAAAACTTTCAAACTTATTTTTTAGTTCCTCTCAGTGTGTAGTACTTTTCTTTAATGAGGATCCCGTACATTCGAGCTATTTGACTCCATCCTTTTATCATATTCCATCATTAATTATCACGTAGTATTAATTTGATAGCTCCATTTTATTAACTCTATCGTATCTTTCAATCCATTCACATGAGAGGTCTTTCTCTCCTGCCATTCGCATGTGTATTCACAGCCGGTCACGAACTCGCCCGGAGAGATTACGACTCTACATCTCCGTGTAACCTCCACCGCTGCTACTAATAATCGCAGTAACATAACGAGGGCTCTCCGCGGTTTCACCACCTGCACCTCCCTCTGCCCCCGGACGCGGATTCTCCGAGGATCACGTGACCTGCAGTCGGTCAGGCGTCGCCTCCCCCCGGAAAAGAACGAACACACGGGGCGTGATGTAAGTGAATAGTGAGCATGGGCGGACGAAAATCTCTGGCTGCTGCGGGTGAGAGATTTGCAATTGGTGATGGTGAGGGTGACGACAAGGGCATCGAAGAATGAGGACATAGGGCAGCGAGCGGTGAGAGCATAGAGCGACGAGGGCGTCGGATTGTGAGGACAGCGAGCAATGGGAGGCGGGCGGTGATATTTGGGCGGCGGGCGACGGGCGAAAGGCGGCGGGCGGCGGCTGGCGGGCGGCAGGCAGCGGGAGGCAAGCAGTATCGGCAGTAGCAACAGAGATGCTCGCTCGTGTTCAATACATGCGCTGGGCGGAGGTTAATAATCACTAAGTATATGTGAGTCCCTCTTTCGTAAAGCATTGTAGCTCGTTGGAGAGTCCGAATGGTGCTTCTTCCCAGCGGAGAAGTTCAGAATACGAATAGGGAACAGATGATGTTACGTTCATTACTCCTGTATGAGAACGCCTCTACAGGCTTGGATTTCGAAACTGTTTTTTTAAATTCGGGTCAAAACCTACTAATCGGTAATAGAAATTGCGCCATTAAAGGTCGAAGAGCTGTGGTTTGAAATTGGAAAAGACGTTAAGCAATGTTAGTCTTTCTTCCCATTTCTTGAGTATTTGTACTAATCAATGAGCTTAGAAACATAAGTATGTGCACAGGAGGGAGTGAGGAGGGGAGTCGTGGTTCCCTTCAAAATTTAGATTGAGGTCCCGTAGCCCTATGTAATAAAATATTTTATTTCAGTAAGTCAGGTCAATTTTCCTGTTTTTTATTCTGACAATTAGGGGAATTGATTCACGACTTTTGAAGAAGAAGGCTCTTCACACAATGAGGCAAAACCTGTAAATGGTTAAATGTCAGTTAAATTGCACTTTCTTTTATGTATTTTGTAAGTTATAATTTCGTTTTTCTTGTAGAACCTTTCATTATTTCGTTGTGAAATATTTCAAATGCAAATAAAAAAGTTTAATGGGAAAGGGGGCTCAGATGGACCCAAAAATGTAGTTGCCTTTCGCCCTCTGATCGCTGCGTATGGCTATGATTATAAGAATTAGTCAACTGTGCAAAAATGATACTTTAGTGCAGTTTCGAGCAAGCAGAGTGAAAGTGCAATGTCATAATCGTAAACGAATTTGTACTCAACTTTTCAAGGGATAAACTATGAAATGGTGGTAACTGATACCAGGCCATTGAAAATATCTCCAACACGAATGTTAATATTCGGAGTTAATATTATTTTAAACTAAATGACTGATACTTATTTTCAATTTTCTGAACACATTCCCATGAGAGTACAAATACTATTACTTTATTAATTAAAATAAGGATTCTTCGCTGTTCATCTTTCCGGGGGACGATCAAAAAGCGATCGAAATTGAAAGCGCAACATTTATTACTCTAAAGGCCTTTCTATGTCTAAACCCTGGAGATAAAAAAATTCTGTTGATGAATACATAGATCAGTTCATGAACTATTGCTTATGTATCGTGTTGACTTACAACTAATTATTATCGTAATTTTTTGACAGTTTAGCATTTTATATTTGTGGGATCTATATGGGACCGTTTGTTTTTGTGGGGCAATTATTGTTTGTATGAAGTAGGGGATCAGAGGAAAATGCCATCAGAGAAGAAAATATTTGTTGCTGAAAGCTTTATTTTCCATTTAATCGACCAGTCTTGTACTTTGTTTAAACGCTGACGTATTTTGTTTCTTATAACATTAATTGAATAGTTGCACTTATGGATTATTGTACCGTCAGCAAATTGTTCTGTGTGTGTGGGTATGTGTGTGTGTCTAATGTAGTGTATATTTCGTCTGGATAAAGATTGAAAAGGCTAGGAGATATTAATGATCCTTTGGTTCGTCCTCGTATTATATTTCTAGGATTGGAGATGGGGTGTTCAACATCCACCGTAAATGTTTTGTATCTGGTGAAGCTTTATATGGCTTGTAATAAGTAGATGGATGTCCCCATTGATTGGAGTTTGTAATAAAACCTGGGTGCCGTACTCTGTCAAATGCTTTGGATATGCTAAAGAATGTGGCTATTGTGTGTTTTTATCTTGGAAAGCTGTATTGTTATGTTCGGAAAGTCTGCGCGATTGATGTGAAGAAGATACTTTGCTGCTGAATCGAAGTTGTCGCATGGGTATAGACTGAAACCCTGAGGATTGAATACTTTTCCGAAACGTCGGCAAACATATAAATCTTTATTTAATCAGCACTGCCAATTATACAGATTCCCACGAACCTGACGTCTACATTAAACGACAGGTTGCTCATCAAATAAATCTCGAGTCGTACGCAGAAGGGAGTGAATGATCGTAAGTTTCCTCCATGTTCACGTGGTTTCCGGCCTCTCCGTGCGCGTTTTGGAAACGAGGCCGTTCAGGGTTAGCGGCCCCACTGCAGGGCACGTCCGATTAATTTCCCTCTCACACGCGCCCACGTGACCCGCGGGGCCGCTGATTGGAGCCGGCGCGCTCACCGGCTGCGGAGATTTGTGTAACGCCCGCAGCAGCCCCCTCTCCCCCTCTTCCCCTCTCGCTGCCCATTAAGGCCGTCGGGCTACAACGCAATGGGGCATACAGGTTATGACAGTTTCCAGCCAACGGGCCGTGGGTTTGGAATGCCTGAAGGTGTTTAGCAGTGAGTCATGTGAATATTTCTGGATGTTTTTAGTAACCGTTGTAATTATTATTAAATCTGTTTGTAAAATTATCAGAATCTTCAATTATTTTCGTGAAATTTGTCATCAATTCGGAAGTTCTACTTGTAAATACTTCAACTTGTTTATTACATTCGCAATCACTTCAGTCTTGTGTGTATTGAATGTTTTATGATGCAACTTTACAGGATGTAAAAAATGAGGTTAATGTAAAACCCAAAACTCAGACGTACTTCGTAAGTTTTATCCAGAGGAGAACTCTGCGGATTGTCACTAAAAGGATTTTGAACTGCCCCATATTTAAAAAGAGAGAGAATATTGACTCTAATTCTAATTTTATAATCATCAAATAATTTATTTTTTCACAAAAAACAAATGTCAGATTTTTTTAAGACACTTTTTTCGACAATGAATGTGTTGGGTACAAAGCTAAGAATAACCGTTTGTAAGATGATTTAGTTAGATACGGAGAAGATGTGAAAGCCGTTTCCATTTTATTGTGAGTAAAACACTGTTATTATTTGGTCTCATTTTCATTCAGAGATTTCGAGTAATACGAGTCTTGAAGACAAGGACAATATCTCGACTTTTCGCGTACTGAGCCCATTTATAAATCATTCTATCCTCATTCGCTCCGCATCCAATCAACTACCATGTACGTTTTCAAATCAAGGGTTCCCTGGACCCTGAACCACGGCCCCTCCATAGGCCCCTAGAACTGGAACCTTGTTATTATGTTAAAAGTGTAATGTAACGAACATTAAAATATTTTTTTAAATTTACTCACTTAACGTCGCATTGACTGTTGAGGTCTTTAGCAATGAATATATGTTACAGTAAAAATAACATCACAAGCACATGCATTTCATTGCAATACATGGTTGAGCTTAGATTATTTCATTTTATAAATATCATCCAGTTCTTACAGTTCCTTTTAAAAAAGAATGCAGTCTGTTACGAAAAACAATTCTTGCTTTATAAGAGAATAGCATTGAATTGCTACCTCTTATAGTGAATTACATAGTGCACAAAAGAAGTGTTGATAACACGGTACAGAAAATATAATCTATATTTTATTAATGAAATTGAGAGCATTAAGTTATTTCAGAACATTTTCTTGATAAAATGAGGATTCTAAAAGTGATTCAAAATTGTCTCCATCTGAATTCTCCTGACTGTAGTTTAGAAATAGTAAATCTTCTTTGATTTAATGATTAATGCTAAGCGGAACATTATCACATACAGGAGGGGTGCATTCTGAGGCATACTGCTCTGTCATTCGCCTCGCATTGACCGGAGAAACCACTGATAACTACCAATCGGGAAACTGGCTTCTAGAATTAACCTCCACACCGCATGTGAATTCAACCCAACTATTCCGCTAATGGCGGAAATCCGTTACCGCAGAAACTCGAATACTAGCCCCTCTCTGTCAATAACGCTGCACAGGCAATAATGTTGTCGCTGAGATGTTACAGCCCATACGAATGCTCTGTGCATACCCACATCATGTGCCGATCTGCCCATCCCAACTCCTCCCAACTCGAATCTTAGCCCCTTTCGGTCAATGACGCTGCGGAGGCAATAATGTTGTCCCTGAGATGTTACAGCCGATACAAATTCTCTGTGCATACCCACATCATGTGCCGGTCTGCCCATCCCAACTCCTCCCAATTCGAATCTTAGTCCCTTTCGGTCAATGACGCTGCGGAGGCAATAATGTTGTCCCTGAGATGTTACAGCCGATACAAATTCTCTGTGCATACCCACATCATGTGCCGGTCTGCCCATCCCAACTCCTCCCAATTCGAATCTTAGTCCCTTTCGGTCAATGACGCTGCGGAGGCAATAATGTTGTCCCTGAGATGTTACAGCCGATACAATTTCTCTGTGCATACCCACATCATGTGCCGGTCTGCCCATCCCAACTCATCCCATCTCTCGGTCAATGACGCTCCGGAGGCAATAATGTCGTTGAGATGTTGCAGCCGATACGAGTGTTCTGTGCATACCCACACCATGTGCCGGTCTGCCCATCCCAACTCATCCCATCTCTCGGTCAATGACGCTCCGGAGGCAATAACGTCGCTGAGATGTTGCAGCCGATACGAATGCTCAGTGCATGCCCACACCATGTGCCGGTCTGCCCATCCCAACCCGTCGTCACGTCCGTCGTAAATCAGCGCATGCGCTGCCTGAGAGCAGAGCACTCGGATGCGCGACGCGACCCCGACGGGCGGCAGGGCTCATCCATACATGCGTGATGCGTCCGGCGATACCCGCACGCGCCCCGCCCCCCGCGCTCTCAGCGCGCAGGTGCGGGCGAAGGGAGCCCGAAGAAGGCGTGCGCCGCGCCGCCGCGCGAGATAAATCTGCGCGAAGCCCCGGACGCTGATGCCCATTGACAAAGAAGGAATGCTTTAATGATGCTCGCTATTAGATACGGGGCTTAATGAATTTAACCATCAATTAACGAAGGTGGGCTGCCCTTGGGGTCGCTAAAAGAAGGCTTTGCGGCGCCTTGCCATATTCGTTTTAAGTGTAGCTTTCTGTCTTTGTGTTCCTGTCTTCTATGAACGTCATTTATGTGTGTTCAGTACTACGGTCTTACTGAAACTACTTCTTGTGTCAATGTGTACAAAGTAATCCTGAGAAAATAAATAACACATCTGGCTCCTAACATAATGCATTGCTTTGCAATTAGTACATCCTCGAAATTACAAGTATGAATAGAAGTTTATTGCTGAACATTGTGAAGATTTTTACAGCTTTATTTCTGCAGTCAAGTTACCAGAAAATAGTCATTAATATTTAATGTAATGCAATCAACTTTTGTCAAACAACATTACATTCATTATGATATATCATATTGTACATTTATCCTCCAGATTACAATTTCCAAAGAGATGATTAAGATTGAGAATTAAATATCGTGTGTTGCATGTGGTAAATTTTTAATATATTAATATAATTATTATAATCGTGTTAGTTCTACGATTATAATATTTGGTTTTATCAATTGGTGTTCTTGTTATTGAAAAACCCAACTATCAATTTAGATGTTATGAAATTTGTTATTGTTGTCTAATAACATCTTTAACAGCAAGTAACATCTCTCTAAACAACGACTTTCTAAAACCGACCCCGCGTTTACTGTGCAATAAACCCAGATACGCGGAAATTCTGCAAAAATTCGTCAGCGCGCTGCAGGCGCAGTGAAACGCTGTCAATTTCAGCTGATGAACCCCGCTTGGAGCGCGGCCAAGAAAAGCGGCGAAGCGTAATCCCGACTAACTCGTTTCTGCGAATGGCGTCTTCGACGTTTTCGCATGCGACCGCCTCCGCGCCGCGCCGCGCCGCGCCGCGCCGCGCCGCGCCGCGCCGCGCCGCGCCGCGCCGCGCCGCGCCGCGCCGCGCCGCTCCACGCCGAGCCGAGCCGAGTCTTCCGCGGCCGCGGGCAATCGCTAGGGGTCACCGGGTGACATCGCCGACCTCCTCGACCCTCCCTCCCTCTCTGGGTCGGCGCGGCGGCGGCGGCGGCAGCGCCGTCTTTCTCCAGCGGGCGGGCGAGTGCGCGGGCGGGTGGGCCATCGGCGCTGAGTGAAAGCTGAAATGTAATAAATTTTGCCGCGGCCCGCGCGCCGCGGTGTCGACACCAGAGGCGGGACTTGCACCGGCCCCCGGGGGCGGTGGCTGTGGAGGTGACTTTGGAGGCGGTGGCGAGAGATGATGTGGCGGCGGTGGCGGTGGCTGTGATGGCGATGGCGGTTGCGGTTGCGATGATGGCGGCGGGATGGCTGGGCCGGAGGCGGGGCCGGCGGTGGGACGGCGGCGAAAGCAGTGCGTCGGGGGGGTGAGGGTGACGGCGACAGTGGAAGCGTCAGGCGCGGGGGCGACGTAAGCGAAGGTAGTGACGGGGCCGGCGGCGGAGGTGGCTGCAGTGGTGTCGACGGGGGCGGAGGCGCCGCACCGGTGCAAGCTGGTTGCCCAACTCGACCGCAGCGCGGCGTCCTCCGCCCTCCGGGAAGCGAACCGCGGACCGTCGCTCCCGCCCCGCGGCGCAGCGGCGCGAAAGTGCGCTGCGGCAATCGAGCTTCTTTTGTTCGGAAGAAAGCGAGTGGGATGCGCGCGATTGTGGGAGGAGCGAAATTTTGTTTGTTTGTCGCCGATGGAAGCTGAAATTGAAATCTGCGTTGTTAGAATATCCACCTTTTTTAACTTGTATATAATAGACAGCAATTAATTGTTAAAATAATATTTAAACTGATTTAATTCTATTATGAAGAATGTTTGGGGGATTGTAAGACGTTCATATTATTAGCTTTCCTTCTTGTTTTTGAATTAACTGTTGAGTTTTCACTGTTGTTCATTTTGACGACTATTTTTTCACTTTATATTTCCTAAGTTTTGTAAAGAAAGGTTTGAGAAAATGTTTCCGTAGAATTGGATGTGGAATACTAATTACGCGTTCTTCATCATAATATTTGTGCATAATGTTTCAGCATAACAAAATTAATCAGTTAATACTTCAAACCATTATTTTTCTGAACGATGCCAAGTACTTCATGATTGTTTGAACAGAAATGGCAATTTTTCTTCAAATAGATATCTTTAAATATCAACAATATTACAATTTATTACGCAAAAAATTATTATAGAACCTATATTTCGTTCTTCTGGTATAATACAGACTTGCAGTTACAACTCACGAACACGCCCATCAAGATCCGATTTTGATGTCAGCATGCAAAGGAGGTAAGCATTACACATCATTATTGGACAAAGTGCAACCAATAAGAAAATAAAGAATTCGTCAGAAGTGTGAAATTTTTCATTTCGAATTTTTTATTTACTGAAAGTTCACTTAAAACACTGCCGTCACAATTTCGCTATTGTTAAGGGTGTGATACGAATTCATATTTTGTAGTTAGTTAATAAAAATGTAATTGAGAACAAACTATAATATAATATTCTCCACTCTTTTTTAAGAGTTAGATTGCAAAGAATATTTACATTATTAATATATAAAATCATTAGCTGCCGCCCTGCCCCTGCCCACCGCTGTAACCCCCCCTCGAAGGTCCATATGTCGCGCTCCACCTGCCCACTTCGCCCGCCACGTCCTTTCCTCCCACCTGCTTGCTCCTCCCGCCTCGGCAATGCATTGCAATACAATGCAATGCAGCTGGTGTATTGCGAGTTGCATACTCATTTTAGTTTTAAAGCTTACCCACTTCGACCCTTTGGAATGACAGGATTCCAACAAACGTTTTTGTCGCTTCGAGAAAATTGATGACGACATTTCATTGCTCGATAAGTTTAGGCATCTCTTCAACTAATAGTGATTTTTGAAGTATATATTTGTTTAAAGATTGCAGTTCCAGTATGTTCTAAATGTAGGAGATAGATTCTTATCAAAAAATCAATTCATTTTCTTTTATTTTGTCATTTGAACCTTGGTTATCTAATCGATAGACTTCCGACATCTACTCCTACAATTTGAATGCACGTCGTTTTAGTAGATTCCTCGAAAGTAGTTATTTCCAAAATGCAGATAATACTCGTACAATATTTCGTTGGCATTGCTCCACGCATCGGAATAATACTCGAACACAAACATACGCACGGACACATCTACTACAAGTACTACATACATCATACATATACACTTACAAGAAGATTTATAGTTATAAATATAATGTTGTAATTGCCTTGAACAGACTGAATTGGACATTGAACAACGTTTTCGAGGGTCAAGATTAGTAACCGATTATCCCAGTCCATTGATTTCCTCCAGTTCCTACAGCCACCACTTTGATTTCATCATGTACAAAGTTGTTGGCCATGAGCTCAATTACATATTAGGATTAATTAACGAAATGATCAACATGCGAAGAATGATAATACATGTTTAAGGCCCTAAAAGAGATTGATAATTGGTAAGTAGTTTAGAAATTAGCGTCGCATATCGGAGCAGGTTAATTGTACAAAAGTGATGTAATTTTATTTGCAAAATATTATGTAAATATTTTGAAATAGGAAGTAACTCTTTCTCTAGCGCGTTTGCTTTAATGGAATATATTTTTTCCAATATTGTGATATATCGCGTAAATTTTCGCTTGCATTTCCATGCTTCACATACCTTCAAGACAGATTTTTTACGAATTCACAATAACAATTTGTATAATAAATTTCGTTACCTAAACTATACAAATGAGAAAATTAATCATAAGCTTTGAAAGATGATAAAGGTGAGCCGGAAATCGTTTTTTTTATGTGAAAATCAATTTGCCCTTACTATTGTAAATCATTGCTCAGTACAGCTAATCTATTCATTACATTTTTCATTTACAATGAACAATGAGTCACTCGAAAATCACCGTTTTCAATTCAGAAAATTATATTTAAGACGCGCTTTTGATCACTTCATTTCTTTGTTGCATCGCTTTCCGCATGTTTTTGTATAGGTTTATAAAATATGTTCATTTTACTTTTGAAGCACTTTTGAAGACGTATTACTGAAGAGCGTCAATCTTCCAACCACCTCCTCAAGCCACAAAAAGGAGCAGCTACTGTAGACACCCGGACACAAACGGTCGCGCCATCTCGGCTTAATCCCACGCGGTCCGTCATTGGCGACACCTTTTTTTTCCCCACCTCACCTGAATCGCTAGCAAAGCAGAGCCGAGAACCTTTGTCGCCTAAGACCCCACGACGCTGCGCCTCGCACAAAAACATTCGTCCTCCAACGTCCGCCCGCGCCGAGTACGTGTACGGCCGCGGTTATTATGATCTCACGCGTGTGACGGACACGACACGGGCTACTGCACCCAAAGCAATCCACTTGGATTTCAACCGGACAAGCGTGGGCAGTTCTTCATCTGGTCGGAATATATTTATACTCGCACACACGTCTCTATGACTTGCATTCTCTTTGTAATTCATTTTTAGGCGCCGCGAGTCTTTCAGCTTTTCTTTCCCCTCCGCGTTTTGCGTTCGCATTCGTCTGAGTCTCCGGTAGCTTCGCGTGTCAGGAGGAGCGTGTCCGTTTACGGCGCAGGCGCGCGCGCGCGCCTCGCCATTCATAGCGGAGCCTCGCGCCAACAGCTGCGCATCGCCGCTGATTGAGGTGCGGATTGGTTAATCGAGCGCCGACGCGCGCGCCAGAGCGCTCCACTGTCGCATTAATCACCGTGCGGGGCGCGCCCAGCGGGTTAATTGAAAAGTTTGGACGCGGTCGCGGGCCGAGAGCGAGAGGGGGCGGCGTGGCGGAGCAGATGGTGGGTGGAGATGGAGGCTGAATGGGAGTGTGGTGAAGGATTGGAAGTGCGGATGGAGGTGATGGTGAAGTTTGAGGGGGAGGGTATGGTGGATTTGGAGGAGGAGGAGGTGGTGATGGTGAAGTTCGAGGATAAAGGTATGGTGAATTTGGAGGAGGGGGTGATGGTGAAGTTAAATATTGGAACAGGTGGTGGGTGGTGATGGCCGACGCAGAAGAGATGGAGGCTGAATGAGAGTGTGGTGAAGAATTGAAGGTAGTAGTAATGGTGAAGTCGGAGATGAAGGTGATGGTGAATTTGGAAATGGAGGTGATGGTGAATTTGGAAATGGAGGTGATGGTGAATTTGGAAATGGAGGTGATGGTGAATTTGGAAATGGAGGTGATGGAAAAGTTGAAGGTTATGGTGTGATGGTATGGGTAGAGGTGGAGTCGATGGTACAGTTGGAAATGGAAGGGAATGGCAAAGTTGGAGATGGAGGGAATGGTAGAGTTGGAGATGTAGAAGATGGTAGAGTAGATGGTGGAAAGGATGGTAGAGTTGGATATGAAGGGAACGGCTGAGTTGTATATGGAGGGAATGGTAGAATTGGAGATGGAGGAGATGGTATAGTAGAAGATGGAAAATAAGGTAGAGTTGAAGATGGTGGTGATGGAATCGTTGGAGGTTATGGTCAATTGGGGAATAAATTAGTAATGCAACTACTGTGAATAATGGAGGCAGTAGGTACTAGGCTTGAAAATCGATACGAAAAGGTGTTCACAGTTAAGATGACGAAGGTGTGGTTATCGAATGAATTGTGGTGATGACTGCTACGACAATGCGGATGTGGTGACGCTAAAAATAAATAGGCAAGATAGTTGGAATTATAGCAAGCCGCGGTATTTTTTGGTGTTTTGGGGTTGAAATGGAGATTCTATCTACAAAGGGAAAATAAGAAAAGAGATGTCATTTGAGCTTAACAAAGGCAAATTAAGAAAGGTAAGACCCTAAAATTAGCAAATTAGTGAAGAAGAAATGTCACCTAAAAGGAATCTATTGAACAATCTAGAAAACACGACGAAAGTGAAAGAAGGGATTAGAAGAACTATTCGGACAAGGAAGCACGTATTCGTGTCAGAAAAAATCGAAAAGAAGCTTGCGTGAGCGTACTGAGATAAATAAAGAGAAAATGAAGTGCAAGAGAATCCAGGATCTGACACGAAGGTGGTGGAGGAAATGAGATTGGAAATAGTAAATTGCTTGAGGAAAAGAATTGAAAAACGCCATCCAAAAATAAGCCTGGGGCCTCCGTTTCGGGTCCGCCCGGGTGAGTGGCGTGGCAGTGCTCGGGCAACGGCAGCAGCGGGCCCTGCCTCGGCGGCCGGCGCGTGGGCCAGGCTGAAAAATCGCGTCCGGACGTGCCTGGCTGCCGCCCGCTCCTTGGCCCGCCTCGCCCCCCGCGCGAGTGCCGCTTCGGGTGTAATGTTGTTTTTTATCGGGGCCATCTGCGCTTTTTTTCCCGCCCGGTGGGCCCGGCCGTGTTTGTTTCGTCTCCGCATGAGAGGTCGCTTCGAAAAGCCGCATCTCCGACTCGCCCTCATTGATATTTCAACGAGCTTGTTTAGGATATCTCGGTTGAATTTCGATGTGTAGGAAATTCTTGTCTGGAACGAGTTGATGACACGACACGACTGAAAGCATGAATCGCCATTTGCATGTTGATGGGCAGCGGTTTTTTTTGGGTGGTCTTTGGTGATGATGGTTTTCTTTAGAGGAATAACAACGCATGAGAAAAAACTAACCTGGACATTTTCATTTCATGCCGTAGATGACAAGGAAGGCTGAAATAAAATATAATTGGAACCCGTCAACTGAAAATACATTTTCTTCTTTAGTACTAGTAGTTATAATGTTCCGTGTATTTGGATTGTAAATTGTTTGAATTAGTGCTTAGTAGCTGAGAGGAATGTGAGGTAATTTTCGAACGCCTCTTCTGACCGTATTCGAAAGAGAAGATGGGACACGTTACTACATTTTTCTGATCTTATTTACTACTCTCTTCTACTACATTTTTCTGATTCTAAAATATTTAAAAGACGCAATTGAAATGTTGTTTGATAATATTAACGCGATATCTAAATTAATTTATTAAAAATATGTTATTATGCCTTGTAGTACTTCTATTATTAATTTTTAATTTGGAGCGTTTGTTTGATATTATGTTAATGAAGAGGCCACATTTCCCGTCTATGAATTCGAGAAGCTTTGTAATCTGGCCCTGAACACACGTGTACCGAATATATGACGTGTGTCATGCTCGAATTAATCATCAAGCGTCTGTCAGTAATAATTGCGACGTCCCCAATTCACATGACTCAAACGCAAACAATGCAGATGGAGGCGTGTCAAGAATTCATCTCAGAATACGGCACACGTAGTATCTCCGAAGCGAATAATGGTTCATTTAACCTCTAAACCGCTTCCTCTTAGCGCAGCTTTCATTGAGGATTGCACGACGCCTCCCTCCCCTCCCCCCCTCCCCGAACGCCCATTACGGCAGCTCCACCCACGCATGCGAGGTCAGGCGAGGGTGAAAGCCAAACCGCCGTGGAATTAGATCCTCGGCGGGGATGGAAAAAATGCTTCTTTAATTTCGACCTCGCGTGCCCCTCTAATCCTCCCTCCCGGCCGGTGCGGCGCGTCCTCCCGACTCCCGCCCTCTCCCACGCGAAAGGGAACAGAGAGAGAGAGGGGGGAGGGGGAGATTGCATCTCCGATGCCCCGTAATTCGCGACATTCATTCCGGCGAAGGCCGCGCTCGGAGGATCACTTGGCGGTGGCCAGGGACGATTGGGAGCGGCCGGGGCCTTGCGTCAGCTGCACCCGCGCCCTTCGGGTGGCTTCGCATGCGCGCCATGGCGGAGGAGAAAGGCAACTGACATAGGTGTGGGCGAAGAGAGGGGGGGCTAGGCCCCTGGGAAATTTCAAAACGGACCTCGTAGCTCTGTGGAATAAAACATTTTATTTCCGGAAATCTGATCAATCCTGATTGACCTTTATTTAAGTTGATCCTTTGAGAAATTGATACACTACTTTGGGGAATTGCTACAATAATTTGGGGCATTCAGAAAAGAAGCTCTCCAAACCAACTAGGAAACTGGTAAATGGTTCAACATTAAATCAATTGTATTCGTTAATTGTATCATTAAACTTAAAATTCATTCTTCTTCGAGTATATTTTATTTATTTACTGGCGTATGTAAATGAAAAAATGGAAAAGGGGGTACAAAGGAACTCAGAAATGTAGTTGGCACTTTTTGTTGATTTGGGAAGCACATGCCTATGGGAAAATAACTTGTACAGCTTTAACCTTTACCATGTGTCTTGGTGACATTGAGTTAACATGTATTCTCAGTTTGAAGACTCTTTGGGAAATCTCGAAGAAACACACAATTATTATCAATGTGCTCTCAATGCTAAAGTTTTGTACATTTGTTATCTTTATGATATATTATATAAAATATAATGAATTAAAAATGAAATTCTTTCATCATAAATCAGTATCACTATATTTTACGAGAAGTATAGGAATTCAACCAGTGGGGTCAACAGTTCGATATCTTACATTTCTCCCCTTTCCACAATAGATATTCGCCCCAACGGTGCCCTGGCCTCTCATTTACAGCATCTTTGCACCCACCACGACTAGTTTGTTTTAAAATGTTGGTAGTTGACTTCTTATATATTCAGTGGTAATCAAAAAGAAAATTCTTGTTGTTTCGCGAAAGATGTTCATGACGTCGAAAGAAGAAAATAAATATATCGTGTTTTCGTGAACTGTCCACTCAACACAATGGCAAAACTGTGTTGCTTTTTCTCATAGATCCCGCTACCACCCACCTCTGGCCGATAACCACTCTCGGTTGCTGCACTGACGATAGGATCGAACCTCGTCATCGTCTGAGATGTACTACATAGATCACGTCGAAACTCGAAATTAAATGATCGAAGAACATTCCACAAATCACGTTGCGTTTCATCCAAAATACAGTTACTCAGTTGTCATACTCAAGCGTTCTGTTAAACTGCGCGCTGAGAAACGTAAAAGTCATTTTCATACTGTCAAACTGAGTGCCGAAAGAAACATGAGCAACCTGTTGCCTTCTTGAACATAAACGTCAAAGATCAAATTTCGAAATGTCGCGTACCTAATGCATCTTCGTTTACAAGCCGAAACGCATGTTAGCCAACGTCCTTGTCTTGAAAACAGGCACTCGTATCCATCAATGAACAAGTTAAACTTTTCGTCCGTCTGAAGAATATTTTTTCTGGAACTCCTCGCACTGCGCCGCAGCCTTCCAATACGCGCAGCCTCTCCGCGGCCGCCCTGAGGTCGAGGTCTCCGGTCGGCCCAGCGCAGCGCCCTGAGGCGGCGCCCAAGCGTTTTCGGCCATAACGGGCTTAACGGCCGCGCGCCCTGGGACTGCCGTCCGGTCCGACGAGTGCAGTATATTTCCGCGGCGGGCGGGCGGGCGCGAGCGCTCGCGTCCTTGCGCCGTCAGCCGGCCTTTGTACGCGCTGTTTATTGGCCGGGGCCCGCGCGCCATAAAACTCGAAAATACGCTCGGTAAATACGGAGATGGCCGCGCGTATTTTACAAAGTAGCAGAAAGCGCCTGGAGACGGGCGTAAATTTTCGTCGCGACCCGGATGGGCGCGCGACGCGGTTGCCCCCGCCGCCCCCGGGACGCCGATGCTCAGGCTGATGCCGGCCGACCGCGCGCGCCGCCGCCGCCGCCGCCGCCGCCGCCGCCGCCGCCGCCGCCGTGGGGCCTGTAGGGGCCGCCGTGCCTCGTCCATGCCATCGCTTCAGCCAGCACCATCGTTTTAGTATGTTGCGTTGTTTCAACCTGCGCTACGTTTCTTCAGCCTGTACGATTGCTTCAGCCTGCACCGACGCCTCAGTTTGCACTCTCATCTCAGCCAGCACCATCGCCTCAGCCCGCACATGCGCAATCCTCTCAGCCTGCATCTGCGTCATCACCACAGCCTGCGCCATCTTCTCAGCCTGTGCCATCGCCTCAGCCTGTATCTGCGCCATCGCCTCAGCCTGCACATGCCCCATCGCCTCTGCTTGGGTCTGTGCCATCACCTCTCTCTGCTCCATCGCATCAGCCTGTGCATGCGCCATCGCCTCAGCATGTGTCTGTGCCATCACCTCAGCCTGCATCTGCACTATCACCTGCACCACCGCCTAAGCTTACGCCATCGCCTCAGCCTGCGCCAACGTCTCAATCTGTTCCACCATCTCATCTTACATTGCTGCCCCCATCGCCCATTCCTTTGGTCCCCCTATCGCTCCTTCAACCTTCCATCGCCCAAGCGCATCCCTCTCCTCCGATCAGTCACCACCGGCGTCTCCGTCTTTGCATCTCCTTCAGCATCGGCCTCCGTAATCGCCACGTCCGCCTTCCCCACAGCCTCCCAACTCTACCACCTGCCCAACCTCCTGCCCTGCCGCGCGCCGCCTCTATCTGCCTCTGCCACCGCCGCCGGCGTCGAGCGGCGTCCCCGAACGCCCTCGCCGCCGCGTCCAAGCCCCATAAATAGATATTATGACCCCTCGGACAATCCACGCTCGCGGACGCCGAATTATGATCCGGATCTCTACTTATCTGCGAGGACGAGACGGAGCTTGTTTTTGTGGCGGTGTTAGTACGCAATGCTGTAGTTGATGGGGAGTATTATAATACTTAAGATCGTATTTGTAGTATTCGACAAGGTAATGTGTGCAATATCTTACCTGTCTAATCCAGTACACGGACGCTAGAGAGGTAAACATCACCAGAGTTTCTTGAGTAGAACATCTTGGCAGAACTACATAATTTATAATATTTATACTGTTATTGATTTTCGGCAGAAGAGTAAAAAAGAGAGAACTATATTTTTTGGCGGACATTTCAAATAACATTTAGAGATGTTTAATGCGATTTTCTTCTTTCCGTGTCTTTCGAGTATTCCTTATTGTAAATTTGAGAAAGTGTAAGATATAGTGAAAGTTTTGAAGGAAGATTTGAATTTGTACATTTAAAACTCAGTTGCTGCGAAAATATTTCGAACGAAATATTTCGTTACGAAAGTGTGGAAGGAAAACCTAAGAGAGGATTGAAGCAAGCAGCAAGTACAATAGAAGAAAAGAAAAAGGAGGAGAAGATCGAGAAGGAAGAAAGACAAATACAGAGAGAATAAGATGAAAGTGCCTGTGTTTATGTGAATATTAACAGCAATCTCTTGACATCCATCGACATCGTGTGCTCATTTCTCTGACGTATTCTCTAACCTCTCCAAAAGAATCATGAGCTTCGTCTGGAAGCGCCGGTGAGCGTGTCGCCGTTGCAGGTGCGACGCAGTGACGCGGTGTGGCGTCTTCCTGAAACGGAGGCGGCGTCGGCGGAGGCGGCGTCGGCGGAGGCGGCGTCGGCGAAGGCGTCGGCGAAGGCGTCGGCGAAGGCGTCGGCGAAGGCGACGGCGAAGGCGACGGCGGAGGCGACGGCGGAGGCGACGGCGGAGGCGACGGCGGAGGCGACGGCGGAGGCGACGGCGGAGGCGACGGCGGAGGCGACGGCGCAGGCGGGGGCTGAGGCGGCGGCTGAGGCGGCGGCGGCGGCGGAGGCGGCGGTGGCGGAGGCGGCGGCGGCGGCGGCGACGGCGGCGGTGGAGGCGGCGTTGGAGGTGGAGGCGGCAGCGTAGGCGGCGGCGCGGTACCGTGATTCACGCGTGCGGTTCCGGCCCTAAGACGGTGCTGACGCGCGACAGATCGCCGCCAGCGGCACCTCCAGCGCCACCGCGTCACCTCAAGTCACCGCACTTGTGAGCTGCATACAAGACGCTTCGGGCAGGAACGATTCCAGCTGTGCCGTCGTGGAATTAAGCACACTGACAATTTAAAAGTATGTAGAATTACCTTGTACCTAGAAAGGTACATCGAAGTACCCCGTGCACACTTTCCGGTAATTCCCGAACGCCAGCCGCGATCGTACCATCCCGTGGATACACCACATGTCCGCCATGACGCCACCTCGAATGCACGCTCCTACCACGCCACTCGTGATCTTAGTCACCCGTGCAACGCACGAATACGCACCAGCGTAGACGTGAATCTTGCGCAAAGCGCGAGATTTACAAGAAAAAATCTCGCCGGCGAGAGTGAGTTGGCCCAATTTACGGGACCACCGTTGAGCGTGGTAGGGAGTTTTATTCTCACGTTACACTTGGTGCACCACAAGAACGCATCTGTCTCTAAAAATATCTTCCCCAACGCCGTGGCTGCTAGGTAGTTCTCAGTAATGAGAGGCTTCCGCGTGTTCCTCCCATGCAAGGCAGCCAACGTGACGCTGCACAGTGGGTGTGGCCCTCTTCGAAAAAGTATGTTTGTCGTTAAGCGTCTAAAAAGTACAAATGTGTGAAATTATATATTATTTGAATGCTATTGACTATTAAAGTGTTTTAAATACATACTATTTTAATTGCGTAAGGTTTTAAATTCGTACTTTTCTAGTATGAAAAGTAGTAATGTTAGAGAAAATAATAAAATATCGTTCAAATGAATAAATTTCCAAAACCTGTATATATTCAAAATATAAATTAAATCCAGTGTATTATTAGATATTTATTACCATGAATAAATTTAATTTGAAAGGTTTTCTTTACCTGCTTTTAAATTCTGCGCTTACTTTTCTGAGACCGTCCGTGCTTCTGCAAAAACCTCCGTATGCCGCTGTGAGCAACGGTATAGCTAGAGCTTACGCCAGCAGTGGCAGTTGTCACATACGTCGCGCTTAAAAATAAAGGAAATGTCCAGGGACAATCCCAGAATTATGGAGAGATGGAACATAATAAGAAGGAACGGCCATCCGTTTTGTTGTAGGAATAATTTTGCCTTTAGAAGCTATACCAATACCCGTCCTCGACTTCGCTTTCCGAAGTGAAACGAGGGCAATTCTTCGAAGTTTGTGTTACGCCAAAATTTTGTTCATGGTGCAATTACTTACTTCCTTTTAGTAGTTCTTATTTGCCTGTCAATAACAATATATTCATTAGAAATTTTCATTTTTACTTAAACGTTATTGGTTTATCAAATATATCTTTCTCCAGATAGTGAAACTTGGATACCAGCATCTGCAGTTGGGAAACCAGGTTGCAAATACCACTCTTCTGTTTCCTATAAACTGGGACACAGTAGGCTGTACAAGACATCACACCATCATTTATTTGCCACTACTAAAAATGATTTTTTTTAAATATCTTTTTCACGGAATTCCAGGAAAGTGTAATCGAGAAATGAAGGGATATCAAGAATTCTCTGATAAATCTCAAATAATTATGGTATGTATCTCAGACACTGTCTAATAATACCTCTCTAAATGCATATTTACTTACAGCTTTCTAGAAATTTCAAGAAACAGGAGAATGATATTTGACACCTGGTTTCCCGACGAGAGGTACGCTATCATTGTGAAACCATCTCAGATATTAGGAGTCAGTGGCTGTCTTGCATTTACCGCCTCGCGCCTGCTGGAATCCTTCGGCCCCAGGGCCAGTGTCCGCGACAGTTCGCAGCCTCTTTGTTTCTAGAAAGGTTGCAGTAAACCAGAGGAAACCTTGAGGCCAGAGAAAAGTTGGGCGGGTGCAGGAAAGGGCTTGGGTGGATTGCAAGATTCATCTCCTCATGAATAAATCGAATGTGGGAGTCTTCTTCAAAGTGCATTCTCCCTGTGCAGAGTTGGCTTTCGCCAGTTTTACGACTTAGCAGTTCCCGAAGGAGAAAATGGATTTCTGAAACTTTCTACAGAGGTGATGACTTCCTCGTTTCTCATGGACCTTCGATTTTTCATTTTTATTGCTACGTGAGATTTTTGATCGTACCTTCGAAATAAAGAAAAGCGTGTTGGAAGAAATGGCATTTGCCATGAAACTTGAAACATGTTTGTATCATTTAATTATTTTTATTTAGTCAGTATAATTTCTGAATTAGTAAAGAAATTGTTTAAATTGCAATTTGAAATTATATGGAAGTGCCATTGAGCTTAAATATTCCTAATCGTGACAAAAGTGTTAATACCATGCAATTCCAATTGCGATGAAAAATAATTTAGTTCGTGTAGTCTTTCTTCCTGTTTTCCATCCTAAACATGAACAGCTTTTGAACGTATAAAAAGTCCAAAATCTTTTCCCGAAATTTATTGTTTATTTAGACTCATCATATCTACTTTTCCTCCTTTTTCGTCCGTTGTGACATTTATGCTTAAAGTTCATAATATCAAGTAGTGGTGCCCAGCAGTAGTAAAAATGTTGTTGACAAATGTGTGGAAAATGTAGTTTTGTATCATCAGCAATTCGCTAAAATGCAAACGAGAATATTGAAGCATCTCTCTTGCTCGTCACATGACGTCAGCTGTGACGTTAGAATTACAATCAGATTGAGATTTCATTCAGTTTTGCGAAGTACAAAAATAGGTGGAATAACTCAATTTATATGTGCCTTTTTCAGTCAAAATCATAACTGTTTAATTGTTTTTGGATTTTTCGCGAGTTCCTGACTATCTATTAAGCGAATAAACACCTCTCAAATGGTCAGAGGCTGTATAGTTTTCTCTCAACTACTGCACACATTGAATACTAAAAATATAGATGATGATATGCATAACAACTTCTGCTCTTGTATTACTCTGATAGTCTGAATTCAATCGACTTTTTTGTCTTGATAACATCTTAATTTCTTAACATCTCAAATATTATAATATTTTCTTAGTTTATTGCTGTCAATTGCTTTTTGTCGCAAACGAACGACACCCTTGAGAAATTCACTCATTTCATTTTTAATATCCAAAGCAGGGGGACATAAACTTATGAAGCGTGAAGGCCAAACGCCGTAAAGCATCACATGCAAGGTCGCGACGAAGACGGCGAGAGGTCCTACAGTTTGAGTCCCGACGGTGGCCGTATTGTTGGCACTAGTTGAATCGGTAAGATCGAATTCAACTACTGCTTGGTAGATAATTCTAGCATCCGTTAGCCCAGGTGATAGATTTCCTGGTTCCCCCGATGAGTGCCATGTAAATGTGGGAACAATGCCACAACAGACAAGCCAAGGATCAAGCGTGACCTTTTGTACCTCATTAGTCTCCCTTCTTATATCTTAAAAAACACACTTTTTCTTACATGCACTACGCCACCATGTGTGTTGGAAAGCCACATAGGGGCTTAGTTTATACCGCCTGGCACGGTATCTTGCTAGTGAGATGGTACTGGGAAGAGAAAACCTCGCAAACCCACCTGTAGGATGTCGTCGGACCTCGCGATTTCCTGTAGCAGAAAAATAACGTCAACTTCCAGGATATACTATGAACAACACTTACGGGACTATAGCATTGACGTGACCGAAACACTAAATAATCAAATAATAGAATGTTGAGCCTGGTGCGTGTTGTTGCGTTTAATTTATGCATTAATGCGTTTGTTGTCGGCGAGCCGCTGAATACCCTACACCCAGCGGGGGCCGCGAGTTATGCACAGCTGATCCAAAGGCGACGCCGTTGCGGTTCAACGGCCAGCGCGCGCGCCCGCCCTCGCACCTGTTGCGTGTGGGCCCGCGCATCTCGAATTCTGTCGCCCGCGCACCGCCCAGTCAGTCACACGGCATGGTGGGAGGAGGGGGGCTGCGGCGGCGGGGCGGGCGGGGAGCGGAGGGGGAGGCGCCCGGGCGTGACCGGGGCGCGACACGCGCGTGACGAGGGCACTGAAGAAGAAGACGACGACTCTCGCCCAGCCACACACGCCGCGCCCAGCTCGCTTTCCTCGCGTGCGCTTCCAGGAAGCATCTGGGCGAGAGGAGGCAGCTCTTGTCAGTTCTGGCCTGTACTATGACCGAAAGGAATGAATAAGAAAACGTGCGCCAGGAAAGTCTGACCGCACTGACACGGATTAGGGGCTCCTACTATAAATTGTCTTTAAGTTCGCAGTCAACCGGATCACTGGGAAACAAGTGAAGGAGACCTCACTTCCAGCATCTGTTACGATTGCGGAAAAAGCAATTTACGTTACATTTTGTTGAAAACTGCACGTCGTGTCACCAACATAATGTCTCTTGCCAGTTCTCACACTGATGCCACTGCGTAGAGACTATTCTGGCGCACTGATATCCAGAGGTATAAATCCAGAAGGTTCGCAAGATTACTCACTGAAAATTATAAGTCACTTCATGCTGTCTCAGAATAAGTGATACCAACTTGAAGAGCATGCAGAGGTGCCGAAAAATATCACTTTTTGCCAATGAAGACATTAGTAGGAAATTCCATGTTAACAGAGTTATGTGCATTTATGTACATTAACTTCACTATTGTTCGTGATTGTTAGGCAACTGACATTTTGACGATAGTGAAAGCAAAGATGAGCTTAATAGAAAATCGGATTTTGTTGTAATATCCACGAAAACGTAGAACCCATCTTTAACATTTCTCCTACGACTCAATAGTTCACTAATAAAAATTCTAGAATGAGGCAGATTATCGGAATGCTCTCTCTCGTTTCCCTCGTGTATCATTTGATTTGCGTCTCATTAACATTATGGATTCAGCCGTCTTGAGGGTGAAGTGTCAGCCGAGTCTTCCGATTAGGCACTTCGTCATTCTTTTGTCATATTCTACTGCATAAAACCCGTCACTTATAAAAACAAACACCCTGAAGAACTGCTCTTTTCGGTAGTTTTCCATCATTTCTCCGATCAATACCAGGTAGATACCGTAGCATTAATCTAACAAACCGGCCATGGATGATCTTTCCTTCTTCTTCCCTTTCCTATCATTTATCCTCTCTCACAAACACACATAATACACACACACACTGACCTGACACGTACTACTCTATCATGCATGTCAGGAGACCAGTCGGGAACTTCGAGCTTTTTCCTGCAGGGGCGGTGTCCCGCTGAGATACCAATCATATCACCCCGGAGGATCACCACCTCCGAGGTAAAACATTTACTACATTAATGACAATAACAGTTGACGTCCCGGAAATATCAATTAATCAATCAGTCAATCAATTAATTCAAGGTTGAAGGAAATATTTCTAAAATATGGATATTTGGTACATTGAAATTGAATTTTTAATTAACAACAACAACAACAATAATAATAATAATAATAATAATAATAATAATAATAATAATAATAATAATAATAATAATAATAATAATAATAATAGTCGGCCCCGTGGCGGTTGCGGCAGCCGTCGTCTGTGCCAAGGAGGCTGCAGGTTCGGGTCCTGCGTAGACATGGTCGTATTTGTGATTGTCCCTTCACCTATCATCATCATCCTTTCATCTCATAATTTACACTTCAAGGCGTAACAACCTTGTTGTAATCCAAGGATACAGCTGAAAAGCTGATCCTGGAAGAATTACACACGTTAATGGTGAAGCGTTGTCAGTAATGGCCTATACGCTAATAATTATAATAATAATAATGATAATAATAATAATATTATTAATAATAATAATAATAATAATAATAATAATAATAATAATAATGTATTTTATATGAGTGTACATTTATTCAGATTTGTAACATTTTAGAGGGGGTCAAACTGTACATAAGCAACTCGACGGGCAAAAATAGGGACCATCCCGGCAAAAGTCTTAAGGAATTTGGTAATCCCAGAAATACCACAATTGTGTTGGCGGCTTAGGGCCGAAACTTACCGGTACATAGAAGTGGAAGAGAAAGGAAGAATGAGCGGAAGGGTATAAAAATAAGAAGAAATCCGAAGGAGGAAGAATAAGTAAGAGAGCATACGAGGGGAAAAGCTGTAGAGTTATGGAAATACCGCCTCTGAAAGGCCCCGCATGATAGAGAGATTAGAGTTTACTTCTCCAATCACTTTAAGGCAATCGTGCTATATTCTTCATGAGCACTGTGAGTAGTGAAAAACTTACAATATGTCCCCTACCTAGGAAAAAGACTTGCATTGAATTATTAGGCTTAAGGTCAGCGTAAAATGTCATGCTGGAGGTTAAACGTATAGTTTGGAGTACTATTATAAATTCCTAGAAAAATTCTACTATTCGCTTAACAAATTGCATGGAGTCATTCGTAGACAAGGTCATGTCACAACCATCATGTATCTTAAGTGATTTAGTGCGCATTCATGCCATATTCCGTGTCTTTCCATTATTCATTTTCTACTTGTAGAACGTTTTTACTTAAAGTTTCCATTACATGACCTCAAACCACAATGAAAGAAAAAATACCGTTTTAGCAGAAAGTCGTTGGACGGTCATTGAAAAATAATGTTGTTAAACAGAACAAAGCGAAATATATATTTTAAGCAACAAATGATAATTAAAAATAATTTAGTAAAAAAACTTGTAATTTTTCTTCGAAAATCTGATGGATTTGCTTCAAGTGTGCTTGCATTATCTGACATTGAACCTTCATGCGCATGCGTGAAATTTTTCCCGACTGTCGACAGCGTCTGTAGTTGGCAAGCAGCATTTGAGTGAGGACGTGTAAAGCTCTCGTCGATTTTTCATTGATGGACGGAGAAACACCACTTCGTGTTGAAGTCTCACAGGACATGCTGGACTCCACAAACAGAGACTCCGACTTCATGAACAGGTGACGAGTCCTAGGTGTACGGGGATGACCCGGAAACCAAATTCCAGTCTTCGCAGTGGAAGCATTCCACGTCACCAAGATCAAAGAAGGCCGGCCAAGTACGCAGCAACGTGTAAGTGTTGCTGACCGCTTTCATTGACTCTCGAAGTGAGGTACACTACGAGTACGCCCCACAAACAATCACCAACGAGTACTTCACAGATGACCTACGATGCTGGACACCGGAGTTGTGGTCAACTGGAAATTGGAGCTTCCATCATGACAAAACGACAAAGCTCTAGGACATTCCTGTCTCTTGATTCACAAGTTTGTCTCTTGATTCAAAACCTGACTCCTATAGTTCACCAGTCTCCGTACCCTCCTGATATTCCCCCCAGTGTCTTTCTGGTTGTTCCCGAAACTCCAGAGTCCATTGAAGGAACAAGAGAGGACATTACGGCAGGAACGTCAGCCGAGCTAAACTCCATTCCGCAAGAGGATTTCTCGGAATGCTTCCGATTTCGGCATCTCTGGGGGAAGTGTGTGGAGTCCCAAGGATACTACTTTGAAGGTGATTAGGTTTCGAACTATCCAGGTTTGCCAATTTGTTCCCGGTCACACGGAGTGGACAGACCTCGTTTATGGGACACTATGACTGAAAGGGTTTATATAATTTGGCTGTGGTGCTTTACATTTTATCATGTGTCTTAATTTGTCCAAGTGTCCACATCATTGATTGTTTAGCATCTTATCTCCATGAAAAATCTGAACATTTTTACAAATACGAACATAAATATATAACTGCCCTGAAGCTGAAGTTGTGAAGATGAATAACATCCGATTGAAAAGACGTTTCACGATTATTTATAAACAGTATGTAAACAATATTTTCTTCATTTCATTGCGAATCAATCAATCATATCGAAATGTTTACATGAATATGATATATAAAAGGGGATGCAATACAATACTTCATGTATTTCGTGCACTAAAAACATTTGGATTAAGCCCATCGTGTCTGCGCTCAAGAAACTCTCATTCGTTCTGTTTATATATTTTATCTCTTATTCCCAGCTAAAATATCACGTGACATTTTCGTAGTGATTATCTTTTTTCCCTATTTCCAGTTGTCATATGTCATACTTGTAGTTCCAGCACCTTGTTCAAAACACGGAAAACACTGGTATTTACAAACTTGAAGTTAAAATATAAGGATATAAATTGCATTTGTGAAGCATCCCAAGAGGAGAATTTGCCCAGTTTCTCACAGACGCGAGTTGCAGATGACTTCTTTCCTCCGTCGTTTTCCCCTGTGCGTGTGTGTGGTCTGTGTGCGCTTTCGCTCTGCCAGTTGCAACGGATGCTTGGGGCGGCGCCCGTGCGCACGCGCTCGCGCTGTGCGGATGACAGGTGCCGCCGCGCGCCTCAGCCCACGTGCCGTGAATCAGACTGAGTCAGGCGGGCGCGTCGCCCCGCCCCACTCCGCCTCATTCCGTCCCGCTCACCATGCCACACTCACCTCGGCCTGCTAATCTCGTCCGGCTCACCACGACCCACTCACCCCGACCCGCTCACCCCGACCCGCGCACCCCGACCCGCTCACCCCGTTCCGCTCACACCATCCCACTCACCCCGTCTCGCTGACCCCGTTTCACTCACCCCGTTTCACTCACCCCGACCCGCTCACCCCGACCCGCTCACCCCATCCCGCTCACCCCGTTTCGCTCACCCCGTTTCGCTCGCCCCGTTTCACCTCGCCCCGCTCACCCCGTTCCGCTTACCTCGTCCCACTCACCTCGTTCCGCTCAGCCCGTTCCGCTCACCTCGTCCCGGTCACCCCGTTCCGCTCACCCCGTTCCGCTCACCCCGTCCCGGTCACCCCGTTCCGCTCGCCGTGCTTTCGCCCGCGGGTTGCTATCAAAGATTGCCCCCCGCCCACCCTTATTTCTCCTGCTCATCTCTGTTGATTCACTGATTAATTCGTGTTTCCGGGTGCGTTAAATGCTATGGTTATTAGGGCCCAAAAAGCAAACTGCATGTTTTGTCCCTGGCTGGCGGTTTTCCACCCTCGCTGGAACGTACGAATGGGCACCAATCTACATGTCCTCTTGCGGGGTCTTTCACTTCCAGGTATATCCAACGGTGCACTGTTCCAACATGGAGAGGCTCTAAATCCTCGTCTGGTCTCTCGAGATGTGTGGTAGTAAAGGGCATGTAAATGGGCGTAAGTAAAGGGTGATAATAGGTCAAGGAAGAAGAAAGAAAGATCGCGCCCTGCCCGCGACCTTTGTGTTAAGGTGTTGCTCCGGCTTTCGCCTGATAGTGATAAGGGAAACCATGGAAAACTCCCGACTAGAGCAGTCGGCCGCTAGGAATTTCCCCAGTCAGCAGATGAATTCGATTTAGCTATCTAGTGAGTGACAAAATATCGTCACCAGTCTGGGATCCATTCCCACAGCTATCCTCTCAGGGACACTGCAGCGTTTGTTCCCTGAGCCATCTCAGCTAGTGAGAAATTTTGATCTTCTATTGCTCAAAGCTCTGATCGCTACACCTTACCTTTTCTTTATTTCTCCGCATTATCTTTTTCTTTCTCACCGATCACCATCGTTCCAGTCTTCCCATTTTCCCTCGAAGTCACAAACGTTTGGAAATTTTTTATCATATCATTATTCATATCTAATCAAAAGTCGTGAAGTACAAACAAATTGTGGTTTAAAATTATACGTTCCTTTTCATTTAGAAAACCTGCGATCTTTAACAACGCAGAACCGTTAAATTTATAATACGATATTGTATAGATCTTTTAATTGTTTTGGTTATCTCTCACGGCATTAAAGGTATCAGCAATATATAATTTAAAAAACATATTACTATACTATTAAATCGTGTAATAATTTATATCAGTGCAAAAATTGTTCCTATCTCCGAGTTAAATTACTTAAAAACGGTGTGACACATCAGAAAAAATATTTCAGCCAGTTTCATTGAAGTTGATTTTTTTTCTTCTTTGTAATTTATCTTTGAAGGGAAACGAATGTCTTTGTTTTTATCTTTGAAGGAAGAAACGAATGTCTCTCAACACTTCATTGTGCATTCTGAAAATTAATGACCATATTAAATTATGTGACTTTGTGGGCTTGGCGTCTGCCAGCAGATCGTCGAGTGTTCATCATTATCACACTGAGATCACTTTCAGATCTTCAGTCACCTCTTGATCGCTTATTTTTTCTTTCAGAAAACTCAGACAACCATCTTCATATATTTTTTCCCACCTCACCATCGGTCCCAAAACAACTACGTCTTATTTATTCACCCTTCACCCCCCAACACTTCATCAATCTCATGCAAAACAAAACCTATGAGTATACACTCTTGGGTTAACCTCTACTTCTTTCCTCATTCTCCGGCACCCGGTGTCGCCTACTACGGCTAAACGGCCTCTGACCCAAAGGGTCGCCAAGAATTTACCAATCGGCAGTCATCTGCTTCCTATGCTTCCTCCTCCTGCTCCACTCCTGTGCCAGGGCGTAATTAATTCAAGCGCAACCGTTGTTTTCGTGAGTCGATGCGGAGGCGACCACGCACCGCTTAAATCGTGGCCTTGCTTCAGCCAGCCTGCCAAAGATTGAGGCGCGTGAGTAATGACACACGTCCTGTAATGTTGGGATGGGCGTTTATCATGGAGGGCCGCAGAGGTTTTTAGTGCCCACATAAGAGGGAAAACTTGGAAAAATTAAATATTTTTTGTTTGATTACTTTTATTTTACAGTTACATGTCGAACGTATTGAAGGTATTTTAAATGTTATACCGAAAAAAAAGAACAGTTGGAGTATACCAAATCCATGATACTGTAACAAGGAAACTTGTGACAGTATCATGGATCTGGTATATTCCAACGGTTCTTTTACATCTGATTTAATTTAAATACAGATAAACGAAAAGACAAAATGTGGAAATAAGATCTGATTCAAACAACATGTTGATTCAGATCAACACTTCTACACACCACCATTAGGTACAATAAAAAACATGGCGGCCCCCTAGTTCAGCGAGCATCCACCCAGAGCGCTGAAACAGTAGGGTCAGCCATTCTATGTAGTATATTGTAGCTCGTTGGCTCGGTGGCTATGTGGCTCGTTGCCAGTGCCATATCAAAAGCTGGACCGCTTCACTTATTTTCCAGTGGTCTTCTTGCTATCAAGAAAGATGTAATATTTAATATAATACCCTGATTCGGCTTGGGGCGGAGTATCTTTCTTGGCGCACTGTACATTTCGAGCAACATACGGCGACATTTTCTCTTATGAAACTTACTATTTTATTTTATAATGATAGTTCCAAGTAAGAAAAATTTTAGCCATGAAAAATAAATGTCAAGGTGACGTGTTTTTATCTTTAAAATGCTAATTTAGCCATCGAGATTCTAGGAATAATTGACATTCTGTTAGAAGAATTCTAGGTATAATGCATTTTACTTAACAGTTATCATAACATTTATTTGTGACTGGACATGAATTGACAAACTACTCAAAAGAAAACTTTTCGTCCTTGTTACTTTTGTTAAGTTGTTATTGTTCATGAATTTATTTTCAACTTACTGTTTTCACTTTTCATTAATGCTAACTTGTCTTAAGTATTAGAAAGGCAAAAAATGTGTGAATAAAGAATATACAAGTTGGAATATAAAATATTAGACATGAGTATTTTCAGTGTTATTAGTAGGATTATTTTGTTGACCTTGATGTGTGAGGTATTATAAATGAGTACTCACACTTACAGTGACGTGATTCTTTCAAATCAGAAAAAAATATGCTTCATTAGCCAATTATTTATTTATTATCCTTAATGATAGGAGGCATCACCACTTTCACCTCCTCAAAATAAAATAATCAAACAGATTCTCATATCAAGTTTTTGTATAATGCACGTTTTCTCATAGCGCAGCTGTCATTCAATAAGAATAATACTTCAACTAATCTAATATGACACATGCAAATATGTTTTTTAACAAATTCCTGTTGTTAAGTTTCTGAAGAACGAATCATGACACCAAGAATTAATTACAAATGATATTACCAGCAGACTACATAAAAAATTCAGTGTGCCTGCTCAAAGTCTCATGTTCTTTCATGAAGAGTCTAAGACTCTTTCACTCTTGTGCTAGTTGACTAATGAAATAGGTCGTTTAATTATGTCGTTAAATTTAACTTCGTAAGTGTCCAGAGAGCCCTGTTTACTGATAGTTCGTACAGATTTATCACTGAAGAGATTCAACTCCTGACTATTTCGTATACATATTCACAGTTCAATATCCACAATAATCAATTCCATATGTTTCTTCAAATAGTGATGCTCGAACTGAAGGGAATATCTTGCTAATAATTTAATCACTTCCACCTGAAGTTCATCTGTTGCAGAAATGTTTGCCCTTAGTCTTGGTTCACGTCGGCTTATCATTGTGTATGTGCTCCATCTGACATTAATTTTTTTCCCTTCTGATATAGTTGTTGTGAGAATTAGTTCGTCGTGTATCTCCCTCTCTTGATTACAACTCTTACGACGACTACAAAATTTCACGTAAACTCGATGTGTATTCGACAACCCCGTACAGTACCCTGTAGTGAGTAGAACAGAACTGAACTTGCACGTGAATTACATGTGAAATCAAGAAGAATTTGGTTTAAAAAATCACCCATTGTTTATGCCACCCAAATGTTTAAAAAAATAATACACTGTAATATGTTTTCTATGTTTTGAAGGAAATCGTTTAATCATTCAAAGTCTGCGGACGAGTTTATCAAATTTTAATAAAATGAAAGTGTCGTGTGTCCCGAGTTGTAAAGTTCGTGGGTCCAGCGTGAGAGGGTAGTTTAAAAATAATCAGAAAATGAATTCTATTATAGTCTTAAATATGCCTTTAACTAGAAACCGGATGGGGCGAACTTACGATTGGAACTAAATAGCTTGGTGTGACAACGCTTCTGCTTGGATAGAAATTCCGGCTGCAGAACGGTTGTGGAACGGCGTGTCCTCTGATCAACATCAAAAGGAAACCGGATTAGTTCCTCAAACAACCGTCTATTTCATTCTATTTTGATTTTTGTTTATTGGTAAGAAGACACATTAGTACAGCACACATTAGTACAGGACAAGATTAGTACATCAGTACCTTTCCATACATCATTTTTAATGTCTGACTATTAACTTAGTAAAATTAGTATTAAGTTATTGTAGAATATAAAACACTTCAATCACTTAGTACTAATTCTAACTACATATGGTTAAGGAAGCTGATAAGGCGACTTACTTATTCTCCAGCCGGGGCTGAATTTTCAAAATTGCTTCTTTCGACAACAAACCTTTAATTTTTTCAGGGAATCTTTTTACAATACTTGTCTGGGAAATCGTTTGAGCGAAGGTAAATTGAGATAGATGTTCGATTTGGTTGATACATGAATAGAAATGCATGAATGTAAAATGTAAACTCGATACAAAATACGAGACTTTTGTTATTTTTCAGAGGTATTTATTTTGGATGGTTTGGATATTGTTCAAAGCACTTAACCTGATAAGGCACGCATATGTCATAATTGGTCGGCAATGTGTGAAAATAACTATTGTATTGTTCAGAGATATTTTAATATTGAAGTAAATTGGCGTGTTGAAGGATGTTTTTTGTAGCGTGGAGCGTTTTTTGTAGGTTTTGTATTGCAACTTCGTATACAGATTGAGACTTTGGTATTTGATGTTATATTGGGATAAAGGAATTAATTAGATACTGATTTGAAGGGGAGAGATAAAAATTGATAGAGGGTGAAATTTAATGCATTTGATTTTGAAGCATTGAACCTAAGTTTCCTTTTTAACGACCTCTCTTCCTCATTTCGCAACGCGCAGACGAGACAACCATTCCGCGAGGAGAGAATATTACCAAGATCAGAGCGAGCCTGGTAAATTGTAGTAGCTTAGAGAAACAAAAATAAGCTGGTCACAGAATTGGGTGAAATTGTAGAGGGAGAGAGGGAGGGAGAGAGAGGGGTAGAGAGGGGTAGAGAGGGAGAGGGGGAGAGAGGGGGAGAGAGAGAGGGAGAGAGAGAGGGAGAGAGGGAGGGAGAGAGAGGGGTAGAGAGGGAGAGAGGGAGGGAGAGAGAGGGAGGGAGAGAGAGGGGTAGAGAGGGAGAGAGAGAGGGAGAGGGAGAGGGAGAGAGAGAGGGAGAGAGAGGGAGAGAGTAACTTTTTTGTAACCTAAAGAGTTGATATTTTAAATTTTTGTTATTCAATCTCTTGGTATAGGACGTGGACATTGTCAAGATACGACATTTTTGTATTTAAAGGCAAGTAAATTAAACCAGCATTGATTAGAACGATAGTAAATTGTATAGTTAGTAAATTAACTGTATTTTAATGATAACTCTCTCGCCATTCAAACCGGATCGTGCGAAAGTTTGCAATTGTTTGAAGTTCTTTCATTCAGGTAGTGAATTTCAGTAGAGAGAGTTCACTGAGTCTGTGTTATGGCAATTAGTATTTAGGGAGTTGTAGACAGAAATACAGTGTAAATATTTAATTGTATGTGTTTGTGCAGATTGTGACATTGGATTTACATTTGTTGTTTTTGTCATTGTCGGCAGGTCGGTCGACCGCGTTCAGAAATGCATTTACATCTGACGCAAAGGAGCTTATGCTAATTTCGTAATTTATTGTTCAGAGTGCGCTCTGCTCACTAGGAAGTCCGCCGTAATAACCGTTATTAGCCTGACGTAAGGCACACACGAGTCGACAGCCGTGTAAGCGCGGGGCGGCGAGAAGGGCGCCGCGAGTGGGAGGAGCCCCGGGCGCGGGGGCGCGACCAGCGAACGGAGCGCAATGGCTGAGAGGCGCTGAGAAAGCGGGCAAGGAAGAAACGGAGGAAAGGGAGGCTGACGTAATGAAAGAGAAAAGATGGGTACTTGGAAATGTCTGTGTAGTAGTTTCCCATATAAAGTGAAAAGATGGGTACTTGAAAATGTCTTAGTGTTAGTATTGAAGTGTCCGTAGAACGTTCTGTGAGATACATTCTTTGGTAATATTTTTCTACATGATGACAATCCCTGTATGTGAATAAACCTATGAAAACGTATAAACTATAAATAATATTGTCCTCGTTCAAAGTAAGCGTGATATCAATTGTAAGGGCAGGGTTGGAGATAGACCAAAACTATAATTGTGTACTTTTTCTAGGTTTACACTTAAAGACATTCTTAACTAATAACTATAACCAATAAAAAATTCAATAAATGCATAGTGAGATCTTCATTCAGAGGAATTATAAGAAATACCTTATAGGAAGAAAAAGTAAAACTTCAGGGAGATGTACTCTAAATATTCTGTATTATATTTTTCAGAAAGTATTTGAGAGAAAAGGGTGCAGATCTCTTTAAGTAAAATTATATGCACGTTACAGTTATAGTTATATGCACGTATAATTACAAATTATAATTATATTGTAAATATTGAATGACTCTACGTATAAAGGTATGACTCTACGCAAAACCGACCCTGAGCTTAAAACAATCACTGGTATTTCACACTATCTAGCAACAAATTTCAATTGTTACAATTATTAAAAGTTTGCTGTTAAATGACGCAACAGAGCTTCATTTCTATGAAAAATGTGTTGTATATCACACTGAATTTCATCTTGATTCCATTCAGATTGATTTTTATTCTTTGATTTTGATACATAAATATAGTAAGAAATACGTAAAAGGCAGAGGAGAATCACATTAGTCTCTTCAGAAAAATAAAAGTTATCTCGAATTGATGGCAATAAATTGAAATGAATAGAAGATCAATTTTAAATCAGAGATAAATATTTCTTTTAAATAATAAAATACTCAAATGGTGATTTTTTTATTGGGTTGGTAATGTACGGAATATAGAATCCAACAGCCAAATAAACTAATTTAAAATCATCACTCGAATTTTACTAAAATTATGACATCGTAGATTCAGACAAGGTCTTGTTAGATTCGAGATATTCAAATTAGAAATATTAATAAAGTATGCCCTTCGAACACCACTCACACACACACCAGCCTAGGGGCATGCGTGCATACCCGTAGAAAATCAAATCTAACACAATACTGTGATCAAACTCATTTAGTTCTTCCAGAACGACCTAAGTTAGTAGTGTAATTTTCAGGAATGTATAAATGTTGGAACGCTCTGAAACCACTCCGCGCCATTGGGAGTCTGTTGTATTGTTTTTATGAATCTTTGGTACTGATTTTTTTGGGGGGGAGGAAGTCTTTTGTGCTATTTATTTGGGTGTCTGTGATACTTCTTTTTGGGAGTCGGTAGTACTGCTATTTGGGAGTCTGTGGTACTGGTTTTTGGGAGTCTGTGGTACTGGTTTTTGGGAGTCTGTGGTACTGGTTTTTGGGAGTCTGTGTTACTGATTTTGGGGAGTCTGTGGTACTGGTTTTGGGGAGTCTGTGGTACTGGTTTTGGGGAGTCTGTGGTACTGGTTTTGGGGAGTCTGTGGTACTGGTTTTGGGGAGTCTGTGGTACTGGTTTTGGGGAGTCTGTGGTACTGGTTTTGGGGAGTCTGTGGTACTGGTTTTTGGGAGTCTGTGGTACTGGTTTTGGGGAGTCTGTGGTACTGGTTTTGGGGAGTCTGTGGTACTGGTTTTGGGGAGTCTGTGGTACTGGTTTTGGGGAGTCTGTGGTACTGGTTTTGGGGAGTCTGTGGTACTGGTTTTGGGGAGTCTGTGGTACTGGTTTTGGGGAGTCTGTGGTACTGGTTTTGGGGAGTCTGTGGTACTGGTTTTGGGGAGTCTGTGGTACTGGTTTTGGGGAGTCTGTTGTACTGATTTTTGGGGTTTACAATCTATTAAAAAATCAAACTTTATGGTTGTGGAAAAATTACGATTGCACCACTGGTTCATTTCTGAAATTGGCTGTGACTTACATCAGGCGGATAGAGGAGCGCAGGGAGGCGTGAGACCGAGCGTAAGTCCCCGTGGCTGCGAGGACTTAGCACCACGTCGCGGGGCGAGGCCGTCACGGCGAACCGGTGTGGATTTTTCCGCGGATTTTCATAATTTAAGTGCGCCGCGTGCAATTCGACGCGGCGCTGCGCAGACGCAGGCGTGGTGCGCGCGAGTGCGGGTGCGGGCGAGGGCGCGGGCGCGGGCGCGGGCGACGCGCGCGTGGCAACCGGAGGCTTCCTGGAGGTCGTAAAGCATTCGCTGCGCTGGGCGACGCGGCGTGCGTCGTCTTGGCCTGCTCTCCCCGCGTGAGGCACGCGGACGAGAAGCAGGCGACATTGGGTGAGGATGCGCGGAGCGTTAAGTGAGATTGGCAGTCCCATGTTACCCATGTTAAATTCTTAGTATTGATGACCCGTTACCTCGGAGATACTAATTCAAAATGTTTACTGATATCATCTGTACTATTTTTATTGTATTGATGTAGATTGAAAAGAACTGCTTTGCAGCACACTGAAATATATTAAGTTTCAAACTTCAATGTTTTTTCAAAAATTGAATGAAAAAATTGTTAGTAAAATTGAAACAAATAATGCTAACTTCCCCAAAGGATATCCACAGCTTTACATTGTGTAGAATTGTAATCTATAAAGGTTCCATTAAAACAGGGTCAATAGTTCATGAGAAAGCGGAGCATTTACAACGAAAAACTGTGTTCTGAGAAAAACGTTCTTAAGGTTTTTAGTAGAAATTACCCATCATATTTCTTGAATTATTTCACTTAAAACGACCTGCTCCATATTTTGAATTATGCACATTATTTATGATACTGTTTTCTCTTCTTTGTGTGGCTTTTTTTTTGTCATTTTCTCAACTGATCTTTGCTCGAGAAGGGGCTTGACTGAATCACTTGTGGAGTTAAGATTTTCATTACTAAATGTATTTTCCGCATTGCACGCAGTGTTAACCACAACAGTCTTCACAATTGAATCTCTTTCCTTTGTTCACAATATTTTTAAAATACCTTTCGGTTTTGTCATTCAAATCTAAATAGTTGACATTTCTTTCATACAAGAAGTTCTTCCACCGTTTACCTCAAGACAGGAGAAAAAACACTTACCTTAAAAAAAGGAAGAACAACACTCCTGACAAATTTCATAAATAAACAAGATAACCAAAGATAAAACTACGAAAACTACGGTCTTTGAGAGTAAATAGATTTAGAAGTACTATGTTTATGTGGAACTATGGAACGTCTAAACGTCAGCCGGTTTTGCTAGTGCACATTCAAAACGCAGTAAAATGAACAAATAACAACACTTTTTCAATAAATATGGGTTGAAAATTTCCAGAGAAGTCTAGAGACAGTTTTAAAATTAAAAAACAAAATTGGATACTTTTCTCATTTTTCAGAATTATGGAATCTCTCCTTAGACAGCGTAGGTCGCGATATAGACTCGAAGGCCACGGATGTAGGCGGATTCAAAAATGTTCTTTGGAAGCCTGACAATGTTTTCGGTGAAGTGTGTTTATGTGAGTAAAATCATTGAGAAAGCACCATATTCCTTAAGTCTATGAAATTGATCCAACTTCTTGAACGTCAGCGTCATCATCATCATCATCAACAACAACAACAACAACAACGTTAAAGTGTAGCTGGAATCCTGTTCCCAAATGTTAGCCACAAATATTTTGTAATATGACAGTAACGTATTGTAATCAAGAAGTCGCTAATGAGTTTATTGTTAAAAAGTCACTTAAAATAATATTTTAAAAAATAATTAATTTTTTCATGCGTGTTTCTTCAAATAGCTTTTTTTGTAGAGTTGCCACAAATCTATTTGGTCGCCAACCAAGAATTACTTTGAGTAGAAAAAAACCATTCCAATGTTTTCTCAGACCCGTCTTTTAAAATTGAAATTCTTTTACATGCTGTAAGTTAGAGATTGATGGTATACTTTCTTGCTTTCTGAAGGATGGCATGCAAATAAATATTTTTTTGCTCGTACGACTTAGAATGAGTTTGAACTCGTGAACGTCTATATTATAAATGCGCTAAAATGTTAAACGTTACACCAACTGAAGAAAAATTTAATTTCCATCCTTTAATGTGGTTGTGATATTAATTGTAAAAAATTGAGATTTTTAGATAGATAGATGAGCTAATGCTCGGTGGCAAACAAGAAATAGTTGTTTATTTTCTAATTATAAATCTTATTTAAATATACTTGTAATGAAACATCATCAATTTTATTATTATTATTATTATTATTATTATTATTATTATTATTATTATTATTATTATTATTAAGTTTCTATTTTTGTCTGCGTTCCAATCCTGAAAAAAAGCAAAACCCTCCTAACAAGAGAGTGGGTGTGGTCGTGACGGAGATGGTTGCATCGGCTACTGCGGCCGGTGTCCATCATCTGCTTCCGAGACGAACTGTGTCTATGTTGTCTGACGTGCCTGACAAAAATATTGATACCTTCTTCAAATCTACAACTAAGAATTCGTTCACATGAATTCACATATTCACATACGTTTAAATAATTAAACGTTCTTTCCTGGCCATATTTCGTTCTTATTTATCTCCTTGTACAACTTTTTTCTTATGCAATTAGTGATTGATTTATTGCTAGTGATTCCGGACGCTTTAACTAACAGGGTAATTAGTCCCGTAAGTGTAGTGTATATTTAGTCGGGAGGAGGTGGTGGTGGTGGTGGTAGTGGTCTCTTTCCCCAACCAAGTATCACCCACCTGCGGGGCGCCTCCCCAGCCGAGACAAGCTCTAAGCTCCCGACCGGTCTTCAAGCATGTGTGCTTGTGTAGTGCTTGTTAGTGTAAGTGTGTGTATGTAAAGGGGTAGGATAGCACAAGGAAGAGGTAGGAAAGATTGCGCGCTGTTCGTGGCCCGTTTGTTAGGGTACTGCTCCGGCATACGTCTGGTGTTAATCGAAGTAACCACGGAAAACTATTGATCAGAACAGCTGGCCGCTAGAAATTTCTTCCATACAGCGACTGACTTCGACCTGGCTGACAAGCTAATGTCGAAAATACTGCCACCGTCGGGAGTCGAAACTAGGACCTCAGAAGGACTACAGTGACATCTGTGGATGTCCTGAGTCATCTCTACCGGTTAAGCAACTAATGTTAGTGTATCGTTTTTCGAATTCTCTTTATTTTACATCACCAAACAATAATATTAATTGCTCTGTGTTTAATAAACGTAACTGCATAAGAATGAAACAAGATTAAATTGCTTTGACAAGTTGATGATGGCTCAAACTGTCATCATTTTTAAGAATTGCAATAATAATTTTATATCCGAAAGTAGGTCCACTCCCGTACGAATCAACAATAATGGTACTGCTTGTCATGTATAAACGATATGTTAACGGGAAGAGTTATTCGTATATTTACATTTATGTGGCAGGTCATTCCATTAGTCAAAATTAGAATTCCCAATAATTCTGATTTCAAATGAAAAAAGGGAAAATATGATGCTCCTACGACATCCATACATCCGCTCCTTCGTACATCCGTGGATATTGACCCACCTGACCAAAAGTACAGCTGGGTTGCAGCAACTAATTGAGATCGTGCTCTTACAACACAAAATATAGACAAGAAAATAAATTAAGTTTTACTGAAATGGTAAGGCATAAATTAACAAACTCATTCTAAAACAAATTATAACCAAGTCCGTTGACTGTAAGAGTGTTAACTTGTTCCGTTTATTATAACAGATTGAAAATGGTCAAAAATAAAACTTGCTTGTATGAACAATCTTCGTTCCTTTCCAAAGGACGTGCAAACAAATTGTCTAGCTGTTTGCATGCGAACATTCACACAATTAAAAAAACATGCTTTGTGCAGCACTCTAAACATATTCTGTATCCATATCAAGAGGTCACATGACCAACAACTTCGGCACAGCAATAAGCGGCACTCAAAATTTTGTGCGAGCTACTTTCAACTTTTGTCCTTGAGTTCTTCGTTTCATCTCCTTAAATGGATAGGGGCTGAGTGGACTGTAATTATATTATGTTCAGGTTATTATGCCTCAATGATGCAAACACTCATACATTATGACCGCTACCACTGCCACCGACTACGTCATGTAGGTCGCTTTTGATTTAAATGAATTGTAATCGTCAATCAGAATTGTAAGGCTTGTGTAATAATGCTGCAAAATAAACAGGTAATTGAATGAACATTAATAACTAATTTATTCTTTTCTTTTCCTTCTTGTTATGCCATAAAAAACTTGCGAAATTCATACGGTTTCTTTAAACTAATTTATCGTTTCCATACCCAGAGAAGCCACTGAATGAATTATCACTGTAAGAATTGCAGAGAATTAAGGGATGAAAACATTTAAAGAGCAATCGATTTAAGTTAAAATGAAAATCATTCAAAAACACGTAACCCAGACAAGAATCGCACTCGAGGACGAATGTATCAAGTTGTGTGCCATCTTTTTATTTATGGTATAATTTTTATGTGGAATAATTGTATTTGAATATGTACGGTCTTTTGTAGCGCTGTTCGTAAATTAGAGGCATTTGCATACCCCAAATTACTTGAAATGCGGTTATTTTAACAAAAATTGTACAAAACGACTCATACGTTCAAAAAAATGTGTACGACCTTATTTGAAGATTTAATTTTTTAGAACAAAATTTCATTGGAGGAAAAAAACCTTTTCATCGATATTCTAGTTTTGCAATGTTAATTTTCTGATGAGTTATTCACAGAGATCACCGAACACGGGACCTGCACCATTTTAAAAGCGTACTTTGCTTTATTCCAGAAAAAAATTACAAATTTGGGGGTGATTTTGAAAAAAATATTATTTTCATTGCCTATATTTTACGCAGAATTACATGAAAACTACTCATATATTTTTAGAAGTTGTGGATAACCTTATTTATCTATATTTGAAGGACAGATTTCATTAAGAAGAATCTCTGTCTTCAATATTATAGTTGTAGGAAGACATCGAAAAAGGTTTTGCAATTTGCGAAAAGTTGCAACGTTGCAATTTTCAAAAGAGTTCAACGACCACCACTTATCAAGAGTTCAACATTACACTGTTCCCACAGAAATTTAATACAAACCCTTGGAGTTATTTTTGAAAAAAAAAATGGAAATATTGAAAATATGTTAAGTACTCCCAAAATCAAAATATCTGTTTCAAATTTATAGGGGCAATGTCAATTTTGGAGCAAATCATATGAATGGTTGAGGCGCTATAGTTGAACACAGGCGGGTGAACAGACGGGCATTCAGATGACGTTTTTCCGTAATCCAATTTTTCGATATGAAGAGCCCACTAAACGTGGATTCTGACTAAGCAATGTGTTAGAGGATGTGATTTACTGCATGTAGCAATTTATCCAGTTTTTTATATCAGATCTCTATAAGTCGAGATTTTTTGACAAAAAATCGACCTTTTCTGTTCTCAATACAACATAAGTACTTAGCGGCGAGAAAGTAGAAAGTAAAAATTACTTTCTCTCCCACAACAATTTTGAAGGATATATAACCCGAGGGTAATCTATCCAACCCATAATGTTGTGGCAAGCGATGTGTAGATAATTCACGTAGCCAAACATTTGCGTCCCGCGTGGCAGTTACCCGGCGGGGACGTGTCTGATGGCGGGAAACGAGGTGAGCCCTCGGCTTGCGGTTGCCGCGCCTATCCCACTCAGCCCTCCAGCGAACGGGCCTGGCAGACCCACCGTAGCGCGTCTTCAGTTGCCACATCCACCGCTGCGCTGCCCGCTTAAAATACAGCCCGCAGCTTCCGAAGCCATAAATCCTGGTTACGAGGTGCTTCCAGTTACGTCTGTCTCCTGCGTGACGGTTCTCTCTTGTCTCAAAAGAGACGAAAAGAATAACTTGGGCGGAATATGATTGAAGTCTCAGAGACGGGAACTGCCAGAGACAGGTTAGGCAAGGTAAAGAGAAAGAAAGAAAGAAACAAACGAACAAAAAACCTACCATCCAACAAGCAAGCAAATACTCAAAAGAAAAATGAACGAGATGGATCAATGGAGAACTAACGACTAATAAACGGCATTGAAGTAATAAAAATGCCTGTCCAAAGTTTTAGTGTGTTGCAAAAGGGTTTTACACAAAGATAGACATTGTAGATGAGGTGTTGAAAGTAAAAGAAGTCAGACAAACGTTTCTTCGAGAAGGAAAAGCGTGAGTTTTTAAAAAATTATACGCGCTGCTAGAATAAATTATACTATCGAACTCATGCGCATAACTAGGACTTCGCTTACCCAGAGAGGCGTGTATGCTCATGATTCTATATCGCGCATTCACACATACGCACACACACCTACTCTCATCATTCAATATATCAACAATCCTTCATGCGTCACCGAGAACGCGCATGTCACACGTCACACAGATACATACATTACGATCACATGACAATTGGACACAGGAGCGGATATAGCCGATCATTTTGGGGGAAGGCAAGATAGATTTTTATTAAATAAGAATCATACAAGTATGTATTTATTACATTGTACTTATTTTTTGTACTGTATGCATGATACTACACAATTTTATTGTTTAGTCATTTTAACACAAATATTTAAATAAATTTTGCCAAATAAAGGAAGGTAACAAACGAAAACTATAGGCCTTTTTTTGGGGGGGGGCTCCAAGCCCCCCCTCTGGATCCACAACTGATCGGACAATTATTCACTTGCGCTTGGTGTACATATAGCGCTTGTGTACTATTCGGTGACAATGAAGCGCATACTTTGCACAAAAATTTCACGGATGCTCATTTCTACATCAGTCATACGTGTATACATCACATATAAATGCATCTCTGAATGAAATCTCCCATCGTGCCGCACTTTACACGTCTTCTCGCCAATGTAAAACTCACCACATCAGACAAATCACCGCTCCGATTTAAGTCATACCACACCATACACAACTTTACACCAGCAAATGACCAGTTCATTAAATTGATGTATCATACAAGTTTAGTTTGATATCGAAGTCCACCCCTAACATTCAGGTGATTGTGATGATCATTTCCCGTATCACTTTCTGTATTACGTCGATGGAAAACTATCCACTAACCAAAACACAAACACATTCACACATACATAAAATATAGGAATACATACATGGACAGCGCATTCCATGTTTAGTCAGTGACATCACAGAGGAGGGAGACGCCTACACTGCATGTCGTTCCAAACGCATTAAATAGTTCGCATTAGGCTAGGGATTGTAATCGAAGTTCTCTGAACAGAAATACGCGAAGATTGCTTAACTACGCGTGCACAGTGTCTCCCTTTTCGATAATCTCGCTGATATTTTAATGGTGGTAGAATGTACAAGTATCTTGTGCAAACTCGGCATACTTTCTCTGTCTCTCTCTCCCTCTCTCTCTCTCTCTCTTTCACACACACACACACACACACACACACACACTTTCATACATAGACATACAATGGAAGCATGGGAATCTTTGTCCCCTTTTTTTTGTAATTTTACTCGATTTTATATTGGACCCCCCGGATACTTTGCTTCCACCACTTGATGTAGGTTCTCCAACCTCTCGTGCGTACAGAGAAATGCTTTGTGACAGCATCAAGCGAGCAAACGCCATGCTGCACGGGGCAGGCGGAGGCACTAAAGCGCGTTAGATCAGCGCAGTAATGGGCTCACCGGGTTGTGGCGGGATTAGGCTGATTAGTACAGGGCACGGGTGGGCCGGGCTGGGCCGAGAAGTGAAGGACTCGAGTGAGCTGAGCTGCTTTGGGAGGGCTGCGCTGGCCTGAGGTGGGCTGGACTGGGCTGGGCTGAGTTCAGTAGTGCAGGTCTCAGCTAGACTGGACTGAGTGGTGCAGGGCAGGGCAGAGCTAGGCTTGGCCAGGGGCGCGGCGGCGGTGGCGGCGGTGGCCTGGCCTGAGGTGGGCTAGGCTGGGCGGAGTTGAGTAGTGCAGCTAGGCTGGGCTGAGAGGTGCAGGGAAGGGCGGAGCTAGGCTTGGCCAGGGGCGCGGCAGTGGTGGCGGCGCTGGCCTAGCCTGAAGTGGGGTGGACTGGGTTGGGCTGATTTCAGTAGTGCAGGTCTCGGCTAGACTGGACTGAGTGGCGCAGGGCAGGGCAGAGCTAGGCTTGGCCAGGGGCGCGGCGGCGGTGGCGGCGGCGGCGGCGGCGGGCGCCCGGGGCGGGATGCGGTGGGAGCGCGTAACGCGGCCGATTGCGATCTAAACGGCCGCTAAGTGGACCGACGGGCCGGCCGGTCGAGCGGCGGCGGCGGCGCCCGGCGCCCGTTGCGTCGCACCCCGCCTCTCCCCTCCTTCCGTCCCCTCCTTCCCCCTCATCCCCTCGCCTCGCACGCCACGCCTCGCGCCGCTCCTTTTTTTGCGCCGGCCGCTCCTCTTCACGGTTTGGATGAACCGAGCGCAGAAAAAGTCAATATATTAAGTTGTACTAATACTGTGTTCCGCCGTGGCGTTCATCGTATCAAGCTGTCAGTCTGCCTTTTATGTGGTTTGGGAAGGCAGGAGATGGGCGTTGGTTGTGCGCGTTGCTTCGCTTTCTTTTATTGCGTTGTTGCTCGACTTGCAGCGCGACGTCAGTAAATAATTTATGGAGTGATACCCTTTCTCGTGGCTGAGTCACAAATGTAGTTCGGCATGTTGGTGCTCGAATAATAAATAATTCTAACCTCTTGTAGAGATGTCATCGGCTCCCCTAGTGCATGTGAGAATACTGTGCGAAGTAAACTTCATTGTAGTAACTCCGTGTGATTTGTTTATGAGTGTGTCAGTGTAGTCCGAAAAAAATAATTTGAAATTCCACAGTAATTTAAGAAAACACGAGTTACACTGTTTGTCTTTAAAATGTAAATTGTAGATCGATTTAATTATTAAAAATCAGTCATTAATGTTTCCAACAAACTAAAATGTGTTTACATTCCAAACATTACTTAGGATAATTCAATTTTCATATTTTATGTACAATATATTAATTAGTTCAAAAATATTTACCCCTTTGTGAATCAGTTTACTTGTTTAGTAATATAAACACATGAAAATACTCTAGAGGTTAACCTAACCTAATTAATTGGAGAATTCTATCCGTACCTATATAACTTAATGCAAAGGAACATTCTTGTCAAGGTGTAAATTTCATAACATCGCCCTGACGTAATCGTAATTGTAATTCCAATTTTGTACTTCAAGAGGAAGCTATTGTATGGTCAATAAGTGTACTAGGAAATGTCATGTGAATGAAATATGATAATACGACTATGTTAATACTTGTATTTCTTGCGTATGTCAGTTTGATGCATGTTTTCATGTGGAGTAAGCGTATCGAATTTTGACCGTTCTTGCCTTCATTTTGCTTAACAGATTGAACGTAACAGGAAATCGTACTCTATTAAATATACATTCATTGGTACGGAGAGTTCGCAAACAGTATGAACAGAAATGTAACATCTATAATAATTACGATTTATTAATAAATTTCTGCATATAATAGAATTTCTAATAAAGCACAAAATTTTTTCTGTTACTTGCACTTCATTCCAATGGAATCTTGTACGAATATTGAGAAGTTCAATGAAAAATCTGCATATGTGTAGGTTTCACAATAATTTTAGCAGCTCTGTAACGATTGCTCTCAAATTTTACAGATAAAACTTTTGAGAAATCTACAAAAAATATAGGAATATTAGCTATTTCAAAATGTTACTTCAAACTGAGTTAGACAATAAAATGTTACTGGAAATGAGGTGATTCACTAGGCATCTAAGCAGTGTTGCTGGGCGTTGCTGGGTAATGCGAGGTGGGCTGGGCTGGATCGACGGAGCAGGGCGGGGCCTGGCAGAGCAAAACGTGCAGTGCGAAAAGAGAGGGTTTAGTGTGAGGCGCAGGCAGAGTCTTTCGTGTGGGCAGAGCGAATGGTATGGGCAGAACGTGTGGTGCATGATGATCATTAATGGACGATTTTTGTTAATAAATACTCGGGCAATGTCAGAAGGAACAAGTAGACTAAAAAATTGAAATGTTTGCAGTTTTAGTTAAATAATATTTGTTAGTTCACGTTTCTAAAACTGGTTTATAATTTTCCTTTGCGGTCTTCGAGCAGGAGGGATTTGTTTTCGAATATGACCTCAGAATATCTTTTTAATACAGGTTCATTTTTTAAGCTCATTTCGGAAAATAATCTTTTCGCGTTCTTTTGAAGTGTTTAAGCAATAATCCATTAATTTTGTGATGATAATACTAGCTTGATCTTCTTTTCTTTCCATGTACTTTAGTTTATCTTTCATTCTAGAACAGGACTTTACTGCTCTGAAATACCCTCCATAAAGTTACGAGTTTTTTTTTCTTTTCCTTAGTCTTATCATTCGAAAGTACACAAAGACAACTGTAATAGCCCCAGGCTTTTTCGGATAGTTTGGAGAATCCTGTGTTTGATTTCTACATTCATGTAAAAAACAAAGTTTCAGACTGAAAACAAATAGATGTGAAATTTGACTTGAATAGTATTATTTTAGAAATAGACCCGTTATTGCCTGGTGAAATTCAGCAAGCTAAAATGGGATTTACATTTTTTTCGCGCTTAATTCTTCTACTACGTAAAGTGTTTAAAATGTGAACCAACATTTTCCTTGCCAGCTATTGTGATAGCCTCTTACAACTCTCCTCTCTTCCATATATCTTTCTACGAGACACCACGCCACAAAATTACCTTCAAATGCCTTCAGAAGCACCGCTTAACGACTTCTGTGAAGGGTGGTCATGAAACGTCGTATTTCTCGTCTTTCTTTACGAACTGCATCTGAGAAATTGAATCAAAGCGCCGCGCCCGGAGGCCGAGTGTGAATGACACCGGCGGCAGTGCAAGTCCTCGCGACTCCGGCTAATGATACCGCCCAGCTGCCTCTTGATACCGATCGCTGCGGCCTCGGACGTGCGCGGCGCCGTCAGTCCAGTTGCCACTTCCGTCGCCAGAGCGCAGGCCGCAGCCGTCGCCATTGCAATCACAATTACCGCCGCCATTTCCAACGCCAGAGGTGCGGTGTTTTTCGTCGCCATTGCCGTGTCCAGAGGTGCTGTCACTGCCGTCGCCATTGAAGTCGCCAGCGCTATCATACTTCCCACCGCCGTTGACGTGGTGGCTGCCACTGCTAATGTGAGCGTGTAGCTCAGCGGAGCAACCCAGTAATGCTGTCATTCAGAGGGATTTACATATCAGGGGTCAGTCCACACATTTGCCCCTGACAACGATAGTTGCTGATCCATGAGAGGAGGATTCGAATGATCAGATCCACACTTTGCACTCGGACGAGTTGTCGACCACGCTGTCGTCCTGATCTGTGTGCTGATGTGTGATGCATGTGTGAAGTGTCACCTCCGTGTTGTCTTATTTTTTTTCCGTTTTCCTCAATCCCCTCACTTACTGGGCTCTTTCCTCTTCGACACCAACTCACCTATTTTGAGTGTTTAAGATACTTATTCAACTATTTGAAGAGCTTTAGTCATAATTGCAGATTGTCTCATCCCATCTTCCACAACAATAATTACAATTAACTATGTAATTATCTATATCTTTTGAAATATTCATAACGTCTCAGTCCTTGGATGGGGTTAATCTTCAGGTCAGTACTTCATAATGATAATCATGTAGTAATAATACATATAAACAAGAACATTAGCAGAAATGTTTAAAAGTAACATTTTTATAAATTATACAATTATATAAAATTACAACAAAATACGAATATCTTTTGATATTGTTGAAATATTTTATTTTAGAATAAATTTATTAATAAAATGTATTGAAGTTGAAAGTTCAAACGTTATTAAACTGGTTCAACGAAGAACATATCAAACGAATTGCAACAATGAATTGAAAGATTATAATAAATAAAATGTGAAGAGAATAGATCCATTGATCACCTCGAGTGTCGTTATCACTTACACCGCCGCCACCATTGTCATCACCATTACATCTGCCTCCACCACTTCCTTCCCTACAAACAAAGCCACTTACGTCACCAATACTAACACCTCCTCCCCCTCATACACACCACCAACGACACACACTGTCACACATCTTCCAACCATCACCATTATCGCCACCATTATTACTACCACCACCCAGAGAAATGCGATCTCCACCTCCACTTCTCGAGCAACGCCCCGCGATATCGCTGCCCGAGCCTCCGCTGGCTCCTCCATCAGCCTCGCCGCGTCCTTCTGTTCGTCGGCCGGCGCCGCCGCTGCCGGGGGCGCAGGGCCGGGAGACATTTACTGCGCGCGAATGCGAAACTGCCCCATTCGGCGTAATGGACTCGCCCCGGCCCTCGTATATTAGCGCCAACGAGGCTCGCGGCCGCTGGCGGCGGCGGCGGTGAAGGCGGACGTAGTAGTACTGGTGCATCGCCTTAGCGCGCCGGGAGGCGCCTTGTAGAGGGCTCTAATGAACCCACGCCCTTAGCAGCAATACCCTTAATCCGCACCTCGAGGCGTAGCGAAATTGATATGACCGATGCGGGGCACCGGAGCCCCCGAAGCCAAGAGCCCCGAATGAGAGCGCCCCCGACCCCCAATAAAATTGCATTGGAAATAGGGACCCATTTCAACCCTTTCCACCGGGGCTCCCGAGGCATAGCTACGCTTCTCTCCACACCCTTCCTCTGGTACAGGTTGTCATAGATTTTGAAAGGTACAAGCTCCATGAAGAAAGTGGTGTCTTTATGAGTGTGAAGACAAGTTTACAATCATTTAGACTGATATTTCCGGAAATGTGATAGTACTGTGAACGTACATAGTCAAGCAACTTCGTCTGTTCTTCGAAGGAGTCCGAAAATATATGAAATTAAATAATATTGACTAGACATTGCATTTAGTGCAGGTTTGAAAAAGTGTTTTTGATTTATAGCTTTTTTCAAAACCACAAAACACGCATCTATTGATACTGTCATAAATAGGCTAGTTTTGGTAATACAATGGTCACGAGTGTGAATCTCCCTAGTATTTCGGACGACTTCCGCCTTGGTGTCTTACATTCTGAGTCTGCAAGTTCCAGGTGTTGAATGTAAGATTTGAGGAACATCGAAAAGGAAATACAAGGAGAACTTGCTTCGCCTAGAAAAAAGCTGTAATAATAACGAATAATGTTTCGTCTCTCATTTATGAGGTCGTATATTAAATATTTATTTGTTTTACTTTGCCAGTTGGTTTATTTTAACTGAATTTATCATCCGCTTCGAAGGATGCCATAGTTTTTGCACACTGTTGCAAAAAACGATGAGAAATATGCTATGACTGTACTCTGCTCTTGTTGCTCAGGTAAATGTATTTTCAATCTCAGTGTAACAAATGACAAATGTGTTCTCAAATTTCGTATATCGGGAGTGGTTAGGCATCTTTATTACACGCATATGTTGCGGTAGTACCTACACAGTTTCCGCCATGCGATTTACGGCCGCGTTGCGAAACAAGAGGGAGCGAGAAGCCGCGCGGGGTGAATGCTTAGCGAGTAGGGCCGTAGATCTACTTCTCGCCTCATCGCAGCCCGAGATGCGCATTCTCTCCTCCAGCAACAAAAGCCGGCCCACGCGACATCCCATCGCGCGCCGGCTAAGGCGCAGAGGCCACGTGAAAGCACGCAGCACACGTGTGTGGGGGTCGAGGGTCGCGGCCCTGCCACGCGTGCACGCCGGCTCCGACGGCGGCGATGGCGGCGGCGGCGGCGGCGGCGGCGGCGGCACGCAGCACGTCCCGGCAGCAGCCAGCGCGGCCGCCGGTAGCCGCGTGACGTCACGCAGCGGGACCCGTAATTGCAGGCCCCGCCGCCGCCGCTGCAGCGACCGCCGTCCGTCGTCTTTTCCATCGCCGTCCTTTACGAATCGTCTACCTCCGCTGATGGGTTGTTCTGTGTATTATACTTCCATTTGTATTTTATATCTTCTTCTCCTCTGAATGCTACGTCTCTTGTTCTGAATTTTTTGTCTCCTTCTTTTCTTCATCTCTAAGTTTTGTGATGGGTTTAGAGTTTTTGATATTTTTACGTTTTTCCTTTCGTGAATCTCATTCATAATCTCCTGTTCCAATTTCTGCTCCTGTACCTACTCCTTTATTTTTCCTCATTTAATCCTCTACATACCTTCTTTTCTCCACCTCGTTTCCTCGTCTACTTTTCTCTGTTTCTCTATTCACTTCCCCCCTTTCTTTTCTTTTCTTTTCTTTTATTCTCTTCTTCTTGCACTTCCTTCTTATTCTTCTTTCTTTTTCTACTCAAAGTTTTCCATATTTTCTCCCGTTTCCCTTTTGTCTTCCTGTTCACCGTTTCTGCTGTAATCACCACCGCCACTGATCCATCGTGCCCTTGAATCCGTCGGAGAAAATTTGGTGAGGAGCATTATTATCTCAATCTCCCGCATCTTCGTCATTACCTCTCCGAGCCAAAGTCTAACGCTGAAGCCGCAGCCATCAATCAAACATCCCAAAGTGCCTTCTGATGAGCTTCAGACCTTCCGTGTGCGTTGCTTCCGAAACAATTTTAATTTTGATATCTTGCCTCGAGCTTGTGTCGCAACGACATGATTGTTAACTTGAAGTCGTTTTAACAAGAAATTTATACCACACGATATATTTGATGAAAATGAGTGCGAAATGAAGAGAAACTCTTAGTCTAAAATTTGTTGGCGTAGATATTATGGAAATGATAGTGTAATGTTTACTTCCAATGTCTGCTATCATGTGCAATTTGTTTCAGAAGATTGATTATTTCTGATGATAGGTGTTCTTTTCTACCTGCATTGATGGTATATCAAAAGTTTAAAGAACCATATCGTATCTTACAAACTATGTATTTAAAAATACCATGATAATAATTTGAACTTTTCTTGTCTATTATGCGTATCATCGGTTAATAATGGATTTATGATGATCTCACGATAACGTAAATGTTGTTTTGCAAATAACATATTTATATAGGCGAGATTCCATATCTCCACCGTCATCACTACTATTCGCCTATGATCAGCCCACAATATTGTCTCCTTCAAGCACTTCCTCCGCAGGCTGAGATATTTTAGGAAATTACTGTGCGAGCAATGATCAGCCTCGCATATAACATTCCAAGCCCACTCACACTTTTCATTCTTGCTAAATTGCGTTCGTTTCCCTGTTATTTTTTATGTTAATCCACCTCAAAGCGCCCGATAAAATAGGCCAACACGCACGTGCAAGAGTAAACAGTGAAAGCTCATAGTCTAACTCAATGACGGAGACTGTCAACCCACAGCCGGCCGTGTTAAACACCACAATTTGTGTACCATTAAAGATAGAATCTCGTATAGAGTACTGCATTGGGCAACCACACCTCTGCGTCCCCTTGTTACGTCATACTTAATCTGGCTGTGTCATGCGGCTTAAACTATACCGTGTCAGAGTCTGTCATACTTGACGCCAGTTAAGGGGCCATTTGGGGCTGGCGCAAGCGGCGCCCGCGGGGCCCGCGCCGCGCCGCGGACACGAGCGCCAGCTGCGACGCGACGCGGCGGTGGCGGCGGCGGCGCCCGGGACACGGCGGCGCGACGCACGAGGAGCGCCGGGGAGCGGCCCATACCGCCGCCAACACCACCACCGCCGCCGCCGCCGCCGCCGTCGTCGTCGTTCGTGTTCCGGCAACTAGATTGATTCGTTGAGGATTTTAGGACACCTTACTACGCTCTTGCGTCCCGTAAATGTAGTGTATGTTATATCATAACATGTACCGTATGCATAGTACACATGATAAGACGGCGAAGTTCCCTTCCGCTGGAAGTTGAGACCCGGCGCCGCCCTGTATATTAGCTTGCTGGATCTCCCTCTCCGCCATATCTGAGACAAGCTCTAAACTCCCGACATGAATGGTACTTTAGTGCATGTGAATGTGGTCGCGTGTGTGTGTGTAAGAGATGAGAAGTTGACAAGAATAAGGAAGGAAATATAGCATAAAATCTATGCTTATTTTATTAAGGTATTTCTTCGCTATCTGTCTGGTATTGAAACAACTAATCAGAGCAGCTGGCCGCTAGAATTCTCGTCCAGCCTGTGGTTGAATTCGACTGGGCTACCTAGCTCGTATCGAAGGTTCTCCACCTTCCGATCTCGAACCCTAGAATCTTGCTGCCAGCGCGCTGCAGAGACGGCAATGCTCCTACTGATCCATCACAGTTCGTCCGTACGGCATGCATCTGAAGTCTGAATCGCAAGCAGTGCTGCTCCTCGTTGTTTGTTCGAAGGGAGGGTTTCTGTTGTCACTCCATCTGAGCTGGAGGTTTTGTGAACGTCCACCAAGATCAATGAGTCTCTCGAGGATACCCATGACGTTAATGTTGAAGTGCAAGTGGGGAACCCAGATACTTGGGATTCATCCGAGTGGTTCTCAGTTGGGGTCTACAGTGATCCATAGCCGTAAGGGAAGAGAAATACATGTCGACCACGGATAAAGTTAAACTTCCGGTTGACTAGCCTCTGACCTGACATCTACGAGGGCACCTTATCCGTGTACCAGTACCAAGGGCAAAGGAGTTTTAAGAAGGTCAATTGTATTCTGGCGTAATTCATTCTGATGACGCCCAATGGCCAGATTTTCAACCCTGATCCCTGAAACCCAACGGTGTCATTAAGGTGTGTGTGTGTGTGTGTGTTTGTGTGTGATGAGGACACGTCAAACATACAGCTCTCTGATATTTCAATAGAAGGGGGGATCTTCTGACGGAGGGTTGAAAACATCAATACTGTTTCTTCAATTTCTCGACGATACCCACGACTCGTCGACGTTATTGACTATAATATCGCAAAGCAGAGTGGGCTGTTCTCCCAGATTGCATGGATTCGTTCAGATGGTTTCGATCTCGAATTGACAAGTTTATTTCCCATTAGAGGGGAAGATTCGCTCCGATCTCGAATTGACAAGTTTATTTCTCATTAGAATAATATAAGAACTAGTAGCCCTAGATAGGGGGCGTCTTACGGATGTTTCCAATTGTCGCAGGGCAAAGGAGTTGCGGGGCTTAGAACGGCGTCTGGACTCGCTTTTCAGAAACTTTGTCGGAGAACATGGAATACAAACAACGCAAAAGTATATCAGGTTTATTGCTACCTCATTTCATTTTGAATGGCAGTTTATTAGACTATTAAATTGTATAATTTTAGTTATAACTTTTTTTTTAAGTGTGGCGTTGGGAACCAAAATATTTTAATTGTTGTTTAACCAAAATGCTTCTTAATTGGCGATCCAACACTTTGAAATCGCCTATGCGTTGCAAGCGCCAACGAAGCGTTTCCGCCGCATTTAAATGGAGAGCTAATGGGAAGGCAGGACCACAAGAATTCGGGCTAGTCTCTCTCGCTCTGTCTGTCTGTCTGTCTGTCTGTCTGTCTCTCTCTCTCTCTTTCTCTCTCTCTCTGCGAGGCGTCGCATTCGGCGCTTCTCCGGCACCAGTCAGCCTGAGGTGGCTCAGGGCATCGACTGACGTCACTTCAAAACCTCTGACCAGAAGGTCCTAATGTTTGACTCCCGATGGATGCAGCATTTTGAACACTAGCTATAGAGCCATGTCGAGTTCCAGCTGCTGCCTGGAGAAGGATTGAAGTGACCGACTGCTCTGATTGGTAGTTTTCCGTGGTTTCTCTGTCAATTCAGGGCGAAGTTTATGAGACAGTTTGATAGGGAAAGCGCCGCAAGACCGCATAGATCAGTGCTGCATATCACCATCCAGCAGATGTAAATCACCGACACATCCCGGTCTAAAAACACGCTATGTACTTGTGGGTCTAATAGTACCAATTGACTTAGTAATACAAAATACAATCAGTCAATCCGTCGAGAGGCCGAACTGCCTGCCAACCTCGGCGATACGCTGCTCCTTTGGTCCACGCACGGAGGAGTCATGTGACTACTCCTCATTCTTATCTCTCTGGGCGCAGGTCTGTGAACCCAGCCTCGTTTTACCTCTGCCCCGCTGGCGCCGGCGCCGGCGCCTCATTCCCTGCCCTCCCATGATGGACGTTACAGCGCAGTGTAACGCTGCAGTGATCGTGTTCTGCTCAAAATACAGATTTATTTCTGAGGGGTGCGTACGTTTTGGCAATGGGGATGAGGATATAACGAAAAGGCAGGTAGTGCACCCTGGGACGTGAAACCCCCTAATTCCGGTAAAGGATAAGTGATTCAGTTTCGGCATTCAACAATCCACCTGGTTGGCTGCTTTGGTTTGAATTCGTCGTGGTAATTAGTTGTTCATCGACACAGGAGTATAATACGCAGGACTTGTGTTTAATATACAGGCACTGTGATTACTATTCCTTTTTACTTGACCAATCTGGCTGATGAAGCCTAAATAACTTCCAGAACTAGAGATACCTCAAGGCCAAGGCACAGGAAGGTCAAATGGCTTAAGGGTAGGGATTATGGTTGCGTTCCGACAAATGCCAATCTGAGGTATGCAATCCGAGGACTAATCTCTTCGTAAAGAAGCGGTGCATGATAAGAACGCATCTCACCATCTATTTGCACTCACGATGGCAGCATATGAAATAGTTTGTTTATTCATTTCCACCTGAATGTTTGTGTATGTTTGGGAGGGAATGACGAAATTTCTAACCTCATAAATTTGATGAAGCGACGACTACTTGACGTTCTTTCATTTAACGCATCTTGATATCTTTTCACATACGAAAGAAAGTTCATTCACGTTGACGAGGTGTTTAGAACTTGCAATGCTTCAAGTAGCTATCAGTAAATGCAGCTATTTCTTTTGTCGTCTATGGTTTACTTTGAAACATTTTTACTATTCACATGTGTGTATCAGGCTGTATTCAATTGATTACAAATTGTTGTTAAGCAACACTATTAGCTAATATGTTGTTTTTTATTAGTACTAAACCCGAAATTGTGCTCAGAAACTCTGTACCGAGACGACAGGCGTATCACGAAGGAGAGCGGGAGCGATAAACAGCAGATTTAGAGTGGACGTGATAGAAATAGTGATTACCTCCGCTCTCAGACCGGCTGCCGTACGAGTGGCTCTCGAGCGCAGGACGCGGTTTGCGCCACGGCAGGCCTCGTGCATTTTGCGACCGAACAGTTCGGGGCAGGGCGGGGGGGGGCGGCCGCGTGCGCGGTGGGCGGGCCGTGCAGGAGGAGGGACAGGGCGGGGCAGCGTGCGGCGGAGCGGGGCGAGGCGGGGCGGGGCCGAGCGGAGCGGGGCGGGACGGGTAGGCCGCGTGGGTGGTGGGCAGACCATGCAGGGGGAGGGACAGGGTGGGGCAGCATGGGGGGGAGCGGAGCGGAGCGGGGCGGGGCGGGGCTGGGCGGGGCGGGGCGGGGCTGGGCTGGGCTTGGCTGGGCGGGGCGGGGCGGGGTGGGCCGGGGCGGGACGGGGTGGGCAAGCACCAGGCGTCGATTGCGCCACCCGCTGCGCTCCGGCGTAACGCGGGAACGGCGGCGGAGGCGTGGCTGCGACGGACCCAGCCGCGCGAGGGGTGTAGGGGGAGGAGGACGGGGTGATGCGGCGAGGACGGATGTAGGTCGCGCGGTGCACGATCGGCCCCGGCCGCCCGCGCCGGGAGGACCCGAGTCCGAAATCAGAGCGAGCAGGCGGCGCCAGGAGAGGAGGGTCCAAGGACATGGATGTGCGGAAGAGTACGAGCGAGATGCGATACTTCAATGCAAGCTGAGTATCGACTGGATTCAGTTTAGAATGGAAATGAAAATGATGAAGAGTAATTTATTTGATGAGAAGAAGTAATTTAGATGATGACTAATGTATTCGCACGTACCTTTATAGATCAATGGAACTGAAATTAGTTTTTATTGTTCCTATTAAGTCCGACGAGAAACATACATACATATTCGATAAGAATACTGACTAGGTAAGAAAGAAAGAGACGACGTTAGTAAAAATACCGGACATTAGAAACTTCATAATAACTTCGTTTTGAAGACGTTTGGTAACACACATTTGTTGACGTACGTAATTGTACAAAAATAACTGAAGTGTAAATGAATAATATGGTAACAGTTACGCAAAATGACTCTCGTTTGTCTTTAATTTATATATCTTTTAAAAAATAAATATTCTTTTAGAACTTAAGAAGAAGAAGAAGAAGAAGAAGAAGAAGAAGAAGAAGAAGAAGAAGAAGAAGAAGAAGAAGAAGAAGAAGAAGAAGAAGAAGAAGAAGAAGTGAATGAATAACAATCAAAGATACGAAATTGATTATACGTATTACATAAATACATATTATGTGATACTTGCTTGTTCTATTGCATACCTACTCACTGACTATGTATTTAGTATGTGAAGAAGACTAAGTGCGCAGAAACCTCGTGAAGGCGAAAACTCGACAGCAAAGTGCGCTCGGCAGCGTCTCAAGCAGCGAGTCGCCAGCAAGGCGCACGTTGTGCAGCGTGCGTGGGACAGCGAGTGCGGCGATTCGGGCAGGAGTGGGTTGGGTGGGGGAGGGGCGAGGTTCGGACGGTGTGTTAACGACCCGCGCGTGTCGCCGCCGCCGGCGCTGGATAACGACGACGGACGTCGCCGTCCCGGCGCTCGGCACTCGGGCACGCGCGGGGCGGCGATAGGGCGCGGTCGTGTGGGCCGCCGCCGCCGCCGCCGCCGCCGCTGCTCCGTCCAAACGGCCTGCCAGCCAGCAGCTACTGTCTGCGGGCGACGAAAGCTGTACCACGCGACTCGAATTTTAAAGAAGAGTTTATGTGCCTCTATATCTTTCTGCTACTACTAGTTTTTTTCTATGTATTTTCATCCTTTTTTTGTCGGTCGTGAGTGAGATACTCGGGTGGTAAACGGAACAGTATCATGTTTGAGGGATCGTAACGTCCTCTACTGGTTTCGAGAAAGAACGACTTTATGGGAGTGTTATCTCGATTATTCCTTCTTCGTTCTATTTACGACAAAAGTGTATAACGGTGCTAAACGGTGAGTTGTTTCGTGAAGGTTTTGTGTGTGGTTGGATCAAAGTTCCGAAAATAAAAAAATGTAACCTTGGATTCTTACCGCCATTCTTCTAAAATTATCAAGCTACGAGTACATCTCCTGAAAAACGGAGAAGACTTCATTCTGATGTAAAAACTCTGGAAGGGTACCATACAAATCAATAGTTTAGTTCCAGTTTCTTGAATAATCTTGTAAAAGGAATGAAGATATAATTTCTAGAATCTACGTTCTCTAAAAAGTGGGTAGAAATTTATAATAACGACAATAACCCTTTACATATTTCAATTTTAACTAGTCATCATTGATCGAAAATATAATTCATAATATTAATTTGCAAATAAATATCAAATGTAGTTCGGCTGATAAATTTTAAGTCTAGACAATATGACAATTTTTGACAAATTCCCCAATAAGCATCGACGGTTAAACAAAATAAATTATTGAAAATAATATTAATGTGTCTGTTTTGAACTTATGTTCTAAATTTTTAACATTAATAACAACATAACAAATAAACAAAATATTCCTAAATTCGCAACAATTACAATACCGTCTTCACTAATACTTTTGAAAGACATTAGTCGGGATGCACAGGATTAGGATTAAGACTAAAATTGTTTGTAGTTTTCTGCCACAAACCACAGTCCCTGACGCCTGAAGAGAAGATCTGAAGTGAGACGGCTGGTTACACCACCTGGGCGTATTGCATTTTCGTTTTGCTTCTTTCTTCATTTTTATTTACCTAAGGTCGCTTTACAAGAGCTCTGGTCTATCGACTATTTTTATTTTATTATATCTTGATCAGTCGACATCAGTCATAATCGACTATTTTGTTTTTTATTATTAAAAGTAAGAGATATTTATAATATTTTTCGTTTTTTAAATAAAAATATTTTTCTGAATAGTTAGAAATAAATAAAAAGAAAAATGTTAAAAAAGAAAATAATATTATTTTTCTTTACAATTTTTGGTTCTAGGGTACGAATACTCTACATAAATTGGGTTCTAGACAGAGGTAATGGATTGTGCGCAGAATGTGGATCCTTCTGTATCATTGTGCCTGTATGTCTAAACATATTTTCAAATTGTTATATTCAAGGCAAATTGTCATATAAACTGGAATTTAAAGTGTAATTTGAAAAGGCAAGGTAATTAATTGTTCGTCATTAAAGAGTAAGAACTTTACTTTGTATAGGTCGCCAAATATTTCATATTTAAATATTTTTGATTAATCATGCAAGTGAGAATCGAAGAAAATTTTTTGAAAATGGTGAAACCTCTCCAAGAGTAACTAATACTATCATGGTACCTCAGCGTCTACTGCTCCACCAAAAGCAATCTCCCTCTCGCACCATCCCCATGACTTCCTTCAAACGTATCTCTCCCTTTTTCCGAGATGCACGCGTGGGTACGAGGGCGGGGGCGGGGGCGGGGGCGCGGGCGCGGTCAGTCGGGCGGCCTCTGACGTCACTAGACGGAGGCAGCGCCGCGGCGCGGCCCGTGGCCCGCGGTATAATTATCGCCCGGGCACCCGCTCGCGGCCTTGGGCGGCGGCGACGTGGACCGTAATTGAATTTGCCGCGGACGCGTTGTAATTACGGTGTAATGAGCCTCCTCGCCCGGCGCCGCCGCCGCCACCGTCGCTTGCGCAAGCGCCCCGGATTCCGAAAACAATTGCGTTGCGTGGAGCCTTGCGCAGATCCCCCGTCCCCTGCAGCCAACCGCCAATCGGAAGATTGGCGATTTTGGGGCCGATCGTTTTGGCTGGGAAGTATGTCAGAGCCTGTTGCAACCTCGAAGTGTTGATTGCGGCCCTTTCCGGCCACTCTTTCGTGCCTCCTCGCGTTTTCTTGCCTTCTTGCGTTTATTTGAAGGCGTTGTCCCATCTGGAGTTGTTTCCATGTGAACGTTCCTTTCGCGTCCCAGACTTCCTGATTGTCTCTTATTCTTGTGTCTGTCCATTCACACTCTTCCTTTCTTTTCTTAATTATTTAGTCTCGCTTTACATTTTCCTGCGATCGTTTCTACATATTTATTTACAGTTTTCACAAAAATCTCTTTCTGTAAAGAAGTTTGAAAAAAAAACTCTTTCGTGGATTCAAATTGAGAGTGGTAGTTCGCACAATGAATTAAAATATGTTTACATTCTCCTAGCACAAGAATCTGAGAAGATAAGTGGTGATGATAAAATATGACCTGTTTTTCGCAATTATATACTTGGGCTTTTCAAACACACCCCTTTGAATAATGCTGATAAAAATAAGACTAGTCGCGTACAGTGAAAATTTACTAATACTTTATTAAATAATATAATTCTCATGCTTTTTAATTATTGATTTCCCGTATAGTTTTCACAAATTATTTGACACTTCTAGCAAACATTACTTCTGACCTATTTATGATTTATACGCATGCACTTACGCGTAATTATTTAATGCTGTAGGCCATGAATTTCATTTATATGCACTATTTACCCCATGAATAATTCTACATCTAAAGCAATTTTAATTTTATATTTTACCTCTTTAACTTGCGTAGAAATCGTCCTTGAGAATATGGTCGTGTGCGTCAGAAATCCACTTCCGTCATGAAACATCAGTAATATTAAGTACCCATTGTGATTGAGACGCCCCTTAAACAAAATACATTCATTGAATATTTATATCACTAAATGATTTTCAACGGATGTTCTGAACGAACTGATTATCGCATATTATTAGCAATTCATCAAATCCACAAATGGAATAATACTCAAATCTAACATTATTAAGGTACTGTCCTCCACTTCCATTTTTTCGTCATTTTCTCTTAATAATAATAATAATAATAATAATAATAACCGATTCAATGGCCGAGATCGCTAAAGTAGTAGTGTATTAGCATTGTCGGACCAGAACATCACGCAATGGTCTAATGGTGTCAATGGACAAGGCTCAATGTCAATGGACAATGTCAATGGACAAGGGTCTATCCGAATCCGTATATAGGCCGAACACGTAAAGCTACATATATGAGTTGAAAGTAAAATGTAAGAAGTGTAAATGGGCGCGAAAAAATAATAAAATTTCAAAATAGCTACTCTCTGTGATCAAAAGTATCCGGACACATCCAAAATGGTGTTATGGTGTGGTCGTGTTTTTCATGGAGGGGGCTTGCACCCCTTGTTGTTTTGTGTGGCACTATCACGGCTCATGCCTACGTTGATGTCTTAAACATCTTCTTGCTTCCCACTGTTGAAGAGCAATTCGTGGATGGCGATTGCATTTTTCAACACGATCGAGCACCTGTTCATACTGCGTGGCCTGTGACGGAGTGTTTACACGACAATAACATCCGTGGCCTCACTTGAAGCTTATCGAACACCTTTGGGATGTTTTGGAACGCCAACTTCGTGCCAGGCCTCACCGACCTTTATCAATACCTCTTCACAGCGCAGCACTCCGTGAAGAATGGGCTGCCATTCCCCAAGAAACCTTCCAGCACCTGATTGAAAGTATGCCGGCGAGAGTGCAAGATGTTATTAAGGCTAAGGGCGGGTCAACACCCTATTGAATTCCAGCATTACCGATTGAGAGAATCACAAACTGCTAGGTAATTTTCAGCTACGAGTCCGGATTCTTTTGATCACATAGTGTATATTAAAAAAAAATATATAAAAACAACTTTTTATTCAATTCCGCTGCAACCAGCTCCGCCCATCTCTCCACGCTTCCTCTTCGTCAGGATCCCGGGCCTTGCCTCGCCTGGCCGCGAGCCGTCAAGTTCCGTGACAGCAGCGCGGTATAGGCGACGGCGCCGTCCACGGACACAGAGGGCCTTGTGCGGGCGGGACGGGAACACAGAGGCGTCTGTGCGGTGTGTGAAGAGAAAGGCGTTAATGTTTGCCAACAATTATACAAGAGACAGCCCTCGCGGCTATCAACCGCCGTGCAAACTCTGTGCCGCCGCGGACGCCTCGCGTGCAAATTGCAAAACACTCTTATTTTGAGATGGAAACTGGAATGAGTGTGAGTGGTGTTGCTGTCGTGTGATGGCTGCTGTGCGCTTTCGCGAACACATGTTGTAACGGTGTACTGCATGTACTGACTGTAATAAGATTAACTAAGTTTACGTGAAACTGCTTTTTTTCGCACAAGATACTACGTTGTTAGTCGTAACTAAATATTCAAGTATCATGCATGTGTCGTGTAATAGTTTAAGAAACACGCGGTTACAACCGTTATGGCATTTTAACTGACTTTCCTGTAAAAAATTAAATGTATTTAAAGGAATGTTTCAGAAGCCGTAGCAAACTCAATGACACCATTACAACGTGTGTAAGTTACGAGGTTCTACATACAAATCTTGTGATTTCATCACGAAGTGTATGCAAGTTGTCATTCTAGCCTTATTAATTTTATTTGGCATGGATTATAATTCCAACCTAAGTTTTTGTAAAGAATACTTCATACAAATGTAATTTAATTTAATTTATATTTCTTACATGGAAATAGAATCAATGTTAATTCGTGAAATGGAACAGATAGGTGTTAACTCGCATGTTTCTGCCTGTCGGCGGCATCATATAAAGAAGGAAAGGAAACAAAATTACTTGTGTAGGAGACATACAACTAGCAAAATGTTAAAAGCCTATTAAAGGGAATTACGATGCAATGATTGAAATGCAATAAAAAACAACATGGATAATCTTCACCACATTTTATTCATTTTCTCCATCCGTCACATTAATTGCTCTGTCAAAAACATCCTCGAGATAAAGATATGACTTACGATATTTAGATGTCAGTACTTCCATATTTGCCTATCATTATTCTTAGTCACTTCATATCAAGTACTATTCTAAACATAACCACTAGCCATATCAAAGGGCTTAGACCAACGAAAAATTCATACCAAAACTAGTACTTGTGAGTACTGGTCAAAGAAAAATTTGCATTCAGTTGTCTGTTGCAACAATTATTTAAGACGTGTTTTTATATTACAGCAGAAGTAAGGGAAATAAATAATAATAATAGTGATATAATAATAATATAATAATAATAATAATAATAATAATAATAATAATAATAATAATAATAATAATAATAATAATAATAATAATAATAAAGCCATTCCGTATGTGCTTATTTAATACTTTTTAAGGTATCCTAAATACAAGAAGACATAAACTTCAAATTAATTATAAATAATCAAGAAGAAGTGGATAACCAATAAATAACAACACTAGCAAAAAAACACGCAAACAGCAAAACATGGTCAATCATTACTATGATGGTCATTACTATACAAACTACTTCGAATGAATATAACTCATGTAAATGACTTTACATAATAACGTATTTCAGTAATTATATTATTTCCTATTGACTTAGTTTTCAGATACAACAGTGGATAATATAAAAAACTCTCTGAAATTCTCCTCTCCCCATAGATACACCCCTTACCCTCTCATGTTCTACATGTGTCGGAAAACGAATTAGGAGCGTAGACCTCGTCCCCGCTTGAGTTGTGTCCCCCTGGGGTAGATACCTGGCGGAGAAACTCGGATACTGACGTGTAGACCAATGCCGGATCTCACGTTCGATCAGCTGCACATTCCGAGGTACACCACCAGGTTAATAGCCAGTTGTCACACTTGAAAAAAAATTATCCCGCCGGAGTAGAAGAACAAACTGCATGCCGCCGTCCGCGCGAAAATGATCAATCAGAAACAAATCGCTGTTATATCTCTGTTATTGAATTTCCCCATTAAATCCAGAACAGTCCAAGAACAAACTGCATGCCGCCGAAGTCGAAGAACAAACTGCATGCGCCGTCCGCGAGAAAATATTCAATCAGAATGGAATCACTCTTATATCTCTGTTATTGAATTCCCCCATCAAATACAGAACAGTCGAAGAACAAATTGCATGCAGCCGACGTCGAAGAACAAACTGCATGCCGCCGTCCGCGTGGCCGCGATCTTTTATTTAGCACTTCCACGAAGCGGCGAAACGCCGCGCCGGAGCGCCCTCCCGTCTCTCATTTGCATGTGCGTCACGTGTGCACTCATTGGAGCGGTCGGGCCAACGCGTATGGCGTGCGTATGGGGCGCTTTCCTTTTCGGTCGCGACAGCCAGGCGCATCTCCGCGAGACCCCGCGCGGCATTGTATGCAAATGCGCCCGCGGGCGACACGGCCCCAACTTCCACGCGCGGTGTACCGGAAGCGGCGGACGCCCACGGGTGTCGGCGGCCGACTCGCCCCTCGCAGCGGCGAAACCGGGCAGGAGACGCGTGAGAATGATGCCCGGGAATGTATTCGTTTATTGGTTTGTCGTAATAAAACAATGAAACCTATAGGTATGGGGGAGAAGCATAATCTACTACGTTTTCTTGATTGATTAATTGATTGGATATTTGATTGGATATTTGATTGATTGTTTGAGCGATTGTTTGATTGATTGTTTGATTGATTGTTTGATTGATTGTTTGATTAATTGTTTGATTGATTGATTGGTTGATGTTTCTGGGCACATCAATGGTCATTCATTTTATTGGTGAAATTAATGGTTTACCGTGGGGGTTTCCTTCCCATACACGCTTTTTCTGCAATGTCTCTACCCCGCGAGGATTCGTTCCAACCGGTACCCGCCCTAAGCTCCCGGATAGTCTCCCAACGTGTGTTATAGTGTATTCTCTACGTCCCAAATGTCGAAATCTGATGAATGGTTCGGTAACTCTCCCATTAATAACATTTAGAAAATGAGTGTCTCAAATTGTAAGTAAATTTCTCTCCAAAAATATATTTTAATCTACTCAAGAACCTTTCAATAGACAAAAATGGGTGAATAAAAGAAAATAGGAAGGAGAAAAAAGAAAATAGGAAGGAGAAAAAAGAAAAGAATTTCTTTCGAGGGAAACTGTTGTCGAAGAGTCTGCTTTGTGACGTAATCTACTAAGATCCTGTATATGAAGTGAATACGTAGCCACCATTCATGCACGCACGATATTTGCATATTTGATGTGTTATGTGTGCAACGGAATCTCATTATTGTATTGACAAGATTATATTTCGTAATTGTCTTTGACAACCTGAATTTGAGGGGGTCTTCAAATCAATTAAAGAAAGGACATTACTTTTTTATGAGAGGAAATAGGCTTTCTGTGTTGACTTGTCTCGATGATCATTACTTGAATCCTGCCGGCATGTCTGTTGCTCGAAGTTGTGATTGTGTTTACTTCCAGGGGAATTCAATTAGTTGTTCATAATTGACGAAATGAGCTTTTCATGCTTTTTTCATTGGATTAGTCTCCGCGAATTTTAAAAATGAAGTGGTGCGGAAAATGGTTCTTCTCATTTCCTGTACTTCCGGAATTTTTCTTCGTTTTTTCCTGCCGAGGTACACTACCAAGGAACTAAATCACTGCCTTATGACTTTATGACATTATGACTTTATCGTTACAAATCTAATTACCGATGTAGTTTCTAAAGTAGCTATATCGCATGTTTAGCATTGTGTTTATGGAAGAGAGTTCTAAATTGATTTCTGTCTTCGGCATAATCATTCGTATTTGCGGTTTTCTATATTTGATTTCTGTATTATACTAATATTTTTTACAAAAAGTATTTTTTTGGCATGGTGCAGTAATAAATTTATCATAATTTTACCCTCTCACACGCAAGTAGATTGAGAGAAAAATCCGCTCAGTGATGGCGTTAACCGTTTTGTACCTAATGTCTTAGAAGTTTTATTCGTCCTTCAGTGTTACCTTTCCTGCATTCAAAATATTACGGGTGATTACTCATGTAAGTTGTTCTTTTAATACTGAAGGACTAAATAATGTGAAGGTAAGACTACCTGCTCAATATTTCACAACAACATTAACCCCCTGATTAAGAGGATATCCAGTCAGCTTGCAAATAAACGGCATTTCCCGTTAGTGCCTCTCTCTTACAACACTAACTGCATGTTCATTTGTTTGATAAATATTCCGCCAGGTTGTTCTTGTTTATTCGAAAATTTTGGAATTAATATTTTTACTTTCTACTTTTTTGATTAAAACATTGTGGACTACTTTTACTAGATATGGGTTAAGCAAAGTTATCATTAGATGGTGAGCGTAATTCTCAATTAACAATAAGTTTTATTTCTTCCGTTATCTCAAGTAAAACTATCCCCCTTTTTCGCTTTTTGAACTTAAAAATGAAAGAATGACTAACACGTAGTTTTATATGTCAGATTGTTTGTTGGTGTGTCGTAACTAGCCACAATATTCACTAGTTTTGTACATGTGAGTATCACATTTCAAATAAATCAAACTGGTGTGAACATTTTGCTATGTGTAATTAGTTTTAAAAGAGACAATTTATTAATATTAAAAACCAAGTTTGTCAACAAGACATTGAACTGTGCGTTACATCAAAGAGGAATACGCAATAATGATACTAGTACATTAGCTACCTTTTGTATTATATAATTCTAAAAGACTGAACACGAAAGTAAGAAATGTTGAAGTAGCTTTTAGGTCAATTGAATTATTCAATTATTTTAGCGTGAGTAAAACATTCAAGATTTTTTTTTAAGTCAGCGTTTATTAACAAACATAAAGATCAATAAAAAATTGAATTTGAACTCAATATTGAATAAATAATTTAACGTAGATTTCAGGATTCTTTACTAAGTTCCTGTACTAAGTTTTTGACTAATCGTGCAATGGACTGGGGGTATTCAATTCAATTAACCTCCAGAAATTGAATAGAAGGTTCAAAAATATCTTATTATTTTATATTCCGGCTTCCATTACAAAACTCAAATTCCTCCGGATTTTATGTGCCTAGAATTCGTTTCCGAGTTATTCACATTGGAGCCGCGTAACATGGATGTTGGGATGCTTGCGTGTCTGATGATAACGCTACAGCAGCTCTCAAAATTTTCCATTTTTTCTCTTGAATTTATTTGATATATAGCTGAAGGGTAATGTGCTATCCAGCAAAAGCACATTTGCATGGTTTTGCTTCGACAATGTCTTAAAAATCGTATAAAACCGTCGTCTTTCCTTAGTGTATTATATAAAGAGAAAATGATATAGTTGGTAATAAAATTAAATTCCATGAAATTGTAAAAATTATAGGAAGAGTTTATTACTATCGATCAAACATAGAATTAATGCATTTTCTTAATTTATACATAAATTATTGATCGCTTTTAAGTATATCCGCCAACATTCCTAAGTCTTTTGTATTAAGAAAAATTCTTCCAGATAAATGCACTTCATTACATTACATGATCAAAACCATAAAAAACATGATATGAGAAAAGATCAATACAAGAGACAGCTGGTAGTGAAAACCCGTTGCTGCAACCCTGCTACGCAACAGAAGCACAAATACACAACGGCCCGCCGCCCACTACGTTCCTGTTATAGCGGTGACAGACAGCTGCTCGTAAGTCAATCTGGTGCACTGTCCCAACACGATTGAGTGCCACGCAAATCGTGACCCAGGGCTTGATACGACACAGCACTTTCATCAGCTATTGTACGTGAACTTCAACCTTGCAAGGACCGGCTGCCACCGAGTGGAACGTAATCGAGCTATTCTGCGTCCAGCGGAGGTGTATCTGGTGTTTGTTTTGTCCCCATCAGCGGCCGGGCTGAACTTAAATTGCGAGCTTATCACAACAAGGATGACTGCGCAGATTGGACCCCGCACAAAGCGGGCAGCGAGGAGCAGGCCAACCAAGGGGCATCGGCCGAAGGAACACACCGTCTGGGCTTTGACGTGGACAAGGCACGCCGACGCCTTTTACGAATCAGAAAACGCATCCTTTCTTCTTCTTCTTCTTCTTCTTCTTCTTCTTCTTCTTCTTCTTCTTCTTCTTCTTCTTCTTCTTCTTCTTCTTCTTCTTCTTCTTCTAATTTTTCTTCTTCTATTTCCTTTTCATATCTTTATTCTTGGAATTTTCCGCCTCCATGTCTTTCCTCTCCATTTTTTACTTCTCCGTCTTTTGGTTCTTCTGTATCTTTGATTTCTTCTTTTCCTTCTATTCCTCATTCTTATTAGGCCTCTATGCTTTTGTCTTCTCAGGCTTTACTCTCAGTTCGAATTATGACCTCTGACAACGACGTACTTTTGAAATTTAATCCAGACAGGAACTCTTGAAGGTAGTCGGTTTTCGATTTTGTTTTGCAGAAAAATAGGGAAATCACAATTTTCTCAAAAGTACTTTCTGAAGGTTAAATGAAAGTTCTGTGAAAGAACGACAGGAGGCACCTGATTACGTTATTAAATGAGTAGAATATGCGCATATGTTGCCAAGTTCTGGTGTTATTTGATTCCTATACTGCATCTGTTATTTTCTAACTTTCCTGATGCGTCGGTGATTTAATATTTATCCTGTAACTCGTGTCATTTTGTGAAATTTTCACTGACAATTTTTGTCACTTCCGTATATACAATTTTTTTCTGCATTAGCTCCGACGCTTTAATTTTCGACTCGTGCAGCAAGCATGTTCTACCCACATAGTGCCCACATAGTACCCACACTCTTATTGCCGGCATTTGTGCGGCAGGTCAGTTCGGAGATGAGGCGTCACCCATGTAATTGGCAAGCTCCTCTACTCCTTCCGTCCACGCCACAGCTATTTCGCGATTTCCATCACCACGGCGGTCGCATTTATACCAACGCTTTCTTATCTGCTGACTCAACTACTACGAGTAACGATTACCTAGCCAACGTAGCACCTTCATCGTTTTGATCTACGCCGTGGACATCACAACCATTGGTGCTTACGTATGCCGCCGTCAAATTAACATCGCCATCGCTGTTGCGTAGGTTGCTTTTTCCCTCAGACCATGCCGTTGTTGCCTTCTCCGCCGTCTCGCATGATTCCTCGCCAATCATATCAGCTGAGACTGCGTTGCGTCGACATATAACAAAACCACCTTCACTATCGCCGGTACTGTCAACGCGGCTGCCACCACTGCGGTCGCCTCCAACGCTTCGACAGCATTCATTCGCATCAACTGTGCTTCCATTGATTTCAGCTGTTCAGTTCGACGTTACTGGAGTCCGGATTATTATGCAATTACATTTTTTTTGTCTTTCTGTGTTCCCTTCTCATCGTTCGCATCTTGGCAAATTATGGCAATCCTAACATAATATCCAATTGTTTCGTTACATATTTGTACATAATTTGTTCTACTTTATATGTTATACAGTATGCTTACATCTTACACTCTTTACATTCTATATATTATTATAATTTCTCCTAAAAGTATTTAATAAATTTCCAAAAATAGATTTTATTTTAAAAATCGACATATTTTTTTCTTACACTGACCACCTAATTTTTGAGTTTCGTGCTCATTACACGAGGTGCCACACAAAAGGGTGATGCATGCTTTTCTCGTTCACATTCGACTGGACCCCATACATGTTACGAAAAACGTGAGTGATCGCTGAAACCGTTATCTTCAAATGTGAAAAGAATCAGTGACGACGTGTTTCTCGATCTTTAATGCCGATTTCCGCGAAACATTGGTTGCCGCAGACACGTAACACTTCGAAGAGGGTGCTACGGTGATTGTTTACCGGCCATTGAGTTCTCACGTTTATACGTTGGCTAGCATTGCTCTTAAAGATACAAATGTACTCATAAAATTTACTCTAAAATGCGAAGCAATTTTTATTTGTTTAAACTTGTTTAATAATATTTTATTAATATTATTTCAAATTGAATAAATTCATTTTGTTCAGATGTACATGATCAATAAATTCGATATCATATATTATATCCCTTTTTACTATTTTTTATTTACATATTCTTATAGTTTTCATTACATATTTATGTACTGCATATTTTGTAATTTTATACTGTACGTATATTTTCCTGGACTCTCTTCATCACCATTTCCAATGCCTCTGCGTTCGCTACCGTTTCTCTCTAAGAGGCGCAGCACTACCACAACAGCCATGGCCGTCCGTCACCGCCTCCCACGCTTCCTCAACCGTCTTATCAGCTAGCGCGCTCTGACGGGGCGGCGCTGAACGCGCCTCTAATCCCGGGCGCTAATGAGGCGGTGGCGATGGGCGGGGCGCGGCGCGGCGTGGCGCGGTCGTCAGTTGTCTTGGCTAATTAACCGCGGCCCCGCTGCGGGTCAGCACCGTCGCAGTCGCCGCCCGCGCGCCCGAATACCAGACAGCGGCGTCGGAGCGGAGGCTTGGAGGCGATGGGCAGTGGGCGACAGGGGCGGAGGGCGGTGGGCGGCGGGCGACAGGGGAGGTGGGCGACAGGGGCGGCGGGCGACAGGCGACCGGGGCGGGCGGCAGACGGCGGGCAGCGGGTGGTGGCGTATGGCGGGGGGAGGGGTGGGCGGGGGGAGCGTAGGCGACGTAGGCGGCTATCGGCGGCAGACCCACTCGCCGCCGCGGATCTGTATAGGCACGTTGCCGCTGAAGTGTTTATTATGCCTGGATGCGCCGCGCGGCCGGCGAGGGTGTGTTTGTTGTTTTGTTAGTCGCTCTGTTACACGCTCATGAGCACCGCTCGATCGCTGTAGAGTGGCAATTAACGCGCTGACTGAGCTATCGGCGAATCCGGCTTCGATCCGCGGTTCGTTGATCCCAGCGCGATGGAACTTCAGCATCTTCTCTGGCAGTGGCGTGGAGGCGGATCACGATTGAACTACTTGTTGTATTGGAGCATACGAGCCACTGCTGACGATGCTTTCTTTGAAAGAAACACATGTTGCACATCCTATCTGTGATAAGTAAAGTGAATGAATAGAGAATGGCAGGAATACTTAATAATAAATTAATTAAAAACCAAATTTTAATTTCTATAAGGTTTTTGGAAATTGTTTCATTTTTTGAATTTCTTCTAGTTTGTGTTTATTTTTATTTATAGTGTTTATACCCCTCTGAATTTCAGATAATAATAAATGGAATACATTCAGATATAAAATATTGAAGTGGAGGTTAGTAAAACGTTTATGTCATCCACAGTCGTGCGTACACGCCGAGAAAACTGCTTCAAAGCGTTCCAACATGAATGAGAATATCGAGAATATTAAGCCAGCGTTGCAATGTTTCATGAACCACTCTATCGATATTTCATTTCATTTCTGAGTAAGAATGCTGTGAATCGATTCGGTAGAAAGTGATTCGAGGAATCTGTCGATCTGCGGCATTGTTCGTAGTGGAAGTCGTGGAATTGAGCGTCGTCAGCGTCTACGTGGCGCGGGCGGCGGCCTGCCTTGCACACCCCGCCCCAATGTTGCAACCGCCTGGGGCGGCGCCACCGCCAGCCCTCTGCCGGCGCGAAAGCGAACCCATTCGCCCACCCCGGCGCGCGGTACCGCGACACAACCAAATCGGGAAAGAGCAGAACCCACACAGGTACTTCTCGAAGTGATAATCCCCAATTATAGTAGTTATCCAGTGGTTAAGACCTTTGTCGCCATAAAAAAAATGGTATGAGTTATTAAATATTTCAAGTTCAATCGTTTCGAATAACTATTAGTCGGGTTGGATGGATGCTGTGGCTAAGAGCGTGTACCGATTTAGTGCTTCGGCCCGAAGTGCCGCGGGTCCGAGTCAAGCCTTGTACATGCTTGTTTGTCCCTTGTCTCATGTATGTGTTCTCGCGGAGGGCAGTGAGTTCTGCTGACCGCAGGTCAGAGGAGCCCGCAAGTGGGTTGGTGTCTAGTGAATGGTCGAATGTACCTTCCATCGGGACGTAAAGAGTAACCGGCTGTCTGCTGGATAAAGGCCCTAGAAAGAAGACAAGATTAGAACAATTAAGCATTGAAAAAATTAAACGTATATAAAAACAAATAATCCTAAATAATATTTAGAAGAAAAAATGTTTGGTCGTAAAGGATTGGAAGAACAATGCAAATTATTTTCACAATAGAATTCATGGACACAAATCCAAAAGGTATTAACCGCTGACAATTAGCAAATATATTCAACCACGAAGATAATTTACATTGTTCTTCCAAACCTTTACGACAAAAAATGATTTCTTTCACTAGAAATAAATAACAGTGTGAAAATAGCGTACTCCACCCCTTGGTACGACAGACATGTCTACCCAATGGTCGCAGTTATATTCGCCTGCGGAATGAAAAATTAAACCGGCAAGCCATCGGTCTCCCTTGAAACCCTTCAATGCGGATTCTTGTCCCGAAGGTGTCTCAGAACGACTGGTGCCTTCAATTCGAAAAAAAGCTCAGGATTGAAGATATATTCTAGAGAAAAAGAATATACCATATGTTATTACGTTTCCTTATATTGTTGCAGAATAGGTCTGTAGGCCACTGTCAGCAGAATCACTTGTGTCTTTATTAGATCAAAATATTAGATTTCTCAAAAAACCTCATTTTGTCGTGTTTTGTTTTGCATTTTTTTCCAAATCCGCTAATTTTTTAGATTTACTTAAGAGGAATTCTCTAGATTTTACATTGAAATTCAAGAAAGAATCTGTAATATTTTACTAAAATATCATTCAATGCTTATTGGTTAATTTATTGGGAATTCGTTTATTTTTTGTAACAGGTTAAAACAGTCAAACGTGCAGTCCTAGTCCTTGCAAGAATGCAACTCGCAACGCGCCGTAGCCCATCCGGTACCATCATCAGTTTTACTTTCTCGTTGCGTAGTAGAGAGAAAGTTACGTGATGCTGCGAAAAAAAGTGCAAAATTTCAGCAGAAAAACTCTTAATACAGGACCCTGGTAACGAAATAGTGGATATGTCCAGTTGCTATAATCTCTGTTTTGGGAGTTCTTGATACCGATCTCTGTCTGTCTGTCTGTCTGTCTGTCTGTCCGTCCGTGAACAAAGCTAACGGCTAAACCGTTAAGCTAATTTGCTCCAAATTTGAAATTCCCCAATCCGACTAATCTGGCCAATCCGGCCAATCTGGCTAATGTCATGTCCCCTTCAATTTGAATTTGGTATTTTAATTATGGGCGGTACTTTACATGAAACCCTTGGGAAATTTTGAAAATATTCAAAAAATGGCTCCATAATTTTGTGATTAAATGTTGTTGTTGGATAGTGTGAAGGACCTTTAAAAGAGAATGGTGCAGGTTTTATGTTCGTTAAAACCCCTAACATCGCGAAAATTCCAAAAATTAAACATTTGTTCGACGTCTTCCTAAAAGTACAAGTATGAAAATAGATATTTTTACTGTGAATGAAATCTGTTTCTTAAAGATAGATTTTGAAATAAGGTCATATACAATTTTTGTAAAATTTAAGCAGCCTACTTATCGCGTAATTTCGGTTGAAAATATGAGCGAGAAAGTGCATGTTGTTTTAGCACCACTAGTTCAAGTTATAGCATATTACAATGTTGAGGTCTTACGGAATGGATATCAGATATGCAAATTTGACTGTTACTGATGATACGTAAATGTAGAATGCAATTTATAACGCAGCTCTTAAGTATTTTTAAGAATTGTATCGTTATGTGGAGTTGAAAGGACTCGGAATAATCAATGGTTAGGTCTGGATGGATGGTCTGGAGGAATAGTCTGGCGAACTACCACCAAACTACCACCGTGAGGTGAAAAATAAAATGTCATATAAAAAAAATAGAAATACCTACATAGGGAGAATATGTCAAAAGACAAATCTCGACAAGATTAACTGCGAATTTATTTTGCAAATGGAAGTACTGCAATTTAACGGTTCAAACCTTACTTCATTGATCTCTATTTTTTCGGATATTTCATCTTCATTACTCTTCTTTTAATTATCAAATTTGACTAATTCTAAATAAATCGAATCAATTTCCATTACTTTTCATTATCAATAGCAGTCAAAGATATTAGAAGAAGAATTCATTTAATTAAATTCCGCCTATGAAGTCAGGAAGTACATTTCATTTTCACATATTAAAGATCAATTTGGTTCCTTGTAACTGTTCAGGATGTCGCTAACTGTATGTCAACTTAGAGGAAATGTGTTCTGGCAGGCAACTTACATATGCTTTAAAAAGTCAAAACTTATAAAAAGTGATATAATGGGCATATATTAGAGAATTTGTTTTTATCAATGTGAATTTATAAATTTTCCTACCTAAGTTTATTTTCTTTAGCAAATGTCTTGTGCTGTAAAAAATATATTATCTCAAAATACCTAATTTGTCGTTTTAGGAGTGTAGACAATAATAACTGCGTTTTGTTTAAGAATAATCTTCGATAATCAATGACTACTCGCTAATTATTGAAGATATTAATATATTTTTTCACTTGTCCATTTACATACTGTGGAGAAACCGATTTCATCATAATTTTATAAACGAAATACACCGGGTCAAAATTTAAACAAACAGATTCGGCCACCCAGGATTTCTGCCGAGAGATTACGCAAACGGTCACACGTGCGCAACTCCGCTTATCGCTAGAGTCCCTTACGCCCCCGGCCCATTAACGAAGTCGTTTAGAGGGCTGGCATTGACAGATTCAATGGACACACGTGTTCACTGAGCCGGCTACGCAATTTCGATATCGCCCGCTCGTTTCGGGGAATCCCAAACTCATAAATTTCTTTCACGCAAACGCGCCCCCCGTTTACGCAAACATGGGGCGATGTTCTAGAAGGAATTGGAAAATTCTGGACGCTTGCAGCTGACGCGGGGAGCGGAAAGTTCTGTGGCTTCATGCGTGGCGATTGGCTGGAAATAGTTCACTGCGCCACAAATTTTGGCCAATAGCTACACGTCTATTACAAGGATCTGGGGCACATACGAGAATATTGGGTGGGGGGAAAAATTTACCTTATAAGATTTCGATGGAGAGAAAATCAGAAGAGCTTGGGCATCAGACGGGGCCAGATCGTTAGACGGGGGGGACAGTCATCGGTCAGAGGCAAAGTTCGCCTCTGCCGGACTTAGAAATTTTTCATCAATCAGACGGGGCCAGAGTATTAGGCGTCGGGGAAAGACTATTGTGTCTCTGGGAAACTTCTTATTGTTTGAGCTTGAATATTGGACTGAGGGCAGTTGAGAGAAGAATTTATGTGGGGGTGGGAATTATTCGGGCGATAATGCCTATGTGGGGACTTATGTTATTTTACTGCGAGTTTTGAGCTGTGAGCCGACTGCAGTGGAGAGAGAATTTTCTCTGGGGTGGGTTTTCCGTCGTGAAGAGAGGCGAATGTTTCTCCAATCGAATTTTAAACTGTCCGAAGTTGTGTTCGACTTCTTATCAGAAAAGTCAGAGAGAGACGCATAGTTGGTAACTCCGTTCCTGAGATCATCCGGCCAGCTCAGCTAGTACTGCCAGTCACTTCCAGAACTTCTAGAATCCGCCAGATCAACCAGAACTTCTAGACACCGCCTACGCGGCAACGCATCGCAGCCTTTTGGTGACGTCACAGCCGACCGTCAGCTGTAGCCCGGAGGGTTACTGACCTCTGCTGCATTTTTTCTGGAGGACGCCCAGCCGCCGCCCTCGACCGAGCCACGGCCGACCCCGGCCGCACAAAGACCCTCTCCAGGCAATATCGTTTAGGGCTCCCGCCCTATTGTATAAATTTTCGTAATGCGGTGTCACGCTCTGACACACTGACCAGTAGCAATTTCACCCATTGTAATTGTTAGTTATAATTCTTCTTAGTTTTTTAAGCTTAACTCCTAAAACTAACTTTACAATTTTTTTAACTTTTCAATTTTTTTTTTCTCTCTTCATCTAATTTTCCCACTATTCTTTTTATTTAATTTAAGAGTGTAACTTCCCTGGGGCATGTTAATCATATTGCCCAGGAATAAATGTGAATTTTTACCAGTGAACAAGTGTTTATTTTGTGTTTCCACCGTACTGTGTAACAATTCCTTCCATCACCGACTTGAGCTAGCATCAGGGCCGCTATCCGGTTCCCCAGGTAACCGGTAGTGTTACAATACCCACGGTTCATTACCAAAATTGATTGATTGATAGAATCCCATGAGTTCTGACGCATTTTGCTAATAACTCCCGAGGATACTGGTTACAGTTTGGAGTAAATTTTTAATAAATCTGATAGCTCAAACTATATTACATAGGTGATAATTATGGTAATCTTCTTTCATAAAAAAATCTATTGCAATACAAGGACTTTTCATCAGAGGCATCGAAATTGAGAAGAGAAACACTTTTAGCTCATTGTTGCTCCACTTTCCTGCTCTGATGATGTTTTTCAACAGTTTTTCCAAACGACCCCCACGTACCAGATATCACTTCATTATTGCTAAAAGTCTGCTTGGTAGTTTCGCTAATTGGCTTGTAATTAATAATGTTGCTGCCCTGCCCTTTCGGTGTTTCGTTTTATAGATTTTTCTACTTTCCGCCACCTACAGTTAAAAAGATACCACCGTGATTGGTTCTGGAACAAACACATTTTGTGAAACCCCTACCAGTCCACAAATATCAAAACATCGTTTATGACGTTTTACTGTAAACTAGCTCTAATACATATTATTTTTTGAAGTGCATTCCAAACAACACTTGATAAATGCATGACTAACTTTTATGGCACTTTCGTTATGCAGTGACACCATTCCATAATTTGTATGTAAACATTCTGTATAAATCATACTTTTATTCACATAATTGAATTAATTGTGTCTGTCTGAATGATGAGAGATGGATAATATATTACCTCATTTTGTCTGGAATATTAATGTCTTCAGAAGTCACGTACTCGACCAAGGAGTCTTTAGTGTCTAAAATGCATCATTTGTGTATCTTTTTAAAAAACAATATTTTATTTAGTGATTAATTGAAATATTTTCTGAATATATTAATTTAAATTCCACTTCAATGAAAGATAAATTTCTTTACACACAGAAGAATGAAAATGAAGTTAGTGTTTTCATTGTACTTATTAAATATTCCACTTGCTCCAGGAGACACAACATAACTCTCTTATGTAGCCTTGTAGTTTCTCTTCTACCACATGATTTGAAATCAAGGATTATTTCTGAAATTATATCTTGTTGCATTTTCATTTTAACTAATTAGGCAGGCACTTTTTAGAAATAAATTGTTTTTCTCAGTTACAGACAAAGAGCAGAGTCTGGAGCTCTTCTCGTTTCATTACTGATACTATTTCCTTTCGTACCGTTAGCATATCTTTAAAAATAATTTCTAATGACCTTAATTTACATAAGACAGGAATTAAGGCAGTAATACTTTTCTAATTTCAAGCTTCAGGTAGTAATGCATGCGGAAACGGTTCTTGTCGAATGTAACTCATCTATTGTTTAGTCGAGAAACGTCAATGCCTCCATCCATCAATTCGCCCTCCTCTCTTGCTTTTCAGACCATGAAAAATATTTCCCACGCTCGCTACCCACGAGCAACGCTCGCACATTCTCCCTGGCACCCACATCCTCGCAGACCGCGCCCCCTCGCCATTAATCTCCTAGCCTCTCAGAGGGAGGTCCATGTACGCCACTTCACATATCCTGGCTCGTTGCTTCCACGCGTCAGTTAACGCGTCCTCCATACAACACGCCTTCCAACCCGTGTGCGGTTTTGCAAACTCTGGTGCTTCTTTTTTTGAATTGCCAACGGACGATGCGATTATCTGGCCTCGCGGGCGCTCGAGAATTAATCCAATTAACCTCCGGGATCGGTCGCCTTGTCAAGGCCGCCTTGATATACCGAACGGGGAAGGAGAAAGATGTGGTGGTGGTGGTAGAGGTGATGGTGCCGTTGCCTGAGGCTGTGGCAAAGGAGGAGGGAGTAGGAGGCGCTGACCGATCGTGGCGGCGCCATTGTCTACCGGTCAGAGCTCATTAACGCCAGGAGTAATTAGCTCACGGAGAAACAATATCGCATCGGCGGCAAGCGGCGGCGCTGGGAAACCTGCAGACTCCTGCAGGCCTGCACCTCCGCCTCACCCTACGTCTCCGCCTCCGCATCCTTCTCTGCCACCGCCTCCACCCTTTGTCTTCGCCCCTACCACTGCCTCCACCTCCATCTAAATATCCGCCTGAATGTCCGCCTTCATCTTCGACTCTGCCTTCGTCACTGCCACTTCTTGCTCCTCCTCCTTCTTCTCCTCCCTACCCCCTCCATCTCTAGTATCTATGCCATCACCTCCATCTGCGCCGCCACCACTTTTCATCCTCCGCCTCAGCGTAAGCCCCCGGCTGCATCCCTGCCTCCACCTCCACCTCTTCCTCTTCTTCTTTCTCCATCTCTTCCTCCACATCTTCCTCCGCCTCCACCCCTTTCTCCACTTCTTCCTCCATCTCTTTCTCCACCTATTCCTCTTCATCTCATCTTCCTCTTCATCATCTCACCTTCCTCCACCTAATCAATTTCCTCCTTCTCAAACGCCACCCCCGCCTATTCCACCGCTCTCTCCCCCGCAGCCACTCCTTCTCCCCCTCCGCTTCCATTCTCTGCGCCCGTCTCCGCCTCCACCTTCGCGCAGCCTCGTCCGCTGCAGCAGGCGACGGCGCAATATTCAGATCGTTGACTCCCGGGCGCCGCGTCGGTCGACCGTTCTCAAGCCGCGCTCACTTGCCTCAGAGTCATGACGCAGGTGACGACGCGGTTCATCGGTTTTTATGGCGTTCGGGAGTCGGCGTACACGTTAATTGCTCGCACGTGCGAGCTCACAGGATACTGGCTAATAGGTTTTTTTGGGAGGACGGTTCAAAATTTGACAGCGCGCTAATGGGTTCATGCAAATCGGAATTTTCGCCTAGACGTGCAACAAATTGCGTGAGTCAATGCGATTGACTTTGCATATCGGGATTCATAGGACTTATTTAATTTTTGAAAACAAAATATATCTTGTCAAGTATAATGTTTGTTAGAAATGTCCAGGCGATAATAGGTCTAGTTCCTGAAACACCCAACAAAATTTGCAAAAAAGGAAAATGGCAACTTCATTTTGTTAGCTGTCAGGCTTGTTCGTTCTTTCATTCGCTGATTATTAATTTTTGTAACGGGTCCTCGACCGTCTTAAAAGTTCCTCCAGTTATTAGATTGAACAATAAATAAAAGTATTTTTCATTGTATTGTCAGGAATTGCTTAACGACATTTTATCACAATGTTTGAAATATGTCTCGAAATCTTACTGATTCCTAATACTAATATTAGATCACTGATGCTTTTGAAATGAAATCTAATTGATAATTTTTCCAGTAGATTGAGGTGAGGTGCTGATAATAGCAAAAACGTTCGTGGTATTACTTCACTTTCATTTACACTGTGAATAAATAATAGTAAATTGATATCAACATTAAACGCTTATGCGATAACGTGCGTTCCATATCTTCAAAAATAAATTTGGCAAATTACTTTTAAATCATTATGTAAAAGCAAATATACGAAATTCGGGCTTTTATGAACACATGAAAGTGTTACATTTTTCTTTGTAAAACTTACAAAGTCTGGGCCAAGAATCATTTGAGTTTTCCTACAAGAGATAGCTTTCATTACAATCATATAAGAAAATCAATGTTACTCGGATGTACTTCATGTTTGTTGAAATAGTTTCATCTCCAAAAACAAAAACTGAACTGCTCAGTTATTGTAACAATTAGGAATATCAGTGCCAAACCCACGTATCACCACTTTTATTTCAAGAAAAATGTTAAACCATTTGAGTTTACTGATAATGGGAGTTACGAGTTTACTGGAAAAATAATGCTGGTTCCACAAATATGATGTTTAAGGTTAAGGAAATGAAGTCCATATAGTAACAACGCTGCCAACGAACAAATCGCTTTCCCTTTCTCATATCTACAGTGTAATTAAAGCATAATTATTCACATAACATTTGCAATACTATGAGCAGTGAAATGAAAACTATTCACACACGCCAAAAAAGACACTTTTTTAAAATAATTGACGGTTCTAATTCATTTATCACACTGGCAGAAGAGACGCTCAATTTCAGTATTGTAGAAAACTTTAGATCGCTGACGGATTCACCTCAGCCACTATTCCATTTCTCGTCGAAATGAAACGGACATCCATAAGGTGTTTCTTTTGGTCACGAAAGGTGTGAAAATTGTAGGGGAAAAGTCTAGGCTTTACGGAAAAAGCTTCAGCTAAATCTCTGAAGAGTATTCTTCGCCAGATTAGCAATCCCAAGACGGGCATAATCACGCAAAAGATGATTTCATCCGACAGCATTCCAGGTCGCTTTGACGTTAGGGCACGCCTCATTTGCTACAAAGTATCTTCATAGGGCTTCGTATTTATTATGGGTCCTCGTTGGAGACAGTCGACAAGCAAAGGACCCCTGCAGTCGAAAAAGGTCATCACGATTCACATTTGGGTTAAAATCTGCGTATTTCTTTGCCGGAGAGAATTTGTGTGTTTTCATTGTTGGCGATGCCGTTTGCTCTCTTGCTTAAGAGGCGGTACTGCCTTTAGTCTCTGTAAATATTCGGAGGAGAACCGCATTATTCCTCGTGGTACCACTGCACATGAATAAGATGTGAAGCCATTCTGTCAAACTTCTGCCCATCCTCTAGATGATGCGGAATTCACTGCGGCCATTTTCTCGAAACTGCAGGTGATATTTGATAATGGCATGCACGGAGCCATGGATAATTCCAACCAGAACACGAACTCTTACTCTGTGATCCATCGGTTTTTTGGGATAACACCATCAATCCACGCGATCATATCACGAGTGATGCGTCTCTCCTGTGGGCGAATTCTCTTGCAGTGATGTACGTCCTTATCGGTATCTCTCATATTATACCACTCGCGCACTTTTGTCTGTGACATGCACTGTTCGCCATTCACAACAGACATACGACGAGTTTCGCGTGTTTCAGCATCCCTAGCCATCAAAACACGAACAACACAGCTCTTCTTTTCTTTGCTTGTTACCGTTTATATAGCTGGATGGACACGGTTTTCACTACGCTCCCTTTCGTTGAAAAGCAAACAATTGTGTGTAACGTTGAGTTGTCACTACGCATTTCTCATACCCCAGAGATAATAGCAATATCGATATTAAACATGTATTTCCAACTTTTGCGAGGAATGTGATTTATGGAGGGTGTACAATTTTCATTTGACTGTCCCTGATAATATATATTTATTTATATATTTATTTATAGTAGGTCACTTCTGAGTGGGAGATTACCGTATCGATTAATTATTTCGTGTTTCTAGGCTCGTCAACTGCTGCGGTGATTAATTCTGCAAGTGTAGTGCATGTTTCTCGTGGGAGGAGTTCGTCTCCTACTGGATAGAAAGATCCGGCGTCGATTTACACGTCGGCATGCTTCCCAACCAGGCATCTCCCACCAAAGGGGCAACGCTCCTTCCAGGACAAGCTCTAAGCTCTCTATTGGTTCACATGTGTAGTAGAGTAGTGCATGTGAGTTTGTGTGTAAGTAAGGGGTGAGTATAAGACAAGGAAGAGGAAGGGAAGATCGCTCGCTGTCCGTGCCCCGTTTGTATAGGGTACTGCTCCGACATTTGACTGGTATTGATCGGTAAAACCACAAACATTACTAATCAGTGCAGGGTACCGACAGAATTCTCATCCAGACAGCGACCGAATATGACCTATCTATCTAGATGTTGTCGAAATTCCTGCCACCGTCGTGACACAAACCACAGGACCTCCCAGTCACAGGCACTGCAGTGGCATGAACGATTGCCGGATTGAGCTCTCCTTTCTTCATATACATATATTTAAAAATAATATACAACGCTAAACATAATGTACCTTATTAATACAATATAAGTAACAAATGAGAGGAAGTACTACATATTTTTACGTTTTTAATTTATTTCTGAATTTACCGATACTCAGAGGTAAATTCTGTAGCACTACCGCAGAAATTCTGTTCAAATTTTTGAAAACCCCTACACTTTTCAAGCTTAATCAACATTTTCCCCTTATTCTCGAAATTTCGAACATCATGATTTGCGTATCCTTTGTTAATAACATCACACGCCGTGGCAACGTTTCTGTTTTACGCGTCGTCGTCGTTAACAACAAAGCGTCTCCAGAAACATATCCCCCTGCGGAGTAGACGCGTCTTGCTGGAGCGGCCGCGGAGCCGACCGGATGCGGCGTCGGTAGCGCACACCTGCTGGCTGGAGGTCTCCTCTCCCGCCCTGAGAAAAAGCGCGCTGTCGTTCCGTGCGCTGCCCCAGGCGACGACGCGGCGGCCGCCGACGGCTGCTGCCACGCGCCAGCGCCCGGTCGCCCTTCCGGCCACTGCCGCCGCACCGCTCAGCTCGGTCGAGAGCCTCGACCGACAGAGACGGGGCATTGTACGACACTAGTGTTGATTGATTGTTCGTGATTCCGTATGCGTTAGAAGCTTAAGTAATTAGTTCCGTAAGTTTAGTGCATGTTTATCGTTGGGAAGTGATGGTGGTTGTCTTCTTCACTAAGTGGTGACATCCGGCGCCAACCTACCATTCGGCTAGCGGGATTTTCCCCAACCAGGTATCTCCCAGCCGGGACAAGCTCTAAGCTTCCGAGCAGTCTCCCGGAATGCATAGTTATGTGTCTAATGTTAGTGTTAGTGAGTGTAAGTAACTGGTGAGTATATGACAGGAGGTAAAGATCGCACGAGGTCCGTGGCCCGTTTATTAGGGTTCTACCCCGGCATTTGCCTGTTGATGTTTGGAGATACTACGGAAAACTACCCTTTCAAAGCAACCGGCCGCTAGAATTCTCTTCCAGACAACGACTGAATTCGACCTAGCTGACAAGGCAGAATCGAAAATCCTGGCATCGCGCTGTCGAAACTCGTACTTAGGACCTCTCGGTGTCAGTGACATCAGTTGATGCACTGAGCCACATCCCCCCGTGGTACTGCTCTTCCTCGCGAACCGGGAGGCGACAGAGTTTGAATCCCGACAGTAGAGAGATTTTCTGAACTAACAATATAGATGGTCCGAATTCAGCCGCCGTCTGGAGAAGAATTGCAGCGGCCGGCTGCCCTGGTCGGTAATTTTTGCTAGTTTATCCAATCAATACGTGGGCAATATTGAGGCAGTAGCTCGAGAAACAGGCCACGGACCGCGCGCGATTTTCTTCTCATACATGCTCTCATTCTCACAATATAATATCTCCTTCCATTCAAGTCTTATCGCAGTGCACCACATGTTTGCAGAAATTTTATGAAAAGACAGTTATAATGTATATTCTTAACGAGCTAACATATTTCGTTATTTTTTTGTTCACGAATATGTGAGTTCCCAGAATGTGAGTCTGCCATGTTTGGATTTTTTCATTGATTAGTGACTGTGAGCGCGTCAACTGCTAAGGTCATTAGTCCCTTAAGAGTAATGCATATTTTTGATCGCGGAAGGGGGCGGGTGGTAATCGCCCCCCAATGGATGGTGAGATCCGGCACTAACCTACCGTCGGCTAACGGGGTTTTCCCTAACCAGGTATCAGCTACCACCGGGACACCGCGCTAACCGGAACAAGCTCTAAGCTCCCGACCGTATTCTTGTATGTGTGTTAGTGGCATGCATGTAAGTGTGATCCGTGGCTCGTTAGGGGTACTGCTCTGGCATTTGTCTGGTATTGTTCATAGATATCACGAAAAACTGCCGATCAGAGCAGCCGGCAGGTAGAATTCCCCTCCAGACAATGGCTGCTTTCGACCTAGTTGTCCAGCTAGAATCGAAAATCCTGCCCCCATCAAAACTCGAACCTAGGACATTCCGATCATAGGCAGTGCAGTGACATCAGTTAAGCCACCTCTCACCGTACAATGTTTAGAACATATGAAATTCTCTCTGAAAAAGTAGTAACTGAGAGGTTTTTCAATACTTTTCAATAGACGTAATTAACGCTTCTGTTATGTGTTTTCAACAAAGCATGAGGACATATTATGTTTGAACATTTTGTTTTTAGGAAGAATCGAGCATGCTCCGTTACTCGTATTGCTGTTTACCTAGATTTGAATCCTAGCAAAGGAAAACAATCACAAATACCCTTGTGAAAACTGGAAAATATATCACCCATATTACAGTACAATCTATTCTTTCTATTTATCACTGATTCTCAAGAAAACAACACTTGACATTGTGTTTCGCAACTTTGCAATTTCACAACACTCACATCGTCAATTCATCGTCGGGAGATCTCAAAACGACTGCTTTGTGAACAATCGCTATGCAAGAATGAGGTTCGCGAACAGAATTTTCATTTATTTTAACTAAGGGGCGGATTTTGATGACCTAAACCATTGCCAAAAATGATCAATAAAATTATTTTAAAATGCTTCAAAAATCACCTAAACTTAAATAAAAATGACGTTAAAAATTTGGCCAAACCACTTCAGAAGAACAACTCAAGCTGTTGAATACGTTACTAGTGTAACCGAGGCTTTTTCCTTTTTTCAAGTGAACTCAGCTCGCAAATGTTTGGTTTGGACTGTTCTTTAAAACAATCTCTGTCTTTATTTATCGCGAAATCGACCTAACTGACAATGGCGCCGATAGACGTCACAGGAACACTCACAACGGCTGTCTTTACAAGAGAGAAGAAATCGAATAGGCTACTAAGGAATTTTATAGTGAATATTTGTTGAACCTCATAAATTTTGTTGATAGCAAGTGCCATTAAAATAATATTGAAGTTGATGAAATTAGCAAAACATGTATTAAAAATTACGTAAAAAGGTACAAAATTACTCTTTAGTCGATATCGACGAAAAATGAAAAGGAAAAAAAAAGTCATATAATAACTGTTTATTTCCTTTTGTCATAACATAAAAAGAATTTCTGTACTAAATGGCATTGTTCTAGAGTGAAAATAAAAAAAATGACATTTCATTAAAATCCGCCCCGTAATTATTACGAGTATGGAGTACTCCTGTCTCTTTATTGCTCTTGAAAGCCGCACCTATTCAGTGGTGATTCATTGTTCGGGAGATCGGAGGAAATGCACAACGCAGTAGCGTTCGCCGATGACCACCGCTGCCATCTCGTTATCTGCCTGTGACTAGTGGAAAGAAACAATGAACGAGCTTTCACGTGCGACTGATGCATGACGTTGTTATGCAGAATCCCGCGAGGAGTATATCAGTATAGAGTGGCAGAATTGTCTGTCGACGTGTTCCCTGAAGGATCTCCAGACATTTGCATAGTCGGTTGCGGTCGTCTACATGACGGTATAAGTAAAGTATTGCCCTAGTTATCACAATCTCGAGATGTCCATTCGTATACTTCAGCTTCCGGTAACGCCTTTTCTCTTACGCGTTATAAGTAATTTTCAACGGTTCGGAAAATCGAATTGTAAGTGTAAGAATAAATTTTATATGGACATGATACGAGTTGGATCAGTTTTTTAGAATTATGCAATGTTTGAGTTGTTAAACAATTGCCGGATATGTGCTGTATAACTGGTTAAATTATTTTTCATTAAGTGATTTTAAATAGTAATAAATGTTGAAATGTATAAGAAATGTGCTCAAGTTTCAAACGTTTGTTTTGAAAGTACGACTGAGTGTGAGTGAACGAGTGTTTAACCGAGTGATTCTCTCACAAAGTGGAACAATGCACTTTCGAGAGTCCCACGAGCTTTTCAAATTAAATATGTTATATTTCACCTTATTCTATATGTACACAGGATAGTGTAATCCAACGTTTAAACAAATCAATGCATTCTGGAACCTCTGAGACTCACGTTATAATTTTGAGATCTCAGTGCGGTAAAATCAAACATTCGGCCATCTTCTGTCTTCATTACAATCTGTAAAATCATCTTCACGGCATTGTGTTATTACAATATCTGCATACATTTATCATCAAGTTTCGTTTGTCTTAGTTTTCTTTACAAATGTCTAACAAGCCACTCTATTGCAGATTTTGCCCCTGGTCCGCAATGCCATGGACACTATTGAGAGATTTTGCAAGAAGTGAATTTAAAAAAACACTAATAATAATTCGTCAATAATATACTATAATTCTCGAAGTAAATGAAAATGGGTAATGTATAGTAGCAATACAATACGGCCCAAAACTCGTAGTTAATTGTAATTCATTTGAATCCAAGAGTGTAAAATGTTGTTTGGCATTTGGTTGTTATGAGTATGTTTAGGCTGCATTGACTGTCACAAACAAATATCAAGAGATGACTATAAGATTCTACAATGGCTATAAATTTCCCTATTTCTAATAAGAGAGAATGGTATTGAAGTAAAATTGGGGGTTAAATTATAGGTTCATACTGGTACCTATACATTTCTTTGGGGGATATAAATATATGTATAATGCAATCAATTTTATTACATTGTATTGCTATCCTGTAATCTAATGAAAGCAAAAATCAAGACCATAGACACACATACATTCAATAAAGGCGTGTAGGTATTGATAATAGTCTTTTATCCCAACTAGTTCCTATGTAGACGTATGTTTTCCTTTGTACTATAAACAAAAACTTGTTTGCTTTTATACGTATATTTGCTAGTGACGACAGTGATTACGTACAACGACTTTGGATTTCTCTTCTTGCAAAAATTCACTCGTAACTTTACCAGATTGCAATGCAATCTCGTACATGGCGTATCCTATGTGTTATTATTACAGAATTATGTAAGTTTTAGATTCAAAAGACGACGACATTAACAGTGTTACACCCTGTCAAAACGGTACACACAAAAACCATACAGCCGGTCCGGATGGCCGACATCGCTAAGGCAGTAGTGCCGTAGCGATCTCGAACCTAAGGATCGCGGGTTCGAGTCTGGCCTGGCATGGTTGTATGGTGTTCGTCCTATCACCTCCTATCATCATCATATCATGTCATTCTCATAATTACCATACCGTTACACGCAATAGTGGTCGCTAATGACCTCAAAGTTGATGCGACCTAAAGTTTTAAAAAAAATACAGCGAATTGTTTTATTTTTTCTTCTTTTTTTCGAGTTTTACCATCTCCGAGACTAAGAGCACTCCCTGACCCACGCCGAAGCTTCCCTTGCGCTTCACGTCAGCGGTCGGCTGTGTAGCAAGCGAGTCGAGAAAAAAGTAGCATATTGTGCGCGTTGGCCGCGGCGCATGTGGGACGAAGAACAACGCGCCTTTGAGCGACGGCGCAGAAGCTGTGGAAAGCACCGCGGAAACCGCCACCCACGACCGCCGAGAGGCTCTGGGACTTCCACGGCCGCGTCTCTCCGCTGGCGGCGCGGCGCGCCGGGTTTAATAGACCGGCGCACAGTGGGCACACGTCCCCATCGATCTGGACGAAAATCTGTTCTTCGACTGTGAAGTCAAATGGTGAGAAAATATGTATAATGTATACATAAGCACTTGGTGCGACAGCGCGTAAACGGGCTTGGGCCAACCGGCGACGTTCTTACCTCTGTTCTTTGACTATGAAGTCAAATAGTGGGAAAATATGTAGATATAATGTATGTTCCTACTTGGCGCGACACCCCGTGAACGGGCTCAGGCCTACCGGCAACGCCCCTGCACGTAGCACGTAGACATCCCCACGCCGTTTTCTGGTCTCCTCAAATTAAGAAGTGAATTTTCGCATTGTCACGCAACAACTTATACTAGGACATTGCAAGGAAAACGCACGCTATAGTCTTGGCTCCACTTGGAATCGAACCCGAGGCCGCATGATGCAAAGCGAGCACGTATATGTAGATATAAACGTAATAAAATTTCAGATTTTGAGCTACACGACTAAGAATTCACACTGACGCCTAACCCCTATTATGCCTTTTAAGGGTTTACAACTTAGCCTTCACTTTTACTGCTGGAAATATTTTTATATACTCCATCTAAAGGAGGTCATTAGTAAATCTCGTCGCAAGGTTTTGGATATACTGAATATATTGAAATAATGCTTATAAAAACATTTTGGTATTAATTTGTTGCCACAGTTTGTATTTGAATTTTTTATATTTTTGTAATTTTATTCATACAGCCATACTATTGTAATATCATTTGCAGACATTTAACAACATTTGCAACAACCCTTTTATGTATGTGAACATGAATTTAAAAAAAGAGATGTAAACTTATGCCAACACAGTGACAACAGCTCGAAAGACAACCACTCTACGTGAAGTGCATGGCTGTGCATTTGAATACCGAATCGATATTCTCACACAGTGATGTCCACGACATCAAAGATAGGTTGTAGAAGACGAGTAATAACAAAATTGTTAGCGACATAAATTCTATTTAGTTGTCAAAATAAAAGTTCCTAAACAAGTAATAAGAAGAGTTGTAAAAAACCGAAACATCAAGAAAGTGTTGACAAGCTTCCTTTTAATTACTGGAAGCAATAACAATATGGAGTTACAACAGTCATGAAACCTCTTACAGCCATGAGATATAACAACAGTATTTGAACATTTTTGGTCTCCGCCGCAAAATTTCGTAATTTTCAATTTGTTAATTAGTATTGTGCAATTTTCAATGATTGCATGAACGAATAGCAACAAATACATTTCATTAAAAAAATTCAGCTGAATAAATGATTTGACACTTTTGCTGATGTTTTCTTACTTTTAAAATCAAAGATTCTGATTTTTTATTTTCCGGCATGACTCATTTGTCAGTAATAAATACTAGTGGATGAATTAAAAGGATCAACTTTCAGGGAGATGAGAATTTAATGAACCTGCTTGTGTAGGAACCACACAAGCTAGCATTCATAAATTATCAGCAGTAGAAGCATCAAGAGTGAATACTTTGTATTTATTTCTATTATAAAGGATGCATTGTTCTCAGTGAAACTTGGCAGATTTTGACTAAGTACGATTCTTTTGTCTTCAACTCTTTGAATTAATTGTTATACTTTAAGAGACAAGTACTGTACTTTCTTACCAAATAAACAACTTGCATCAATGACAATAACTGTCTAATTTTTCTAGAGTAGATAAGTTACAAAACATTTCCAAACATTAAATCACATACACATACAGGGGTTTTAAAAATTGAAACCAAAGTCCTACCAAACTTTGTTTTTTTTATATATGTCTTTTTATAATTGTTATCTCATTCGTCTTTTCTGGCTTGTATTTAGCTATAGCTAGCTTATATAGAATGGTAGAGGAACTTCGGTGGCATTCGACTAAAACGATTCGAAAATCATCTCAGAAACTCCGGAAAATTGCAGTTAAGTAAGCAGTAATCACGGTGCCTCAATACATAGTAAAAAATGCATCTTCTAACGTGATGCAAAGGCGATTGAAATGACAGATCTGAAACCGATTTTTCATCCTCGTGTATTGGCAAAATTAGTTACCGTGCGGCGCGCGGGCGTGCAATCTCCCAGTGCCACGCCTCGCCCGGCGGGGGCGGGAGCGAGGGCGGCGGCGCAGGCGGTCCCTTAACAAGCGCTCGGAGTGACTGGAGAGAAGTCGCGTTCGCGCGATGGCCGGGCGCAGCGTCACGGCGCTTGCGGGAGCTCCGTCGGGCGATCCCCGACAGACGTCGCTGGCCGCGCAGAGTGGGATTTGATGGAGGCTTCGGCCCACGTTTTACGGTCTTGCTACGGAGGAGAGAGAAAGTTATGCAACGCTGCGCGAATTTTTTTTGTAGAAAAAATTCTTATTACAGGGCCCTGGACACGAAAAAGTGGATAGATCTTGTTGCTAAATTTAGGGGCGAAATTTTCTATCACATGGTGTAGCCAGAATCTATGTTTTGTGAGTTCTTGATACCGAAAAATCGAATGACGGCAAAACGTCTGTGTGTCTGTCCCTCTGCCTGCCTGTCCGTCTATAAACAACGCTAGCGGCTGAACTGTTCAGCCGATTTTCTCCAAAATTGGTATTCTCCAATTGATCTGGCTAATGTCGTAATCCCTTGAATTTGAAACTGATATTTTAACCTTAACTTTATTAACCGTTAGTTTAACTTTGCACGAAGCTCTTGAGACTTTTTTCAAATTTTCAAAAAAATATCTTCATCGTTTTTGATTAAATTTTCTTGTTGGATAGTGCGAAGAACGAAGAAGAATGGCGCAGACATGTTCGTTGAAAACCCTAATTTTTCGAAAATTGCAAACGTTCGATGTATTTTTGGAGTATTTCTACAACTAAAATATTAGAGAGTTGTTTTCTTTAATGAAATCTCTTCCTTAAAGATAGATTTTCAAATAATGTCATGTACAATTTCTCGAAATTTTCGTACTTTTTCCGTAATTTTGCGTGAAAATACAGGCGAGAAAGTACGTGCTGTTTTAGCACCACCAGTTCTTTGTTTTCGAAGAGACATCCTTGCGGCGGTTCCATCACTCACGTATTTCTCTGAACATTTGGGTTATTGCGCACTGGGCTAATGAAAGTGCCTTGGGATTATAATTCCTGACTAGAGTGCTCGGAAGAAAATTGCCACATAAATGTTATAAATGTTATATTGTTATAAATTACGAATGTTATAAATTACCAATTATTAAGAGTAGTTGAACATATGTGATTTCATCGCACAAAAAGAAGAGCTGCAATTTCCACAGAGAAATACCAATCAAGCACTACACGGAAAATCGAAGAACACTAGCGACCAGCTGCTCTGATCTGAAGTTTTCCGCGGTCTCTCCGCTCAATGCCAGATGAATGCTGGACAAGTGCCCTAACAAACAGGCCACGGACCCCACGCGATGATTTCTCCCTCTTCCGATTCCTATTCTCTGCCCTTAAACACAACAGTGACTTAACGTTCGGGCCCGCAAAGCGGACGGGCCCAGGTAAAAGAGGGCCTACTTTTAGGTGATATTTTTATTATTTAAAGTACTATCACTACTTGTGTTTGCTACACACTTTTGTAAATGGGGCCCGGATAAAAGTTTAGCGGGCGGCCCCCACTCATTTCGTTACTCTTCTGATACACAAATACACTATGTCTAACTCCTAACTAATCACATTATGTCTAAATACAGTTTCACATTTTATAATAATCTAGCGTTTCCATTCAATTATAAACAATCGATTTATTATTTCAAACTACCAAATTTCTGACTTCCATAAAAGTGTGAAAGACATGAAAAATATCAAGATACATTCATTCACAATTCGAAAATTGATAACGAACATATGTGAGTGATTAAAGTGTGAGTTGGGAGAAGAATGAGTTTAAAATGATTCGCAAAATTACGTATCTAAACAGAGCTCTATTATTTACATTCATATTACAATGCAATCTGAATAATAAGTCTATCCCATGGTCAATGATATTTAATTTACCTTACATAGTATGTCAAACAAATAACTCTAATAATGTACAATTACTTTATTTAGTTACCTCTCTACCTGTATTTGGTCACGCTCTCCGCAGCCAATAAAGCAATCTTGCACCCACCAAGCAGCACTTGAGTGCACAAGACCGTTGTCATAATCAGGTTAAGAATCTTTCTTAGCAGGAACAATCTTGGCACATGCTAATTTGTGAGTCATGTTCAGCGGCGCGGGGGGGGGCATCATCTACAGCGGGTAGGCGAGTGCATGGATCGAAGGCAGACCGCTCCTTGCGCCACACAGCGCTTTGCTCCGCTCCTCTCCGCTCCGCTCGGCGGTTGCGAAGAGCGACGCGGGGGAGTAAGGCATATCGCAACGGCGCGCGCCGGTGACGCATTTTGCCGCCTTCAGGATTGTTGCCGCCTCCCGACTTTCTCTGTCTTTCCCCCCTGCACCGTACATGTGAAACGTTAGAAAACGCGTTTAAAAATAATGATATCTCATTTCCATGGATGTGGGAAAGACATCTCTAATATCATATGATTTTGTTTGCCTTAGACGATTATTAATGATATCTTTCTTAGCTTTTTATGAAATTCTGTTCTACCTCGTTTGTTTGGGGGGGGGGGGGCGTAGGACCGCTATCTTGAAAATTGGAGGTTAAACACCTCTACTCTTTAGGAATATCATCCTTCTCCCTTCTTCACCCTTCCTTGACTTCTTCTGAATGCTGTTATGGTAATATAATGGACATATTGGAACATAATGGAGACAAATTGGAGTACAATCGCCTAAATCACAAAAATGAAACGTTTTACAAATTCAAGTTAATTAGAAGTGTCATCTTTCTCTTTCATTGTTGGTAAATGTGAATGAAAACGTTTGCGAGAAAGGCGACAGGGTGAACCCTTACAACCCATATGATAATGACTCTCTTAGATCAATTTTAAAATATTACAAGATTTTACTGTAAACAGATCCAATTACAGCATTTAAAAATTGATAGATAAGTGGTATATTGGATGGTGTAATATTGGTTAAAGTTGAGATTTCATAGTATTTTAAAAATTGAGCTTCTCAATAAAACATCGATTATTGCTTCAAATGCGTTTTATACGATGCTGTTGCAGTAGGATTTTTTGTTCAATTCCTTCTAGTTTTAAGTTCATGACTAAGAAATTTGAGCTGTGCATCGTTTAGTAAGGTTTGCAAACCAGATTTGTATCAGAAAGGAAATATTTCTATTGAGTTTTCAAGATTTTCCCAACATTTTGACACCGAAAGGAATAAATTTGGGTTATCAGTCCCAAAGAATTATAAAATAAGGATGATCCTTATTCTATTCATCTATCTCAGATATGAAATGACTTCATGTTGCAGCCTCAAAATTGAGGAAACTACTCGTACATCTACGATTATGCATACCACCAAAATCACGGTCGTCTTAAATATTTCCTTCTCATAATTGATATAGACACGTAAAAAGGCCTAGAAGTTTTTCCATTGGTTTCCAAGAACGCGTATAAAAATACAGGAATTCACGAGATAACGATCAAAAATTTTCACCGGATGATATACGCAAGTGCCTATAAAAATAAATTACTACTGGACATTCCACAGGCGCGACAAACCGCTTAGTGCCTAATGCATGTTAATGCTGTTCGACTTTGTGTACATAGGCATTATGCAAAATTGCGCGTACATTAGAAACCTGAAGTAGGTCTACGGTGGACTGCGGTCCGACGGCCTTATATGTGCAACGCGCCCCGCGAGTTTCATAAGCGCTACGGACTGCCGCCACAGCCGCCGCCGCCGCCGCCGCCGCCGCCGCCGCCGCCGCCGCCGCCGCCGCCGCCGCCACCACCGCCACCGCCGCCACCGCCGCTACCGTCGCCACCGCCGCCACCGCCGCCACAGCCATCTCCATCTCTATCGCCGCCACCGCCACCACCGCCGCTGCCACCACCGCCATCTCCATCTCTATCGCCGTCACCGCCGTCACCGCCGCCACCGCCGCCGCCGCCGCCGCCATGCCGCTCTATCGCTGCCACCGCCGCCGCCACCGCCAGCGAAGCCGCCGCAGTGGAGAAACGTGCCGATACGAACCGTTTTGCGTTCCCGATGAAAGTAGTTCCACCGAAACATTTCGTTAATGCTGGGTGTCGCTGACCGTGCTCTTGCCTGCGCCGGCTGTCGTCTGTCGGATGTCGTCAATTTTTGACTACGATGTTGTTGTTTTTTTTTCCTGTTTAGGGTGTTCCAGTTTAGCAAACAGAGCAAAGCGAAGAAAGATACATACCGTTGCTTGTCAAGTTGTCTCTTCAATCTTGACTGAGTTGCAACTCTCTATATGAAGCTCGGAAGATTTATGAAGCTCGTAATAGTAGCAAAACTATGAAATATACTTTTCAAAAATATTGTAGTACTTACAAATTATAGTTTGAATCTATTTGCCTGTAACGTTTTAACTGCTTTACCAAAAAAGTATGCTTAATTTCTTAAATATCTTCACTAAACGGTCGGCCGAGAAATTGAGTTAACCGTCGATGTTTCATATGAGGTCACATATCTCTTTACAGTCACCTTTGCCCATTTGTTACCTTGTCTTCTTGCATTTGATTCCATTGCACTTTTCCATTTTCTAGGGTTTATAATAACAAACTTTTCTAAAAAATAAAGTCAAAGAATCAAAATATTCACACAGATTATTGCTACTTTTGAGTTACATTCCTTGATCTTCACGCTAATACAAATTAAAATGACGGTACATTTTTCTTAGCACTACTAGTAATAAATATACTTTCAAACCGATCCAAAATATTAAATTTAATAGAAGTGTAATATGACACGAGAGAGAATAACATTAATAGATTAGATAATTATATTTCTTGAAACAAAATCGTACTTGTATAAAGGATAATAACAACGAAACTGACAATTATAAAAAATTTGCCCGGAATCGAAGTTTAACTCTGATCCGTATAATTAGGGTTATGGCATTCCATAAATTAATGGTAGATCGCAGTAATAATTAAAAGAATGGTACAAATATTCACGAGTATAAGGGGATACCGAAATTATTCACGTAGTAATTCACCCTACGAATCTTATCTCCTCCTTCGTATGGCCGACTTCACGGACCTCCATTTTCGTAGGAACAGTGCTGCTCACCCACTAAAATTAAGTCAATTATTTAAATTTAATATTGAAAAACCTAAAAAACTTGTAATATTATCTTGTACGTATGTCATTTTGAGAACAATTCTCCTGTATACTGCACACAACCTACCTCTGCTCATTGGAAGAGATCGAAAATTTGGAGAAGTTGACGCGAGCTTTATCCACGAAGATGACATCAGTAATTGGGTTTGATAGTTTAATTCTTGAAGCGTGCAAGCATTCATCTAAAATAAAAGTTTTTTGTTAGAATGTTTTGAACTACATCCACGTATGCAAGTATGTTCTGGCAAAAAGTACGTCACTGATTTTGAATCAAAATGTTTAGAAAAGTTCAAAAGAAATGTTATGGTATGACAAAGAAGCCGAGGAATTTTAAATTCACTTCATTCATCAGAGAGCAATCTCACAATACTGTTTTGTTGGTTGTTTTGAAGCTACGAATTACCGCCTTCCCTCTGATATGTTTCAGTTTCGTAAGTCGCATACCGTATACACGGTAAAATATTATAAATAACATCAAATGCTATTAGAGTGCGTGATCTGCAGATTGATAAAATGAATTACCTAGCCGGGCACAAAATGGAATTTACGTATTACGTGCCGGAACGCATAATTCTGTAAACACATTTTACTTCGTGGCCTTGTAACAACGAACGAACGCTTTTTGCTGTGGTAGGATTTTTAAAACGTAAAATGACATTCATCGTATATATAATAATAATTATTATAATAATTATTATAATAATAATTATTATTATTAATAATAATTATTATATGTCGGATTGTATGTTGAATTAGATTATGAACAATGGATAATAATGATTATCATGACATGATGATAATATAAGCAAATGAATTGAATTAATTGTCACGCAACATTCTGGGATTGCTTGCAGAAATTTCACAGACAAGTTTCTTTAACCTATGTGACACTTAATAATTCCGTACGTCTTTTCTGCCTATATCGCACCCTGAGACTTTCATGATGGAAATGGTACGAATTAGTTCCTTGTCTGCGTACAGCACAATCTCTTTCACTTCATCTTTTCTCCGTTTCTTTTCCAAACTGTTTTCTAACCGAGCGTCCAATTACGCTCCAAACGCAAGTGTCAAAATTTCGGCACTCCACGAATCCGTAATGACTCGCATTAACTCTCCCGGAGTTGTTAGTTTTTGTGGCGGCCGTGTGCGCGCGCGCGCTCGAGATTCCAGGCACAAAAAGAGCCATTTCATTTCAGAGGCGTTGGTTTTTGATGGCAACCACGGGTGAGGTGCCTCTCACCTGTTTTCTCGGGGCCTGGAGTTTTCGTACTTAACGAGACGCTTGTTGCGTAAATAGAGCCACTGCTACTTGATTGGACGTCGCCTCCAGGTACTTGCTCCGTGACTTACACGCCCGAACACTCGTTTCGTGGAAATGGTTTGCATCAGTCGATGCACAAGAGGAGTTATTTTCTTCGACGGATTACGAAACAGTGCAGGCTGTGAGGTGGTGGGACGTCTGTTAGAATGGCGCTTATATTTGCATCTCGTGCGAGCTCGTCATGTGTTAAGGAAGAAGTGGCGAAGCAAATATGAGCAACACAAGGCGTACGAGTGAGGAGACGAAATATTTAGATCAAAACAGCTTTGTTTATCTACATAAAACAAGCGTGTTTTAATGGCGTATTAAATATAGAATATGTAACGATGTGCTCTACAGAAGTGCGCTGCGATAGCGTAGTTGTGAATTCTGAATCTTGTAAAACTGATTTATTGATTATTTTGGGTTCCACATCAATTGGTTCACAAGACACTGTCCAATTAACACAGTCCACAGCAGAATGTCTACATCTTCATGTTCACAGCAAAAATATTCATTGCTTAAATTCCACTGCATAATGTTCATAAACAGAATGTCCACAGCAGAAATTTCCACAAAGAAATCCTCTAAAAACTTCTGCAAATCAAAATGTTAAACAAGTAGGAATGCACGAAGGAGTAGCAGCTTGGAGACTACTTTAAAAATATTGGAACCAACATCATAAACCTTATCAAATCATGATTAACCTCCAAAGCGGACACATCTTCGACATGTCCTAAATAACAAATATTTCACAAATCAAAAGCGAATTGAGGAAATTGTAAGCAGATACCAAGATTACAAAGACAACAACCCTGTCAATATGTACGTGCCCTGTCATATCACATGAAGCTGCATGCTGATTCTGTGGTAGAAGAAAATTGAAATTACATTACTAGTTTTCTCATGTAATAGTTTAAACAGCCAATGAAGATACCGTAGGTTTTTGCCAGGGAAACGTCATTTTCCATAACATTTCTCTAAGCATGAATTACAGTGGACATTGTATGCTACTGGACATTTCTACAATGGACATAGTATAGAACTTGGACGAAACAGTATTGGACCAATTATTAAGGGGACATTTCCACGAGAGGCCATTTTTGCAGTAGACGTTTACTTGTGGACCAATTGACTGAAAACCATATTTTGTGTTTCCAACTCTGATGGTGCTGGTCCGGTTGGCCGAGATCGCTAAGGCAGTAGTGTCGTAGCGATCTCGGGCTGAAGGTTCGAGTCCCGCCTCGGGCATGGTTGTAATCAGTTAGTCCTTTCACACTATCATCATCATCATATCGTGTCATCCTCATAGTTACTGTACTGTCACTAGCAATAGTGGTCGCTAATGACCTGGAAGTTGATGCGATCTTAAATTAAAAAATACTGTTATGGTAATTTGTCTCTAAAATGTACTGCAAGTTTTACTCCTGGGAGTGGGTGTGTTCTGCTTCCTCTGGAAAGCAAAATTCCTGCGCCGACTTACACATCCTCTTTCACGAATGATTGCGGGGTTTCCCTCTCCTGGTATCTTCCTCAACTGAGACAAACTCGAAGCTCCCCATTGGCGTTCTCTCATGTGTGGAAATGTAGTGCATGTAAATGTTTTGTTTAATGGGACAGGAGTGGACAAGAATGAGGTAGAGAATATCGCGCGCGATCCGTGGTCCATTTGAGAAGACACCGCTTTGGAACTTGCCGGGAATTGAACGGAGAAATCACGAAAAACTACCGATCAAAGCAGTCGACTACTAGCATTCTCCAGACAACGACGTAATTCGACCTAGCGATGCCGCTATTATCGAAATTCCGCAACCGTCGAGACTCAAACCCTAGGATCTCCCAGTTAGAGGCACTACAGTGGCAACAGTTGTTGTATTGAGTCATCTCAGCCGATTACATAGAAAACAGTGAAATTAATCTTCTTAATAGTAGGTAAATATGAAAATAACATTTTCACACAATTCCAAATTCGTGAATATAGATTTTAAGTTCCGATGTTTGAAATGAACTTACAGGTAAATTGGTGTGAAAGATATAACTCTATTTTTCAGTTTAATGCTACATGTTAAATTATTGCATCTTCAACATCTTTTCCATTTTCAAGAAATACAAATTTATTTTCAAAAATGTCACCTCAAAAGGCTGATAAAATGTTCAGACTGGCAGAATGAATATCCGTGCAACGGTATCTACATCTATGGTCTGACCTCATACTTATGAAGATATCACTTGCCTAACTTTACCTTGGAAGCCATTACATGTTGATTAAGTGATGTTGACCGGACCCCTCATGATTTACTTGTGCGGTCCCTCGTTCCGTGGAAATTATTTTTGAAACCATTTAACATTTTACGAAAAAGCCGGAGTAATTTACCACATTCTGAAACAGAAAGAACACCAAGACGATGGAACTTTTGTTGCAATGGCATAAATACCCAGAAAATAAATACTAATTTATATCTCGTCTAGGAATGGAACTAGTTAAACATAATTGCTTCCTGATTTAATAGTCCTTTGTTGCTAGTGTAGTAACACATTTTTCCTGAAACGCAGTCATGCCTATATTTTAGAAGTTGTATAGCGGCAAGCAAGGTTGAATGTTCATTAGGCCTTTTTTAAAATACTCGTATGTGTCATTCTTCAGAAAGCGGCTTCTCTGATGTCTGGAGAGGACGGGAGAAAAACACGAGCAAAAAACGGTCTAGAAAGGAGAGCGTAAGGTCATCCTTTGTGGAGTGGTGTGTCATGCCAGCCGCCTGTAATATATTCGCGCATATAACTCTGTTGACGCAGAACAATACTCGTTTTAAGACAAATGGTTTCGTTATCAGCACGCAAAAGAGTGCTGATGTGTAGTGATTTACGAAAGGTATGTCATTTTTTATTGCTAACGCTGTGTTTGCACAAACGCAGTATTAAACTGCATGTTTTATGTACGTCTTGTCACTGATAAGAAGTGCGTTATAGAAACATGAGCAGGAATAACAACAAAAACATTCCATAAAATTGTAACGAAATGTTAATCACCATTAAATATCTCACTAAATGAATTAGGTTGGTATCTGATATGTTAGTGAGACTGCTCGCGTTTTATTCCTGGGGCCAGGGTTGGATCCCAAACGATCCAAGTGGTTTTGTGATAAACAAAACGGGCTCGCGACGTGTGTTTTTCCACCGTCTCTCATTCCGCCTTCATGTTGATTATTCACTTTATTTTCATCACCTCAACATGAACTTATCAAGGAGACCTGACCACGATTGTGTTGTGATGTCCAATGTTAAAACTGCGATCTTACATAAAAAATCTCTACCTTAGAAAACTATTAATAGGCCGCCCTCGTTAGCCGAATTGCTAAACTGCTTCGTGAGGTCGCGGATGTTAAACAATTCGTGACACCATGGATTTCTAGGCAGGTGACTCTGTGGAATCCGTTTGCTAACGGCGCCGAGTCCCTAGCCGAAGGGATTTAGGCACTGGCTGACATGACGTGACATTGAACGGAGAATTACTCCAGGTGCACAATACAGAAGGGTTTAGAAACGCGTTGCGTCGGCGGAAACGCAACATTTTTTTTAAATAAGCAAGCCAATGAATGGAATTAAATCATTGTGATTACAAGATATGTGTTACTGACAAATTACATTATAATATAATGCAATATATTGTATAATAATTCTAACAAGCACGTATTTCGTCTTAGAAAGTTATAAATTATGTCCCAATTTTTTAGGAAACTGATAACTAAACTAGAATTTCAAAGATCTGAATTTCCTAAGGAAAGTAAGAAATGGGTTCTCTGGTGTATGGCTGGTAACGTCCCATCCAGGTCACTGTATTAAAAGAAGAATTATTGAATTTTACTCATCATTGTCATATACTGTATAATGTACAAATCTAAATAAGAACGTCGGACGGAATTGCGTTTAAATCACATGTTTACGTAGTACATGAAGTAAGTTTTCCACAAAAGCAAGCTCTTCAAAACCATTTGAATATCTATTCCTGTACGTTGAATAATGCTTCTTCATAAGTGAGTACTGGTGGTTTGATACTTTCCAGAACATCGTATCTCATCCGAACATCGTCGATAGTCCATACATAAAATTGTATGCAGGTTTCTTCAGAGATCATTTTACCTGTTGGATAAAATATATGCAAGTATCTTCGAGATTGCTATTAAAAAATATAATATAAAATGCAGTTGTAATTTATTTATGTGTGCGAAAATAAAATTTTGAATCCTGTTCCATATACATAATAAAATAAACGAAGGAAATTACTTATACTACTGAACGCATCCATTTATGTTTTTCATTTCGAATAAAATACGCTTGTTGATGTATATTACCATACAAACCCTGACTTATCATTCACAGAACGTAGCAACATTTTAGTGGCCGCTTTCTAGTAACTTCAAACTACTTTTTAATTGATGTAGTGGTTGTGTACTTCGACCATATGAAACTAAAGATAAATTTTTCTTTCACTTTTCCACAAAAAACGTGCCTTTCTGCATTAAAATGACATTTGCTCTACGTTTCGAAACGTGTAAAATACAATAACAAAAGAAATAATTTTCGAATCAATACATTTATAAAACGTAGTAGTTTCATACCATAACAATAGAAACTATTTTCTGTACCATATAAATATCATCCCACACGTATGAACTTGCGATTTCGGCGCCCCTTCACGTACGGGCTCCGCAGGCAACCGCCCCGCCAGCCTTTGGAGGCTGGCATGTCCGTTTCCTCGTCCGCGGCCATTAGCGGCGGAGGCTGCGGCGGCGCGGGCGCGCGCTCACAGGTACCGCGCGCCCCCGGGCCTCGCGCGGGGCCACGGGGTCAGGCGGCCTGCAGCACGTGGGCGGCAGCGGCGCGCGCAGGTCGTCACGCCCGGTTCCCCTGTACGACGCTCGCGCCGTGCCGCGCCGCGAGCTGATAGCGGCGATTTATGGCGGTGTGTGGCGTCTGCGCCGCCGGGGACGCGACCAGTCCGCCGCCGCACCTCGGGGAGTTAGATGGTCTCCTCACTATTTGGTAGCGAGCAATACGTGTGTGGCATGTCTCCGGTATGGAATAGTGGATTCCCGGCTCTCGGGAGAGGATACCCGGCTCTCTCTCGGGAGGTCCGGGTTCAATTCCAGGTGTCGGAAATCGAGCGAAATGGTTTTGCCCCTCGGGTGGCTTATCAACAGCGTTCTAGCTTTCTGTGAGGCGGTGCCGCGTTCGATTCCCGGCGGTGTGTGACGTCTCCGCCGCCGGCACGCGACCAGTCCGCCGCCGCCGATGGCGCACCTCAGGGAGGTTAATGGCCTCCGCACTTTCTGGAAGCGGGCAATACGTGTGGGGCACGTCTCCGGTATGGTATAGTGGCTAGGATACCCGGCGCTCACTCGAGAGGCCCGGTGTCGGAAATCGAGCGAAGTGGTTTTGCCCCTCGGGTGGCTTATCGACTTTCTGTGAGGCGGACCCGCTTTCGATTCCCGGCCGGGGCAAAAATGAATCTGTAGCTTTCTCATACACATCGTGTAGTTCATATAGCTGTGTAACGAATGAAAAAGCTCATGCAGTCCAAGTAATCTAGGTAAGGTGTTGGGAATATATCATATCTCTCTAATCCCACAGGCATGGATATTAAATAAAACAGGAACCAACTCTGGGAATACCGCTGGCTGGCAAATTTCGAACTTAGAATGCCAAACACAAGCATATAATTCATGCGAGGCAATATTTAGCAACGCCATTCTACCGACATGGAGAAAGTAGCAGATGCGGTTGAAATTCTCTAAACCGACGCAATAACCGTGGCTGTTGTTTTCATATCAGCCGTGATCTGCCGTCTTTCATTCCATTTCGTAATAGTTCCTCCTTATCAGAAAAAATGTAAATAAGAAATACCTTTCCTGGAAATAGTACTCATACTACTCTGTAGACCCACGTACTTTAGCAGGGGGTTCATGAACATAAAATTCAATTGAGATCTCAGAAAACAGATGTTGCAAATTTTTTATGTAAACCCCGTGGGAGGGGGACCTCATCCGTTATAAACCCCGCTGCCTACCTCGAAGCACTTCGGCCTGAGGAATGTATGACGATCAAAACGTTGGGAACTGTGTCTAGGACGCGGCCTCTCCGGGCACCCATATTTTGCGAAATTTAGGGTGAAATGAACCAGTTTGTACCGTGCTCATTTGGCGTATATAGTATAGGTATTTGAGAGCACCCATTCTTTGACCTTTCGGTTAGCACATACTCCCCAGCGTTGGAAATGAATCTGCCTTCAGGTTTTACAGTAAGTTCGTCTGATAGACTAAACATGGGTAGTTTCCACATTTAAAATTTAGTATTAAAATCCTAATATACTACCTTCCATAATTAATATCACTCAAAGTGTGGGTTGTAATGAGTTTTTGTGACTTTCAATGGATGATGGGCCTTTCTCGAAATAAATTAGTATTTAGAGGTGTTTTGTTGCCGGTCCAAGAGACAAACAAAACAGGTTGTCAAAAAATTAAAGTCAAAGTGTACGTTGCTATGTAGAACTCACTTCAGTTGAAATATCTGCAAAATCACAAATTACTGGTAGATAATTTTAAATCATAATGAACTAAGTGTCCCATGACCTAGACGGAAAAGATGATGCGGAAATCACTAGGACAGCATGTTATCCGTTTTTAATATTCTTCTCAAATACGTGACAAGGATTAGGCTCCTGAAGATAAGTGTACGGTGGTCAAATTAGTGTGGTGACTGAAGTTCTCACAAATGCATTCGCTCAGTCTTAGGAAAACATGAATGATACGGAAATTGCAGTGAACATGTCAATACATTTCTAAGAAACATTTTTTATCGAATTTTCTTGTGCAGAAGAGGGTTGTTCTAGCGACATAGTCTGAATTGTAGATGTAACTAAATGATGCACGAGTTATGTCCCACAATTAATGTGTGTTCATCACTAAGAATTTGATAATTACCGTATTATTAAATATATTTTTGTTTAAACATCCACCCTGATAATATCTTCTACATAATTGTTGTTTTTTGTCCCTAAAGACAGATATATTTACCTCTCTTCTATGGTATGGGCAACGAAGTGAACCAACAATTCGAAACAGAAATTTCTTCCTTTGTTCTCTTCCTTTTCCCCCGCCTTTCCTTTCAGAACTTGCCTCTTCCTTCTTTATTGTTTTTTTTTTTTTTCATTTTCCTTCTCCTTCACCTCTACCTTTTCCTCCTCCGCTTCCTCCTCCGCTTCCCCCTCCTCTTCCCCCATCTCCACCAGCATACTTCCGCGAAGCGTAGAGGGCTGGCGGCGCGCACGCAACTTCCGACCGCGCGCCCGTGCCTCCGCGGTGTGGCGTGGCGCGGCGTGGGGCGCGGGGCCGCCGCACCGCCTCCGTCAGAGCAAACGGCCCTCCATAAAGATGCGATCTATATTAAACGCAACTGACCCTTACAACAGTAAATCACGCGGCCCGTGGATCGGGAGAGCTCCATCGGGCCCTCCTTCCCACACTTCCCACAAAAGGAGGCGACGCGGCGCGGCATTGGCTAATCGCTTTCGCAATTACCTCCAATGACTTGTCTCGAAAGGCTCGCACGCAACGTCACGCCGCTCCTCCCCGCCACGCCCCGCCCCACCCCACTCGACCCACCGGGGAAATTCGTAGAAAAAATCAGGAAGAGGTCGTGATTTTATAGCACGCTAATGAAGCTAGTTAATGCCCTAAGCGTTTTCTTTGAGAAACCTCTATTCTAACAGATTGTCCAGTTTCTTGCTGTGTAATGATTTTTGTTTATTCAATTCCCATTCAATCGTCGTGCTGTTGTGAAACGGAAAAATACGATTTGCCACCCCTTCTGGGCACTATTCTTAATACTTCTGCATTAGGAAAGATTAATTTTGATTGGTTCCTGAAGTATTACAGGAAACTTCTGAGAGCATTGTAAGTGTAAATTGTGCGTGAAAAATACACTTTGTAGTAATGCCAAATTTATTATGCAGTAATATAATAAATAAAAATAATTATTGTTTTCCATTTACAGCCCCTGAAAATTAATATTAATTATAATGCATCAGAAAGTTATTAGAAGCACATTTTCTTTGCCGAATAATACAATTTTATTAATAATTAAAATTTTATTATAGTAACGAAAAATTAATTTAATTTTCTGATACTCATTTTTTAAACTGTAGGACTGAACAAAAAAAGGCAGATACTTCTTATAATTCGTTGGTAATTGTGATTCATGAAAAATATCAATAGTGTAAGATGGAATACATGTCGCAGGTATTTTCTCCCATTTCTATTACATTTCTTTTTTCATCAGCCATATCCAAACATCGCATTATTAATTTTAAAACACGTTCAAATTCTGAAGAAAGAATTATATTTGAGTTGATTTCGAAATTAATATCCTTTTAAGAAATACGTCATGAGGATTTTATGTCAGTGGACGCTGTACAGGGGGAGACTATAACAGCCTTGTTAGTAAAATCAAAGGGAAGAATGAATGTAAAATAGAGGGATGGGAATACAATCCAACAGCATCAAGGACGATTTTTAAGTGCCCCGCGACTCAGAAACGAGTCTCAGAAATTCTATAAAAAACTTATGTGCATTAACTGCGAATTCACCAGGAATTTCAAGTTTACTTGTAATGTATACGTATTCAATCCCCTTCCAGTAGCTACCGGTTTATCTTCTACCGACGAATAACAACCTTATTAACATGTAGTATTCAAAATTTCACTTGCGAACGGGGTCCCGTGCGTGATTGGCGCACACTTTGCGGGATCGGTTTGTTACACTGAGAGACAATTTCCGAATTAGAATTTCAGATCTCCTCGATCCCATCCTCTTAGCATTCAGCCCCGTCGCGCATTCCTCTGGGAATTACAACTGACCCAGCGATCACCAGGCCGTTTCGCACGTCGCCGGCCGACACGCTCGCCCCCTGGTGCAGTTGGCATGGGCTCCGCGCACGGGCCTCCGAGGCTTCTGGGAAATCGCCGCAGTAAAATATACACCTGCGCCGGCCTGGCATAACGACGGTCATAGGAGTGGGGGGGGGGGCTGCGACGGATCATTATTTACATTCTCGCAGCGGTTGACATAGGAGTCGACCTGATGTTTTGCGAGTGGTCGCATGCGGGTCGACGGGCTAGTCTGCAGTTTCCGGATGAAACGACGTTATTCTGGTTTACTGCAAGGAAGTGGGAGAAACGTGTTGGGGAAGTTGAAAAATGTTCGGAACATTTCGGAGTTTAAAACTTTGTTAGTGTCAATCTATACATCTATCTATCTATCTATCTATCTATCTATCTATCTATCTATCTATCTATCTATCTATATATATATATATATATATATATATATATATATATATATATATATATATATATATATTATTTCACGAACAATTGCGAGCGATTTTTACCCTGGAATACTCCACGGAATTGTATAAATGAGCGTTCCTTGGAAGTGTTTGAAGCACAGAACGAGAAAAAATATTAAAGTTTAACATTTTATAACTACGCCTTCGAAGAAAATGTTGAAAACGTGTAAAGAGAATTTGGGAGGAATGTGTTAAGAAACGTACTGAGGTACATGAGCGAGAGTTAGTGTTTCTTAAGCTTCTATTACATTTTTAAAAGTGTAGCCTCTCTAAGTTCCCTCTCTTCGTAGAAGTATGGTCAGGAACAAGCAAAAACTCGAAACCTATGTAAAGTTAAATTTACAATTAATATTCTGTGCCGTTTAATCACACGAGTCTGCTTTTATGTTTGTTAGCAAATGCTCAGCAATCTTTCAATGCTGGCGGTGGGAGTATAATGTAATTGTATTGCATTGTTAAGAATGTTACTGGCCATTCACAATTTGGGTTCTAGTTTGAAAATTTGGAGCTGTTTTTGAGCAAATCTTGAAAATGTCTGGAGGGTACTTTAAATGTACAGTACCTCCAAATTTTGAAGAATGTTTTATTCAAAATCTCAATGTTTGGAATCCAGACAGATGGATAGGGGATTGTTCAATTGGAAAAAAATCCTACGCATGGTTTAGGAATTAGTAGTGTTCACAGACACCAGACGGACGGAGAGACGGACGGAGGGACAGACTGACGTTTAGAAAAAAACACTTTTTCAGTATTTAGTCCAGGAGACCCCAAAAAGAGTATTTCCCTTGAAATCTCGAAATCGATTTTCCGCAGTATTACATAAGTTTCCCTATACAACGTATATTACTCCATATATTAGTAGGTATACGGGAAAGTAAAAAACTACTTCACTTTTATACCAAATATTATAAAAATGCAAAATGTTTGCACAGTTCTAACATAATTTATTAATTTTATTGTTGACAACATTTTTATTAGTTCTTCCCTGATTACCATTTTTCATATAAATATTTCATTTCTGATTGTGGTCACCTGATCTCACGATTAATCTCAAGTGTAGTTCCTGAAGTGTGATTATTATTAGAAAGCGTTATTGCTTTCTATTACTATGATACGTCATGCATATTCCAGTATGATCTTTATTCACATTGCCAATCCTGTAATTGCCAGTACTAGAACATCTACTTTTTCCCTACTATTTATTTTTTGTTCCATTTATTATGTGTCTCCACCAACTTCTCCCAGAAACCAAAACTAATTTTCAATTCTATATGCATTTTTTATTATAGCCGTTTTATTGTATATTTAAGACATGCAGTTAATTAACATTTAATTTACATAATTTGCTGCTCTAGTATCACGTACATAAATCTAGTAGTGTTTGGACGATATATTATTTACTAAGTATATTGTTGAAAAAGAAAATTAGATCAAAGGCAATCGATAGTAATTGGCAGGAGAATTTCGAATTTTTAAATAGATAAATCTTGTTAGACCAAAAAATGGCTGAAATGAAAAGTATTCGCCTTCTTGCAAATGTAAACGTATATTGCCTTTACTTGCAACGGTTGAGTGGATGCTTTGTGTGTCACATACCATGAACTTTTCTACAGGAATAATTTTCAATTAAATTATTATGATCTGAAGAACTAAGGAATAAAAAAATTGAGTTTTATTCTAATTTTATGAATTCAGTAATTTGCCGTAGACCTGAGATCAACACACAAAACATACAAACATACAACCTACAGAACATACAAAAGTTAAAACAACTTTTCTGAAGAGATGTTCCCAACCCTCAGTTCACTGACCATTTGAATCACGCAATATTCATATGCAGAAAAGCATAAAGTTCCACCTTTGACAGCTCGAATAGTGACGAATGTACTGACTATACTTATGCAGATTTTAATTGCTGGAATAAATCAACTTGAGCTAATTAAGTTGTACTTGAGGAGCTCAGCAGGGGCACCTACAGCATCTGAGAGTTGAGAGAAAGCGATATTTCTTGCCATCTCTACTGCATTTGACCGCAGAGCTGCAGGTGCTTGACCAGGACGAATTCAGATTGCAAAACCACTCTTCTTTCAGCTAAACTTCTCCAGTCATTAACAAATTACCTCGTTTCAACTGTTAAATTCTTAACGAGTATTATTTTAATAAATCATTGATTTTTATGTAATAACTAATACAGATATATTTAATTGAAATTAATCGTGCTCCTAATAGCTTTCTGCGATATTGATAATTCGCAAAATTGTATGTAATAGAGAAGTGATTGAAAAGTAAACTCATGAATGTGTGTAGAGATATTTCTTAGTTTAAGTATAATACATTAATTTATTGTTATAATAGAAATTATTTTTGAGTTACTCATAACATTTTATTGATAATTTTTCTCAACATTTTCGATATACTTATTTGAATCTATATTAATTTCTACTGCGCGCAGAAATTTAAATAAAACTGTTCACCCTCCGACCTCTTGAGAGATGTCTGTGGTTTCTTTAGATATCCAGCAACTCCAAAGACAATGAAACAGTGGCGATTTTTACTGCAAGATGAACAATAATTTTTTATGCCGCCTATTCTGACACTGCTAGTACCATCTGAATTATCATACTCAGTGCATCACTGCTTATGACACAGCTGAATTGAAGCGATAGAAATGCTGCAAGGAAGAGACTGCCCGCCGTTGAATATTTGCTATCCATGTGTTACATTATGGCACAGCAACTTCTATATTCTTGGGAAGTAAAGAACTGTTGTACGGTTCATCGACATATAGCATACTAAGTTATTGAAGAATTCGTGACGATTGTTTCTTTTAAAATATTTAATGTATTGTCGTGTTATATGAGAGTAGTTTCCTCTTGTTATTGAGCAGCGTACGTGTTATTTTTGTAACCATTTTTTGTGGTTGTGTTCAGTAGATCTTTTGCTGCTGCGGGAAACTAGTTTCTAATATATTACTTATTTTCCAAGTATCTTCTTTATATTAAACTAAATGATTTGGAAGTTTTCCATCCAACTGTATTACTTTCAAAATAGTAATTAAAAATATTACACAAACTTTAAGCCAAAACATTTGAAAAGCAAAAATAAAATAAAGCACTATGAAAATAATGAATTCCTCGATTTCCAAATTTCAAAGAAGTGTATTTATTCACATAAACCTGCTCAACTGAACACGCATTACGACTCCGCGGGAGGTCAGAGGGCCGTGAAGAAGGTGGAGGGAGAGGGGGGAGAAGAAGTTCCTCGCAAATCCTCACGAACCGCCGAGTCGCTTTTGTCGCCGCTGAATGTCTAATGGGTGTCTCGCCTGGGGCCTCCTTCGACAGGCACATTTTAAAAACACGTATATAAAATTAACGATTTGGGAATGGAGCTTTAAACAAATTGTGGGCGCTTGGTGCGGAGCCAACAATGTGTTTACGGCTTGCAATTACCCCTGAGGTTTCTTCAGCGTTCAGTATTCATGTCCATCCACCATTAAATCACAGCCGATTGATACGCTAATAACATCGTGCCGTGCAAGGGTTGGCGATCCTGATGAGAAACAACCGACCATCTTCCGTCGGATGGCTTTAGCGATAATTACAATGCACCAGATTGTAAATAGTATTTTCTCGACTGTAGTTAACATAAAGCTGCGTATGTTCTTTTTTTGTTCAGTTTTGGGACTACGATGTAACCAAACGTGTTTCGACGCGTAGCGTTATGAAAAGATGTATAACTCAAAAATTGAGATGTTTTGGTTGCTAAAGGGGCGCGTATAATTACAGGAAGGCCAATGTACGTACGATGGACTTTGCAATAGGCTGACCGTTTCGGGATACGACGGTGCTAGGTACCCGCGTCAATTTTATAGCTAGTGGAAGACATGTTTTTTCGCACTCTCGGCAACTAGAACTAGAATATTCCGCCACCAACCGTGTTGTAGAATGGATCCTGTAATTATTATTGAGGGTTCTCTTAGCCTCTAAAAATATATTTAAAGATATAATTGCGATAATTATAGACCTCAGAAAAGCATTAGCTTATTTTGTGCATGTCAAGTACTTCAAGCATGACCGTTAATGATCGAGACTTGAATCTTGAACCGGATATTCGAAATTTTGTTTCCATTGATGCATATCCTAGAAGTACTTTTAAGCACTTAACTTGCCTAATGTCATTTAAACTCCGATTCCATTGAAGAAAGGTAATTGTAACATTTTATATAGCGACGAAATAACTCAAACATGGCCAAATAATGAGGCAATTTGAATAATTGATGCAGAAAATTCTGTATCCGGGCAACTGCAATTTTTAATAGATTCAATATTACGTTAAACAAATTTGAAGATATGTCATTCACTAACTTTATTTGCTCTAATATTGAAATTAAAATTTCTACTCAAAGAATTACATATGGGATCATAGTATTATCATGACTTACGAGCAGTATAAATAAATCTCCGTCTAAGTTCTATTTAATTGATGCTAAAGTAATTTGAGTTATCAAATTAATTTGCCATATCGTCACGTCTTTTGGAAAGAAAAACTTTTTCTACATACTATTACAGTTAAAACTTGAAATTGCAGTTTTGCGTTGTTGAAATAAATATCCATTTCAAACGTGACTGTTCGCAAAATATCTTATTCATGTATGCAAACTGACAATTTCAGTAACCAATCAACTGTAAATAATGTCGCCACCTTCAGCGTGAAAGAGCACAAGCTACGACACTAACAGCAACACCTCACATTCCTGGTCGTTCGGTGCACTCAGTTAATGAACTTAATGAGTTTTTTTATTCAGAGCAATATCTTAGTCTTTCTGGTGTAGTTTTCCCAATTTTTAGAATAACGTATTTGTTTTCTCGCAAGTAACTGTAACTCGTGACAATTGTAGACAGAGAGCTTTTGTTATTGGTGGCATGAGTGAAACCGCCCATTGTTGGAAGGATAAACTACATTTGCACTCCCCATGTTCTTTATACAAGATCAAAACGGTTTTAAGAACAAAAAGAGATAGATGAAACATTGCCTAATAAACCAACGAGGCGGTAATACCCCAGAGCAGCTCATCCCTACGATACAAATGATTAACTCTATAAAAAACTCGAATTTAATTCACATCACATCACTCTATAATTCCTGCACTAGTGTTCCCACAACTCCACCCTCACATCATCGACACTCAGCAGAAACTCTACTTACACAACCAGAATCATAAAGAGGTTTCCATTTTATGAATACTTGAAAAGGGAGCTACACACGACCTCAATTAGAAATACAAACAAGGTTTCCTCACTCGTTGTGTTAGAATTAAGAATAGTAATGTAAGTTTGTAACCTAAAATGTATAGTTACATAAATACGCATCAACAATTGAAAACATGTGAAAAGCTTGATTTTGAATTTCAGCTACAGTAGCTACTTGACGGATTACAGAGACCCCTTCACGAAAGACAAATCCCCTTAATGTCTGAAATGTTTTATTACTTCTTTATTTGCCAAATGACCGACCCATTTTTAACTTTCATTAGTGCGACTCCACGTTCCACATTGTCACCTGAAACGACAGTTTCTAAAATTTTGATTTAGCGATCGGAATGTAAGTTTGAACATTGAAGGAGAATGTTGCAGATTATTGACACTCTGAACGCTAAATTAGCAACGTCGACATCCATTTACGTACAGAAAAAAAAACATACCCTTACATTCAATGACAAGACATACAACGATCCAGCTCCTCGAAAACGTAGCATTTCCTTCTATTTTGAAGAGGCAAATGAACATTTTCAGTAATACAGGAATCAAGTTTCTTCTTTAACCAGGATTATTTCCATCCTGGACAATATATTTATTACTTATTATATTTTTGGTAATAGTAAATACATTAGAAGAAAATAAAGGACGAAGTTATAATTACTGATTTTCTATGTATCTGCACTCGCATTTTCATAATGAAAATATTTCATTGTGTAAGGAAATGAAGGAAACCTTCTTTCATCCTCGAATTAAAACATTTTTATAAAGATTTATTGATAGAATATCAAGCGCTGCAAGAGGTATTATTATACCATTGTATTAGCACACATGAAATACCGAAAGGTATTTTCAATAAACTCATAATTTCACATTAATTATTACTGAATAATCTGCAATGTCGAATATTTTGAATTAGGTTTAAGATATCATTCGTTGACTTGAAAACATTGTTCTCTCGTCCCTCGAGCATGATATACAACTCAAATGTAAAGTACTACAAGGTTAAATAATTGACAATATAATTATATTTCTTAAAAAAGAAAAAAATGAATTATGAATAATTTACAACTTGAACAAATTAATAAAAATATATAAAAGACATTATTAATAATTCTTAATACTTTAAAGATAAATTAACATAAAACGTAACGTTCTAAAATTAAGTGTAGCAAGACAGAGCACAGCAAGATAAAGTATTTGTCAACACGCACATTTGTAGTAGTCCAAGGTTGAATAAATTACACGAGCCGAGAGAAATGTCCGTGCGCGCGACCCGAAATCTTTGCGGGGCGAGGAATTCGGAGGAGAGGCGGCCGTGGGAGCGCAGAGCGCACGTGTGCGCGACAGCGCATTTCCGGAAACAAATTCGCGCTCGTTAAGAGATCCGTTAGAGCGCGCGCCTCGAGTCGCCTTGCGACCGCCGGCGCTGCGTCGCCATCCGTCTCGGAGGCCTCTACCGGCTGCGAGAGCTCAGCGGGAGCCACGGTTTGGCCTCTGTGGCCCCATCGGTACGAAGGTGCCAGGTTGCGAGTCCTGACGGTGGCGGATTTTCGACTTAAAACTTCTTAGCTGGGTCAAATTCAACTACGAATATTGTCTCCAGAAAGTAGTTGATCCTCCTCCAGGTGATCCTTACCTCCGTGCTCTCTTGTCCCTTCCTCCGTTCTTATTCTCTCTTACTCTCTCTCCCTCTCTCTCGTTGACTCTCGCACTCCTCTCTTTCTCTCTTCTCTTTCTTTTTTATCTCTCTTTCTCTGTCTCTGTCTCTTTCTCTGTCTCTTTCTCTGTCTCTTTCTCTGCCTCATTCTCTGTCTCTTTCTCTGTCTCTTTCTCTGTATCTTTCTCTGTCTCTTTCTCTGTGTCTTTCTCTGTCTCTTTCTCTGTCTCTTTCTCTGTCCCTTTCTCTGTCTCTTTCTCTGTCTCTTTCTATGTCACTTTCTCTGTCACTTTCTCTGTCTCTTTCTTTCTCTCTCTTTCTCTTTTTATCTCTCTTTCTGTGTCTCTGTCTCTTTCTCTGTCTCTTTCTCTGCCTCATTCTCTGTCTCTTTCTCTGTCTTTCCCTGTCTCTTTCTCTGTGTCTTTCTCTGTGTCTTTCTCTGTCTCTTTCTCTGTCTCTTTCTCTGACTCTTTCTGTCTCTTTCTCTGTCTCATTCTGTCACTTTCTCTGTCTCTTTCTTTCTCTCTCTTTCTCTCTCTCTCTCTCTCTCTCTCTCTCTCTCTCTCTCTCTCTCTCATACCAGTCAGTAGCTTAGGGCTTGTCCCGGTTGCGGATGTGCTTTGCTAGAGGATCCTCCTTCCGATCTGCATGTGCAAAGCAACATGTAGATCGTAACCAGATCTTACATTCTAGCGGGCGAGGAATACTGACACCTGCCGGCTATAACATTCACTACACATGGGGCACTAATGACCAAAGTTGACGCTCCCAAAAAAAAAACGAAATATTCGTTCGGACATCTCTCGAGTGCTCGCCACGTCCGCGCCTCCCAGTCATGGCCCTCTCCTGACGCAGCCCGCATGACACTGCGCACGAGTGGAGAAGGATTTGGGATTATTTAAATGACACGCATTCTTCCTCGTCGTGTTTAGGCGACTAAAAGACACTGATTACTCTGTAGTTCATAACTATCTTTACATAAATATACCTTATGTAATTCAGTTGAATTTTTTTTAGGATTCTGGTGCAGAACATGATAACCCACAAGGAAACGCTTTCGAAATAAGACAAATTTGTTTTTAGGGGTTTAAATGAGTTACATACAAACATTACAACAATGTGTCATCTTTGAGCCATAAATTGAGTATTTCAAGGTAATACTTCATTAACAAGGGTTGTGAGGAATAACGTTTATAATATCACAAAACTACAATTGTTTGGTTTATTGTTATACTCCCAATCCCTTCATTTCAAAAAGTAATTCATAAGAAACATAGTTTATAAAAGATGTGCCGATTTTGAAACATACTCGTTGTTTGAAAGTTAAATTTGTTTACTCAATGCTTTCCAAAGATGGTTTATTTGGAAATGGAAACGTAACGGCGATTTCTGTAATTTCGTATGAGTTTTGGAGACGTTGTGGATGACGCTGATAATTTCTTGGCAGTCAAAAAGAAGGATCAGATTACTCATAACTCCGTATTTATTATCGCGTCTGTAGAAGTAAGAAGGATTTGAGTTAAAATTGTGATGGAGTCAAACACAAAAATTAATTATTATAACACTTATTTTCAATTGAATAATTACGCTAGTACGGAAGAGTCGCTAGGTTTAAAAATATTTGTCCAGACCAGAAAGTTAATGTGAGGACATTTCGTAATTTAAACATCTCCTAAGTCGCGGAAGGAGTTGGAATAGTGTTTACGGTAAACGATATAACTAGGACCCATGCTGCCAATAAAGGACAAAATCTTTCAATTTGCAAGGTCTTGCTATGTAACTATAACTAGTTAAACAATTACCTGAAAATTGTAGGGACACAATCTTGAAGAATGTACGAAGATTCTAACCAACGAAATTGTGAATGGAATATTTCTTTGAATGCATTCTCAGCACCGAGTCTAATGCATTTCTAGTATGTTCCACGCCAAGGACTTTTGAAGAAATTCAGCTTTCATGAAAGCAAGCTGATGCAAAAAAAATTACTGCATAAAATGTAAAGTGTCAGCTTTATCATTTCTCTATGACTATAAAAATCTTCATTAGTTATTAATGAAACTATAGAATTTCTTAAGAATAGGAAATGGTTGTATTTTCATTATTTTATGACAATTATGGCAACTGATGTTTCAATGTGCGTTAATCGCGGATTAGGATTCAGACATCGTTTGTTCGGAGACTACATTGTTCATAATCTGAGAAATATATAGTACCGTTTTATCATAATCGTTTTCCCGTATTATAAAAATGTACGTATGGCTATTGCAATAATTTGCTTTAGTATAATGCTTATCACCGTATCTTATCATCGTAGATATACATAAGTTCATCACTAAATGTCCTCCCATTGGGGAGAAAACCGTCCTATTGTCTTGCTAGGCCAAAATAATGCACTTCATCAGGGCTATTCAACCAGGCAACACGCTTGGTGTACTATGGCACACTGACTTACAAGGTGCGAGCTATGTGTCCCGATGCACGTCGAATCAACCCGACGGAATGGGTTACGCTCGGGCGCGATCGGCTACAGTCTAGTGAAAGGCGAGAGGCACGGGGGCCACTGTTACTGGCCACCGCGGGCATTCTGGTCCAAGCTCTTGCATTTGAGCTCTGCTTGGTTCAAGCTAGGTCACTTTGTCAGCCCTAGGAAACCTCGAGTACCGACGAGGAAGTCACGGCCGTGTGACTGGAGGCGAATGGCGCGCGCACGCGTTCCCGCGCACAATGCAGGTGGCAGCGGCGTCCGTCCGGCGCCCCCCGCCGTGCGACACGCGGCGCCGCCGCCGGCCGTCTGTTCCACGGCGCGGCGGATTTTTCACGCTGCAACAACGCTCCGCGCCGCGTCGAGGCGACAATGCGGTGCGCCAGCTGCATGGGTGAAAGTTCGCCTTATGATTGATGGACTAATTGATGTCTCGGGCATGTCAACTGCTACAGTCATTAGTCCTGGTAATGTCAATGTATTTTTTATCTCGAGAGGAGGCGGTGTTCCTCTTCAGCTAAATGGCGAGGTTCGGCGCTAACCCCAGCGGGGTATCGCCCAATTTGAATAGTTTTTAATGAAACCACCGCACAAAGTCCCAGTTTATTATTAGTTTTACTTGTTTATTCGTCTATACAATCGTTTTATTAGTTACATAAAGTAAAGTCAGAATAATTTCTTGCACGGAAAGCAACATTTGTAATATTGATAGGCATGATGTAATTTTTTAGCGAGGCTCTTCGTCAGAAATAAAACAAATTTTAATTTTTCTTCTTTTACTTTACCTTCCTTCCGCATTTTTTCAAGCTATGTCGCGCGCATTGCGTCAAAACTATAGAACTTGTTTCATTGTTTTGGAAAGATAACTTCCCCGTGCGTCCCCCTTCGTGTGTCTCAACCGCCTGTACTCGACTTGAGAGGAAATACGACCACTTAAGTCACCTATTATTTCTCCTGATATTTAAAGTGCAAATCTGTCTCCAATTATTGTAAAGAATGCATGCTAAGAAGTGCAGATTCATATCCACGACGCCGTAAAGAATATTTTGTACGCAATAGTTTCTCTGAGTTTTCACTTATCCTTTATTTAGGATAAGTTATCATATACATATGTTTACCAGTATACATACTAGTATCTGCTTCAAAGATAAAGCATTACTATTTTAATGGAGAATTTACCTTTTTATCTCCCGTTGTGAAAGGACATGAACATGAAAAGGACGGGGGATAAAAAATAGTAAAATGAAAAGTATATTTTTAACAGAAGTCTCATTAAGACAATCTGTGAAATTTTGTAGTGGAATACAAACGCACCTAAGATCTCTTAGGTGTGTGGTGAACTAATGAATACTGAAGTCCGCTTGGGAAATCTAACATTCGGCCATACCACGTGATCTCCAAATACGTTCAACATACCAATAATTTCTTAAAGTGTACATTTCATTTTTAAATGATATTCCTCATTTCATTTTTAAATGATACTAAAACCCTTGACACAAATCGTACGTAGTGTTTTCTGTCAGTGTAGCACTGGCAGCAACAATGTAAGTTTTCTGCTTTTGCATTCTACAAAATAGAATAGTATTGAGTTTCTGAAATGTGTGTGCTATAAAAACACGGTGGTGGTTTAAAAAGCTTGAAAAATGCATTTAGGTAAAAAAAAAAAGAATTAAAAATATTTTGGTTTCAAATTATTTTAATATTAATTTATTTACGTTTTGAAACACAATAATCAAAAATATGTTTTTAGCATTGAAAAATTGTATTCATTCCGTACATTTAGCATAAATAAAATTTGTCTATAAGCAAACATACACTAGACGCAGACAGCAATTCATTTTTGAAGAAGATTTTTATCCACAATGGTATTGCCATATCAACTTCATTTAAGGTTTTTGCACTATTGTAATTTACTAGATGCAATTTTCTTGCAAAAAGAAAAGTTTTCTTCTTCTTGTGTTACCTACACCGCCGTTCACAATGAAGTGTGCACAGATTTACAACTCTAGTATTTCTTATTTCGACTTGATTGCGTTTCTTAGTATTCCGTATTAATTAACATTTGTAAAACGCTTTGCAAGCGCTAAATATCTTTAAGCTGTAGTTTCTAGTTCTTTTGTAACATTTTAGAACAACCATATACCTTACGAAGGATTTACCTCTCAGTTTGTCACAATTATCTTTTTCATGTGGCAATACGAATTATATTCACTGTAAGATCAGCGTTGTGGTTAGCGGCTTTCTGGTTCAGATCGATTGCAGTTCGAAAGTTTCCCAGGTTCCGGTTTGTTGTTTAAAATGGCATTTGTATTTCTTTAACCCTTTATTTTTAAGTAGTTTTCACTAGTGTGTGAAAATAATGAAAGTTTGTTTTCGCGAAACTGATGAAATGTTGTAACGTTTATTGTTTATCTCGGTATTTCGAAAAATCGTTTAATTAATGGCTGCAGATGAGTGTTACCTAATCATTAATTTCTTTTGTATTAGAAAATTACCCTTTTTTAGGTCAATACTGGTTATTACTCTCTAAAACTGATTCTGCTAGAAAATTTTAACTAGGTGCATTTATTCAATATATCTCCCTCTCCCTGACTCCTCACCCTCACTCTCTCTCTCTCTCTCTCTCTCTCTCTCTCGCTCTCTCTCTCGCTCGCTCGCTCGCTCGCTCTCGCGCGCGCTTATCCTGCTGTACTCATAGCCCATCACGAAGGAAACACAACGCTATTAAATCATCTACGAATACTCATAATCAATGACAACGACAACGATTCGATGGGGAAAGAGATTATTTCAAATATCAGAATGAAAATGACGTTAATAACATTTATTTTATAGTTTGGTATTCAGAAAATGCTAACCAAGGCTTGATTCAAAAAGCATCATTTTGACGCACTGACGCGGCGTAATTTTGCTGCACGAGATACAACCTCTCTGCACAGTGCACAGACAGATCGAACGCGCGTTTCCTTAGCCGCGTATCTTCGAACTTTGGAAAATGATGTGAAAAAAGTGAGCCTGTTGTTTCTGCTGTAATAGCTTGCAAAAATTTCAAAAAACATAGAGAGAAACTTTGATGGTATCCATTTGTTGCCCAACGGCCCCTAAAATGTACTTTTGCAACAATATTTGAAACACGTGGCAGATAATAATACAATCAAGAGCAAAACTGCAATAAATTTGAACTTAAATGAAAAAAAAATCTGGAGAAATGACTCTATAATATATCAAAGATAATCGCAAAAATTCAAACAGAAACGACTGTGACAACTAGAAGTGACTGCTACGGCAAACGCAGAAACGGATGCCAGACACCATACAATTATGAGAAAAACAAGGGAATGGCAATGACAAAGCTGTTGACGTAAATGAAGGTGGTAGCAGCGCCGATGACGATGTCGTCGAATCGATCACTGTCTGGAAACCCACCCACGAAGATGACGCAAAAACCTAGGCTGTTCAGGGTTGATATCTATTTGAGTTAAACGCGTTATGTGAAAGGCGTCTGTCGATTGAAAGAGACTTCTTATTAAGCTAATGGATTTAGTTAGCCGTGCGCTAAAGAAGTGATCAAGGGCCTGAAATTTTCCTTTCGTTTCAATTTACATCTTCACATTTCACCTTGAAAACGATACATAATATTTTGGTCATTCCAGTCACTTATTTAGTCATTCAGTTGTATGACTTTTCCGCCGAATAAAGTGTCACTTCGCTACTTTATAATGTTCCATAGATTACGAAGCACTGGTGCTCTCTGTATTCGACTTTCCTCGGCATTAAGGAATCTACTCATGCACATATACAGGACACGCTCGGTGGTTAGACGATTTAATTTATCCTTCCATGCCAAACAAGAATCAATTTTGCGGATTTGGCAACGCATTTCTGACTCTTTTCCTTGTCAGTTATCAATTCTGCGCTATTACTTTCAACCATTTTTCGACGCTTTAAACGAAAAAGAAATGAAGAGTGAAGAACGTGATGTGGAACAGCTTGACAACTACGTCGACACTGGCGGAGAGGGTCTCGACGCCGTCCTCGTCGTCGGCGGCGGTGTCATTCCTATTTTACTGCCGCGCGCCAGCCGCATGCCACTCCCAACCGACCGCGTCCCTCCACAGCCGCCACAGGAGCGCGGAGGTCTAGCGAGAGAAAAACTTTTACTCCCGGCGTTGAATATCAAGTACACGGTGGCGGTGGCGGTGGCGTCGCGACGGTCAAGCGGTCGGCCTCCGCATGACGGCCACCTCCGCCCCCGCTCCCATACCTCTTCGCTCCGCCCCTCCCCGCCCCATCCATGTCCCCGCCCTGCGCCCCGTGTTCTCGCACGTGCTATCGCGAAGGCAACACTACGAGATGAATGGGCTTCCGAGTCGGCTCCGCGTCTCCAGGCTCGCAGAGGCCTTCCTTTTACGGGGGGCAAGCTTTAGAGGGCGTTCTTTGTTTAAGGCAGGAAATGCTTTTGCCTGTAAGGCGATGGTATTAGATTAGGCTCGTTTGCTGGAATTCAAAAGAGACGAATTGTTTAATGTTATTCTGACATTCAAACAACTGCTAATAGCATTATTGAATTGTTTGAACTATTGTTTTATGAAAAATGAAATATTTTCATATAGTCAACAGATCAAGTTTAGTTCTAAGTAAGAGAATGGAACATTCTAAAATGTTTGTAGCGAAATTTTCGGGCTCCATTTACTCAAATTCACTGTTATAAATGCCAATTTTTGTCATTAATGGAAATAGAATAATATTTTTTAAGTAATTTCAAACAATTTAAACGTTCAATATATGTTCATTGCCCAGAAATTAATATAAAAATCTAAAAACAACTTCTATAGAAGATTTCAATTACGCTTAAGTGAATTATAGTTGAGTGTTTTTAATACATAGCTTACAATTTGTAAAAATAATAAATATCAATATTTGAGTAAGGTACGTGATTAAGAAACCTTGATTAGAAAATGTAATTGCCTATCCAGTTGACGCTGCTCCATGGAAGACTTTCTGAAAAGAGATTTTCTGCATCTATTTCCGCTAAAAGCCAACCTTATACATTTCTAGCCGCAGGTAGCTACTCTTTCTTATTCTTTGCTTTGATTTTACCGTGAAAAATGTAAAATTGGATGACAGGCAATTAAGTGGTGACAGCAAGGTTAAAAAGAGTGAAACCGAAATTTATGAATAATAATCTTGTTCTTTGTTCAGTGAAGAACCATGTACATTAGTCATATGACCCGTATTTTCCTTGATGAATATGTATTTTACACACAAATGAGAACCGTTGGTAGTTCAGGACTTATTGCCTGATTTCGTTGAAGAAAGCAGTAAGATTCCTCGAATGACGGTAATTATTGGTTGTTAGGGGTGGCCGTTTAATCAGGTTACGAGAAATGTGCTGTACATCGGTGTTTTTTATTAATTGATTGGTGATTCCGTGCAGGGCAACTGCTAAGGTCATTAGTCCCGTAAGTGCAGTGCATGATTTATCACGGTAGGTGGCGATCTTTCCCCACTGAATGGTGAGATCCGGCGCCGCCCCTGGCCCATTTGTTAGAGCACTGCTCCGGCATTTGCCTGATGTTGATCGGAGAAACCACGGAAAACTATCGATTAGAAAAGCCGTCCTCTAGAATGTTCCTCCAGATATTGGCTGAATTCGATCTTGCTAAGAAGATAATGTCGAAAATCTTGTCACCGTCAGGACTCGAACCCTGGGACCTCCCGGTCAGAGGCATGTAGGGACATCTGTTGATGCACTGCTCACCTAATCCGATCGATGCATCAGGCATAATGTGAATTGCCCATTTTCTTACTCGATAAATTCACTTTCCCTACCTTCACCGAACCGAAAACCAGTAAACTAGACGCAATTATGCAATTCGCATTATGTATAAACTTCAAGGTGGGACCGTGAGATGAAGAGGAACTCGTGAAAGACTTTCAGATCGATTTCACGCACGCAGTTGTCGCTTTTTATTGAAAATATCCTGCGTCTCTTCATGACTGTTGTCCCAACATTTCAGTTTGTATCACGAATGCAGTGCTTAACGCATTTTCTTATCGATTCTTCGAAAGTTATATTTTAGCTGAAGAATGTAATTTTTTTAAATATACTTCTATAATATTTTTTAGAATTATTATTAAATGTTAATAATACATTTTTAGAATTATAGTTTTAAAACTACTTGCAATATTTCTTCAGTTTATATTTTTATGAATGCAGATGATTGTAACTAGTGCTTGATCCAAAACAGTGGTTGTATTATGCACGTTTATGAATTTTAACATTTTGTTATAGAAGTTACAACTTTTTTACTTTTCAAATTTTTCTTCACGAAATAATCTATCTAAATTGTTTTGGTTTATGCACAAACTCTATATTACTTGTTTGTGTAAAAAATTAATCACAGTTATTTTATGTAGAACCGGAGATATGTTATTGGCAATAGTAAAAAATGCAATTTCCCGAAAAATGTCTTTAATGTTTTATGATGTTCTGGAAAGCTCCAGAACCATACGTTCTTTCACTTTGCCCATCTTTACCTACTTTTCTTAATCTTGTTTTATAACTTTTCTTATTCTTATTGCCTTGTCTTTTCTTTTTCTTATCTTTTCCTTTTTTATTTAATGTTTTTCTTTCTTCTTTTCCTACTGATTTTTCCACCCGACAGCCAATTACTCACTACGTCCTGATGGGACGCATATTCCTCCGTACATTAGACTCTAATACACTTGTGGTCTCCTCTGATCTGGACTGAGCAGAACGCCTTGTTCTTCTAGTTCGACCGTTTTAAAAAACATAGATCTCGAAATTTGAATCTGTTCAAACCCAAAAATATCTTTAACTTTTCGTTATTCGTGGGGTAAAATAACTTAATGCCTATAAACCAAATAATAGAGACTGTATTTTCTCATACGGACGAATTTAAAATTTTGAAGTTTGACATCCCTACAGCTGTTTAAACAGGTTTGAAATGCCATGGAAGCATCATATCTTTCGAGGCTCCTGAATTCATGTATCCTTATAAGACGCTGCAATATCGTATAAAACCTCACCATCGACCTTAATTGAACAAAACTATGTCGTTTTTAAAGCAGTATCCCGAGTTTAAATCGTCCCACCTTTTGTCTTCCGGGTGACAAAACTATTCCATAGCTGGGAAGTGGGTATTTACGTATTTCATAAAAATGCTCCGCAAATACTAATGAATTATTTTACAAAGAGAAATAAATGTATAAAAACCAACTATGTATTTCAGAAATTAATCACCCTGCGACGTAAGTGTCGCTATGATATTGTTACTGTTACTGTTCTTTATAATATGACAATGGCTCCTGTCGCAGAGATATTGAATCAACAGTAATGACCATAGCTTTACTCCTTTATCTTTTACGGTTCAAAATTCCTGGAAGCGTCCATTAAATACTGATAATTGTAGGAAATTGTGTGCCTGCTCGCTGACGTTGAAAAGAAGTTGCCGCTTGAAAGATATTCCATAAAATTATGGAAAAATCAAACTCTTTTCAACAAAAAATGATCGTTAAAGTAGTTGACCGCATTATTAAGGTGACCGTCTAGGCAGGTTTCACTGTTTTAATTCATTTACTGATTGAAATCGGCCTTGTGTTTATGGTTTTATTTCTGAAAAGCTCCAGTACCCAGAAGAGCCGAACCACAAAAATGTAATAGAAAGTACCAAAACGTCCATTATTTTTTGTTGTTGTGTTTTTACATAAAATATCAATATTTCCAAAAGTTGGCATGTCGAAAATTATTCTTTTAAAAGTTAAATAATTTCGTATTGCAACCCACCTTTAAACCTTTCTGATTACTCAAGAGTAATAAAAATAATTGTAGAACATCCAAGATATTTTCATCTTCTGAAGAAAAGCAATGTTGGAAACCCGAAAACCTCGTTTTAAAGGCTTAGGAGGTATGTTTTAGAGTTATGCACAATTGCAACGTGTATGGCTCGTTTACTAGTTATGTAATGTAGTAATAGTACCAGTATAGTAAAAAATGTTAATTATTTTACATAATTTACAATAAGACACATATTGGAGATCAAATACCTGGTATTCTTTTTCACCAACAAAACATTTCTGATAGTTGTGTGTGCTTGCTGGTCTTAAGTGATACCAACACAGGTGTGGCCGCGGTTTGAATTTACATTGCTGTTTTCCTTTCATCACAGACCTCCAATTTTTAAATTTTTCCTCATTTATCTCATTTATGCAGTCTTCGTGGGTAAGTCCCTATACAGATGCAGCACAGTTATGGAGTTTTGTGCCGATGGTTTCGTATAAATTGCCCACAAACGTCATCTGTCCTTAACGCTTATTACAAGTATATTCTCAAAGTACGTATAATAATTCTTATATTTTATTATATGGTTCTCTTTCACTAATAATAATAATAATATAATAATATAATAATAATATAATAATAATAATAATAATAATAATAATAATAATAATAATAATGAAGTAGAAGAAGAAGAAATATGTATTATATATTTTCTAACTGATATAATTTGCTTGGAGGCCCTAAGGATGCTGAGACACATTGGCTCAGGTGTTTCATATCTCCTGATTTTCTGGTGTCTGTTCTCAGCTGTACCCCTCGATTCTCTCCTGGTGTTGTGCTTTCTACCTTCGCGTGTTTCGGGGGGCGGTTCCTCGCTGACGGGCGATTGCGAACTTATCGCAACAGGAGCAACGCGACGTTCGGCCGGTAAGCGCGCGCTCCCGTTCACTTTTCTACACAATATCAAATTGTTCCGCCACCGCCACCGCCACCGCCACCGCCACCGCCACCGCCACCGCCACCGCCACCGCCACCGCCACCGCCACCGCCACCGCCACCACCACCACCACCACCACCACCACCGGCCCCGCTCCAGTCCCCACCACCGCCACCGCCACCGCCACAGCCGCTGCCGCCAGAGCGCCGCCCAAAGCGGGCTGTGGCTGATCGCCCTTGCTCGCTTGGCGCGGCGAGGGGCCTGCGTTGCCTTGCCTTGCCGTGCGCACAATGCAGGTAATGGCCGGCGCTGGGCCTGGCCGAGCGGCGCTAATTGCGTTGTGTAAGGCAGCCGCCACGGGAATTAGCCTCGCGGCTGCGGCCGGGAGGCTGCGGCCACGCCGCGCCGCGCCGCCCGCTTGCCTCACCCGCAACGCTCACCCTCCGCGCCGCCTGCAGCTGCGCGCGCGGCCGGTGGGACGCACACGAGGACTCGCGGATTCGTCGGGGTAACGGTTAGCGAATCGGACTGTTAAGGTCCGTTCATAATGCAAACATAAGCATAAGCATGGCGTTAATAGAAAAGTTAGCACTACGTCCATAAGCGGACTCATTCACAATTAGTTCGCATAAACATAACATGTAAGACGTTAACTTAAAAGCTTGTAAGCTTCAAGGTTATGTTCTTATGCTTAAGTAAGACATAAGAAATGAACCAATCACAGTACGTTAACTCAAAATCGAGTATCGAAATAGGATCGAGGTCGATAAACGAACTAACGCTATGTACCATGAGTACCATGAGTCTATGTACCATAGACACAGTCGATACCTCACAATCGATTGTCACACCCAACCAATAGTAATCTAGATTGTTTCACAGCCAATAGAAACTCTTATTTTCCGTACGTTTATGATAGACATTGTGAATAATTTAGTCTATGATTTAAGTTAATGTTTACGTCTATGCGTTATGTTTATGTTTGTGTCTGCATTGTCAATGGGCAGTTCAAATGCAATGTCAAATATGATCGAAACCGTTAATTTTTAAGGGCGGGAAAATCCGCCTTCCTTTGGATGGGAAGTATAGCAGGGTATCCAATGATGTAGATTTACTGCATGTAAAAGATCCTATAGCCTAAAAGCAGCCTCTGAGATCAATTCTAATTGCTTGTTTCGTCGACCTGTTAATACTTGCGCTGTTAGATGGCAGAAGTAGCGCAGCAAATTTTGCGTTGACACGAGGAAGAGAGCCTGAACCTCATTATGTAAAAGAAGGCATCACTGAATTGAATTAAACACTCCAATTAAAATGTAAAGATAATCGACAGTGATCAGCTGGGATTATCAGGATGATCAGCTGGGATATGGGGGCGCAGTTATCTAATCGGGAGTGTAGTTTAAATTCTTTTTTCTTTTATTGATGTGCTCGATTGGAAAACCGCGTCTCTGCTGATCAAAAGTCAATTGATCGGCTGAAGGGGCTCACTGATGTCAGTGCAGCGCCTCTGATCGGGAGGTCCAAGGATTTGGATCCCAATGATCATGGCAGAATTTTCGACAGTAGCTAGAGAGCTAGGTCGGATTCTACCGCTGTCTGGTGGAGAATTCGTTCTGGTGGCTGCTCTGATCGATAGTTTTCCGTGGATTCTCCAAGTACCAGAGGAATTCCGGTTCAGTACCCCAATGGGCCACGGACCGCACGCGATCTTCCTTTTCTCTTCCTTATCTCATTCCCACCCCTTACTTACACACACTTACCCTTACACTTGTATGCTGTATTCTACTACACATGTCGGGAGACCAGTTGAAAGCATACGGCTTCTCTCGTCTGGGAGGAGGAAGCTGGATAGGAAAATACCCACAATCCGACGTGTAGATCGGAATCGGATCTCACCTTCCAATGGCGGAAAAACACCGCCTCCTGTGATAAAAACATGCACTACATTAACAGGACTAATTACTATAGCAGTTGACGCGCCTGGAAATACAAAATAATTAATCAAAAGTCAATTCACCCTTCATTTACTTCGGAGTATAGCGTTTTGGGAGGCTTGAGGTTTGAGACTTTGATTGTTGGATATTTTGCCTTAAGTCTAAGAAGAAAGTCTTAGCGGCACAGGATATGCTGAATGAAAATTTTGACATGTTCAAAATTGATGAGTTCTGTTTATTTGTCGAAAGGGTAATTTTAATAGGTAGTAATAGGTGGCAAGGTCAAACAAATTATTTTCATATACGTAGTATGTGTCAAAGCTTATTTAATTACTTTAATTTTGCTCCAAAAGATATGTAACTTTCCGTTCAGCACATTAACAATTACATTAGATCGCATGTACACTTATGTTTCGAATTTACGAATATAACAAAACAATGAAATTATGAACCTATTGTCTCAATCAGTTTTCAGTAATTGAATATGTAACTCGATCTTTATGTTTTGTAGATTTTCAGTAATTCAGTAGCAAAAGAAAAATATTATTTTCCTTATGCTCTTCTTACTGGAATCAGAATTACTAGCAGCAAATTATTTATTCTATGCTTTTCGGTACACATAAAATTGATTCGTTTCTTTGTAGGCCTACTTCCCTTATTTCCTTTTTTTGAATCTATCATTGAATCATCAATGATATATTCGTAGAGATAAGTACAGCTTATCTAATTGGCTTTTGTGTCGAACATGCAATGGCAAAGAATGGTCTCCTAACAGCAGGTGCCGAGCTCTTTCACTACTGCAATGCTTGGAAATGTTAGTAAATAAAGGAACCGGCCATTGACTACTGGATGTTGAGCAACGAAAACCAGGTGAAGCATTTGCATTCGTTGTATTGCATTCATTGTGTTACATTCATAGCAGATTGAATAAAGCATGAATGAAATTATACGCGCTTAATCAATTACGAATTATGCAGAACCAGCAGAGAGTTTTGAGAATACAACTTGGCCATTCAATAAAACTTAAAAAATAAAACAATTTTGGCAACATATGCGGAATACGGAATGTCTCCGAGCATTATATTCAATACATTGTTCTCGTAACAATTAAAATTAAATTTTCTACTTCTTATTCCAACGAGGAACCGTCTTATAAATCATTCACGTTTAGGGTTAATTTGAGGGAAGGAAAAATGACGTAGCAGTATCTTCAGAATAAATTCGAGACCAGAAATAAACAACACAGTCGCATCATCTGAGAAAAATAAGAAACGCTGTATTGTATAGTACTAAAACGTCTCTTCGGATGCCCGAATCTAATCACAAACGGTATCTCACAAACTCAAAGACTTCACCGTCCCGCAGCCTTTTCGCAAACACTTCGCAACCAAAACGCGAAGTGTCCACCGACCTCACGAGCGTCTGGACCCGACCCGCCCCGTCACGTCGGTTCCGTCGCCGCACCGCGCCAGTCCCTCGGCGAGTGATGTCATTTGTGGATGGCGCCTTGGGTGGAATTAGAACGCGATGCCGGGCCACTCTCCCTCTCACTCGCTCACTCGCGGGCGCGAGGGCAGCGGCCCGCGGTGCGCCCGGCGCCGCCGCCGCCGCCGCCGCCGCCGCCGTCGCAGGCCAGCGGGGCGCGCCCCGGTGTCGCAGGGCGATCTACATAACAGGTTCCCTCACCCGCCCGCCCGCCCGCCCGCCCGCCCGCCCGCCTGCCTGCCCGCCCGCGCGTCCGTGCCCATTCCGGTGCGCGGCCACGGAGGCGGTGGATGAGGAGGCGGCGGCGGCGGCGGCGGCGGCGGCGGTGGTGGCGGTGGCGGCGGTGGCGGCGGTGGTGGCGGTGGTGGTGACGGTGGCGGTGGCGGCGGCGGCGGCGGCGGTGGTGGCGGTGGCGGCGGTGGCGGCGGTGGCGGCGGTGGCGGCGGTGGTGGCGGCGGCGGCGGTGGCGGCGGCGGCGGCGGCGGCGGTGGCGGTGGCGGCGGCGCCGTCGCGACGCCCTGCATTGTGCTGCTCCTCTTCTGACGCCCCCGCCTTTGCTCCAGCTTGCCACTCCTCGCCTCCCGCTGTGGCCCTGCCGGCTGCGAATCGGTTTCTCTCTACGCTACGCTCTTTTACTGCAGTGTCATTTGATTTTGTCTTCTTTGATTACCTACTATTCTTTAGTCGGTTTAGGCTCTTTTTAGGTATTTTTAAAACGGTTATTGTAGATAACATCATTATCAAAACTTACGTTTTGTGCAACTTTCCAAACATTTTCCTTTAATCAATGTTTCGAAGATTTGTAAAAGTATTCAATTCTTATACGTAAGTCTCTTGCGTCGTATTCTTTACAACTTTTTCCTTATTTCATCATCTTAGTGAATAATATATCACTAGATTTCATCTGTCTCATTTAGAGGGGAATGTTACCTCTTCAATATTTTCGTTTTGCCACTTTCTTAGCGTTCCATTCACTTCTTTTCATTATTCTACGTGATCATTCTATTTACATAACTCTTTTACTCTACATGTTCTTCTTCCTCATGCGTTACTCATTATCACACTCATTTATTTCATATTGCGAATACTCATTATCAGCCATCTCTCGCAACGTCGTTCCTTTCATTCATTTGCCTCCACCACTCGCCTCCCTTTCCTCCCTCTACTCGTTCACTTGACTATGCTTTTCTTGTTGCTCCTTGCTAGCCGTCGTCCGGCAGTGATTCCGGGCGCCGGTCCCGCGTCCGCCTGGCTGCCTGTATGTAAATGGTATTTACTGGCCGCTCGCGGTTCATAAAATCCTCTTTCTCAGCCCCAGCGCAGATGAATAAAACATGGCGCCTGGGTCTGGGCGCGCGGCAGGAGGCGCATCCATCAGACGCGTGGCTAATTTGCCTGCATCGGAGCCGAGATAACCGCGCGCCCGCCCGCCCGCCCTCCCGCCGTTAATGGCAGATCCTTTCACGCGCCGGGGAGCGCGCGAACGCAAAAAGTCGCGGGCGGAGACGGCGCGGCGCGGCGCGGCGTGGAGAGGCTCGGTAGCTAGGGTGACGTCTCCGTCTCCGCTTCCACCTCCGCCTCTGCTCCCGTCTTCGGCCTCGTCTCCGACACTGACTTTGCCTCCCCCATCATGTTTGCTTCCGCCACCGTCTTTGCCTCCGCCTCCGTCTTTGCTTCCGTTTGCGTCCGCGTCTCCGCAGCGACTCCCAAACTGCCTCAACGTTTGTGTTTGCCTTTATCTTCGCCTTCGCCTCCGCTCCCGCTACTGACACCGCTCAGCCTCCTCCTCCGCTTTCCCCTCCTATCTGGATTCGCCTCTTTCCTCCTTCATCTTAGTTTCCCCTCTGCCTCCGCCATCGTCTCCCGTTCCTCCTCCGTCACCGCCTCTACTTCCCACTGTTCAATCGTCACCCTCCCTCCGCTTTCGTTCCGCCTCTTCTGTAATTCTTCCCCCTATTCTTCTTTTTTCTTCCATCTCCTTCACGTTCGTTTCTGCCTTCGCTTTCGCCTTTTCATTCACTTTCATCTTTGCATTCCGCTCACACCTGCACTATGCCAATGTATTCCCCTTTCTTTCACAGCCCTGTCCCTTTTTATAATCGACGATTTTGAATTGCTTCGAACATGTTTTTACCTCCACCTTCTTTTACTGCAATACTCTTGTTCTCTTGGCCTTACTGCATAATTTATTCCTTCTTTTCTTCCTCGGCAACTTTACTTGATTTTTTCCTATTATTTTTACTTTTCTGTTCTTCTCACCCGAAGTTTTATTCTCTTTCGATCTCTTCTTGACTTCGGACAATTCTACCTGTAAGGTTATTAGATGCAACTCGTTCGTCGTTTTCGTTTTAAATTCTTTATTTTTAATTATTTTCGTCTCGCTCTTCATCCCGATGTCTTTCGTGTAGCGAATTCGCCTCTGCGCAGGACACAGTTGCCGGTCCAGGCTTGAAATTCTAATGAGAGGCTGGAAATACAAGCTACTGCCTTCCACTACATCGTAGATATTCTGCGGAGGCTGTGGAAACTCATTAAGGCCCTTCCAAACAGCAGGGTCCTCGACCAAGTTTATGGAGACTTCAACGGGTGGTAACGCGAGGAAGTTAATAATACTTTTCTGTTCATGTCTGAGCTGGGCACGAAAATAATGAGGCTGCGGAGTGGTTACTGGCCCCAAGAGGTTGCCGCGCTGGGCAGCACTGACAGTTACACGTAATAACTGACATCGCGTACAATTTCTGAGGTCACTGAGAGAAGGAAAGTTCTTGAGAAAACATAAAGAAGACGCACTGTAAACGACTGTGACATGAAAACAGAAAGTATCAGAAAGCGAATTACGAAACGAGATAATGACAGCCCGATGCAAAGTGTGTTTTTATGCCGTGTCAGAAAACCATTCCGCATCGGCGGTCTCATCTTCTTGGCGCCGAATCAGGAAAAGATCGGGAGGCACAATGCGGAGGGCGGGCATTTTGACGATTCTAATTACCGTCCGGTTGCGAAGCCGGGACTCCATCATCGAGCTTAGTAGGCGCGGAAGGGCCCGGGACGCGATGGGAGGTCTTCGCGGAGAGAAAGTTTGTCAAAAGCGACGTTGGCCGCCTGACAGAGAAAGTAATTTGCGAATCGGAGGATCAGGTCGTGCCGCCGGCGGCGTTACCTGCAGCGGCGACTCGTTCCGCCTCCTCCCGGCCGCTCAACCCCTAAATCGCCCTCCCGCCCACCTAATCTCCCACCCACCCCTCCCCCCTCCCGCCCGGCGCACCCACCCTCCTCAGTCGCCTAGCCTTGCCGTTCCCCGCCCCGCCACGCTTTCTCACGCGACTGCGGCTCGCCACTTCCCACCCATACGTCTCACAGCCCCTCCTTGATCTCGAAGTCCCGCCCACTGGGTCCAAAGACTGCCATCCCACCCTCTTATCGTCCCTTTTTATCAACTCCCTCACCCACCGCCCATCCTCTATAATTCTTACCTACCGCTCTGCCTTCCTGCTTCTCCTCTTAACCACCAGACACCTATCTAACCACAGAACATTGTTCCTTTGCTCTCTGGACATTCCCCCAGCTGTAACAGCTGCTTCGGAAACTCGTTTCTTTTGGTTGTCATGCGCCAGAATCGTTAAAGTTCTGGGATTACTGTCAGGCAGCTGAAAAGTGAATGATTCGCAAACAATGTTCTCGCGATCGTTCATTGGAACTAATAGGATTATTAAGCAACTGCAGAAATGACGAAGCTAGTGGTGAGTTTAAGAATCTCAAGAATGAGCGTGGGAAAATGAGAGTCATGAATATGGAGTCGATATGAAAGGCGGAAAGTTAAAAGTGCTTTCAAATTATTGGACGGCTGACGAGGGGAAGGTAAACAGTGTGAGTAGGGTGCAGACATTTATTGCGAAAATATTTTATTTCCACATACGATCATACCAATATTGACTATAAATGAGTCAATGCTTTCATGCATCCTTTTGATCAGTGAAGCAAATATTATAAGCACTATTCTGATACAAGTATTTTTTCTTCTTGAAGAGTATTTAATTCCATTACTATTACGTGGACGAGAATGGGATCTCTCAAAAACATAAATTTCATGCTTGCCACCAGTGCTGTAAATCCTCTCTAGAAGTTAAATTACGTGTCGGTGAAGAGACGCGAAGTTTGTCATTTTAAGACGCCAATTACTGTCAATCAATTCCCAAGCACAAAGGTAATTCTCATTTCCTCCTGTTAATGTCATCTCTTCTTGCTAGTTGTTTTATTTTATGAAAATATATTTATTAGTGCAGTACAATTGTGTAGTAATAGAAAAGATATTATCAGAAAATTCACGACATTATTGTATATTATTGTTTAAGGGGAAACCTAAGTAATGTTATGTGATTTTCATTTGGTGTTTTTTTAGTAAATCTCTTCATAGAGGATACAAGCATTGACAGTAAACAATTAAGATTTATACAGCAAGGTATTAATCAAAAAATGGAATTTCAATTGCTTTGTATGATGATACGGCACTGATCAAACTTTCATATTCGTTAAGTTAAGTAATAAGTGGCTCTATGCAATTAGTTTATCTGGTTGTGAACGTATATAGCTGTAAACATTCGTGACAAATTGACACTACGCAGTGGGTGTCATTTTTACCAAAGTTTGACTGCTAGTGTGTTGGAACTAGAATTCTCCCCACAATGAAAATAACGCCCAGAAGATAGTAACTTTTTTTAACCAGTACTTATGCAAATCATAATTTTTCTATAAGAAAAAGAAAACAGGCAGTCACATTACTTTCAACTGCTCCTGACCCCTGAAAAATTTTATCTCCCAATGTAACAAAAGTGCAACTAAGGAGAGTAACCAAACTTGTCATCGCAGGCTCTCTAGTAGATGTGGATCTCTCCCCGTCAATACATTGATAAATATTTTGCCACCGCTACGGCTGAGTCATGAGAAATCGGGGGCTTAAGAGCGCAGCCCTTAAAAGGATCCAACCGAGCAAATTGCTCCCCTTGCCTCGAAGCTCAACCGCAGCCTCAACCTCGTTCCTGGTGAGGCCGCGTTTCGCGACAGTCGCATTGTCCGCGGCTATCTGCGCCGTCTAACGACGGGAGTGCCTGCGCGGCGCCTCGGCGCCTGAGGCGCGGGCCGCGTCTGCTCGGCAACTGGGTCGACACATCGCGGGCTCCCCACCCACTGCCCTGCGCCCGCAGATCACAGACCACGACCACAGCTCACAGACCGCGACCACAGCTCACAGACTGCAACCACAGCTCACAGACAGCGACCACAGCTCACAGACCACGACCGCAGCTCACAGACCGCGGCCACAGCTCACAGACCGCGACCACAGTTCACAGACCGCGACCACAGCTCACAGACCACGGGTCCCAGACCACGCCCGAAGCTCGCAGACTACAGCCCACTGCCCACAGTCCACATCTTACAGCTCACTGACGCAGATATTTGCGCACTGCCTCTGCCCACAGCTCACATCCCAGAGTTCACAGCCCCTGCCCACATTTCACAACCCACAGCGTACAGCAACCCACAACCCTCAGCGCAAAGCTCACAGCCCATCATCTTCAGTCCAATTTCCACCTCACACTACCCGCCGCCGCCCCCCCCCCCATCCACCGTCACCCACCGCTCTCTGACCTCGAATACCGTACACCACTTACCTCTCCTAGAGCACATCGATTCCTCTGTACATTCCCCACTACCTCCTTTTCATTGTTTACTGTTCGATGCCCATCATTCATTCTTCATCATTCCATCATTCATCAGTGACCTCGCCCAATGCACACCGGCCACCAACCACCACCCATCACCGCATCTGGCACACGGCACATCGCACGCCACCCTCCCCCCTCCCACATACACACACACCGCTCACGCTCACTGCACTGTGACCAACGCAACTCAGCGCTCAGCGACCACTTCTTGTTTGATCTTCCAGCTTCACACTGTGCCCTACGCAAATTACCCGTCGCCGCCAGATTCCATTTCCCCGGCACATTCTATACTTGGGTAGAGTAGAGAACTTTGAGCTAAGGGAAAATTTGACTCTTATTACATTTTATTATTTAATTTAAGGGGTTTGTCCTAAATATTACTGAAGGTATTTAAATAAAAAGAGGTATTTTTTGTTTATTAAAATATGTTAATGTTAAAATAATGCACACAACATTTGAGCTGATCAACATTTCAGAGATATATTATTTCATTAAAACATCATCAATTTTCTGTAGGGGTCTCTTAAATTATTTTGTATACAAATATTCTAAACGTTCCTTTACCTATCCGGCGTGGCTTATGAACACATCGCGAATTTTCCAACCGAAGAACTGAGGGAAAAATAAAGATCTTGATCCACAGTGATGTTTGTTGGTATTTTTTATTAAAAAATTTCTCTCAATTTGAAACTATTTTGTTTTTTAGTTTAACTTCTGTCTTAAAATAATTTATTTAATAAATATTATTGAATTCACAATTAAAGAAAAAAAGACATGCAATGCAATATAATAATTTCATCAATGCTTACGTTTGTTTTTCACTCCTTCTGACATCTTATTAGGCACCGCCCTCTCTCCCACCCATCCTATCATTTGCATGTCCCTTTGTCTGATTGTTTCCTCTCGCACCTGTTTCCACAGCCGCCCATCCCTGCGCCCACCCGACCCATGGTCTATCCGTTTCCTCAACCACCCATCCCCCATCTTTCCTTTCGCCCTCCCATCCTATCGCCCGTCCGTCCCTTCACCCATCTGTCCCTTCGCCCACCTACCTCATCGCCCACCCATCGCAATACACACCTGTCCCTTTTCTTTATACGAGTATAAAGTGACGTAAAGTGAGTAAAGAGACACTTCCCTTCACATTAGATGTCCACCTCCTCCCTTAGTCCGCCAATTCGTTAGCCGTCTTATCCCCTCCTTCATCTATTTCCTTCCAACCCGTTTCCTCGCCCACCCGTTCCCTCGCGCGCTAGTCCTCTCGCTGGTGCGCCCTCCCATCCGCCGTTCACTCTCGCCCATTCCCCTGGCCCGCTGACTCACGGCCTCCGCCCGTAAAGCACCAGCCGCTCTCCGGAGCGCCGCGCGCGCTTCATCTGTTTAATGGGTTGCGCCGTGGGAAGCGTTCCGCGGATTCCAACCGAGGTTGCGCCGCCGCCGCCGCCGCCGCCGCCTCCGCCGCCGCCGCCGCTACCGCCACCGCCGTCACTTCGACCGCCGCCACAGTCATCTGCACCGCCACCCTGCCACCGCCTGCACCGCAGCCACCGTCGTCTACACCGCCGCCACCGTCGTCTACACCGCCACCGCTGCCACCGCCGTCGTCTCCGCCGCCACTCCGCCGCCCCCTCCGCCGCCCCCTCCACCGCCCCCTCCACCGCCCCCTCCACCGCCCCCTCCACCGCCCCCTCCACCGCTGCCATCACCATCAGCGTCGCCACCACCACCGCTGCTACAGCCACCGCCTCCATTATATCCGCCTCAACCACCACCACCGTTACCACTACCACCCACACTAGCAGCCACAGACACCGTGGCAGCCACAGACGCCTCCGCCCAGCTCTGCCTTCACCGCCGCCGTCGCCTGCTCTGCCCCCCCCTCCCTCCGCCCAGGGGCGTGTTCCCTACTTCGCGGAACGCCGCGAGGAGAACGGAGCTCCGGGGAATCGAACCCTGGCACCGCGCCGGGCCGGCCGCGTGTACTCCGCCCTCCTGAGCGCTGCGACTCCACCCGCCGTTGCCCAACTGCGCCCGGCTAGGGCGTCGAGGACTCTCCCTCGATCCCACTCTCTGCCACTCGCCTTCTCTTTCCCTCGCGCCCGCCCGCTCCGCCGCCTTCTTCGTGTTACAGATACGCGATTTCTTTTTTACGTAGCGTGAACACGGCCCCGTGGAACGAATTTGAGTGTTATCGCTTCGCCGAAGTAGCTTTCCAATAATCTACAGAGCAACTTCCAGAGCCATAATGAGAATGCAACGGAGTAAGCGGGGGGAAAGGGAAATTATAATTGCCCCGGTCAGACGTAAAGAAAGCTCACGATTCGATGCAATGGATTGGAGGCGAGATTTCATTTCGGTGTTAACGAGACTAGAAGATTTGAATTGTCTGTAAAAGCGAACGAATTATGAATTTCGCTAGTTAGCATCTACCATTCCGCTAACAATGGATGATTCACAGCCCTGTAATTGTACCACAGTATTACCTCTGGTTAAGTCGAAAGATACATTTCGTTCTTTCCGGAAAACAATAACGGTAAATGTCAGAATTAGAATAATCAGAATATCATAACTGTAATAATGTAAAAGAATGTATCTTCATAGTTTAGTTCATGTTTGCAACTATTACATCAGATGAAAACAAAAAAAAATTATGTCTAAATACTGCAAAATATATTTATATTAACAGAATAATTTATCCAGTGTTTACGATTGTGAGAAGCTTTTGATAAGAGGAATTTTTGCAGTTAAATAATAAGTCAATTTTCACGAACTATTTCCTTTCGCTCATAGCTGTGAAACGTGTGTGAAATTATTGAGATCATTCGTGCAATTCCATTTGATCTCGTCAGTACAATGTCTTCAGTTGACAGCCGTTAGTGATAGGTCAAGTGAAGATAGATTACGTGTAATTTACAGTAATAATTTAGTATTTAAATTAATAATCTTTTTGTTATTATTTATAAATTTAAAATACGATTATTTATATATCGTCAGTACGATGTCTTCCGTTGAATTGTCATAGTCATAAATGAAGTTCGGATACATGAGGTGTTCTTTATTGTGGTTAAAGAATATTGAAATTTAATAATTTTATGAAACAATTTTCTGTAAATTGAAATGCATTGCTTCGAGAAACACAGATTTCTGACCCCAAAAGCCAAAGTCGTCACATGCTGTGTGAAATTCACCCCGAGCAGTGTCACCTCTGGGACTTGCCCTCCGCCCTCGCTCTGCGTGACGACAGCCGCCCGCGGCGCGGCTGACCCCGCCCCGGCCCCGCCCCCGCCCCGCTCTCGCACGCAGCGCGACGTTGTGCAAAGAGGGCGCGCTCGCGCGTCCCTCTCGGAGCACGAAGGCTTCCCGCGACCCACCCACTCCTCGGCACCACCCTCTCCCCCACCGCCTCCCGCGCCCGAGCCTCTCCGCCCGCGCCGATACATAATTTATAAAGGGGGTAGATAAACACACTCATACAAATGTGCGGTAATGACAGTCATAACGGAGAGCGGTTTCAATTCTCCGCAGTCGTGCGAAGATGCTCCGCGATACGGCGACCCACCCTGCGCAGACGGACGCTTGTTCGTTCCCAGGCCGCCGCCGCCGCCAAGGAGACGCGGAGGGAGCGGCGCCCGCGGCGAGGGGCGGCGGCGGAGGCGTCAGCGGGTCGCTGCGTGTTGCAACAGCCGCCGGAGTCTGCGTCGGCTCCACCGCCCTGGCTGCAGCTCCCTCCGTCGTCACTGCCTGCTCGCGACTGTCGCTCTCGAAATCGTTTCCATCATCGAAGTGACGAACCCCGATCTCTTAATCGTCCGATTCCATGTTAGAAGTCCCTCTGCCTTGTGTCCACACACTCTCCGCCGTCATCTCATCGCCGCCATCATCTTCGACCTCCATGATCATGTGGGGCATCACAATCTCCGCCACCTCCGTGCGCGTTCCCATCACCTGAGCCTCCGCCGCTTTCTTCGCAGTGACTGGCGGCTTCCCCGAAGCCCCTGATGGCGTTTTGACTGGCTAATAGTTTTCTCTGTCTCTCAGTTAAACCGTCGGCGGCGTCGGTTACGACGACGACGTCGGCGGCGGCGGCGGCAATGGTCTGTGCGCGAAGGATAAGTATCTGGTTTCTTCATTACGGGAGCGGCGCGAGCTCGCAGCGTGAGCGGCGGCGGCGGGGGCGGGGGCGGCAGGGGCGGCGGCGGCGGCGCGAGCTGCGTCGGCCGGAGAGCGCCTCCGCTGCGTATCTGATTACGCGCATGGCCGCCGTCGACGTTGCCGCTGCCGCCGCCGCCGCCGCCGCCGTCGCCACCAGAGCCGCCGAGACGCTGCGTTCGTTAGGGACGCCATTGACTGAATGAGAGATCGCCCCGAGAGGAGTCGTCTGTCTTCGCCGCCGCGCCGCTGGCCGAGCCGCTCCGCCCCGTCGCCCCTTTGACTTCCGCCTCCTCCGCCTGCGTTGCCGCCTACCTCTGTTGCTGGCGGGATGGCCATGTGAAACCGTGTTCTGTGAGGGGGCGTGTTGTAGCGGTCAGACCGCACGCCTTCCGCCTCCAGGGGCCAGAGTAGCAAATCCCGGTTGATCCGCGTGGAATTTCAGGTAGGCAAAGATAATGGCGGAAGATTTTCTCGAGATTCTCCCATTTACCCTGATTATCATTCCACTTTTGTTCTCTCGTCATTTTTACCATACCGTTAGCATTGCATGTGAGTGCTCTTGGCTGTCTGGATGACGCCGCGCCGAAGGCGGTGATGCTGACGTTCCGTCGTTTTTGTAGTGGCTAGGTTGTTCTGAGCCTTGAGGAAGACCACGGCAAGATGATCGAAACGTCAGCATTACAGCTTCGACGCGGCGTCACACGGACAGCTAAGAGCGGTCACAAGACTCTGGCCGCGGAATCCTACGACTTCGCATCATCATTACATTGCTATCATTTCCATTCGTTCACTCCAGGTATAGATATAAGGTTTAGGAAGTGGCTTCATAATAAAATAATTACCATACTCCTGTCCTTCCGGTCGCCAGAATATCTCCAGAGCTTCAGTTTTAAGATCTATTCTAATACGACGCATCCAAATTAAACGGCACGGCGTTTGCATATGTTGTTTCTACAGGTAACAATATCCACGATTCATTATTTTACTTGATACACCTTCCAATTTCAGTGACTGGACTCCTTTGGATATTGGTCAAATACAATATGCAAAGTGCATCCTTATGTGGAAGAGACGGGTCAACGGTTGAAAACCGAAAGAACAAAACTGACACCCCTGAGATATGAGAAGTGTGCAGAAACGAAATTTTCAAAATAAGGGACGAAAATGAACTGAAAAGGGAAGCCGATTTAGTCATATAAGAAGAGAAATGAATCGTAACATCCCCAATTGAGAAGACAATGGAAATAATGAGAGTCTCTGAAAGGTAGTAGGTGAAATGAAGTCTCTTAAAGTTATAAGAAACCAAATATGTCTCGGAAGAATAGCTGGTGGAGACAACAGTTGTACACGGAATCTTCCATCCGACATCATGATAAATCTTTCTATGAGTTTGTATTTTCTCTTTGTCCCACGGCGCTACCAATCGAAAGCTGAAATAAATTCTAAAAGGTGTTATCCACCATATTATTTCTCGCTCTATCTAAGATGCGTTAATTAATTATTTTTGGGAACTCTTAGGAACGTTATCATTGTTGTATCTATTCTTCGAAAGTAAAGGATGATCGTACATATTTCTAATTCTACAAGAACTGAAAATATTGTACAAAACCATGTCACACCGAGTATAATGGCGTTCATCCCTTATATCGCAATTCTAATTTTCAATTTACAATTTCCTTCATCATTTTTACCGCCTTCTTTAACCAAAGCTCTCTTCCAGCGTTCGCACAACGTTCGCGTCTATGAACTTCCCGACCTCTTCTTTCACAGCCCCCGTAGCGAAGTGCGTCTCCGGCAGAGGCGCGACGGGATCATCCTGCTGTCTGCGGCTGCTCTGCAGTTGTCCTCCGGGGCTGCGCTCCGTACACGACGTTGTATCACCGGGAAACCACGGCGTCTTCCCGTCGTTTCTCAGCCTGTGGCTTATCGAAGACGGCGCGCCGAGGGACTGGGGTTGTTGGGTGACGGAGTTTTATGACGCTGTACAATTGAATAGATGGCAACATGCGAGAAAAGGAAAGTTCTTTTGGAGTTTTCTTGCGAGGTACGTGAGTATTATATGCCGTTTTTACGCTATTCGTGACATGTCCGCCGGTACAAAGGTTCGAAATGTTTTAAGTTCTTTCGTAAAGATGTCCAGCTTCATGAACGTTTCTGTTGATTACACGAATAAACAGACTGCTCGTCGTTCTTTTGAATTTCAGGCAAAATGAAAAATAAAAACTGTAAATCTGTAACTACAAGACTTCAGACTAAAGACGACTTCTACACGACTGTGTGTTTTTATTAGTCCAGAAAAAATAGGTCTCTGTTTTCGTTCACGTGGAAAGTAGTTTTGAAAGGTCCTCCCAGTGTGTGCTACTACTTTCTGGACGAAGTGTATGCCCCCTGTTAAATGATATTGTGGAACGCGAAAATACGTCATTCTTTTGTAAATATTATTATTAATAATAATAATAACAATAACAATAATAATACGTTTTTACTGTTCATTAGGGATGAAAATGAAAAAGCAATATTTCATATTTATATTGTCTAATTTAGAATATTTTGTATTAATTTCCTTCGTAACTTTATACTCGTAATATGCAGTTTCTTTATCTGCTCTGCAAAAAACAATATTGTAAAAATGCTTGAAAATTAATTTAAAATATATTTGCAAATATTTTTATTGTGTTTTATCTAATCATATTAATGGTAAAACATTGTTTGTTTAAACGTTGTAAATTTTGTTTTCAAGATTATTTCTTTCATTCTGGAAAGTCAAGCTTTCTTGATGGTCTTGTGTTTTCTAATAATTTGCTTAAATGTGAAGTTGTAACTGAGGGAGTAGTTTGTAGCCTATATTTATGTTGTTCAGTGAGAAGTGGATTCACATAATTTAAGAGATTTAGTTGTTGGTGCAACACCTTTCTTTTGTTAGTTCATTGCACGGAGTTTTCTTTCTCGTGGTAATGGTTTCTTTTATGTTTTAATGGCAGTGTAATGACAGGGGGAGAAGTAACTTATAAAGACTAAACCGCATTTACGCCTCAGAGATGTATATAAAGCACTGACGCCGTCGGGTAAATGTGTTTATTTATCTCTTTTTTGTGTTGCTTCAAAGTCTAGGGAGAACCATCGGTTCTGTGTCAATATATTTTCCCAGAAGGTTTCATTGTGTAACCTAATGAAAATTCGACGTACGTTGCTATATTTTATAAATCCATAGTTATTTTTAAATCAGGCCGTAAGTAAATACATATTTAATGAAAATCGTTCGCTCAGTTTTTTTACAGATTTTTAAAAAAATAATGGAATGCAAACAATGTTTAATTTATATTTCACTTATCGTATTTCTCTTCAATGATCTAAATGTTACTAAAAATTCTTGTTTATTTCTCAATATGATACAATTTTTATAATTAAAATTTCCTTGAATTTACTATTTTATATTAAATGTTGAAGCCCAAAACTAACGTAATGTCATTGGAATATAGTATTTACATTAATGTTACGTAATACGTAAGTATTAAAAGCTCGTCCCATTGGTGTAAGAAGGCATTTCCTTTTTGATTTAATTTATAAAAAATTAATGTAATTTACTTTTTCTCAATTTGAATAGATAGCTTAAGCCTGAGAACTTGTACAGCATTTGCAGCGCTGTAAACCGGTCTAGTAAAAAATGTTTTCTTGATCGACCACCGAGACACTAATTGGTTGTACTACTCAATGGTTTCCGGATGCCCGCCAACGAGTCATCCCAGCGGTAACAACACATGAAATGGATAAACGCTGTAAATGTCGTGGGAATAGTTGACCACAAGAAATCCAACGGCTGGGAAAATGGTAAATTAGCCATCGTACGCAGAGTGAATTTGGTAAGTAACTAATCAGACGTGGAATATTTCTGCAAAGTTTGGGTCGCACCGTCTCGTTAAGAGTTCTTATTGATTTAATACTTTAACGTATACATATAAATACGGAAAGTATAAAGTACTTAACCATGTATAAGTATTATTTGACTTCCGAGATACTTTAAGATTCATATCAATATATTCGCAATGTTTATTGTATTTGGATCGTTTACGAACTCTGTTTAGATACATTTAATTCCATCTAGGCTAAATTATACATTGAGAGGTGGGGTAGGTCCGCCATGCCCCCCCCCCCCAGAAGGCCTAGAGTTTTCCTTTGTTACCTTCCTTTACTTGGCAAAATTTATTTTAATATTTATGTTAGAATTATGTAATTATTTAAACAATAATATTGTGTAGTGCCTTATATACTGTACAAAAACAATACACAATATAATGTCAAGGTTTATTATTAAACAAAATCTATGATCCCCCCCCCCCCAAAAAAAGATAGGCTCGATCCGCCTCTACTGTGTCGATTGTCATAGAAATTTTCATTGAATGGTAGGGGAAATAAAACTTGGAATAATGTGAATGATTTTTTTTCATACGTTATTTACTTATTAGCACTTTGTTTCAAGGCATGATCATTGAGTGAGTTGACACCATTGGTGAAGCCAATCTTAAACTATAAGTCTCATCATGTGGTGTGTATTACACACTTTCACCAATTCCTAGTGCTGATCTGCCATTCACTTTTTATTACACGTGAATCACCAAAACTAGTAAACTGGTACATCAGGATGTAACATTATAAACCTTCTTTTAAAATACTATTTGTAAATAAACGCTTCTTATAGTAATTTCAAAAACACAAATACCTTGAACTTTCATTTGGAAGGGGCGGGGTTAAAAAAGCAATTATTGACAGAAGGAAATCAAGAAATCATAAATGCTCTCTAGATTAATGAAAACAAGGTGATAATCCTATCTAAACCCAGATTGACCCAGAAGTTTCTGCTCTGAGAAAGTTATAATATGTTTTCAATTAGAATTTTGATTTTTTGAATATATTCTGCGAGAACAAAAGTATTATTATTATTATTATTATTATTATTATTATTATTATTATTATTATTATTACTATTATTATTACTATTATTATTACTATTATTATTACTATTATTATTATTATTATTACTATTATTATTACTATTATTATTACTATTATTATTATTATTATTACTACTACTACTACTATTGTAAGAATATGTTGTATTGCAATTTCCTATTTTCCTATTTTTGCATTCATGTCAAGTTTCTGTTGACAAAAAAAGCGTGTTTAGCAAAAAAGACAATTTGTTTTCCATAAATACGTAACAACTTGGAATTTCCAGTACTGGTAGTGACAGGTATATTTAATTTAATACCGGCACGCTAATGGCAGGTACACGTTTTCTTCTAGATTTTTGTGTTGTTCCTTCGATTCTGATATTTGATCTACATTATTTGCCGAATTTACATTAGACATAATTTCCATTACTTCATCACTGGGCTCCATAAAATCTAGTGGTTCTTTACTGAAAATACTACGGCAATAATTTTATCTCCATGAAGTTGCTCAGAACTCCGGTGCCGTGTAGATGATTTAATCATTATTCTTTTTATGTTTTTCTGTAATCTGAAAGTCTGTTTAGTGTACAAAGAATTTCCTCACAACATTACGCCATATTTCAAGCGAGATGCATCTTCATCAAGTCTTCTTAGACCTCTGGCCGGGAAAGAGAAATCCTGGCTACGCGTACATAGCATTGCCCTAACAAGAGGTCACGCACATTACAAGCCGAGGCGAGGCGAAGTGAGGCGCGGACGGTCTGCGTATTGCGTGCCACCGCCGCCATCGCCGCCACCGCCACCGCCACCGCCACCGCCACCGCCACCGCCACCGCCACCGCCACCGCCACCGCCACCGCCAGCGCCACCGCCACCGCCACCGCCACCGCCACCGTCGCCGCCGCCGCCACCACCACTGACGCCACCCACCGCCGCCGCCACGGATGTCGCCGCCATCTCTCCCGCCATCGTCACTGCCACCACCGTCACCATCACCATCACCGCCACCGCCATCACCACTGGCGCTTCCGCCCCTGCCCTAACCGCCGCCTTCTCCGTCACCGCCGCCACCGTCCCCTCCGCCACAATCGCCGCCGCCGGTGGCGTCTCGCACTGCCCGAGGCGAGGCGGTGTGGCGCGGGGCGGCGCGCCTCGTCGCCTCTTTGTGAAAGTCCGTCGTGCGCGCGGCGTGAGCGCGGTTTCGGGTCAGTCGGAGGGCGGGCGGCGGCGGCGGCGGCGGTGGCGACGGGCAGAGAAAGGCGGGGGCGGCGCTCAGGGCACAGCTGCCGCCGCCGACGCCCCCGCCCTGTCGGCGAGGACGCTCCCCGGCCGCGTTTTCTTCTCGCCGATCGTCGCAATACCTCACGACTAACGGGCACCTCCGCCCTCGCGGGGCTTAACTTACGCGGCGAAGCTGTTAGGCGTTGGGAGAGTCGGCGGCACGCAGAAGGTGTGGACGGAAACGGAAGAAGGCGCACACCTCTTTCGTTGATGGCTCCACGTTGTACATGAAAAACCTGATGTATTCGTACTTCCGTTTTTTACCGGTTCTAAGCGAAAACGTCTCCTCCTTGGATCATTTTTTATGCTTTTGCAGGACGTACGTAGTTTATTCACGATGAGGCTTGTTGGTTTGAATGTTAATATTTGTTCATTTTCCGTCGTAATTTAAGTACATTTTGTATAAATTCCTATTGCTGAGTATCAATCAGAAGATTATCAGAATCTGTCTAGAAAGCCGGGAAAAATCGCTCTGTTCTCATGATTGGATGTGCAACATTTTTGGCGATAAAATATACAAATGAAATACGATCGTGAAATTTCTTCGATCTTTTAAAATCCAACGGTTTTACTGCTCCGTGAAGTTTCTCTCATACTTGTCCAATAGAATTAGAGTAAACTTACGGGGCGAGGAGGGACGACGGGAAAACGTCTGTATATGGACACATAACAGAAAATAATTCAATATTTTACAATCAAAATACTGACATTTAAAAAAGAAGCGTTAATTACTAGGTAGGACCATGAAGAGAGAAAAACGGGAAAGAAAAAAGAGTGAAGAGTGTGAAAACGGATAAATAGCGAGATGTCATGGAACAGAGTTGTTCACGTTTGCATAGCTAGCTTACAATTCTTTTTTCAATTTTCAAGACGGTGCGCGCTCAGTATTGAAACCTGCAGTTCAGTGTGACAATAGCTGTAGCCGGGGCAGCGAGTCTGGGCCAGCAGTGAATATTACAGGTGGCCTAGCGACCGGAAATGCAGATCAGATTTGGACTGGTGAGTGTGTTAAAATTATCTTGTGGATTCTGTTGCGCTGACTAGACAAGTACTCTGTTTTATTGTGTTGGAATTGTTGGTGACTAGACTCCGAACTTGTACATCTACTAGTAAAACGGCCAACGGCTGCGAACTTGATATTTGCTCTTCTGATGAGTGGTCAACCCCGGCATTGTGTACTGTACGATTTGGTTTGTGGCATTTTTGTAAAGCTGAAACCTCAATAAACTGTAATTGTTGGTACTACAGTCTTCCTAATGTTTTCACACATTTCATTTTCTGCCGTTCCTTGCCATATTCTTGTAATACTTGGGATGACTGAAATCGCGGCAACAGGCAGACGTTGGTATCCGGAGCGTAACTGCAGGTAACTATCCGGTAAGAGTAACTGCAGAAATGCTACTGAGTTCGGTGAGTCATCTAATCTTCGAAAACATAGCTAGAGCTTTAAAGCAGTCAACCTGCAAATACAATAAAGGAACCCATTTTTAATTGGAATAAAACTAAAAACACTGCAATTTTACTGTCTCTGCACTTTGAGTTGAATCTTATTGTAACTTCTTAATATTTTTTCCTTACTTTGAAAATTTTTTCTAGAAGACAAGATGCAACAACGTTGGCTGAGAGGCAGTGACTGCCCTGAGGAAGCCTACGACATGTCAGGCGAAACGTCGGCCTCTCAGCAAACGACGCGGCATCTCCCGGATAGCCAAGAATTTATGGAATCGATCCGCGGAAGCTTATACGTGTGCATCTAATCTATCAACCGAAATGTACAGCGACAGTCGACTTCCCAATTCGCTTCCTCTTTATTCTGAAGAACCATACACCATTATATCTAACATAGTTCTTTAAAATAATAAAACAGCAACAACCTGTAGGGCTCGCAGATGCAACACAAAGCAATCTTAGGGACCTGACACGGCCAAGAGCCTCACCACGACATCCTGCACAGCACGACGGAAGGCGACCCGCGCTAAGCCAGTGGTGCGATCGCGAAAGATAGCGGGACGCGGAGAGAGAGGGAGAGAGAAAGAGAGGGAGAGCGAGAGATATAAAGAAAGATATATAAAGAGAGATATATAACGAGAGAGATATATAAAGACATATAGAAAGAGAGAGATGCCGATCAGATGGCCGAGATCGCTAAGGCAGTAGTGCTGGAGTGGTTTCGGACCAGAAGATCGCGGGTTCGAGTCCCGCCTCGGGCATGGGTGTATTTGTGTTTGTGTATGTATGTGTTGTCCTTTCACCCCCCATTATCATCATTTCATCTTCCATACCCCCAGGGCTAACAACCGTGGGGGATAAAAATCGGATCCAGCTAAAAATGCTGGTCCCCCCAAAAGTTGTTGCAAGCACCTGCCACCGCTATAATAAATAAAAACTGAGCCACGGTAAATGCAGGATGCTTGCATGCGTGGTCCTAGTCGGCCGATTAACGAAAGAAAAAGAAAAAAAAGAGAGATACTATAAAGTGAGAGAGATATAAAGAGAGAGAGAATACGGTGAGAGATATGAGAGAGATAAAGAGACAGATATAAAGAAAGAAAAAGTGAGAGAGAGTTAAAGACTGAGAGAGGGCAGGGCGGTGCAGCGGTACGGTGACCTCGCGGCCGGGGCCCGTCGCCCGCGCCGCCCACTCCACCCTCGCCGCCTCCGCCCCGTCCCGCCCCCGCCCCGCCTCCTGGGCGGTCGCCTCCCGCGAGGTGTTTATCATTTGGCGGGAATAAGGCTTTTCCGGCCGCCTCCGCTGGGGCGGGGACCGCAGCGCCGCGCCGCTGTCACGGATTAGGTGTTGTCTCAATAGGCGGCCTCCGCGCGCGGAACCTGTCGCCCGCCGGCCCCGGCCACCTTCCGCCCCCTTCCCGCGGTAAATCGCCGCCGATCAGCTCGCTCGCGCGACGCCAGCTGACGCGCGGCGGGTGCGGGCGTGATTTACGCGACGCGTGCGGGCATCCGAAGCGCCACGCGGGGAGTTTGATTTAAACAGCAAGAAAGGCATTTGTATTTCGGCATGGTAATACAACTTGCGTTATTATTATTATTATTATTATTATTATTATTATTATTATTATTATTATTATTATTATTATTATTTGTATAGGCCATTACTGATCACGCTACACGATAAACGTGTGTAATTTTTCCAGAATCAGCTTTTCATCTGTATCCCTCATTACGACAAGGTTGTTACGCGTTGAAGTGTGAATTATGAGATGATCAAATGATGATGATGATGCGGAGTGAAGGGACAATCACAAGTACGACCATGTCTACGTAGGACTCGAATCTTAAGCCTTCTCGGCGCAAACGGTGGCTACCGCAACCATTTGCGCCGAGGGGCTTCTTATATTATAATAATAATAATAATAATAATAATAATAATAATAATAATAATAATTAATAATAATATAATAAAAGACCGAATGCATAAAAACGCACGATGGGATATGTCATTACGTCCACTGGCACTCTAAAACACCCTCGAATTTCCAAACACATGCTCTAAGTGGTACAACTCACATCAAACCTGCGACGTTAGTTGGACTGTGTACAATGTTCTGCGACCCACAAATTCAAACTGATCACACGATAGCTGCAAACAAACCGAATATTGTTATTCGGGATTTGGAGACAAAAAAAAACATGTTTACTTCTAGGTATGGTGTGCGACCAAATCAAGTGGCTGTCTCACTGTACGGCTGTGCCCTGTGTCATAATCAACGAGGCAGAGGAACGTCTTAAATACAAAGGTTTGGAAATCGAAATAAAAAAGGCGAATATGGAGCGTAAAAACACTGATCGTCCCGATAGTTATCGAAGCTCTGGGATTTGTTCCGAAAAAGTTATCTAAGAACTGGCTTGACTCCCAAGTAATTCAAAAGCTTAGTAAGTGCAAGGGAAGTGCATGTTTATAGAGAGCAGCACACTTTTTGCAGTACAGTATTGCAAAAGCAATGGTAGCCCCTAGATTTAATCTTAGGAAGCTGATTGCAACCTGGAGTATATTTGTATTCAACCGACTCATAACATCTTTAGTCGTGAATTAGAGAAAGAATATATAATAATAACAGTAATAATAGCAATAATAATAATACCTCTAAATACAGTTTACTTTAAGAAAATGAGCTGACTAGAATTCTGCTGCATCCATACGTAACTGAAATAACCTTGAGAGTTTTGGAAAATAAGTTTCAATTTAAAAGAAATAGGAAAAAGAACATTTAAAAATTACGGTTTTCTCTTTTCGAGAGAAATCTCAAAATAATCTACTTCATGTTATTAAAATACGTTTATTTTTCAATTTGTAGGGTCTCAGTGCAGATCGACCGAAGAATACCCATTCGTAAAAACGTTTACGAGCTAGTGTTGTTCGCAAGCGTGTGGCAAAATGAAGAAATAAAAAAAGTTGGCAAACAGAAAAAAGTTGTCTCGATGTGTGAGAAAGCTAATGTCTCAGAGCATTGGATCTTGCAAGTGCAATGGTTAAGAGGAACTATTTAATATTATCTGTCCTGTATCAGTAAACTTGTAAAAATCATCGTATCCTTCTACCAAATCATAAATTGTGCTTTCCGACTTTTAAATCGGAACAAAGATTTTGCCTTCGGCCAAAAAAACATATGTACTGGTATACAGCCATTGAAGTTACATAGGCCCTTAAAATTTCGTAAGCCTAACTTTAAAAAATTAATAATTAAAAATTAATAATATTCCGTCGTCACAGTGAAATATAAATATAAGTGAGGATTTTTAAACGTCAAACTTATCGCAATCCTTTTCTGCTCCTTTGGTGATCACGAAATTAATAAAATATATATTCATGTAAATCTAAACATTCATTTGCATATCTACAATTGACGGATATGAAAAATTGAAACTTTGGACACCAGTATACATGAAACAAATGTGCATAAAGTTTTCTTTTGTAAAATTGAATGGAAATGGAAAATGGAATGCAGTGAATGCAGGAATGCAGCGAGAGTTGTAAATGCAATGAAATGTAAATTTTTACTCTCTTGCAAATGTATTGGCGCAAATTGCTGATTATTTATGAATAAATTACAAGGGATTGCTCTTGAAGAAAATGCCTGAAAATTAGATGTATCTCAGTATTCTCCAATCTGACAGTATTTTTCTCAAAAATGACCAGTTTTCGAACCACTCTCCTCAGATTCTGTTAAAAAATGACACTGTAACTGAATTTTCCACAAAGGACATTCCAAGAATTCTACTTTTCAATTCAAATATTTTTTTTACAGAAAGTGATTAATTACAGCGATGAAAATGTTCGTTAGGAATGATAAACGCTCGAGACAAACTTTCTTTATTTTCCTCATCCCATAAGGACCATCCTGCACCGCCCACGGAAAAATTCGCTCTCGTCTCTTCCTATGTTCTGTTAACGAGCGTACCAGGACCGCGCCGATAAATCACTCTGATGAAACTAGCAGCGTCGAGCGGCGGCGTTTCGCTGGACCTAGATTCTCTCATGGTTCTGCTCATCCCGTGCCTCTTAACGTGCACGCAACGGTTTTATCCCTTCCTGCCATGTGTCACAGTTGCTCCGCAGCCGCCGCCGCCGCCGCCGCCGCCTCGTTCTTACCACCGCCCCCGTTCCGCCCACCTCATCCCTTCTCCCGGCCCCGCCTCCTCGAGTTGTTCTTAGCGCTACCCGTCGCTTCTTCCACCGCCCCCACCTCACCCCCCTCCTCTTCCACAAAGAATGTGGCCGAGATACGCTCTCGAAGGGAGAGCGCGGGCGAGCTGCCGCGACCGATACCGAATTTGCATAAAACCCGAAGCGCAGCTCAGGCCTCCTTTTTGCAGAAAGCCCTAACGTTTCCGTGAATTTCTCAACGCGCTTTAGAATGCTATCTCGGCCTTATAAACTAATGGTCTATTGTAGGCCGGCGGCCCCGTGATCGCGCCTCACCCGCCAGCCTGTCGCCGTGCCGCCCTCCCCCCCCCCCCTCCCCGAACCATCGCCTCCTCCGAAACCTTCTCGAGAGCCCCTCGCGCCCTGCAGGTGCCCCGTCGCCCATCGGCCTCGCCGGGGCACGCCCCCAAAGGTGAAGGATCCCCAGACGCCGCGCCCCCTCCCTCCCCCTCCCTCTCGCTCTCATCCCCCTCACCCGCCCACCGCGCTCGACCCGGAAAAGCTGCGCTTCTCCGCCCTCGGAACGACGCGAACCGTTTTCTCCCGACCCATGTTTATTCATTGGACTGGAAAGAGGAAAACAAACGAGAGACCAAGAAACCATTTACTGCGCGGGAAAGACAGTACTGTCTGTGAAGACTGTTCGCTATGTTGCGATGGTGAAGCGGTTCACTGGAGGGCCGTTAGGTGATGGGGAAGTGTGCCTACGTGAATCTCGGAAACGTAGAGCGCACAGAAAGTACACAGAAAGATTCCTCTGTCAGCGGTGCAGCGCTCGATGAAACCTATCGGTGTGCGGCCTTTTTCTTGGGTCAAGTATTGAAAGAAAATATATTTTACAAGGGTGCGCATTACAGGTAAATGTATGTGTTTTGGAAATATAACTCGCATCTGTGGGTTTTAATTGATCCAGTGTGAAAATAGGCATGCAGTGTAGAAGATAAAATAAGTTCAAGGTAAAAATGCAGGAAATAAAATAAATTTAATTTTATTTATTGCTGTCCGAGCGTCATGAATATAATAGAGGTAAACATTAAATGGTTATCTGCGAAATAGCATTATTGTTTTGTAATATCGATGCTTTGCGCATTTTTTGCTATGGGAATTATTTTTTACACTATTCTACCATGTGTCAAATGGTATGAAGGTATTTACTTAGTATGAAGGTATTTACTTCAATAAGCAAAATAAACGGTCCCCATTGTCTCTTTCTCCCGAATGCAATCACTTTAATTTTAGAAAAAGGAGAGGCACAAACTATTTCAGTAATGAGAATTGCTTAGACATTGCATATATAATTATTATTAATGAAACATACAATCAGTCTATAAATTTACAAGATTAAAATGATTGAAACTGCCATTCGAATATACACGTTTTATTTACATGCATTCTATACATATAATACTTTAATTGCAAACATCAATAATTTCAAATTATGGTATTAGGTCAATAGTATGGTCATTGTTGTTCATCACGATACATCTCTCGCATTTTCAACAAAAAATCAAATTTAAGTAATGCCGCACGAATATCGAAAATTCTCATAAAACATCACTTGGAGCACGTTTAGAACATAAATATTCTTTTAAGCTAGTGAGTACAGGATTTTGCTTGAATAGAGTAAGGACAAAATATGTTTCGGTGTAATAAACTGATTTTCTTCGACCTCTGATTACAAACGGCTGGTGCATGGGTTGCCATTTGCAAAAGCAATGCCAGCGACTACAGCTTCAACGGTGGAGAAGGATGGTTTTAAGAGAGATAGAGAAGCGGTGCTTCTGGTGGTGATGGAGACGGCAGTGAGTAAAAAAAAGTGCTGGTGTTGATGAAGATGATGAAGGTGGGAAGGTGGTACTTGTGGTGGTGTTGGTGGATGTAGAAGAGGTAATTTTAATTGTGTTAGTAATGGAGGTACGGCAACGGAGCGACAGTAAGTGCAACGGCAATGGCAGTAATGTCATCTTCGTTCAAAATGAGGTGGACTTAACACCCGACTGCAACGTAACGCAACGCGTAAGTCCTTTATTGAAGAAGCGAAATCTGTGGTGTTGTTATCTGTGCGGATACTTAAATTCTCATTTTGTAAGATGCGAGAGGAGTGGGGTGGGGTGTTTGTTGTTTCGTCGGCAGCACTATCAAATAAAATCTGTAACTAATTGCCAACGCAAATTTCTCTTGGGCAGGAACAAACATTTCTTGTTATCGCCCATTGCCAAGAAAACTCGTTGATAACTTTTCTTTCATAATTCAAATACATTCGGAGAAAAAGAAAGCAACGTTATTCCGGGGCTCAAGAAAGCTTGTGGGAGGGGGGGATTGTGGTGGCAGTAGTAATAGCGCTTGAAACACGAATGTGGACGGATTGCTTGCGATTCGCCAAGCGACGAACATTCGGTATTCGCCCCACCCACCGCGTGTCGGTCCGTAGGACACACCAAAAGGAGCGAACATTGGCCGAACACATCAGCTGTTCGGGATTGGGCAAGCAGTAGCTCGCTGCTCGGCGAATGCCGAATGTGTGGAGCCGCCTTTAGATGAGGGGGCGACGCAGACGCGTGCGGCGGGTGCGGAGGCGGGGGTGGGGACGGAGGCGGGGACGGGGACGGGGACGGGGGCGGAGGCTGGAGCGGAGACACGGGCGGAGGCGGGGGCGGGTGCCAAGGTGGGGGTGGAGGCGGGGGCGGGGACGGAGGCGGGGCGGGGACGTGGGTGGAGGAGGGGGGCGGAGGCGGAGGTGGAAGTGGAGATGGAGGCGTTGGCGGAGGCGGAGGTGGAGGCGGTGGTGGAGGCGTGGGCGGGGGCAGCGATGGGGCGTTGGAAGAGGCGCGGGCGGCGGTGGAGGCTGGGGCGGGGGGGTGAGGCAGGAGGGCAGAGGCGTGGGTGGTTGCAGAGTCGTTGCGAAGGCGACGGCGGCGATCGCATCGCTTGGCGGCGGAGCGTGGGAGAGGCGGGCGCGGAATCGAATCCAGGTCACTGGGCGGATGCGGATGCGCCCTTCGTAAACACCCAAACAAGCGCCCGCCCCTCTCCCCTCGCTCCTCGCCCCCGCCTCCACAGCCACTCGGCCCCCACCCCGCCCCCACGCTCACTCTTGTCACTCGGCCGATGGGGCAGCCGACAACCGAGCGCCTCCGCCACATGTAATTAATGAACTGCTTGCCCTCGTCTTCGGTGATTACCAACCCATTTCACTGCCCACTCTGAGTGACCCTGACCTGCATAGCAGCGCAGGTCTGGGAGGCTACATTGTTGTAATTGAAACGCTTAGAATAAAAAGCGTTCCAATTCACACACACTTTTGATTGACAGCGAAGCGCCTCTGAAACCATCGACAATCTACCCGCCAACTTTGAATGTGGTGTCGTCATGCGTTCCATATAAGTGACAGTTGTTTTTCTTGAAACTGGATTGCACCGCCAATCGCGTAACATCGTTGCAAAGTGTCAAGCGCCCTCTCCGGCGCCCATGAACTAACTTTTTTTAACATTTATTTGTTGGTGTGCATCGTACATCGTTTAGTATAATCGCTTTACAGATGTGTTTTTAGACTTATGCTAGTTAAAATATCTAAGATAACTTAATCTATACATTGGAGAGGATACTGTAGGGGAGAACCTCGGGGTTATGTTGCATGGTTGGCTACGATTTTGAGAAAGGCTTCAAAACGGAATCTATTTCTTATTCGGGTGTGAGTTGGATTTTTCGGCAGTTTCAAATGGGATTCTGCTGAGATGTCTGTTAGGTTTTGGTAGAAATTATGTGATATATGGGCTATTTGGTTTATTATTGTATTCATGATTAATTCCACGAAGAAACTAGCCAGCTCATTGACGGGCGGAGGAAAGTCGTAAAATTGATGGGGGACGCTTCTCCTTGGCCCCCCAAGGGAAGCTCCGTCCCAAGGCTTTTCACTAAGCAATATGTCTTTACGTGTACAATATGTATCAATTAAGTATTGTTTGGTTTTGATAGCTTTTATTTTTAGAATGTAACAGAGATGAAAAATCACATTGGAAGTCTACTTTAATTTGTACAAGTGAACATAATTGAATCTAACCGAAAAATAATTTTAATACATTTAATTTTGTGGTTCTGATGATGATTGATATCTAGTCAAAAATTTGACTGAAAAATATTTTTTTAAAGAAATTTTTCTCAGTTATTTTTTTATTTCTTGAATGTCTATGTGAATATTTTTCTACGGTTTAAAAACAAAATGAAAAATACATGAATGTTCTTTTTCCTGTGTGTCAGGGTTCATCATATCCTAAACTGATTTCATCTCCGTTGTAATGTTTTTCCTTCAACTCTGTTGTTTAGAACATGCTCTCTAGTTTTTAGTAAATATTTATCAAATCTTGCCATTTATGTGGCAAATACTTAAAGGGAACTTCTGGAAGAGAGAAATAGTCAATTGAAGTTCTTGTTAGAATTTAACATTCTCTAATACCTTCGATGCACAGTGGAAGCCATGCAATGATGTCATGTTGCTTACTCGCTCATCCAGCAGTCAGTTTTTCTGAGCGCTGTTTCTCTAGTCGACCAGTTTCTTGGTGCACATCAATTACACAATTTATTTTTGTTCTCTGCCAACCTCTTTAACACAAATACAAGAATTTAAAGAATGTGCTTTTGTATTTTCTTACGTCAGTGTGCGCTTAGAAACAGTCTGCACGTGTATTAATTGGACAAGTTGTAATGTAAGATGACAATTACATTTATAATAAAATATGTTTCACTCAATAATTAAGAAAGCTTCTGAAATATGCTTCTTTTTGAAACGTAATAGCAGACGTGTAGAAGTCTCTGTAATCCAGCAATACAAATTTGATACTTTTTGTACCATCTTCAAATGAGGTAGAAAGCTCTTTAGTTTACTTTTTGTTCCCACTGGATCTTGAGGGACTCAGTGTCGCAGAAGGTTGTTCTGCCTACTTTGTGGTTTGTGGAAAATTACGAATCGTCCTTATTTAAGAACTCTCTTTGTGTCTGAAAAAAGCTGACGACGTTGAAAACCAGAACAATTTTTCCAATATGTATGACAGTTTAACCATCACAAAATCATCTCGCTTACACTAACTGAGCAACATTCTCAGGATACTCATGCGGAACTACGAAATCAGAGCTTTGCGAATGGAAGATGACACCCATTTTCAAACAGGTAATGTTAATACACCTCCTGAAACGTTGGCATTCTTCTAGATTTTAACTGGTAACCGGTGTTGAAGCAGTATTTTCATATTTTTCTCTTCTTATGTCCTGAAATTTTAAATTCTGATAAATTTCCAGAAAAAATAAAGTATTGAAAATTATATTCATCAGATGGATATTAACCAATAAGAGATTTTTTTGAAAACTTTTTAAAATACAGAACATCTGAATTATTGTATTGATCTTTATTCTTTCTTTACAAAATCCGCGCATTTAATCCATTTACTTCCAGTGAGAAATAATAGTGGCAGGACAACAGTGGCAGCACCGGGCCCTCCCTCTCATGTGGTGGATCCATCTACTGAAGGAACCCGTTGGCCATATTCACTGTCCCTGCTGCAGGTTGCCTGAAAGCAAGAAGTTGAAAATAATTGAAGTTTAATGCATTTTGCAATCAATATGGTTTATGTCAGTAATTTCGTGATTCTGTGGTGTAGAATTTTAAATTTTCAAAAACGTGTAATTGTTACAAAACTCTAATTGGTTCCTAATTATTTAACAACTGATTTAATCATACTCTTAAAGTCACCTAAGATAGAGAGTTGCATGGGGTTTCGGCCACCGCCGGAAGCCAACGATACACATTCAAAAATAGAGTTCTTACCAATTTCCTATTTAAAAAAAGTAATTCACTATGTCAATTGTTAAAGTTATAAAATATTACCTATAAGTCAGATTAAAATAAATTTTATACACAGCATTATGGAAAAATGCTTTACAAGAAAACATCAACTCGGCTGGACACTATACATCTAGCCCCCCCCCCCCCTCTAGAGGAAAACCTCTGAGCATACTCGTACTGAAATGGCATGCACCGAGCACATAAAAACGAATCTCGCATATATACAGTACATCATGTCATTACGTGCATTTTCATTTAAATTAGATATAATAAATACAATTTTAGTCTTCCATCACCCACGTGCTGATACTTACGTCATTTTAAAACGAATGATCCGCCGGTGCCGCCGTCTTGAATTTCCATCGCATCGCGCGGGCCATTTGCCATCGCCGAGGGAGCCGGGCCGCGTGTTTGCGCAGCGCGCGAGGCTTCCTCCCTCCCGTGCGTGAGGCGCGCATGCGCGCGTCGCCCCGCCCAAGACAAATGCGCGCGCCCGGCGACGACAGCGCCGAGCGGTACTAAGTATCTGGAATTACCTGCCTCTCTCGGACGCGCCACCCTGCGCGGACGGGCTCGTTTCTCAACGCTCGCGAATAGAGAGCAGGCGATTTGATACGGCGGCGAATAAAGAAAAAAAAATAAAACGTAAAAAAAGCGTTTTGAAAAAAAAGGGAAAAAAAAAGAGTTTGCGATCCGTTCCGCGACGTTCGAGACTCGGCAAGGCGCGTGCGGTCTCTGGGACGACGACCAATTTATCTGTGACACGTCCTGCTGTTTTCTTTAGAGGGCGATGTGTGTTCTTGGTGAATAGTTTCATAACTGATGCAGGTGGCTGTGCGTGCCAGAAGACACAGTAAAGCAAAGGTGGAGCAGGTGAATTTGGAGGGTCGTTTTCGTTGTGAATGCCTAGTGTCTACGACGTGATTTAAAGTGATGACTACATCAGGGATGTTGCTATCTGGAAAATAATTGATGATCTCGAGCTTTTCGTATTATTGTTGTCGTATGTATACTTTCATCGTCTGCTCAAATGAGAAACGTGAATACTGTGGAGTATTAATGGTTGTAACTCCAGAATGTAATCTGTGATCCGTGTATCCTTTGTATCGTTCATGTTTAGTTATTTCGATTTTTTTCAAAGACGTGTTGTATTGTAACGACAAATGAATAACACAATGCCGTACAATGAAGTGATCGTAAATAAACACGATAAAAAAGGAAATATAAAATAACTGTGACAACTGTATCTTGATTGCGTTTTACGGTTCGTGGAAAGACCCTGTCTTTCCAAAGAAATTTCTTTAACCAAGCGCATGCATTTCACGCATTTTATGAAAAGGAAAGAGATTGAATGAGATTAGATCCTGTATCACACGCGTCACGTCACTCTTCATTTTATACGGAAGCCATCAATAAGTTTGAAATACACAAACGAAAACTAATTCTGCCACAATGTACGATTAAAATTTACCATCTCATGGCGCGTCTATCGTGCCCAACAAAAACAAAACTCTAGTATCGTGATATGTTTCGGTCAGTAATTATGCATGAATTGTCCGAAGTAACATGAGTGCTATTTTTTCGCCATCCCTTTCTTGTGCTTTTTTTTTGGGGGGGGGCGTTCTTCTTCGTCGCGGTTCCTTTCGCGTTCTTGAGCGAGTTCGGCGGCCGGCTGCGGCTTTCCGTGCGTGGTCTCCACGCGTGATTAAGCACGGAAATGGCTGGTCGTTACTCCCCCTCCCCTCCCCTCCCCCCTCCGCCCCCGCCCTCCGCCGTCGTCGTGCCGATACGGGCGTGTGCACACCGGCTAATACTCTCTCTAATAATTACTGCAGAGTGCGGGATAGCATAGATAAAAGAAGTTAGCTGTGAATAACAGTTTTGTGTTCGAGACGCTGTACAGAAGAGGAACTTGAGTTTAATTGATCGGGTCAATTTACCTGTTGAAATATGGAGGAGGAAATTGTATTTCATCACTAAATGCATGCGTGTACGTACACGATTTGAAGTTAAACCTTTCTAATGTTGGGCAATGTGTCCTTGCCTCTGATTCGTTCCCGCTAACTCGGGTCGTGTTGCATTGATTGGAGGCGCGATGTTTCATTAGAAATTACGAGGAGCACAATTCATACATCATACACCGTAGGACTTTCACAGAGATCGTGTATTGCCCGCAGTGAAAGTTTACCACGAGTACCAAATAATTTAGTGGTGAAGTAGTTACGTGAAAACGGTTTTACCTTCATGCGAGAAGAAAAGAAGAAGGCCAGAACTTGAGAGAAATTTCTTAACCTCCGGAACATTTCAAATTATGGAGCGTTTACTAACAAGCAGGGTTTGCTATCAAAATACATTAACAAGCGAACATGTTTGTCATTACGTTCAATAATGAGCAAACATGTTCAATTGATTTTATTTCTTTTAAATTTATTCTCCAAAGGAGGAAAACCACTACATCAAAAATTGAACCAGTGAATAGATTTAATGTCATTTTTTTTGTCTTCTACTGTGAGTTTTTTCTCCATTATTGAGCAAAAATGCGCATTTAGGTAATCAGTCTTCCCTGTATGCATATCATACGAAAATCTTAAGTAATTCGAGTTCCGTCTAGCAGCAAATTAAAGAAACACGCGGGCGTTTATCAGATGTCTTGTTTCTCGTGGACGGAGAGCGGTCATTCGTCATTCTGACACGTGAAGGCAGGAAGAGGCTGGTGCCGCTGGGCAGGGCGTCGCGGCTTGAGGAGGGGGGGGGGTATGCGGTGCAGCAGAGGGCGTGGAGCCGCAGATGCAGATGCAGCTCCCGAGGCTGTGTAAATGCACAGGAAATGACGTACAATAATTTCGCACGGAAAATGTATCGCGTAATATTAAGAGAATGATAAATTATACAACATATTTTTTATGTATGATCAAACGTGGATGTCGAATTAGAAAAATATCTCTTACTAGAAAATTATGACGTGGTTTCATTACACGAGGTTATTTCATTAAAATTTATATATCACAATTGTTACACTAAAGGTGAAAATGATGTGCTCGAAAAAAAACAACAACAACAAACATTTAGCTTAAATAAACTCGTAGAGTGGAACTGCATCGAATACAATGAACTCTTACAATGGAAACTTGACATCATACGCTTCTTCCTACTATTAAGAGTGTCATATCGTAAGAGAACTTGTAATCGCTAAATTGACTAAAATATTAGGGAATTGAGATTTGAGATGACAGAAGATACTAAAAAGTCAAAAGCATCTTAAAATTTTCAATTGGTTCACGTATTTATTCTATCTTGACAGCATTTTGCTCATTGCAATTGAGAGTAAATATACGAAAGAGACAGATCAAATTATGTGAGACATTGTAGAAGTTAACATACAATGTAGGCTTTCACGGCCGGTTTCTACATCATAATCAGTTATTTCCGGGCTTGAAGGCCGTGGTCCAACGGAGACTTGTCCGGAAATAACTGATTTTGATTGTAGAAGTTATTCGCAAATGTGCTGCTTAATATGACTCAAATATTCAAGTTAATTTTGAAAAATAATTTTTGTCAATATTTTGAGTTATTAGTAAACCTAAGTTTCAAAAAACATCACAAAAATTGAATTTGAATATTTAAAAAAGTGTTTTCAAAAATCCATGATGCTTAGATTGAGATAAAGATTCCTACTGTCGGTTACCAGTCTCGCAAGAGCAATTCGGAGGAGGGATTAATGATTAGGGAAGAGAGTAGGGATGAAAGTGAAAGTAAGTAAGGGATAAAAAATGTACAAGGAAAATTTAACAAATGTTCGTTCATATTACAACTGTATGTTGTAGGTAAGCAATTATACCTATGTTGAAAAACTATACTTAGCTCTGAGTCATCGCTTTGACTACATAGTACAGAATGGTCTTGGTTACTTTATTTTCACAGTTATAATTTCACTACTAATAATATCACAACCATAATTTCTTTCCAGGAATGAACGTTAAAAGTTTTCATATTTCAAAAAAATGTTGACTGGCGATTTCAATATTCATAAGAAAGGTAGGAAATAAATTTTAAGAACTTCTTTCCGTAAGAACTTCTTTCCTTCTCTTCATCCATACGGAATTGAGATTTTATTGAAGATAATCTTCATTACCTGATTTTTTCTATAAAAAAGACAAAGTCCCAGATATTTAGGAACCTCTAAAAATAAGAATTAAAAAGACATCAATAATATTTTCGTATTTATTGTCGTTCATTTATTTTCTTATTCTTTTAGCTCTACTAAATAATAATCTGCGTAACTTATTCAACAGATTCAAGTCATGATTGACTGTTATCTCTTAATATGTTTTGTCTATAGAGTACGTAGTAGTATATAACAGCGACAGTGAGTGAAGTATACAAATGGCTTTGGAAAACCGGTAATTATTTGAAATGAAAATTTCCACATTTAATGGCCCTTCTTACTTAGAACTTACGTTTTGTGTTTTATAAGATTTTTCGTCCTCGATTGCAGCTAATCTTCCCCATTAGACGCATGCAAGCACGGTCACCGACGCAATATCCTCTCGTCAGCCAAAAAATTCTGTAATTGCGACACAGTTCGATGCAAGGCGTCGTTTGTTTCGCGCGTACAGGCGGCCTTGGTCGTGAGAACACGAAAGAGAGTTGCGCGGCGTGGCGGGGGAGGGCGGGGGCGGCGGCGCGGGCGTTTCTGCCCGACTTGCTTTCAAAGAATCGCCGTCGCCAGATGGCGCCGACCGCAGCTGCAGCCCTGCGGTGGCGTTGCGGCAAACCACGGGGCAATACGCTGCCTCCGACGCGACGTAAAGTGGGCTGATGTGGCGTCGAAAGCAAGCGTTGCATATCTTGATTGACAAGCAAATGATTGAACCGGAGAAAATATCGAAATATAAATGTAATGAAAAGCGAAGCAGCTCATCTATGTAGCAAGGTCTCTAGGTAGCAATACTTCATTTTCACAAGCAAAGTAAATTAACATTTTAAAAGGCTTCGTTGTCGGTTTGGATGGCCTAGGTGGCTGAAAGCGAATACAGTCACAGCGCGTAGGGTCGCGCGTTTGAGTCCCGCTTTGGGCATGGTTGACTTCCCTTGTATTTCATGAATGTGTTGTTGCAGAGGGCCTTGCGATCTGCTGACCCTAGATCAGAGGAGCCCGCAAGTGTGTTGGTCAAATATGCGTCCCATCGGGACGTAAAGGGTAAGGGACTTCAGTGTTTGTGGGTTAGAGTCCCTAGGATATGGGAGTTTACATTTTCTCATTCACCTTTGAAAGTCTACATCCATCTCTCATACTCGTATTTCATGCCTAGTTAAATAGGAACATTTCTCCACTCGGACATCGCGAACTATTCCCATGACGTAAGGGGGAGAATATGTCTTGATTGTCAGAGGCAGAGATTGTGTGAGTTCTCCAATAAGAATCCCTATGAATTCGAATTTCCCTTTGGACACTGGACTGTTTCATTGTTTACGCTTTTTTCTTTACCTTTCGAAGACCTACTGCGTTCATTACACTTCTATTTCGAACAACGCTCCTTGAAAAGATGGCTTTTAGAAACAGTTGAAGTTGTAAAAATGAAAATTAACATTATTAAATAAAATAACAAAAAATAGATACTTTTCAGCTATACCATGCTTACCTTTTCGCAAAGTTTCTGTTTACCTTAATTTGAACTGAGAAGTAGCTGAATGTTTTTACTTATCAGTACTTTCTTTTTACACACAAAATTAAGTACTGTTTTGAAAGGTTTTATCCTCTTTCGCGAAATTTTAGAAATTCAGCAATTTTTCTTTCAGAGATATTATCAAGTTATGTGTATTGTCATTCAATAATTCGAAAAAAGAAAACAACTGCTACTAATAAATTGTACTATTGTCATTTGTAATATTTTGACGCAGAAGGTACTACGTATCTTAAAGAATGTACAATTCCGTTCCTATTCTCCAGAAAGTTGTCTAATCTGTTGTTATAAGATATTTCCAGGATTCATATGTGCCCTTCTATTGGCTCGAATCGGCCCAGTGTATATCTCCGCATATGGCTTTACCGCCTCCACTACTGGCTACCCACCACCCACACCACATCTACCGTCACTTCCTCCTTCACTATCTGCTAGCTTCCGCCCCCATTCCTCTAACATGTGCGCCTTGTTCTCTATTAAACAGCCTCTACATTTCTAGCAAGAAATGTTTCCGGTTGAAGTGCAAACATTTGTAGATTAGACGTCACTAGTACTTCCGTGATGTTGAAGAAGCATTAACAACTTTGATGATAAGAACTTTTCATTCAATTTCAATAGTATACTAAAGAATTATAGGTTATTTAAAATTCATAATTTAAATTCTTAACTATTCCTATCAAAGTCGTTAAATGATTCCCTCGAATTTTCATCAATATTACCATGGAAAAATGTAATTCACAAACTTGCATTTTTTTTTTTAATATTTTGACCTAGGCGACGTGGGTAGCAGAAAATGCGAAGGTGAACAAGCATTTGCAGTCTGGGCTCGAAGGGTTGCAGATTCGAATTCCGCCACGGACAGGGATGTTTTAATAAATAGGAAACGGAATTCATTGTAAAAAAAAAGCAAAATAATTACATAAATATGAATTTATTTTTTCCAAAATATGTAAGACAAAATAGAAAATATGTGAAATAAAAATTCATTATATAATTTAAAATTGTTCTTTAGAAGCATTTTTCGAGCTCATAAGGTCACCGATCGGATCTAATTATGAATTCGTCGCGGATGAAAGAAAGTTCTATCTTTACATGTTATTGTATCCTAGTCGTCACCATTCATACGAGTTTTATTCTGAATATAAAATGCGTTCTTAATGTACACTATGTTGTTTACGATGAGACGGTGCTCAAATGAATAATAGTACCCAGTAGCCAATGATAGATCCCGGAGGGGAGGGGACTTTAAAGGGAACATACCTCCCTCCCAAATCCAACAACGTAATACAAAATGAAATAATTGTTAGTTTTCCATCGTATTACGAATGTGCTGATAGAAACATGAGCAAGCACATGGTTGAAAACTTCACAAACACGCGCTGATCCTCGACTCAGAGTACGCAATTTCCAAGAAGGGGGGAGTACGTGTGACAATTCATGGAGAATATATAGTGGTCTTATAAGAGCAGAGCATTACACAGCTTTGTAAGAGAGATGTTTCCGAAACTTATATTGCAAATGCGCATCTGAAATTTCTACAAATAAATATATTTCGATATAACGAAATGTGTATGAAGTATGTAATTATAGGTAAAATATGTAATTGTGCTCATGTGTGAAAATAATGTAAAATAAAAACGGTTCTAATTCAATCAGAATGGCTTGCAAACTCTAAAAAATTTATTGAATGCAAATTTCTTTTAGCTGAAAACATGTCATTACAGAAAAATCCTTTCCCTATTAATAACCCATTTCGTACTCATCCTCTCGCTGCCGGCTGCCTGTATGGATTAGTAGGTACGAGTGCGACTGCCTGTATGGATTAGTAGGTACGAGTGCGACTGCCTACGTGCCAGTTGGAGACAGTTTCGTAATGGGCATTTGGGCTGCTATGTAAGCGCCACCTCGCTGCCACCGAAAATCCTTACATGTAACAAGGTGCAAAGCTAGGACGAGTTCAGTTTCTTGAGCAGAATTCTAGCGACTGACTACTCCATTAGTTGTTCGCTCGCTCTATCTCTCTTTATCTCCTTCTCTCTCTCTTCCTATCTTTCTCTCTCTCTCTCTCTCTCTCTCTCTCTCTCTCTCTCTCTCTCTCGCTCGCTCGCTCGCTCGCTCGCTTGCTCGCTCGAGCGCGCGCGCGCGCTCACACACACACACACACATACACACACGTACATACACACATACACACACATACACACACATACACACATACACACTCATACACACACTTCCTCTAATACACAATACACTACAACAAATGTCGGGAGCTTAAAGCTTGTGCCGGCTGGGGCGGTGCCCCCTTGTGGATACATGGATGGGAAAAACCCGGAAGCCGACATGAAGATCGGCTCGGATTTAACTTCCGGCGGAGGAAGAATAGTCACCTTACATGATCAAAACAGGCACTACACTTAAGGGACTAATGTCCATAGCCGTTGGAAAAACGAAATAATCAATCAAGCGGGTATACAAAGAATGCTATGCAATGTCGTCCATTGTATAGAATGTTGTTTCATCTTTGGAAACGCTGTTTGAAATTAAAAATAAATTGAGTTTTCTTCTAAAAAATAATTTTCTTTTTATGATTAGAAAATAAACTCCTCGAATTCAAAATTATTTCTGGAAATTTGAATTTGGTAATAATTTAAGAAGATTTCTTTTACAAAGAAGATTGGTTTATTGTGATTCAGACCTATCGAACACAAAATAGAGACAACAATATGCCTACCTGTCCACATTTACATGTAAAGCGAACTCATTTGCAATAAGTCGAGAGCAACTGCTCAGTGCTCTCTGTTATGTACAGCCAGTGTTCCTGCCAGCTATGTAAAACAATAGGGACACTGCCCTGATCTGTGGGAAATGTAGGTGCTTCGTATCAGGACTTATCTGCATTACATGAGAACGCGTATTTTTGTATTTTGTTATGTTTAAATCAGCACGGCATTTTTTCTGTTTTCTTTGGAACGTAACTACCGACAACTTACGGTATTTACGTAGAGAGATGCATGCAGCTCATTATGTCCTACAATCTTCCCTTTTGCGAAATATCCTTCATTGGTTAAAATTGGCCATTAGCGATGTACTACTATTGCGATGGTTCGTAATTTAATTCAATAACATTAGAAATGAGTGTCGGTTTTGTCTCTAACTATTCAAAAAATAGTACGTAGAAAAACTATCCAACGAAATAGTATTTATAAGACCAAATCTTGCCCAGCTGAATGATGTTAACATTGATATCTGTTAGTTGAATCGACAACTATCCTGTCCTTATGCTTTGATCATACTTTTGGCATAACTAGTTTTACGAAGTTTATTCTGCGAGCTTGTTACAGCATTAAAGAAGTGTATGTCTTATATTTGAATTTCGTCGAGTGTAATACATTGTCTTCAATGTCAAATGCATAGTGTTTTTGCATAGATTTCACTCTATGAACTACGTGTTTTCTAATACATAAAAGCAACTTTGACTGCACATTCACCAATTATTGCAGGTGAACGTTATTTTACATTAATTTTAAAATTGTATGAAAACAAAAAAATCCACCGATTAAGCTATTCTCTAATATTACAAGTTCAGTATACAGAGAATATCAGAAAGCGAGAATACAACATACCCAATAAAATAGTTATAACTAATTTCCGACCAATTGGTGTATTGTATGGCCAATTAAAATTTTGACTGTGCATTAATTTCTTATTTATGTCGATGTTTCATAGCACAGGACTATGGGAGTTTCCTTGCTTACGGTACTTCAGAATTTGGAAAACCACCCGATTCAAGATTAAGGACCAGTTCAACGCCTGTTCTGTGAGGTCTACGGAGACTCTTGGTTCCAGAGGATCTGCTGAGAGGTGATTGACAGCTGCCATAATCACTGCCTGACTTATCATCCCTCTTACATGAAATTTATGCGGTCCGAGCCTTCCAAAAAGCTGAATGTTCATGTATACCAACGATTTGCATGGCAACGCGGGCATCTCTTCATTTCCATAACGTTATCGACATTTTTATCGCTACCTTTCGCTTCATTATTGGTCATTACTGGTAGCACGTCAATTCATGGCAGCCTAATCTCCTAATAAGGTCAGTCCCTGCGGCGAGGGGTGCCTTGGTCCCGCACAATAAAATACAGGATGTTTGAAAATTATTCATCCACTTTCAGCATACACCTCCTGTAATATAGCAGCGCTGTGCCAAGAATACATATTAATACAACCTGAAGTTAGCTCCGAGCCAGCATTGCCGCTATGTCTACGGCGACTCTGACGCGAAGGTCCTAGGGTTCAAGACCCGACGATGACGGATTGTAGACACTAGCTAACTCGCTTGGTCGAATACAGCCTCTTTCTGTAGCAAAATTCTATCGGCCGTTTGCTTTGATCAGTAGTTTTGCGTCGGTTTCTCCGATAAATACCAGACGAATGCCGGAGCAGTACTTCCACAAATGGGTCAGGGATCGCGCGCGTTATTTCTTTTGTCTTTCATACCCTACCCTCTCCCCTAATTTACACACACTTACTGTTACATACAGTACACTACCACAAGTGACGGAAGTCCAGGTGGGAGCTTACAAGGGCTTGTCCGTACTGGGGCGGTGCCACACTGGGGGTAGGTGCTCAGAGGTGGAAGTCGCCCGCATGCTGACATTAATGAAGCGCTGGTTCTCACGATCTAGTGGGAGAGGAACACCGACACATATCGCGATACATATTTTCTCTATTAAGGGACGCGTCCGAAAACATCAATCAATCAATCGATCGATCAATAAATACACACATACATACATACATACATACATACATACATACTTGTTCTGTACACATTAAATATTCAATAGAAAATTTTCATTTAAAATGTACAGTACTGTAATTGTCGGATTATTTCAAACATACGAATCGTATAGTGGTATGTAAATAGGCGAAGAAAAGGGCGTGAAGCATAGCCTCCATTGCGAGACAGTTCAATGAATACATTAAAACGCATTTCTCATATGAGAATATCTCAAGTGAGGGAGAATTGATTATAGAATAAATATATTTTTTACTTTTAAGCAGAATTAAAAATTAATAAATTGCTTCTGAGTGCTTAGAAAGGTAAGTATGCAGAAATGAATAAACTTTTAAAAATCGAAGTAAAGAATTGAAAGCGAAATGCAAGCAGTTCAACTCGAATTCCAGTACAAACTAAAATAGAAAACCAAGTACTGTTGTGACAAATTTTAAAAAAAGGTAGATAATTAAATGTAAAATACCATTTTATTTCACGAAGATCGGTGAAAATGAACTCATAATTTTGGCAAAACATGAATGTAATTAAAAATGAAGCTAATATTCATAAATCTTCCCTCCGCTTGAAATATGTGTGTATGGACTATTATGCGTAGCCAATTTCGGAGTTCCGCTTCCACATTGAATGTTGTCTTCCCATTACTTTTTCACAGACCCGCTGATTTCCATTTTTCTACATCTGAGTTAGCATTTCAAACCTATGAATTTTTATGACAATTTATCACGTCGCGTCACAACTCGCATGTCTCTGTTAAGTAAACCCAAAACTATCACGCCACTCACAGTAGACTACTCTATCAAGAGGAGCCCACTGGAGAACGAGGCCGGAGTGTAATAATGTATAAACTCGGTGGTAAAAATCGACTGCCTCAATATATAAACGCGGTCCTGAAATCGACTCACTCAACGGACAAACTAATTTGAAATACAGCGTCGTACTAAATATCCTAGTAGACCGCCCTCCCTCATCCCCGCTTCCCCCGGAGGACAATGCACAAAATGGCAGCGTGTGAGAAATACATCACGAATCATGTTGACCATGTTACTTGGGTAAATAATTATATTTTGTAAGTTTTGTAATGGTGATTGTATTCCTTATTAGTTTTACAATTTTACGTTTTACATTTTATAGGTTTCCTTAATATCCTGTTGAAGACACTGAAGATGAGGTAAAATACCTCGAAACATGATTGTCTGTGTAATGCTGTAACTATGAATAGTTAGTTAATATATTCTGTTTATGGAAGATCATTTCTTTTTCCTCCCATTGTGTTACAGTAGTAATCACCATTTCGAGCAGATTTTTGTCCAGTTTCCCTGATCCATTGAGCGAGTGCTGAGATGGCCCCTTGTTTTGCTTCTGGGCGTAAATGTAGCTTCACTATGCACACGTTTTGTTGAACTCTCCTTTTGCTTATAATGGTAAGAGTAGAGGTAAGGGCGAGTTGCTATTTTGTTAGCTATACAGAAAAATCGCACTTGCAATTCGTGTACCGATGCAAAGAAGTTTTCTATAACTCGGAAACGAAAATTTCTATTTTTCAAATATTGCTTATCTTGCTATTTTTAATTTTAATTTTAATTTTAATTTATTTCTGTTAAGTTTTTTCTCATCTTTCAACTATTTATAGTTAAAATGACAGGAAGGGATTCTGGAACTCAAGAAAATCTGAGCAGATAATCTTCTCCCCCATACGTCCCATACAGTTTTTACTATTTTTTTACTAAATAAATCTAAATCTAAATCTAAATATGTGAGTGGCACCGTGCGGGGGTCCGTTTCCAAGCCCCTCGCGAAGGCGGGTCGAAACGTGGCCTCCGCGCGGACGCGTTGAATTCGCCGGCGCAACGAATCGCGAGCTCCGCCCTGCTCGTGGCGCCCGCGGCGCTTGCGTCGCGTCCAGTCATGTGACCTCCGCTCCTTCTTCCGCCCCCGCTTCTGCTCCCACGAGCGAGGAGCGCTAAGGAGTGGCCCGCCGCAGGAAGAAAGTTCTCGGGTCCCGACTTCGAAACCCGGTAATTAGATGAAATGATTTGCTGCCCTGGAGCTGTGGTAGGGTTTTTGTGAGCTTCTAGTTTTTTTGGGGTTGTGAAGTACTCGTTTCATGGACGTAAGGTAGCATTAAAATTCACACACTTTCAAAAAAGCAGATGTACAGCTCAGAAATAAATTCCTGGAAGAACATTCTGTAAATTTCATAGTGAAAATTAATAGAAATGGTATTATCTAATTTGACATTCATTTCATTAATCAAATAAAAACGTGTATTGAAGCCCCTCTGCATAAATGTATCCTACTACTTTAAAATTTATAATTATTATATGGAAACAGCATAAGAAAAACTAGTACCGTACGTAACCAATTGTAATTAAAGTGAGGTAATAAAAAGGTATTCATACAATTCTTTTCATTGTATTTCAATGATTGAATTATTTCAATATTCATAACAATATATTTATAATTTTAAAATCAAACAATACCAATTTTTAATGTAATCTCACCATATTCGGTGGAAAATATTGAAAAAATGGAGAATATTACGTTCCTACCACTCGTTGAAATGGACAAAAATACCCCTCACGGACCACACTAAGCCCATCCGCAGTTATTGGGACCCTTCCACTCTTCTACGTCCGTGTCCTTCCACGCCTCTGTCACAACCTTCCACTTCGTCGCTGCTCCGTACTCTGCCCACACCACACCACACCACACCTCGTACGCGGGCGGCCTACGGCGGGCGGCGGCGGCGGCGGCAGCGCGGGTCGCCCCCGCATGAATAATGCAGCAGCAGCCATTGCTCCGTCGGCGCGCCGAACTTTATGGGGCGGCGGATGAATCGAGGAGGCCGCGCCCGCGAAGCCCCCCTCCCCGCCTCCCCTCTCCACCGCCCCCACGGCCGCCGCACGCGTGGCTCGAGCCCTCACGCACGAACGCAAGAGCTCGCGCACGGCCTCACACGCATGCACGCACGCGCGCGCGCGCGCACGTCGACGCCGCGCAGTGCCACGCCGGTGCGAAACTGAGTGGGCACAGGGGATAAATTATGCGGTTGGAATTTTGGCACGAGTGATTAATAGCGTGGTTGTGGTTTTACTTCGCATGTGATTATAAAAATGCAATTAGAGAAACATATTAGCAAACGGGCGTGTACCGGCTGAGGTGGCTCAAGGTGTCAGCTGATGTCGCTGCGGTGCCTGTCACCGGGAGATTCAGGTCGCACGGTTCGAGCCCCGGCGCTGGCAGGATTTCGACTACGTCGAATTCAGCGGCCTTCGGGTGGAGAATTCTAGCGGTCGGCTGCGCTGATCGGTAGTTTGCTGTGGTTTATCCGATCCTAAGAAACGAGCCACGAACAGCCCGCGATCTTTCCTTCCTCTTCCTTGTGCTATACTCGCCCCTGTTTACAGTTATATGCCCTACATTACCACACACATCAGAAGCTTAAAGCGTGTGCCGGCTGGAGCGAAAAAACTTGGTGGGAAAAGCATAGCAAGCCTACCTGTAGGTCGGTCTCGGATCTCAATACCAACGGGGGAAAACAATACCGCTACCTCCCGTGAGAAAGCCTGCTCTACATTAATGGGACGAATACCCATAGCAGTTGACGCGCTTCGAACCACACAATCAATCAATACGAAGAATGCAATGCAGTTCTTCGATTATCTAGAATGTTGTTTTCACTTTGGAAATGTTGGACAATGAAGTAACAAGGGTGAGAATTTAGAAGCAATAAAAGTCTTTTCAAATGCGAGAGTGTTTTTGGAATCAAAGTATCCTTTGAAAATGGCTAAATATTTTCATGAAAGAAAAGTCTTTCATATCTACACCAAACTTAATAAAAAATACTCGGCGTCCAAAATCCAAAAATATTTTCATGACTTCTCCTAGATTTCACTTGTTTTGGTAGCAATTATTTTCCTTTGTGTAGATGTTCCGTATGTAATTACGTCGGTATTGCTAATGAATGGGAAGGTCATTTATTGTTGCATTTATTTATTTGTAGTTCTTAGTTAAAGAAACCCAAATTGGCAGCACATAAATTTTATATCAACATTCGTACACATCTCCCCGACTACCACAGCGAGGGAAGAGGACCTTTTAATCGTGCAATAAATGCATGTACAGGCGACTCAGGTTATAGTGAACTTAAGTTACCAGTCCCCTTTCACTTACATTACAAATAAGCAATTACCTTACAAATTACATTAATAATAAGATTCTCTTATCGTGAATGTAAACCTCGGCTAAAGTAAAACTAGAAAATACGTCATGGAAATTATGGCGTCCTGGAAATTTAGGCGAGTAAATGGGACTTCGTAGAGTGGAATGGTGTTTCAACAGCGCAAGAGGCATTGAAGGGTGTCACGACGGCATTGCGATACTTAGACACTGAAGACAATCGAGAATCAAATATAGAGAGAGCACATACTGTGGAGAAATTTCTAGAGAAATTATTAATGAAAAATATACGAAGCAAACAATTGAAAATTATTGATTACTTCAGGACAAATAAAGATATTGAAATTTGATATATACTGAACCAAAAATGCTAGTCTCCGAGAAGTTAACTATAACCGGAGTAGATTTGTTCACTATAACCGGAGTTGAGTGTACTATTTCAGAATCTGTGGCCCTTGAGATTTTGCTTCCGACCACCGTGCAATGCGCCCTGCATAATTAGCGAACTGGGCTCCAGGCGGCCGTGCGTCGCGGCCGCACACAGGGAGTGGTCGCGCCGCGCCGCGCCTCGCAGGCCGACAGACGGCGACAAGCGGCTGAAAACATTGCGGCGGCTGCCTGTGACGGTATCTCAGGCATGAGCCATCGAGGGACACCGACGAGTAATTCTTATCACCCCCACGCGCCGGAATGCCACTTCCCGAGACGTGTAACGTCGCGCGTTGCCGCTCTCCTTGTCGCGCGTTGTAATAGGCGCGGTTTATTGTCGATTGTTCGTGGTATTGGACGCGTTGTTGGAGGTGATGACTCAGTTTTAAAAGTTGTTGGACCGCTCCGAGCGCCTTCCGTGCGTACGGGTTACAATAAATTGAAAGTGTTATTGTCGACTGTTTTTGAGAATTGAAGTGAGAACAGGAAAATGAATGTACGTGATTCCGAATAAGAAATATCTAACATTTGACCCGAGAGAGTTGCACTTTAGGTGCCAAGTCACATGTCAAACTATTGAAGGAGAAGTAATTGTTACTTGTAGGGGATATGTTGTTAAGCAAAATTTGTAACTCGTGCGAGTGATCTAATAGGAATGAAATGTTACACGAAACACAAAAATGATTAATGATTTTTCTAAAAAACTAATTGCAAATAGATTGTTAGTGGTTACAATATCATTTCAATTTATCTCTTTCTTTTTCTTGGGGCAACAGATAGGTTACTCTGTAATACATAGACTTCATATACATATTATGTGGTGAGTAGTAAGACCTCTTATTGAAAATCCAAAACACAACGATTCATAGGTTTACTCCTTGTTTATTTTTTGTTAATTCTAAGTGTTGTCTCTGATCTCCATCTGCGAAATACCACAACTGGTATGAATTTCAATAATTAAATCCATCTGTTTATGTATATCTTCTAACACTTTATGTTCCGTACGATGATCTTTTCAAAGAAGTCGACAGATGTCAAAGTCTCGTAAACCTTCCTCTCAATATTTTACTGTTGTACTACTTTACACACGTAAAAAAGTTCTTTTATTTACACATGGTCTTGCGGTCAGTGTAGTTCTGTGTTAATTTGGTGTGTAACGCCCAATAAATGAATGTAGGAGAATCTGTGAATGGACAAAAAATTATAAACAAGATGCATTTATTTTTATTAATGGACGTGCACCATAAGCTTTTGTTATTTTCGAAAGGGTACTTCAATATTTTTGGACCTGGGTGCCACTTTCTAATATGATAAGTGTCATTTACTGCCCATTAAAAGCTTAAAAATACTGTAAATAGTGTTGACGGAATAAATTTAAACATCGAATTTTCAGAAAATTATTCATGTATGAATTATTATCTTCCTGCATTTTATTTGACGATTTATCGATATAATATTATAGGGAATTAAAGAAGCTATTGTCATGAATTAATGTTTATTATTACAGATTTCCGTTAAAGTTGCTAGTGAGAATAATAATGATAAAAATAATGATCCTATGTCTGGAGGTGAACGTAAAAAGACCATGGCAAAAGTAAAAACTTGTAAGATAATATTCTTAATACACTCATAAAATTAAACTTCAAAAATGTCATTAGAAGATATTGAAATAAAATTATCAAATTCTCTGACCTATTTTTACCAATTAATTTTTAATTATATTAATGCATCAAACTATGTAAGCTGAACTATCAATACTTCAAATAATTACGATTATTGAATTCAAATTACTTACCTAAAATTTAATATGCTTTTTTTATATTCTAAAAATATCATGTCTCATTTAAATAACTCGACAAAAAACTACCATTCAATTTTTCCCTCGCGTGTGGCTAGAGTCGCATGGGACTTGCTAATAGACATCATTTCTAATCAAATGTGTCGTCATAAGATGTCTTACGTCAATAAAAGTACTTATGAAGCCATGATCATTATTTCTTTTTAAAGAGTTAAAAGTAATCTTTCTCAGTCACCAAACTGAACGTCTTAAATTTCACTTATTTTACTAACTACCACATAAATCTATTGTCCTGGCATCCATATCCTTTATGGCCACCGACATTCCACGTAAAGTTCACATCCTCCACATCCACTGCAGACTTCATGGAGTGGTCGACAAAGTCGTGAATGTTTCAAGATGGAGTGCAGAATGCAGCTGCTACATGTCAGTTATCCTTCTTCGTGTTTTATAATAGACCTAGACAGAAGGGGAGATAGCAATCTAGGACGACACAGTCTGCATAGCAACTCTTCTGCGAAGCACTGGCGAGCTGATTGACAGGAATGCGCGCAACGCACTGGACGCCAAACGCACAAGGCGCGCCGCGCTCTGAGTTAAGAGGTTTCTCTGGACAATATTTTCTAAGAACGGCAATATTCAGGGCAGGTTCTCATAATATTACCAAGAATGTTCTGTAATTCTATCTCAAAGAGTAATGTAAATGGTGGAACTCGGCAAGATCTCGAGTTCCATGGAATTGATTTAATTCAAAGATTTCATTAAACACATTATGTTTTTGTGAGCCTATTACTGAAGCAAATAAAATATTAGGTTCCTAATAATTCTCTTAATAATAATATTCTAGTAATATTATGTAAACGATATATCGATAATATTCGATATATATATATATATATATATATATATATATATATATATATATATATTGTGACGTACCTGGTAATGCCGGTACTTTCACTGCAAGAAATTACTAAAGGAGGGTATCTTTTTCGTGAATGGGTCCCTACGAGGAGTCGATATAGCATTGGGAAAGTTAATTAGTAAATGTGATACAATCATAAACAGGGTTTATTCACAAACCAAATCTGTTAATTACATGATTTATAACACTAATACACTTTGCCTTGGTACCAAGATCAGATTTAACATGGGTTTTTATCATACCTTGGGGCCCCAACAAATACCTTTGTTGTTTGAATTACGGCTCGCATCGGCAGGTATCGCCGACCTCCGCAGCAGCTTGGCGTAGACGGCGGCTGGTGGTGTAGTGGTCGCCTTGGCTGGCGGCCTCGCAGGTCCCTCGATCTCGGCTCCTGTTACTTCGGCATCGCACTTCCCTCTAATTACCCTTCACCGTTTGACATGACTACATAGCACGCGGCCACTACGCGTGCCCGCGTCAGCTTCGCAACACACAGTTCTGGTATTGTTCTCACTGCGTCAAATGGCATGAGCTCGATTTACTGTTCTGCTCACACAAATCTCTTCTACATATTACTTTTCCGGCCTCCTAACTATTGTTTCAACAGATCTTGCATTAACTCACGTTCTACTTCACCGGCCACATTCCGGCCACACTTCGGCCACCGCCGACCCCTGGCGACCGCCTCGTCCGTCTCCCTCCTCGCAACTGTCGTAACGGCTGAATTCTCCGCCGCTCCACGCTCGGTTTGTAACCGTCGTTCCCACGCTGTGTTCGCGGCAGCGACGGCGGCGGCGGCGGGCCTCCCCACTGCCGTCCGTCGCGTCTGCCGCCTGTACTACGCAGTCCAAAATGAACTCAAATTTCTTATGCTAATGATTCTAATTAGTATAAGGAAACATTCTGTGTTTCAATATATATATATATATATATATATATATATATATATATATATATATATATATTCTATTAATGTAAACTCTCGGTTGTAGAAACAAAGCAACTCCGCTTTTTCTTTTTTATGCTTTATTCTTCGTGTATTATGACGTGCCAAATGGATATTGTCCGTGCTTATAAAGAAAGAAAAGAGTTCTCAAAATAAATAATATATTAATAATTGTATGTTATGAACTTATTACATATTTACTAATTTCACAAATGAGTTATATCCACGTAGAACGTTCTTATGACGTCTTTATTTAACATTAATACATTTGTCCTTTATGAGATATGTTTCTTGTAGTTTTGTTCCAAGTAAATTTTTGTACTCGCTAAATCATTGATCAGAAACATAATCATTTATATTTAGGTATTCAGCTTGGTGTGTAGAACAAAACTGACATTGGCTATTGAACATAGCACAAATATTTAAATCGGAAACAAGCAATAAAGAAATCGCTCAGCGTACTGTTGTATGAATGTTTGACTGACCTGCGTAATCCCCGGGATTAATATCGTCTGTGATATTGACTTCCGATCCACACGTAATCACATTTTACTTGAGTCCCCTACTTTTCACATCAGGCGCATCGTTAGGTGTACGCTGTCCTGTGGGTGCAAGACGCCCCCGCCGCGATCGCGGCGCATGGGGCGCGGCCGTGCGGAGCGTCGGGTCGCGTGGCCCGGCGTGCGCGCGTGCTGCTGGCGTGGGGCGTGGCCGGCCAGGCGGCAGCGGCGGCGGGAGACCTGCGCGACACGGCGGCGGCGGCGGCGGCGGCGGCGCGGTCGGCCTCGCTCAGCCGCCCTGAACCACATACGCGCCGGGGTCAGGGATGAGGGGCGGCGGACAGCGGCCGCTCCCGCCCCCACCCCTGCCCCGCCCCGCTCCGCACTCGCACCCACTCCGCCGCCTCCGCCCCGCCGCCGCGCCGTCTCAGCTGCCTGCCGCCTCGGTCGCAGAGATTTACTGCTGCTGGAGGCGGCAGGGCTCCCCGAAATACAGAGAGAAACTACTGTGCGAGGTCATTCGTTTTTGGGGGAATGCATTTGCTGATTGGTCCGCTGCGAGCCAGGGACATTTTTAATAGTATAATCATGAAAGCTTTTGTGTTTCCAATTGACAGATTAATCAAGGATTTCTGAAACAATCCAGGAACCATCAGGGGCAGATGCATTTTGTCCTGTCTCGATGAAACACTTTCATGGCTACCTGTAACATAAATATACTTACTTTCAAAATTAACGTATTCTAATAAATATTTAATACATTATGTTCAGTCAAGTTTTAAATTAAAAAAAGAACGGAGAACTCATATATTTCTTCTAAATAAAATACCGTGAAACTCATACTCTCAAGATAATTTCAATATAATAAAGTCTACAAAAAAATAAAATCTTTTCTAATATATAAGACTGTAATGTTAAAGAAAAAGTTCATTTTCATCGTATTTTTATTCTATAAAAGGTTAAAATAGAAGGATGATTTTTCTTAGGAAAAAATATTCACGATTGTATAGTATAAATATCCTGACGAATATTTCATTTGCGAATTAATTTTTTATCTCAAATTTCTGTTTAAAAATCTTTCTAAAAATTTCCCCAGCACGATAACTCACACAATATTTCAACTTATACTGTAAACAAACGGATAAATGAAAATATGGTACATAGAAATGAAGTTAAGTCAGTGAGAAACGTCAGTTGAAAAGTTTTTAAAAGATTTGTATCAGAACAGTGTTCTCACGAGCGTTCTTGTTTGAAAAGCATACTTAATGCTTTGTTTGCAAAATAGAAGCTTGTAGAAATAAACCAAAATCGAAAAGCTGATGCAAAAACTGATAGACAACACTAAATGGAAGCCATAAATGAAGTTGGTTAGAGGAAAAATATATGGGAAGATGTACATTAATATAATCCTCATAAAACCATTAGTTTAAAATTAAAACTATTAGTTCGATCTGTTGCCATATTAACAATGGAATAACAGAATTTTGAAAACGTTTCAAGAGTGACTGATTTTAAGTTTCAATATATCGTGTGTTACTGATGGCAGAATGTATGTGAGAATATCCTGTACCTATCACGATTACGAATAGGGAAGGTTATTTTTATTAATGAGTTAATCAACAATAAGCTAAATAACTTTTTCTCATCTTTATCTTTATCTTTCATTATCTTTATGTAAGTAATGAACCCCAAAAGAAATAACTGTAATAAAATTGAAACGATGTAACCCCGAGGATCTTCTTATTCGTTGTTTGTCAGGAGCTAAAAATTCGTGAAGGAAGCGATGTGCTTGCAGACTCAACAACCATGATTTACGGACAAGCACCTCAGTACTTTCAGCCTCAACATCGCGTTCATAACAGCAACGAAAACCACCAACTTTAAATTTCTACCGTGTTCACTATGCTTTGCATCGCATCATGTGACCCACCATCACGATCATAACTACTACCACTATCATCTCCACCTCTATCCTGACGTCGCCGTCGCCACCTTCTTCAAAGTTTTCATCCACAATTCGGCGTTCTTCACCGCCAGGAATACCATCCACAATTACCGCACCACCATGATCCCTGTGCCCTCCATCGCCCCACGTGACACCCCACCACCGTGGACTCCGCAGCCGCCGCAGGAACCGAGAGATTTATGAGAGGCGTGGGCGGTGCGGGGGCGGACGTGGACGCGAATCGGGGCAAGGTCCTTGGACAGCCGCCGCCGCCGCCGCCTTCGCCACCGCCGCGGGCGACCACGACGCCGCTACCGGCGTCCCTCCCCCGCCAACACCCCCGCTCTCCGCCCCCCGCTCCCCGCAGCCGTCGACTCCGGAAGCTACGCGTACAACCAAGAGCGAACGGTTCCGCCTTGCAGAGCCACGCTCTGCTCGTGGACCCGGCCTAGATGGAAAGATTGGGAGCTGTGGCTGCTCGGGACCACTTACTCTTCGTAATGCAGGGGAATGGGCTGCACGAACCGGCGTTTGTTTACTTGCAAGGAACGCGTGCTCTGTTTGGTTATGCATGTAGGTAGGGTGATGAATGCGTGTTCCTACTTGGCAGCTGAACATTGTAGTAACGATTCCAGACTTAAGCTCACGAAGGCGGGATTAATATCAATGCTTTGACCCCAAATGCCTCTAGATTCATACGTATTGCTGGGTACGAGCATGAGCTAACTGGGCGTGGTAGGCGTGTGTTTACTAGAACCGGTTACGACATGTATCAAAATGCAAATATTCTGAGATTCGGTGTTAATCAGAATATATTTTTCATTTAAGCTGATGTACTGTTACTATTCTATTATATCAAAAGTAATCAGTATAAGAATGTGTATTCGCGTCAGAGTTATCATTTCTAAGATTCTCCAATTTTCAGTGTTACCTATAGACACCTCAGTCTGTATTAACAAACGTTTCTGTAGGTGATTCATGATTTCTTTAGAAGTAATATTTATTCTAGGTTAACTATTTGGCTCTTTCATGTCTCACAGTACCATGTGTTCTGACGGGAGTGGTTTCTCTTCCTTCACTTCTAAATATCATTTTTATTTTTTTATATATATTTAAATATATTTTCTGAATTTGTGTTCACATGCCAGTGAACATGGGGTACTAACATTTTAGTGATAATTTATTTGTCTTTCCAATGTCTGGGTCAAATTTCCAGGTGTCACAAACAAGAGCAGTGTAAAATGATGACGGTGTGTTTTCTTTAGAAAATCGTTTTAGACATCGGGAATGTTCGAAATTGACATGAATGGAGAAGCAACTGTTGTAAAATGTTTCAATTCAAAGAACTCGAATCTTAGGAAAGTCGATTACCGGATGATGTAGTAATTGTGGAGGTTTTAAACAAAAATATCCTTCAACGGATTGGAGAAAGCACGATCGTCTTCTGACACAACCTTGATCCAGACGCAGAAGCGGATGCAACTAACAAATCGTTCTTGTTTCTGAAGAACGCAAGCTCTCGAATGAAAGACTGCCCCGGATCTCGAGATAGTGCATGCAACCGCCGGTTACAGTCACCTAAGTCTCAAGGAGCTCCACCGCCAGGTGGCGAACCTTCGGGAAAGTTGGTTACGTACTATGTCTACCTCCGTGCGATCAGGCATATTACTGTCGACGAAAGTGTCTAATTCCCACGAACGAAAGAAGTTGGAAAGGATATACACGTTCAGTGTTCAGTAGAATGAGTGATCTAATTAAAGATATTACACATAATACGATGAAACATCATGTACTTTCGCCCAAAGAAGTTTCACGCGATCTTTATAAATAGCCAGCGCCCTCAGAGCGAAAGGGGCGTGTCCTTTCTCAAGCTGCTCCGTCGCGATGATGGAAACGCGCGTGTCGGAACCGCCGCGAATGGGTAAGACGCGCTTTGCCGCGTCCTGCTCGAAAGAAAACGCGTGAAAGAAGTAAAAAGAAATGACAAGGTCCTGTGTATAATACGATTATGAATAGGAAACGTGTCGATTATTTAATAAATTGTTAAACGACCTCTATTTATCTTCTCAATAGTTATGCAAATAATGTAATATGTATCCTAAGGGAAAGATATGGAACAACACTGTAACAATTGAAGCACGGAGATCATCGTATTATTTGTTTGTCGGAAGCTGAAAATTCTACAAGAAAGCACATTGCTCGCAGGCTCATCAACCATGATTTATAGACCAGTACTTTGTCTTCAGTGTTTTCAGCCACAACCTCGCGTTCTTCACCGCAATGAAAACCACCAACTGTGACCATGCTACTGTGATCCCTAAGCCTTTCATCGCCTCGAGTGATCCACCATGTGACCACCACCACCACCACTATGATTCCCATCTCCACCGCCCCGACATCGTCGTCGTCGTCGTCGACATTGTACCAGATTAAATAACTCGTGGAATCAATTGATGTCACTGCAATACCTCTGATCAGGAGGTCCTTGGGCTCGAGTTTCAACGGTGGCTAGATTTTCGACACTAGCTCGGCCGAATTAAGCTGCCTCTGGTGGAGAATTCCAAAGACCGGCTACTCTGATCGGTATGACTTTCCATGATTTCTCCGATCAATACCAGGCAAATATTGGAGCAGTACCGTAACAAATGGGCCACGGACCGCGAGCGATCTTTCCTACATCTTCCTTGTTCTATACCCACACCTTACTTACACACATATACACTTACGTGCACTACACTCCCGCACATGCCGGTAGACCAGTCGGGAGATTAGAGCTTCTCCCAGCTGGAGCAGTGTCCCGCGTGAGGGAGATACCTGGTTGGGAACACATCTCTAGCCGACATTTGGGTCGGCGCTGAATCTCACCATTCAACGTGGGAAGATCGCCGCGGCGCTTCGCGATAAAACATACACTACAGTTACGGGACTAACGACCTTAGTAGTTAACGCTGTCGCAAACACTAATCAATCAGTGGTCGCCGTCTTTGCCGCAGTCATCTTTAAGAGGGCACTGGCCGAGCCATTTAAGAGAGAGTTCTGCGATACAGAGAGTAGCGTATTTTTAATTAGACCGCTGGTGAGATAGATACCTTCTAATATTTAAGTATGATAAATAACCCCCCTAACACTCCTAACCCCCCTAACTCCACTCGCCTTCGCTCACCCGACCTTTCCTCACGCCTCCACCGGCACCCCCGCGTCTTGCGAACCTTCGCCCGCACCCCACCCCTCTTCCCGCCCCCACCTGCTGCCGACCGACGCTCTCTTCTTAAACAAATAAACACCCCACCTCTCTAAAAACACTCTCTAAAAACCGCAGAATTGTTATCGGCCCGGAAGCTGCAAGCTAGCTGCGGTACGACTCAGTTTGCAAAATCATCTGGCAAGCAATGTCTATATTTTATATATAATATTTATATCAACTTATCCCTAATTGTTTATAGTTCATGTAATAATATAATTTTATTTCGATAATTCTAATTTCAGTTCTGAGGATGATCGCTATGCGATCGAAACTATCATTAGCAAAATAAATAGTTGAATATCTTTTTTTTATCATACTTAAGTAGCGTATTCCTTTGCGCCACCAATCCCGCCATTTTATATCCAGTTGTCAAAAGAGTTCGAACGTGTGATATACTATATTGGGAGCCACACATCTGTCCAAAATACGTTTTAAAATATAAATGTGCTCTAAATTATTCATCTCGCCTAGAATTGTTATTATTTCTCCTTATCAAAAGATTTTTTCCCTGGCGGGGCTACCCGGTTGGACGTTACTAAGTGGCGCGGTTGCGCGGCTTTCTGCGTCTAGGATTCTGCGCAGCGCCGCCGCGGGGCCACCTGCGTGACGCGTGACTCAACGGCGAAGCCCTCGGCGCCGCAGTGGGAACCAACCGCCACTGAACTTGTGACGTCTGGACGCACCTCACTGCGCAGCGCAGCTCAGCGCCGCGCCGGCCGGTTGCTTCAGACCTGCGTTTCCGCGTGGAGATTCCGCTTTTGGCGTCTGAAGCAATGCTGCTGTTTCTCAACGTGTGGTCCGTGGACAACTTTTTTCGTATGGACTCGTCGTCACGATGGGATCGTAAGAACAAAATTGTTTTTTGTTTGTTTTTAATTGAAAAATATTGCAGATTAATTCGTATGTAAAATGGCTCTGTATGTGTGTATTTATGTTGAATAGGCTGATGGTCTTTTGGGAGGAAAACTTGGGGTATTAGTTTGTTTACTTTTTCTTGTTCTTCTAATATCTTCTCTCTTCGTTTCGACTTGTTCTTTTCCTTCTTACTTTTTTTGCTTTTTCATCTTTCTCTTAATATTTTTTCTCTTCTACATCTTTTCCTTGCCCTCGTTGCTTTTCTTCCAGTATCATTCTTTTTGTATTATTCGCGTATTTCTTCTTCAAAAACACTGCAATTTTCATCACTCCTAAGACTTAATCTTCGTCAGAGCTCAAAGTTTTTCGAACATTTCTTGAAGATCGGAAATTATTTTTTTTAGTTTTAACAAATGGATCCACGCTACGACCGCAATTTCGAAGAGTTAATAATAATGTTTGCTCTAAAAATAAGTCTTCATTATCTGATACTTATTGAATCCTGTTTTTCATACTTTTCTTAAAGAAAGTAAATTCCTCCAGGACATCAAAGGAAGAAACTATTTAACCCCAGCACGTTGATTAAGCTGTCGGAGAGATGACAGTTTATCTTTATAACAAGACGAAGTAGATCTTAAAACCTAATACAAATCGCTAGTTATTTCTCAATAGTTGTTTTTGCCTTTCTCAAAACTTCACAAACACTAAAAATAGTAGGTGATGTGCCAAAGAATTGCCTGGATTAGTTTTCTGTTTTTTTAATAATAATGGAGAGATTCCAGATATTTGCTTCAGGTGAATACTTTAATCTTGGTTTTTCAAGTCCTCCACATTCTCTCGTCTAATTCAATGAACTTCATTTCATATAAAATGTTAGATTTAATCACCCGTGCCCTGACGTACGTCATTTTATATCGTAAAAATCGAAAAAACATGTTTCAACATATTATCCTTGTTGAAACGCTATGAAGGTAATACTATAAGAATGATTTTAAAATGTCTTTGTTTCGATGCATAAATTATTTCTCGAATTCTCTTCTTAAAAGCATCTCACCAAAAACTATTCGTGGTTTCAAGGTCTACCAACGTTCCATTTTACGACAGTGACAAATGTTGTCGCCAGGGTAACCTTCCTTCTCAATCTCCGACAGCACTGAACTGATTCAGCCGCGGTCGCCACTAGTCCCAGCTTCCGTGTCGGTGTCATTCCGCTCTCGATTCAGAATGCATTCGCACACGACGCATGTTCACACGCTCGCGCATTCCCACGCATCTGTCGCAAACACTGCTTGCCTGTGACTCAGCCTCCCGCAACAGTTTGTATCTTCGAGGTTGCAATTCAAGGTTTATTTTCAAACGTACTTGAAATTAGTGGTGTAAGCTGGGCTGACCAATTATTAGGCATACGTAACACGAGTATACCTAATATGCCTTGCGGTTGAGGAAATAGTGTAAGATGAATATTACAATGTCGGATACAACACGAAACGGATTATAGTACATTACACAATAAACTATACGTTTTTAGCCGACTGGATAGCTGAGGTTGCTAAGGCTAAAGGGGCGTAGTTATCTCGGCTCAAAGGGGCGAATCCCGCCTCGGGCATCGATGTTTGTCTGTGTTCGTGTTGTCCATTGGTGTTTATCCTACAGTTCCCCCTACAGTTAAAACAATGACAGTGGTCACTATATGCCCCAGATGTTAAAAGGGAACTTAACAATTACATTTTTAGATCTTTTTAAAGGGGACTTAGCTGTTGTAAAATATATCGTGCAGTTCCGCATTAAACCATTACACACGCAAGGCTTAAAGTACTCAGAGCATTGAGCAAAGAGCATGTTGCCGACAATTGTTGTTTTTTTAATAACAAATTACGGTTCTCCTTCTTTCTATACATTTACTTTTTCTTTTACTTTCAGACCCGCTCAGTTCAGCGTGTGTCAGTGTCATCTGAAGTGAACTGAATGACTTACAGGTAATAGTTCTAATTCATTTACTTTTAGAGATTTAACAACTTTGACAATTTTTTTCTGGTCTGCAGGCCCATGAAAGATTATCCATGCAACTCAGCATAGGGATAAAATGTGGCTATTCATGTAAGATACTCGATCTAATACATGAATAGTACTTTATATTTATGGGCTGCGTAATTAAAGAAATTAACACTAGAAGTAAGATAGACACTTTAAGAACCACATTGAAAATTGCTATTTTATCGAATTTCACAGTCGACAATTCGTTTATATCTCTGTGAACGTGATTTTCAGATTTAAGAATTAATCTGCGATCTATTTGATCAAAGTAGATTGATCAACATTTGTATTTTTTACGAGATGAACACAGAAAACATTCCACCTTCTAACGACGAACGTTTGACCTCGCACCCTCCATATGATACGCAAGAGATATACAACTGGCACAGGACAAACAGATTCACAAGTAATGCCAAGTGACTTTTGAAATATTTCAGAAAATGTATTTTTAAAGTCGCCTGCAGTTTTTACGAGTATTTATCTAATATTTTGGAAACGTTTACCATTCATATGTTGAAGAATATTTCAATTTTGGATAAATTGAGTTTATATTTTTGAAGATTCCTGTACTTCACAAATTCAGGTGTAGCCTCCTCGTAATGAACTGTGACCATTTCGGCCCCACGCAGCCTGCGCCGCTCGTGCATTGTTCCCAGCCAGCGTGTCCTACCGTCCTTGGAGGGCCTACGGCCGGCCGGCTGGCTGTCGCGCAATCCGTCAAAAGGTCTCGCGCGATCCTATCGAGGCGGCATTGGCTGGCGCGGCAGGGCCCCGCGGGGGCGCTAAGGCGGAGGGGGCGGGGCGGGGCGGGGCGAGGACCGTCGACACACCCGCGCCTATTGCGCGCGCGATTTACATGCGTTCAACCCCTCCCCTCCCCCTCCCCCTCCCCTCCTGTTTCCCCACGCGGGTCACGAGGTCAGGGCTGGCCGGCGCGCGGCGGCCTCCGCGCAATCACTCAAAATCGGAACTCGCGCCTCCGACGCGGCGCAGGGATACTGCGTGGGAGGAGGCGCCGCCCAAACACCTGCCGCCCCAACGCCTGCGCGTGGGCTGGACGCTCACAAATTGTTTCCTGATTGGTTTTGTTTGGGTTTCTCGAGGTTCTGGCAGGCGAGCGCACATTGAAGGAAAACTAAAAGTGGATATTACATCTTCTCTGAGTCTCGCTCGCAACTCACCTTCATTATCATTACACACCTCGTCAACTTTCATTACATCATTCTTAAGTTTCTGCCCTCAAAATTGATGGCATACGCATTTACATTAATAGCATTTAAGCTCTTACGCAGGATAATAAATTAACTACATAAATAATAAATATAGAGAAATAAATAATAAAAAAATAATAAATAATATAGATAAACAAAAATAACGAATAAAAATTATATTACTTAAATTTAAAATATATAAATTTAATAAGTAAATAAAAGAATCAAGTGATGACGAAGAAAGGAAACTCGAAAGTCAGAATGAAATTTCCGATATTTTTATCTTTGATCTCCGCTAGTGAAAGGGTTCTTTGTTTCCATTTTTAGCACATTGTTTGGGCTGTTTGTTTTAGAATTTTGCTATTAATACTTTAAGCTTACTTTTATAACTACCGAGGTGTCTGTTTCTTAAAATAAAATGTCAACTGAGTTTCCTTCTATAGTTAATTTATTTTAAAATTCATATTTTGGTTGGTTCGTGGGAGCCCCGTCGACTTTTTAAGCTCTTAGGGTCAATTATACGTAACTGCAAAGACTTTACCGTCACACACTTTTCTTTTTAATTTTAATTTTAAATCACCTACAATTATTTTCATTATTTTATTATTTTACCTTATTACCTTTTACTCTATGTAGCCATCTCTTACAATGGGGTGTAAATACATTAAAACAAAAAGACAACGGTGTGAATACTTCAATTATGATTTTTAGGCATCATCGCTTTTTATTGTCAAATGATGTATATTAGCAATTTAGCTAGAGTAGACGATGATGCTACTTTGATGTACAAATGAATCAAGTCGCAAAACTTCAACTCTAGAAGTGCATTCTTTGCTTTGATAGTGTTTCTGATTATGTTAAAGTGTTGTCAAATGAATTGAAATTTATTCCCGTTGCATGGTTGTAGCCACCTGATTGGTAATTGTATACTAATTCTATTTTTTATTCCATTTTATTTTCGGAATCAGACATTTTTGAATCTTTCTTTGCCTTCGAGAGAGTATCCAAGATTCAAAAATTTTGTACTTGATGGCGTGAAAATACTCCACTGTTTTTTTCTTCAATTAATCATTGTTGTTTTCTTGTTTTGCTTTTTGTTTATTTGTTACTGCAATTGTATGTATTTCCATTCGCAAAGTCGCTAACCGAGCTACAAATCTACATGGAAGATATTTTCAGCGAACATTAAATTATATTCACAGAAATCAGACAGGATATGCGAAGTGAAAACAAAAGCTACGGCACAGAAATTTCAAAGACTGGAAAAAGAACTCCAAAGTTCGAAAATAGTCTGTTACAAATACTGCTGATCTTACCCTAAATACTTGTATACGACTTTGGAGTCTTCTTTAGAAATTTTCGGAAAATTTGACCTATTTAACCGCCTGTTTTACAATATTTTAAAATAATTTTAATCTTCAAGTATAGTTTCTGATTCGTTTTTATTGTTTTCAGTAAATTTAGTTTTAATAACGTTTATAGAATTTTACATTTATCCTAAAATTATATATTTAATGGATTATATTCAATTATAAATATTTAAACTCAAAAGAATAATAGAAAATGTTTTTAACGAATTTGATATGCAGATCTAGAAGTACCTGCGGGCGCGAATTCAGCACACTACTTATTCATTCAACAAGCACACAATATTGGAATTTTGACCTTATTATGTAGGAAAAGTTCGTAATAATTAAAAAAATATTACGCTATTCCCTCGAGGTTGTTTTTTCTTCAATTTTAGATATGAAAGATGAGATGTGCAGTGATCTCTAGTTTGGGTATCGGTATTATCTGGCGGCACCTGAAAAACATATCTTTGGAAAACACAGAAATTAGAGTACTCTAACCCTTTTTCTTGAAACTGCTTTTGTAAATACTTCAGTGTTCATGTATTTGTTTCTCTAATATGTTATTCGTTTACACACTGTTTCCTTGGTTACGATGCTGTGCGAGTACTTTATGAACCCAAGTATAAAAGTCTTTCCCAAATGCAGTACTTAGTTAAATTTACGAGCATTTTAGAACTGCAGAAATGACTACCAACCGCAGTACACTGGTTAGTCTTTTAGACCTTCGCGTGTTGGTTGTGTATTTTCAAGTTAGGTCTAGATTATCGTTATTGTTTCGAGGTGTACTGGATCAAATGCCCGAAGGTTAAGGTGATATACTCCGAGATACAGAACGTGTTGGCGTAATGATTGATTATTTTTCTTCCGAGGTCGTTTCAGAAGGCCACTGTATATTGCAAATAAAATATGTAGTTACACATGTACTTGTTTTCTTAGTTTTTTGTTGTAATGGCTGAAATAAACTAGTTAAACTAGTTTCAAATAATGTTTAAAAATAAAATGTACTTAAGTATTGAATATATTTTCTGAGGGACTCAGTAAATATGTGAATTCACTATATCCAAAGCTTTGTACATTTTGCAAAACCCCTCTGGATGCTATCATCACTTTCATAAACGAGATACATTTAGTTACAATGACGAATAAAATATATTGTCTATTTACAAAAGAAATTACATTTTATAGTGAATTAAGTTCATCATACCCTGTGCATATGACTATTTTTATTGGTAATAACGGCTACTTTTTAATTTCTAGAGAAAATTAATGTCGCAACAGAAGGCTCTGAATACAGATGCAGCGTCTTTATCAATTATTATACATATACTTTTTTACTGCAAGTTTTGTTTGTCAGAAGAGGTTGTGTTGTTACATAAGTTTCATTGATTTTCTGTAAATTAGTAATTACTTAACTTTTTATATTCAAATTACCTTACAGTGCAAATTTAAATTAAATCTTTTTTCTCAAGATTTCATGTAGCAATGAAGTCTCACTTAAATAAAAAAAAGCACAATATCTACCGCTAAAGTCTTCAGATACAGTTCCAGAAGAATGATCACCCTATTAATATTGTCATCGCCTTCATTCGATCGGTGCCCTTCCGCACTTTTTTATCATCGTTTTACTGCCTCTGCCCTTCCCTATTTTCCCAATTTCACGGCAGCCACCGACCAAAACCTCAGGCGCTAGAACCAACGCGCTTTCTTTCAACATAAACATAAGGGGGTCTCAACTACAATTCAGCTCACGTGAAATTAGTATTAGTGACAGAACCGTACCAAGCTTTTCACGGGATACATCATAATATTTAGTAGGGTAGTTTTTATCATAATTTCAGATAATGAAAAACACTATTTTATTTTTTTCATTGAAATATTTCCTAACTCTTCACATCATTTCGTTTCTTATTACAGCAAAATATTAGAATAATGAAGATAATGTCGTTTAATGGAGAGGCCGTTTGGCACTATCTTTTCTGCTTCACAACTGTTTCTATACAATTAGTGACTATACCGATCATCCAAAAGGAAAGCAATATTAATTTTAACAACGACATTTAGTGTTTTATTTACCATTTGGATTGTACAATTCTAAAGAACGTGTCACAAGTAATGTACTTCAGCATCAGGGTCAATGACCCCCATCTCGATCAGGTTTTCGTCCAGATACCCTGATCCTTGAGCAAATGCTGAGATGGCCCCTTGTCTTGCTTCTAGGCGTAAATGTAACTTCAAATTAACTTCTCCCCATAGCACGTCACACACAGTTGTTAACTGTTTTTGACGTAAATAAATAAATACATATTGAACGGTATGTTTGCATCAGTTTTTGCCCGGGCTGTTGCTGGCGCCTTTGTCAGAGGTTCCGACGCCGCCGACAGCGTTTGGTCCTCCACCGCCGTTCGCCGCCTCCACAATCGACGCCGCCATCGGTCGCTTTAATTGGCGAGGCCGCAGCCGGCGGCGGTGGCGGTGGCGGCGGAGGCGAGCGGCGGGCGCGCGCGCGGCAGACACACTGACCCCGACGACCCCTCACCCGCCCCACCCTGCCCCGCCCCAGTGCCAGGCCCCACCGCCTCCACCGCCCCAACGCAGGCTTATTAAACGGGGACAGATCACCGCAGCCGCAGCTGCAGCACACGCCCCCAGCCACACCTTCGCCTTCGTGCAACACGCGTCTCCAAGCAGACACATTGATCCCCACGCGCAGGAGGCAAATTTTCTTTTGCTTGCATTGCTTCGTATTCGCGTCCCCGTCGTCATCTTCGTCTTCTTTGGGTTCTGTGATATCAACATATGTGTTTCCCTACTTTCCAATAGGGATGCTACCATCCAAATGCTACTTGCACTTAGAGCAGATGTAAAGTGACGAATGATGACTTAGATGGTATGTGATACGTGATGTATTGCATTATTTTTGACATTCTTTGTTTTCATATTTGTGACATTATTTTGTCCCTGGGCGCGTTATCTTCTCTGGTCACTAGTCCCGTAAGTGTATAGCATATTATATTCTGGGAGGTGGCGGTGTCTCTTCCTCGCTTGTAGGTAAAATCAGCCGCCGAGCTACACGTAAGCTTGCTTGGATTTCCTCTTCAGATATCTCAGCCAGCGAGGCACCGCCTCAATCCAGACGTGCTCTAAGCTCTCATCTGTGGGATATGTGTGATAATGTAGTGCATAGAAGTGTAAATGTGGCTCTTAGTGTGTGTAAGGTGTGGGGGAAGGAGAAGGAGAAGAAGAAGGAGAAGAAGAAGGAGAAGAAGGAGAAGAAGAAGGAGAAGAAGAAGGAGAAGAAGAAGGAGAAGAAGAAGGAGAAGAAGAAGGAGAAGAAGAAGAAGGAGAAGAAGAAGAAGAAGAAGGAGAAGAAGAAGAAGAAGAAGGAGAAGAAGAAGAAGAAGAAGAAGAAGAAGGAGAAGAAGAAGAAGAAGAAGAAGAAGAAGGAGAAGAAGAAGAAGGAGAAGAAGAAGAAGGAGAAGAAGAAGGAGAAGGAAAAGAAGAAGGAGAAGGAGAAGAAGAAGGAGAAGGAGAAGAAGAAGGAGAAGGAGAAGAAGAAGGAGAAGGAGAAGAAGAAGGAGGAGGAGAAGAAGAAGAAGAAGAAGAAGAAAAAAGATCGTGCGTTATCCATGGACTGCTTGTGAAAGAAATTCATCGGCATTCCCTTGGTATACATCACCAGAACCTGGTTAAACTACCGATCAGAACAACCAGCCGCATTCTTCTTCGGACGTCTGCAAAAGTCGACCTCGCCTCTGGCTCTTTCGAAGATGTGAAAGAAGCTATAGTGTCAACTTTTATCTCCTTGAGCCACCTTAGTTGTTGCATTGTTGAGATACAAGAAGAAATAGGAAAGAAATTCACTCTAAACCAGATTTCTGTTGTTTAAATACAGAACAAAGTGCAAGAAGAATGCGTTCGACCACAATTGGAACAATCGAACAATTTAAACTTCATTTTCACTCGTCAAGCTCAAAATTCTACGTGTTTTGGTATATTTTTTTTGAAAAATGTGTATTTTTTAATTTTTTAAATGCATATAAGTCGTACAATGAAATATATATTTTCTTTTTGAAAATAATTGGACTATCTTATATAAAAATTATAAAAAATAGTAGGTACATCAAAACTAACAAGAAACCATACATAACCCTTCCCAAGAAAGTAGAATAGTAAAGTGTAATATCGATTTTATCTCAAACACACAAACTATAAAGTCTAATTTACCTAGACGAATATCTTGACAAATTAGAAGTACGCATAACACGTTCTCCACCTACGATCATAAACGACGAAGAATGTAATATTGGTGTACTGAAGAGGTATCCTCTCATCCACCCACCGCAGCCGGTCCATCGAGATATAATCACCACGATCATTAGCGTCTTTGCATTTCGTTCAAAGCCTTCAGCGCCCGGATTTCTATTTCTCTCGCTAGAACACATTCACGTCGTCTTCGAACGTATACCGGTTCACTTTAGCTAATTGAGTGCTTTAACTGCCTTCCCGTGCACTTGAAACTAGTTATTAGAAAGCATCCTTTTACCATTTCTTGTTATTTACATTCCAATAGTGCGTATTTATATTATAGACTGAAGCAAACATTGCTCAACAAAAAAAGACTGAAAATAATTGCCAGTTCGAGAAGTCGAAACCCCGCATAGGTATTGCAATAACTCAAATGCCTCTGCTTCATTTACTTGGGCTACTTTGAGACAAATATGCTACTTCAATAAGCCGTCTCTCTTATGCAAATATCAATAATTTATAGAATTCGCTGTTTCAATTTATGTCTTTTACTTTCAAGTTTTTCTTTTCGGTTTTTCATAATTTCCATTAATAAAAAGCTCGCTTTAATTATTTGATTTTTTTTAAACTGAGGAATAGCGCATTATGAACATTATATTAAATATGTTTAAAAAGGTCAGAGATTTGAAAACGTATGCAATCAAAACACTTGACGCATGTCTGTATTAATGACCACGCGGTAGAATTAAAAACTATAAAATAACAATAATAATCTGTTAGACCAACACTACACAATATACTATGGTATACATTTGTTCATATTAATAAAGTTTACTTCCTAGAGTTGTTTGCTAATATGCATATTATTTAAATTTTAAAAATCGACTTAAGTCCAAAATATATAGGCTAAATGGAAATACTTTCATTCTTTTGAATTCTTTAAAATAACCTTTTGATCCTAATTATTACTATTTTTTTAATTTTTACAATAACATTTCATTTTAATATCATCTTTACGACTGGAAAAAATCTTATTTACGGAATGATAAGTAATCAATTTTAAATTACGTTCTATTTGAAAATACGACATATTTCTACCGAGTGATCTCTCCTAAAAATTGATTGAAATACATTAACATTTACAAGATTTTCAAGACCATTCTTTAATTGTGTAACAATAAAATAGTACTCGAGACAGTCATAGAAAAATTTTTGTTGTTAACATTGTTTAAATGTCTTTGAATTCTGAAAAAAACATATTCCCATAAATGTTTTAGTAACCATAAGAGTTCTTCGACGAACTACATGTTATGCATCATGAGGTATTTCCAAACTTAAGATGAAGTCTGGTTGCCAATGCGTCTGACGTTTTCTTGTAGTGTTTGGCTTTTTTTCTCTGGTTTATCATAAAAATTCTCCTTCACTTTTTTCCCATTACGTCCATACCTGTGTAAACATATTAATTGTGCGAGCGTCAAAGTTGCTCCGGAGGCGTTGCGTCATGCTCTGGCGAGTGCGTACGCTGGCACGTACTCGTGCGTGCAAGTGGTGTTGACGCGCCAGCCGCACGAGATGCGACGAAGGCGACGCGACGCGACGCGACGCTTCCATTAAATTAACGAGCAGGAAATAACGCACGGGGCATAATGGCGCTGACGCCTCCGCGGCTGGCGTCGCGGGCGCAGTGCGTTTACGTAAATGCGCGCGGAAGCCCAAACGCCCGGCACTCGGCCATTGTGACGCCGTCGTCTCTGTCGATTGCGTGCGCACCCGGGGATCTGCGCGTATTCCAGCATTGAAGTCACTGGGCTCACCAATTTACGTGGGTTTTGTTGGGTAATTGTTTTGTTTTCATGAAATTGCTCTGTTTTTTTTCGTTAAGGTTGAAATGGTCATCTTCGCACGTAAAACCCAACTAATACATGTAAACCATTTAAATAGAATTACTTGAGTTTTTGTGGAGAATATTTGTATTATTTGGGTCTGGCCATGTTTTGGTGGGATTTCGTCTTCTTTGCTGACGAGATAGATACTTAACCTTATGTACTCTCCATCAGAATTTGTTTTTCTCGTGTGAAATGAAATTACTGCAAATATATGTTTGAGATTATATTACTTGTAAAAAATTGTAGGCGAAATTCAAGAAAAGGAGTTAAAATGGCTTTTATTGCACTTGGAATTGTAAGTAAAAATATTAATATTACTTCAGACTGCGAGAATAAAAAAAAATAGATCTGATGTTTATATGTTACAGGAACCCACACATTTTTATTTCTTAGTATTTTTTGATATTTAAAAATATAAATAATCAAAATTATTAATTTTGACCCTCTACAACTTTTAAATGGTAAAATACAATAGATATTGAATGAAAAATACTTTGACTTTTTTAATATTAAAATTCTTATCATCGCTTCCAAACTATTTTATTGATGTCTTAAATATTTAGATAATATTCTGAAAATGCTGCTATGAAACAAGTGCGATGTTATTCAGTAGTGTGTAATGTTGTACAATTGTCAATGTTAAACAGAATATTTTTAAATACATCTGTTTTAATTTATTAGGCCTCTTTTCAAATTCACTTATAATCTGGAACACACGTCTACCAATAATCAAAAATTAACAACTTCTACCATTCATGAAAATTATTTTCCAAAGACCACCCACTCAAAAAGACATGTCACTATTAAACCTTATATTCCGTGTAACATATGCATTTGTTTTATTTTTACGTACTATTTGCTGTGAAATTGTGTTGTTAAGTATTTGAATTCCTTCTCTTCATACCTAAAACTACTAACGTAGAAACACTTTACTAAGGCTTCACTGGGCCATGTGATGTCTTATTCTTTTTCAGCACAAGTACTTAATTTTCCCACCGCACTTTTCAGAAATATTGTCCCACGTTTCCAATATTTGGTTTAGAGTGTCGAACGTTCAATAACATTTCATATTTTTAATCCAATCAGGGCGATATACCGCAGAATCATACTCCGGTGTTATTTAATGTAAATAATTTAATCTACTAATACGAAGTTCTGCAAAAATTAATTGTTATTCAATAGCATACTTTTAGCTAGTGGCCTAAGAACTCTCATTTCATTTAATGGGTCGATTCGCTTCCTCTGATGAGTTACTTGCTACATAAAGAAAAGCTTGAATGCATAGCTACAGAATCTCTATTCCTAATTTCCAACACGCGCAGAAATTAAAAGAAAACTATGCATCCGCGGGCCATGTAAGGTATCTGTGATTTTGTTGGATACCCAGATACTCCAAAAATCAAGATACAGTTTCTATTTGACCTGAGAAATGCAAATATTTGGTTGTGTTATTCCGCTTATTTTCAATATGCTTCTACCTGTTGCATTTGCTTACTCAGCACGCCTGTGGTTCAGATACAGCCATGCGACATCGAGCCTCCAAAGACGACGCCGGCCGGTATTCAAAATTTTCTATTCACTTGTTTGGTTTTGTTTGATGTTGTTGGCATAAATATGTTATAATTTGTTATTGTAGTTTTTGTGAAGTCGTGTTTTTCATCAAAATATTCATTTTGTAGCAGCGTTATAAGAGAGTTTTTTTTTTCATGAGCAGTGTGCGTGCTACTTTTTGGAAAATTATTTTGTTTTTCCTTGCTGCAAACAACTAATTCGTAATTAATTCCCTTGCCTAATAATGATGGCTCTACATACGTAGTTGCATTCAGAACTCAAGTAAAACGATGAAACTTCTCCTTGCAATTAAAAAAATGTAAGCTTGTACAATGTATTGTGAATAGTGAAGTTGTAAATTAAAGATATTTTTTAAACTCTTATTATAACAAACCGTTAATTAATGAGAGACTAATTTGCTATACCCCTTTCAACAATAAATGGTAATCAACAGTAAACAATACATTTTGATAAAAGAACTCCATAGTGAATGAAACGGAATACTACGGAAATAATGAATTCATCGGAGATATCCCTATCTAATCCGGAACCGTTTTAAATCTCATTCAGAGAAGTGAGGAACGTGAAAGGCCGACTGAAGGGACGACAATGATGTAACTGCAGGTGCGTCATGACTATTCTGTCTCTTTCGGAGACTTGCATTCATAATTCAGTCGCTCGGCTTCGAAAACGCCACACGCACCTGCTCCGCGCCCACGTCCGCGCCATATGGAAGGAGTCGGCGCCCTGCGTGAGGCGCGTATCGAACAGGTGTACTATGCCACGGGCCCCTCAACGCCTCGCCACATCACGCCACGCAACGCTCCGCTAGGTCTCACATCGACCTGATTTATTTCCGTCAAGCCGTAGGTGCGCTCGCAGGGGAGGCGGGGGCGTGTTGTCCTCATGCAAATGTCAAAATAGTTACCGCATTCTTTCATAATAAACCGGAACTGGTATTAATGCAGTTTCTCTGACCGGGAGGTCCTGGAGTTGGAGTCCCGACGGTGGCAGGACTTTCGACATTGGACTGATGGCTGCGTCGTGTTCTGTCGCTGTCTGGAGGAGAATTCTAGCTTCCGGCTGCTCTGATCGGGAGTTTTTCGTGGTTTGTTTCATCAATACAAGGCGAATGCTGGAGCAGTGCCCTACCAAAAGGACCACAGACCTTGCGCGATCTTTCCTTCCCATCCCTTGTCCTGTCGTCACCCCTTACGCATACACGTATGTGCACTACACTACCACTCATAACGGAATACCAGTCTGGAGCTGAGAGCGTCTCCCGGCTGGGGCGATGCCCCGCTGGAGAAACTTGGTTGGGGAAAACCCTACTAGCCGACGGTAGGTCGTCGCCGGATCTTGCCATCCGGCCAGGCAAGATAACCCCCCAAGCAAAAATCAAACACTACACTTATGGAACTAATGACCTTAGCAGTTAACGAGCCCGGAATCAGTAGTAATAAATCAATAATCTTCTCATCAATTTCTCATCATAACGAATCTGATGTAATTACTGTCAATAATGAGATGAGTTCAGTTGTGCCATTAAAAAAATTGACTAAGGATTTAACTTAACTTCTTATGCATATACAGATTTATCCACTTCTGTACGTTTTGATTTTTTTTCCATTTCTTTACGTATTACATCAGTTTTCACAACACATTTCAGTTAAATGTATTGATCTTTGAAATGATCTCAATGGATTAGGCGAAGTGGATACCTTTGAAGAGTTACTAGTCACAGGAACGCAGTGCGATAGGCACTACGCTTCAGCACTGAATACAATGGAAGACGCGCCCGCCCGATAAACGCCGCCTGAACCGATACCCTCCGTGCGACGAACGGAATTCTTCAACAAAAGCCGCGAACGCCTTCTTGTTGGAGCATTCGATAAGAGGCGAGCCGTTTACCACACAATGCGGATTTTGGTAAACAAAATAGCAGTAATTCTCTCGAGCACAATGTCGATTTTTGCGAACAATGGGCCGGAGAGTGGAGATAAACGAAGCGGCCGGAATAGATTCGACAGACACCCGTGTTAATTGGATTGGACAGAGTTCGCCGACTGTTGGAAATTACGTGTACCTCTTTCGTTTTTCATGATAATTCGAAATGTCTGTTGGTGAAGCTAATGCTAACAGACGTACTAGCGGTAGGTTGCTACACATCTGTGGAGGAGAGCATTGAATCCAAGTGCATAAAGAAGCAAAAATGAATGGCAAAATTAGTTCTGGAGAACAGTAGAAGTGATTTATAATGGGAGTGAAGAAAGTAAACTGCATCCTTTTCAATAAATGTACTCCAATCGAAGAAGAACATTAGTTTAAAACAGTGCAATGATATTTTCAGTCTTTGAAATGGAAGAATATTGATGGCATGATTCATTTTATTTCAAAGAAACGCATACGAAATAAAATGGTTGTAACACACAACAATAATTATTTATTAATATAGTTGTATATTGACCATTAATTGCGTCAATAAGTCAAAATTCGTACAAAACCATTCTCATCCATTTTTTACACTTTGTTCTAAGTATTGTTGCGTGAAATTCGAATAGGCCACGTTCTACGATTTGCAAGTTAGCTAGTACCCAGCGCTACGACCTACTCTACCCAAGCCAAAAGGAATAAGAGTAATCCAGTGTTTCCAACTGTTCTTCGTGCAAGAAGAGATCGTTACTGAGGGGCCCGACGGTCGCTTGCAGGCCTGTGCGACGGCGTCACTTTCCACTTGATAAAGAGGTTCGCACCCGCGCTACAGTGCGTGCGGGCTGGCGCAAGTGCGTGGCTGGGCGTTGACGTCACCTTGCAAATGAGGATGTTCTTGTGGACGACGGACGGAAATGCAGCGGCGCTGGCGAAGGCCTAGCCGTTAACTTTACGACCGACGGCGACGGCGACGGCTGCGCGATGACTGCCGGGATGACGCCTGCGCTGCAGATAGCGGCCGCTGCGGCGCCGATCGCCTCTGCCGCTCGCGGCGGCGCCGCCCCCGACGAAAGCCTCGCTCACAGCGCGGCGGAGAGCGTTTCGTGGTGCTCACTAGCTCTCGGAAAAGTGTTGATTGATTGGTGTTCTACTCTAATCAATAATGGATTGAACGTGGAGAGCGTTTCTTGCTGCACACTAGCCCTGGGAAAAGCGTTGATTGATTGATTGATTGGTGTTCTACTCTAATCAATATTTGATTGAGCGTGGAGACCTTTTCGTGGTTTTCACTAGCTCTCGAAAAAGTGTTGATTGATTGGTGTTCTACTCTAATCAATAATTGATTGAGAATGGAGAGCTTTTCGTGGTTCTCACTAGCTCTCGAAAAAGTATTGATTGATTGGTGTTCTACTCTAATCAATAATTGATTTGTGTTCTTTAATCAATAATTGATTTGTGTTCTTTAATCAATAATTGATTTGTGTTCTTTAATCAATAATTGATTTGTGTTCTCTAATCAATAATTGATTTGTGTTCTCTAATCAATAATTGATTGATTAGTGTTCACGGGCGCGGCAACTGCTCTGGTTATTAGTCTTGACATAGTCCCGTTAGTGAAGTGCAGGTTTATTTTGTGAAGTAGTGGTGTTCCTCCCCTGCTGCAAAGTGTGATCCGGCGCCGGTCTATTCGCCGGCTTGCAGAGTTTCCCCCTCCAGGCACGTCCTCCAGTGGAGCTTTAACCAAGCCGGGACAAGCTCGAAGCTAGCGTTTGGTCTCCCTACATGTGAGGTAGTGTTGGGCATGTAAATGCCTGTGTGTTGTGAAAGGGGAAAGGAGAGGGAAAGAACAAGGAAAGAACGAGGAAGGAAAGACCGCGCGCGGAGGGTGATCCATTTGTTACAGTACTGCTCCCTCATTCGCCGGGTATTGATCGGATAAACAACAAAAAATTACCAATTTGCGCTCACTGCACTGAAAAATTACCATTTAACATTGTTTATTACATTAGAGTTTTACAATAAAGTAATTATAAAAATTTCAATTTTTAAATTAAATTACGCTTAACAAACAACGAGAATACAACTTTTAAAAAGTATGTAAATATCTGAGTTATGCTATTATTTCAATACGATATATGCACACATTCCTGGGAAAAGCATGTCCTCAAGTTTAGTTCTCTTGATGGAACGAACATTACTCAAAACCACTGTAACCTAAAAACTCGCATGTGTTATGTTTTTCTTCCCTTCATTCCCATGGCATTGCAGCTCACTAAAAATGGACGTGACGTCTCCCTACACTCAGTACTACACTCACTACTCAGTACCTACAGTCAGATTCATTCAAGATCCTGGGGAATGAGCTACATGTAGTTGGGTTTCATCTTTGCTCTGAGGAGTGTACATGTTTGTACAGAAATACCACGTAGTGAGGGGCTCCTTACTCACGGTATTGCGCAGTCTTCTTCCTGTAACTGATCGGGGGAAAGCACGGCAACAACCTATCGAATTCTAGACTTCCTATCCAGAACGAGGCGGTGTCATTAGTTTGCAAATTCGCCACTATGGGATCTCGAACCTAAGTATTCAAAACTTCTATTAAACTAACCCTAATGCGGCCGGTCTCGTTTCTGTCATCTCTGCGTTTTCACCTGCCTGTTACACCAGTTCCTTAACTGATACGTCAGAAAAATAAAGTAAAATAATCACAGTACATTTGCATTGAATTGGAACAGTTTGTAATGGGAGACATTACTCTAGTAATTCTTACTCAATTATATATTCAATTAGTACACCCAATGACATCTTCTCCCCTGCCCGGAGGTCAGCATTTGGAAATCTAATATGATCTTTTACGCTTGTTAGAGTGCTTGGAAACGTGACCTCCACTCAATGACGCCTATCGTGGCGGAACGAAGGACATCGCCAAAAATGACTTTCAATATTCCAGCTCGTACCATGTATCTTTCGTGTTAGCAAACAATTCATTCTTTCTATCAATATTTCAAACCAACACTGAAACTAACATGATAGGACAAATGTCACACAGCAGTGAAAATTGGAGTTTGTCTCCCTTTTTTTACTCATCTACTACTACTTACTCCATGGGTTTTTCAACACCATAAGTGGATGTCATCCGAGTGCGGAAACTCGGCTGTAAAGATAAATGTTCTTTTTTTTTTTTTTTGCTTGGACGACGTATAATCAATTTGTTAGGAATTTACACTTGACTTTGAGCCAAGTGACTGCAAATTAAATCAGGAGTAACGTGCTCTCTATCATATACAGATTATTTCTGTGTTTCTGTTGTGTGTTCAGTATTTAGTGATAAAAATTTTTTTGTTCATTAATACATGCTTATGAGTATAATAATAATAATAATAATAATAATAATAATAATAATGATAATGATAATGATGATAATAATAATAATAATAATAATAATAATGATAATGATAATGATGATAATAATAATAATAATAATAATAATAATAATAATAATAATAATAATAATAATATAAAAACTTAAAAACTACGCAGAAAGTCACTTTACTGTGTATGCTAAAGATACATAAAAATTTGTGTCTTTATTGAAAGAGTATAAGAAGAACTGAAAAAAAGGAAGACATCATCAGAACATGCAAATATCTATTAGAAGAATCGCTGAGAAAATAAATGAACATAAAAATTAGCCGCAAGCATTTCTTCATTGAAGTTCTCAAGAATTTGTTCAGAAAAAAGTGCTTTCGGCAGAAAAGCCTAAATTTTTTTGAATTGCTAGACTAAATAATAATAATAATAATAATAATAATAATAATAAAAACAATAATAATAATAATAATAATAATAATAATAATAATAACAATAACAATATCGAGCCAAGTTTCTCAGTGTGTACAGCTGACTTCGCAGTCGGAAGGCCTGGGTTCGATCGCCTGGCCGGCCATCCTCTTTTCGTCGTTTCCCTCGGTCATATAGGCGAATGCTGGGACGCTTAAAAAAGGCCACAATCATCTCTAATCAACATCCTATCACTTCATAATTGAAGGCAAAACAACCTTGTCTTACCAAGGGATACGGCCGAAAAGCTGATCCTCATAGTGACACCCGTTAATCCCTCTCCGGAATAGAATATGATTGGGCGAGAACGTGTAGCGTGATCAGAAATGCCCAATACGCTAATAATAATAATAATAATAATAATAATAATAATAATAATAATAATAATAATAATAATAATAATAAACTATTAGTTTAGAATGACTCTGAAAATAATTAAATAATGATACATAAAAGAATAAGAAGGTCGTTAACGGGTTATTAACTTGCGGTGCAGAGTGCTGCTGCTGACCAGTACTCGTGTTCAGTGCTCACGGGCGCCTGGTTAGCAGCCAGAGGCCGGCCTTGTATCCAGACGCAAATGCACTAGTGGCATCGTAGATTTCACCACCCTTGTCGCATTCGCGCTGCCCCAGCCTTCGTCGCCAGGGACGACATAAAGAGAGAATGCTGCAGGTGGTGTCGACATCGAGGCAGGTGTGGATACTGTTACGGCGAACAAGATGAGGGCGGCTAACCCGTAATCTTCGTGGAAAGTGTCGCGACGAAGAATGATCCAGAACAGCCATCGTGTCGGCACGCAGGCGCGCGCAGAGGGTGTGGGAACGCCCCACTTGTCTGTTTTCGTCTCATCTTCTCTGATTTCTGTGAATGCGTTGGTTACTGTTTTCCATGTGAATGCATTAGGTTTGCAATGCGCATGCCTGTTTTAAACAATTTTATTCAAAAGTTTATTAGAAATCGAACAACCACTTTACTTTTAGGTGAAGTATCCTGATGTGTCTCCGATGTTTAATACAATGCGTTGTACATTTCTCGAAGTGGTTCATGGTGGAAATGTTTGTTTTTCTTTAATAAAACAACTGTCCCGCCCCACTTCCTGGCAATGCTTGGCAGGAAGTGGAGTACACATATGGGTACACATATGGGTACACGTTTGGGTACACATTTCGGTACACATTTCATACAAGAAGCCTTACGTTGAAGATTCAAAGTACGTATCGAAAAATATAACTTGTGTTTAAACAATTTTGTCTGTCCCACCTTTACCAGGAAGGAGGGTAACTATATGAGCCGAACTCTCTCAAATATAATAAAGATCCCCAAACATTTCGTTTTGTAGTTGACGATATGGAGAACATAACTCTAGACCTTCCATCTGAAAAATCGATTTTAAAATTCCCTAGAACGTGTTGGATCAATGTCAAGACGGACCGTTCAGCCAACAGCGCATTGCGGGTTGAATTTGCACCAACCTACTTTAGATTTTTAAAATCAGATTATCGTTTGAAAAATTAGGTAGCACAAAAATGAATTAATTATTATTTTTTAAAGATTGTTTTGAAAATAAAATTAGTTTTTGAGGAAATTGACTACTGTAAACATCAATCTCAAAACTCAAAAGTTTTCCACAAATCAACACATTTTTCACAATACTTCTGTAAAGGGTCAAATTTAGTTAAATCAATTCTGCAAATAATGTTTTTTTTAAATATCCCTACTTTTTTCCTTCATTTCTCAGACCCATTTCTCAGACTAATTTTCAACAAAATTACGCACTGTAATGCAATACCCACACAGCTCTGAGACGGTGCAACTCGAAACCACGAGTCATAGCCACGTCATTTGCGGAGCACTGCGATATTGTTTCGGGCCATATTATCGAGGCCATCATCCTTCACCCCCGCGGTGTCTGTGGGGCAAGCGAGGTGGGACGAAGAGGGTCGGGACGGTGGGAGGGGATGGGGAACGGTAGGAGTGCGGGAGCGGGGGCGGAGGTCTCGGGGCAGTTCGTTTGTTCTTCGGCGGGTTCGTTATCTGCGCGGATATCGCGGCGTTGGAGCTCTAATTAGGCGGCGGGCGCGCGTGGGCGGGGCGGGGCGGGGCGGATGGGGCGGGGCGGGGCGGGGCGGGGCGGGGCAGGCGCTGCGGAGAGGTCGACGCCGGCGGACGGAGTAGGCGTCGCACGCGACGTGGGCGAGGGAGTGAGCGCCGAGGCAGGTGGGGATTGGGAACAGCGCAGCGGGAGATGGCTGGTGTAGGTCGATATGGAAGAATTAAGAGAGGCAGGGTTTGCCGTTTGGAATTTGAATTGGACCGATAACCACCGTTTCGCAGCAAATATAAATTATTTTCCCCTACGTTAAGCTCGGTATCCCGATGCACACATGATGGAGCTTTGATGGACAATGTGTGGTAAGATTATCAGTTAGCAGATGAAGCAAATGATATGAGTATAGGTGAAGCACTTCGTGGAAAAATATTCAGATTTTTTCAATCAATTCTGATAATCTGGGTGTCACGAAGTGGAGTTTGTGTGTACTCGAAGTAATAGCTTTCTCGGTCTCGAACTTGAAGTGCATTTTAGTAAAAGGAGCCGAAGGTTGTGAGTTCGAGCGGAAATAATGAGGAAGCTGCGAGGTCCATTGCGCATTTGCTGGATACTGCTCTGGCATTCGCCTGATACTGTTCGAAGAAACTACGGAAAACTACCGATCAGAGAAGCCGTTCGTTATACTTCTTTGGTTGCGTAGACTAGTGGCTGAATTCGACCTAGCTATCTAGTACGTGTCGAAAATCCACCATCGTTGGGGATTCGAACCCTAGGATTTCCCGCTGTGAGACGCGACTGAGGTATCGGCAATGCCGGTGGAGAGGCATCGCCACCGGTGCCTCCACCATTAAACGCGAGCGGTGTGCAAGAAGAGGAGTGGCGACGAAGGGCAAAGCAAACACGCAGGCCGTTCGCACGGCAGCGGGTGGGCGCGCAGCGACGGCAGTGTGGGGTGGAGCGGCGGTGGAGTGGAGAGGGAATCGAGTGAGCCAGGCGGGCGATTATCTACAAGAGCGAGCGTTGCGGACGGGGCGGGGCTGGGCAGGCGGAGGCAGCGGAGCAGGTGGGGCGGGTGCTTCGCCCGCGACCCTCGCCCGTTTTGGCCAAATCGGTTAAGGCCTCTCGGCTGGGCGCGGGCGCGTGCGCGGGAGGGGCGGGGCGGGGCGTCGGCGGCGCGAGGGCAAGGGCGAGGGCGAGGGCGAAAGCGCACGCGCGGGCGGCTGGGCACGCGACCACTTGTTGGTGGCCGGAGTAACATGTACACTGACCACGCGACTCCGGGAATGCGGCTTTGCTCCGGGCCCATTAGCCGAGCGCGAGGAAATTTATGGAGTGGAAAATGTAGAAAGGTGTGCAGTTCAACTTCCTGTGCACATCCAGCGACGTTGTTAGTTCTCTAATTTTCCTGCTGCCATGTAACTTTCAGATGTCTTTCATGACTTTTTGGTGTGGTGCTTCCTGTGCTTGTGGAGCCACTCGTATTCTCTGCCTTCATTAATTTCATTTATCTATTCTTAGTTTTATCTCACCATTCTGCCAAGTGGTAATGCATTACAAAATTTCTCACAAATTTCCTTAAAATATGTTGATTCTATGTTTTATAATGTTTAAAAATTCTATTGTTTTAAAATTTTGAATTCTGCCACATCTCTTTACTCCACTTTTCATGAGTTTTGTGAGAGTGATTTTACACTAGATTTAACGTGTCATGGACGAACTGTACCAAAGATACACATAAAACACATGATTCATATAAAATAATATTGTGTTATGTTCATATTTGCAAGTGAGAAATATAAAAATAGGAGCACCAAATTTACTTTACATGTTTATCGCTTCTAAGCCATCTTCAGTATTTCCAAAAAAATAGACATTACTCCTTTTTCAATAGTTCTGTTTCCACGTACATCGTTGCAATTAACCCACAAATGTACAAAAAAGGTACGACTTTTATTACCGCTACGCTTGAGAGGACTGGTAAATTGTTCCTTGGTATTACTGCTGCATGATAGCTGCATTACATAACACTTATAAATAAATACATAAATAAAGTTATTATTATTATTATTATTATTATTATTATTATTATTATTATTATTATTATTATTATCTTACATTATTCACAGTATCTACTGGTCGGTATGTCAACCACACACAGGTATGATGACCAGATGTGTGGTTGCTTTACTGAAGGTTCAGATGGCTTCTGACAATACGGCATGTATTCAAAATTACTGACTTTTGCATATTATATACATTCCTGGCATCCAAGTGAAGACACTCCAGTGCCCGAAGTGTCATTTTCGGGATCACTCCTGTAGCTGATATTATTATAGGCACAGTTGTCACTTTACTGAAGTTCCACTGAGATGCGACTTCATGGGCGAGATCGGTATACTTCTGGATCTTCTCTTGATATTTTCCCGATATGTTGTGGGTATTGGGTATTGATATATCGATAAGGAAAACCTGCTGATGATTTCTATCAATGTACGTTATATCGGATCTATTGCCGCCGACATGTCTGTCAGTGATAATGGAACGATCCCAGTAGAGTGTGTGCTCACTACTTTCAAGCACATTCTGAGGCACATATTTATAATAACGGCACGGAAGTGGCGAGTAAGCCCGTTCTCAATGCCAATAATTGGTGGACCTGCTTCGCCACTTCATCATGCCTCTTTTTGTATTCCAACTGTGCGTGGCTGCTACATCCACTTGTCACGTGTTATATAGTTTCGCTTGCAGCCTCACATCTTCTACACGAGTCGGAATGAATGGTAGAATCTTTCAGAATGTGTTTTCTGTCGTTCAATGATGGTACCACTTGGTCCTGGATAGCTATCATGAAGGCTTCTGTCTCCGGAAAGAGATCCCCGTGCTGGAGCCATGCGTGCGACGCAGAGATGTCGACTTCTGGTTTACTCAGCTCGTGAGGGTACCTTCTATGCAGTGCCTTCGCTTTCCATAAGGTTATCTTCTCTTCCGTTTCAATGATTGGTTGGCGTTTCAATGACAGGCGGATCCGTTTCCGTTTCAATGACAGGCGGATCAAGCTTTTTCAAGTTCAGAGGACTATAGTTATTATCAACTGCGCTCACTGCTTGCTGAACTCTCCCACAATGTTCCAAGAAGTATCTTCTGAGTGAAGCAATTTGAGAGCTGTGTAGATTTATGAGATCTACAATACCTCGCCCTCCTTGCGACCTTGGAAGGGTAAAACGCTCAGTACTTGAATGAGGATGATGTTTTCGGTGTTGAGTCATAGCGGTTCGAATTGTCCTCTGGAGGTTGTCGAGGTCGATATTGCTCCATTTAATAACGCCAAAGGAGTATGTCAGCACTGGAATAACAAAAACAAACAGTTGTTAGTATGTTCTTAGTAACAGTGTGTTTGATTCGGAGTGACTGTTGGAAACCCAAGTATTTGTAAGTTTCATGGGGTTCCATGAAGGTAATCATTGGTTCATTATCAGTTTCCAAATTTATAACTTGCATATGACCCCGAATGATATTCACTCTCCCGCACTTATCCAAACCGAATTTCATCTTAATGTCGTCAGTGAACTTCTCCGTCACGTTTATTAGTTGCCGCATATGACTCTGTGTCTGCATAGAGCTTCAGGTCATCCATGTAAAGATGATGTGAGACACGAAGAAGAGTTCAGTTTCCCTTTTTAAGAGCGATTCCATAATTAGGTGAATTACGTAGAGTAGACAGGGGATTCAAGGCTAAGCAGAACAATAAAGGGCTTAATGAGTCACCCTGGAAAATCCCTCGGCGGATGTGTATAGTATCTGTGTGGACGGATTGTTTTCCATTAGAGAGATACGGTTTTGTATTCCTTCGACTCCCGGTTTTCAGGAAGTTTTGGACAAACGAGTGGACCTTGTATACATCCAAACATTGAAGGAGCCAAGAATGGGGCACGGTGTTGAATGCTTTAGCGTAATCTATGTAGCATGCGTACAAGTTTCTTTGTTTTGCAAGCATTTGCCCCATAATTACAGAGTCTATAATGAGTTGCTCCTTGCATCCCTGAGATCCAGGTCAACATCCTTTCTGTTAATTTGCTAATATGTTCTGTTACTCAATGTGTTTCATCATCATTTGTGAAAAACAAGATGTTATGAGTTTGTAGAAAGTTTGAAGGCAGGTTATAGGCCTGTACTTCGACGGGTCTTTAGTGTCACCCTCCTTTGGTAACAAAAATGTTCTACCTTCAGTGAGGAAGTAAGGTAGATTTTCTGGATTGTGAAGAAAATATTGAATTATATTAGCTATATGATGGTGAGTGCTGGTAAATTTTTTGAGCCAATAATTGTGCAGGCCAGCACTGCCTGGTGCCTTCCAGTTATGTGCTTTGTTCAAAGCTGCTTGGACAATTTCCACGGTGATGATTCGTTCACCCATTAGAGGGATATCTCGGTGTCTGTCATATTCCATTTCAATCCACGTCATATCTGGGTTGTGGGACACAGCAGATGACTAGATAGGCTTCCAAAAGTCCTCTATTTGTGCCTTTGAGGGAAGCTTTGACTCTTTCATATCATTTACAAGCCCTTTGCCCTTTGACATATTCCTGTAGAATGCTTTCTGGTTTCTGTTTAAAAGAGAATTCTGTTGCTTCCTGTAGTGCAATTCCTGTAGCGTCGAAGGCGTTTTGTTAACACCAAAAGCTTTTGTCGTAGGGTGTCAAGATGTTCTGTTATTGTTGAATTCAAGGGCTCGTGCTTCGTATGTATTTTTGTGTTGATAAGGATGTTATTCACCTTTCTTCTCAATTTTTCTGAGGTATTTCCATTTTTAAATTGTGTGAGTCTCCCAATATCTCTCCTAGTGCTTTCTATACGATTCACCAGCCGTCTTTCCCAAGGTGGCATTTTTTTTTCACTTCGATCATTGTGGGCAGTTGCTACGCTGCTGAAAAGCTTGGAACCGTTACATCTTGAAGCTACAACCGCAGCACAATAAATTGCTGTGTGTACTTCTTCGAAAGATGGTCTTTGTTGTAGATGTTGTGGCAGTACTTTCTCATTCAAGACGCTGATTGCTCTTGCTAATTTCTTAGAGCAATTTTGTCTGGGAATGAGATAGCGGTTCAGTGGGTCAGTTCCTTCAAATTCCGCAAGTGCGACTGCAAATTCATTGCCAATTTGCACCTCTTCACTACTCTTATCATCCATACTTTCTGACATGCTTGTCCAATTGTCATCCTGAGTTTGCACAGCTGATATCTCCACTGCCCTCAGATTACTAGGTTCTGAGGAGTTAAGCATTTTTCTCACTTCTCCCTTGATTGCTTCCAAAACTGGTGCAGAGAGGAGATTTTTCTGAACAATTGCACGACGCTGGTCCGCTATTCTTTCTTCACTAACTTCAGAATCAGGGAAACGGTGAAGAAATCTTTGATGTAACTTTTGTCGGTAGGCCGTAGTGTCAGTGTCCATTTTGGTAATGGTGTAGTATTCACGCATGATGAAGGTATTTATTTCTACAGTCCACTTAATCCTTCTGCGTTGTCTCCCTGCGGCAGTGGTCTCTGGAAGCAATAGATTGCTTCTCTGGGAAGCACTTGCGGCAGGTGCAGCTATAAGTGAAGATGGATGGGTGCTGCTATGTTCGGCTGTAGTATACTCGGGGTTACATTATTATTATTTTTATTATTATTATTATTATTATTATTATTATTATTATATGAAAATCCTCGCGTACCGAAATAGTACAAAAGTTACAGACCTTGCTAATAATATTTTATTTCTATATTTCAATAGTAAATCAAACAAATTATTAAATTGAAGTTAAAACGCTAACAGGAAACTTGACCTTATTATAAGCACTTGAATGCTTAAATATTTTAGTGAGACGTACGTATGTATTTATCTCAAAAATGTTCTTGATCATTCATTAGTTCTGGCGAGAATAAAGTTATACTTAGAAAGAATATACTTTAAGAATCATTATTTAATTTAATTTTAAAAATAAAATGAATTTAACATTGATACTTATCGCCTCTCATACTGAAGGGCCTTCAAACTTTGGCCATATACCACTTTAGACTCAACTAATTCCATCGCATCTTCACTATTTATATCTCCAATCACAACTCACAAATCGAATTTTATGTTACCCATCAGCCACCTAACAACTGCTGATAATTCTGTTACTTTCCAGATAATATCTCATCGCAATCGTCGCCAAGCATTTATAGATCATCCCCATATTGAAATCAAATAAATCCCAAAATATCCCTTCTGATTATAAGCCGGTAAGCTTCTTATCTTTCTGCCAAATATTTCAGAAAGATTTCTTAATCAGACTCAACCCATTCCTCTTTAAAACACCTTGTAACTTGGTTTTACAGGAAATCACTCCAATGATCTTCAATTACTGAGAATTTATAAAGAATGCTTTTGTACTAAAATATTTCTCTGAATTTCTGACTACTTGCTCAACGTAATTTACAGCTTCATATATGAACGCACGTTTTCCAGAAAAATAAGTAATTGCATATGTCAAACAAATGCTCTCGCTGATGTACTCAATGTTTAATCCAAGTTTCCCAAATATAAATTCAAATCCCAATAACCCCATTTCCTTTCCTAATCTAAATGTATATTCTAATTAGATTTCACCGTTCATTACTCCATTCACGACAACCGTTAGTTTGAGTAATAGAGGTGTATTTACATCAACGTTCTGAGTAATGTTAATGTAAAATTAGCGAAGTAATAATAATAACACTCATCCGTTATCTGAAAATTGTGCATTAAAATTATTTATACATCGAGACGTTGAGTAGATAACAAACTTTCCGAATCAGGGACAATGAATTTTCATAGCATGTAAAGCACTATTAGTTTTGAATTCCTAAAAGATCTATTCATTCTGAAAAATACGACGATTTAATTTACGAACTCTTGATTCTCAATGACGCATTCTCTGTCTCAAAGTGTCCGTTGCAATTCAAATAAGACTATTAAACATAAATGGTAACATATATGGTTCATGTACAGAAAGGAATGCAGTAAGTAATGTTGTAATGTTAGTTAGTATGCGCGTAATGTCAAAAAAAACATACCGCTGAATTCCACTTTACCACGTCTACAATAATGAAACATCTCTAGGGAAACCAAACAAGCAAAGACATCCGGGAAAGTGCCTCACGAATCTCCTGATCATACACTAGGATGCGATTAGGATCCATACGCGAGGGTTGAGCAAGCCAATCGTTTAGGATCCGATGGAGAGCCTTGGGGAACGCCCTGTCGGCGGCGCCCTCCCGCGGCGAGGTCTCCGGTCGCGTCCGTTCGATCGCCGCCGCCCCCTGGCGCGTGGCGCAACGGCGCCCTTGGCGGCGGGGCGCCGCGACGCCCGCGCTCGCGCCGGCGCCGGCGCTGGCGACGCCCGTCGTCGCCCTTCCGGGACCGTCGCGACGACGCGGCGCCGCGCAGTTCCGCGTCGTGCTCTCGCGCTGTAGGAGGTGTCGCCTGGAACAAGAGTCCGGGAGACCAAGACATTTAGACCAACGTTTCGGCTGTCATGCTGCGACCATCCTCAGGGCGAAAATCAAGTAAGGTCGCAGGCAGTGAGACGGCCGAAACGATGACATCTGTGCGCAGGACGTCGCGTCGCCTCCCGAACGGCCATGTAGATACTGACTCCGGCCGCCGAAGCCATCGCTTTCAAGAATATGCCTGAGCACTCCAAGTTGTGAAGTGATTAGCGATAAAGGAGATGCAGTTTTCCAGAGCTACTCGCGCTAAAAATGTGCAGGTGGGAGCAAGAATTTGCCGGGATTGGAAGTGGAATGGGACGGGCAGGGGGTGGAGTGAACTAGCACGACCAAAATATACTATTTAGGTGATTCTACGTGACCTCGGCACGGAACGGTACGGAAAGTAATGGGAAAGGGTGATGGCGAAATGATGGAGCAGGGAATGAACACATGTTAGAGAACGCTGTAACTGGACGTGTCCAAGAGGGTTATAAGGGAGAGAAGGGGGTGAAGGGAAGATAGATTGAAAGGTAAAATGAGCCTTGAAGAGGTGAAGAAAGAAATGGAAAACGCCTATTGGTGGATCAAGAATTGGCCTCGCTTTAGCAATAAACGAGGGCGTCGATAGTGATAGAGAACCTGTGATGGTGAATGTAGTTTCGAATCTGCAACTGGTTTCGTAGGGCAATGTTCCCTCGGGGACCAAACCAGGTGGGCGAATTTAAGGGGGAACTTTAAAAGAATTACGCAGGAGACAGTCGGAGACCACCTTGTGTTTCCTAAGACAAACTCTTCAAAACGAGACCATTTTAAACCTTCTATTACATTCTCGGAGATTTACACCTTTGGGTTCTATATTCTGTAGCACAGGTGCACAGAAACGAGCAGATTTTCAAAAATACATGTAAATTTAGATTAACAATTCTATATTCTCCTCATTTAACGTAAATCGGTTTTCGTCTTTCCTTTGTTAGTAAACGCCTAGCAATATTAGTATATTTACCCACGCACTGGACCAGGCCTTCATTGCTTAAAGCAGAACCTGGTTGTTCCAAGTTGGGTTCTAATAAGAAACTATTTTTATTTTCAAGGTTATGATTTACAAAGTATGTTCGCACGGGTTGAATACTAGAATTATATGATCCCATTTTTTTACACATTAAAATATATTGTATAATATATTCATATTTTCTATCTTATATGCAAATGACATTCTCTGCTGACATCGATGACTACCAATCATTATTCTAAATCTTATGAAAGAATTCCGAGAGGGAAAAACTCAACGAAACTTTTTTTTACAAAGCGTCAATATGTGTCAAAGTTAGAGTACCCATAGTTTTTGCCTACCTGAAGGTCAAGAGGGGCATAATACTATTGAAAGTTAAAAAACTAGTAGTTGTTTTTGTAATAGCGGAAACAGTGGAGGCATTGGGAATATATTAGAGCTGTCTTTGGAGACATTTACGTCCTACGTGTTTAAAAAGTCAAACATTTCAATGTGTTTTCAGATGAGATAATGATCTTTTCACCTAGAAGCGCGGTTCACCTCTGCCAAATTGTAGCGTGAAGATATTGCTTTTCAACATAGTATATTACATCAGTTTATTCAATTTACTAGAACTTTTTTCGTATCTGCTTTAGTTCAGGATTCCAATATCCCACTCTTATCTTAAACGTCAGAATTGTTCAACAACCTTCAGTTGCCATCGTTCCTTCTAGCAACCATAGAAAGTATTGTAAAAACCAGTTTTACAAAAAATGTCATCGTGAATTTTCCAAACAATAGTAAAACACAGATCAGTACAATGTAGGCTACGGGTCATAAGAGAGACATTTTCGACGTCCTTCAAAACTAAAAATTGTGAGACAGGGAAGCAATGATGTGACGTGGCGAAGGCAATGCGGCTGTTCTTCTGAGAGGGTGTAGCGGCAGCGAGAGCAAGAATCATAGGCGGAGGTGTATCCTGAAGAGATCGTGAGTTGGCCATCACCACGCAATCCGAATCGAAATTGAATTGAATCGATTATGGCGACGACCTCCGGTAATGAGCGGCAGCTTTCGATAGTGTGGTCGACGACGACGAGAGTGCCAGCGGTGGAAGCGACGTTACCTGCAAAGATGGTGGCGGATATCTTGCATCTCCGATGAACACCAAAACAGTCTGCTGTGAAGGATTTGTGAGAAGAGCGGAATGATAGAAATAGAAGAGAGACAGGTGAGAATCGACGAAGAGTGGAGGGAACGCAAACGTAGATGACTACAAAGAACAATTCTGGTAAAAGACGTTCTTTAGAAACGGAATTACTGCCTCCGGCTATTATTATTAGCTCACACACCACAGAGACTTCTGTGTGATAAATACACCAAAGGACCTACTTGTCTCACTATCAAAAATTGTTCTTTCTTTATTTAAAGTATAACTTCGCTAATTAGAAAGAAGTTGATGCCATCATTCACAAAATTGTGAGTAATTTGATTTCCATGAATCTTCAGTGGGTATCAACCCTTTTATAAAAATATGGAGGACTTCTTTTTAGCAAATATATTGAACCTTGATAAACAACAAGAGTTAGTATAATATATTTATAACAATACTAGTTAACTATCTTTATCAGTAATGTACTGAAGAAAGAGGAACTGTGATGATATTTGCTTTGCAATATATTCAAGAATCGAATGTTGAATTAAATTTTAGATTTATCATTAATATTTTGAATATTTTAACTATTCTAGTTATTGAGGCAACTGTCAGGAATAAGTCAATCATTTTTTAGAGATTTTTCTTTTATTTCAAATGGAACGCGTAGATTTCAAATTACACTCATCACAAATACGTGACTAAAGGTGATACACAAAACTTTCGTACCTTCATTTTAATCATTTTTCTTTCGTTGATGGACTCATTTCTCCTTTAAAAGTTTAGTTACATTTTTCTACTCTAAGAACAGAAAACTGAAGTACTGAAAACTACTTTAACAATGACGTACTCTTTTTTGTTGTTATCTTTATACTGTTGCGTGTAAAATGTTCTGAAAGTTTCTCTCTCATTCATAACATAAAAAATATACCAAAATATTAATAAATTTTGTTCATACTTGAATTTTGAGTTTCTAGAATTGAATGAACATAGTTCAATAATTCTGACAGAAAAGTGGATTTTACTTTCATATTGTGCCTCAATTCTCCTCGAAAATCCTTCAAAATGTTATCACGCTCTATATATTTTCTGGATACTTAAAATAAAAAATTAAAGCGATTTGTACATTCCGAAGTACGAATGTCTTTTTCTTAATTTACTTTGTGAAAACTCTGAGAATATCAGTTTTTAATATATTTAAAAGTTTTAAAGCAACAAAAATTATCTTCGACGCGGAATGCAAAATTCCAAAGCAGACATGCGCACTGTATGTATTCGAGTCCGCAACACGTTTGCCTACGATGTTCTTACTTCACATCGCGTTCATATTTGCGAGTTTGCGAGCCCAGACTATAAGAAACGACTAGCCATTATTCACGCCAGTAAACGTGACCCTTCTTGTGCCCTCTCTCACTCTAAAACTGCTATCATTGGCACAGAGTGGTCTCCTTGGGTTGCACGCTTTGGTGGCTCGTTTAATTCGGGGCACGCGGAAGTTGCGGCTGCAGCTGCGGCACGTATAGAGCGCGTGCTAACAACTGCTTTACTGAGGAACGCAAGAGCCCCGTAGCACCCAACGCTTTTTCAAGAATGCATTTCTTCAGCGTTTATATGCGCTCTATGTTTTCCTAATAATATAATGAGAGAGATGGAGAGTGAGAAGGAGAAAGAAAGAGGAAGAAAGAGAAAGAGAGAAATGGAGAGAGGGGAGAGAGGGAGGGAGGGAGTGGGAGAGAGGTAGGGAGAGGGAGGGAGTGAGAGAGGTAGAGAGAGAGTGCAAAGGGAGTGAGAGAGGTAGAGAGAGAGAGTGCAAAGGGAGTGAGAGAGGTAGAGAGAGAGAGTGCAAAGGGAGTGAGAGGTAGAGAGAGAGCGCAAAGGGAGTGAGAGAGGTAGAGAGAGAGCGCAAAGGGAGTGAGAGAGGTAGAGAGAGCTGAGGGAGTGAGAGAAGAAGATGGGAGTAGTTTCAGTAATATGATCGCATTAACTTCTCACGTTTATTAGCGATTCCCAAATCGAACTTCAATACAAATAAAACATATAATGTTTGTACAAAGCATCACACCCACTAATGGGCCCTTAAACTTAAGTTTGTCTGGTTGTAACATATTCTGGGTATGTTAATATATGTTCATTCGAATAGGTTTTTGGCCCATAAATAAGCTGGCTTTTTGATGATGAGTTTATCAATCATGAGTGAAACCAATTCAGCATCTCTTAGAGACAACATTCTCTCTTCTTCTGAATGTAAGTGCGTGATTCATGTTCGTTATGTTCCCTGATATATCTTACAAGATTACAGTTGTTAAGATCATTCCATTCTTTACTGTCGACCTATTCCATTTTCATCTTGATCATCTTAAGATATTTCTTTTGACGACTACATGTAAAGATATCCGAGCCCCTACTTCTCTCTTCGCAGAATGAGTTTCACGATATGTTTTCCTTCGTACGGGTATACTGCTGCTGCACAAGGATATGTATTTTTAGATCATGAACATTTTGCTTGAACGAATTAATCAATCATCTGTTTTGTTGTCCTGTTTCTTTCAGGAAATAATTACATTTTATGTAAGAACACGCGTAAGATAACTAATAAGTACAACATTCGCAAGTTGGATAGCAACATACACAAAATTAGAAGATCCACGATACTTTAGAAAGAAATGCAAAATCGGTACAAATTCTTACCATCCCTACCAAAAGCACAGTCTTATGTGTTTTTTTTTCCTTGGAGCAGCTCGGTCAAAGTCATTTTGGAATACCTTTCTTATTGACAGTATTTTCCAGAGGTAAAACAAAACCAAAATGTTTTTCTCAACTATACGAGTTCAATTTTTTCAATTTCATTATTGTAAAATTCTTGTGGGATGTTTTAGTGTATCTTTCCTAAACGGAGTATTCCTGGAGCAACTATGACGAATCCACGGTTTACTAGTGCATATTCTGCGGCCTAAACATCGGTAGGTCACAAAGAAGAATATTTAAAAAAGATTTGGGATATTTGCACTGATCATCGGACTACCACTTTTTTCGGAGAATGATCAAAGAAGTGCGATTCTTCTTTGTCAAAAAACGTTAACTAATAGATCGGTTATTAAAGCGTCAATGAGGATTCGCAGGGTCACGGGTGACTGATATATTTTGCATGATGATCGTGGCAAACAACATGTAATCTTATTCGACCATTCTTCAGGTCATGGCAGACGATTGCTTTGAAGGAAGATACTGGTGTAAAGTGCGAGTTTAGGAACGTTTGTGCTGTTCTGATAAATCTCGTAGTTATTTGCAGTGCAGTTGTTGGACACTTAATATATTGAAAAGCAAAGTTTCTCCTGTCAGGAGAAATGATCGGAACGTTTCACACCAAAAAGTTAAAACAGAAAAATTCAAAATGCATACACCATTTTTGTACATTTCCTGGCATTTCTGGAAACGTGAGGATTCACGTATCGTCGCTGCAGATCTGTATGGAATGATGATTGTAAAATGTTTGCCCCTCAGTCTCCAAAAGGTCGTTCACCTGCGCTCTGGAGCCAGGCCAAATGCATCTTCCAGGCGTCGCGAGGCAGCGCCCATCTAATGGCAGGAGGTCACAGCCTGCAATTCCGCATTGGGTGCGCGTGGGCGTGAGGAGCGGAGGGCGCGCGGCGCGCGCGGCGCGGGGCTCCTTCGCAGCGCAGCGCGGCGCGGGCTGCTGCCGATCACGACTCCAGCCTCTTCCCTTCCGGTACAGAGCGGCTCGGCGCGGCGCGGCGCGGCAGACGAGAGATTAATAGACAGAAAAAGCAGCGGCGGCGGCGGCGCCAGTCGTAGCGAAAGCGGAGCTTCACAATGGGCAGCCGACACGCCGCCTCCTCCTTCTCCTCCTCCGCCGCCGCCGCCTCCCCCTGCGCGCCCCGCCTTGCTCGACACCGCCCCGGACTCTTCTCTCGCTCCCGATGTTCGCGTCGGATCTCGCACCGCCACGCCGTCACCACCTCTACCAAGGCTAGCTCTACCACTAACAGCCCCACCAAAGCACAACCACCAGCACCATCACAACTACTACCACTTCGATTACCACAACCACCACCATCATCATCGCCGTTATCACCTCGACCAACAGCACCACCTTCAGCATTACTACGACCACCACTACCACCAGCACTATCACCACCACCTCCAGTACTTTATCCTCTTCCACCACCTCCACCGCCGTTGCCGCCGACACCGCCCTGACCTCCGTCAACGGCTCATCCTTTATGTCCGTCGGCGATTCCACGTACCCTTCCGCCTCTGACCCCACCCGTCTCCACCTGAACCACAGTTTCCCTCTCTGACACTGCTTCCACCATCATCAGCTTGACCATCATTTCTAACTCCGATTCCACCAACGCCACTACTTTAATAAGCGCCTTCACAAACCCCAGCGCTCTTCCTCATTCCGCCGTCCCATACACAAACACTTGTTTGTACTCGTAAACAATTGAATCGGCGCATGTATCAAAGGCGACGTTACCGAAGGATTAGCGATGAACTGATTGAATGATTGATAAGAAAGAACGAATGACATTGCAGGTCTGTGAAGAAAAGTTAGTTGTGGAAAAAGAAAGTTATTTGTGAAAGTATTTTCGCATGAGAGCTTCTTAAATAATATATAAATATAATGATGTTGACAATTGACATTTAGTTTGCTCTAAAATTACCCTAAAAACCGTATAAGATAAAATAAAAATATTTCAAGTGCAAAGTTCTGCAAATGTCTGGTTGAAATGAATCCAATATTCCATATTGCAAAAATGTTTTTTCCTTACAATAACTGTCTAATCCCCATTACGAATTTTCGCGCTGAATAATTGAAAGAAAACTATGCATCCTCCGGCTTTTTGAGATGTTTCTATGTATGCATTAGATACCCGGCAAAGGTGGCAAAGGTAGCTCAGGGCATCAACTGTTGTCATTGCAGTGCCCTAGTGTGGAAGGTTCTAGGGTTCGAGCCCCGACGGTGGCAGAATTTTCGACTCTAGCAACCCAGATCGAATTTATCCGCTGTCTGGAGGAGACTTCTAGTGGCCGGATGATCTGATCAGTACTTTTCTTCGGTTTCTTCTGTCAACACGAGGCGAATTCCAAGGGCTACGGACCGCGCGCGATCTTTCCTGCGTTTCCTTGCCTTATCCTCACCGCACATTGACTCTCCCATGCTCTACTCTATCACACATGTCGGCAGACCAATTGGGAGCTGAGATATTGTCCTAACTGGGGCGGTGAGCTTAGAGCGTGTTCAGGCTGATGGGAGATACCCGGTTTGGGAAACCCCCGTAAGCCGACGTAGGTCGGCGTCGAATCTCGTCAACGGATCTCGCGAAGATCACCGCCACCTCCCACAGTGAAAACATGCTCTACACTTACGGATTAACCTTAGCAGTTGACGCGCCAGTAATCACTAATCAATCAATTAGATATCTGAGAACTACGGAAAATCCAAACGCCTACTTCTATATAACTTATTTCCAATTTCCGCATAAATTGAGTGAGAAAATGCAGCCTCCGGCAATGTAAGAGGTATCTCTGGTTTTGTTACATATCTAGGAAGTCTGGACAACTTATAAAACAATGAAATAGTTTTAATTTAAACTGAAACTATTTGATTATGTTATTCCGCTTATTCTCTCACTGCGCATACAAACTGAATTCGCATACTCAATACCTCATTGCTTACGTTACAGTTGAGACTATGTGATGGCAAAGCTCCATGATTGACGCTGCCCGACCATACATCTACATGGCATTCATTCCAACGTCCGCTGAAATAAAAAGAAAACTGTGAAGCCCCTGGTGATATGAGAGGTGCCTATCGTTAGCTACTCAGGATCTTGAAACCGAAAAATTGATGACCGCAAAATATCTGCCTGTCCGTTTGACTGTCTGTGGACGACGCTAGGGCCTTAAGCGCGGCCTTAAGCGCCGCCGCCTAGCGCGGACTGAATCCGTGCGGCACGGTCGGAGGGGGGGGAGGGACGGACGGAGACAGTTTTTGAGAGTGTCCCGCGCACTAGGACGGGACGGCACGGCCACTTACGGCCACTTTGCTCCGTGTCTTGCGACGGCTTCATAATTTAAGTAAAGAAACAATCGCATCGGGTTCGTTTTTAATAGCATAAGAAGGAAATTAGTCAAGGAGTCCAAGAAAGCCCAAATTCTTTTCTCTTCTAAACAGAACAATAATGCCAAAAGGAAAATTAGACATATCCCGACCTGGTGGAAGACGAACAATTATTTCAGTTCTTTAGGATGTCCAACGATAAATTTTATCTGAATTGGATATTTTTAAGAGATACTTCTTAAGAAGAGAAAGTTATATAATGATGCGAGAAAAAAATTACTTTCGGCAGAAAAACTCTTATTGCCGGGCCTTAGTAACGAAAAAGTTGGTAAATCCTGTTGCTAAACTTAGAAAAAAGTCCTCTAACACGTGGGGTAGCCAGAATCCATCTTTTCTCCTTGTTACCTTGAGTCCTTAACCGTAAGTTTAACCGAAGTTAAACCGTTCTGCTGATTTTCTCCAAAAATTGATATTTCTCAATTGATCTGCCTGAAGTCACGGAATTTGAAAACGAAATTTTAATTTTGAGGGGTGTTTTACTAGATCCTGGACACTTTTAAAATTTTCAAAAAAATGGCTCCATCGTTTTTGAATAAATTTTGTTGTTGATTAGTGAAAGAACGTTAGATAATGGTACGGATCTCATTTTCGTCGAAAACCTTGATTTTTCGACAATTGCAAAAATTCAGTTTGTTTGTTGTTGTTGTTGTTTGCGTTTTATTACTACTATACTTTTGAAGATAATTTTTTTCTTGACGAACTGTGTTCTTCAAATACAGTTCTTCAAAAGAGGTCTTGTACAATATTTCGAAAATATGAGTACTTGTTCCGTAAATTTCGATAACGCTTTTAAAACCATTTTAAACAATTTTCTCAGAAACAGCTTCAAATTTTGTCTTTAATTTTTATTCTCGTATGTAGCAAACAACTATAAAGGTAGGGATACTGGCTCTATTTTCGTCGCACTCTACATTTTCGAAAATTGCTGTTCGGAATTGTAAATTCGAACTTCGCAAGCTTCGTTCCAAAAGTTGTCAGTTCGGAAAAAAGCGACATCGAGATTTCAAAATTCTTGGAATTCATCCCATTGCTGTAGGTCATGATGATTTTGTAAATGTAGATAATATTTTAATGAAAGGAAATTTACCGAAGGAAGATAATAAATTTAACTTAAACTAACAAACATACTTCTGTACTTAAGAAGTTTTAATCATTGATTTAAAAAAACTGAAAGATCATTTCAAGTGTAATCACAGTAGGCTTGTGTGAAATAATTGTTACTTTTCTGTACTTTGTTCTGTCAATACTGTAACGTTTAATTTTTTTCATGATCGTTTTATTTCTGAAAGTAAGAAATGACTACTCTTCCTGACAATATAAATAAATGCAGTTAAGCACGAGAGACGATTCGTTTGAATTAGAATTTTTCAAGTTATTACTGATTTTTTACTATGGCAGAAATTACAATATTATAATTTTATGTAACTATTTTCAACAATGCGAGAAAGTATGTGCTGTTAGAGCACGCGTAGTTTTTAAATTACACTACGATATTTTTTTATATCTCTCAAGTCGTTTAAATGTATCTTTTAGAAGTATATCATTGTTCAATACGTTTGTTTGCACAGAATCTACAAAGTATTTCTAATCTCTTGAGTGTATCGGATCTTAAATAGCGCGTTTTAGAACACGTACGTTAATACTCGTAGTTTCTGTGTGTGTTCAAAAACTCAAAGTTTCTTCTGTACTTTTTTTTGCCAGAATAGTGCAAAGTAGTATGCTCGTAAGAATGGCGCAGGTACAGCTAACATCTTTGAATTTTCGATCATTATAAACGCTTCTAATGTTTTGAACGATGTCCCGAAACTATATTAATTACACAGTATTACATTTAGGCACGACATTCCCAATAAAATATATTCTTGAAAAGTAAATTTGAAAATGATATCATGTACCATATTGCAAGGCATGTCATCAAATGACGCAGGTGCAATTTCTGATGAAATCTCACAATTCTAGAAAATATAAAAGTTGCAAATAATGCGAAAAATACGTGCACCTTGCATTAACACTAATAATTATGTAATATAGTGTACGCCCTGTAATATATCTCACTATATACTGACATTGTTTCAAAATAAATATTTTAAATATTTCCTTGAACAATTAAGATTAGAGCAGTTCCATTTTATCGAGTTTATCTGTTCCCCTTCGAAATATTTTCCCATAAATAACTTCTTCTGCCATTGGTGATTGTAATGGAGAGGACAATAATGTAAAAGCACAGCCCCATCACAGACCACCCAAGAGACCATCTGATCACGAACCTGGGACCTCACTCTCCGAATGACTCACGAGCTGCCCTTAGTTACCTCTCGAATCCTCTGAAAGATTTGCCTCATGATATTTGGCTAATTGGCTTCGTGGTCGCAAAACAGAAGAAAGTAAAATAATCTGTGAATTCGACATAGATCTCAAAAGAAAACATCGGGTGCTACATCAGCTCATATTTTATCGCACTATTTCTAACTTTTGCAGTTTCGAAAATTCGAATATTTGAACGATAAATATCCTTGCGCCATTTATAAACGTCCTTGGCTCTACGAAACGTGAAGTAAAAAATTGGAACAGTTTTTGAGAAAAAACCTGTTATAAATTGCATTAAATTCAAGAACAAAATACGCGAAAACTACCTTTTTTTGAAAAAAAATCTGAGCGCCGTCCAGATACTGCATACAATGAAAAATTGAAGCATTATTGAGAAAATAATTGTTTAAAATTTCGCAATATTTCACGCAAAATTATGCAATAACTATTTACATTTCAAAAAATGTCTAATGGCCTTATTTCAAGAGTTAACTTTAAACAACAAATTTTATTTAGAAAAAAATCACATTCTTCAATTTTGTAGGAATAAAAAAAAATTGAACAGTTGCAATTTTCTGAAATTCAAATATTTCAATGAAAATGAGACCTGCACCATTTTGAAACACCCTTTACGTTATCAGAGGACAAAGTTTAATAAAATAATTTTGAATCGTCTTTTTATAAAATTTTGAAAATGTTGTTGAAGCTTCATATAAAGTATCTTCAAAAATCATAATATCCGTTTTGAACAGGTAGGGGATTGCTTTCATTAAGAATGATCAAGGAATATCAATTTTGTATAAAATCGCCGTGGTGGTTTAGGCTCTAGCCACACACGGACTGGCAGACAGATGGACGGAGGGACAAACGAACGAACTGACAGATATTTTGCGATCGATCGTTTTTTTGGTACCACAAACATGTATTGTATTAATTACCCATCCAATTAGAGGAACTGATTTACTACATTAAGGAGATATATTTATCCACTTTTCCATTACCAGGGCCTAACAATAAGTTTTTCTGTCGAAAAATCTCGGATTTCCGCCAAATTTCGGACTGACGGACACTCGCAGGTATCCCAATTACAAGATGCAGGAGAGGGATCGTAATGATATTTCAAATAAAATGGTGGTTTCGTATAAATAAGGATATGGTTCAATAGTATACTCTTAACTAAGTTTTCAAACAGAGACGATACTTTTAATTAGTTCTTGATTTATTTGTGATTTTACTTTCCATGTTTATCATTTTGATGTATTAGATGAATTTGTATAATTTCATTTAAGGTATTTTTCCAAATTCTGTTCAGAAAGCATGTAGACGTACGCAGGCATGAGCGATTGCTGTTTTTGATGCAGAACATCAGTCAAAAACATGCACATGAGTAATACATTGCGTCCGTTTTGTTTTGAGTCCGTAACTCGTAAATAACAGAATAAAATTATAAACAAAACATATTTAATGAAAATCTTAATATTTTCTTTGGTGGTCATTAATAGGGACGAAGTGAAATAGAGAATCCGTGGAGAAATTGAAAATAACATTGTTTTAGTGATTCTGGGCACGTCCACTACCAGTTTTGGTAGTCCCTAAGTGTAATGCATGTTTTCTCTCGGGAGGTGCGGTGATCTTTCCCTCGCTGCATGGCGAAATCCGGCGCCCACCCACCGTCGGCTAGCGGGGTTTCTCCAACCAGGTATCTCCCACCAGTGAGGCACCGCCTCAGCCGGGAAAAGCTCTAAGCTTCCGCCCGGTCTCCCGGCATGTTTGCTTGTGTAGTGCGTGTTAGTGTAAGTGTGTGTGTGTGTGTGTGTGTGTGTGTGTGTGTGTGTGTGTGTGTGTAAGGGAAGAGGATAGGACAAGGAGGAGTTAGGAAAGATCGTGCGCGGTCCGTGGCCCGTTCATTAGGGTACTGTTCCGGCATTCGCCTGGTGTTGATCAGAGAAACCACGGAAAACTACCGATCAGAGCAGCCAGCCGGCCTCCCAGCAAGCTAGTATCGTAAATCCTGTCACCGTTGGGACTCAAACCTAGGACCTCTCGGTCAGAAGTAATGCAGTAACAGTGACATCAGTCGATGCCCTGTGTCATATCTCCCGGTTTGAAGAATGCATTGGACAATAGCAGGAAAATAGCGGTTTGCATACTGGCGATATTCATTGACTCGTGAACTGAACCGAATAATATAATTATTTTTAAGATAAATATTTAAGATTGAGATTACGGTGACACACAAATGGATATATTATAACATTAAACACATTTATAATGTATTAAATCTGAAAGTAATACTTTTTGAATTAATTGAATGTAATAAACGTATAAAATTTTGGATGAAAATGTTAACAAAACATCTGTGCGTGAGTGATACATTATGATGCGTAACTAGCATCTGCTGTTACAGCGACCGTGAAAAATATATATTCGCAGTTTTCTTCTTTTCCAAAGAGATTATGTCACACGCTGTTCTGGCGCTCATTTTCTGAATCCTCCACTTGGTGTGTTTATTCCTCTATCTGTAGCTCTTAGGACAAACCGAGAGAGTCTATTTGGATTCAACTTGATGTCATATTACATCATTTCCTTAATTTTTTATGACGTTCACCACGCTATCAATAATAAAATTTGCATTGTTGTCTTTGTTAATAACACTGTCTTTCGACGTTCGGAGCACTTGCGTACCTGGCACAGGAGAACTGTTTAAAAAGTATATTGAGACGAAGGAACTAATGTTCCTTCGACTTGCTCTCTTCATATTCATGTTGTCCTTCTTAAGTACAAAATAGGATGAGGCACCACACGATACCATATATAGCTATAATAATTGCATTGACGCTTATTATAATTAGGACTAATTTATTCTTTCACCATTCTATTTGGGTTTCTTCATACCTTTTGTTCAAATTCGGTTTTGTTGACAGTGGATATTTTTCCATTTATGATCATCATGTCAGCCACACTAGTTATTTTTTCTTCGAGATCATTGTGTTCCAAAATCTCACACGTAAATGCTGGAAGTAGATTAATGTTTACAATTAATTTGGAAGACTTATACTATTTAAAGTGACCTACAATGTACTGATGATAATGGAAATATTGACTGTAATGCAGAAATCAGAACTCTGCATTGAATAGAATCATGCTATTCCCAGAGACGTCAATGACAGAAACTGGCTAGTTACCGCTGGTGACCACGAAGTCCTCCGACACATGCGAGATGAAGAACGTTACCTTAAAAAGAAACTATTCTACTCAGAGCGAAATAACGAATTTCATCCTCCGTACGAAGTTCATAACTTACATCAATCCACTATTTTAATGAATATTTTTAAAAAATCTCGAATTACTTATAATTAATTATTATTTTATTCTCCATATTAATGTGAAGCCAAGAGATATTTAAACCTACGAAACAATATTTAAATATATTTTAGCCTACTCATACGAGACGAAGAACGTTCCCTTAAAAAGAAACTATTACACTTAGAGCGAAATGACAACTTTCTTCCTACGTAAGAAGTTTCATAACTTACTTCAATCCACTATTTTAAAAAATAGTTTAAATTCAATCTCGAATTATGTATAATTTTTATTTTTTGGTTCGACATTAATGTGAAGCCAAGCGTTATTTAAACTTATTTTATCGCTTTCTCGCTTCTGCTTATGGACGTGAGAGAAAGTTATGTAATGCTGCGGGGGAAAAACAGAGAATTTTCGGCAGAAAAACTCATATTACAGGGTCCAGGTAACAAAAAAATGGATAAATCTAGTTTCTAAATTTAGAAAAATATCATTTAACTCGTGGTATAGTCAGAATTCATGTTTTATTGTTCATTGATACCGAAAAATCGAATGACAGCAAAAAAATCTGCATCTGTCTGCCCGTCTTTCCGTCTGGGAAGAACACCAGCGGCTAAAATGTTCAGCCGATTTTCTCCAAAATTGATATTCTCCAATTTATATAGCAAACGTCGCGGGTCCTTGAATTGGAAACCGATATTTTATTGGGGGGGCGGCACTTTACATGAATCCCAGGGACATATTAAAAATTTTCAAAAAAATGTCTCCTTTGTTTTGATTCACTTTTGCTGTAGGATAGTGTGATATCGCAAAACCCTTGGTTCTTAATACAAAACCCTCTCACTGTGTAATTAACGGTAGCACCCAAACCGGTGACACGAATTTCTTCAAAATTGATATTCACTAATCATTCTGAACGAACTCAAGGCCCTGCGAGTGTGAAACGGTACATAACACTATATAATTTCAAACAAAATCAAACATTTTTAAAAACGATTCTCAAATGTTTTGATTAAACGTTTTTTTCTTGGATATAGAAAATTACGCTACAAAATATAGATATTTTTGTTGAGATCTGAATTTTCGAAAATTGCAAAAGTAAGATTTTTTCGTCGTCTTCCTACTACTATAATATTGAAGGCACAGATCTTTCGTAAATGGAATCTGTTAGTCAAAAACAACTTAAATAATGGAACATGCACAATTTTTCGGAAATGTAAATTGTATTCGTGAAATTGTGCATGCAATATAGGTGATTATCAAACAAATATTTTCTTAAAAATGGCTCCAAACTTCTTCGGAAAAAGAACGCATAAAAATGACGCTGAACTAATTTTCATAGATTCTGTGAATTTTCTAAAATTGCAACATGTACAAATAATGTGAGAAAGTATGTGTTGTATCACTAATTATTTCACGTTATGATTCTAATACCTTCCTCACAAACATCCCACGCCATTAAAAGCAACGTGATATGAGGAAGAGGAAGAGGAAGAGCATCCAACAAATAGAATAAATAAAAAAAACAAGACATGTTAAGAAGAATGGAATAACAACAAGACCAACGCGCGAGAGAGACCCCAAAAAGAGAAGTGGCCGCTGTTCTATCGTGTGCGGGCGGTAGACAAGAAAGCGCCCGCAGCGCCCGGCGTGCAGCCGATCGCCACAGGCGCGGCGGGGGCGCAGCGGGCAGCCGCCGCTTCCGCCTGCCCCACCCCCGCCCCGCCCCCGCAGCGCCCCGCCGCCCACGCACCGGGAGAAACGTCCGGCGGAGGGGCTTGAGCTCCAGCTGCGACTTCGCCGCGTCATCCCCGCGTGAGCTTTCACCCATAGTGCACGCCGCCGCCGCCGCAGCGGGCGAAAGCGCAGACGCACGCCCGCACCGAAGGCGTGGGCGCGGGCGGCGGGCGGCGGGCGGCGGGCGGCGGGCCCTCGTCGTGCCGTTCCCAGCGCACTAATGTTCTGGACCATCGGGAAGCGATGTCGACAAGTCCGGATGCCAGTGTGGGAGCTGAGGTAAAAGGCTACAGGGAATTTGTTTGCTAGGCATTTGTATAATAGAATTCTGCTTCGTTTATGTTTGAAATAAGCACTAACTGTCACATTTATTAAGCAATATTTTTGCTTATATATATATATATATATATATATATATATATATATATTGTAGCGAAACCGATTTCCTCATGCCAGGAAAATTAAATTAAACAAACTGACTCGGCCACCCTGAGCTCTACTGGGAACAGATTGCGACACAGCGTTGCGCGCGCAACCCCGCTTATCTGACAGCCGTCTCCGCCTCCGGCACATTAAGAAAGTCGTTAAAGGGTCAGTCGGCGACAGATTTACTGTGGAGCACGTGTTCGCATGGCCAACTGAGCGAACCTTCTAGATCACTTTTGAAATCGACAAATTCTTTCACGGACAACGCCCGTCCTGTGCGAGCATGTTCTGGAAGGGCAAAGAAAATTCTCGACGCTCACAGTTATGCAAAGAGTCGGAACTCCATCCACTACCTTTGTCACTATTGGCCGAAATAACGTAATGCGCCATTTCTCTCGGCCAATAGCGACGCAACTATCTTAAGGAGCTGGAACATGCGAGAAAACGAGTGGGGGGTAAAAGTTAACCTAATAAGATTTGACTTATAAAATTGGCATTCAAAGCAGGGCAGTCGGGAGAGAAACTTCTCTGGGAGGGAGAGCTATTCACCGACCAGAGGCAAGTTCGCCTCTGATGGACTTAGAGAAAACTTCGGTGTGGGCTATTGTAATAGAGCAGAGTAACGTGGGCAGAGAAAATTCTCTGAAGTGGGAATCAGTTGCAAAGTGAAGCGAATGTGTCGCTGCAGGATTTCTAGACTTCCTAAAGTTGCACTTGTGAATAATCACGAGTATCAGAAGAATCCGTGACTGGTTACTACGCTCTTGAAATCGAGAGTGACTGCTGGCCGACCCCGAGCTCAACCAGACGGCGAGGCGCCGTTACAACGCCGCCCCCCTCGGCCGTGCCGCCGCCTCTTTGGGGTGACGCCTTCAGACGGCTGAACAGCTGGCGCGCGTGCCTGGGTGGGCACAAGGACATTGCCCCGGCCGCGCCCCCTGCGAAGGTCGCCGCCGCCTCCCCTCGACGGCAACGCGCCCGTTCCGGGCCCACAAAAAGAAACTTTACCAAGGCAATATAATTCAGGGTATTCATCCCTGCGAAAATCCTGTAATGCGGTGTCGCGCTAAGACACACTGGTCTGTAATATTTGTTACCATTGTGATGCTAACTATAAGTCTTCCTAATTTCTAAGCTTTACACTGGCTACTAACTTTTCATCTTCTTATCTGTCCACCTAATTTTCAGATTTCTGATCTTATTTACATGTGTAACTTCCCTGGGGCATTTTGAATTATTTTGCCCAGGAATAAAAGTGATTTTACCAGTGATCCAAGTGTTTCTTTCATGTTACCAGTATTTGTTAACAATTCCTTCCATCACCGACTGAGCTATTTCAGGGCCGCTTACCGGGCGTTCTCTCACGAGACGACCGGGAGTGTTACAATATATATATATATATATATATATATATATATATATATATATAATATGCACATTTGTAATTTTGAGTTTATTCTTGATTTGTTATATAATCAACATTTTGTGTGTGCCATCTTTTGAGATAATTAAAAAAATATTCGAATGAGTCTTCTTCCCTCACGGTGATCAGTTTCGGTCTTGAATCATTTCTTCTTGAACAGTCAGAAAAAACATAGTCAGATAAATCATTCTCATCTTTTGCGAATGAGCTGATCAGCAAAATATTCAAGTAATATAATTATTATCCTTCGTTAACGTCTTAGTTATACGTCTTCAGAAACAGAGTTATAAATGTGTTAGAGTAGATGTTACTGTGAAGTGCTGTTCTAATCGTTTTTAAAGTAAACCAGTTGGGTAAAGTAGATTCAATCAATCAATTATTTCGAAAAATAGAAATTGGGAAATTCAGATTTATAAAGTTTACTGCTGTATGGAACCAATAAATCATTTTGCGCAACTTACAGATACGCTCGTGCGTTCGGAACTTTCTAATATGAATTTACAGCCTAGAGTCGCTCTTGAAAACGAACCTGAAAACACTGTAATCGATCTTCATTCAAACGGCTGAAGAGACGGAAAGTTGCACAATGAACATTCTCTCCAATGTCAGTGTCATTTCAGTCTTCCGTTTTAATTAGAAGTCGCGTAACAGGAAGATTTGAATTTCATTACGGAATGGGTTGGTTCTCATCTATGATAAAAATGCAACCTACCAATTTGTCTAAGTGTTTCTGTCTGCATTATCCAAAATGTATTCAGTGTATGCAGAATTCCATCTAGGCGGAGATCTGATTATTGAGAAGAGTAGTGAGAAATTCGCTGCGTTATAAAAATGAAAGAAATGAATGGGGATAAATGTATGGCTGATGTAAGAACAAATCCATTCTTTTTGATTTCTCGTAAGTCACGTGTTTTCGAGATACAAGATACTGTTTCGTATGCGACGATTTGGAAATTTTATCCCACTTCTTTGCATTCATCCTTCTGATTATTCAATTTTTCTCTTCTTGTGATTTTTTTGTGCATACGTCTTCGGCGGAAAGGATATTGAGCACTCAAATCATAGAAACATTTGAATAATATAAAGGGAAATCAGGGTACTTCAGTGATGAAAACATAAAAATGAATGAAGATGGAGTAATTATCTCATCGAATTTGGATCTTTGCGTTCTTGGTTTTCAGGTTTGAAGATTGGAAATAGAATACTGACGTCGAAAGTCAGAACTGTCTTCATATACTTTTAATTCATCCTCGAGTATGCGTCCTTGATTCTGTTATTGATAGAACAAAACAACCCCTATTTCCGTGAGAGATAAACGTCTCAGATTCCAGATACCCTTACATGTTCCATTCACTGGTGTATTTCTCTTTCATCACCTTGCACTCGAATGACTGAGCATTTACGACAAAATAGTACGTACTTGCTTCAGTTTCTATTTTTCAATATTGTTCATGTTGGGGATTTAGTCTCCGCTCTAACGTTTGGATCTTATTGCTCCACGAGGGTGGGGAAGTCTGCATGAGTCTGCACAGGTGCGCCCGAAAATGATTAGCAGTCCAACGAGGCAATTTCCTGCAAGCTGATTCTTGTTCCAGCCCTCCTATTGTCGATCATTCCACAGGTCTAATTATCTGAGAGAGATTGAGAATGTGAAGTACACCAATTCGAGGAACTAAGTGTGGGTCGTGGAGAAGGGATCGCCTTATCATATTTGGGAAATCGCCCAGTCATTTATTCTTATGTAAGTGAGAAGATTGTGCAAGTCAGCGAACGAAAGTGGGTGCGGATGCACCTACGGTTGCAATTGATGTGTAATCTTCTATACGAGAAATTTCCTTTCCTTCATTTGCAAATTCGGCCCATTCATATTGATAAATGCGTAGTACGATTTTTGTTATTCTTCTACGTAACGGGACCCAACCGCAACATTATTCGCTAGAAAGTAGAACAAGGTTTTTCCTTTAGAGAGTAATGTCGTACTCCAGGGGTTAAAGAATTAAATAGAAACTTCAAGACGAAGTAATAAAAATTCACAATTTTTAAGAAAACACCTTACGTGAATGTACATTGAATTGTGGAGGAGAAAAGAAAAACACGTTGGGTCGCTGATCACAGTGGTGAACATATTGAAAATTAAAGCAAAGAATTCCTCACCTGTTTATAAGATTCATAATTCATTTCTACAAATTATGTGTAGTCGCAGGAAACTTAAACGAATAATTTGTGTTTCTGATGTCTCTCTGTGCTTTATTTCTGTATTTCCAAACCGCATGAGGCTCCACTCCTTAATGATATAATAATATTGATAAAGCATTTTTACACTTATTTCAGTGTAATTTTGTACACAAATTATTTCTCTTATACGTGGTTAACCTGTTGTACACAATTGCATTTCTCATTCAAATGGAACACACCACAGTAGTGGATGTAACGTTACTTGCTACTACTTGATGACTTGACATGGCCGATATTTACCTTCACAGTCCGACCTTAAAACATACATTGTCTAATGTTATCGCACAGCTGTCTCCTTCACCTTTTAGTTTACATTACTGGACACGGCTTCTCCATTCTATACAATGAGGAAGTATTTATTGGTGTAAGTACATCAGAGTAAATTATCAAGGTCGATCAGTTCTCTCCATTGTCTCCATCAACACCATGTACAACCAATACATACAACGAAGATTTATTGCCTTATAAAAGTTTCCGACATCACCTTTGTTGCAGCCGTAAAATTCCCGTTCGTCACGTGTCTGTCTGCAAGTGTCTGCTCACCAATGCATAGTCCGATCTCAAGTGCACTGGTAGAATCACTCAACCATAACCGCCTTCATTTCTTTATCGCTGTAGAACCAACACAACTATCGAACCACTGTACGTGCCTTAGTTCGACATTACATCTGAATATTCTTTTCAAATGTTAAAATCACTTTCATTTTTATTTATAACTAAAGTAAATATTTTAATTATAATCATAATACAATAAAACAAAATAGTTTCTACACTCCTTTAAACCCCTCTCCTTCAAAAGCACAGCAAGATTAGTAATAATTGTATCTGTAATGAAACATGTAAACATTTATCATACTCGAGAAGGAAAAAGAGTTTAGACTTCTGAAAACGTAGAACTTCATTTTAAAAATGTTTTTTGAAGTAAGGAGTTCTCTACGTCTGAACCTATGAAAATGAAGGCAAGAAAAATCTGTTACAAAAAACTGCTGCTGCTGCTGCTGCTGCTGCTGCTGTCGCCGCAAACTGCCGCCACTGCTGTGTGGTCTGTTAAGAGATTTCTGTAAGTTCTTTCTTGGTTGATAACAAATGATTCATGTTATTAACAACCAAATTTTGGGTAAATTTTTACAAAGACATTTTCTGAGTTTGCAATTTCTGATTGATTCTAAAGCATAAAGTGCGTAGTGATGTAGTTTGTCAACATTTTCAAGTAAAATTTTACCCGTATTGATCTTTGTTGGCCTTTTAACCTCTGTATTCCCTAAGCTATGTCGTTGCTCACGCTATTATCATTTCACTTCTTTAAATATAGTTTTTGCTTGGTCAGCAGGACTTCAACAACCGAGTACTATGCATATTTTATTTAAAAATTAATTGCATGCATTCTAAGATATTATTAATTTTTCTAAGAATTATGGGCGGAGATAGAAATTTTCCGAAACAAATTCCCCCGAACAATTACAAAAGTAATTTGGATTAAACTGGATTCGCAACTACATATTGAACTCGCTATTATTTCTTTCTGACTCCGGAAATGTTCACCGCACGATGCAATCGTGCGGTGAATTTTTCGTGACCCTTTTACCTGACTTCCCAAAAAAGCATGACGGATTGCTTCTCGTTTAATTTTCCTCGTGAGTACAAGGAAGATGTCATGGAGGTATCATTGCTTCCTTGATTGCCCTTTCGCTTTTGTATTTGAGGAACATGACTGAAAAAAAGAACAACTTCTTGCTTCTTTAAACGTCATTCATTGTGAATTACTCTCGAATCGTAATGGTTAGACAGAATAAGGAAAGCTTATTTTCGTATTTACCTGAATCGAATGTTCCTAATTGATTTAAACTGATTTCTACATATACCGTGGGCTGCTCCAAGGAGGACAGAGAACTCAGCCATAGTCTTCCCTTAAAAATAATTAGAACAAAAGCATAAATAAAATAATTATATTTTATCTATATAACATTCAGAACCCAAGGATTTTGCGATGTTGCCAAGGGTTTAAGATTTTTTTCTCCCTGTTGCGAAAACTTCTATTTGGGTTATTCATGAATAGAAACTTAACTAAACTGTTTCCTCTTCCTCCTCTCAAAACATTGGCCGGGATGCAATCGAACTATATCTTGTAAGGTGGACAAAAGTGAAAGAGGATTAACTGGGAAGCGCTGCGGGGGGGGGTATCCTATTTACGGGATGCACTTGGGCGTTTCCCTTCCTCTCCGTGCCGACTGACCGGCTCATTCCTCTGCCATTCTTGTCTCCTCTCTCGCGTTCCCCTCCCCGCCCCGCCTTTTGCTCTCCAGCCAGAGCGGAAGGTATAGTGTGCCAGATGTATGCGCATCTTTAATGAGATCCTAAAGTTAGTGCTCGATCTGCTCTTGTGTCCTGTGGCGGTTTGGTGGGGCCTGCCCCGGTGCGACGCGGAGGTCAGTGGGATCGCCGCCTGCGCCACCCACGCTGCACGGACAGTATGCATTTGTCCATTTACTTGGACAAAATCCTCTCCCGGTATTTGGGAACATTCTTATTCAACAGTTAACAAACAAATTTCGAGAGTAATGGACTACCAACTATCGTCTTTTTATGTCTACTGTATACTGTTTTATGTGTACAGTATTTGTCTATGATTGGAATAGTACAAAACACTTCAAACCCGCAAGAAAATGTTTATTTTTCTTAAATGTTAGGTTTGAAATAATTATGCTATGAGAGTGACACTGATTCTCTTGAGTTATTTTAAATGCGAATTATTATAAATCCAATGTTTCGCAATTAAAACATTATTACAAATTAATTATAACATTTCTACGTATATTTCGTTAGGTGATAGAAGCTACTATATATAATTTTATTTTTAGTTAATTATTTTATAATATTATTAATTATATATATGATTTTAAATTTTAGCAATATAAAATATTTAACTAAAAGAAAATATAATAATGGTAATATGTCTTATTTTTAATAAAAATGTACTATATTAAAAAAGCAAAGCAGTATATAAACAACCACCTCATTCAATACCTGAAAACTTTCTGTTATTTTTAATCATTAAAACACTCAAATATTTATATATGAGATCATTACAATGTGTGCATTACTGAAACATAATGTTCCGCTGATTTTTTTTTTGTGCACACTAGAAAAAAAACATATATAATAGTGAACCCTTTAATATTATGTAATGGAGTAGAAATGAAATGGGAGTCAGGGAAAGCAGGAGAATCCTCAGATAATCAGCTAAGAACCCGCCTTGCTTTCCACATATTCTATCCCATGCCTGGATGCTCCCATTTGCTTCCCACTGTTCTTGGAAGGCGACGGCCACATATCTATAAACATCGCATGCTAGATTTGCGAGCCGGGTTCCTTAAGGTATCAAAATGATCAAAGCTTTCGAACGTATTATGGATTTTGTAATTTTCTAATAGTTTTTAAATTAGTCATTTCTAACATTTCCGTCAAACATGTAAGATCACAAGGCGTTTATGGTACGTTGTTACCCAAAACAGTAAATCAAATTGATTTTATTTCATGTTGCAAAATTGCGTTATAGCAGGACACAGTTCTAGAGTGTTATACTTAATTGGAATGTGAGTGAGGAGTATATGGTATATAATGATAAATGTACATTTCGAGTTATGTTTAAACATGACCTAGAATCCTTATTTATGGCACGTGACTCATTTAATATATGCATAATGTTAACCGTTGTGTGTATCATTTATATAGGCAATGTTACCCCTAGTATTTCACACGTTTCAGTCACAGTGTTATTCACAGCAAAGATGCGTATTCTCGGCTGTCTGTGTGCGACTGCAGTGACTGCAGTCTCTCTGACCCGGAGGTCCTAGGTTTGAGTCCCGATGGTGGCAGGATTTACGACACTAGCTTTTCAGATGGATCGATTTCAGTCACTGTCTGGATGAGAAGTCTAGCGGCAGGCTGCTCTGATCGGTACTTTTCCGTGGTGTCTCCGATCAACACCAGGCGAATGCCGGAACTTTACCCGAACAAACGGGCCATGGACCGTGCGTGATCACACCTCCACCTTTCTTGTCCAATCCTCACCCCTTGCACACACATTTACATTCATGCACTACACAAGCACATATGCCGGGTGATCCGTCGGTAGTTATGAGCTTGCGCCGTCTAAGGCGGTGCCCCGCTGGTGGGAAATACCTGGTTGAGGAAATCTCTCTGACGGACGGTAGGTCGGCACCGGATCTTTTGAACCCAAAATATGACTGCATAATGCAAATGCGAATTGAGAATAAATTGATTAGTAAAACAAACGGAAATGAAAATACGTCGCATTGGATACTACTCTTGAATACTAGCAGGCAACTGATCTGATCGGCAGTTTTCTGTAATTTTGCCGATCAATACGAAGTGAATGTTGAAGTAGTAACTATAACATACGACCCACGGGCCCACAGGCAGCCTGAGATCTTCTTGCTCATCCTTGTCCTTTCCTCTCCCCTTACACACACACGCACACACACGAACACTTACGTCCACTATATAGTTCCACACAAGTCACAAGGTCAGTCTTGAGTCCAGAGATTGTCCCTGCTGAGGCCATGTCCTTTGGGAGACACTTAAAGAAGGGAAACCTCGTAATTTTGCATGTAAACCGGCACCGGATCTCACGTTCAGCAAAGGGGAACAAACGGGATGTGATAACTTACAGGATCACAGCACTGAATACGCCAGGAATCACAAAATAATCAATCAACCCGTCCCTACCAGCTGAGTTTATCTTAGATCCAGAATTGCCGATACTGCTGCGAATCTGACCGGCGAATCTGAGCAGCGAATGTCCCAGAGTTCGAGACCTAACGGCGGCGTATTTTCAATACTAGCTACATGCTAAACGCGTGTCATCAAACGCGCGCAATCATTTCTTCTTCTTCTTCCCCGTTTTATCCTCTCCCCTTTCACACACACACCCTTGCATAAACTACACTACCGCACACGTCGAAAGACCAGTCGGAAGCTTAAAGGTGTCCCGGCAGGGGAGGTGCCCCACTAAAAGAGATGCCTGGAGGTGGAAATACCTAGCATACCTTCGTGACCACCGGCCTCGACCGGCCGACGGAGGTATGAACACCGCCACACCCCGGAATAAAACATTCCTTACATTAAGGTGTCTAACGACCGTAGCAGTTAATATGCCAGAAAACATCAATCAATCGACTGGTGGACCGGTAGACCACCGGTCAACACCGAATCTCAACATGCAGCCGAGAAGGAACCCCGCCACTTCCAGGAATAAAACATTCCTACACTAACGTGGTTAATGACTGTAGCAGTTGATGTGCCAGGAAACATTAGTCAATCAACCGGTGGACCATCAGTGGATACCGGATCTCATCATGCAGCGGGAAAGGAACACCCTCACCTCTCGGAATTAAACATTCCCTACACTAGCGACACTAAAGACCGTAGCAGTTGTCGAGCCCAGAAACATCAATCAATCGACTGGTGGACCGGTAGACAACAGGTCAACACCGGATCTCAACAGGTAGCAGTTAAGGAACACCGCCGCCACCCGCAAAAAACATTTCCTACACTAACGTGGCTAATGACTGTAGCAGTCGATGTGCCAGGAAACATTAGTGAATCAACCGGTAAACCACCGGTGGACACCAGATCTCATCATGCAGGGGGAGGAACACCGCCACCTCCCGGAATAAAACATTCCCTGCACTCACATGGTTAATGACCGTAGCAGTTGATGTGCCCGGAGACCTTAGTGAATCAAGCGCCGTGTTTGGCCCGGTGGTTCGCGCCACCCGCCCCACCGTGCGCCGTCGCACGCGCCGCGCCGCGCCGGGGCTCCGCGGGGCGCTGTCGCGTTCCGCGGGCGCACGCGCGTGACTCAGGAGACGCGCCCGGCGCAATTAAAAACGCTTCGAAATTCGTGAATCATGCGGCAGCGTCGATGGCTATCGCTTGCCAATGGACCCGCGCCGGGAATTCGACGCGCACCGTTGCGGGCCACTCCCTGACACGCCCAGGCCCGTCTCTAAAAAGCCTCTCGAGGAGCCGTGATTGATCGATAGCGAAGACAATGCAGGTGTAAACTGCGAAGACGCTCCATGCATATTCAATCTGTCCACAGCAACCAAATCGTCGGCGAGAAAATGTCTTTATAGTAAAATTTATTATGAATTGCCAACCGTGTGGCAGGGGTCCCGGGACATTGTATGACATATGATGAGGCAATTCCAAAATACACATTTTTTAATGTTAGCTGTAGTCAAGCAAAAAGGAGTCGTATCGTATTTTCCCTAAAGGGGACTAGGTGAAAGAACCTAGAACTTTAACGATTAGATGAATGGCTTCAATATTATACGTATTGCAGTGCAGATTCAACCTTCCTCAAAACAAATTTATTTAGCCTTAGTAACACCGAAGTATGAAAGGTTCAGTGTATCAACAAGGGGAGGGGAGTTCTAGAGTACAGTTTTAAATTTTGATTTTATTGACAATTTTCATAAATTAGTAAATTGTTGTAAATAAAATACAAGTGCATTTATTTAAATAAATCAATTGGCTCCAGAAACGAACGAAATAATAGTCTTTCCCACATCACTATTTATATTAAATGACAAAACCTTTTTCATTTTTTTAGTTAAAAATGCGATGTATCTTCATAACACAGATTTGCATTAAACTATGTTATACTAAAACTTAAAATGCTACAAATATATCCAAAATGTATTTTCAATGTTAATTTTTCGGGGGAAATTTTCAGATAAGATTTACCCTCGGTAAAAACGATATAAAGACTCAGATTGTAACAAATACTTGTGATAAATTGTAACATGTTTTGAATAAATAGTACATGATCCGGTTCGGATAGCCGAAATCCTTAAGACAGTAGTGCCTTAGCGATCTCGGACGAAGGGTAGCGCGTTCGAGTTACGCCTAGGACATGGTTGTATTTGTGTTCGTCCTAACACCATCATCATCATATCATGCCATATTCACTTTACCATACCGTTAATGCAATAGTGGTCGCTAATGATCAAAATGTTGATGCGACTTTAAAAAAAGTAAAAATATCAATGATGTTCGCTTCCTAAAGTTTTGGAACATACAAAAACGAAACAATCATCGGTGATTCTCTGGGACCTCCTCCAGTAAGGGCTAATCTGTATTAATAATTTAAATTTAAATTGAAAACAAATATGTGACTTCCAGCCTTACGAGAGATATTTATTGTTGCGGTTGAAACCCAGAAACTCGAGAAAAGTAGAAAATACGGTCTGTTTTGATTATGATGAAAAATGCATAAATTTTATTGGTATTCCACCAATTCTCATACTGCGCGTACCGACTGAATTTTCATTCTCAATGGGTCACTCATTACGACACAGATGAAGATTATTTTTATTAACGGTTTCCATTTATTGTAGCGTTGTAAGAGAAATCATTTTGCGTGGCTTTGCTCACTAGCATTTTTGCTCCTGCAAGCCACTAGTATTAATTATATCCATGGGCTTCATGAGTACATGGACTGCAACATTTTATAATAATTAGCAACATTAATTCCATGAAGCCTTTTGGTAATGGAGATGTTTTTATAATCTATTAGGAAAACAACACTGCCTCAGAAGTGGCCATATTAAGCACACAGTTTGAAAAGTAAGAATCGGAGGCGTCCCAGTTGCTTCAACCTCGCAGAACATGGAGATTATACCTTCTCAATGCGCCGCGTAGAACGATGTATGTTAAAGGATTTTACAAAACGAATTTAGTAATGCATTGAACGAAATTGGAGAAAGCTTAAAAATGCCCTTACTGTTGGCTCTACTGATGCTTTTGCCCTAATTACGAGTATTAGACGCGTGTTCGGTGAATTTCAACTGCCAGCCAAAAATAAATTAAACACGTTCGTATCAAACCTTTTTTTCTGTTGTGCCATTCTTATAGCCTGTGAACGATAGGTTATATTCACATAATTTCGAAAGTATGAGGCAAGCTTTTAGAGAAAGGTAACAGTCTGCGCCTCCTCTGTTATTTTCTGTAATGTTCTGTTATGTTGTGTTTTTCTTTGAACTCAAATGAAATTACCAGTCTCTACAAAAATTTCTAAGAAATTAAATATTTCAAAACGATTTTGGACAATTTGAATTCACAAGCATCGTGCCAAATACTTTTATTGGGCCGTTTCACCAGAACTATTAATCCAACCTGCCAAGTAACTCAACCGTCTGTACTCTGAAGCATGTGATGAATGTAAGTGAATACTTACCTTGTAAAAAACGAGACCGTGGAATGACAGTGCCTTTTAGAGACTTCGGCGCTTCATTGGGCTGAGCCTCACCCCAGTGGAACTGGCGTAAGTCATCCTGCTTTTCCTTCTTTAACGAGATCACCGACGCCGACGGTCAAAGAACGTGTTCTGCTACGGCGCAAAAAACACGTATCTCCTATTTACCGCAAGGTAACTTCGCATACCAACGAAGGTCGAGCTATCGCTTCCCTACGCGAACTGCGTTGATTTATCTGATTGGCAAGTTTCCTCAGCTCGTTACTAGTTTTCTTTGTTCCACGTCTTCTCGGGAACTCCAAGAATGTATTTGTGGCTTTGATTCATAGGTAATATGCGCTAATGATGACTAGAAAAGGGCCGTATTTGGAAAGCAATGTAGGTTTTTACTCTTGCAGTAAAGATCACTTCTTGATTACTATTACGTAAGCTACTTGACTTTAAAGAGGCATCGGATTCCCTTATTATTTGGTACTTGCTATGGTTCTAATGGGAAGTTCTAATAAGTAATATTTGTTCTTTTTTTTCTCGAAAACCTTTTCCAGCACACTTTACGGCCACTTACTAGTACAGATATCAGATATACCACGCGGGCACTTCAGTTTCCCAAAACTCACGTCATTAGGACCATAAAGATGGGCAATGTCAGATCCAACCATTGGTATAGTAATGTAATAATATCTAGACGAAATTGTCTTGTCAACATTTTGACACTTTTCTGGTGAGAATTGGTGTTATTTAATGTCAGCCCTGAATCCCAGTAACAGGTTTGATTTTACAATTTTAACCCTCATTATTATGGTTTTAATTGAATCAACTAATTCTCTCTTGGTAAATGATCAAATTATTCGTCAATAAAACACAGAAATGAATGAAGAATTACTCACCCTCTGTTACAGCCCTACTTGCTTTCACAATCTGAACAAATATGTTACGTGATATCCGATCTTTATGTTATACAATGCTAATGCCCGCCGTCGCATGATCAGGGGAGCATTGATTGGTTGGTTGGGAGGCGTCAGTTTTTACACAAAAAGCGAACAGTGATTAGGTGTTAATAGCATCAACGACTGTCGCAAAGGTTCCTTAATGTTGATAGTTTCTGATCTTTTTAAAACGGATACCTTTATAACATTATAACGGACCTTAACATTTTCCTTAATAATGTTCTTTAACGTAGACTGTTCAGAAGCATAGTGAACGTATGTTCTCGCCTTTAGAAGGTAGTATTTAAGAAGCAATTCCGGCAATTCCAATTTTTCGAAAATATTCGCATATTTTATCTTCTTTAAACCATTTTTCTTCAAAAACGGTACAACCTTTTTGCATTAAATTATTTGGATGGACGTTAGGTAACGTAAACGACGCTTAAGAGAATAATTCAGGTCTAATGTTCGTTAAAATGCCTGACTTTTCGAAAATTTTAAAAATTAAAAATTTTTCTGGCTTTTTCTACAACTACGATTGTGAAAATACATTTTTCTTAACAAAATATGTACATTAAAAACATCTTCAAATAAGATCATGTTGAATTTTTAAAAAGAATGAGCCCTGCCATCGTCTTTCCATTCTGTTAGCGCTATTACGACCTGGTTGATCTAATGCAGCAATCGCCCCCTTTCTGTCGTCTCTCAGCTCAGCATTAGTTCCCATTACTACTTTTATCAGCTCGTTCTGTCCTGCTCGACGTCACCCCGGGTCACACGGCAATCACCAACAATGAAGTTCGTGTGAATCGCAGTTTGAATGGAAATTAAAACCAAAATGAAAGCCAGCAAAAATGTAAGAAAATGTTCAAGGAGCTCCTGCAGTTTGCGGTATCAGATACATTTCTTGGGGGGTCATTGGCCTGAAACGTTTAGTGTTTAATGCCCTAGAACGCTTCCGTTAGGAGTTATTTAACTTTACAAAGTGAAACCTCTTACCGTGCGTTGCGGGTTGCATTTAGCAAGAGAATATGCTTATTTTTCGTGATTTATTCCAAAAGTTTAATCGTTATTCTGCGGAGATGAATCCAACAAATCATAGCTAACTAAAATTGGTCCAGCCGTTCTTCACTTATAAATGGTGTAACTAACACAACTTTGATATATATATATATATATATATATATATATATATATATATATATATATATATATATATATATATATATCATTAATCTTTAAAAATTCTTTAACACCTATTTGAAATATAATAAAAATTGCTAGTCTTCAGGGAATATAAGATTGGAATGCCACAATGGAATTTCCCGTCGCGACGCGACAGATGGTCGGTGGATTCGGTGAATTATGTCTCATTGTTGTGACAATTTATCAGTATGAAAAGCAGTTATAATTGTCAAATTTGTGTTGATATTTGCTTGAAAACATTTAATTTTCTCACCAAATGTACGTTTTATGATGAGTTTTACAAAAATGATGACTGATATATGTTAATTCGGAGAGAAATTGTAGTATAAATAGTATTACATATCCATTACCAAAGGCGAGAATTTACATGCTGTTTTAGTTCCACTAGTCCCATTCCTCTGCAGATTTTCTCTTACTCCAAGCTTCATTCGGCGTTCACATGACCTACTTTATTGATCCATACACAGTATAAAACAATATGTTTTCTTTTAAGGACAACTTCTTCTTTACACATTTAATTAGACTTTCGTGTAATGGTATTCTGCAGATTTACTGCTGAATGACTTGAAAAACGTATGTTTTAATGTGTAAACGTAAGCTTTAAACTTTGTAATATATTCTATCAAATTCGGAAATGCGTTAATTTACCTAATATAAAGTCAAAAAACGAGAATGTGAATTCAATGTTGACGTTTTTAGTAATACACATGCGAATATATAACCAATTCACCAATGTTTTAACATTGGTTATATTTTCACAATGACAACCAATCATAGAGCTTGATACTGTCCAAGCAATAGAATGTATTTCTCTTTGTAGGGGTGATTCTGAGTTTGAGAGACGGGGAATAAACAGTAGTTAGGAAGGATGGAATAGATGAATTTTACTCATTCCCTAAAATAATTTTAATATGAAGTGTGCGTGTCTTCTAGTGGAAAGATCATAATTTGAAAAGTATCACTATCTTTATGCAGAAAATACTATAGTACTTTATAATTAGAAATCCAAAAGTTTTAGTTGATAATTGTGGTCTATTATTTTTGTCTTTTTTTATTTTGTATAATGTAATAAAAAAGTTTGTAAATTTTTATTATTTTTTGACTCTGTTTCTTACGTATATAACGTAATTATAAGTTAATAACCACAGCAACTGTCAAATTATGATCTCAACAGCATAGGCGCTGGATGTTTTAAATTTGAACATCGTTTACGACACATCAGTATTTTGTTATGGATGTCGCTCTACTAAAAAATCGTTTGAAAGAAGAACATTTTTTTTTTTAAATCGACTGAGTTACGAGCTGCAACTCCCAACGCAAAGAGGCGCTGTCGGTTTCTCCGCGCCTGGGACTGTGCGGTTCGAGGGCGGCGGTGGGGGGAGGGGGCGGAGGCGACCCGGGGCGACCCACGCGGGTCAGCGCGCCGTGGAGAGCGCGCGCTCCAGCGGAGGAGGAGGAGGAGGAGGGCGTGGCGGCGCGCGGGGGCGGCGCCGGAGGCGGCGCTGGGCGGTGGGCGGGGCGTCGGGGCCACCGCCCTCTCCGCGCCGCGACGCCCCGCGCCGCGCCCCGCCTCGCGCGAACAGGAAGGAAGGCAGGCGCGCGGGCCGAAGGCGGCGGAGGAGAGGAGGCACTCGGGAGAACAGTAGTGCTGAAGTCAGGATACACGCATATTTTTTTATTATTGATTAATTAGTACTTCCGGACGCGTCAACTGCTAAGTTCATTAGTCCAGTAAGTGTAGTATATGTTTTTTCTCGCGGGAGGTGGCGGTGATCACGCTGAACGGCGAGATCCGGCGCTGACGAATGTCGGCTGGGAGTTTTACCCCGCCCCAGTCGGAACAAGCCATAAGCTCCCGACTGGCCTCCTGACAAGTGCGGTCCTGTAGTTCATGTGTGTGTGTGTGTAAGTAAGTAAGGGGGCATGAAAGGACAAGAAAGAGAAAGGAAAAGTCGCACGAGTTTCGTGATCCGTTTGTTAAGGTACTGCTCCGGCATTCGCCTGGTATTGATTGGAGAAACCACGGAAAACTACGGATTAGAGCAACCGGCCGCTTCAATTTCTTTCCAGACAGCGCCTGAACTCAATCCAGCTAAGAAGGGAGTGTCAAAATCCTGCGACTTCTGTCGGGACTCGAACCTAGGACCTCGCGGTCAGTCCCTGCAGTGACATCAGTTGATGACCCTAGCCATCTTTGCTTGTGAATATACTGGGATCAGTCACGTGATCGATTATGTTGATACCATTCCTTGGCTGTGTGTGCGCCGGACTTTTAAACCTCGTGCGCCAGGTTCGCGAACAATCAATTAAACGCAGGCAGCCCTCAGTACGCGGCCCCGCGCCGGTAGGCTCAAAAAGCCGAATCACCCCTCTGGCCCTCATGGACGGAATTTAAAAAATGAATAAATTGATATAGAATACAGAAACCCTAAGTATAAAAGTGGAGTATAAAATGATTTATTTTACTACAAAAATAAAATTGTTCAATACTAGAGAGTAATAAATAGTTTATTGAGTTTCATAATCAAACATGAGTAGTGATGAGGAGGTAGTATAATTGTACTTTTAGAACATATGACCATCCATTTTAAAAGATTAAAGTTAAAAGGAAATCCCCGGAAAGAGAAAGAAGCTGGTAATTGTGTGGGAACAATGGGCCAAGGCTATGGCCGAAGAAACATGAGTATATTGTGTTATTTCAAAGTATTCTTATTCTTTTACCGTCATACACTGATTAGTGCGTGAGCTAGTCTCCAGAAGCTCCTAGCGTCTTCTTGTGAGACTTATCCTGACCAAGTATACCTAGGGTAGCTTTCCATTGCTATTCCTAGGGGGCGCTAGTTTTTACTTTAGGGGGCAAGAAACTGGGAATTTGAAGGAAGACCCAATATTGAGGAAATTATCATTTAAATTATCTGCAATAAGAAAACACATTCCCAACATTGAGCAAAGAAAAAGTTCAATTTATGGTACTTAGTAGCAGTGTACGAGTACAGATGGAGAACCAAAACATTTCAAGTGTCCTGAAGGTGAATCATCATCGTGTTTGTATAACAGACCGATAGAAAATGAGTGGAAATGTTCCTCTACTCGCAATATGTTAAATAACCCAATGGAACTTTTAAATAAGCTTCTGTTAATATATAGAAATAATATTTGCTTACTTGGACAAACAAAATAATTAATATTCTTATGGCATAATAGTTTTGACTAATATTATAATTTTTTTATTCATAAACTTTTTAGAAAAAATTAACTCTGCCATGCAAACATTAAAAGCAACTTCTATTCTTACAGATTCCTATATTTATTACTTTGCAAGTATATTCTCAGTATTAGGAACTCATCAAAGCGTTGCCCTTAAGTTGATGTTCTGTATTATGTATTTAAATGTATTATCAATTTCCAATAATATTAAACCTCGCTACAAAATTACTACTTCCAGATTCCTCATTTTGAAGTAAACGATGAATGAATTTCATATCCATGTTATTGGAAACAAAAAATCGTCTCATTCGTAACTTTACAGTTTCACTTGTACACTGCATATTAACTGACTGAGGGTAGCGTGCATGTATCCTATGAGCTGTGATGTTAAATAATTCTATAGAGAACCGCAACATGCACGCATTAAGTATTAACTTTTTTCATTTTCCATTTTCTCTCATGTAATGTGATTCGTTAAAATTTATTAGCCTCCTGTGACAGTTAATCCGTACTGCTCTGACGTTTTAAAACACTAAAAATTTATTAATATAATAACAAAATTCCCTGTTTTATTCACTGGCCATTTTTATATTTTAAAAATATTTGTTATCAATTAACATTTTCCTGTACTTGGTCGCCCACATTTCGTTTTAGAGCTCTTTAATACAGGTATAGCTAAGGCAAAAATTATGTGTCGCTAAATTTAATAGAATTCGTGACCCTGTGATTATATAAATGCATTTCAATTAAAAAGCCGTTATGAACGATAAGCATGAAGGCAAAACTACTATGGAATCTTGGTTCTCTACCTAATGAAGTTGATCTCACTGAGATCTGAATCGGGAACCGAACGTCTTGATGCATAGACCACTTGCGTCACAAAGAGAACCCTTCAGTACAGTTGTACAACCCTTAATGTGACAATAAATGGAGTTTGCAGAAGAGAAATGCAAATGCTCCGTCGCGTCGTTTACAAGAAGTCTAAGAGATGCAGAAAAGCGGATTGGAACTCTTCTTTTAGAACAGCAAATTCCGTTTTATAATTCCATATTCATTTTCTCAAATCATTAATACAGTAGGCCAAAAACATCTCAGCATAAATTCTTTGACAGAAAGAAACTGTGATAAAATCACTAACAAAACGCATTCAATGAAAGGAAATTGTTGTGGACGGAACTCTTTCACAGAAGCATCAATTGCAAGAAACACATTTACGACCCATCTTTTTCTAGACGTCTTTTTGTAAAGCTTGAGTGGCTCTCAAAAGAATATTTGAAGGCCATTGAAGGTCTTGTACTTCCTAACACTTTCGTACACACCATCTGTGACTTTCCGGGAGTTCGTTGGTCACGTTCTCACTTAGGTAGACAGAACTCTTAGCACTCGTAGACTTCATGAAAGCAACTCACAATTGCATGGACTGTGAATACAAACGTCGCAGAATAGTACAGTCTATTTTAGACTTACAAGTACCTCGAGCAGTTAATTTTTTGAAACATCTGCAAATTAAGAAAGTTTACATCATAGGCTTCAACCTTAAAAGAGACCATTTTGGCAGATTCGTATAACAGATAGTTTACTGCAGCTGCTCTGTAGTCATACGTAATCGCTACATAATCTTTCGCGTACACAATCTTATTGGTTTAAAACACTGTGAAAACACATGTTTGTACCGTTTCAAAGAAACGCCAATTAAATTCTATAATTTTTCGAAGATACTGTGGATGACAATGCCTTAACTAAATACGAGATTTCTTGTCCTGTGTGGCTACTAAGTATAGCGTGTTGCTAAATATTCCGAAGTTCCAAAAGGAAATGTTAATTGTTTTGCGTACCTCATGATTTGCGCATCAGGTGCTCGGGTGTTGGCTCGTAAAATATTGAGGTAGTTAGAATCAGAGTGGGCAAACCATCATTTTTATGAGGCTCTCCTCAAAAAGTCAGAATGTTCCAAATATAATTCTAGCAGAAGCAATCAGAACGCCACACCAAATAAGATCCGATCAAATCAAAGACCAGTTCAACAGAAGATTAGAAGAGTGTTTTGTGACTATTAGGTTGAGGTTCATGGTGGGAATGGCTCACTCCAGTCCTAACTCATATAAGTATATAGTTATGAACTATCATAAACGTAGTTGAGACCTTAATTTCTGGCTCCCCCGAATTGGCAACGGATATTTTAATTTCGAGGTGTATTACACCATATTTATATGGTGTAAATCCGGTTATTATTAAAATCAGTTTTTTAATTTATTCCAACTTATCCTACACCTTTTTTTAAGTTAAACATATAAGTCGCAATGAAATATGTTCCTGTATATTAGATGTTAAATGATTTATGTAGTTTTTTTTCAAAATTGTAGACGGTTTGCGTACTTTAGAGTCAAAACATGCCCCTTTTACCAAAACATGTAAACAAGATTTTCTTAAAAACTGCTCCAAATTTTTTCTCTAAACATTCTGTGACAATGTAGTACAATACATCTACTTTACAGGAGTTCAATACATTTTAATGGAAAGTTTTGAGATTTCGAAAGTTAAAATTATCTATTCAATCCCTTACACTTCCTTTGATGTAAACATATTTTAAGATACCGAAGGAGTTTTATTAGGTCTCAAGTTGCAACATTAGAATTTTACCTAACTCGTATTAACAAAATGTGAAAGTATATGTTGTTAAAGTGCTATTGGTTTTCTTTATGTTTTAATATTTCTTGCTTTTAGTAGTAAATTATTTCTTGAGTATTTTGTTAATACTGATATTATATTTTAATTTTCCTTTTACAAATGCATCAAAGTTGTAGAGAGCAGTTGCGCTCGTTTGTTTTTTGATTCAATACAACTCAATTGCGAAAGTTTAAAGCGACTACCTCAAAACAAGAAAAGTGAGAATTCAGTGTTTCTGCTCATGTTATACATCGAGCACGTCCCTTTCATTAGATATTGGAAACGAGATTTCGAAAAAACATCTCTTTCGTGCTTGAACTCTCGATGGAAGGGTTTGTTTGAACTTTTGAATCCCCTACGCGGTAAAATTAAGAAAGCGCTCATCCAACCATAAGCTGCGTTGGTGTCCAATTAAATTCTAGACGGAATGAAATGTGGATCATGGACAGTAAGGAAGGGCAGTAGGCATACTGCGCCCTAAAAAGTAGTTATAGAACGAACGCGCGCATACAATATACATGCACATTGCAGCTAGCAAAGCGCGAAAAACCAGTGCGTTCAGTGGAAGAACCTGGAACTGTCAGACTCTCGACAAAACAACTACGTATTGCATCGTGCAGATCGCTGACGAGACATGGGAGGGCGCGAGTTTGAGCGTGTGTTTTGTACAGAAACAGCGACAGCAGGGCGCTCGAACACGTGTGTATTGAGTCCGAGGAATGAAGCTTCTGTCGCAATGCCGTTGTTGAAAAATGAACTCGGCGGAGGAAGCGCAGGTTGGAAGGAATAGCAAGAGGATTGTGAGTTGAGATGTGAGGAGAGGAAGACTTGAGTTTTGCGCTCGATGAAGCAGAACGTGTTCGTTGTCACGTCCCTTCGTTCTCTGAGAGAATTTCGCCTTTCTGGATTGAATTCCTTTCTTTAAAAATGACTTCCTCCTTTTTCTTCGGTCATTGTTCATCTGATCTTTAATTTTTTTTATTATTTATATCATAGCGTGAATCTAATAAGATCTCTCGCGAATCCAGTGAGATTATCTACAATTAAGCTTGCACTATCAGCAGTCAAGTCACAACCTGCCACAATACAAAAATATACTTATTGAAATTAAGGCCAAATATTTTTTGATTTTTTTTTTTTTTTTGATAATTAAGAAAATCCAATACATTTTCTTTCAATAAATATTTTACTATTACAATATGCATCACTTCATATCTAAAACAACATAAATTGTATTAAATGTAGCAGTGAATTTGCATATTTGATTACTGTTGGTTCTAACCAATTTGATGACTCCCCTCTTCTTCGCATGGCGACAATTCTCTCCTTTGTTTCTGTCAAAGCTTGAGTAACATTATTACAGAGCAAAACATCAAATGCAGCTTCAGCTTAAATATCTGGGTATTACGTCTAGCGTGTTGTAAGGTCTAAAAATACCGCTTCAATGTCTTATGTATTGTGAAACTGAGAAGAATATTGCATTGTCTTTTATTTATGGGTTCAATCATACCGTGACATCAAGATTAATGGCATCAATCTAACTCTGTGGGTCACAACCCACTTATCTCAGGTTAAGGTGAGGCTCGCGTTTTCTCACCCCACCCTATAATCATTCTTTAAACAAAGAAATCGTGAAATAAGCTCTACGTTAATTCGCTATGAAATTGCACTGCAAGTCCAGTTGGTGCAGGGTATTTTAAAAGCCATTACATGAATATTTTAAAAATATCCTGGTACCTATGAATAAGCAATATTTTTTTTATTTTCTATGAGCGATATCATTTATTCATTCAAAATCGTAAAAGACAAAGAAACTTATATGTATATATATATATATATATATATATATATATATATATATATATATATATATACATATATATATATTGAAACCCATAATATGTGTTTCATTACACTAATTAAATCATTAGTGTAAGAAATCAACAGCTATTTTGGACTGCGCGGTGCGAGCGCCGGGCGCTGCGAGCAGCGGGCAGCCAGCAACGGTCGCCGCCGCCACCGGTGCCCGCCGGGAGGCCAGCGTGAGAATTTCGGTTAGAAGCGGGGAGCGAGCACGTGTAAGCAGCCGTTGGGGACAGTCTAGCCGTGCCGCCCGTCGATGAAGGACGTGGCCGGCGTGCTCCCGGTCAGGAAAGAGTCGTTAGGAGAATCGCGAGGAGAAGAGACGTTAGCAGAGCGGCGACGAGTGCGGACGTGCGGCGAGAGTTTTCCGCCGGTGTATGGACGCATATAACATTGCGACGTATTTTATGTGCTATTAGGAACCGCAAAGTAATTGACGTGTAAATAGAACATTAGAAGTATCAGTATAGTGAAAGATTAGTGTTGGTAGAATAATTGATGTTGTTCTTATTAGTTGGCGCGGTGGAAACATTCTTGAAACTGCGCGGTACAGAACTGTGACCAGTATACAGAGTAGGCGCGGGTTGTGTAATTAAACTTACTGACGGACAGTGATTCGAGGAAGGTGCGAAGCCGAGGTGTCAAGATCCTGATCGGGGAAGAATTGCTGGAGCATCAGCCGTGGACGATTACCACGCCATCCGCTGCTGACGGCCCGCAGCAGTAGCAGAGGTCGACAACCCCGTCGGCACGAGCGGCTCTACTAACATCATAGGTATCCGATCGGGGCCCCGAAGGTATGAGAAATGCATTTCACTCTTAATCTGGGTACCAAGGCAGAGTGTAAAAACGTTGTCTGATTATGTAAATAACAAATTTGATTTAAAATAAATCTTGTTTATAATTGTATGTCAATTTATGATTAACCACCCCAACGTTGCACCAACTTATCCAGGGACCCATTCACGTAAAAGATACCCTCTCTTAGTGTTGTATTGCAGTGAAAATACCCGGCACCACCAGGTATGTCACAATATATATATATATATATATATATATATATATATATATATATATATATATATATATATATATGTGTGGTTTCCTTTAAGTTTTAAATCGTGATGAAAAATGACATTTTGTAATGCATTATCTCCAGTATCTGTAAAATTTTCAAGAAATAATTTTCCTTTTTTACAGGATGTATATTAGTAATAATAAATACAATAAGCAAAATAAGTGAAGTGTATTTATTACTTTTGAATGTATAGAAAAAATAGTGTAAAAATTTGAACTTTACATTTTTACTTTAAACTTTTACTGTAATTAAATCTGTACTTTAAATTTTCTGAAAATTACAAAAATTGTCCAAAGGTTATAAAACTGCAGACAATTAATTAAAACAATTTCACCAAGCTGTTCTTAAAATTATATGGCACAGTTTCCTAGATAATGATTCAAAATTAACAGCCGAGAATACGAGGAAAAGATATGGCTATTGGCCCCTTAAACATGCGGAGGGGGAGGAGGCAGGAAAAGCATAACTTTGTTGTCACACTATCAGCATCAAAGATATTTCGTATTTCCAACATTTCGTCATGCTCTTTGCTTTCGTTATATGAATGGATGAAAACCAGAACGGTATAAAATACATTTTATAAATTCTGAGAAAAACGTGTTTACTTTTTCCCTGTCAATGGCAATGCATTTTTGTGGTTTTAATGAACAATTGAAATGCAATTATTTTAATAAAGACACAAAGCACCACGACTTTACGGTAATAATGACTTAAATGAACATATGTGTCAGAATATATCAATTGTCACATATGCCACTCTGGTTTTCACCGATTCATATGGGAAAATGACATACATCTGAAATTTCTAATTCTCTCCTCAAAACGGTTTTACATATTCTTTCAATGGTTTGTACAGTTCGATTTAAGAATCCGTAATGAGAGAGAAGTCTCAGTTTCACATACTGTATAAAGCGGTTGGGGTTTTGGTGTTCCAATGTGAAGCGATTGCTATAATTACCGCAGATGCAGTCTACAAAGTTATAGATGTATTGTGTAGAAAATGACCGTGAGGACGGAATTTGTTTCTCACTGCGTAGTGGAACCGTCCCTCCCATCGCGTTCTCTAAACGTGAAAATTCTTCTTAGACATTCAATCCCACGCGACTTTCACTCTATGCGCTTGGTGCAATCGTGCTCGAATAGCATCAACTGCCACCGATACCAAACACATGTCGACATTACGTAGGCCGACGGAAGGGAACTTGCTTTGAGGCACCTGATGGTTATGATGGGGACAATTTTCTTAAAGCTGACTTTAACGCACATGCAGTGAACGTATTTTTTAATACGGTTCGCCAGATATATAATTAAAATAATAATTT